>OX451735.1:1543934945-1545276817 GCA_948472305.1 Vicia faba
GACATTTTCAAAACACACAAAGCACAAGGTATTTCAAAATGATCTAAGCATCTAAGATCCCGTAGATAACTACGGATGGAAAGGGTGCTAACACCTTCCCTTCCATAATCTACCCCCTTACTCAAAAATAATCTCGAAAGGTATTTTTATATTCTTTTCACCCTTTCCTTTGTTGGATAAAATAAAAGTCGGTGGCGACTCTTGCTTATTGCAACATTTGTGAACATAAACACAAAACCCGTATAAATAGTCGGTTCTTCCACCGTATCACACTTTGTAATGATCTTGTATTAGTTAAGAATGCGTACAAAGTGTTTGTTTTTGAAAATATTTCAGAGAAAGTGTTTGTGAAAAAAGATGTTTTTGTAAGCAAGCCATTACGAGCTATCTACCTACTCAAAAGTATTTCGTGTTATTTTCCTCCTCCTTAGATAGTGATATCCTACCATTAGTTAGTAGGAAGCCCTGTCGTTGGATGTGAAAGGACAAACGCGGGTCATCATACAATCATAAAGGCAACTTATAGGGGAGCTTTAGCAATTCGTAAGGGACTAGATCGTTTACCGAAGGCAGCATTGAAAGGGTCATCGAGGGACTACTATATTTTTAATCGAGGGACAATGCTAAAGCGTCCCCACGTTCGAGGGACATGACTGCTTTTATTCGAAGGCAACGAGTGGGGTTACCCTAGATGTGAGTGTGTGGAAAGTGATTCAATTTAATTATTTATCTTGAATTTAGGGTTAACTATGACTGCTTTTAGATCTTGTCATACATGCCATAATTACTAGCAATTATAAGGAAAGCAGTAAATTGCGGAAAGTAAAGGTGCGGAAAGTAAATCTAAGCTATTATAGGGCTTCAGGAAAGGGGGTACAAACCACAAAATCGGGGGAAAACAGTAAACCCAATTAAAACTATTACAACCCATTAGCACTTACATAAATTGGGAAAGTAATGCGAAAATAATAAGGTTCGCAAAGATCGTACAATACAGAAAAACGAGAAAGGAGATTGCTTTGTGATTTTTTAATAGAAAAAAGATTTGATGTTTAATTTATGGAAAAAATTAAAGTGGTGGTAAAATAATTAAAACCTAATTATTTCTAATTTCTATTTTTTAGGAAAATAAGTTAATTATATAAAAAAACATAAAGTATAATTACTTTTAATACAAATTAATTAACAAAAGAAAACCTAAGTCTAATTATTATTTTTTTAAATAAAATTAATTTGTTGTATTTTAAATGAAAGAAATAAAAGTAAAAAAAAGTATAAAGAGTAAAAGAAAAGATCGGGCCTGAAAGAAGTAAATCTGAGGGGTTTGTAGAAGCAATTCGCTAGGCCCAAACAACAAGCCCATGATACCTGCATGATCCAGTGTGGCTTCTAGCGAGGCTTCCAGGTGGGCCAGCAGATCAGGGGCGTTAGATTTGATCCTGTGGAGATTTGATGGTGATTAGGTGAGGCGCTTGGTGAGCGCATTGTACTGGCTCGCGTATGATTTGTAAACAAGAAAATATGTGAAAATAAAATACCAGGGGCAAGGATCAAACCCGTGCCCTAGTATACTAAGTCCTTTGTCACGCTCGCTTCTACCGTTGGGGCGGCTATACGTCTGTCAATATAACTGAAACAATATATATATTATAAATTTGATTGCATTGACTGGAGAGGCACCAGAGCCCTAGCCCTGGTCGTCTTCTCCAGCGACTTGTTTTGTTCATCCTGCAAAATAACCATCATTAGGAAGCAAACAATACCCTACCCCTTAAATTGAGTGTTACGAATTCAATGGTGCAATCGTTTTAGACTGAAAAGGCCTGGTTTTTGAGTTACGATGCAAACAAAGAAAATCAGAGTAAACATGGTACTTTGCGTTTTAACAAGCATGGGATCATGGCGATGATCCAGACCTGTTCAAATGCATCTCAGAAACATGCTAGTAACACCAATATGGTTTAAAACGATACAAAAATCAAGATATGAAATTCACAAAACTATGCAATCGGATATGTATGGTATGATGTTTTCATGCGTTTTGGACCCTCAAAATCAATCCAACCTTACTCTACAGGGTTGTTAGGAGTGAATGGAATGGAGATCTTGTAGTAAAAGGGTTTGAAACAAGGATTTCAAGACTTAGGGTTGTTGAGAAAAGTTTGGAAACTTTGACAAGTTTGAGAGGCAAGGGTTTTTGTGTGGCCTTGTATGAGAATGAATGAGATTTTATAGGGAAAAATTAGGTCAAGGATAAGTAGACTTGGACCTTGTGTAAAAAGATATGATTTTATCTTATTTATTTTATATTATTAATGAATAAATAAAAAATAATAGAAATAATTAAAATAAAAAATAGGTCAAGGGGTGTAAGGATAAGGTTTGAGGTGTATGAAGAGTATAAGACATGTTTGGACTCTTAAACCATGGCCCAATAGCCCAAAATATCAAGCTTGCTTAATTTGAACTTCATGCATTTGCTCAAAATTTCCTAACTTGCAATGGTCATGAATCACTCAATTTTCATCTTTTGAAAGTGATCTTGGAATTTTTGGAAAGCTCAAGATGTCCTCTACAAACTCTATGTTGATCCTTTTTGCTTTTGAAGACTTTTTCTTGATGTAATTTTCCTTGACAAAAAGTGTCTTTTTGTTAACTTTTGAAATGACATATAATGTATTGGTCCATATCTCTAAAATGATGCATTTTTTAGAATTGAGCTTAGAGAGACAAAGTTGTAGAGAACTGAATTATATTTAAAATGAGCTTTGGTTAGGGAAAAGCTGATGAAGCATGTAAAAGTTATGCTTGGTCAAAGTTTAGTTGACTTCTCCTAAGGAAACCCTAATTTGGCAACTTTTTACATTTGATGATTTGAGGGGTTTTATTGAGGAATCATGACTAACCCTTGATCAAATTATGAAGGTCACTTCAAAATGTTGATGTTGACCAAAAATCTTGAGGTTTGACTATATGTTGACCATAGTTGACCTTTCACACAATACAGTTAATTTTCAGTCATCTGAACAATTGACTGAGCAAACTTATGATGCAAGGCTTGAAAATTGGTATGAGCATTCTTTGAAGCATATTAGGAGCCATGAAAACCATTTGAAGCCTTGGAAACCCAATCTTCCTTAAGAAATACAAAACCCTAGTTGTGAGTCCATTGCTTAGGAGAAGAATTTGTCTAATCAATTATTGATTCATCTAGAGCATTTGAGGACCTTTTGAGAATGTCTTGAAGAAAAATGGGAGGGAAAATTTTGGGGTACAACAGCTTCCCCTGTTCAATCTTCTTAAACCTAAAGAGTTAGATTGACATGTCTGCCATTCTGACTTGAAGGTAGAAGATGATTGAACACTTAAGTGCCCAGAAATTTGCACTCGCCTGTGCATGAAGTAACAATGTTGGTTGATTATATCGGGAATGGGCTTAAAGATGCCATTTGGAGAGGTGACAGAGATTCGTCGGTGATGGGCTTATAGATGTCATCCAGAGTAACTGTTGATAGGAATATCAGAATAAGTCTACGCCTGACTTTGTCTTAGAAGATGTATTTGGATTGAGTCTATGTCCGACTTTGTCCAAAAGAATATCAAAGTGAATCTACGCTTGATTTTATCTAAATTATATACTAGAATGAGTCTATGCTTGACTTTTTCTAGAAGATATGTTTGGAATGAGTCTACGCCCGACTTTGTCCAAAAAGAATATCAGAAAAAATCTACGCTTGATTTTATCTGAATGAGGTACTAGAATGAGTCTATGCTTGACTTTGTCTAGAAGATACGTTTGGAATGAGTCTACGCCCGATTTTATCCAAAAAGAATATCAGAATAAATATACGCTTGATTTTATCCAAATGATATACTAGATTGAGTCTATGCCCGACTTTGTCTAGAATGATGTACTAGAAGATGTCTACACCCGACTTCATCTAGAAGAGATATTGGGAGGAGTCTACCCTTAACTTTATCCAAAAATAATATTAGAATAAATCTACGCTTGATTTTATCCGAATGAGTATCAGAAGGAAATCTACGTCTGACTTCATCTGAATGATGCACTAGAAGATGTCTACGCTCGACTTCATCTAAAAGAGATATTTTTCAGTTCGAATCTCTGGGGAAAGTGCTTAAGTAGCCACTTGTCATATCTAGTCTCTGAGGGAAATGCTTTGTCAGAATTTAGTTTCTTAAGGAAATTGTCTGATCATGTAGATAGTCGCCTCATCCTATTTCAGGAATTACTCTGTGACTTGTTAGAAAATTGTTGATGATATTCATTTGTTTGTGAACTTTACCTGAAAAGATAAAGTTAGTATTTAAGCAATGTCATGATGTATGTAGTGCATTGCGTAATCATGTTCTTAAATAAAATTAGAGTGTGCTATATGCATTTCGTATGCGTATGCTATGATAAATGATGTATGAATGTGAGATGTAGTTGAAGTGTATCAGTAGCTTTGTATAACACTTTTGATAGGGTAAATAAATCCCAGACTACTGCTGGGGATGGTGACAATAATTCTTTAATATTGTTTAGAATGCCTCTGCTGGGAATTTCTGCTTTCTGTTTGAGAAAATTCCGCTGGGGATGTTGATATATGCTTGGGGAGAAGAGTTCAGGAACATTGGTCATTCATCGCTCTACTGGGGAATTTAATTCTTACATACCCTGACTTGGGATAAAAGAGATGTATAACCTTCTGAGGTGCCATCTGACTGCTTCTGATATGGATGTTGACTCGTCTGGGGAGAATAAGATTGAATGATATCTAGTCTGGTTTCAGATTCAATACCGACTCTCTAGGGATAGTGGTCTGGACTACCCTTTGGTGGAGAGAGATGTTTTGCCAGTGATTTGTAGTAGTCGAAATGATGGACTCCAGTTGGGGAGATTATATCCTGTTGGGGAAATAAACTCTGTTGGGGAAATAAACCCTATTGGGGAAATAAACCCTGCTGGAGAAACACTCTATTGAGGGATATATTCTACTGAGAAACTGAACCCTTTTGAGGAATATGCTCTGTTGAGGACTTTTACCGTGTTGGAGAAATACGCTCAGTTGGGAAAGAGAAATTATACGGCTCATACTGGTGACATACTCTCTGACGGGATTGAGACTCTGTAGGTTGACAACATTACTAGGAAAAGATCATACTCCTTTGTCTGCTAGGGGAATCTATTAGTGAGTATGATTAGGATATTTCAGTCCTACAGGGAACGTGCCGAGTTTGTGAAGATGACTTCGCGGGGGATAATCTTGTGGGGACTGCTCTATGGGGCTTACAGATGACTTGAACTTTATCCCGTCTCCTGGAATCTTGAGTAAATGCTTATTCCTGTTTTATGCATATATTTGTCAACAGTAATCATATTCATATGCATATGTTCATTCAATTTGAGTCATTAGACGTTTTTACAAACAAAACAGAACAAGTAAAACAAAGTTTGAATTTTGGAATTGTGTTTATATTGAAGTATGCCTATAAACAGGCGATTGTTGTACAAAGAGACAGAAATCCTAGTAATAGGAAATTGTCGTGAAATGAAAGGAATACAAAATATATAGTTATGTTTAAATGATCTCGTCAGGTTTCAACTCTGCTATTGCCCATATGTCTTTAAGAATCTCATCCCTTGTTGTCGGAAGAAGTTGATTGAATCAATATGTACCATTTGAACTTGTCGTTGATAATAAAGCTGGCTGCAAGTGATCCAATGGGACATGGTCGTACGCTTTAATCCCTAACTTTTGCCTGAACCTCCCTTTCGGGTTTTCAGTCCACCGGGATACCCTTTTTTGCCCAAATCGCCTTTTTAGGTTTTCGACTTGTCGGGTGTACAGTCTTATATATATATATATATATATATCCTTGATTTTTTCCCAAACACTTTTGGTTCGCCAGGATACCCTTATTTTTACCTATGCCGGTCATCCTAGCGAGTCATCTTTATGCGTAGTATTTTTTAACTATGTCCGTGTTCACGAGGTATGGAAGATCTTCACTGTCCATGGTTGTAAGTATCATGGCACCGCCCAAAAATATTTTCTTGATCACAAATGGTCCTTCGTAAGTGGGAGACCATTTGCCCCTAGGATCACTGGTAGGATGATGCGCTTTATTACCAAGTCACCAGCCTGATATGCTCGATGCTTGATTTTCTTATTGAAGGCTTTAATCATACACTTCTGATACATCTGACCATGACAAACAGCCGCAAGTGTGATACGATGGGAGAATTGACTTGAAGGTTTTGCGTTTGATCACAAATGTTGCGGTTAGCAAGAGTCGCCACTGACTTTTCTTTTATCTAAAAGGAAAGGTGAAAAAGCAAAGGAAAGACCTTTGAGATTATTCCTTGAGTTCGGGGGGTAGATTATGAAAAGGGAAGGTATTAGCACCCTTTTCATCCATGGTTTTCCATGGGCTCTTAGTTACTTGCTAGATCACTTGATTTTTGTTTGAAATTGTGCTTTGTGTGGTTTTTGAAAGTATTTTGTAAAGAGGCCATTGTTTAGGCAATCTTTGTAATGATTCTTGTTTGTAAGAATGTATACAAAGATGTTGATCTTTTGAAAATCTTTTCAATTTTGTAAAATGTTTTGAAAGTGTAAGTGTTTGTTTTGAAAATAGAAAGGATGTTTTTGTTTTGAAATTGAGAAATTAACTAGGAACATTCTACCTACTCAAAAGTCTTTCATATTCATTTCCTCTTTCCTTTGACATTGTTATCTTACCACTGATTTGGTAAATAACCCTATCTTTGGATGTAAAAGGGACGGGCGTGGGTCATCGTATAACCATGATTAGCAATGTTGCAAGATATATTAGCATTTTTCTTTAGGGACTAAGATCATTTTTAAAGGCAACATGGATAGCATCACCGACGGACTATGATCTTGTATTTTGTTTGTTCTTGCTAAGATACCTCACATGCGTAATATGACCATTTTATAAGGCAACCAAGTGGATTTACCCTAGGGGTGTCTGTGTGTAAGTGTATTGATTTACATGCTTGATTTGTCTTTGATTAGGGTTTGCTATTTGTTGGTTTTAATCTTTCCATACAAAACCCTAATTACTAGCATTTGTATATAAAGCATTTAAATTGAGGAAAATAAAAATACTAAGCTATTACATCATTTAGGGGATGGGGGATACAAATTTATGAATGGGGATTGCAAGAAATTAATGTCCTAATTATCTATTACAACCATATTGAAATAATATACAAGAAATGTAAAATGGACTTGTTTTGTTTTTGTTATGAAATTAATTTAATTAAGAAAATATTTTGATCTTTTTGGTAAAAGAAATAAAATAAAACATGTGAATATGAAATATTTTTGGTGTTTTGGGTTATTAAAAGAAAAAATAAGACAAGTGGGAGAAAAAGGAGTCAGAATCAGCACATTGCTGAAACGAGAGGGAACAGAAGTTCTGACTCTGATACGCTGCAAAAGAGAAAGTGTTAGTGAGAAAGTGGAGGGTCAGAAGTTTTGGGCTTGGGTACACCAAATTCTGAGATTGAGGGGGGTTCAGAGGCTATAGCATAGCTAGGAATCTAGAAGTTTATGTATCTCTGGCAAGTCAGAAGTTTTGGCTATTTGAGAGAGTGAGGTAATAGTGATGTTGAGTGAGGATGTCTAGAAGTTCTGATCTAGGAGTATTGTCTGACAGATAAATGGGAAAAAATGTCAATAAATAAACCTAAAAAGATGCTTATGGGGCTAGAACCCAGGACCCTTAGCACTAATGTCTTATGTGCATGCTTTCTACCACTGGAGTGGCGGTACATCCGGTATTAGAAGTAAAAGCATGAACATATAACATAAAGTAAGTTTTGGTGATGAGCTTCAATTATTTCTTCATGCTAATCAGAACATCTGCAACTTAGTTAAATCTTAAAAGAACAGAAAACACAGACATAACAATTATGGTAGTTTTTCCATCATGGTTTCAGAAGCATAAAAAAATGTCAAGACTGTAAATCAGAAACAAGCATGTATCTGCTAGTCCTAGTTTCCTTAAGAAGTTCTGAACTGATGTTCTTCCTATTTAGGCAGGCAAATACAGGAAACCTCAGAATATGTACAACATCAGAATCAGGATATCTACATTGTATTTTGAACATGCAAGTCTAACAATGCTTAAGTGATATGATGAGGGTTAGCAGAAGCTTACCTTGCAGCTGAAGAATGTTCTGTGAGCCGGAGTATGGTTCTGACTGCTTGTAATGTTCTGATCAACTTCCTTATGTAATCAGCATGCTGGAACAACCTTTAACTTGCATTATGAATGGTGAATGGATGATTTGGTCAAGAAACACTTGAGAAAAATTGGAGTTTGAATGCAAGAATAAAAAACTAGCAGGTTTTGTATTTTGTGTTTGCAGTTTCGGATTTCTGGAAATTTTAGCAAGGTTTCAAAAGTTTTTCCTTTCAACTTTTCTGACCGACCTCTTCATAGTTGCCAATGAAGTTCAATTTCTAGGCAAGAACTTTGTAACTTGGAGAAGTCAAAAGTAACAACATCATGCTAGTGTGCTGGCTTATTTTTGAAGCAAGATAAAAAAGTATGGTGGTTAGCAGCTTTTAGCCGTGCCTAAGCTGGATTTGTATGCATGAATTAAGGAAAAGTAACCTCAGAGGAAAAAGCAAAGCATGGGCCTAGCATAACCTCGTACAAAACTTTTTCTTTCAAGGACAACAATGGTACTTCTATCCCACACGTGGGGAAATCCTTTGGATAAAAACTCAAAAGTGGTTGTGAGCATTAAATGATGATGAGATCTATCAAAACAGAAATCCTGCGCTATGATATTGTGCATCATAGCTAAGATTTGGGTCAGAAGTTCAGCATCAACATAACTTAGAATAAACATCCAACTTCTGATCTTAGAATCTCTTTGCTCCAGCATGTTCTGAAGGAGTTCTCAGACTTTTCTGAAAGCTTGTAACACACTTTATAGACCTTCTTTGAATTACTTTTGCAAACTCTGGTTGAACGTTCGTGAAACCTGGCCCAGAAGTTCTAACCAAAATCTGTCTTGAAAATGTCCAGAATTTGCTGAGTGCTTCAGTTTCATGGATGTGTCTTTGAACATTTATAACTTTAAATTCCAGCATTTCCCGGAGAAGTTCTGTTCTGCAATATTTTAGGTTTTATTGAGATCTAAAACTCTTGTGTTAGAAGTTCTTACAGAATCAACTTGCATCATGGTGATAATCTGATCAGAAGTTCTGAGCTTGTCATATTTCTTAAACACTTAGAAAAATTCTAAGTATTTTAGAATTTTGACTTTCAGATTTCTTGATGAAACAAACTTCATATTTCAACATGTCTTGATTAAATATGATTCTTGAAACTTGATTTTTGATTAAAATTCAAAGTTTAACTTTTCAATATGCAAATGACCATTTTGCCCTTGTGAATGACTTTCTTGGAAAATTTGTAATTCAAGCCTTGGAATTGGATGGAAGCAAACCTGAGGGTCCAGGGTGATCCTTTGAGAAATGAGAGGGCAAATTTTGGGGTACAACAACTTCCCTTATTCAATCTTCTTACACCTGAAGAGTTAGATTGGTAAATCTGCCATTCGTGATTCAATTGATCCAGCCTAGTCTGAATCCATTCGTCTTCGTCTAAATCTTCCTCCTTCATAATTCTCAGAGAAGGTATCTGAACTTCGACAGGTAGGACAACCTTTATACCATAGACCAGAGAAAATGGGGTTGTTTGAGCTGAAGTGCGATAGCCATGGAGAGCAAATGGTAAAATCTCGTGCCATTCTTTATACGTCACTGTCATCTTCTGTATAATCTTCTTAATGTTCTTATTGGCAGCTTCCACTACGCCATTCATCTTTGGTCGATACGGAGAAGAATTATGGTGCTTGATCTTGAACTGCATGCAGAGTTCCGTGATCATATTGTTGTTGAGATTGGTACCATTGTTCTGATGATCCTCTCAAGTATACCATACCGTCAGATGGGGTTATGCTTAATAAATCAGGCGGCAATAGTAACAGAGGCAAACAAGGCCTCTTCAACCCACTTTGTGAAGTAATCCATAGTGGCGAGGATGAAGTGATGTCCGTTAGAAGCAGTAGGCTTAATCTCACCAATCATATCAATGCCCTATATTGCAAATGGCCAAGGAGCAGTCAAGACATTTAGAGGGACCAGTGGAACATGTACTTTGTCAGCATAAATCTGACACTTGTGATAAGTTCTTGAGTGGTGATGACAATCTGTTTCCATAGTCGACCAATAGTAAACTTCCCTCAGAATTTTCTTAGCCATAGTACGTCCACTAGAATGAGTACCAAAGATACCTTCGTGCATATCTTCCATAATATTCTCCGCCTCTTTCTTGTCCATACAACGGAGCAGAGTTAAATCATGGTTGCGCCTGTACAAAATTCCGTTACTTAGGAAGAACTTAGTATAGAATCTTTGTAGGAATTTCTTGTCATTGATAGATGCCCCCTTGGGGTACTCTTTAGCCTCAAGGTATCTCTTCACTTCATAAAACCAAGGTTTCTCTTCTACTTCGCCAGCGTCAATTTTGTAGCAATATGTAGGGTCGCCTAGCCTCTCAATGGTAATTCTGGGAGCCTCGTTGTCACATATGACTTTAAACATAGATGACATGGTTGCTAATGCATCTTCCAACTGATTCTCTTCTCGTGGGATATGCTCAAAAGTGTTTTCCTCGAAGTTCAAGATTAAGGTCAGCACATGTTCTCAATAAGGAATGAGATTCGGATGCTTAGTATCCCATTCTCCCTTAATCTGACTGATTAATAGGACTGAGTATCCGTATACGCTCAAGAACTTGATTCTCAGGTCAATAGCAACTTTAATACCCATGATGCACGCTTCGTATTCAGCCATATTGTTGGTACAATAAAAGCATAATCTGGAGGTGAAAGGCGTATGGCAACCCTGAGGAGAGATAATTACAACACCAATTTTGTTTCCAAGTGCATTAGAGGCTCCGTTGAAAACCATAGTCCATCGGGATCCTGGCTCAGGTCCTTCATACGGTTTACGTTCTTCATAATCTGTAACTAGCATAATGTTTTCGTCCGGGAATTCGAAATTCATAGATTGGTAGTCGTCTACGGCTTGATGAGCCAAATGATCTTCTAATATCCTTTGATTGTTTTTTTAGTGGTGTACTAAATATCGTATTATGTCAAGACCATTTTCCATCGGGCTATCCTTCTGGAGAGAGAGCAAGTTTCTCGAATATGTATTTGATGGGATCCATTTTAGAGATCAATAAGGTAGTATGGATCAACATATACTGTCTTAGTCGGCGAGCAGCCCATGCCAAAGCGCAACAAAGTTTTCTCGAGCCGTGAGTATCTTGTTTCACAGTTGGTAAACACTTTTGCTAAGGTAGAATATTGCATGCTCTTTTCGACCAGACTCGTCATGCTTCCCCAATACACACCCCATTGAGTTCTCTAACACTATTAAGTACATGATCATAGGTCTTCCTTCAACTGATGGCATCCGAATTGGAGGTTCTTATAGGTACTTCTTGATTTTGTCAAAGGCTATCTGACAATTGTCGTTCCATTTTACTACCTAATCGTTCTTCAATAACTGGAACATTGGTTCACAAGTAGCGGTCAAATGAGAAAAAAAATTGGCAATATAATTTATTCATCCCAAGAAACCTCTGACTTCCTTCTTAGTACGGTGAGCGGGCATTTCTTGAATAACTTTGACTTTAGCGGGATCAACCTCAATACCTTTACCGCTGATAACAAAACCCAGGAGTTTACCGGATCTCACCCCAAAGGTGCACTTGTTCGGATTCAGCCTCATCTTATACTTCTTCATCCTCTCAAACATCTTATGTAGATGGTCTAGATGCTCTTCTTCAGTCTGATATCTGGCTATCATATCATCGATGTAGACCTCTATCTTGTGATGGATCATGTCATAGAATAAAACTACCATAACACGCTGATATGTTGTGCCCATGTTCTTCAACCCAAAAGGGATAACCTTGTAGTAGAAAGTGCCCCATTGTGTAACAAAAATAGTCTTCTCCATGTCTTCAGGTGCCACCTTTATTTGATTATACCCTGAAAACCATCCATGAAAGAGAATACCTCGTGTTGAGCGGTTTTGTCGACCAAGACATCAATATGTGGAAGTGGGAAGTCATCTTTGGGGCTCACCCTGTTCAGATCTCTATAGTCTACACACATACGTACCTTTCTGTCTTTCTTCGATACCGGAACAACATTTGCAACCCATTGAGGATATGATGTTACTTCTAAGAAACCCGTGTTGAATTGTTTCATAACCTCGGCTTTAATCTTTTCTGACATCTCAGAATGCATGCGAAGAACCTTCTGCTTTATCGGAGCACAACCCTTTTTCATCGGCAGACGATGAACTACAATATTAGTATCGAGCCCTGGTATGTCTTTGTATGACTAAGCAAAGATCTCAACATATTCATGCAATATCTGTGTTAACCTGTTCTTGATATTGTCCTCTAAGTTAGCGCATATCTTGACTTCTTTTCTGTCTATTTCGAAATCCAAGTTTACCACTTCAACTGGCTCTTCATGTGGTTGCATATCCTTTTCTTCTTGTATTAACAGTCTAGCAAGTTTTCCAGGTATTTCACAATCTTCATCACCTTCGCCCTCAGCTTGGTAGATCATATTTTCAAAGTTATAAGTGGCAAGAGCAGAATCGTTATCAACGGGATCCATAGTTGATGTGAATGTGCAATGTATTGTGTGGGTGTGTGTAAGAACACATAGCCTGAAAGTGATAAAAATAAAGAAAGACAGAGAACACAAAATTCTAATGCAAAACATCCAATGCTTTATTAAATGAAAATACGTTTATGAAATGACAACCCTTAGCAAATGCACCATTGTGCCCCGGGTAAGGCACAAGGCTTAGAGTCATTGTTCAAATATTACAAAGCCAAAACTAGAAAGCAAACAAAAATGTAGCTATTACTCCTGACTAAAGGAGATAAACATAATGTCCTCGACCTTCCAGCTATTGAGCCCATTGCCAATGGTATGAAAGATCCAGCTGTCAAGGTCATAATCAACATCAATATCCTCTATAGGAGAAACATCATCAATAGCATTCACACCTTTGCCGTGCCTCAGCATAGGTGCAATAATCACATTCAGAGTCTTAGGAGGATCAAACTTAATTTCCTTGTTGTCAATCATGTCCTAAATTTTGTTTTTCAGGGTCCAACAATTGTTGGTGTCGTGCCCAGGACTGTTAGAATGGTAGGCACATTTCTCGTTCAGATTGTACTTAGGAGAGGAGGTGTTGGGGTTCTGAGGAGGATCCCTTAGTGTAATCAGCTCCGCTTTTAGTAAACATTGTAACACCCGAGACAATGGCATATTAATCTTGGTAAACATTCTTCCTGGAGCGTCTGACCTACGCCTTTTGCCATATTCTTGTTGAACAGGTGTAGGATTAGAAATGAATACCGCTCCCACCGACTGATTGCGGTCATTTTTACCACGGCCCTTCTGGCCATAAACAACATTGTTCTCCTTCTTACCATTGAATGTCTTCCTTACAGCATTTGAATACGTAACCACTTGAATTTTTCCGCTCTTAATACCACTTTAAACATGTACTCCAGTTAGAACCAGCTCAACAAAACCAGATGAAAAACTCCCAATCAGATGATTAAATAATGGACCTATTAGAATGCCCATGAACATATCAACTAACTCCCAGTCAGACAAGGGAGGCTGCACCCTTCCAGCCAGATCTCTCCACTTTTGAGCATACTCCTTAAACCCTTCATTCGAACCCATAGTCATGTTTTGTAATTGCACGCGAGTTGGTGTAAGGTCAACATTGTATTGATACTATTTGTAAAAAGCAGTAGCCAGGTCTTCCCAAGTGCGGATGTTGGTTCCCTCCAGGTGATAGAATAACTCGAGTTGTGTACCAGACAAACTTTCCTGAAAGAAGTGAATCCATAACTTTCTATCAGCAGTATGGGGTTGGATCTTCCAAACATAGGACCTCAGATGAAGTTTCGGACAAGACACACCATCATATTTAGCAAAAGCAGGGAATTTGAACTTGTGAGGGATAGCTACCCTTGGAATAAGACCCAGCTCTCCGAAATCCAATCCAGGCACTTTCTGGATTTCATTGGCCTTGAGGCGATCTTCCATCTATTTGTATATGTCATCAGCAGGAGGATACTATTCATCAGAATAGTCTTCGTCCTCAAGAACTTTACCAGAACCAAGGTTGCTTCCACCTTTAGCCCTGACACTTCTACCATCCTCCTCTTGGTTGTCATCTTCATCAGAGGTGATATCAACAGTTTGAACTGGTTTAGCAGGACCTTTAAATCTTCTTCCCATATTTAGGATAACAATTGGCTTCCGAGTCTTCTTCTTTTTGGCGATGAGTGCCATCATATCTTTCTGTCCTTGTGCTAGGTTCAGGAGGTTCTCTTGGAATTGGGCATTCTGAGCTTGGAGTTCCTTAATAGTTTGTTCAAGGGCCACCTTTTACTGAAATAAACAGCAAGAAGATGAGAAAACCTATATGGGAAAACCTGTTATGTAATGATGCATGATATGTAGATGCAATGTTTTCAAGGATCATTGCGGGATTCAAATTTGTTTAAACAAAAGGAAACAAGATAAATTTTAGTAACTAGCTCGAATTATAATTTCTTTTAATAAAAAGAGTTACAAAATAGCAAAAATATAAATTCAAATCTCCCATGGACGCTTTCTCTTTATGTTGACATATACGTTAAGACTTTGTTCTTCATGGATTCATATCGTCAGCTCCAGTACTTTCTTCTCACTAGCATAGAAATAAGTCTCAAAGTTATCCCTTTCTTCCTTGAGTTGAATCCAGGATTTCTGTAGTTCTTCGAAATCAGTAGGCATATCGGGATGAAGAATGGTATGAGGAACACCCCCTTCAACAACAGGCTCTACGATCATTGGTAGGATAGCAGGATATGGCATTTTGATATTTTGAGCATGAGATGCACCCATATGAGGTAAGGCTCTAGAGGAATGGAATTCTTGTGTCCTAAAGTCTTTCTATCAATCTTGTTGACTATGCCGCAAGCATGTATAAACCTTTGATGGTAGTTTTGAGGATCGTTCTCATAGTCGAATACAATACCCTGGATGAGCATATCATGAGGACCGTCCCTTCGAGCATAACTAAACTTACACAGAGCTAGAGAGGGGTTATAAGTCATGCCTCCTCATATACCAAGGAGTGGTAGTACATTAGGGAATTCCATACATAGGTCAATAATAGTAACATTTTCCTGAGATCGAGAACACCAATGGATATCAGCATGAGTGAGTGACATCAACCTTTGAGACCACCTCAAACCTTGTTTTTCTTGATCACTGATCGGGGCAGGTGTGAAATAAAACACCTGGATAGTAGAGGTATGCAACACATAAGAGTTCCTCACTTCTTCATAATACGAGTGTGGAGGGAATGCAGGACATCTCCGAGCAAAGTAGGCACCAGATTATGGGTGAGAAATATCTTAATGGCACTCACATCTACGAATTGGTCCGGATAAGGGAATAGTACCAACCCATAGATCAGTAATCCAACATATCCTCAAAAGCACAAAGTTTTATGGCATCTAGAAATCCCTCAGCCTTCTCTATCAAAAATTTAGGAGAGAAACCCTTGACTCCATTCCTTGTTTCCCAATTACATACAATGTCTGGTCATTTCAGATGTAGGGCTACTACAACGTCTTCAGGTTTTAGTACTTGCTCTAAACTGGTGAAAGGTATCTGATCAAGAATAGGAACTTCGAGCAACTTAGAGAATTCTTCCATTGTGGCTACCAACTGATAATCCTGGAAGGTAAAACAGTGATGCTTCGAATCAAAGAACTGGAAAAGAATGCTCATCATGTCTTCTAGAAAACCAGTAGTAACCAAACTGAGTAGGTGACCATGTCTCTTGGTGAATTGAGAATTATCAGGAACCTTTGAGACTAATTCCTCAATCTTGGAAGGTATCCTTATGAAGTTGATCTGGATAGTATTCCTACGACTAGAAGCCATTACCCTGCAACATAAAACAAAGATAAATCCCCTAGATCCTTGAAATGGTTAGTCATGATATGATGTTATGATGTCATGATATCATGTTCAAATAGACAATTAAACACAAGCAAAGCACACAAAGGCCTTAGGTTTAAGGCTTGCATGGGGTTTGTAGGTAAGTACCCTCTTGAAGTTTAGTTGGCTCAACCTGTCCTAAAGAAGTAATCGAGTTCTAGGGATCTCAATATCACTGATTTTTCCCACAAGTTTCATCTAGAACGGCCACTTACTTGCCACCAAACAAAACTCGAGAGTCGAATCTTAATGAGTGTAGTATCGAGTATCAACCAACTTTGGACTGCACCAAAGCTGGTTATCTCACTACCTTCTAATGGCTAAGTTGGGTCAATTAAAGTTCTAAGGCCAGTTAGTGCTTATGACACCAGGAGGCTGCCTAGTATGCTCCTCGTCTGGCTCGAAGGATACCAGTATAAACCAATGTCGCACTAACAAAGCCATCACTTCAACCATATTGGTATATGTTGTATACTTTCCATGATCTATTGCTACTTACCTAAAATGTTCCCCAGATCCGAGTATAGGATCTTTGCAAGAAATTAAAAACCCAAACAACCCTTTAAAAATAAAGCAGACAAATCAAACAAGGAAAGCATTTAAAAGTGATCTAGACCTTGAGTTAATCAAGGAGAATATCGGGCCACTGTGTGGTGTCATGAAGCATCAATTGACCTTAGAACCTTTAATTGAATAACTTGGCCATTAGGACGTAATGAGATGGTCGTCTTTGGTGTATTCCCAAAGTCGGCAGATACTCGATGCTACACTCATTGAGATTTGACTCCCAAGTTTTGTTTGGTTGCAAGTCAGTTGCCTATCGGAATGAAACTTGTGGGAAAGAGTAGTGATATTGAGATCCCTTAGAACCCGGTTACTATTTATAGGACAGGTTGAACCAATCCAAACTTCAAGAGGGTATTACTTTAAAACCCATGCAAGCCTTAAAGCTAAGGTCTTGGTGTGATTTGCTTGTGCTTGATATATCTGTGATCTCTTAGCATAATCATGACATCATAACATGGCATATCATGCTAACCATTTCCAGGATTTTCTAGGGCTTATCTTTGTCTTGTTTTATAGGACATGACATTCGCTCGCAGGAATACTATCCAAGTCAACCTTGTGAAAGTACCTCCTCAACTCAAGGACTTAGCATCAAGGATCCCTGAAAGCTCTCCCTTCACTGAAAAACATGGTCGACTTCTCAACTTGGCCACTTCAAACCCTAATGAAGAAATTTTAAAGGTGCTCTTTCAGTTCTTCGACCCGCTACATCACTGCTTCACTTTCCCTGATTACCAGTTAGTGCCTACTATGGAGGAGTTTTCTCAGTTATTGGGGGTACCTATCCTTAATCAGCTACCATTTAATGGTATGGAAAGAGACCCAAAGCCTGAAGAGATTGCTCAAGCTTTATCTTTACCACCGTCTGATATAGTGGAAAATTGGGAAACCAGAAGAGGTGTTCAAGGATTTCCAGTTAAGTTTCTATTTGAGAAAGCTCACTATTTTTGGGATAACTTGGATTTACAAGCTTTTGAAGAAGTACGGCCCTTCTCATCTATGGGATGGTATTATTCCCTAACACGAACCAACTCATAGATGTGAATACGGTTAAGGTTTTTCTGTCTCATAATCCGGTACCTAATTTACTTGGGGATATTCTACACTCTCTGCATACTCGTATTCTAAAGAGAAGAGGGATCCTTCTGTGTTGCACTGCTCTATTGGATAGGTGGTTTATTTCGCACCTACCTCGATTTGTCTTGAGAAATTAGCAGGGTATGAGATGGTCTCATAGGCTGATGTCTCTTACACACTCGGATATTCATTGGTGTTCTCGATCCTTGGATAATGTTACCATCATTGATCATCGTGGGGAATTCCCTAATGTCCCTCTCTTAGGCATTAGGGGAGGAATCACCTATAATCCTTGTTTGGCGTTGCGACAATTTGGTTATGCTAGAAGGGATGGTCCTCACGACACACTCGTCCAGGGAATCACATTTGACTATGAGAATGATGTTCAGGGTTATCGTAAGAGGATCATTCGAGCTTGGGGCATGATAAACAGAGTTGACAGCAAGACACTAGGGCACAAGAATTCCATCCCTCTTGAGCCTTACCTCAAATGGGTGCGAGATCGTGCTCAATGTCTTATGATACCTTACGCTGCCATCCTACCTGTGATTATGGACCCAATTGTTGATGGAGACACTCCTTACATTGTTCTTCATCCTGACATGCCCACTGATTTTGAGGAGCTACGGAAATCCTGGATCCAACTCAAAAAAGAATGGGATACTTTCGAAACCCAATTCTACGCCGGAGAGAAGAAGGTTTTAGAGCTCACCTGGTTACTTCACAAAGAGAAGAGTATAAACGCTTACATTTCACAAAAGAGGATGCGTCGGTGGGAAGCTTGAGTCTCTTTGCTTAGAGAGTTATTTTTTCTTTGTTATCTCCTTTGTAAGCCCAAGAGGAATTATGGTGACTGATAAAACTTCTTAATGCAATTAACGTTTGTTCTCTTTCTGTTTAAGCAAATTTGAGTCTTAGAAATCCTTGAAAACATTGGATACATATATCATACATATCATTGCATAAGCAGGTTTCTCATCCTCTTCGTTATTTATTTCAGCAATGGCTCTCGAACAAATAGTGAAGGATCTACAGACTCATAATGTTCAGTTTCAACAGATGATCATGGCTCTGGCCAAGGGGTAAGAAGAACTGAAAGCCCTGATTGTCAAAGAAAAGACTAAGAAGCCAAGGAAGACAGCTGGTGTGGTGAACTTGGGAAGGAGGTTCAAAGGATTGTCAAGACAAGTGGTTGAGCTGACATCTTCATCAAAAGAAGGAGACAATCAAGAAGGGGAGAGAAGAAAGGAATACCCAACCCATGGGAATATGATAATGAGACTGACTACAATGAAGATCAATACCCTCTGGCCGATGAAAAATACAAACAACTGGAAGAACGATTGAGTGCAATGGAAATCCAGAAGGTGCCTGGGCTGGATTTTGAAGAGCTGGGTTTGGTTTCTGGGGTTGTCATCCCGCAGAAGTTAAAGGTGTCGGTGTTCTCCAAATATGATGGGGTTTCATGTCCCAAGATGCACCTCCGATCTTATGTAAGGAAGATCCAGCCTCATACTATTGACAAGGACTTATGGGTCCACTTCCTTCAAGATAGTCTATTTGGAACTCAATTAGAGTGGTTCTACCAGTTGGAAAGGACCAACATTCGTACTTGGGAAGACCTGGTTGCTGCTTTCTACAGGCAGTATCAGTATAATGCAGACCTTGCTCCCACCCGTACACAACTCTAAAGTATGTCTATAGGCTCGAGTGAAGGCTTTAAAGACTATACTCAGAAGTGGAGGGACTTAGCAGGAAGAGTCCAACCCCCTATCTGATAGGGAGCTAGTGAATATGTTTTTGGATACCCTATATGGTCCGTTTTTCAATCACCTGATTGGAAGCTCCTCAGTCGACTTTAATGAATTGATCGTGACAGGAGAAAGAGTGGAAGTTAGAATTAGGAGTGGTAAGATCCAAAAGGATGCATCCTCCAGTACAATAAGGAACCCATTTTCTGGGAAAAAGGAAGTCAGTGCCACATATAGCAAAGGGAATCAGGGAAGAACTGAACACCGTCCAACAGTAGGGGCTGTTAAGATCTCTAAACCTATACCTACTCAAAAAAGGAACAATTAGCCAAGAGCAGAAAGGCCGGTAAGACAATTTACCCGGATAAATATGACTTTGTCTCAAGTTTTTCCTCATCTACTGAAGTCTAATCTGGTAAATTTGCGGGAAGCTCCGAAGAACCCCAACATTTCCTCTCCCCACTACAATCCTAATGCTCGTCGTGCTTACCATTTAGAAAGTCCAGGCCATGATACCAACGACTGTTGATCCTTGAAAAATAAGGTGCAAGACCTTATTGAAGCAAAGGAGATTGAATTTGACGCTCCCGAAATTCCCAATGTTATCAATGCTCCTATGCCCAAGCACGGCCGTGGTGTTAATGCTATTGAAGATGATATGTTTGTTATTACTGTTGAGGAACTTGTTACTCCTCTAATGACCATTAAGTGGAATTTGTTGAATATTTCCAGGCTATGGTGAAGGTTGCCACTCATGTTTATCTCTACCTACTGGTTGTCATTTGTTGAAGGCAGGTGTTTAGCGCGTGATGGATGATAGAGAGATTTTGTTTGAGAGGACTCCCTTCCCAACTGTTTCTTGCAAGGATGTTTCAATCATAACCATTTCCTTCAATCCTCCTAGGGTCTCCACCAAAAGACCCGTCAGGATTACATCTGCTTTGAAGTTGGCTCCTCTGATCATCACCATGCCAGGGCCAATACCATACTCCTCGGACAAGGATATTCCTTGGAACTATGGGGCTGACATCTACTACCACGACGTCAAGCAAGACCTGCTGGCTGTTGAAGACCGAGTTTCCGAAAATGTTGATCCTGACATTGGCAAAATTGTTGGAACCCGCAAAATAACAAGAAGTGGAAGAGTGTTCTCTCCTAAGACTTCTCCTCCAAAAGTTGTTACTAGTCATGTGATCATTCCTACTGTTGTTCCTGCTGATACTACTACTGCAATTCCTATGATTACCCCAGTTGCCACCCCTATCACCGAGTTGGCCAAGACTCGAGGCAAAGACATATTGATTGAGCCTTTCCAGACGAAGGCGCATTTAGAATCTATCCCAGAGGCTTCCAAGAAGGAAATGGAAGAAATTCTTAAGATTATAAAGAAGAGCGACTACAATTTGGTCGAACAGTTGGGGCAGACCCCTTCCAAGATTTCTATGCTAGCCTTATTGTTGTGTTCCGAAGCTCATGCAAAGGCTTTAGTGAAGTTCCTTAAAACTTCCCATGTGCCACAAGAAACCTCCGCTGACCAATTTGAAGATTGTATGGCCAGTTTGACGGTTGATAACGGTTTGGGTTTTTCTGATACTGATCTGACTCCCAGAGGGAGAAAACGCAATGATGCGCTACATGTTTCCGTCGAATGCATGTGCATTACTTTGGCCGATGTTCTAGTAGATACGAGTTCATCATTGAACGTGCTGCCTAAGAAGGCTCTGGACAGATTGGACTGCGAAGGTTTGACCCTGAAACCCAGCAACATTGTAGTGAGGGCTTTCGATGGTTTGAAAAGAATGGTGCATGGGGAGGTGGACATCCCCATCAAAGTTGGTTCTCAGACCTTTGACTCCATCTTCTACGTGATGGATATTAGACCGTCCTATTCTTGTTTGTTGGGTCACCCTTAGATCCATGGGGCAGGAGCTGTCACATCCACTCTACATCAGATGATGAAATAACCGATAAAAGGAAAGATTGTCATGGTACATGGTGAAGAAGAATACATGGTAAGTCACCTGAACTCCTTTAGGTATGTAGAAATGGACGACGAGTTCATCCAAACTCTGCGTTAGAACTTCGAAGAGGTGCCTCAGACTATGGTTGAACTTGAAACTGTCACCAATATGCCGAAGACCATCGGACCTCCTTCGAAGATGGCTTCTCTCAAGGATGCCAAAGCAGGTATTGAAGAATGTGGGTGTACCATCTGAGGCCAACTCCCTGATGTTGTATCCTAAAATTTTCCCTCTTTTCATACACGCGTATTATTGGTTTTATTGTTATGGAATAAAGGTATAGAAGTGACGTTTATTTCGCTAATGGATGTTCTCAGAGTATTTTTCGTGCTGAAGATCGGTTCGCCGTTTTGCAATGATTCGGGGTTCAAAGATTCACAAGTCCAACCCGGTGTGTCATATTCAGGTGTTCTTTCGCCAAGATATCTCTGATAACATATTCTCAAATTCAGGTTCGGCTCAAGAGTCAATTCTTTAAAGAAGGTATCTGAATGTGTGAGTTTTCTCGAAGAAATATGGTGAAAAAGTGTGCTGAAAGTGCAGTTTTTACGCGCTAAAAAATTCATAACTTGAAGATCGTGGCTCGTTTTGAACCCGTTCCAGTGGCAAAAATTCCGTACTGACATCATCTACATTTTCATCTCTCACATCTGGAAGCTAATTTCGATCAGAAGGTCTTCAAAAATGCGGATTTATCAAGTATTTTCGTACAGAAAATTTGTGACAAAAATTTATTTGCGTCATGTTCAGAAAATCATAACTTGGTTGATTTTCATCGTATCGAGCTGGTTCCGGTGCCAAAATTCAAAAATTGAGTTGGCTACATTTTCACAGGAGGTATCAAGTTCTAACGGTATACAAAAGGCCTTTGTTTTTTGCTCAGAGTGCGTGTGACGCGCCGAAAATCCTGAATGCTGAATAATATTTCATCTGGGCCGAAACTTCGAAAATTCATAACTCGGTCAATTTTTATCGGATCGGGCCCATCTTTTTACACAAGGTCACTGGCTCAGAGATCTACAACTTTGCTTCAAAAGTCGAGACCGAATTATGCTCCGATCAATACTAGTTTTTTATTGAAAAATGTGTCAGAGTCGACACTAGAGCCCAAAATAAGTTTATCTGAGCTGAAACTTCAAAAATTCATAACTAATTCACCATTTATCCGATTGAGCCCATTTTCGGATAGGAGTTAGTTCTCGATGTCGGCTACATTTTGCTTTCACATTTCAACTTCATAAATTGCACTTAAGCCCCTGCGATTTTGCCTAGAACGTGACAGACTCAAGTGAACATTGGAGGCCCAATTGCACATTCAAAGCCCATTTTTTATCTCTAATTTCCATTATATAATCTCTTTCTTTTCACACAAACAAGAAGAGATAAAAAAACTTTGCTACAATGCTGTCAGAATATCAAATTCTTTCAAGAACCCTAAAACCTTGAAATCCTTATTACAAACCCCCATCTCACTACAAACAAGCCATCCTTATTACAAACTCACATCTCACTACTTCTCCAATAAGGGTAAGGCTGGTTTGATCTCCATGATCAAAAGGGCATAGAAGCATTTATCTCACTATTTCTCCAGTAAGGATAAGGCTGGTTTGATCTCCATGATCAAAAGGGTATAATCATTCATACATGCCATATCGGTTTTAACGTCAATTTTTTTTTGATATATTTGCTTTATTTGTATTTCATGATATATAGTAATTTATTTAATGTGTTCATGAGATTCAACACTGCAGATTTAGACCGTGTCTCATGCAGGTTCATTACAGAACATTGAGGCCAAAACACTTATGGCCAAAATAGAACAACCAGCCAATGCATGACGAGGCAGACATCCTAAGAAGGTTAAGGAACGTTAAGGCCAAACACTAATGGCCAAAATAGAACAATCAACCAATGCATGACGAGGCAGACATCCCGAGAAGGTTAAGAGCGTGGATTCAATAACCATCCCTATTGATATTGGTTTTCTTCCTTTCTATTATCCTTTTACCTATTTTCATTTTTTTTGTTTAAAACATTTTTTTCATAAAACTTAACATTTTTCACAAACCTTTGATTTTTCCTCCTAAACTCGAATAATTAATTTTAGGTTTTAATTTAATTCTAGGTTTTTAATTTCATTGTTTGTTTTTGGTTTCTAACCAATTTGTCTTTTTCAATCTTAAATTCACTTAACCACAAAACTTTTTTCACCAACCTTTTTTTTACAAAAAAAAACCTAATTTGATTTTTAGGTTAATTAATTTTATATTTTTTTAACTTTTTTTTCAAAATTAACTTTTTTTTATTAATTAAAATTAATTAGGATTTAGGTATTTTAATTAACTTTTTTTCAAAATTAACATTTTTTACTAATTAAAATTAATTAGGTTTTTTTAGGTTTATTTAATTAATTATCCTAAATAACTTTTTCATAAAAAAAATCACCAAAAAGATTAACTTAGAATTTTAAGTTTTAATTTTTCCTTAATTTCTTTTTATTTATTCTTTTACATTTTAATTTCTAGAAAAATTGTATAGGTCGCATTATCAATGTAATAGCATAGATTTATCTTTTCTCGCATTTTTTTTCTAATTATGTAATTGCTTTCGGGTTGTAATAGTAATTAGGGTTTAAATTCCGCATTTTTATTTTCAGTCCAAAATAATTATGTATCTGCAAAAGCCTTGTAATAGCTAGGACTTTAAACTTTCTGCATTTTATTTTCACAAACTATAAACTGCTTAGATGTATGTTAATAGGATTGTATGGAAAGACTAATTGAAAATTAAAAATAGTAGATCACCTTAATTGTGCAAAGATTAAATAACTGAAATCAAACACATGCACATGCTCACTCTTATGGTATGCCTCACTTGGTTTCCTCGGAAAACAATGGTCATGTCCCTCGAACGTAGGGATACTCTTAGCAAAGACCCTCGGTAAAAATCATCATAAAGATCATGGTCCCTCGATGTCCCTCGAAGTTGCCTATGGAATATGATCTTGTCCCTCGATGTTGCCTACGAATATATGATGACAGTCCCTTCAAAATGCTAAGGTATCCTTACATGTTGCCTTCAATGACCATTACGTCCCTTTTGAATTGACCCTTACAAATTCCAAGGACGGTGCTACATATTTCTCAATAGTGGGATAGTGTTGTCTAAAGGAAACAAGAATAAAAATGATCCTTTTTCGAGTAGGTAGATAACTGTTAGGTACTTGCTCAAAACAACAAACTTTTTTCACACTTACACTTTTCAAACAAAGCTTTTCAAAAAAAACTTCGAAACACTCTTGAGGACAGAAACAAGGGTTAAAACGAAGTAAAACAAAACTTTTCAAAACAAAGACACACAAGAAATTTTCAAAATGAGAAAGTACCTAAGAGCCCATGGAAAACCATGGATGGAAAGGGTGCTAACACATTCCCTTTCTATAATCTACCCCCCCGTACTCAGCAACATCTCGAAAAAGGTTTTTTCTATTCTTTTTCCTTTTCCTGATTGGATAAAATAAAATTCGGTGGCGACTCTTGCTTACCGTGACATTTTGCAAACAAAAAAATGCAAACCAGTATTCAACAGTCAGTTCTGCCACCGTATCACAGAACTGGCGACTCTTCTGGGGAAATTATAAGTGGGGTATACCTTAGGATTTAGTTCATCATAATTGCTTCTCTTGTTTGTTTTGGTTGCTTTACTTTTAAGGGTTTTGTTTGGGAGTTACTATAGATCTTAACCCGGATCTGGGGACACCTTTTAGGTAAGTAGCAATAGACTGTGAGGGAACTGTATGGCGTAGACCGATACTGTTGAAGCAGTAGCTACATTGATGTGGCACATTGGTTGGTACTGGTATCCCTTGTGGAGAAACGAGGAGAATACGGGGCCGCTGCGTGTGTCGTTAATCATCAACTGACCTTAGAACCTTTAATCGACCAACTTGGCCATTAGAAAGTAGTGAGATAGCCGACCTCGATGTAAAGCTGAGAACTAGTTGACACTCGATGCTACACTCATTGAGACCATACTCTCGAGTTAGTTCCAGCCGCAAGAAAAGATTGCGTGAGCTAAAACCATGATCGATGGAGGATGGTCAGTGATATTGAGATCCTCTAGAATCCGGTTACTTTTCTAGGACAGGTTGAACCAACTAAACTTCATGAGGGTACTACCTTAAAACCCATGCAAGACTAAACCTAAGGCTATTTGTGTAACTTGTGTGCTTTCAACTTGAACTACTTGCACATTTTTATTATCTGACAACATGAGTTCCTTGCAGGTTTTATTTACAGTCCTTATCCAATAACTTGGATTTCTTGCCGAGTTTACTTGCTTACATCACCTCGCACTTTTGCTTAAACGCATAGCATACACATCATAACATCATGCCTTAACATTTCCTTAACCATTTCAAGGATCTCAAGGGTTTGTAATGTAGGTTGTGGTAAATCAGACGTCTAGCAAGGAGCAAGGGGATTTATTTTACTCTAGCAATGTCGTCAGAAGATCAAAACTTAACAACTTGAGTCAGGGGCTATGACCCACTCGATATGGTGAGCTTGACTCTTGAATAAGGACTCTTAACGACATGAAGTTTCTTCAATCAAGCTGCAACCAAATTCTAACAGTTTCTTGTTTACCCCGCGAGATCCTTGAAAACATTGCATACATATATCATACATATCATTACATAACAGGTCTTCCAGTATAGGTCTCTCATGTTCTCGTTGTTTATTTCAGCAATGGCTCTCAAACAAGATAACAAAGATCTTCAAACTCAAGAAGCTCAGTTCAGGGACATATTCCTAAACCTATCCAAGGGGCAGGAAGAGTTGAAAACACCCCTCGTTGGGAACTTGGTCAAGAAAAGTCCTGAAGACAATAAG
Source organism: Vicia faba (assembly GCA_948472305.1). Lineage (NCBI taxonomy): Eukaryota > Viridiplantae > Streptophyta > Magnoliopsida > Fabales > Fabaceae > Vicia > Vicia faba. The sequence goes on from OX451735.1 coordinate 1,543,961,425, forward strand.
GACGAACGGCTGGAACAACTGCAAGCTAAGGTAGGTGCAATGAGAACCCAGATGCTGGGGCAGATGGATCTTATCCAAGGCCTAGCCCGAAGACAAGAAGAGCTGAAAACCATCATCAACCAACTTCATCAAGACGAATACAACAGTATGAAGCAAACAGTCGAGGTCGGGGACCAAAGCATTGATCAACTTCCAAGAAGACAAAAGGTTGGTTTGGTGAAGAGTGAACCTTTCCAAGTTGCTACTACATCACGGTTCCAACAACAACTTCGCCAAAAACAACGGGTTAATCAGAGTAAGCCGGATATGCCCAAAAGGCAGTTTACCAAACTCAACATGCCGTTGTCTCAAGCTTTACAACACATGTTAAGGATGAATCTGGTTACGTTGATAGGACCTCATCCGAATCCTAAGACTTCTTTGCCTAACTACAATCCTGATGCAAGGTGTGCATATCACTCCAACAGTCCGGGGCATGATACTGACGACTGTTGGAGGTTGAAATACAAAATTCAAGACTTGATTGATGAAGGAGAATTGGAATTCACACAAGACGGTCAGGTTAAGTTCTTCTACCATCCCTCCAAGGCATACCATCTGAAGTGACAAGTTCTCACAAGAATACTTTTTGTTCATTAGAATTTTCAATTTGTAATTTCCTTTTGATTGTTCAAACATTTAGTCATGTCAAAACTTTATTATTTTATTAATGCATTGTGTGATCGGTGGATCTGGAACTGATTGTTTAACGCTGGTTCGCGAAATGTCGCGGAAGCAAGAGTCGCCATCGTCTTTTATTTTCTCCAAATGGAAAGGACAAAAGCACAGAAAAATTCCTTATAGAGATTGCTCTCGGTTCAGGAGGTAGATTATAGAAAGGGAAGGTGTTAGCACCCTTTCTATCCATGGTTATCCATGGGATCTTAGATACTTGCTCAATTGTGTTTTCAAAATGGTTTGTTTGCTTTTCAACTGTGGGTTTAAAAGTTTCTTTGAAAATTTCAGTTCGACTCTTGTATCAGTCCTCAAGAGTGTTTGAAAAATTGCTTTTTGAAAGCTTTTTGAAAGGTGTCGGATCTAGAGTCGTCTACCTACCCTAAGGAATTCGTCTGTCTAGATGTCCTTAAAGTAGTGCCATCCCACCATTGAGAGGTAGGTAGCACCACCGTTGGAGGTGTTCGGGTCAATTCGAGGGTTCGGGACATGGTGATCACCAGAGCAATGTGAAGACACCTTAGAAGCTACCCTCATGCCAGGTTCCCGGATCATGAGGACTTACTACGACATCCTTTACTCGACGATCACCTTTCGAGGCAAGGCAACAGTGAGGCGTACCCTAGGGGTAGTGTGTGAATTTGTGTGTCGTTTTCATTGATATTTATCTTGTTCATGTCGTGGGTGATCTACGCGTTCTTTTTATTTTAGTCATTCATTCTTGCATGCATTTGTTAACAGTTAAAGATTGCGAGAAAGATAAAATCCTAAACTATTACAAAGGCGCGGGTCTACATCGCCAAAATTTCCAGGACCCGATTTGACAGAAAAATAAAGAATTAAAGTAAAAGTAAAGTGCGAAAGATTAAATTTACATGGCTTTGGGAGAGGTACATGAATAATTAAAAGAAAAAGAAATAAATACGCGAATTGAATTAAAATTAAAAAAACGAGGGCGTTGGACCCTTTTTAATGAAACTAAATTAAATTATTAAATTAATTAAAATTAAAAAGAAAAAAAAGAAATTATTTTTTTTAGTTTTTTTGTATTTATGAGAATTTAACGAAATTGAAACCTAATTCTACAATTTTCTAATTTATTAAGAAAATATGACAATTATCTAAAATTAAACCTAATTAATTAATTGCAATTTAATTACAAAAATAAATAATATTTAATTATTAATGAAAAGAAAAGAAAAAGGATAAAAATTAATTAAAACCCTAATTCCACTAATTTTAGTTTATTAAGAAAAACATTAAGATTTAAACCCAAATTAAAACTAATAATCAATTAATGTTATTTATTTACAAAAAAAAGATATTAATTAAATAAAATATATTTTGGATTTTGCAATTTTCTGATTTTTATGTTATTTTATATTTTTTATGAAAAAAACAAATTAAGTAAAAGAATTTAAAGGAAACTAATAAAAATAAAAAAAATAGAAAATATGAACATAGCAAACCTTGGGGGGTCTGTCCCCTAATTTGGAGGTTTTGATTAGCAATTTGGGCCCAACAAGCCTTTGGCCTCGTTGACTTCTATGCCAGCGTGTGGGATGGTTGACTGGGGTCTACCATGTTCTTCAGATCATGGCCTTCTGATCGTTTCCATTGGCCAAGTGGCAAGCTGATTTGAGAGGCGTATGGTGTTCCTTGGTCACGAAACTGCATGCAAGCACGTTAATAAAAATAACATGAAAGGGATGGGGGACCTGGGGTTAGAACCCAGGTCCCAGGGATTACCACTAAGACACTTTTCCAACTGCTCCACTCAACGCGTTTTGTATATTAAATAACAATCAATTATTATAAAATAAAACCAAGCGTTAATGACTTTTTAGCGCGAAATTTTGAACGACCCAATCATAGCTTGCCACTGCATCGTCTTCTCCATAGCTTTGTTTTTTCCTGAAACACAAAAAAACATTGGCAACGGTTTTGAACCGTTCCAAAAGGCAACATTATCAAAAATAACGATTAGGCCGCCCGGCCATATAAATTAGGCGCGAGGGTCCTGTTCTCTTCGTCCAAGCGCGCTGAGTTGAATGGCCTAGGTCCCATGTGCTAATTGTTCCTTAACTAAGAAACCCTAATTCAAGGTCCTGGAAACCCTAGCGCGTATTCATGGTGAAATCCTCAAGGGTGCACAAAAACACAATTAAACCATACATTTAGCGTTAGAATCAAACAATGAATATGAATCAAATGTTAAAAATTGCCAAAAACGCATGATTCATGATGTACGAATGCAAGAAATTTTCTGTACAGGGCATCATCGTTCTCACGTTTCTTGGTGTTAGGATGGATGGTTTTGATTGGAAAACCTTCCTTGAAGCCTCAGGAAGGTGATGGAACAAGTCTCTTTGCTTGAATCGTCCTAGAACTTGGTTTTCAGTGTTGGAATTTTCTTGATAAATTTCAAGTTTGCATATGGCTTTTCTGTGCAGCTTAGACCTCTTTAGCATTAGGGTTGCACTTGGTATTTATGTGAGAATGATTTAGGTCAAAGAAATTGATCAAAACATCCATGAATTAATGAAAAAGATATTTGATTTTCAAGCCATTATTTTGCAATCTTTTTCACATGTTTTTGATGCCAATCACATCCAATTGCCTTTGATTCTTTCCTAATCTGATTTGCACGAAATCTTGGAGATGTTTTATGCACAAAAAGATTTGAAACATTAGGTTTAACATTTTTCATGTATTTTAATTAATTAAATGAATTATTAATAATAAAAATCCAAATAAATAAATAAAAAATGAAGAAAAACTTCCCTTTGGGCCAAATGGTCGTGCACATGCCTTGGATAATGAATTGTGGAAGAAAAAGAGGCCCATTAGCAATTTTAGGTCATTTGAAGCAATGTTGACTTTTCAAAATATCCAAACATTTCCCAAATTCTACAAGGCATAACTTGCTCAATATTTAATCTTTGCTCACGTTCTTGGACATTTTGGAAAGGTATTTGAGTCCTCTAACCAATGTCTTTTGTCCCATGTCATTTTGATTTACCAATCTCAAGTTATGGCCTTTGACTTAAAGTCCCTTTTTGTTGACTTTTGAAAATGACCTATAATGTTGAAATTGATAACTTTTTGTGAGAGCATTTCTTGGACTTGAAGTGTGAAGAGGAGTTGTAGGAAATGTCTTTATATTCAAAATGAGCTTTGGATGGAATTTTTCTGATAATCCATGTGGAAGTTATGCCCTGGTCAATTTACAGTTTACTTTTTCAACTGTCCAAATATGGAAACTTTTGCATCTTGATGATTTTTGAGCCAAGCTTTGAGAATCATGATCAAGTATTGATCAAATGAGGTTTGTGGCTTCAAAATGAGATGTTGACCAAAAATTTGGACTTTTGACTGTCAAATGACCATTTTGCCCCTACAGTTGACTGTAGTGCAATTAGGTTTTTTGACTGTGCAATTTTGTGCTGTAAGTCTTGAAACTTGGTATGAGGATGCTTGACCATATTTATAGGCATGTGGGACTTGATTGGACCCTTGGAAACTTCATTTTCTTTGTCAGAACCAAAACCCTAATTTTTGACTATTAGGAGGCCTTTGAATTGTGCAACCCTTGGGGAATTTTGAAGCATGACTTGGCAATTTCTTGAAGAATATGGGAGGGCAAATTTTGAGGTACAACAGTTGCCCCTGTTCAATATTCTTAGACCTGAGGATGCAGATTGGCTGACATGCCTTTCGTAATCCGAAGGTGGAAGATGATTGAACACTAGAGTGCCCAGAAATTTGCGCTCACATAGTAGTGGGAATGGGCTTACAGATGTCATTTGGAGATTGATGGATAGGATGATGGCTTATAGATTCCATGCTAAGAGATGATGGAAGGTGGATGGGCTTATAGATGCCATCTGGATGTTGATCGCGTAAGAGATTCCTTAGCGAGAACTTGCATACCTGCAAAAGAAAAATGAGTACCTGACATGTTACGGGAACTGGTCTTCAGATGCTTTGTATAGATGTGTCCTGATTGGTTACAGGAGCTGGATCTGGAGCTTCAACGGTGATGAATGAACCAGGGATGGTTACTACCTCCGCAGTATCGGGGAGAGAACCACAGGCGACTACAACCCCAATAGCAATCATTGAGAGAATCTTCATCCACGGCCTGATGAGCCAAATGATCAACTAATACACTTCCCTTTACGGCCTTTTGATTCATGTATTGGATGTCGTACTCATTCAAGATCATTTGCCATCTGGCTATCCTTCCGGAAAGGGCAGGTTTCTCGAAGATGTACTTGATTGGGTCTGTGATCGGTGGGAATAGAACTGACTGTTTTTGAATGCTGGTTCGCGTTTGCATTTGTTTTTGCAAAATGTCGCGGTAAGCAAGAGTCGCCACCGTCTTTTATTTTATCTAACAAGGAAAGGACAAAAGCACAGAAAAATTCCTTTTCGAGATGTTTCTCGGGTTCGGGAGGTAGATTATAGAAAGGGAAGGTGTTAGCACCCTTTCTATCCGTGGTTATCCACGGGCTCTTAGGTACTTGCTCACTATGTTTTCAAAAGTTTGCTTTTCTTTGTGGTTGTGGGTTTGAAAAGAGTTTTTGTTTTAAAAGTGGTGTAAGTGCGAAAAGTTTTGTTTTGTTTTTTAAAGGAGCAAGTACTTAAGAACATCTACCTACTCAAAAAGGAATTAATCTGTACAAGTGTCCATTAGACAGTGTTATCCCACTATTGAGGAGTAGGTAGCACCGTCGTTGGAGTTTTTCGGGTCAATTCGATTTAAGGGACGTGTGGTCACTAAAGCAATGTTAAGACACCTTAGCGGTAACCCTAATGTCTTAGATCATTTTTATCCGAGGAAACCGTTTCGAGGCAACTTTGATCTTTGGACAGGAGGGCGACCTCTAAAACTTCCTATACTCAATGACCACGTTCGGGGCAACCAAGTGAGGCGTACCCTAAGAGTGGCATGTGCGAGTGTATTGTTTTTCAGTTATATTATCTTTGTACATGTTAATGGTGAGCTACGGTTGATTTTAATTTAAAGGTTAATCTTGTCATGCATAGCCTATTAGTCAAACATCTAGCAGTTAATGGTTGCGGAAAATAAATTGCGGAAAATAAAACTAAGCTATTACAAGGCGTCGGGTATTTACATCGCCAAAGACAAACCCTTAAAATTAAAATTGCGAAAAGTAAATAAAAGCGATAAATAAAAAGTCCTAAGTTAAAACTATTACATCCTCGGAGCAATTACAATATATGGATCAAAATAATACGCGCGAGAAAATTGAATCGGAATGTCCTTTAGGGTTTTGACCCTTTTATTGAATAAAGCATATTTTTGGTCTTTTTTGAATTAAGAATTAAGTCTAAATTAATAATGGAATTAATTAATTAAAAGAAAATATTTTTTGAGTTTTATTTTAATTAAGGAAATAAAATTAGAAAGGTAAAAAATATGTCAAAACCCTAATTCTAAATCAATTTTAATTTAATGAAAAATATGTTAAGAATAAACCTAATTAAAAACTAAATTAATTTGCTGCAATTTATTTACAGAAATAATAAAATAATGAAATTAAAAAAATATTATTTTTTGGGGTTTTCTGATTTTATGAAAAGTTAATTAGTTAATAATAACAAAATAGAAAATAGAAAATAGAAAGTAGTGAAAAGAAAAAATAAAATAAAAAAACTCAGGGGGGGGGGGGTGCTGGGCCTGAAGTTGGCATTTGAATGGTAATTCCCAGGCCCGGACGTCCAGCCTGTTGGACTTTTTGTGATTCCATGCATGTTTGTTAACTGAGGACTATGATGGGCGTGAAATTTGGGTCACTAAATCTGCCTGGTGGGCCACTTGGCATGCTGATCTCTGGGGCATATGGTGAACCACGCCTGGAATGCTGCACCTGAGTACCTGAAGAAAAAATGTAACAAAGTTTTGGGGGACCTGGGATTCGAATCAAGGTCCCAATGGTGCCACCCACTAACGCCTTGCCAGCTGAGCTATTGATGTTTCTTGTTATTGGGATAGACAACAAATATTAAATGAAAAAACAAAATGTCAAGCCTGGAAATAATAAAAAACGCGTTAATGTTTTGAATAGACCAATGGCACTAAGACACGCCATCGTCTTCTTCATGAAGGCCTGGTTATTTACCTGCAGATTTTATTCCGCAGGAAGATTCATAGCACCTCTCCAAAATCCTCCCTAGGCCATATAAACGCAAGCTAAGAGTGCCAATGCACTCGTCTCTCTCCCCTGAACTCATCCATGGCCACTATTTGCATTGATTTTGCCTGCAATTAAAAACCCCAAAAATGAGATACACGAACCCTAGAACTGGGCATGGCGTTACAGGCTATGAAAATAAAATTCAATGATGCCAAAAGTTTCAGAATACAGCACAGAGTATGAATATGCAATTATTTCAATGAAAGGATGCAAGATTGAAGCTTTACGATTCCATGAGTATGGCGGTTCATAGCGATACTTACATGGCTTTTTGGGGAAGGAGAGCACACGATAATGATTGGTACTGCTTCAGTGAGGTCCAAGGAAGCGATTGGAACCTTTGTTTGATCCTGAAAAGGTCTCTAAGTGCAATTTCATATCCAAGGTTCTCAAGCTTTTTTCTCAAAGTTGTATGGCCGTTTCTGCAGAGTTTTTGTGTGTTTTTTCGCGTGTCTTTGATTTGTGAGGCTTGCTTGTATATAATGGAATGAATTAGGGTTGAGAACCTGGCCTCAATCTTCCTCCATCAATGTCTTGATTCTTGATTTGATTTACTTTGAATATCATTCCAAAAATAGCCTAATTCAATCTTTTTGTCCACACCATGCCTTTACACGGATTTGATTTGATTTCTTCATAAAGACTTTCTATTTTTGATTCAATCACGTGCCAATCTGCTTTCATGCGTTACTGCCAGCCTGTTATGAGCTGTTTGGGCCTCCAACATGATGAAAATCAAAATCTGACTTACAGATCCACTTCCCTTCGATTGACACTCCCCCTGCTTCAATTGCTTCAAAGTCCCAATTCGAACTACTCCAGTTTCGATGTCACAGCCCCTTCGATTGAGACTCCCCCTGCTTCGATTGCATATTTGCAAGGGACACATGCCATTGTGAACTTTTGGTGAACCCAGACAGGTTAGGATATGTGTTTTTGCTTAGTCATGCCAGCCTACTTCATTCCTTCGAATCTGCCTTCTTTGCCAACTTCAAAGTCCAATTCGAATCTATTTAGAACATTCCCTATTAGACATCTTCGACCATCCCTTGGCCTTGTGATGAGTCTAAGTTCTGATTCGAAGTGTCCAGAACTTCCTTCATCAGAGCATCTTAGATTAAGAGAAACTCTGCACTGAAATGCCATTCGAAGGTCATTTCGTTCTGATGTTCTTATTAAGGGAAACTCTGAAGTTCCAGTCGAAGGACACTCTGAAGTTCCAGTCCAAGGACCTTTTGAAATTCCAATTTAAGGGTATTTGTCCATATACCAATCAAAGGGTACTTGTTAAAATTCCAATCGAAAGGCTTTGTTAACAGGCCAATCGAAAGGTGTTGTTCATGCTAATTGAAGGACATGGTTAACATGCCTGTCGAAGCTGCCTTGACACAATGCTAAATTGAAGGATCCCTTGGCATGCCAATTGAAAGGCTTGGCCCAGGGTGCCAAACGAAAAGGTCTTTCAGAATTCCAATCGAAGGCCTTGACACAATGCCAATCGAAGTGCTTGTCCATAATGTCAATCGAAGTATTTTTGGAATGTCAATCGAAAGGATTGACCATAGTGCCAATCGAAGGGAATTATCCATGTGTGATCGAAAGGCTCCTTCAGAATACCAATCTAAGGGTCCTTAAAGCACCACTCAAAAAATTTATTTTTCCTTAGGAAAGGGTTTCTGGTCAACCATGCAGGGGGAAGACTTTGGAAAACATGAGAGGGAAAATTTTAGGGTACAACAGTTGCCCCTGTTCAATTTTCTTAAACCTGAGGATATAGATTGGCTTTCGAGCCTTTCGTGATCCGAAGGTGGAAGATAATTGAACACTAGAGTGCCCATAAATTTGCACTCACATGGTGTAGTATCAGGATTGTTACGTCGGGAATTGGCTTACAGATGCCATTTGGAGATTGTTGGTAAGAGGATGGGATTATAGATGCCATCTGCAGGAGTGTCGATCGCATAAGAGATTCCTTAGCGAGAACTTGCATACCTGTTGTTTGTAGAAGATTCCGCTGGGGAAGTCTAACTTTTGTTGAGATTTAGGAACTGACTCGTGCTCACCGGGAGTATACCGTTGAGGTTATAGAACCTGTCCTGTCTGGTTCCAAGTATTAATCTTCAATCTCTTCGTGTAGATGGTTTTCCTGGCTTGTTACAGGTATTAATCTAAAATCAGTCATTCACAAATAGTTTTCCTGGCTTGTTACAGGTATTAATCTGGAACTTGAAAAGGTCGGCCGATGAGATAGTTGTCTTGGCTGGTTTCAAGCATTAATCTTTGACCTGAGAAAGAAAGATAGCCTTCCTGGCTTGTTACAGGTGTTAATCTTCAATCTCTTCATGTAGATAATTTTCCTGGCTTGTTACAGGTATTAATCTACAATCAGTTGTCCACAGATAGTTTTCCTAGCTTGCTACAGGTATTAAACTAGGACTTGAAAAGGTTGGTCGAGGAGATAGCTGTCCTGGCTGGTTTCAGGTATTAATCTCTAACCTAAGAAAGAAAGATAGTTTTCCTGGCCTGCTACAGGTATTAATCTTCAATCTCTTCATGTAGATAATTTTCCTGGCTTGTTACAGGTATTAATCTACAATCAGTCGTCCACAGATAGTTTTCCTGGCTTGTTACAGGTATTAAACTGGGACTTGAAAAGGTTGGTCAAGGAGATAGATGTCTTAGCTGGTTTCAGGTATTAATATCTGACCTGAGAAAGAAAGATAGTTTTCCTGGCCTGCTACAGGTATTAATCTTCAATCTCTTCATGTAGATAATTTTCCTGGCTTGTTACAGGTATTAATCTACAATCAGTTGTCCACAAATATTTTTCCTGGCTTGTTACAGGTATTAAACTGGGACTTGGAAAGGTTGGTCGATGAGAAAGTTTTCCTGGCTGGTTTTAGGTATTAATCTCTGACCTGAGAAAGAAAGATAATTTTCCTGGCTTGCTACAGGTATTAATCTTCAATTAGTCGTCCACAGATATTTTTCCTGGCTTGTTACAGGTATTAATCTGGAACTTAAAAAGGTTGATGGTAGCCATCTTTTGATTGACCTTTTCCTGAAAAAGGTAAACGTTAGTTGTATGCAATGTCATGATGTATGAAATGCATGATGTCATGATGTTCTAAAAAATAAATGAGATTGTGTCGTATGCACTTTATCATGTATGTAAACAGGAGGTATGAAATGTGAAATGTTTATGAATGTATTTTCGTCTGGGAAAATAAATCCTTCACAAATGTCGGAGAGTTTGTTAAATCCTGGACCGCTGTTGAAGAGTATGTGTGTCTTCAAACTTTGTTTAGAATGTTTCTGATGGGGATGACGAACGAAGATGGTTGTGAGAATAAACCTGTAGGAGAAAATAACTCCGTTGGGGAATAAACATGGCGAAGAGATTACTCTGCGGGGAATTACTCTGTGCGGAAGAGATACTTTGCTGAGATTTTAATGATGAACTCCGTTGGGGATTCCGTTGATAAGCTCTGTTGGGGATTTTGATGATGAACTCCGTTGGGGATAGAAAGAACTTCGCTAGGGATGATCTTTCAGTTGCAACTTGCTGAGGATAGACCGGTTAGACTCTTGTGAGGATAACCTCTGAATTTGGCTGGGGAGACTTATTTGTGCTTCACAGGGGATAAGCTTCCAGAATCTACTGAGGAAGATGATTCGACTCCATTGGGGAAACTTTTTTAGACTGCACTGGGGAAATGGCTCCACTGGTGGTCCCTTGCATTATGCCGGGGAACATTCTTATATTCCGTTGAGGAATATTAAGACTGCTAGGGATACTCTTATGCTTGCTGGGGAATATCCTTATACTCTGCTGGGGAATATTAAGACCTTCTGGGGAGACCCAATATTTTTAGGGCTGACGGTAGACTAACTCTGCTTGGGGGAGGGTATGGCTGATTCGTTCATGGTTGCGAGTCTAAGTGGGGGAGAGATACCATTACTATTTTACTCTGCGGGGAGTGACGGTATCTTGGTCACATTCTTCAGTTGAACTTACCTTGGTACCTTGGTGGACATAGCAACTAGACCGCTCAGACAATTCTTATTGCCCCTACTTCTGATATCACCCGTAATTAGTCCTTTGTTTCGCATGTAAATATTTATGAGCAACAATTAAGGTCAAATGCATATATCAAAAATGAACATTGGACGCTCTTTGCAAAACAAAACAGATAGAGGGAAAACAGTTTGAAATTTGTCTGAAAATGAATTTGTATTGATTTTGAAGTTTGCCTGTAAATAGGCGCTTTTGTACAAGAGGCTGACGTCCTAGTAAGAGAACGCCGCCGAACAAATAGGATTTATACAACTTGTGAAAAGAAAACAAAACAGCTATGTGAATAGTCCCATTGGGTTCCAACTCTGCTATTGCCTTTATATCTTCAAGCATCTCATCACTTTGCTGCTTAGTTGAAGGTGAATCTGATTGACTGGTGTCGTCCGAGCCTGATAGTTGATACCGAAGTCTGGATGCAGGGTGATCCAATGAGACATAGTGTTACGCTTATCCCTAACTTTTTCCTGGACCTCCCTTTCGGGTTTTTAGTCCACCGGGATACCCATTTTTTCCCAAGCCGCCTTTTCAGGTTTTTGACTTGCTGGGTGTACAGATTTTTTTTATTTTCATCCCTTATTTTTGCCCGAACCCTTTTGGTTCGCCGGGAAGCCCTTATTTTTGCCTAGGCTAGTCGACCTAGCGGGTCTTTGATTATGCGTAGTATCTTTTCACTATGTCTGCATTGACGGGGTGAGGAAGGTCGTCACCATCCATGGTGGTTAGAATCATCGCTCCTCCTGAGAAGAAGTTCTTAACCATAAATGGCCCTTCGTAAGTAGGGGTCCATTTTCCCATGGGATCACCTTGAGGTAGAATAATGCGCTTGATTACCAGGTTCCCGACTTGATACTCTTGTCGTCTGACTTTCTTGTTAAATGCCTTGATCATCCGTTTTTGGTACGTCTGACCATGACAAATAGCAGTGAGTCTCTTTTTGTCGATTAGGTTCAGTTGATCAAGCCGGGTCTGAATCCAGTCGTCTTCGCTCAAACCTGCCTCCTTCATGATCTGAAGAGAGGGTATCTGAACTTCAATAGGCAACACTACCTCCATGCCATAAACCAAGGAATAGGGTGTTGCCCCTGTTGACGTCCGTGCTGAGGTACGGTACCCATAAAGAGCAAATGGTAACATCTCGTGCCAGTCTTTGTAGGTCACTGTCATCTTCTGCAAAATCTTCTTAATGTTCTTATTTGCCGCTTCGACAGCCCCATTCATCTTTGGCCGGTAGGGAGAAGAGTTGTGGTGCTGTATTTTGAATTGCTCGCAGAGCTCAGTGATCATTTTGTTGTTAAGATTTGTACCATTATCCGTAATGATCCTCTCTGGTACACCGTATCGACAGATCAGGTTGTGCCGAATGATCCGTGCCACGAAGTTCTTGGTTACCGTAGCAAAGGAAGCTGCTTCAACCCACTTCGTAAAGTAATCAATCGCTACCAGGATGAAATGATGCTCGTTGGATGCCGTAGGTATGATCTCGCCGATCATATCAATGCCCCACATTGCAAAAGGCCAAGGTGCCGTCAATACATTCAGAGGAACTGGAGGAATGTGCACCTTATCAGCATAGACCTGGAACTTGTGACATGTCCGAGAATGCTGATAACAGTCGGCTTCCATTGTGGACCAGTAATATCCTGCCCGAAGGATTTTCTTTGCCATGGTATGTCCACTGGAATGAGTTCCGAAAGAACCTTCATGCAGCTTTGCCATGATCCTTTCTGCTTCAATCTTATCCATATAACGCAGTAAGGTTGAATCATGGTTACGTTTGTAAAGAATGCCATTGTTGATGAAGAACTTTGCCGCGAACCTTCTCATAAACTTCTTGTCATTAACAGATGCACCCTCGGGGTATTCTTGAGCTTCAAGGTACCTCTTCACTTCATGATACCAAGGCTTTTCTGTTACCTCTTCGGTCTCAAGATCACAGCAATGTGCAGGTTCATCCAATTTCCAAATAATGATCTGGGGAGCCTCGTTGTCCCACTTGACTTTGAACATATAAGACATCGTAGCTAGCGCGTCCGCCAACTGATTATCCTCTCTTGGGAAGTGTTCAAAGGTTATCTCCTCGAAATGGGGAAGCAACGTCAATACATACTCCTTATAAGGAATAAGATTTGGGTGTTTCGTATCCCACTCTCCTTTGATCTGACTGATCACGAGAGCGAAATCTCCGAAGACACTCAAACTTAATCCTTAGGTCAATTGCAGCTCGAAGACCCATAATGCATGCTTCATACTCCGCCATGTTATTGGTGCAGTTGAAACATAGTCGGGCGGTAAACGGAGTATGAGAGCCTTTAGGAGATATGATCACAACGCCAATTCCATTACCCAAAGCGTTTGAAGCTCCATCAAAGTACATAAACCATCGGGATCCTTCCTCAGGTCCTTCATCCGGTCCAGGTGTCTCACAATCAGTCACTACCATGATATTATCGTCTAGAAATTCAAAGTTCATAGACTGGTAATCATCCACTGCCTGTTGTGCCAAATGGTCTGCCAATACACTTCCCTTGATTGCTTTTTGAGTCATGTATTGTATGTCATACTCAGTCAAGATCATCTGCCATCTTGTTATTCTTCCGGACAAGGCGGGCTTTTCGAAGATATACTTGATTGGATCCATCTTTGAAATCAACAGAGTAGTGTGAGTCAACATATACTGTCTCAGCCGGCGAGCAGCCCATGCCAAAGCGCAGCAAGTTTTCTCGAGCAGTGAGTATCGGGTCTCACAGTCGGTAAACTTTTTGCTAAGGTAATAAATAGCATGCTCTTTTCGGCCAGACTCGTCATGCTTCCCCACAAACACCCCATTGAGTTGTCAAGTACTGTCAAGTATAAAATCAAAGGTCTCCCGTCAACTGGTGGCATAAGAATAGGTGGCTCCTGGAGATACTCTTTGATTCTTTCGAAAGCGGCCTGACATTCATCGTTCCAACGTACCACTTGATCTTTCTTCAGTAGCTTGAAGATTGGCTCACAAGTAGCAGTTAGGTGCGAGATGAATCGGGCAATGTAGTTCAGACGTCCTAGAAAGCCTCTGACCTCTTTCTCTGTCTTGGGAGCTGGCATCTCTTGTATAGCTTTCACTTTGGCAGGGTCCACTTGAATACCTTTGTCTCTCACGACGAAACCTAGCAGTTTGCCAGACCTCACCCCGAAGGTGCACTTGTTCGGCTTCAACCTCAGTTTGTACAACTTCAACCGGTCAAATAGCTTCTGTAGATGGTCAAGGTGTTCCTCCTCAGTTTGGGACCTCGCAATCATATCGTCGACGTATACTTCAATCTCATGATGGATCATGTCATGAAACAAAGCAACCATGGCACGCTGGTATGTTGCCCCAACATTCTTCAATCCAAAAGGCATGACCCTATAACAAAAGGTGCCTGTTGTACCCCAAAATTTGCCCTCCCATATTCTTCAAGATTTGTCAAGGTCAATCTCCAGTTGGTTCAAAATCCCTCAAGGGTTGCACAGTCCAATTGCCTCCTAACACAGTCAAAATTAGGGTTTTGGTTCTTGCAAAGAAATTGAGGTTTTCAAGGGCTCAATCAAGTCCCATATGCTCATATACATTGTTAAGCACCTACATGTCAAGTTTCAAGGCTCACAAGGTCAAGTTGCACAGTCAAAAACCCTAATTGCTTCACAGTCAACTGCAGGGGCAAAATGGTCATTTGACAGTCAAAAGTCAAAAGTTTTGGTCAACATCTTATTTTGAAGCCACAATCATCATTTGATCAATTCTTGATCATGATTCCACAAGCATGGCTCAAAAAGTCTCAAGATGCAAAAGTTTCTATTTTTGGACAGTTGAAAAGTCAACTGCAAATTGACCAAGGCATAACTTCTTCATGGTTTATCAGAAAAATCCCATCCAAATCTCATTTTGAAGGGGATGGCATTTCCTACAACTCATCTTCACACTCCAAGTCCAAGAAATGCTCTCACAAAAAGTTATCAATTTCAACATTATAGGTCGTTTTCAAAAGTCAACAAAAAGGCACTTTAATTCAAAGACAATAACTTGAGATTGGTAAATCAAAATGACATGGGACCAAAGGTATTGGTTAGAGGACTTCAAGACCTTTCCAAAATGTCCAAGAACATGTTCATAGCTTCAAAATTGAGCAAGATATGCATTGGAGAAGTTGGGAAATTTTTGGGAACTTTCAAAAGTCAACTTTGCCTAAAAAGCTTCAAATTTGCTAATGGGCCTTAAATTCTTTCTTGAATCATTACCCAAAGCCTATGCACGACCCATTGAGCTCAAAATAATTTATTTTCTTATTTTTAATTAATTAATTGAATTTTTATTATTATTAATTTATTTAATTGGTTTTAATTATAGGAAAATTAAAAAAGGATATGTTTTGGATCTTTTGGTGGAGCAAATCTGATCAGGGCAAGCTGTCAAAGTCGTTTCTCAATCAAACAAGGAAAATAATCCATATTTGGCAAGGTTTTCATTGAAAAAATATTGGAAAATATATGGTAGAAAGTCAAGGATTGAAAACATTATTGCAATGGATTCATGGGCTTATTCTTGACCTAATTCATTCACATACAAAAGCATAAGCTAATCCTATTCAGAGATACACGTGAAAGCTGCTGAAGCCATAGAATCACTTTGCAAAATTTCAATAAAAATTGTGAAACTGAAATCCTATTTGTAGGACAATTCAAGGCCAAAGATCGTTTCCATTACATTACTGACATTGCTAGGAAGCTGTTACAATCAAGAACTAGTCCAAACGCGCAAAGAATCATCCCCACGAAGTCACACGGTTTGCTTTGTTTTCCAATTTGACATATCATCATTCATGCGCTTTTAACCATTTTTCTTGTTTGATTTACACTAATAGTGACCTTCTGAAGCGATTGGTACAGTTCAATTGAATTAACGTTGCCTGAATCAAGATTCACCATGGACGAAACCTAGGGTTTCTGAAGCTTCAAATTAGGGCTTTAGACATCAGGAAAAATTGGATCATGCCATGACCATGGTTGAATTCGTCAAGGCCAGACGAATTCAACCAACCTATCGCGTCCTTTTTATATTGATTCCTCTTCTATTTGCTATTTTTCACACTTTCACTTAGTGGGGGTTTAAAACCCCTGCTATCTTGTTTGTATTTGCAGGAAAAAGATGAAGAAGACAATAGCTGTCCAAGCGTGATTGGAGAGTTTAAACTTTAGCGCGTTTTTTTTCATATTTCAGCATAATTGGCTTTTTCATATATTATGTTTGTTGTGTATATATTTAACAAAAGCATTTGGTAGCTCAGATGGTGGAGAACGTGTCTTGCAAGCATAGGGACTTGGGTTCGATTCCCAGGTCCCCCCACATAATTCATAATTATTGTTTTAATGGCTTCTAGTGCAGCTCTCATCCAACGCCCTACCATGAGCCTCACGCCTAAGCCTGCCAAGTGGCTTCAAAGATCCATCTAATGGCCAGAAGGTGAATTCCATGGTGAATTCCATGGTGTACCCCAGTCAGACAGCATGTGCATGATCATGGAAAGTCAAACGAGCCTTGTGTCTAATGGGCCAGAATTCCTCAAATCACACCTCCATATGGGCCTTCACACCCCCTTGGTTTGCATACTTTTTAATTTAATTTTCTTTTCTTTCTAATTCTTTTTAATTGTTTTTTATTAATTCACCATTAATCAACTTTTCATAATAAAATCAGAAAATCAAAATACAAAATATATTTAATTATTTATTAATTTCCTCACTAATTTATTTTTGTAAATAAATGTTAATAATTAATTTAGTTAATTTAGGTTTGAAATTCAATCTTTTCTTTAATAAATAAAATTCTATAGAATTAGGTTTTGATATTTTTTAATCATTATTATTATCATTATTTATTATTATTATTAATTGCTATTTTTGTAAATAAACATGTAAATTAATTAATTAGTAAATTAGGTCAACTTTGACATTTTCTTTAATAATTAAAATAATCTAGATTTAGGGTTTCCTTTTAATTCTTTTTCTTATTTTCATTAAATACAAAAACATAAAAAAACACACTTTCTTTTCTTTAATTAAATAATAATTAGGCTTTAATTTAATTTAATTTCAAGCAAAGGGTCAAAACTCTCGGACGTTCAATTTAATTCTTTTCGCGCATTATTTTCTTATTGATTATTATGTAACCGCTTTCCGGATGTAATAGTAATTAGGTTTATCGCTTTTCTTTTACTTTCCGCATCTTTTATCAAAAACAGGTCTTTGTATTTTGGCGATGTATAGACCCGCGCCTTGTAATAGCGTAGCTTTTATATTTCTGTATTTAACTTTCCGCACTCTTAAACTGCTAAACTCGCATGAAAGAATGTATGTTAATTAAAAACAACGCGTAGCTCACAATGCCATGATCAAAGATAACTATTAACATGAAAACAACACACAATACACACATCACTTCTAGGGTACGCCTCACTCGTTGCCTTCGAAACGTGGTCGTCAAGTATAGGACGTTTTAGCGGTCGCTCTTATGTCCATGATCCAGTTGCCTCGAAACAGTTGCCTCGAAACGGTTGCCTCGGATTAAAAAGGATCTAGGACATAAGGGTAGCTTCTAAGGTGTCCTAACTGTTGCTTCGGTGACCACATGTCCCTACAATCGAATTGACCCGAACACCTCCAACGGTGGTGCTACCTACCTCTCAATGGTAGGATGGCACTACCTTAAGGACTTTTACACAGCCTAATTCCTTAGGGTAGGTAGATGACTCATGGATACTTGCTCTCTTCAAAAACAAATCAAAAATCTTTTCACACTGACACTTTCAACAAAAAAAGCTTTCAAAACAAATTTTTCAAACACTCTTGAGGACAAATACAAGAATCATTCAGAAATCTTTCAATGAAACTTTTTTCAAATCCACTCACATTTTGAAAAGCAAACATTTTGAAAACATAAGAGCAAGTATCTAAGAGCCCATGGATAACCATGGATAGAAAGGGTGCTAACACCTTCCCTTTCTATAAATCTACCTCCCGAACCGAGAAACGTTCTCATAAGGAATTTTGCTGTGCTTTTGTCCTGTCCATGTTGGAGAAAATAAAAGACGGTGGCGACTCTTGCTTCCGCGACATTTCGTGAACCAGCTAAAAACAGTCAGGTCTATTTCCACCGATCACAGAACTGGCGACTCTACTGGGGATACTTTTAAAGTGAGGTGTACCTTAGGATAGCTCATACTTGTGTTTTCAATTGCTTTGTTTTGTTTGCTTTATTATTGTGGGAACTGTCTTGGGAGTTCTATAGATCCTAACCCGGATCTAGGGGATACCTTCTTAGAAAGTAGCAACAAGACTGTGAGGGAATTATGCAGGGTATACTGACACAGTTGAAGCAGTCTGCTACGTTGATGTGGCACTTTGGTGAGTACCGGTAACCCTTGAGTCAAGTCAAGGTGAGTACGGGGCCGCCGCGTGGTGTGGTGAAGCATCAACTGACCTTAGGAACCTTAATTGAACCATCTTGGCCTCTTTAGGGGTAGTGAGATAACTGACTTTGGTGCAGTCCGAAGTTGGTTGATACTCGATACTACACTCATTGAGGGTTGTTTTCTTGGAATATTTTGATCTCCAGTTCAGTGGCTAAATCAAAACAATGACCATAGAAAACAACCCGATGATATTGAGCTCCTTAGAACCCGGTTACTTTTGATAGGACAGGTTTTCGAGCCCACCAACTTCAAGAGGGTAGTACCCCAAACTTCATGATGGCCTAAAATCTAAGGGCTCTTTTGTGTGACTTGTGTGCCTTCATACTTGAACTACTTGCATACTTGTTATCTAACAACACGAGTTCCTTGCAGGTTTTGTTTACAGTCCTTAATTGGGACTCATTACAGGGCCTACTTACATCACTCCATGCATAGCATAACATCATACCATTGCATACATCCTACATAAGGACTAATCCATTTCAAGGATCTCAAGGGTTTGTGATGCAGGTCATGATGAATCAAATGTCTAGCAAAGGGCAAAGAGGATTCATTTTCCTCTAGCCAAGGTTGATAACTTGAGTCAGGGGCTATGACCCACTCGATATGGTGAGCCTTGACTCTTGAAGAAGGACTCTCAACAACATGAAGTTCCTTTAATCAAGCAACCAAATCCAAATTCTGACAAGTTTCTCTGTTTACCCCGCGAGATCCTTGAAAACATTGCATGCATACATACATATCATTGCATAACAGGTACCCTTTCGACAGGTCACTTATCTTCTTTGCTGTTTATTTCAGCAATCATCATGTCTACTGAACCTTCCACTGAACAAGCTATCAAGGCCCTCCAGGCCCAGAACGCCCAGTTCCAAGAGTTGGTGATGAGCCTAGCCCTGGGTCAACAGGAGTTGAAGACTCTGATACAGAAGAAGAAGAAGAAGAGGACTGTTTTGTTCAATCCTAGACGCAGATCTGGGGAGGGATCACAAAATGAAGCTGAGCGGACCACCCCATCTGTTGGGAAAGGCAGTCCCAGAGAAAGAGAGGTTCCTAGTCAGGTGGTCTCCGACAACGAGACCGATTTCAATGACGAACAGTACCCTCCTGCTGAAGACAGGTACAAACAACTCGAAGACCGGTTAAGTGCTATGGAGATACAAAAGGTGCCCGACCTGGACTTCGAAGATCTAGGTCTGTCTTCTAGGGTAGTGATCCCACACAAGTTCAAGGCACCTGCTTTTGCAAAATATGAAGGGGCTTCCTGTCCTAAGCTGCATCTCAGGTCATACATAAGGAGGATCCAGCCCTACACGGCTGACAAGAATTTGTGGATTCACTTCTTTTAGGATAGTCTGTCAGAAACTCAACTCGACTGGTTCTATCAACTGAATGGAGCCAACTCCGCAGCTGGGAGGACTTGGCCACTGCATTCTACAAGCAGTACCAGTACAATGTCGACCTTGCTCCCACGCGCACTCAGCTTCAGGGAATGTCTATGGGTGCAGGCGAAGGTTTTAAAGAATATGCGCAAAAGTGGAGAGACCTTGCTGGGAGGGTGCATCCACCCCTAACTGACCGTGAGCTTGTGGACATGTTCTTGGGGACCCTGTCTGGACCTTTCTTCAACCATTTGATTGGGAATTCTTTTGCTGGGTTTACAGATTTGATCTTGACTGGGGAAAGAATTGAAGCTGGTATCAAGGCTGGGAAGATTCAAGAGGCCGTACCTTCTGATACTCACAAAAAGCCTTACATGGGGAAGAAAGAGTCTAATGCTGCATACAGTCAAAAGAGTCGTCATGACCAACATGCAGGGGCAGTCATGATCTCTGGTTCTGCACCATGCTGCCAACCACAAAAGGGAAATCAGCGAAGGGACGAGCCTAAAAGACAATTCACCAACATCAACATGCCATTGTCACAAGCATTGCAGCACATGTTGAAAATGAATCTGATTGCGGTGATCAACCCTCATGCAAATCCCAAGACCTCCTCTCCAAACTACAACCCAGAAGTGAGGTGTGCGTATCATTCTGATAGCCCGGGGCACGATACTGAGGATTGTTGGGCGCTAAAATACAAGATCCAGAATATGATCGACGCTAAGGAGATCGAATTCGAGCCTGCTGAGACTCCCAATGTGACCACTGCTCCCTTGCCAAAACATGGCTAGGATTGAAAAACTTTTGTTCATTCGAATGTTCAAATTGTAATTTTCTTTGATTGTTCAAACATTTTATTTCATGTCAAACTTGGTTATTTCATTAATGCATTACACGTGTCTGTTTTGAAGTAATTGTGTTCATTATATTCAAAATTGCTTTTATTTTTGATGTTCAACTCTTGATTTAAAATTCTAAGCCTCTTGAGGGAGGATGACGAAAACGATACCACAATCTACAGTATGCTTTTGAACAGACCCCGCTGATGAGGTATAGGCATTGTTTCAATTCCTAAACACTGGAGTTATAAGGAAGATAATCCCTCGTCAACCCCTTTGAGCCAAAGAAGTAGGAGTTTTTCTTTTCAAAAATTAAAACCCTTAATCATAACCTGGGGCAGGGTAGTTCTCTCGGTTGATCCAAGTGCACAACAAATAGCACCAAAGAAGTCCTTGCAAAACAAAAGACAGTGATGGTTCCGAATGATCATAAAGACAGGCAGTCACCATCTTTCAAAAACTAAAGCCCAATAAGTCAAAACCTATGAAGGAGACTTACAAAACTGGGGCATCCCGCTGACTGTAATCACAAAAGAAACAGTTCAGGCAAAAACAGGGATAACAAAATCAAAAAAAAAAGAAGAAAGAGGTCTTACAAACCCTCGATAAAAAATGACTGCCTATTCAAAATAAACTATCAGTATCCGAACCATCACTATGTCAGAGCAAAGACTCAAACGAGATCTAATGCACGATTAGCTGAGTTTAGGATCGAAGAACATCACGAAGAACGGGTGGGTACAAATAAAATTTGAGCCTATATCCTTTGTTTCTTAAACCGTGAACCAGGCCACGTTATAACCCTCAAAAGTCCTAGCTGAAGCATGGGTTAGTTCGAAAGCATACTGTTACGAAGGGTATCCTGACTCCTTAAGGCTTGCTGTGAAATACTGAGTTGACATCACGTTTTACAAAAATTCACCTGTTTTATTAAAAAAAAAACAAAAAAAAAACTGCATTTTCAAAAAAAAAAACTTCAAGACAGACATAAGCTTTGCATTTTTAATGTAACTTTGTTTGCATATGACTTTTTGTTCGAATGGCAGAGAAATTCGCACGACGAATATCTAAGTGAATGAAAGTACTTCCAACCAAGGGGCAGACGTGATCATTGTCCATCATCTGGGGCAGTCCAGTCAAGATTCTGAGAATCTCTCAAAAGGCCAACCAGCTTGGGGAAGATCTCCAATCTGGATCACTTGGGGCATTGGGCGATCCAACGAAGATCTTCTGGTAGTAGGGCAACGCAACACTACTGACAGGGGCACCTCCCTACATCCTGAGAGCACGGACATAGTCGAAAAATACTACGCATAATCAAAGACCCTCTAGGTTGACACACCTAGGCAAAAATAAGGGCTTCCCGGCGAACCAAAAGGGTTCGGGCAAAAATAAGGGATGAAAATGAAAAATCTGTACACCCTGCAAGTCGAAAACCTGAAAAGGCGGCTTGGGCAAAAAGGGGTATCCCGATGGACTGAAAACCCGAAAGGGTGGTCCAGGCAAAAGTTAGGGATCAAAAGCGTACGACTATGTCCCGTTATCTCGTCACTTACTTACCAGAAGAAGATTTGTCAAGTCGGCAGGCATCAAGCACCTCACAGGTATCTTCTCCCACAGAAACTGGGGCAATAAGAGTTGTCTAAATGATCTAGTTGCTCTGTCCACCAAGGTACCAAGGTAGGTTCAGCTGAAGAACATGACCAAGTTACCTCCACTCCTCGTAGAGTAAGACAAGATTCAACAATTCTCCCCAAGCAGAGTTAGTCTCCCAGCAGCCCTAAAAAGGCACAGTATCTCCAGCAAGTCAACAATATTCTCCCTTCAAGCAGGGTTAGTCTACAGTCAGCCTTATGGAAGTGGGGTACCCCCCAGAAGATCTCAATATTCCCCAGCGGAGTATGCAGACATTCCTTAAACAAGCATCCCCGGCAGTCTTGGTATAAGATTGTTCCCCGGCGGAATACCGAACATCCAGTGGAGCCATTCCCCAGTCCAATCTGAAAAGTTTCCCCAGGAGAGTTCAATCAATCTCCCCAGTAGATTCAGGAAGCTTATCCCCCGTAGATTCTGGAAGCTTATCACCTGCAGAGTGCGAACGCTCCCCCGACTTTATTCAAAGGTTATTTCCCCACCGGGATATAACTGGGTTATCCTCAGCCAATTGCCACGGAAAGATCGTCCTCGGCGTAGTTCTTTCTACCCCCCAGCGGAGTTCATCAAATCTTCCAACAAAACTTATCAACGGTATCCCCAGCGGAGCTATCATCAACATCTCAACAACGTACCTCTTCTCCCACAGAGTATTTCCCCGCAGAGTAATCTCTCCAACAAGTTTATTCCACAACGGAGTCACCTTCTCCTACCAGTTTATACTTACAACCATCATCCCCAGCGGAGACGAAGAACTTTACTCTTCAAACATCAGCCCAGGATTCAAGCTCCCGGCATTCGTCAAGGATTTATTTTACTAGACGAAAATACAGTCATAAACATCACATCTTCATACATTATAGCATGCACATACGCATCATGAACATACAATCTCATTTATTCTTGAGAACATCTTAAAATCATGCAGTTCATGCATCATGACACTGCATACAGCTAACGTTTTTCCTTTTCAGCAAAAGGTCAATCAAAAGATGATTACCATCTACCTCTACAGTTCCAGATCAACATTGGTAACAAGCCAGGAAAATTCCGTGGACGACTGATCGTGGGTTAATATCTGAAACCAGACAGGACAATCATCCACTTGATCATCATGAAGAAACCCCACACCAGTTCCTTCTCAATTTTCAGACGAAGTCTTACACGGACTAATCATCAAAGTAACCCTACACCGGTTCCTTTTCTTTCAGAATAAGTCTTACACGGACTTATCTCAAGATGACCTTACCCCGGTTTATCCAGAAGTCTTACACGGACTTATCTCAAGATGACCTTACCCCGGTTCATCCAGAAGTTTTACACGAACTTATCCTGCAGTAACCTTACCGCGGTTCCTCCAGAAGTCTTACACGGACTTATCTCAAGATGACCTTACCCCGGTTCATCCAGAAGTTTTACACGAACTTATCCTGCAGTAACCTTACCCCGGTTCCTCCAGAAGTCTTACACGGACTTATCTCAAGATGACCTTACCCCGGTTCATCCAGAAGTTTTACACGAACTTATCCTGCAGTAACCTTACCCCGGTTCCTCCAGAAGTCTTACACGGACTTATCTCAAGATGACCTTACCCCGGTTCATCCAGAAGTTTTACACGAACTTATCCTGCAGTAACCTTACCCCGGTTCCTCCAGAAATCTTACACGGACTTATCTCAAGATGACCTTACCCCGGTTCCTCCAGAAGTTTTACACGAACTTATCCCGAAGAAACCCTACACAGGTTCTCTCTCTCCAGACGTAGTCTTACACGGGCTCGCCGTCAAAGAAACCCTACACAGGTTCTCTCTTCCCAAAGATGCAGTTTTACACGGACTCGTCATCAGAAACCCTACACAGGTTTCCTTCTCAGCTCTAGATGCGGTTTTACACGGACTCGTCATCAAAGTAACCCTACACAGGTTCCGTCTCCATTTCAGATGCAGTCTTATACGGACTCATTATCAGTAAACCCTACACATGTTTCCTTCCTTCCAAAGATGCAGTTTTACACGAGCTCATCATCAGTTAACCCTACACAGGTGTCCTTCTTTCCAAGATGCAGTTTTACACGAGCTCATCATCAGGCAACCCTACACATGTTCCCTCTTTCAACTTACAAAAATTACAATTCAACAGACAACCTCCAGATGGCATCTATAAGCCCATCCACCTATCAACAGTCTCCAAATGGCATCTATAAGCCCATTCCTGACAAGGTTCTGTCACATCTCCAGATGGCATCTATAATCCCATCCTCTTATCCACCATATCTCCAAATGGCATCTGTAAGCCCATTCCCTACATCACACTGCTGATACTCTACTATGCGAGTGCAAATTTCTGGGCACTCTAGTGTTCAATCATCTTCTACCTTTGGATTACGAAAGGCACGCCAGCCAATCTACATCCTCAGGTCTAAGAAGATTGAACAGGGGCAACTGTTGTACCCCAAAATTTTCCCTCCCATATTCTTCAAGATTTATCAAGGTCAATCTCCAGTTGGTTCAAAATCCCTCAAGGGTTGCACAGTCCAATTGCCTCCTAACACAGTCAAAATTAGGGTTTTGGTTCTTGCAAAGAAATTGAGGTTTTCAAGGGCTCAATCAAGTCCCATATGTTCATATACATTGTCAAGCACCTACATGTCAAGTTTCAAGGCTCACAAGGTCAAGTTGCACAGTCAAAAACCCTAATTGCTTCACAGTCAACTGCAGGGGCAAAATGGTCATTTGACAGTCAAAAGTCAAAATTTTTGGACAACATATTATTTTGAAGCCACAATCATCATTTGATCAATTCTTGATCATGATTCCACAAGCATGGCTCAAAAAGTCTCAAGATGCAAAAGTTTCTATTTTTGGACAGTTGAAAAGTCAACTGCAAATTGACCAAGGCATAAATTCTTCATGGTTTATCAGAAAAATCCCATCCAAAGCTCATTTTGAAGGGGATGGAATTTCCTACAACTCATCTTCACACTCCAAGTCCAAGAAATGCTCTCACAAAAAGTTATCAATTTCAACATTATAGGTCATTTTCAAAAGTCAACAAAAAGGCACTTTAAATCAAAGACCATAACATGATATTGGTAAATCAAAATGACATGGGACCAAAGGCATTGGTTAGAGGACTTCAAGACCTTTCCAAAATGTTCAAGAACATGTTCATAGCTTCAAAATTGAGCAAGATATGCATTGGAGAAGTTGGGAAATTTTTGGGAACTTTCAAAAGTCAACTTTGCCTAAAAAGCTTCAAATTTGCTAATGGGCCTCAAATTCTTTCTTGAATCATTACCGAAAGCCTATGCACGACCCATTGAGCTCAAAATAATTTATTTCCTTATTTTTAATTAATTAATTGAATTTTTATTATTATTAATTCATTTAATTGGTTTTAATTATAGGAAAATTAAAAAAGGATATGTTTTGGATCTTTTGGTGGAGCAAATCTGATCAGGGCAAGCTGTCAAAGTCGTTTCTCAATCAAACAAGGAAAATCATCCATATTTGGCAAGGTTTTCATTGAAAAAAGATTGGAAAATATATGGTAGAAAGTCAAGGATTGAAAACATTATTGCAATGGATTCATGGGCTTATTCTTGACCTAATTCATTCACATACAAAAGCATAAGCTAATCCTATTCAGAGATACACGTGAAAGCTGCTGAAGCCATAGAATCACTTTGCAAAATTTCAATAAAAATTGTGAAACTGAAATCCTATTTGCAGGACAATTCAAGGCCAAAGATCGTTTCCATTACATTACTGACATTGCTAGGAAGCTGTTACAATCAAGAACTAGTCCAAACGTGCAAAGAATCATCCCCATGAAGTCACACGGTTTGCTTTGTTTTCCAATTTGACATATCATCATTCATGCGATTTTAACCATTTTTCTTGTTTGATTTACACTAATAGTGACCTTCTGAAGCGATTGGTACAGTTCAATTGAATTAACGTTGCCTGAATCAAGATTCACCATGGACGAAACCTAGGGTTTCTGAAGCTTCAAATTAGGGCTTTAGACATCAGGAAAAATTGGATCATGCCATGACCATGGTTGAATTCGTCAAGGCCAGACGAATTCAACCAACCTATCGCGCCCTTTTTATATTGATTCCTCTTCTATTCGCTATTTTTCACACTTTCACTTAGTGGGGGTTTAAAACCCCCGCTATCTTGTTTGTATTTGCAGGACAAAGATGAAGAAGACAATAGTTGTCCAAGCGTGATTGGAGAGTTTAAACTTTAGCGCGTTTTTTTTTCATATTTCAGCATAATTGGCTTTTTCATATATTATGTTTGTTGTGTATATATTTAACAAAAGCGTTTGGTAGCTCAGATGGTGGAGAACGTGTCTTGCAAGCATAGGGACCTGGGTTCGATTCCCAGGTCCCCCCACATAATTCATAATTTTTGTTTTAATGTCTTCTAGTGCAGCTCTCATCCAACGCCCTACCATGAGCCTCATGCCTAAGCCTTCCAAGTGGCTTCAAAGATCCATCTAATAGCCAGAAGGTGAATTCCATGGTGTACCCCAGTCAGACAACATGTGCATGATCATGGAAAGTCAAACGAGCCTTGTGTCTAATGGGCCAGAATTCCTCAAATCACACCTCCATATAGGCCTTCACACCCCCTTGGTTTGCATACTTTTTAATTTAATTTTCTTTTCTTTCTAATTCTTTTTAATTGTTTTAATTGTTTTTTTTATTAATTCACCATTAATCAACTTTTCATAATAAAATCAAAAAATCAAAATACAAAATATGTTTAATTATTTATTAATTTCCTCACTAATTTATTTTTTTAAATAAATGTTAATAATTAATTTAGTTAATTTAGGTTTGAAATTCAATCTTTTCTTTAATAAATAAAATTCTATAGAATTAGGTTTTGATTCTTTTTTTATCATTATTATTATCATTATTTATTATTATTATTAATTGCTATTTTTGTAAATAAACATGTAAATTAATTAATTAGTAAATTAGGTCAACTTTGACCTTTTCTTTAATAATTAAAATAATCTAGATTTAGGGTTTCCTTTTAATTCTTTTTCTTATTTTCATTAAATACAAAAACATAAAAAAACACACTTTCTTTTCTTTAATTAAATAATAATTAGGCTTTAATTTAATTTAATTTCAAGCAAAGGGTCAAAACCCTCGGACGTTCAATTTAATTCTTTTCGTGCATTATTTTCTTATTGATTATTATGTAACCGCTTTCCGGATGTAATAGTAATTAGGTTTATCGCTTTTCTTTTACTTTCCGCATCTTTTATCAAAAACGGGTCTTTGTATTTTGGCGATGTATAGACCCGCGCCTTGTAATAGCGTAGCTTTTATCTTTCTGTATTTAACTTTCCGCACTCTTAAACTGCTAAACTCGCATGAAAGAATGTATGTTAATTAAAAACAACGCGTAGCTCACAATGCCATAATCAAAGATAACTGTTAACATGAAAACAACACACAATACACACACCACTTCTAGGGTACGCCTCACTCGTTGCCTTCGAAACGTGGTCTACAAGTATAGGACGTTTTAGCGGTCGCTCTTATGTCCATGATCCAGTTGCCTCGAAACAGTTGCCTCGAAACGGTTGCCTCGGATTAAAAAGGATCTAGGACATAAGGGTAGCTTCTAAGGTGTCCTAACTGTTGCTTCGGTGACCACATGTCCCTACAATCGAATTGACCCGAAAACCTCCAATGGTGGTGCTACCTACCTCTCAATGGTGGGATGGCACTACCTTAAGGACTTTTACACAGCCTAATTCCTTAGGGTAGGTAGATGACTCATGGATACTTGCTCTCTTAAAAAATAAATCAAAAATCTTTTCACACTGACACTTTCAAAAAAAAAGCTTTCAAAACAAATTTTTCAAACACTCTTGAGGACAGATACAAGAGTCATTCAGAAATCTTTCAATGAAACTTTTTTCAAATCCACTCACATTTTGAAAAGCAAACATTTTGAAAACATAAGAGCAAGTATCTAAGAGCCCATGGATAACCATGGATAGAAAGGGTTCTAACACCTTCCCTTTCTATAAATCTACCTCCCGAACCGAGAAATGTTCTCATAAGGAATTTTGCTGTGCTTTTGTCCTGTCCATGTTAGAGAAAATAAAAGACGGTGGCGACTCTTGCTTCCGCGACATTTCGTGAACCAGCTAAAAACAGTCAATTCTATTTCCACCGATCACAGTGCCCCACTGAGTAACAAAGATGGTCTTCTCCATGTCTTCGGGAGCCATTTTTATCTGATTATAACCGGAGAAACTGTCCATAAAGGAGAATACCTTGTGCTGAGCAGTATTGTCAACCAGAAATTCGATGTGAGGCAGAAGGAAGTCATCCTTAGGGCTTGCCCTGTTCAAATCTCTGTAATCAACACACATTCTGACCTTACCATCTTTCTTCGGCACTGGTACCACATTGGCGACCCACTGAGGGTAAGAAGTTACTGCTAGAAAACCCACGTCAAATTGTTTCATAACCTCAACCTTGATTTTCTCGGACATCTCTGGGCGCATACGACGAACCTTCTGTTTTACGGGAGGGCAGTCTTCCTTGGTAGGCAGGCGATGAACCACAATGTCAGTATCCAACCCAGGTATATCTTTGTAGGACCAGGCAAAGATCTCAACATAGTCATGCAGCATCTGAATCAACCGTTGTTTCACACTAACCTCCAGATTTGCACCGATCTTGACTTCCTTCTTGTCTGTCTCAGTACCCAGATTCACTGTTTCCACTGGCTCTTCCTGTGGCTGAATGGCCCTCTCTTCCTGGAGTAGCAGTCTTACAAGTTCACCAGGCACTTCAGAATCATATTCACCTTTGTCTTCGGCTAAGTTGATCGGATTTTCGAAGTCATAACTGGCAGTAGCAGAGTTGTTACCAGTGAGATCCAGAGTGGATGTGGACCTGTATATGTGAGTGTGTGTAAAATAGCTGTTTTGTAATATATAATAAAGAAAAACAAAGAGCGTAAGATTTGAAATGCAAAAACGTCCAATGCTTTTATAATGATATATGAAAATGGCACACAAAAGCCCTCACAGATGAAATCACGGTGCCCCGGTAAGACACTGGGCCATAAAGTTTCAAAACATTGTCTGTTACAAATTCGAAACAAAGAGTTCATTACTAAGTAACAAAAGTAATAGGGATGAAGTCCTTTGTTGTCCAGTTGCTTGGTCCACCGTTGGTCGTAGGGTAGATCCAGTTGTCGAATTCAGACTCCTCCACGTCATCTTCGATGGCATTTACTCCCGAGTTGCTGATGAACACAGGAGGTCTTCCAATCCTTGCACTACGAACAGCCCTTTGAGCTTCTGCAGTGATACCCAAACCAAACTTGTTAGTCTTCTGAGTGAAATCAGGAAGTCGGCCCCAGTTTGCATACTCACCTTCTTAATAACAGCC
Organism: Vicia faba; assembly: GCA_948472305.1. NCBI lineage: Eukaryota > Viridiplantae > Streptophyta > Magnoliopsida > Fabales > Fabaceae > Vicia > Vicia faba. The sequence continues at coordinate 1,543,991,245 of OX451735.1, forward strand.
CGGGCATCCTTTAAGGAAGCCATCTTCATAGGAGAATCTTCAACAACAGTATCAGCTGATGCCAGTGTCTGAGGAACCTCTTCAAAGTGCTGAAATGGGGTCTCAATGAACTCCCCATCCATCTCTACGTATCTGAACGAGTTGAGGTGGTCGACCATATACTCTTCCTCCCCCTGTACCATCACAATCTTCCCTCTGACCGGGTACTTCAGCTTCTGGTGGAGCGTTGAGGTCACATCTCCAGCTTTGTGGATCCATGGACGACCCAACAAACAAGAATAGGACGGCCGAATGTCCATCATGTAGAATGTAGAATTGAAGACCTGAGAACCAACTTTAATTGGAATATCAACCTCACCATGCACCATCCTTTTAGACCCATCAAAGGCCCGGACAACAATGTTACTTGGCTTCATCTCCAACCCTTTGCAATCCAACCTGTCTAGAGCTTTCTTGGGAAAGACGTTCAATGAGGAACTAGTGTCAACCAACACATGTGCAAGAGTAGTGCCCTTGCATTCAATGGAGACATGCAGGGCATCGTTATGGTTCTTCCCTTTAGCAGTCAGATCAGCGTCAGAGAAACCCAAACCATTATCAGCAGTTAAGTTGGCCACACAATCGGTAAACTGATCAGCTGATGTCTCTTGTGGCACGTGGGCCGTCTTCAGGAAGGTAATCAGAGCCTTGGCATGGGCCTCTAAACACAACAACAGTGATAACATAGAAATCTTGGATGGGGTTTTCCCCAGTTGCTCAACTACATTATAATCACTCTTCTTAATAATCTTCAAAATCTCTTTCATCTCCTGTTTGGAAGCTTCAACAGTGGTTGTCTTTGGCGCCCCCGTCTGGGCAGGCATATCAGTGGTGATCCCTTTGCCCCGAGCGTTAGATGACTCAGCGACAGGGGTAAGGATAGGAACTCGATCAGGAATGGCAGTAGGTACACTTGCAGGCGTAATGACAACAGGTCTTCGGACAGTTGGTGGAGCAATATCAGGTGAGAAAAGTCTACCACTGCGGGTGACTTTAGCAGGCCCAGTATTGTTGCTGACGCCGATATCAGCATCAAAATCTTGCTTAACTCCAAGAACATAAACATCTGCCCCATAGTGCCAAGGGACAACTTTGTCAGAGGTGTAGGGGATGGGCCCCGGAACAGTGATGATTATGGGTGCAATCTTCGGAATAGGCGTAATTCTAACAGGCTTCCTCGAGGGAGCCTTGGGAGAATTGTTGAAAATGGTAATGATGGCAACTTCTTCAGTAGGAATGGATGGAACAACATTCTTTTCAAACAGAATCTCTTTGCTATCCATCAGGTTTTGGATACCTGACTTCAAAGATGGGAAACCAGTAGGTAAAACAGAACACATATGGCAACCTTCACCACAGCCTGGAAATAAATCGGCTAGCAACAGGTTCTTCTTGACAGTCATCAGAGGGGTAACAATATCATCCACAGAAACTACAAATAAGTCTTCCTCTACAGCATTCACTCCATGCTTGGGCATGGGGGCTGTTACAACATTAGGCCTCTCGGGCGCCTCAAACTCAATCTCCTTTGCCTCGATTAGGTCTTGAACCTTGTTCCTCAAAGCCCAACAATCATCCGTATTATGCCCCGGGCTATCAGAGTGATAAGTGTAATGGGCGTTAGGGTTATACTTTGGTGATGTTGTATTTAAAATCTTCGGAGCTTCTTTTAGAGTCACCAGATTGGCCTTCAACAACTGTAGCAATATCTGAGACAAAGTCATGCTGAGACGAGTGAATTGCCTTCGAGGTCTCTCGCCCCTTTGTTGGTTGTGATGATGAGGAGCACCAGCAGGTTTTGAAATAACAATCGCGTTGACAGCTTGGCGGTGTTCAAGTCTATTATGTCTTCTTGAACCGTAGACAGCACTGGATTCTTCCTAAACGGCTTCTTCTCGGTGCCCGATGAGGCACCCTTCTGTATCTTCCCAGCCTTGATACCAGCTTCAATCCTCTCACCAGTCAAGATAAGGTCTGTAAACCCGGCTGAAGAGCTTCCAATCAAATGGTTAAAGAATGGACCAGACAGGGTCCCCAAAAACATATCAACAAGTTCACGATCAGCTAAAGATGGTTGCACCCTTTCGGCAAGGTATCTCCATTTTTGAGCATACTCTTTAAATCCTTCACCCGTCCCTATTGACATACCCTGGAGTTGGGTACACGTAAGAGCGAGGTCGGAGTTATACTGATACTGCCTATAGAATGCAGTAGCCAAATCTTCCCAGCTACGGATACTGGCTCCATCCAGCTGATAGAACCACTCAAGCTGAGTCCCTGAGAGACTGTCTTGAAAGAAATGGATCCACAAGTTCTTATCAGCAGTGTAAGGCTGGATCTTTCTCATATATGACCGGAGGTGCAGCTTTGGACAAGAAGCTCCGTCATACTTGGCAAAGGCAGGTGCCTTGAATTTATGGGGAATCACCACCCCAGAGGATAGACCTAGATCTCCGAAGTCCAGACCGGGCACCTTCTGTATTTCCATAGCGCTCAAACGGTCCTCCAACTGTTTGTACTTATCCTCAGCAGGAGGATACTGTTCTTCATCATAGTCCGTCTCGTTGTCGGAGACCATAGGGCTAGGAGCCCTCCTTTCTTGTGGACTATCTTTCCCCCCAGACGAGGTGGTCAGATCAACTTCATTCTGCAGTCCGTTCCTAAACCTGCGTCCAGTATTGAACATGATGGTCCTCTTTTTCTTCTTCTTCCTCTCTTTCAGAATCAGGGTCTTTAGGTCCTGCTGACCCTTAGCTAGGCTCATGACCAACTCTTGAAATTGGGCATTCTGGGCCTGGAGGGCCTTGATAGCTTGCTCAGTGGAAGGTTCAGTAGACATTATGATTGCTGAAATAAATAGCGAAGAAGATAAGAGACTTGTAAAAGGGCACCTGTTTATAAAGTCATGAGATGAAATGGGTATGATTTATGATTTCAAAGACAATCGGGATTCAAATTTGTAAACAAAAAAGGAAACACACTTTATTAGATTTAACTTCAGAATTTAAACTGTTCAACAAATTGCCCTTAGGCGTTACAAGAATGGAAATACTTAAAAGTAAATAAAAACTATAAAAGAAATCATCAAAGGTCCATCAATGCTCTCATGGTCTCTTCTTCTCAGTGCGGACATAATCATTCAGGATCCGCTTGTTCTCCATTTGCCTAGTCAGCTTCTGGATCTTCTGCTCTTGTTCATTGAACTTCTCCCGGTAAGAGTCCTATTCATCCCTCAACTGCATCCAAGACCGCTTCAGGGTGCCAATATCAGTGGGCATATAAGGGTGGAGAATAGTTGGAAGAACCACGTCTTTATCATCAACTTCAAGAGTAACAGGCCTGACAGCTTCATATGGCATACCTAACTTCTGGGCACGGATGCGGACCCATCTGAGATATGACTCCATTGGCAGAGAATTCTTTGGTCCCAAATCATGTGGGTCAGATTGGTGAACTCTATCCCAAGCCCTGATGAATCTACGACGCAGCTCGTCGCTATCTCCCTGAAAATCAAAGATGATATGAGGCATCAACAACTCATGAGGCCCTTCTCTTCTGGCTCTTCCAAACTGACGAAGAGCTAAACATGGGTTATAAGAAATTCCTCCATGGGTTCCGATTAATGGAACATTAGGATACTCTCCACAACGATCAATGACATTCACCTCATCCAAGCCTTTGAGAGTCCAGATAATGTCATTATTAGTAAGATACATTACCCTATAAACCCATCCCATTCCTTCTTTGTTCTTCAGTATGGACTTAGGGAGGTGCGAAATAAACCACCTCGACAATAAAGGAGCACAGCACATCAAAGTTCCCCGCTTTCGGGCAGTACGAGCATGGAGCTGATGAAGGATATCACCCAAGAGAGTGGGTACAGGGTTCCGAGAGATGAAGATCTTTATGGCATTAACATCAACAAAAGTGTCAGGATTTGGAAACAATACCAGACCATAGATTAAGAGGGCCAGAATGTCCTCGTACGCTTTGAAGTCTAAGCCATCCCATAAGTAATTAGCTTTGTCAACCAGAAACTTAGCCAAAAAACCCTTAGCTCCACTTCTAGTCTCCCAGTTGGCCATTACCTCCTCTTTGGTCAAGTGAAGGGTTGCAGCAATCTCTTCAGGCCTGAGAGTCTTTTCCCAACCAGTAAATGGAATCTGCTCCAAAACAGAGATACCAAGCAACTCAGAGAACTCTTCCAGGGTAGGAACCAGCTGGAAGTCTTGAAAGGTGAAGCAATGATATAGGGGATCATAAAATTGGACCAGGACACTCATCATTTGTTTGTCCAACTTTGAGGTGACTAAACTGAAAAGAGAACCATGCCTCCTGATGAAGGAAGTAGTGTCTGGAATCCTGACAACCAACTCTTTAAGCAAAGTAGGTACTTGAACAAAGTTGATCCGGATAGTATTCCTACGCATGGGCATCATGATGTCCTACAAAACAGAGCAAAGATGAAACTCTCTTGTCTTTGAAATAGGTTAGTCCTTATGCAGGATGTATGCAATGTTATGATGTTATGATGTCATGGTAAAGGCACACCACAAGTATTCACAAAATGCAAACATGGTAAAGGCACTCAAGTCACACAAAAGAGCCCCTTAGATTTCAGGCTGGCATGAAGCTTAGGTATTACCCTCTTTCAGTTTCAGTTGGTTAAGACCTGTCCTAAAAATAGTAACCGGGTTCTAGAGGATCTCAATATCACTGACTACCCTCAATCGGTCATAATTCCAGTTTAGCAACCTTTTCTTGAAGCCAGAATCATCACGAGAGTTTAGTCTCAATGAGTGTAGCATACTGCTACTGTTCTATGGACAAGTTGGTCAATTTAACGTTCTAAGTTCAGTTGGTGCTTAATGACTCATTAGAAGACCCATATTCTCCTCGTTCCAATACAAGGGATATCGGTACAAACCAAGGTGTCACACCAACGTAGCTACTGCTTCATCCGTGTCAGTCTAAACCAGACAGATCCCTCACAGTTTATTGCTACTTACCTAAAGGGTATCCCCAGATTCGGGTTAGGATCTATAGAACTCCGATACAAGCCTACAAAATTTAAAGCATACAAAGCATACAATTGAAAACACAAGTGATCTGATCCTAAGGTACACCTCACTTATAAGTAATCCCCAACAGAGTCGCCAGTTCTGTGATCGGTGGGTATAGAACTGACTGTTTTGAAATGCTGGTTCGCGTTTGCGTTTGTTTTTGCAAAATGTCGCGGTAAGCAAGAGTTTCCACCATCTTTTTATTTTATCCAACAAGGAAAGGACAAAAGCACAGAAAAATTCCTTTTCGGGATGTTTCTCGGGTTCGGGAGGTAGATTATAGAAAGGGAAGGTGTTAGCACCTTTTCTATCTGTGGTTATCCACGGGCTCTTAGGTACTTGCTCACTATGTTTTCAAAAGTTTGCTTTTCTTTGTGTTTGTGGGTTTGAAAAGAGTTTTTGTTTTAAAAGTGGTGTAAGTGCGAAAAGTTTTGTTTTGTTTTTTAAAGGAGCAAGTACTTAAGAACATCTACCTACTCAAAAAGGAATTAATCTGTACAAGTGTCCTTTAGACAGTGCTATCCCACTATTGAGGAGTAGGTAGCACCATCGTTGGAGTTTTTCGGGTCAATTCGATTTAAGGGACGTGTGGTCACTAAAGCAATGTTAGGACGCCTTAGCGGTAACCCTAATGTCTTAGATCATTTTTATCCGAGGCAACCGTTTCGAGGCAACTTTGATCTTTGGACAGGAGGGCGACCTCTAAAACTTCCTATACTCAATGACCACGTTCGGGGCAACCAAGTGAAGCGTACCCTAAGAGTGGAATGTGCGAGTGTATTGTTTTTCAATTATATTATCTTTGTACATGTTAATGGTGAGCTACGGTTCATTTTAATTTAAAGGTTAATCTTGTCATGCATAGCCTATTAGTCAAACATCCAGCAGTTAATGGTTGCGGAAAATAAATTGCGGAAAATAAAACTAAGCTATTACAAGGCGTCGGGTATTTACATCGCCAAAGACAAACCCTTAAAATTAAAATTGCGAAAAGTAAATAAAAGCGATAAATAAAAAGTCCTAAGTTAAAACTATTACATCCTCGGAGCAATTACAATATATGGATCAAAACAATACGCGCGAGAAAATTGAATCGGAATGTCCTTTAGGGTTTTGACCCTTTTATTAAATAAAGCATATTTTTGGTCTTTTTTGAATTAAGAATTAAGTTTAAATTAATAATGGAATTAATTAATTAAAAGAAAATATTTTTTGAGTTTTATTTTAATTAAGGAAATAAAATTAGAAAGCTAAAAAATATGTCAAAACCCTAATTCTAAATCAATTTTAATTTAATGCAAAATATGTTAAGATTAAACCTAATTAAAAACTAAATTAATTTGCTGCAATTTATTTACAAAAATAATAAAATAATGAAATTAAAAAAATATTATTTTTTGGGGTTTTCTGATTTTATGAAAAGTTAATTAGTTAATAATAACAAAATAGAAAATAGAAAATAGAAAGTAGTGAAAAGAAAAAATAAAATAAACAAACTAAGGGGGGTGCTGGGCCTGAAGTTGGCATTTGAATGGTAATTCCCAGGCCCGGACGTCCAGCCTGTTGGACTTTTTGTGATTCCATGCATGTTTGTTGACTGTGGACTATGATGGGCGTGCAATCTGGGTCACTAAATCTGCTTGGTGGGCCACTTGGCATGCTGATCCCTGGGGCATATGGTGAACCACGCCTGGAATGCTGCACCTGAGTACCTGAAGAAAAAATGTAACAAAGTTTTGGGGGACGTGGGATTCGAATCCAGGTCCCAATGGTGCCACCCACTAACGTCTTGCCAGCTGAGCTATTGATGTTTCTTGTTATTGGGATAGACAACAAATATTAAATGAAAAAACAAAATGTCAAGCCTGGAAATCATAAAAAACGCGCTAATGTTTTGAATAGACCAATGGCACTAAGACACGCCATCGTCTTCTTCACGAAGGCCTGGTTATTTACCTGCGGATTTTATTCCGCGGGAAGATTCGTAGCACCTCTCCAAAATCCTCCCTAGGCCATATAAACGCAAGCTAAGAGTGCCAATGCACTCGTCTCTCTCCCCTGAACTCATCCATGGCCATTATTTGCATTGATTTTGCCTGCAATTAAAAACCCCAAAAACGAGATACACGAACCCTAGAATTGGGCATGGTGTTACAGGCTATGAAAATAAAATTCAATGATGCCAAAAGTATCAGAATACAGCACAGAGTATGAATATGCAATTATTTCAATGAAAGGATGCAAGATTGAAGCTTTACGATTCCATGAGTATGGCGGTTCAGAGCGATACTTACAGGGCTTTTTGGGGCAGGAGAGCACACGATAATGATTGGTACTGCTTCAGTGAGGTCCAAGGAAGCGATTGGAATCTTTGTTTGATCCTGAAAAGGTCTTTAAGTGCAATTTCAGATCCAAGGTTCTCAAGCTTTTTTCTCAAAGTTGTGTGGCCGTTTCTGCAGAGTTTTTATGCGTTTTTTCGTGTTTCTTTGATTTGTGAGGCTTGCTTGTATATAATGGAATGAATTAGGGTTGAGAACCTGGCCTCAATCTTCCTCCATCAATGTCTTGATTCTTGATTTGATTTACTTTGAATATCATTCCAAAAATAGCCTAATTCAATCTTTTTGTCCACACCATGCCTTTACACGGATTTGATTTGATTTCTTCATAAAGACTTTCTATTTTTGATTCAATCACGTGCCAATCTGCTTTCATGCGTTACTGCCAGCCTGTTATGAGCTGTTTGGGCCTCCAACATGATGAAAATCGAAAGCTGACTTACAGATCCACTTCCCTTCGATTGACACTCCCCCTGATTCGATTGCTTCAAAGTCCCAATTCGAACTACTCCAGTTTCGATGTCACAGCCCCTTCGATTGAGACTCCCCCTGCTTCGATTGCATATTTGCAAGGGACACATGCCATTGTGAACTTTGGGTGAACCCGGACAGGTTAGGATATGTGTTTTTGCTTAGTCATGCCAGCCTACTTCATTCCTTCGAATCTTCCTTCTTTGCCAGCTTCAAAGTCCAATTCGAATCTATTTAGAACATTCCCTATTAGACAACTTCGACCAGCCCTTGGCCTTGTGATGAGTCTAAGTTCAAATTCAAAGTGTCCAGAACTTCCTTGATCAGAGCATCTTAGATTAAGAGAAACTCTGCACTGAAATGTCATTCGAAGGTCATTTCGTTCTGATGTTCTTATTAAGGGGAACTCTAAAGTTCCAGTCGAAGGACAATCTGAAGTTCCAGTCCAAGGACCTTTTGAAATGCCAATTGAAGGGTATTTGTCCATATACCAATCAAAGGGTACTTGTTAAAATTCCAATCGAAAGGCTTTGTTAACAGGCCAATCGAAAGGTGTTGTTCATGCTAATCGAAGGACATGGTTAACATGCCTGTCGAAGCTGCCTTGACACAATGCTAAATCGAAGGATCCCTTGGCATGCCAATTGAAAGGCTTGGCCCAGGGTGCCAAACAAAAAGGTCTTTCAGAATTCCAATCGAAAGCCTTGACACAATGCCAATCGACGTGCTTGTCCATAATGCCAATCAAAGTATTTTTGGAATGTCAATCGAAAGGATTAGCCATAGTGCCAATCGAAGGGAATTATCCATGTGTGATCGAAAGGCTCCTTCAGAATACCAATCGAAGGGTCCTTAAAGCACAACTCAAAAATTTTCTTTTTCCTTAGGCAAGGGTTTATGGTCAACCATACAGGGGGAAGACTTTGGAAAACATGATAGGGCAAATTTTGGGGTACAACAGGGTCCATCTTAGAAATCAACAGAGTGGTATGAGTCAACATATACTGTCTTAGCCGGCGATCAGCCCATGCCAGAGTGCAGCAAGTTTTCTCGAGCAGTGAATATCTGGTTTCACAGTCGGTAAACTTTTTGCTCAGGTGATAAATAGCATGTTCTTTTCGGCCAGACTCGTCATGTTTCCCCAACACACACCCCATTGAATTGTCTAGCACTGTTAAGTACAATATTAAAGGTCTTCCTTCAACCGGAGGCATCATAATTGGTAGTTCTTGAAGGTATTCCTTGATTCTTTTGAAAGTTGTCTGGCATTCGTCATTCCATTTTACCACTTGATCTTTCTTCAAAAGCTTGAAGATGGGCTCACAAATAGCAGTTAGATGTGAAATGAACCTGGAGATATAATTCAAGCGTCTTGAGAAACCTCTAACTTCCTTCTTTATACAGGGAGCTGGCATTTCTTGTATGGCCTTTACCTTCGCCGGGTCTACTTGGATGCCTTTGTCGCTGACAATGAAACCCATAAGCTTACCAAACCTTACCCCGAAGGTGTACTTGTTCGGATTCAACCTCAGCTTGTATATCTTCAACCTGTCAAACAACTTTTGTAGATGATCAAGGTGCTCTTCCTCAGTTTGAGACCTAGCTATCATGTCATCAACATAAACTTCGATCTCGTGATGAATCATGTCGTGGAACAAAGCGACCATGGCACGCTGATAAGTTGCCCCAACATTCTTCAACACAAAAGGCATCACCTTGTAATATAAGGTTCCCCACTGTGTGACGAAGGTTGTCTTCTCCATGTCTTCGGGAGCCATCTTGATCTGGTTGTAGCCAGAGAAACCGTCCATGAAGGAGAAGATTTTATGTTGTGCGGTGTTGTCAACCAGAATGCCAATGTGAGGAAGTAGGAAGTTATCCTTGGGGCTTGCCCTGTTCAGATCTCTGTAATCCACACACATCTGCACCTTACCATCTTTCTTAGGTACCGGAATGACGTTAGCAACCCACTATGGATAGGAGGTGACAACTAAGAACCCTACGTCGAACTGCTTCATAACCTCTTCCTTGATCTTCTCTGACATTTCAGGGCGCATACGGCGGACCTTCTGTTTAACCGGAGGACAGTCTTCTTTGGTTGGCAGACGATGAACCACAATATCAGTGTCTAAACCAGGCATGTCTTCATATGACCAGGCGAAGATCTCAACATAGTCGTGCAACATTTATATCAACCGCTGTTTGATCCTAACTTCCAGATTTGCGCCGATCTTGACTTCTTTTCTGTCTATCTCTGTGCCCAGGTTTATCGTCTCAGCTGGCTCTTCATGAGGCTGTATAGCCCTTTCTTCCTACTGTAATAGTCTAGCAAGTTCTCCAGGCACCTCACAATCATCCTCACCTTTGTCTTCGGCTTGGTTGATCAGATTTTCAAAGTCATAATGGACAGTAGCAGAGCTGTTATCAACGGGATCCAGAGTGGATATGGATCTGCAGTATGATACGTGAGTGTGTGTAAGAGCATAGCTGTTTTGATAAAATAAAAACAGAAAAGAAAAACAGAGAGCACAAAATTTGTGTGCAAAGAACGTCCAATGTTTTATTTATGATATATGAAATGACAAATAATTGCCCTCACACACAAAGCCAATGTGCCTTGGGCAAGGCACAAGGTTGCAGAGTTTAAATTGTTTATTACAAAATCCCAAAACAAGTAAGACAATTACTGCGGAATAAAAGAAACTGGTATAAAGTTCCTAGCCGTCCAATTACTCGGTCCATTGTGGGTAGTTGGGTAGATCCAGCTGTCAATGTCTGAGTCTTCCTCGCTCTCTTCAATGGCATTGATTCCCTGATTACTGATGCGTAAGGGAGGTCCTCCAGCCCGAGCGTGTCGAACAGCCCTTTGAGCTCCTGAAGTAAAGCTCAAACCAAACTTGTCAGTTTTGTGAGTAAAATCAGGGAGTTATCCCCAATTGGTATACCCACCTTCTTCAACCACTGCTCTGGCGTCTTTGAGGGAAGCCATCTTCAGAGGAGGTTTGTTGGTAGTAGTTTTAGCCGATGCTAATATCTGGGGAACCTCTTCAAAATTATGGCAAGGTGTCTCTATGAATTCCCCGTCCATCTCTACGTACCTTAAGGAATTGAGGTGATTCACCATATACTCCTTCTCACCACGCACAGTGACAATCTTCCCTTTTACTGGATACTTCAACATTTGGTGCAGTGTAGAAGTAATAACCCTAACTTCATGGATCCAAGGATGACCCAACAAATAAGAGTATGACGACTGAATGTCCATTACATATAAAATGGACTCAAAAGTCTGGGAACCTACTTTGACGGGGATGTCCACTTCCCCATGCACCATTCTCTTCGACCCATCAAAAGCCCTCACCATAATGTTACTAGGCTTTAAGGTCAAACCCTCACAGTCCAACCGATCGAACTCCTTCTTAGGCAGAACATTTAGCGAAGACCTAGTATCTACCAGCACATGAGCCATAGTGGTGCCCCTGCATTCAATCGAGACATGCAGAGCATCATTATGCTTCCCCCCTTTTGGTGTCAAGTCTGCATCTGAAAAACCCAGCCCATTGTCAGCAGGTCAGGCTGGCCACACAATATTTGAATTGATCAACTGAGGTCTCCTGTGGCACATGCGCAGTTTGAGGAATCTAATCAAAGCCTTAGCACAGGCCTCAGAGCACAACAGCAAGGACAACATAGATAGCTTGGAGGGGGTCTGCCCCAGCTGCTCGACCATATTGTAGTCGCTCTTTTTGATTATTTTCAGTATTTCCTCTATCTCTTGCTTAAAGGCTTCCACGATAATTTTTCTAGGTGCCTCCGTCTGGGCAGGCTCACCTATAACTTCTTTACCTCGGGTCCCAGATGACTCGACGACGAGAGTGATAAACACAGGAGCAGTAGTTGATGTACCAACAGGAGTAGCAGACGACATAACAATAAGCCTATTGACAGTCTTTAGAGAAATATCGGAAGAGAAAACCCTTCCACTTTTGGTAACCTTGTTGGTCCCGACAATGTTACTGACACCATAATTCCAGGGGACAGCTTTGTCTGAGGCATATGGGACAGGACCAGGAAAGTTGATTATTCGCAGAGCGACTCTTGGAGAAGATGTAATCCTAACAGGTCTTCTCGAGGAGACCTTGGAAGGATTGGCGGAAATGGTTATAATAGCAATATCTTCAAATGGAACAACGGGAATCAAAGTTTTCTCGAAAAAAATATCTTTGTTGTCTATCAAGCGTTGAACACCTGACTTCAGCAAATGGAAACCAGAGGGCAGAGATGAACACATGTGGCAACCTTCACCACAACCCGGAAATAAACCGTCCGACAACAAATTCTTCTTAACCGTCACAAGAGGAGTAGAAACTTCATCCACTAAGGTCACAAACAGATCGGTATCAACAACATTAACTCCACGATTATGCTTAGGCATGGGAGCAGTTATGACATTGGGCTTTTCTGGAGCATCGAACTCAATCTCCTTGGATTTGATTAGATCCTGTACCTTATTTCTCAAAGCCCAGCAGTCGTTGGTTTCGTAGCCAGGACTCTCATAATGATAGGCACACCGAGCATTTGGATTATACCGAGGAGACGTGGTATTCAGATTCTTGGGAGCCTCTTTCAAGGTTTCCAAGTTGGATCTCAGCAGATGGGGTAGAAATTCAGCCAACGTCATATTAATCTGGGTAAACTGCCGTTGTGGTCTTTCCGCCCTTTGTTGATTGTTGCATTATGGAGCAACTGCAGGCCTAGGTATCATTACAACACTTACTGTCTGACGGTGTTCAGCTCTGCTTTGGCCTCTCGGGCTATAGATGGCACTGGCTTCCTTCTTACTAGTAAAAGGCTTCTTTACCGAACTCGAAGAGGCATCCTTCTGTATCTTACTACTCCGAATCCCAACTTCTACTCTCTTTCCAGTTAGGATCAACTCGGTGAAACTAGCTGACGAGCTGCCGATCAAATGATTAAAGAATGGACCAGATAGCATCCCCAGAAACATATCGACCAACTCCGTATCAGACAATGGGGGTTTGACTCTTCCAGCCAAGTCTCTCCACTTCTGTGCATAGTCCTTAAAGCCTTCACTTACACCCATGGACATACTCTGGAGTTGAGTACGAGTAGGAGCAAGGTCGGTGTTGTATTGATACTGCTTATAAAAAGCAGCAGCAAGATCTTCCCAATTTCGGACATTGGCTCTCTCTAGTTGGTAGAACCATTCAAGCCGAGTCCCTGACAAACTATCTTGAAATAAGTGAACCTACAAATTTCTATCAGCGGTGTGGGGCTGGATTTTTTTGACGTAGGAACAGAGATGATGTTTTTGGAAAGACACCCCATCATACTTTGAAAAAATTGGAGCCTTGAACTTCTACGAGATGACCACTCCCGACACCAATCTCAATTCTTCAAAATCCAACCCAGCTATCCTCTGGACTTCTATAGCACTCAGACAATCTTCTAACATCTTGTATCTATCCTCAGTAGGAGGATATTACTCATCATTGTAATCTGTATCATTGTCAGAAACTTCAGGACTGGTGTCCTTTTCCCTTGTCTCTTCTTCTTGATTTTCCCCTTCTTTGGATGAAGAGGTCAGATCGACTTGTTGCTTTAACGACCCCATGAACCTTCTGCCCATATTCAGAATACCAGCGACCTTCTTCTTTTTCTTTTTCTCCTTCAGGACGAGGGCTTTCAGATCCTCCTGCCCTTTCGCCAGATTTATGAACATTTGTTGGAATTGGGCATTTTGTGCCTGAAGATCCTTGATGCTTTGTTCGGAATACATTTCTGCTGAAATAAACAGCGAAGAAGATGAGAAACCTGTAATGGTACCTGTTTATGCAATGCTATGGATGGAATGTGTATGCAATATTTCAAGGATTCTTAAAGGCTCAGATTTGTTTAACCAAAAGAAACACACGTTAATTGCATTAATAAGTTCGAATTGTTACAAAGAATTCCTTTTAGGCTTACAATAAAACAAAACAAAACTTAAAGAAAAAAAGAAACTAAGTCTCCCAGGAGCGCATCCTCTTTGGTGAGATGTAGGCATTTATGTTCCTTTCTTCATGAAGTATCCTAGTGAGCTCTAGGACCTTCTTCTCGCTGGCATAGAACTGAGCTTCAAACATGTCCCACTCCTCTTTGAGTTGAACCCAAGACTTCTGTAACTCTTCATGATCGGTTGGCATGTCAGGATGATGACCAAGTGAAGTAGTATCTCCTTCAATAGCTGGCTCCAGAGTTACTGGTAGGACAACAGGGTAAGGAATCATGATACCTTGGGCGCGAGCTCGTACCCACTGGAGATAAGGCTCAAGAGGAATGGAATTCTTGTGCCCTAGCGTCTTGCTATCAATTTTATGCACCATGCCCCAAGCTTTTATGAACCTTTTAAGGTATCCCTGAGCATCATTCTCATAGTTGAAGGTGATTCCTTGGATAAGTGTATCATGAGGACCATCTCTCCTCGCATAACTAAACTGACGCAAGGCAAAACAGGGGTTGTAAGTGATTCCTCCCCTAATGCCTAAGAGAGGGACATTAGGGAATTCACCACAGCGATCGATGATGGTAACATCTTCTGAGAACCGTGAACACCAATGGACGTCTGAATGCTTAGGGGACATCAGCCTACGAGACCATTTCAAACCCTTCTCATTCTTCAAAATAGACCTGGGTAGGTGCGAAATAAACCACCTATCCAATAGAGGAGTGCAAAACAGGAGGGTCCCCCTTCTCTTTAGAGTGCGAGCATGCAGAGAGTGTAGAATATCCCGAGTAATGTAGGCACTGGATTATGAGACAGAAAAACCTTAATAGTGTTCACATCTACGAGTTGATCCACATTAGGGAAAAGTATCATCCCGTAAATGAGAAGTTCCAGCACGTCTTCGAAATCTTGTAAATATAAGGTATCCCAAAAATGGTAAGCCTTCTCGAATAGAAACTTAACCAGAATTCCTTGGACACTCCTTCTAGTCTCCCAATTTGTCACTATGTCAGACCGTTGTAAGGACAGAACTCTAATAATCTCTTCAGGCATTGGATGTTCTTCTGTATCGTTGAAAGGTAACTGATCAAGAATAGGTACCCCCAACAACTGAGAAAATTCCTCCATAGTAGGTACTAGCTGGTAATCCGGGAAGGTGAAACAATGGTGTACAGGATCGAAGAACTGAAATAGCACTTTTAATAATTCTTCATCAGGTTTTACAGTGACCAAATTGAGCAACTGACCATGATTTTTAGTGAAATGAGAACTTTCAAGAACCCTTAATGCCAGGTCCTTAAGTTGGAGAGACACTTTCACAATATTAATTTGTATAGTGTTCCTACGGGAAGATGCCATATCCTACAAAACAAAGCAAAAATGATCCCTAGGAAATCCTTGAAATGGTTAGTCATGATATGCCATGCTTATGATGTCATGATTATGTTAGAAAATCATAGGTATAGCAAACAATAAGCAAGTCACACCAAGTCCTTAGGTTTAAGGCATGCATGAGTTTTAAAGTCATACCCTCTTGAAGTTGGATTGGTTCAACCTGTCCTATAAATAGTAACCGGGTTCTAAGGGATCTCAATATCACTGATCTTTCCCCCAGCTTCGTTCAATAGGCGATTGACTTGCAACCAAACAAAGCTCAAGAGTCAAACCTTAATGAGTGTAGCATCGAGTATCTGTCAACCTTGGGAATACACCAAGGCCGACCACCTCGCTACGTCCTACTGGCCAAGTTGTGCAATTAAAGGTTCTAAGGCCAGTTGATGCTTCACGACACCACACGGCGACCCTGTACTCTCCCTGATTGACTCAAGGGTTACCGATACCAACCAAAGTGCCACATCAACGTAGCTACTGCTTCAACTGTGTCGGTATACCCCATACAGTTCCCTCACAGTTTATTGCTACTTACCTAAAAGGTGTTCCCCAGATCCGGGTGTAGGATCTATAGTAACCCAAATAATCCCTTAAAAGTAAAGCAATCAAGACAAGCAAGAGAAGCAATTAAATGACCTAGATCCTAAGGTATACCCCACTTATTAAATTCCCCAGCAGAGTCTCCAGTTCTATGATACGGTGGCAAAATCAACTGTTATACTGGTTTGCATTTTTTTGTTTGCAAATGTTACGGTAAGCAAGACTCGCCACCGACTTTTATTTTATCCAACAAAGGAAAAGGAAAAATAACAGAAAAAACCTTTTTTGAGATGTTTCTGAGTACGGGCTATCCGTGGTTTTCTACGGGCTCTTAGGTACTTTGCTCATTTTTGAAATTGCTTGTGTGTGCTTGTCTTGAAAAAGTTTTGCTTCGTGATAACCCTCGTATCAGTCCTCAAGAGTGTGGCGAAGTTGTTTTGAAAATTGTTTTGAAAAGTGTTTATGTGAAAAGTTTTGTTTAAGCAAGTACCTAGGAGCTAGTCTACCTACTCGAAAAAGTCTGTTTGTTTTCCTTTAGACAGCACTATCCTACTATTAAGGAGTAGGTAGCCCTATCATTGGAGTTTTAAAGGGACGTTCGAAGGGACGAAATGGTCTCTGAAGGCAACAAGTAAAGATACCTTAGCATTTCGAAGGGACTACCGTCATAAGATGATTTCGTAGGCAACTCGAGGGACAAGTAGGGACTATGATCTTTATGACGATTTTGGATCGCGGGTCATTGCTAAGGTACCCCTATGTTCGAGGGACACGACCATTATTTCTGAGGCAACCAAGTGGAGTAAACCTTAGGATTGAGCATGTGCAAGTGTATTTTTTCAGTTAATTATCTTTGCACAATTAGGGTTTTCTACCGTTTTAATTTCTAGTCGTCTTTCCATACAATCCTATACATACATCTAAGCAGTTTATAGTTTGCAGAAATTAAAATGCGAGAAGCTAGAATCCTAATTATTACAAGGCTTTGGGTAGATACATAATTATTTTTGACTGAAAATAAAATACGGAATTAAAAACCTATTTAAATCTATTACAAACTCGGAGCAGTTACAATAATAATAAAAAAGGAAAATTAAAAGCGCGCGCGGCGAATTAAATGCGAGAAATAATTGGAAAACCTAAAAATCTAATTTTGAGAAAATATTTATGTTATTTTTAAGGAAAAAACCAGGTTATGTACAAAATTAAACCCTAATTCTAATTATTTTAAATTATAAAAAAAGAATTAAATTACCCTAATTTAATTAAACTAATTAATTAATTAAAAAAATTATGAAAAATTATTTTTGATGTTTTTATAATTTTTTGATTAAAAAAATATGATTTTTTGGTGTTATTAAAAAAAGGCATGATTAATAAATAATAAGAAAAGAAAATAAAAAGAAAGTGAGATTGGGCCTGCCTAAGCAACCTAGGGGGTGTATTTCTGAATTTATCCAGGCCCATGAAGGGAGAATCCCGGTTTCTATGCCAGATCCCATGTTGAGCATGCTTGAAGGTCTATCATGGGTAATCAATGCTAGGCGCGTTGGATTTGGATCCACAAAGATCTGAGGGCTGGATCTGAGGGAGCAAGTTGGACGTCTGACCATGCGTTACACTGGAATCTACAAGAGATGTTAAGAAAATAAGAAAAACCCTAGTACTTACCCACAAACCCCATTGCAAGCCGAAACCTAAGGACTTGTGTGCTTTGTTTGCATATGATTATTTGTACATAAAGACTTGCTTTGCATACTTGTACATAACATCATAAACATCATGACATCATAAGCATTCTCACTAACCATTTCAAGGATTTAGGAATTCATCTTTGTTTTGGTTTGTAGGCCATGAATCCCATTCGAAGGAATACCATCCGAGTTAGCTTCGTGAAAGCACATCCTTAACTCTAAGAGTTAGCGTCAAGGGTGCCTAGAGACTCTCCCTTCTCCAAGAAATATGGTCGACTTCTCAGCTTGGCTACCTCCAAATTCCAAGAAGAAATTATGTGTGTACTCTTCAACTCTTTGATCTTGTGCATCATTGTTTCATCTTTCCTGACTATCAGTTGGTGCCTACATTAGAAGAGTTCTCTCAACTGTTATAAGTTCCCGTGCTCGACCAAATACCGTTCACCGGTTTAGAGGATACTCCAAAGCCTGAAGTCATTGCCGAAGCTTTACATTTAAAGAGAGCCGACATTATAACAAATTGGGAAACAGGAAGCGGAGTTAAGGGTTTCCTAGCCAAGTTTCTGTTGGAGAAGGCTCGTTCTTTCTGGGAGGTTATGGATTTTCAAGCTTTTGAAGATTCCTTGGCCCTCCTAATCTATGGTTTGGTTCTATTTCCCAATCCGGATCAATTCATAGATGTGAATGCCATCAAGGTCTTCCTCTCTCGTAATCATATACCTACTTTGCTTGGAGACATTTTACATTGTTTCCACACTCACACCAATAAGAAAAGAGGTACTCTTTTGTGTTACATTCCCTTACTCTCTAGGTGGTTCACTTTGCACCTACCTCGATCAACATTGAAGAACGAGCAAGACTTGACATGGTCTCAAAAGATGATGTCACTCACACACTCTGACATTTATTAGTGTTCTCGATCTTTGGAGGACACTACCATCATTGACAATTGTGGGGAATTCCCTAATGTCCCACTCTTAGGAATTAGGGGAGGTATCACCTATAACCTTTCTCTTGCATTACGACAATTTGGGTATGCATGAAGAGATGGTCCTCAGGATGCACTCATCTAAGGTTTGGTATTCGACTATGAGGGCGACAACCAAGGCTATCGTCAAAGGTTCATACGAGCTTGGAGAATGATAAACAAAGTGGATAGCAAGACATTGGGGCGTAAGAACTCCATTCCTTTGGAGCCTTATCTTAAGTGGGTACGAACTCGTGCTCAAAGACTCGGTATGCCATACCCTACCATTTTTCCTATCATTATGGAGCCATTTGTTGAAGGAGATGTTCCGTATGCTATCCTTCATCCTACCATGCCTACTTCTCTTGAAGATTTGCAAAGAGCTTAGATCCAGTTGAAGGAAGAATGAGACACCTTTGAAGGCCAGTTCTACGTGAGTGATAAGAAGGTTTTGGAGCTTACGAGACAGCTTCATGAATAGCGAAATTTGAACACCTACATTGCGCCAAAGAGGATGTGTTCGAACTTTTTGTATTAGGAGTTTATTTTGCTTTATTTCCTCCATTGTAAGCTCCAAGGGGCATGTTTGTAATCAATTTGAACTCATTAATGAAATTGATGTTTTTTTCCTTTTGTCTAAACAAATTTAAATATTCTAAGTCCTTGAAAACATTGCATCCACATACCATGCATCATATCATGACAGGTTTTCCTCACACGGGTTTCTCATCTACTTACTGTTTATTTCAGTAGAGATGGCTCTAGAACAGACTATCAAGGACATTCAGACTCAAAATGCTCAACTTCAAGAAATGTTCTTGAACCTATCCAAGGCGCAAGAAGAAGTGGAAGCACTCCTCACTAGGGGCATGACCATGAAGAATCCTGAGGATAATAAGGATGACCAGTTGGAACGGCTACAAATTGAGATAGCCATAATGAAGATCCAAATGACAGGACAAATGGTGGGCCAGATGGCTCTTATCCAAAACTTAGCTCAGGGACAAGAAGAGCTGAGAGCCCTTATCAACAAGCTTCATCAAGACGGATGCAACCGTATGAAACAAACAGTCGAGACTGGGGATCAAGTCTTTAATCAGTCTCCCATGAGACAAGAAGCTGATTTCATGGAGAGTAAACCTTTCCAAATTGTTGCTACATCGCGAGCCCAACAACAATCTCACTAACAACAACAGGGTAATCGGCGTAAACGAAATGCATCCAATAGGTAGTACACCAAACTCGACATGCCAATGTTGCAAGTCTTGTAACACATGTTGAAGATGTATTTGGTCACATTGAAGGATCCTCCTCGGAATCCTAATACTGCTTCTCCCTGTTACAATCATGGAGAAAGATGTTTGTACCACTCCAACAGTCCTGGACACGAAACTAACCATTGTTGGACGTTGAAAAACAAGATTCAAGACCTAATCGACGAAGGAGTTTTAGAGTTTACACAAGACGGTCAACTGGAGCTCTTCTATCACCCCTTAAGGGCATCCATCTGAAGTGACCAATTTAGGAGGAGAAACTTTTGCTTATTCGAATTTTCAATTGTAATTTATTTTGTTTGTTCAAACACTTATCTATTAATGTCAAACTTTGTTTCATTAAATACATTGCATATGTTTGTCTTGAATTAATCCATTCATTTTCACTCTATGCTTTTTACTCCTTTTATGATGTTCAACTCTTGTTTAAAAGAGTTGCAAACCTTTAGAGGGAGGATGACAAAAACAATACCATAATCTCATACAGTATGCTTTTGAACAGACCTTGCTGATGATGTACAAGCGTTTTTTCAATTCCTAAACACTGGAGTTATAAGGAGGATAATCCCTAGTCAGCCCCTTTGAGCCTAAGAAGTATGAGTTTTCTTTTTCATACAAATTGAAACCTTTAATCAAAGTATGGGGTAGGGTAGTCTCTCAGTTAATTCAAACGCGCGTTCAGTCGCAAGCTTTCACTTCATACACAATTAATGACAATGAAAACGTCCTTTTGGAATCAAAAGACAACGATGGTTCCCTATCACATAGGCAATCATTGTCTCTCAAAAAGAAATTACCACTAAGTCAAAACCTACGAAGGAGACTTAAGAAAAAAAATTGGGGCATCCCGCTGACTGCAATCTCAAAGCAAGAACAGTCAGGAAAAAATTAGGGACAGTAAATCAAAAAGAGGTCACTACAGATCCTCAACAAACACGAAAAATGTTGCAAAAATGACTGCCTTTCGTCAAACTTATTTTGTCTGAACCATCACCAAAACGTCATTTCAGACTCAATTGGAGTTCAAACGCACAATTAGCTAAGTTTAGGACTGGAGAACATCACGAAGAACGGGCGGGTACAAATACACTTTGAGCTTTATCCTCTTTTTAAACCATGAACCAAGCCACAATACAACCCTTCAAAAGTCCTAATTAAAGCATGGGTTAGTTCGAAAGCATACTGTTACCAAAGGTATCCTGAATCCTATAAGGCTTACTGCAAATTCTTAGTTGAATTCATATTCCTACAAAACTCTTTACTTGCTAAAACTACATTCTCAAAACTTCAAGAGAAACATAAACTTTGCATTATTTGAATATCGTTGTTTGCATATAGCTAATTGTTTGACAGTAGAGAAATTCACACGATGAATATCTAGTAAAAAAAAGCTCTCTCAGTGAACAAAATCACTTCAAATGGGATGACACTTCCAATGACAAATCTCCTATAAGCAAGGGGGCATGACATGTCACTATCCAATTCATTTGGGGCAGTCAAGTCAAGATTCTAAGAAATATCTCAAGAAATGCTGAATAACCAGGGGCAGATCTGCATCTGAGTCACTTGGGGCGTTAAACACAAATCCCAATAAAGGTTTGCGTACGACCAAACAAACATTTCCTGGATATCCCTTTCATAGGGGAAGTGACAATTTCCCACAAAATCCCTTTCATAGGGTGGTCCTCAGTCAAATCCCCACAAAGTCATCTCTATAAGGTTATCCCCACAGAATAATCTTCATGGACGAGGGTCCAAAACCCTCAAGGCCAAATTCATGGATATCCCCAAAAAATTAGATCCAGGAAATCCCCATCCAGAGTTTCAATCTCTGGAAAACCTTCTTCCCAGCTGAGTTGGTCTCAAGAAGAATCCTCAAGGAGTGCTTCTAAAAGAAAACACCTCTCCAGCAGATTGGCAACATGGTTTATTTCCCCAACAAATTACAGATTCCCCAGCTTGAGTTTTCCTCTCCAACTACTACAAATCAAGGGACTACAACCCATCTTCCCCAGTAGACTTTTCTACAATCTCCAGTGAGTTGCTGCAAATCCTGGGAGACATCCAGATAAAAGTTAACTTTTGTGTCCCTAACAAGTTGTTAACTTCCTTTCTCTTCCATCAAGAGATAACTCCTCAGTAGAGCAACAGACAGCTAAAACTCTTGAACTCTTTTTCCTCAAGAGGAAATCAACATTCCCCAACAGAGTTCTCCTCAAACAATAAAACAGGAATCCCCAAGCAGGAATAAACACTCCCCACAGAGTTTTCTTCTCAAGCAAAATCAATATTCCCCAACAGATTTCTCCTCAAACAACAAAACATGAATCCCCATCGGAAACATTCTAAAACAAGGTCTGAAGAGGGGCATACTCTTCATCCCCAACGGCAGTCCGGGATTTAACTTCCCAAAACTCCCCAACATTTTTAAAGGATTTATTTTCCAAGACAAAGATACATTCCAACAACATTTCACATTTCATGCATCATATTACATACATGATAAATGCATACAGCATAATCTCATTTATTTTGAGAACATCATCAAGCCATGAATACATCTGCATGCAACTAACCCTCTTCCTTGCAGGGAAAAGTCAATCAACAAAAATCCTTTTTGGCAAATACCACAACCATTTTCAAAAGGTCAGAGATTAATACTTGAAATTAGACAGGACAACTATCTATACGGCCAACAAAAAGCAAGTTCCAAATTAATACCTGAAATAAGACAGGAAAACTATTTGTGGATGACCGATTGTAGATTAATACCTGTAACAAACCAGGGAAGCTATCTACATGAGCAGATTAAAGATTAATACATGTAACAAGCCAGGAAAACCATCTTTATTTCTAAGGTCAGAAATTAATACCTGAAACAAGATAGGTCAACTATCTCTACGGCCAACAAAAAACAAGTTCCAGATTAATACCTGTAGCAAGACAGGAAAACTATCTGTGAACGACCAATTGTAGATTAATACCTGTAGCAAGCCAGGAAAGCTATCTACATGAGCAGATTGAAGATTAATACATGTAACAAGCCGGGAAAACTATCTTTCTTTCTAAAGTCAGAGATTAATACCTGAAACAAGACAAGACAACTATCTACTCGAATCATCATGAAGTAACCCTACCCAGGTTCCTTCTCATACATTTCCAAATGAAGTTTTACACGGACTCATCCTGAAGCAACCCTACCCAGGTTCCTTCTCATTTTCTAGATGAAGTTTCACACGGACTCATCACAAAGCAACCCTACCCAGGTTCCTTCTCATACATTTCCAGATGAAGTTTTACACTGACTCATCCTGAAGCAACCCTACCCAGGTTCCTTCTCATTTTCAGATGCAGTTTTACACTGACTCATCATGAAGTAACCCTACTCAAGTTCCTTCTTATTTTCTAGATGAAGTTTCACACAGACTCATCATGAAACAACCCTACCCAGGTTCCTTCTCATACATTTCCAAATGAAGTTTTACACAGACTCATCCTAAAGCAACCCTACCCAGGTTCCTTCTTATTTTCTAGATGAAGTTTCACACTGACTCATCATGAAGCAACCCTACCCAGATTCCTTCTCATACATTTCTAGATGAAGTTTTACACGGACTCATCCAAAAGCAACCCTGCCCAGGTTCCTTCTCATTTTCAGATGCAGTTTTACACGGACTCATCATGAAGCAACCCTACCTAGGTTCCTTCTCATTTTCTAGATGAAGTTTCACACGGACTCATCATGAAGCAACCCTACCCAGGTTCCTTCTCATACATTTCCAGATGAAGTTTTACACGAACTCATCATGAAGCAACACTACCCAGGTTCCTTCTCATTTTCAAATGCAGTTTCACACGAACTCATCCTAAAGCAACCCTACCCAGGTTCCTTCTCATTTTCAGATATAGTTTCACACGGACTCATCATGAAGCAAC
Source organism: Vicia faba (assembly GCA_948472305.1). NCBI lineage: Eukaryota > Viridiplantae > Streptophyta > Magnoliopsida > Fabales > Fabaceae > Vicia > Vicia faba. Next base: position 1,544,014,967 of record OX451735.1, read on the forward strand.
CCTACCCAAGTTCCTTCTCATTTTCTAGATGAAGTTTCACACGGACTCATCCTGAAGCAACTCTACCCAGGTTCCTTCTCATACATTTCCAGATGAAGTTTTACACGGACTCATCCTGAAATAGCCCTATCAAGGTTCCTTCTCATTTCCAGATGAAGTTACACATGGATTCATCCTGAAGCAGCCCTACCCAGGTTTCCCTCTCATATATCTCCTAAAGCAGCCCCACACAGGCCCATCATAAAGTAATTGTACACAGATTCCTTCTAATACATTTCCAAATGCAGCTTAACACGGGTCTATTCCAGCATATCATTCAGAGTCAAATCAATCAAAGATTTATTCTGACACTCCTTCCAGTTACATTCAAACTTAGACTTAGTCTAATTTATGTCAACAATCACCTTTGGTTGGCATCTATAAGCCCATCTCCGACAATTATCTGTCATCTCTCCAAATGGCATCTTTAAGCTCATTCCCTACTCAATCAACCACCACATCATCGAGTGCAAATTTCTGGGCACTCTAGTGTTCAATCATCTTCTACCTTCAAGCTACGAATGACAATGTGCCATACTTGCTTTTAAGGTTTAAGAAGATTGAACAGGGGCAGTTGTTGTACCCTAAAATTTTCCCTCTCTTTTCTCAAGGCATTTCTCACAAAGATTCCCAAAAAATTCAAGCTTGCACAAGTACAATTGGATTTTTTAGCCTTAAGTTAAAGAGGAAACTGTTAAAAAAGGGCAAAGTAGATAAAAATGATTTTTTTGAAGAAAAGCAAGTTTCCTTTGATTCATTCTAGCTTCGATTGGGCATCTAGGCTTCCTTCGAACAAGCTTGATTCATCCTTCGATTGGGCGTCTAGGTTTCCTTTGATTCAGAAGATAAAGGCCTCGTGGTGGTGTCCTTCGATTCAGAAGCCATTTTCCCCTTGCATGATTCCTTCAATTCACAAAATCCAGGACTTCCTCCAGGAAAATATGCATAAGGAAAGGGCCTCATGCGTGCCTTCATACACAATGTAGTGGCTTCTATTCATGCTAACACCCACAAAGCAAGTGGCCTCCTCATGCAAGATTCAAGTGAAGCAAGGACCCCTTACATGTTTGCTTTGATTCACAAAGTAAAGGCCCTTTACAGTGTTTGTTTCAATCTAGGAAGCAAAGGTTTCTTTCCTACTTGTTTCAAATCACAAGGCAGGAACTTCCCTCATGCATTGGCTATTTTCATACTAGTTTCGAATGGACAATATCTCCCTTTGAAATATCTTGCTTCGATTCCACCCTTGAAAATCTTCAACACACAATTTCTATTCTATGACACACAATTGTGGTTCCATTCAAAGGACATGTTTGGTGGCCCATTCGAAGGACCTGCAAGACATACCTGGATGTCCCATTCAAAGGACATATTTTGGTGACCCATTCAAGGGGCACACATTTAGCCCCTTCGAAGGATGCACAAAAAGGGCCCATTCGAAAGACACTTTGATTGGAAACAAATATTGTTGTCTGAAGAGGAGACTAGTCGAAGGTTGGACCTATGAGGTCAAAACGAAAAGATGAAATATTCAAAGATGCTTGCTGCAAGTCCAAGCCTAATGCACTGGCCATAACGCTCCAAAACTACTACACAACAGTCCTGCCACACTACTCCTGTATTTGCACCAATTTGGCATACATATACTTCTCTTGGAAAGCTACAAAAACAGTATACCCAATTTGTTCAAATTCTTTTGTTTTCCCTCCTAAACCTCAGCCAACTTCATCTATAAATAAGATGTCCCACAAAACATCTTAGGGGGCTGGACAACACATCTAAAGGTTGTTGATAGCTGGAAACTTTGATTTTGTGAAAACCATCTAACACTCAACACATTCTCAAACCCAAAATCAAAAGACCATACCTTTGTTCTTGTCCCTTTCGAATCCAACACTAGAAACACAACACCTGTTTCTTTTCCCTTTCGAATCCAGGAGCAACCCCATGCTCTGTCCTTTCTTTCGAATACAACAGAAAGAACACTACACTTGTTCTTCTCCTTCGAATCCAGAAACAACAAAACACAACCCCACTCTTCTTGACCTTCAAATCCAGTCAAAGAAACACCACACTTGTTTCTTTCCTCTGAATCCATTCCAATCACTCAAGGTCCACGAGCACCAACTTCAGAAGCAAGGTAAGTTCCCTGACCATAACTTTTTTGTTTCAAGCATACATAACATTTTTTCCTTTTCGTTTCTGCCCTTTTCGTTTGTTTTTCTTGTCCAAATATGTGGTAGAACTAACCAGTATAGACCCCAAACAAAAGAAGGAGTTTTGTGTGAAAAGAAGCCTTAGGCTTCACCCCTGGCTGTTTCACAGTCCCAAATGGATGACAAAGAGGGCGTGAACAGAGGATACGCCCTCATGCTGCTTTGCAGGCCCATATTGCTTCATAGTCCAAACAAAGGAGCAAGAATGGAGAAACAAAGGATGTCTACACTGATTTTCAGGCCCAATTGAAAGAAGCATCTAGAAGGATGAATCGAAGTCTACATCTCACACTAATTCCCAATCGAAGGAATCCAAATAAGGGGGAATCGAAAGAGCCTACTGCATGGATCGAAGGAGTCACTTTTTCTCTCTTTCTATTTTATTTTTGTTTTGTCTTTATATTTTCTTGCTATTCAATATGGTTGTAATAGTTAGGATATTTATTTTCTGCACTTTTATTGCTTTATACAAATATTAGTAATTAGGATGTATGACAAGATAAAACCAACAAGTAGACAAGCAAAAAATCAAAGATAAAAATGCATGTAATCAAACACACCATGCACACACATGCACCTCTAGGGTAATCTCACGTGTTGCCTCGGAAAAATAGTCATGTCCCTCGGATATGGGCATTTTAGCAAAGACCCTCGATAAAAGATCGTAGTCCCTCGATGTCCCTTGATGTTGCCTTCGGTAAACGATCTATTCCCTAACAAAATTGCTAAAACGTCTCATAGGTTGCCTTCTATGACAATACAAACGACCCACGCCCGTCCCTTCACATCCAACGGTGGAGCTTTCCACCAAATCAATGGTAAGATAGCAACATCTAAGGGAGGAGGAAAAGAACATAGACCTTTTGAGTAGGTAGGATGCTCATAGTTGCTCGCTTGCTCACAATAAAAAAACTTTTTTCACACCAACACTTTCAATTGAAACATATTCAAAAGTTAAAACACTTTGTACGCATTCTTATAGAAACGAGAATCATTACAAAGGAACTTTTCAAAATCACTTTCAAAAACACCCACAACAAACACCTCTTTGAACTATTTTCAAAACCAACATTTTGTACGCATTCTTATAGAGACGAGAATCATTACAAAGACGTTTTCAAAATATTTTCAAACCCACATCACAAAGAACATTTTCTAGCAAAAGCGAGTTGATCTAGCAAGCAACTAAGAGCCCATAGATAACTACAGATGAAAAGGGTGCTAATACCTTCCCTTTTCATAACCTACCCCCCGAACTCAAGAAAAATTCTCTAAAGGTCTTTCCTGTTCTTTTCAACCTTTCCTTTTTTGGATAATAGAAAATTCAGTGGAGACTCTTGCTATCCTCAATAGTTGCGATCAAACACAAAACAACCAAGTCAGTTCTCCCACCGTATTACAATGGCATTGTAGAAGCTTCTAATAAAAACATCAAGAAGATCATCCAAAAGATGACGGTGACATATAAACACTGGTACGAGATGTTACCATTCGCTCTTCATGGTTACCACACCACAATGCCTACATCAATATGGGCAACTCCTTTCTCTTTGGTATACGGTATGGAAGCTTTCCTAACTATAGAAGTCTAGATCCCTTCCTTGAGAATCCTGAAGGATGCAGGTTTGAATGAAGACAAATGAGTTTAGACTCGACTTGACCAATTAAACCTGATTGACCAAAAGAGGCTTGTGGCTGTCTGTCACGGTCAGATGTACCAAAAACGTATGATCAAAGCTTTTAACAAGAAGGTCAGACGTCAAGTATATCAGACTGGTGATCTGGTAATCAAGCGCATTATCCTGCTGCAAGGTGATCCCAGGGGCAAATGAACTCCCACATACGAAGGGCCATTTGTAATCAAGAACATATTTTTTTGTGGATCCATGATCTTAACCACTGTGGACGGTGATGACCTTCCACACCCGGTAAACGCAGATATAGTTAAAAGATAATATGCATGAACAAAGACCCGCTAGGTTGACTGACCTAGGCAAAAAAAAGGGCATCCCAACGAACCAAAAGGATTCGGGCAAAAATTAGGGATATACATAAAAAATCTGTACACCCGACAAGTCACAAACCTGAAAAGGCGGCTTGGGCAAAAAAGGGTATCCCGGTGGACTGAAAACCCGAAAGGGCGGTCTAGGAAAAAGTTAGGGATGTTAAGCGTATGACTATGTCCCGTTGAATCACCTTACAGTAAATCTTCAGTATCAACTGTCAAGCTCAAATGATACTAATCAATTCAGTCAGCTTCAGACAAGCAGCAAAGAGATGAGACGCTCGAAGAGATAAAGGCAATAGCAGAATAGGAACCCAATGGGATTATTTCACATAGTTGTCTTTTTCCATGTACACTATTTTGTATTAGTTTCATTTTTACGACGACATTCTCTTACTAGGATGTTCGTCTCCTTGTACAAAAAATACCTATTATAGGAAGAAATTCTTCCAATTAATACAAAATTATCTCTTTGAAAGTGCAAAAGTATTTGTTTTCTTTTTATCTTTCTGTTTTGTTTGTGAAAACATCCAGTGATTATTTTTGAACATATGCATTTGAATGTGATTACTGTTTATAACTACTCGCATAAAAAACAAAAAGACAGTTACTAATAACTTTAAGAAACGGGACAATGTCTAAGGGCCATCCACGAAATCCCCACAGAAAATTTCTTCAGCAGGTACAGATGCAGGGGCATCCTACTATAAAGTCGCTACCACATCCATAACATACAACCTAATGATGTCAGGTGTTCTCACATCCCCGACAGAATAAAAATCTCCAATTACTACTCTAAAAATTCCACAGTGATGTCGCCAAGCTTCTCAGGATTCCCCAATAGGATTCTAACAAAATCTCCAAACATTGCACGGAGTTTTGCTTCCCCAACAGAGTTTATTTATTTAAACAATGGAAATCTATCTCCCAGCATTTAAGTTCAACATATTTGAAGACCTACATTCTTCATCGCCAGCTACAATCAGAGATTTATTTTCCCTAATTCAACAAACACTGCAATAGAACAGATAACACGTTCATACATTACATTCATACATCAATTCTACAAACATCATAGCATATGCAACACAAATGCATATATCACAATCTTATTTATTTAGAGAGCATCATGAAATTCATACACCATGTCATTGCATGAAACTGGTTTTACCTTTTCAGGTTGAAATTAGCAGACAAACAAACACTATCAACTTATATAGCAGGTCAAAGATTAATGCCTAAAGCCAGGCGGGGAAACTATCTACACGACCAAGTGGTATGAACTCCCGAAGTAAGACGGGTTTACCAACAAGTACAACAGGTAAAAAAATTAATGCCCAAAACCATACAGGGAACTATCTATGTGACCAACATTGCTAAGATCCAGATTAATACCTGTAACAAGCCAGGACAACTATCTATGGACGACTGATTGTAGCTTAATACCTGAAACCAGCCAGGAAAACTATCTACATGAGCAGATTGAAGATTAATACCGGAAACAAGACGGGAAAACTATCTTTCTTTCTAAGGTCGGAGACTAATACCTATAATAAGCCAAGACAACTATCTCAATGACCGACAAAAACAAGTTCCAAATTAATACCTGAAACCAGACAGGATAACTATTTGTGGACGACTAATTGTAGATTAATACCCGAAACCAGACAGGAAAACTATCTACATGAGAAGATTGAAGATTAATACCTGTAACAAGACAGGAAAAATATCTTTCTTTCTAAGGTCAGAGATTAATACTTGAAACCATCCAGGACAACTATCTCAGCGACCGACAAAGACAAGTTCCGGATTAATACCTAAAACAAGACAGGACAACTATCTGTGAACGACTGATTGTAGATTAATACTTGAAACCAGACAGGAAAACTATCTACATGACCAGATGAAGCAACCTTACGCGGGTTCCTTCTCATGATATACAGATGCAGTCTAACACGGACTCATCCTGAAGCAAACTTACACAGGTTTCTTCTCATGATCTCTGGGTGCAGTCTAACATGGACTCATCCTAAATAAATCTTACACGGGTTCCTTCTCAACTTTCCAGATGCAGTCTAACACGGACTCATCTTGAAGCAAACTTACACGGATTCCTTTTCATAATCTCCAGATGCAGTCTAACACGGACTTATCCTGAAGCAATGTTACACAAGTTTCTTCTCATGATCTCCAGACGCAGTCTAACACGGAGTCATCCTGAAGCAATCTTACATGGGTTTCTTCTCATGATCTCTAGATGCAGTCTAACACGGACTCATCCTGAAGAAATCTTACACAGATTCCTTCTCAACTTTCCAGATGCAGTCTAACAAAGACTCATCCTGAAGCAGCCCACATAGGCTCCTTCTAATACATTTCCAGATAGAAGTTAATTTCATCCTCCCCATCAAGTTACTGTAAAGCCTGGAGTTCAACCAGAAAACAACAAACTTCCATCTCTCCAATCCAGAGATAACTCCTCAATAGAACCTTGGAAAACTGAAGTTCCTAGACTCTATTCCCTATAGAGTTTTCCTCAAGTAGGAGAACAACCAAAATCAACCTTCCTCAGTGGACTCCTCCTCAGATAGCAGGAACAAGAATTCCCCACAAAAGGACTTCTTATGAAGTCAGCACCTACTATGGATGGCATCTTTAAGCCCATCTCCGACAACTCAAAGTCATCTTTTCCAAATGGCATCTTTAAGCCCATTCCCCACACAGTCAATCATCACATCATGCGAGTGCAAATTTTTGGGCACTCTAGTGTTCAATCATCTTCCACCTTTAGATCACGAAAGGAAAACAAGCCAATCTAAATCTTTAGGTTCAAGAAGATTGAACAGGGGCAGCTGTTGTACCCCAAAATTTGCCCTCTCATGTTTTCCAAGATTATCTCGTACATGGGTGGTTACAAACACTTGCTTAGAGAAAATATAATTTTTTTGAAGATAATCAAGTATCTTTCGATTGGCATATGAACAAGGTACTTAGATTGGGAATTTGGCACTCTTTGATCATGCTTTGATTAGTAAGCTTCGATTGGATGTTTGGCACCCTTCGATCAAACTTTGGGTCCACAAGTATCATTCCAGCAGTACCCACTGTGTGTGCCTTTAGCGCACTAGGTAAATACCCCCTTTGTGCGTGCCTTCAGCGCACAAGGCAAGAACCCCCCTACAAGTTTGCTTCGATTCACCAGCAGTGGGCTCCTGTATACAAGCTTCGATTGGGTGCTGAGTCTCCTTCGATCAAGCTTAATTCTAAAAGCTTCCACTGGGCAAAGGGCTTCTTCAGACTTACCTTCAGCGCACAAGGTAAATACTCCCTCTATGCTTGCTTTCAGTGCACAAGGCAAAGGCTCCCTCTTCAACTGTCCTTTGATTCACAAAGAAAAGGTTTCCTCTTCATGCCTACCTTCATTTCATAAGCACAAGATTACTGCATTATGAACACGCATTGGTGGCCCATTTGAAGAATGTGCAATGCATACATGTGGGCTATTCGAAAGACACACAAAAGGGCCATTCGAAGGATATACATATGTTCCATTCGAAAGAGACACATAATTATTGAAAATAAGTTTGTCTTATGATGAGTCTTGGTCCAAGTTGCTTGCTGGCTTAAAATCCAACATGTTGTCAAGCCTAAGACTCCTGCATAATTGTATTTGAAGGAGGTAACGAGAGAAGTTTGACTGGCCAGAAAGGATTTTTCGTTTGGGCCAGTTGAAGAGTTTCAAATCAAGCTACTAAGGCAGATAGGTGCTCAATCGAAGAAGCCCCGATGATGAGGATTAGAACCATTCGAAGGAGGAAACTCTGGGCCAATCAAATAGCAAGGACAAAGTGTCCTTCGATTGGCATATCAGAATAAGGTTTACCTCAAAGGCATGTCAGCAAAGTGTCCCTCGATTGGCATATCAGAACAAGATGTCTTGTGATAAGCATATCAACAAAATCAAGCAATCAATGCAGAAGTTGACTCAATCTAAGAAGTTCTGATAAGGAAGGTTCTGAACAATTCGAATCAAAACTCACAGCCATCGAAGAGAATAATGCTTGGGGGCTGATCGAAGATGTTTTGATAGGGAAAACTTTGAGTAGTTCTAATTCATACAAGGCGCCAATTATCACCTGTCCAGGTTCATTCCCAATTCCAAAATGGCATGAAAAATCTCTAAATGGAAATCTTTAAATTTGTCTGATTTTATTTTCAAGGCCATGTTTAATGGCTGGTCTTTAAGGACATGTTTCTTTCCCCATTTTCTTGTCTCCTCCCCCTCCTATAAATACAAGACACTAAAACAAGCCAAAGGGGGACACACGACATACATACGCACAAGGACACGCACATGCTGCCTCAGAAAGTATACCAAAAATCTTATAATTCAAAACTAGTGTTGCAGGTACTCTCAATCCAAACGAATACTAGATTTGTGCTCCTAAGACTCCCAAGAGTCTACTCCGATTCAATCCACACCCAGAAGTGCAAAATCGAAGCATCCCATCTTTGGTAAATTTTCAAATTCATGTCTATGTTTTCATGATGTATTAACATTTTCCAGTGTTTGATTCACGCTCAGGGTATCATATAGCATAGATTTCATGCGTTACATACAAGGTTAAATGTAGGGATGAGATCGTTCCATTGCTAGGGCACGATCCATATTTTCCTTTGAATCTCAGGGTTCATGAGGTTGTAAGACGAAGTAGCTTTCGATTCAGACCCAGAAAATTTGAATTAGGATTATGCAACCACATGCTGTCGAATCTAAGACTAGATTCGACCCAAGCCTGGATTTTTATCTTGTTTTCTCTAATAAATTTCCTGCAGGAGTACACCGTACACCTCCAACAATATTCTCTGATGGATCAAAGGCCACATCCTTCCCTGGATCGAAGGATGACATCCTTCAGTGGATCAAAACCCCTCTTTTTTCTTTGGATCGAAAGACTTGCTTTCTTGTATTTTTATTTTTTGTGTTACTCACTTCTTTTATTTGTTTCCCTCTTTAAATCAACAATCAAATAAAAAAATCGTCACAAAAATTAGGATTATATTTTATTAATTAAAATAATTTCTGAATTAATTAATTAATTTTAACATCTTTCTTCTCAAAAATTAAAATAAACTAGAATTTAGGTTTTATTTTTATTTTTTAAAATTTATTTTCTTTTCATAAAAACCAAAAACAACACAAAAAGATTTTATTCTTAGGATTTTAGACGTCTTTTCAAATTCGCGCGTTTACTTTTGCTTTCGCACTTTTGCATATTATTGTAATTGTATATTGGGATGTAATAGATAATTAGTAGGACCTTTATCGCTTTTATTTATTTTTTTCCCCAGTTTTGGATATGTACATAATCCCCCTCCCCGAAGCCTTGTAATAGTTAGGTTCTATATTTCTGCACTTTTAATTACTACAATTATTAACTGTTAGATGTATGACTAATAGGATTATATTATAAGATTAATAATCAAATGCTAGCAAACCTAACACAAAAGACAAAAAAAAAACTGAATACAACAGACTTGCACATATACACCTCTAGGATATTCCCACTTTGGTTGCCTACGGAAAATAAAATAGTCATGTCCCTCGAAAGTAGGGACGCTTTAGCAAAGAACATTAAATCAAAAGATCATAGTCCCTCGATGACCCTACGGTGTTGCCTTTCCGATAAATGATCTAGTCCCTTAAACAAAATTTCTAAAGCATCTCTATATGTTGCCTTTATGACCGTACGATGACCCAAGAATTTCCCTCATACATCCAAACGACTATGGCTACCTAATCACTAATAGTAGGCTAGTCTTGTCTAAAGGAAAGGAGGAAAAGAACGACCCTTTCGAGTAAATTAGATAGTTGTTAGATGCTTGCTCAAAACTAAATTTTCACACTTACACAAAACAAATTTCAAAAACATTTTCAAATGCTTTATCAACACTCTTGAGGACTGATACAAGAGTTATCATAAAGAAAATCACTGCTCTAAGACATTTTCAAAACACACAAAGCACAAGGTATTTCAAAATGAGCTAAGCATCTAAGAGCCCGTAGATAACTACAGATGGAAAGGGTGCTAACACCTTCCCTTCCATAATCTACCCCCTTACTCAAAAATAATCTCGAAAGGTATTTTTATATTCTTTTCACCCTTTCCTTTGTTGGATAAAATAAAAGTCGGTGGCGACTCTTGCTTATTGCAACATTTGTGAACATAAACACAAAACCCGTATAAATAGTCGGTTCTTCCACCGTATCACACTTTGTAATGATCTTGTATTAGTTAAGAATGCGTACAAAGTGTTTGTTTTTGAAAATATTTCAGAGAAAGTGTTTGTGAAAAAAGATGTTTTTGTAAGCAAGCCATTACGAGCTATCTACCTACTCAAAAGTCTTTCGTGTTATTTTCCTCCTCCTTAGATAGTGATATCCTACCATTAGTTAGTAGGAAGCCCTGTCGTTGGATGTGAAAGGACAAACGCGGGTCATCATACAATCATAAAGACAACTTATAGGGGAGCTTTAGCAATTCGTAAGGGACTAGATCGTTTACCGAAGGCAGCATTGAAAGGGTCATCGAGGGACTACTATCTTTTTAATCGAGGGACAATGCTAAAGCGTCCCCACGTTCGAGGGACATGACTGCTTTTATTCGAAGGCAACGAGTGGGGTTACCCTAGATGTGAGTGTGTGGAAAGTGATTCAATTTAATTATTTATCTTGAATTTAGGGTTAACTATGACTGCTTTTAGATCTTGTCATACATGCCATAATTACTAGCAATTATAAGGAAAGCAGTAAATTGCGGAAAGTAAAGGTGCGGAAAGTAAATCTAAGCTATTATAGGGCTTCAGGAAAGGGGGTACAAACCACAAAATCGGGGGAAAACAGTAAACCCAATTAAAACTATTACAGCCCATTAGCACTTACATAAATTGGGAAAGTAATGCGAAAATAATAAGGTTCGTAAAGATCGTACAATACAGAAAAACGAGAAAGGAGATTGCTTTGTGATTTTTTAATAGAAAAAAGATTTGATGTTTAATTTATGGAAAAAATTAAAGTGGTGGTAAAATAATTAAAACCTAATTATTTCTAATTTCTATTTTTTAGGAAAATAAGTTAATTATATAAAAAAACATAAAGTATAATTACTTTTAATACAAATTAATTAACAAAAGAAAACCTAAGTCTAATTATTATTTTTTAAAATAAAATTAATTTGTTGTATTTTAAATGAAAGAAATAAAAGTAAAAAAAAGTATAAAGAGTAAAAGAAAAGATTGGGCCTGAAAGAAGTAAATCTGAGGGGTTTGTAGAAGCAATTCGCTAGGCCCAAACAACAAGCCCATGATACCTGCATGATCCAGTGTGGCTTCTAGCGAGGCTTCCAGGTGGGCCAGCAGATCAGGGGCGTTAGATTTGATCCTGTGGAGATTTGATGGTGATGAGGTGAGGCGCTTGGTGAGCGCATTGTACTGGCTCGCGTATGATTTGTAAACAAGAAAATATGTGAAAATAAAATACCAGGGGCAAGGATCAAACCCGTGACCTAGTATACTAAGTCCTTTGTCACGCTCGCTTCTACCGTTGGGGCGGCTATACGTCTGTCAATATAACTGAAACAATATATATATTATAAATTTGATTGCATTGACTGGAGAGGCACCGGAGCCCTAGCTCTGATCGTCTTTTCCAGCGACTTGTTTTGTTCATCCTGCAAAATAACCATCATTAGGAAGCAAACAATACCCTACCCCTTAAATTGAGTGTTACGAATTCAATGGTGCAATCGTTTTAGACTAAAAAGGCCTGGTTTTTGAGTTACGATGCAAACAAAGAAAATCAGAGTAAACATGGTACTTTGCGTTTTAGCATGCATGGGATCATGGCGATGATCCAGACCTGTTCAAATGCATCTCAGAAACATGCTAGTAACACCAATATGGTTTAAAATGATACAAAAATCAAGATATGAAATTCACAAAACTATGCAATCGGATATGTATGGTATGATGTTTTCATGCGTTTTGGACCCTCAAAATCAATCCAACCTTACTCTAAAGGGTTGTTAGGAGTGAATGGAATGGAGATCTTGTAGTAAAAGGGTTTGAAACAAGGATTTCAAGACTTAGGGTTGTTGAGAAAAGTTTGGAAACTTTGACAAGTTTGAGAGGCAAGGGTTTTTGTGTGGCCTTGTATGAGAATGAATGAGATTTTATAGGGAAAAATTAGGTCAAGGATAAGTAGACTTGGACCTTGTGTAAAAAGATATGATTTTATCTTATTTATTTTATATTATTAATGAATAAATAAAAAATAATAGAAATAATTAAAATAAAAAATAGGTCAAGGGGTGTAAGGATAAGGTTTGAGGTGTATGAAGAGTATAAGACATGTTTGGACTCTTAAACCATGGCCCAATAGCCCAAAATATCAAGCTTGCTTAATTTGAACTTCATGCATTTGCTCAAAATTTCCTAACTTGCAATGGTCATGAATCACTCAATTTTCATCTTTTGAAAGTGATCTTGGAATTTTTGGAAAGCTCAAGATGTCCTCTACAAACTCTATGTTGATCATTTTTGCTTTTGAAGACTTTTTCTTGATGTAATTTTCCTTGACAAAAAGTGTCTTTTTGTTAACTTTTGAAATGACATATAATGTATTGGTCCATATCTCTAAAATGATGCATTTTTTAGAATTGAGCTTAGAGAGACAAAGTTGTAGAGAACTGAATTATATTTAAAATGAGCTTTGGTTAGGGAAAAGCTGATGAAGCATGTAAAAGTTATGCTTGGTCAAAGTTTAGTTGACTTCTCCTAAGGAAACCCTAATTTGGCAACTTTTTACATTTGATGATTTGAGGGGTTTTATTGAGGAATCATGACTAACCCTTGATCAAATTATGAAGGTCACTTCAAAATGTTGATGTTGACCAAAAATCTTGAGGTTTGACTATATGTTGACCATAGTTGACCTTTCACACAATACAGTTGATTTTCAGTCATCTGAACAATTGACTGAGCAAACTTATGATGCAAGGCTTGAAAATTGGTATGAGCATTCTTTGAAGCATATTAGGAGCCATGAAAACCATTTGAAGCCTTGGAAACCCAATCTTCCTTAAGAAATACAAAACCCTAGTTGTGAGTCCATTGCTTAGGAGAAGAATTTGTCTAATCAATTATTGATTCATCTAGAGCATTTGAGGACCTTTTGAGAATGTCTTGAAGAAAAATGGGAGGGAAAATTTTGGGGTACAACAGCTTCCCCTGTTCAATCTTCTTAAACCTGAAGAGTTAGATTGACATGTCTGCCATTCTGACTTGAAGGTAGAAGATGATTGAACACTTAAGTGCCCAGAAATTTGCACTCGCCTGTGCATGAAGTAACAATGTTGGTTGATTATATCGGGAATGGGCTTAAAGATGCCATTTGGAAATGTGACGGAGATTCGTCGGTGATGGGCTTATAGATGTCATCCAGAGTAACTGTTGATAGGAATATCAGAATAAGTCTACGCCTGACTTTGTCTTAGAAGATGTATTTGGATTGAGTCTATGTCCGACTTTGTCCAAAAGAATATCAAAGTGAATCTACGCTTGATTTTATCTAAATTGTATACTAGAATGAGTCTATGCTTGACTTTTTCTAGAAGATATGTTTGGAATGAGTCTACTCCCGACTTTGTCCAAAAAGAATATCAGAAAAAATCTACGCTTGATTTTATCTGAATGAGGTACTAGAATGAGTCTATGCTTGACTTTGTCTAGAAGATACATTTGGAATGAGTCTACGCCCGATTTTATCCAAAAAGAATATCAGAATAAATATACGCTTGATTTTATCCAAATGATATACTAGATTGAGTCTATGCCCGACTTTGTCTAGAATGATGTACTAGAAGATGTCTACACCCGACTTCATCTAGAAGAGATATTGGGAGGAGTCTACCCTTAACTTTATCCAAAAAGAATATTAGAATAAATCTACGCTTGATTTTATCCGAATGAGTATCAGAAGGAAATCTACGTCTGACTTCATCTGAATGATGCACTAGAAGATGTCTACGCTCGACTTCATCTAAAAGAGATATTTTTCAGTTCGAATCTCTGGGGAAAGTGCTTAAGTAGCCACTTGTCATATCTAGTCTCTGAGGGAAATGCTTTGTCAGAATTTAGTTTCTTAAGGAAATTGTCTGATCATGTAGATAGTCGCCTCATCCTATTTCAGGAATTACTCTGTGACTTGTTAGAAAATTGTTGATGATATTCATTTGTTTGTGAACTTTACCTGAAAAGATAAAGTTAGTATTTAAGCAATGTCATGATGTATGTAGTGCATTGCGTAATCATGTTCTTAAATAAAATTAGAGTGTGCTATATGCATTTCGTATGCGTATGCTATGATAAATGATGTATGAATGTGAGATGTAGTTGAAGTGTATCAGTAGCTTTGTATAACACTTTTGATAGGGTAAATAAATCCCAGACTACTGCTGGGGATGGTGACAATAATTCTTTAATATTGTTTAGAATGCCTCTGCTGGGAATTTCTGCTTTCTGTTTGAGAAAATTCTGCTGGGGATGTTGATTTATGCTTGGGGAGAAGAGTTCAGGAACATTGGTCATTCATCGCTCTACTGGGGAATTTAATTCTTACATACCCTGACTTGGGATAAAAGAGATGTATAACCTTCTGAGGTGCCATCTGACTGCTTCTGATATGGATGTTGACTCGTCTGGGGAGAATAAGATTGAATGATATCTAGTCTGGTTTCAGATTCAATACCGACTCTCTAGGGATAATGGTCTGGACTACCCTTTGGTGGAGAGAGATGTTTTGCCAGTGATTTGTAGTAGTCGAAATGATGGACTCCAGTTGGGGAGATTATATCCTGTTGGGGAAATAAACTCTGTTGGGGAAATAAACCCTATTGGGGAAATAAACCCTGCTGGAGAAACACTCTATTGAGGGATATATTCTACTGAGAAACTGAACATTTTTGAGGAATATGCTCTGTTGAGGACTTTTACCGTGTTGGAGAAATACGCTCAGTTGGGGAAGAGAAATTATACGACTCATACTGGTGACATACTCTCTGACGGGATTGAGACTCTGTAGGTTGACAACATTACTAGGAAAAGATCATACTCCTTTGTCTGCTAGGGGAATCTATTAGTGAGTATGATTAGGATATTTTAGTCCTACAGGGAACGTGCCGAGTTTGTGAAGATGACTTCGCGGGGGATAATCTTGTGGGGACTGCTCTATGGGGCTTACAGATGACTTGAACTTTATCCCGTCTCCTGGAATCTTGAGTAAATGCTTATTCCTGTTTTATGCATATATTTGTCAACAGTAATCATATTCATATGCATATGTTCATTCAATTTGAGTCATTAGACGTTTTTACAAACAAAACAGAACAAGTAAAACAAAGTTTGAATTTTGGAATTGTGTTTATATTGAAGTATGCCTATAAACAGGCGATTGTTGTACAAAGAGACAGAAATCCTAGTAAGAGGAAATTGTCGTGAAATGAAAGGAATACAAAATATATAGCTATGTTTAAATGATCTCGTCAGGTTTCAACTCTGCTATTGCCCATATGTCTTTAAGAATCTCATCCCTTGTTGTCGGAAGAAGTTGATTGAATCAATATGTACCATTTGAACTTGTCGTAGATAATAAAGCTGGCTGCAAGTGATCCAATGGGACATGGTCGTACGCTTTAATCCCTAACTTTTGCCTGAACCTCCCTTTCGGGTTTTCAGTCCACCGGGATACCCTTTTTTGCCCAAATCGCCTTTTTAGGTTTTCGACTTGTCGGGTGTACAGTCTTATATATATATATATATATATATATATATATATATATATATATATATATATATATATATATATATATATATATATATATATATATATATATATATATATATATATATATATATATATATCCTTGATTTTTTCCCAAACACTTTTGGTTCGCCAGGATACCCTTATTTTTACCTAGGCCGGTCATCCTAGCGAGTCATCTTTATGCGTAGTATTTTTTAACTATGTCCGTGTTCACGAGGTATGGAAAATCTTCACTGTCCATGGTGGTAAGTATCATGGCACCGCCCAAAAATATTTTCTTGATCACAAATGGTCCTTCGTAAGTGGGAGACCATTTGCCCCTAGGATCACTGGTAGGATGATGCGCTTTATTACCAAGTCACCAGCCTGATATGCTCGATGCTTGATTTTCTTATTGAAGGCTTTAATCATACACTTCTGATACATCTGACCATGACAAACAGTCGCAAGTGTGATACGATGGGAGAATTGACTTGAAGGTTTTGCGTTTGATCACAAATGTTGCGGTTAGCAAGAGTCGCCACTGACTTTTCTTTTATCTAAAAGGAAAGGTGAAAAAGCAAAGGAAAGACCTTTGAGATTATTTCTTGAGTTCGGGGGGTAGATTATGAAAAGGGAAGGTATTAGCACCCTTTTCATCCATGGTTTTCCATGGGCTCTTAGTTACTTGCTAGATCACTTGATTTTTGTTTGAAATTGTGCTTTGTGTGGTTTTTGAAAGTATTTTGTAAAGAGGCCATTGTTTAGGCAATCTTTGTAATGATTCTTGTTTGTAAGAATGTATACAAAGATGTTGATCTTTTGAAAATCTTTTCAATTTTGTAAAATGTTTTGAAAGTGTAAGTGTTTGTTTTGAAAATAGAAAGGATGTTTTTGTTTTGAAATTGAGAAATTAACTAGGAACATTCTACCTACTCAAAAGTCTTTCATATTCATTTCCTCTTTCCTTTGACATTGTTATCTTACCACTGATTTGGTAAATAACCCTATCTTTGGATGTAAAAGGGACGGGCGTGGGTCATCGTATAACCATGATTAGCAATGTTGCAAGATATATTAGCATTTTTCTTTAGGGACTAAGATCATTTTTAAAGGCAACATGGATAGCATCACCGACGGACTATGATCTTGTATTTTGTTTGTTCTTGCTAAGATACCTCACATGCGTAATATGACCATTTTATAAGGCAACCAAGTGGATTTACCCTAGGGGTGCCTGTGTGTAAGTGTATTGATTTACATGCTTGATTTGTCTTTGATTAGGGTTTGCTATTTGTTGGTTTTAATCTTTCCATACAAAACCCTAATTACTAGCATTTGTATATAAAGCATTTACTAAGCTATTACATCATTTAGGGGATGGGGGATACAAATTTATGAATGGGGATTGCAAGAAATTAATGTCCTAATTATCTATTACAACCATATTGAAATAATATACAAGAAATGTAAAATGGACTTGTTTTGTTTTTGTTATGAAATTAATTTAATTAAGAAAATATTTTGATCTTTTTGGTAAAAGAAATAAAATAAAACATGTGAATATGAAATATTTTTGGTGTTTTGGGTTATTAAAAGCAAAAATAAGACAAGTGGGAGAAAAAGGAGTCAGAATCAGCACATTGCTGAAACGAGAGGGAACAGAAGTTCTGACTCTGATACGCTGCAAAAGAGAAAGTGTTAGTGAGAAAGTGGAGGGTCAGAAGTTTTGGGCTTGGGTACACCAAATTCTGAGATTGAGGGGGGTTCAGAGGCTATAGCATAGCTAGGAATCTAGAAGTTTATGTATCTCTGGCAAGTCAGAAGTTTTGGCTATTTGAGAGAGTGAGGTAATAGTGATGTTGAGTGAGGATGTCTAGAAGTTCTGATCTAGGAGTATTGTCTGACAGATAAATGGGAAAAAATGTCAATAAATAAACCTAAAAAGATGCTTATGGGGCTAGAACCCAGGACCCTTAGCACTAATGTCTTATGTGCATGCTTTCTACCACTGGAGTGGCGGTACATCCGGTATTAGAAGCAAAAGCATGAACATATAACATAAAGTAAGTTTTGGTGATGAGCTTCAATTATTTCTTCATGCTAATCAGAACATCTGCAACTTAGTTAAATCTTAAAAGAACAGAAAACACAGACATAACAATTATGGTAGTTTTTCCATCATGGTTTCAGAAGCATAAAAAAATGTCAAGACTGTAAATCAGAAACAAGCATGTATCTGCTAGTCCTAGTTTCCTTAAGAAGTTCTGAACTGATGTTCTTCCTATTTAGGCAGGCAAATACAGGAAACCTCAGAATATGTACAACATCAGAATCAGGATATCTACATTGTATTTTGAACATGCAAGTCTAACAATGCTTAAGTGATATGATGAGGGTTAGAAGAAGCTTACCTTGCAGCTGAAGAATGTTCTGTGAGCCGGAGTATGGTTCTGACTGCTTGTAATGTTCTGATCAACTTCCTTATGTAATCAGCATGCTGGAACAACCTTTAACTTGCATTATGAATGGTGAATGTATGATTTGGTCAAGAAACACTTGAGAAAAATTGGAGTTTGAATGCAAGAATAAAAAACTAGCAGGTTTTGTATTTTGTGTTTGCAGTTTCGGATTTCTGGAAATTTTAGCAAGGTTTCAAAAGTTTTTCCTTTCAACTTTTCTGACCGACCTCTTCATAGTTGCCAATGAAGTTCAATTTCTAGGCAAGAACTTTGTAACTTGGAGAAGTCAAAAGTAACAACATCATGCTAGTGTGCTGGCTTATTTTTGAAGCAAGATAAAAAAGTATGGTGGTTAGCAGCTTTTAGCCGTGCCTAAGCTGGATTTGTATGCATGAATTAAGGAAAAGTAACCTCAGAGGAAAAAGCAAAGCATGGGCCTAGCATAACCTCGTACAAAACTTTTTCTTTCAAGGACAACAATGGTACTTCTATCCCACACGTGGGGAAATCCTTTGGATAAAAACTCAAAAGTGGTTGTGAGCATTAAATGATGATGAGATCTATCAAAACAGAAATCCTGCGCTATGATATTGTGCATCATAGCTAAGATTTGGGTCAGAAGTTCAGCATCAACATAACTTAGAATAAACATCCAGATTCTGATCTTAGAATCTCTTTGCTCCAGCATGTTCTGAAGGAGTTCTCAGACTTTTCTGAAAGCTTGTAACACACTTTATAGACCTTCTTTGAATTACTTTTGCAAACTCTGGCTGAACGTTCGTGAAACCTGGCCCAGAAGTTCTAACCAAAATCTGTCTTGAAAATGTCCAGAATTTGCTGAGTGCTTCAGTTTCATGGATGTGTCTTTGAACATTTATAACTTCAAATTCCAGCATTTCCCGGAGAAGTTCTGTTCTGCAATATTTTAGGTTTTATTGAGATCTAAAACTCTTGTGTTAGAAGTTCTTACAGAATCAACTTGCATCATGGTGATAATCTGATCAGAAGTTCTGAGCTTGTCATATTTCTTAAACACTTAGAAAAATTCTAAGTATTTTAGAATTTTGACTTTCAGATTTCTTGATGAAACAAACTTCATATTTCAACATGTCTTGATTAAATATGATTCTTGAAACTTGATTTTTGATCAAAATTCAAAGTTTAACTTTTCAATATGCAAATGACCATTTTGCCCTTGTGAATGACTTTCTTGGAAAATTTGTAATTCAAGCCTTGGAATTGGATGGAAGCAAACCTGAGGGTCCAGGGTGATCCTTTGAGAAATGAGAGGGCAAATTTTGGGGTACAACAACTTCCCTTATTCAATCTTCTTACACCTGAAGAGTTAGATTGGTAAATCTGCCATTCGTGATTCAATTGATCCAGCCTAGTCTGAATCCATTCGTCTTCGTCTAAATCTTCCTCCTTCATAATTCTCAGAGAAGGTATCTGAACTTCGACAGGTAGGACAACCTTTATACCATAGACCAGAGAAAATGGGGTTGTTTGAGCTGAAGTGCGATAGCCATGGAGAGCAAATGGTAAAATCTCGTGCCATTCTTCATACGTCACTGTCATCTTCTGTATAATCTTCTTAATGTTCTTATTGGCAGCTTCCACTACGCCATTCATCTTTGGTCAATACGGAGAAGAATTATGGTGCTTGATCTTGAACTGCATGCAGAGTTCCGTGATCATATTGTTGTTGAGATTGGTACCATTGTTCTGATGATCCTCTCAAGTATACCATACCGTCAGATGGGGTTATGCTTAATAAATCAGGCGGCAATAGTAACAGAGGCAAACAAGGCCTCTTCAACCCACTTTGTGAAGTAATCCATAGTGGCGAGGATGAAGTGATGTCCGTTAGAAGTAGTAGGCTTAATCTCACCAATCATATCAATGCCCTATATTGCAAATGGCCAAGGAGCAGTCAAGACATTTAGAGGGACCAGTGGAACATGTACTTTGTCAGCATAAATCTGACACTTGTGATAAGTTCTTGAGTGGTGATGACAATCTGTTTCCATAGTCGACCAATAGTAAACTTCCCTCAGAATTTTCTTAGCCATAGTACGTCCACTAGAATGAGTACCAAAGATACCTTCGTGCATATCTTCCATAATATTCTCCGCCTCTTTCTTGTCCATACAACGGAGCAGAGTTAAATCATGGTTGCGCCTGTACAAAATTCCGTTACTTAGGAAGAACTTAGTAGAGAATCTTTGTAGGAATTTCTTGTCATTGATAGATGCCCCCTTGGGGTACTCTTTAGCCTCAAGGTATCTCTTCACTTCATAAAACCAAGGTTTCTCTTCTACTTCGCCAGCGTCAATTTCGTAGTAATATGTAGGATCGCCTAGCCTCTCAATGGTAATTCTGGGAGCCTCGTTGTCACATATGACTTTAAACATAGATGACATGGTTGCTAATGCATCTGCCAACTGATTCTCTTCTCGTGGGATATGCTCAAAAGTGATTTCCTCGAAGTTCAAGATTAAGGTCAGCACATGTTCTCAATAAGGAATGAGATTCGGATGCTTAGTATCCCATTCTCCCTTAATCTGACTGATTAATAGGACTGAGTATCCGTATACGCTCAAGAACTTGATTCTCAGGTCAATAGCAACTTTAATACCCATGATGCACGCTTCGTATTCAGCCATATTGTTGGTACAATAAAAGCATAATCTGGAGGTGAAAGGCGTATGGCAACCCTGAGGAGAGATAATTACAACACCAATTCTGTTTCCAAGTGCATTAGAGGCTCCGTTGAAAACCATAGTCCATCGGGATCCTGGCTCAGGTCCTTCATACGGTTTACGTTCTTCACAATCTGTAACTTGCATAATGTTTTCGTCCGGGAATTCGAAATTCATAGATTGGTAGTCGTCTACGGCTTGATGAGCCAAATGATCTTCTAATATCCTTTGATTGTTTTTTTAGTGGTGTACTAAATATCGTATTATGTCAAGACCATTTTCCATCGGGCTATCCTTCTGGAGAGAGAGCAAGTTTCTCGAATATGTATTTGATAGGATGAATTTTAGAGATAAATAAGGTAGTATGGATCAACATATACTGTCTTAGTCGGCGAGCAGCCCATGCCAAAGCGCAACAAAGTTTTCTCGAGCCGTGAGTATCTTGTTTCACAGTTGGTAAACACTTTTGCTAAGGTAGAATATTGCATGCTCTTTTCGACCAGACTCGTCATGCTGCCCCAATACACACCCCATTGAGTTCTCTAACACTATTAAGTACATGATCATAGGTCTTCCTTCAACTGATGGCATCCGAATTGGAGGTTCTTATAGGTACTTCTTGATTTTGTCAAAGGCTATCGGACAATTGTCGTTCCATTTTACTACCTAATCGTTCTTCAATAACTGGAACATTGGTTCACAAGTAGCGGTCAAATGAGAAACAAAATTGGCAATATAATTTATTCATCCCAAGAAACCTCTGACTTCCTTCTTAGTACGGTGAGCGGGCATTTCTTGAATAACTTTGACTTTAGCGGGATCAACCTCAATACCTTTACCGCTGATAACAAAACCAAGGAGTTTACCGGATCTCACCCCAAAGGTGCACTTGTTCGGATTCAGCCTCATCTTATACTTCTTCATCCTCTCAAACATCTTATGTAGATGGTCTAGATGCTCTTCTTCAGTCTGATATCTGGCTATCATATCATCGATGTAGACCTCTATCTTGTGATGGATCATGTCATAGAATAAAACTACCATAACACGCTGATATGTTGTGCCCATGTTCTTCAACCCAAAAGGGATAACCTTGTAGTAGAAAGTGCCCCATTGTGTAACAAAAATAGTCTTCTCCATGTCTTCAGGTGCCACCTTTATTTGATTATACCCTGAAAACCATCCATGAAAGAGAATACCTCGTGTTGAGCGGTTTTGTCGACCAAGACATCAATATGTGGAAGTGGGAAGTCATCTTTGGGGCTCACCCTGTTCAGATCTCTATAGTCTACACACATACGTACCTTTCTGTCTTTCTTCGATACCGGAACAACATTTGCAACCCATTGAGGATATGATGTTACTTCTAAGAAACCCGTGTTGAATTGTTTCATAACCTCGGCTTTAATCTTTTCTGACATCTCAGAATGCATGCGACGAACCTTCTGCTTTATCGGAGCACAACCCTCTTTCATCGGCAGACGATGAACTACAATATTAGTATCGAGCCCTGGTATGTCTTTGTATGACTAAGAAAAGATCTCAACATATTCATGCAATATCTGTGTTAACCTGTTCTTGATATTGTCCTCTAAGTTAGCGCATATCTTGACTTCTTTTCTGTCTATTTCGGAATCCAAGTTTACCACTTCAACTGGCTCTTCATGTGGTTGCATATCCTTTTCTTCTTGTATTAACAATCTAGCAAGTTTTCCAGGTATTTCACAATCTTCATCACCTTCGCCCTCAGCTTGGTAGATCATATTTTCAAAGTTATAAGTGGCAAGAGCAGAATCGTTATCAACGGGATCCATAGTTGATGTGAATGTGCAATGTATTGTGTGGGTGTGTGTAAGAACACATAGCCTGAAAGTGATAAAAATAAAGAAAGACAGAGAACACAAAATTCTAATGCAAAACATCCAATGCTTTATTAAATGAAAATACGTTTATGAAATGACAACCCTTAGCAAATGCACCATTGTGCCCCGGGTAAGGCACAAGGCTTAGAGTCATTGTTCAAATATTACAAAGCCAAAACTAGAAAGCAAACAAAAATGTAGCTATTACTCCTGACTAAAGGAGATAAACATAATGTCCTCGACCTTCCAGCTATTGAGCCCATTGCCAATGGTATGAAAGATCCAGCTGTCAAGGTCATAATAAACATCAATATCCTCTATAGGAGAAACATCATCAATAGCATTCACACCTTTGTCGTGCCTCAGCATAGGTGCAATAATCACATTCAGAGTCTTAGGAGGATCAAACTTAATTTCCTTGTTGTCAATCATGTCCTAAATTTTGTTTTTCAGGGTCCAACAATTGTTGGTGTCGTGCCCAGGACTGTTAGAATGGTAGGCACATTTCTCGTTCAGATTGTACTTAGGAGAGGAGGTGTTGGGGTTCTGAGGAGGATCCCTTAGTGTAATCAGCTTCGCTTTTAGTAAACATTGTAACACCCGAGACAATGGCATATTAATCTTGGTAAACATTCTTCCTGGAGCGTATGACCTACGCCTTTTGCCCTATTCTTGTTGAACAGGTGTAGGATTAGAAATGAATACCGCTCCCACCGACTGATTGCGGTCATTTTTACCACGGCCCTTCTGGCCATAAACAACATTGTTCTCCTTCTTACCATTGAATGTCTTCCTTACAGCATTTGAATACGTAACCACTTGAATTTTTCCGCTCTTAATACCACTTTAAACATGTACTCCAGTTAGAACCAGCTCAACAAAACCAGATGAAAAACTCCCAATCAGATGATTAAATAATGGACCTATTAGAATGCCCATGAACATATCAACTAACTCCCAGTCAGACAAGGGAGGCTGCACCCTTCCAGCCAGATCTCTCCACTTTTGGGCATACTCCTTAAACCCTTCATTCGAACCCATAGTCATGTTTTGTAATTGCACGCGAGTTGGTGTAAGGTCAACATTGTATTGATACTATTTGTAAAAAGCAGTAGCCAAGTCTTCCCAAGTGTGGATGTTGGTTCCCTCCAGGTGATAGAATAACTCGAGTTGTGTACCAGACAAACTTTCCTGAAAGAAGTGAATCCATAACTTTCTATCAGTAGTATGGGGTTGGATCTTCCAAACATAGGACCTCAGATGAAGTTTCGGACAAGACACACCATCATATTTAGCAAAAGCAGGGAATTTGAACTTGTGAGGGATAGCTACCCTTGGAATAAGACCCAGCTCTCCGAAATCCAATCCAAGCACTTTCTGGATTTCATTGGCCTTGAGGCGATCTTCCATCTATTTGTATATGTCATCAGCAGGAGGATACTATTCATCAGAATAGTCTTCGTCCTCAAGAACTTTACCAGAACCAAGGTTGCTTCCACCTTTAGCCCTGACACTTCTACCATCCTCCTCTTGGTTGTCATCTTCATCAGAGGTGATATCAACAGTTTGAACTGGTTTAGCAGGACCTTTAAATCTTCTTCCCATATTTAGGATAACAATTGGCTTCCGAGTCTTCTTCTTTTTGGCGATGAGTGCCATCATATCTTTCTGTCCTTGTGCTAGGTTCAGGAGGTTCTCTTGGAATTGGGCATTCTGAGCTTGGAGTTCCTTAATAGTTTGTTCAAGGGCCACCTTTTACTGAAATAAACAGCAAGAAGATGAGAAAACCTATATGGGAAAACCTGTTATGTAATGATGCATGATATGTAGATGCAATGTTTTCAAGGATCATTGCGGGATTCAAATTTGTTTAAACAAAAGGAAACAAGATAAATTTTAGTAACTAGCTCGAATTATAATTTCTTTTAATAAAAAGAGTTACAAAATAGCAAAAATATAAATTCAAATCTCCCATGGACGCTTTCTCTTTATGTTGACATATACGTTAAGACTTTGTTCTTCATGGATTCATTTTGTCAGCTCCAGTACTTTCTTCTCACTAGCATAGAACTAAGTCTCAAAGTTATCCCTTTCTTCCTTGAGTTGAATCCAGGATTTCTGTAGTTCTTCGAAGTCAGTAGGCATATCGGGATGAAGAATGGTATGAGGAACACCCCCTTCAACAACAGGCTCTACGATCATTGGTAGGATAGCAGGATATGGCATTTTGATATTTTGAGCATGAGATGCACCCATATGAGGTAAGGCTCTAGAGGAATGGAATTCTTGTGTCCTAAAGTCTTTCTATCAATCTTGTTGACTATGCCGCAAGCATGTATAAACCTTTGATGGTAGTTTTGAGGATCGTTCTCATAGTCTAATACAATACCCTGGATGAGCATATCATGAGGACCGTCCCTTCGAGCATAACTAAACTTACACAGAGCTAGAGAGGGGTTATAAGTCATGCCTCCTCATATACCAAGGAGTGGTAGTACATTAGGGAATTCCATACATAGGTCAATAATAGTAACATTTTCCTGAGATCGAGAACACCAATGGATATCAGCATGAGTGAGTGACATCAACCTTTGAGACCACCTCAAACCTTGTTTTTCTTGATCACTGATCGGGGCAGGTGTGAAATAAAACACCTGGACAGTAGAGGTATGCAACACATAAGAGTTCCTCACTTCTTCATAATACGAGTGTGGAGGGAATGCAGGACATCTCCGAGCAAAGTAGGCACCAGATTATGGGTGAGAAATATCTTAATGGCACTCACATCTGCGAATTGGTCCGGATAAGGGAATAGTACCAACCCATAGATCAGTAATCCAACATATCCTCAAAAGCACAAAGTTTTATGGCATCTAGAAATCCCTCAGCCTTCTCTATCAAAAATTTAGGAGAGAAACCCTTGACTCCATTCCTTGTTTCCCAATTACATACAATGTCTGGTCATTTCAGATGTAGGGCTACTACAACGTCTTCAGGTTTTAGTACTTGCTCTAAACTGGTGAAAGGTATCTGATCAAGAATAGGAACTTCGAGCAACTTAGAGAATTCTTCCATTGTGGCTACCAACTGATAATCCTGGAAGGTAAAACAGTGATGCTTCGAATCAAAGAACTGGAAAAGAATGCTCATCATGTCTTCTAGAAAACCAGTAGTAACCAAACTGAGTAGGTGACCATGTCTCTTGGTGAATTGAGAATTATCAGGAACCTTTGAGACTAATTCCTCAAGCTTGGAAGGTATCCTTATGAAGTTGATCTGGATAGTATTCCTGCGACTAGAAGCCATTACCCTGCAACATAAAACAAAGATAAATCCCCTAGATCCTTGAAATGTTTAGTCATGATATGATGTTATGATGTCATGATATCATGTTCAAATAGACAATTAAACACAAGCAAAGCACACAAAGGCCTTAGGTTTAAGGCTTGCATGGGGTTTGTAGGTAAGTACCCTCTTGAAGTTTAGTTGGCTCAACCTGTCCTAAAGAAGTAATCGAGTTCTAGGGATCTCAATATCACTGATTTTTCCCACAAGTTTCATCTAGAACGGCCACTTACTTGCCACCAAACAAAACTCGAGAGTCGAATCTTAATGAGTGTAGTATCGAGTATCAACCAACTTCAGACTGCACCAAAGCTGGCTATCTCACTACCTTCTAATGGCTAAGTTGGGTCAATTAAAGTTCTAAGGCCAGTTAGTGCTTATGACACCAGGAGGCTGCCTAGTATGCTCCTCGTCTGGCTCGAAGGATACCAGTATAAACCAATGTCGCACTAACAAAGCCATCACTTCAACCATATTGGTATATGTTGTATACTTTCCATGATCTATTGCTACTTACCTAAAATGTTCCCCAGATCCGAGTATAGGATCTTTGCAAGAAATTAAAAACCCAAACAACCCTTTAAAAATAAAGCAGACAAATCAAACAAGGAAAGCATTTAAAAGTGATCTAGACCTTGAGTTAATCAAGGAGAATATCGGGCCACTGTGTGGTGTCATGAAGCATCGATTGACCTTAGAACCTTTAATTGAATAACTTGGCCATTAGGACGTAATGAGATGGTCGTCTTTGGTGTATTCCCAAAGTCGGCAGATACTCGATGCTACACTCATTGAGATTTGACTCCCAAGTTTTGTTTGGTTGCAAGTCAGTTGCCTATCGTAATGAAACTTGTGGGAAAGAGTAGTGATATTGAGATCCCTTAGAACCCGGTTACTATTTATAGGACAGGTTGAACCAATCCAAACTTCAAGAGGGTATTACTTTAAAACCCATGCAAGCCTTAAAGCTAAGGTCTTGGTGTGATTTGCTTGTGCTTGATATATCTGTGATCTCTTAGCATAATCATGACATCATAACAAGGCATATCATGCTAACCATTTCCAGGATTTTCTAGGGCTTATCTTTGTCTTGTTTTATAGGACATGACATTCGGTCGCAGGAATACTATCCAAGTCAACCTTGTGAAAGTACCTCCTCAACTCAAGGACTTAGCATCAAGGATCCCTGAAAGCTCTCCCTTCACTGAAAAACATGGTCGACTTCTCAACTTGGCTACTTCAAACCCTAATGAAGAAATTTTAAAGGTGCTCTTTCAGTTCTTCGACCCGCTACATCACTGCTTCACTTTCCCTGATTACCAGTTAGTGCCTACTATGGAGGAGTTTTCTCAGTTATTGGGGGTACCTATCCTTAATCAGCTACCATTTAATGGTATGGAAAGAGACCCAAAGCCTGAAGAGATTGCTCAAGCTTTATCTTTACCACCGTCTGATATAGTGGAAAATTGGGAAACCAGAAGAGGTGTTCAAGGATTTCCAGTTAAGTTTCTATTTGAGAAAGCTCACTATTTTTGGGATAACTTGGATTTACAAGCTTTTGAAGAAGTACGGCCCTTCTCATCTATGGGATGGTATTATTCCCTAACACGAACCAACTCATAGATGTGAATACGGTTAAGGTTTTTCTGTCTCATAATCCGGTACCTAATTTACTTGGGGATATTCTACACTCTCTGCATACTCGTACTCTAAAGAGAAGAGGGATCCTTCTGTGTTGCACTGCTCTATTGGATAGGTGGTTTATTTCGCACCTACCTCGATTTGTCTTGAGAAATTAGCAGGGTATGAGATGGTCTCATAGGCTGATGTCTCTTACACACTCGGATATTCATTGGTGTTCTCGATCCTTGGATAATGTTACCATCATTGATCATCGTGGGGAATTCCCTAATGTCCCTCTCTTAGGCATTAGGGGAGGAATCACCTATAATCCTTGTTTGGCGTTGCGACAATTTGGTTATGCTAGAAGGGATGGTCCTCACGACACACTCGTCCAGGGAATCACATTTGACTATGAGAATGATGTTCAGGGTTATCGTAAGAGGATCATTCGAGCTTGGGGCATGATAAACAGAGTTGACAGCAAGACACTAGGGCACAAGAATTCCATCCCTCTTGAGCCTTACCTCAAATGGGTGCGAGATCGTGCTCAATGTCTTATGATACCTTACGCCGCCATCCTACCTGTGATTATGGACCGAATTGTTGATGGAGACACTCCTTACATTGTTCTTCATCCTGACATGCCCACTGATTTTGAGGAGCTACGGAAATCCTGGATCCAACTCAAAAAAGAATGGGATACTTTCGAAACCCAATTCTACGCCGGAGAGAAGAAGGTTTTAGAGCTCACCCGGTTACTTCACAAAGAGAAGAGTATAAACGCTTACATTTCACAAAAGAGGATGCGTCGGTGGGAAGCTTGAGTCTCTTTGCTTAGAGAGTTATTTTTTCTTTGTTATCTCCTTTGTAAGCCCAAGAGGAATTATGGTGACTGATAAAACTTCTTAATGCAATTAACGTTTGTTCTCTTTCTGTTTAAGCAAATTTGAGTCTTAGAAATCCTTGAAAACATTGGATACATATATCATACATATCATTGCATAAGCAGGTTTCTCATCCTCTTCGTTATTTATTTCAGCAATGGCTCTCGAACAAATAGTGAAGGATCTACAGACTCATAATGTTCAGTTTCAATAGATGATCATGGCTCTGGCCAAGGGGCAAGAAGAACTGAAAGCCCTGATTGTCAAAGAAAAGACTAAGAAGCCAAGGAAGACAGCTGGTGTGGTGAACTTGGGAAGGAGGTTCAAAGGATTGTTAAGACAAGTGGTTGAGCTGACATCTTCATCAAAAGAAGGAGACAATCAAGAAGGGGAGAGAAGAAAGGAATACCCAACCCATGGGAATATGATAATGAGACTGACTACAATGAAGATCAATACCCTCTGGCCGATGAAAAATACAAACAACTGGAAGAACGATTGAGTGCAATGGAAATCCAGAAGGTGCCTGGGCTGGATTTTGAAGAGCTGGGTTTGGTTTCTGGGGTTGTCATCCCGCAGAAGTTAAAGGTGTCGGTGTTTTCCAAATATGATGGGGTTTCATGTCCCAAGATGCACCTCCAATCTTATGTAAGGAAGATCCAGCCTCACACTGTTGACAAGGACTTATGGGTCCACTTCCTTCAAGATAGTCTATTTGGAACTCAATTAGAGTGGTTCTACCAGTTGGAAAGGACCAACATTCGTACTTGGGAAGACCTGGTTGCTGCTTTCTACAGGCAGTATCAGTATAATGCAGACTTTGCTCCCACCCGTACACAACTCTAAAGTATGTCTATAGGCTCGAGTGAAGGCTTTAAAGACTATACTCAGAAGTGGAGGGACTTAGCAGGAAGAGTCCAACCCCCTATCTGATAGGGAGCTAGTGAATATGTTTTTGGATACCCTATATGGTCCGTTTTTCAATCACCTGATTGGAAGCTCCTCAGTCGACTTTAATGAATTGATCGTGACAGGAGAAAGAGTGGAAGTTGGAATTAGGAGTGGTAAGATCCAAAAGGATGCATCCTCCAGTACAATAAGGAACCCATTTTCTGGGAAAAAGGAAGTCAGTGCCACATATAGCAAAGGGAATCAAGGAAGAACTGAACACCGTCCAACAGTAGGGGCTGTTAAGATCTCTAAACCTACACCTACTCAAAAAAGGAACAATTAGCCAAGAGCAGAAAGGCCGGTAAGACAATTTACCCGGATAAATATGACTTTGTCTCAAGTTTTTCCTCATCTACTGAAGTCTAATCTGGTAAATTTGCGGGAAGCTCCGAAGAACCCCAACATTTCCTCTCCCCACTACAATCCTAATGCTCGCCGTGCTTACCATTCAGAAAGTCCAGGCCATGATACCAACGACTGTTGATCCTTGAAAAATAAGGTGCAAGACCTTATTGAAGCAAAGGAGATTGAATTTGACGCTCCCGAAATTCCCAATGTTATCAATGCTCCTATGCCCAAGCACGGCCGTGGTGTTAATGCTATTGAAGATGATATGTTTGTTATTACTGTTGAGGAACTTGTTACTCCTCTAATGACCATTAAGTGGAATTTGTTGAATATTTCCAGGCTGTGGTGAAGGTTGCCACTCATGTTTATCTCTACCTACTGGTTGTCATTTGTTGAAGGCAGGTGTTTAGCGCGTGATGGATGATAGAGAGATTTTGTTTGAGAAGACTCCCTTCCCAACTGTTTCTTGCAAGGATGTTTCAATCAAAACCATTTCCTTCAATCCTCCTAGGGTCTCCACCAAAAGACCCGTCAGGATTACATCTGCTTTGAAGTTGGCTCCTCTGATCATCACCATGCCAGGGCCAATACCATACTCCTCGGACAAGGATATTCCTTGGAACTATGGGGCTGACATCTACTACCACGACGTCAAGCAAGACCTGCTGGCTGTTGAAGACCGAGTTTGCGAAAATGTTGATCCTGACATTGGCAAAATTGTTGGAACCCGCAAAATAACAAGAAGTGGAAGAGTGTTCTCTCCTAAGACTTCTCCTCCAAAAGTTGTTACTAGTCATGTGATCATTCCTACTGTTGTTCCTGCTGATACTACTACTGCAATTCCTATGATTACCCCAGTTGCCACCCCTATCACCGAGTTGGCCAAGACTCGAGGCAAAGACATATTGATTGAGCCTTTCCAGACGAAGGCGCATTTAGAATCTATCCCAGAGGCTTCCAAGAAGGAAATGGAAGAAATTCTTAAGATTATAAAGAAGAGCGACTACAATGTGGTCGAACAGCTGGGGCAGACCCCTTCCAAGATTTCTATGCTAGCCTTATTGTTGTGTTCCGAAGCTCATGCAAAGGCTTTAGTGAAGTTCCTTAAAACTTCCCATGTGCCACAAGAAACCTCCGCTGACCAATTTGAAGATTGTATGGCCAGTTTGACGGTTGATAACGGTTTGGGTTTTTCTGATACTGATCTGACTCCCAGAGGGAGAAAACGCAATGATGCGCTACATGTTTCCGTCGAATGCATGTGCATTACTTTGGCCGATGTTCTAGTAGATACGAGTTCATCATTGAACGTGCTGCCTAAGAAGGCTCTGGACAGATTGGACTGCGAAGGTTTGACCCTGAAACCCAGCAACATTGTAGTGAGGGCTTTCGATGGTTTGAAAAGAATGGTGCATGGGGAGGTGGACATCCCCATCAAAGTTGGTTCTCAGACCTTTGACTCCATCTTCTACGTGATGGATATCAGACCGTCCTATTCTTGTTTGTTGGGTCGCCCTTAGATCCATGGGGCAGGAGCTGTCACATCCACTCTACATCAGATGATGAAATAACCGGTAAAAGGAAAGATTGTCATGGTACATGGTGAAGAAGAATGCATGGTAAGTCACCTGAACTCCTTTAGGTATGTAGAAATGGATGACGAGTTCATCCAAACTCTGCGTTAGAACTTCGAAGAGGTGCCTCAGACTATGGTTGAACTTGAAACTGTCACCAATATACCGAAGACCACCGGACCTCCTTCGAAGATGGCTTCTCTCAAGGATGCCAAAGCAGTTATTGAAGAATGTGGGTGTACCATCTGAGGCCAACTCCCTGATGTTGTATCCTAAAATTTTCCCTCTTTTCATACACGCATATTATTGGTTTTATTGTTATGGAATAAAGGTATAGAAGTGACGTTTATTTCGCTAATGGATGTTCTCAGAGTATTTTTCGTGCTAAAGATCGGTTCACCGTTTTGCAATGATTCGGGGTTCAAAGATTCACAAGTCCAACCCGGCGTGTCATATTCAGGTGTTCTTTCGCCAAGATATCTCTGATAACATATTCTCAAATTTAGGTTCGGCTCAAGAGTCAATTCTTTAAAGAAGGTATCTGAATGTGTGAGTTTTCTTGAAGAAATGTGGTGAAAAAGTGTGCTGAAAGTGCAGTTTTTACGCGCTAAAAAATTCATAACTTGAAGATCGTGGCTCGTTTTGAACCCGTTCCAGTGGCAAAAATTCCGTACTGACGTCATCTACATTTTCATCTCTCACATCTGGAAGCCAATTTCGATCAGAAGGTCTTCAAAAATGCGGATTTATCAAGTATTTTCGTACAGAAAATTTGTGACAAAAATTTATTTGCGTCATGTTCAGAAAATCATAACTTGGTTGATTTTCATCGTATCGAGCTGGTTCCGGTGCCAAAATTCAAAAATTGAGTTGGCTACATTTTCACAGGAGGTATCAAGTTCTAACGGTATACAAAAGGCCTTCGTTTTTTGCTCAGAGTGCGTGTGACGCGCCGAAAATCCTGAATGCTGAATAATATTTCATCTGGGCCGAAACTTCGAAAATTCATAACTCGGTCAATTTTTATCGGACCGGGCCCATCTTTTTACACAAGGTCACTGGCTCAGAGATCTACAACTTTGCTTCAAAAGTCGAGACCGAATTATGCTCCGATCAATACTAGTTTTTTATTGAAAAATGTGTCAGAGTCGACACTAGAGCCCAAAATAAGTTTGTCTGAGCTGAAACTTCAAAAATTCATAACTAATTCACCATTTATCCGATTGAGCCCATTTTCGGATAGGAGTTAGTTCTCGATGTCGGCTACATTTTGCTTTCACATTTCAACTTCATAAATTGCACTTAAGCCCCTGCGATTTTGCCTAGAACGTGACAGACTCAAGTGAACATTGGAGGCCCAATTGCACATTCAAAGCCCATTTTTTATCTCTAATTTCCATTATATAATCTCTTTCTTTTCAAACAAACAAGAAGAGATAAAAAAAATTTGCTACAATGCTGTCAGAATATCAAATTCTTTCAAGAACCCTAAAACCTTGAAATCCTTATTACAAACCCCCATCTCACTACAAACAAGCCATCCTTATTACAAACTCACATCTCACTACTTCTCCAATAAGGGTAAGGCTGGTTTGATCTCCATGATCAAAAGGGCATAGAAGCATTTATCTCACTATTTCTCCAGTAAGGATAAGGCTGGTTTGATCTCCATGATCAAAAGGGTATAATCATTCATACATGCCATATCGGTTTTAACGTCAATTTGTTTTTATATATTTGCTTTATTTGTATTTCATGATATATAGTAATTTATTTAATGTGTTCATGAGATTCAACACTGCAGATTTAGACCGTGTCTCATGCAGGTTCATTACAGAACATTGAGGCCAAAACACTTATGGCCAAAATAGAACAACCAGCCAATGCATGACGAGGCAGACATCCTAAGAAGGTTAAGGAACGTTAAGGCCAAACACTAATGGCCAAAATAGAACAATCAACCAATGCATGACGAGGCAGACATCCCGAGAAGGTTAAGAGCGTGGATTCAACAACCATCCCTATTGGTATTGGTTTTCTTCCTTTCTATTATCCTTTTACCTATTTTCATTTTTTTTGTTTAAAACATTTTTTTTCATAAAACTTAACATTTTTCACAAACCTTTGATTTTTCCTCCTAAACTCGAATAATTAATTTTAGGTTTTAATTTAATTCTAGGTTTTTAATTTCATTGTTTGTTTTTGGTTTCTAACCAATTTGTCTTTTTCAATCTTAAATTCACTTAACCACAAAACTTTTTTCACCAACCTTTTTTTTTACAAAAAAAAACCTAATTTGATTTTTAGGTTAATTAATTTTATATTTTTTTAACTTTTTTTTCAAAATTAACTTTTTTTTATTAATTAAAATTAATTAGGATTTAGGTATTTTAATTAACTTTTTTTCAAAATTAACATTTTTTACTAATTAAAATTAATTAGGTTTTTTTAGGTTTATTTAATTAATTATCCTAAATAACTTTTTCATAAAAAAAATCACCAAAAAGATTAACTTAGAATTTTTAAGTTTTAATTTTTCCTTAATTTCTTTTTATTTATTCTTTTACATTTTAATTTCTAGAAAAATTGTATAGGTCGCATTATCAATGTAATAGCATAGATTTATCTTTTCTCGCATTTTTTTTCTAATTATGTAATTGCTTTCGGGTTGTAATAGTAATTAGGGTTTAAATTCTGCATTTTAATTTTCAGTCCAAAATAATTATGTATCTGCAAAAGCCTTGTAATAGCTAGGACTTTAAACTTTCTGCATTTTATTTTCACAAACTATAAACTGCTTAGATGTATGTTAATAGGATTGTATGGAAAGACTAATTGAAAATTAAAAACAGTAGATCACCTTAATTGTGCAAAGATTAAATAACTGAAATCAAACACATGCACATGCTCACTCTTATGGTATGCCTCACTTGGTTTCCTCGGAAAACAATGGTCATGTCCCTCGAACGTAGGGATACTCTTAGCAAAGACCCTCGGTAAAAATCATCATAAAGATCATGGTCCCTCGATGTCCCTCGAAGTTGCCTATGGAATATGATCTTGTCCCTCGATGTTGCCTACGAATATATGATGACAGTCCCTTCAAAATGCTAAGGTATCCTTACATGTTGCCTTCAATGACCATTACGTCCCTTTTGAATTGACCCTTACAAATTCCAACGACGGTGCTACATATTTCTCAATAGTGGGATAGTGTTGTCTAAAGGAAACAAGAATAAAAATGATCCTTTTTCGAGTAGGTAGATAACTGTTAGGTACTTGCTCAAAACAACAAACTTTTTTCACACTTACACTTTTCAAACAAAGCTTTTCAAAAAAAACTTCGTAACACTCTTGAGGATAGAAACAAGGGTTAAAACGAAGTAAAACAAAACTTTTCAAAACAAAGACACACAAGAAATTTTCAAAATGAGAAAGTACCTAAGAGCCCATGGAAAACCATGGATGGAAAGGGTGCTAACACATTCCCTTTCTATAATCTACCCCCCCGTACTCAGCAACATCTCGAAAAAGGTTTTTTCTATTCTTTTTCCTTTTCCTGATTGGATAAAATAAAATTCGGTGGCGACTCTTGCTTACCATGACATTTTGCAAACAAAAAAATGCAAACCAGTATTCAACAGTCAGTTCTGCCACCGTATCACAGAACTGGCGACTCTTCTGGGGAAATTATAAGTGGGGTATACCTTAGGATTTAGTTCATCATAATTGCTTCTCTTGTTTGTTTTGGTTGCTTTACTTTTAAGGGTTTTGTTTGGGAGTTACTATAGATCTTAACCCGGATCTGGGAACACCTTTTAGGTAAGTAGCAATAGACTGTGAGGGAACTGTATGGCGTAGACCGATACGGTTGAAGCAGTAGCTACATTGATGTGGCACATTGGTTGGTACTGGTATCCCTTGTGGAGAAAC
Organism: Vicia faba; assembly: GCA_948472305.1. Classification (NCBI taxonomy): domain Eukaryota; kingdom Viridiplantae; phylum Streptophyta; class Magnoliopsida; order Fabales; family Fabaceae; genus Vicia; species Vicia faba. Next base: position 1,544,050,771 of record OX451735.1, read on the forward strand.
GAGGAGAATACGGGGCCGCTGCGTGTGTCGTTAAGCATCAACTGACCTTAGAACCTTTAATCGACCAACTTGGCCATTAGAAAGTAGTGAGATAGCCGACCTCGATGTAAAGCTGAGAACTAGTTGACACTCGATGCTACACTCATTGAGACCATACTCTCGAGATAGTTCCAGCCGCAAGAAAAGATTGCGTGAGCTAAAACCATGATCGATGGAGGATGGTCAGTGATATTGAGATCCTCTAGAATCCGGTTACTTTTCTAGGACAGGTTGAACCAACTAAACTTCAAGAGGGTACTACCTTAAAACCCATGCAAGACTAAACCTAAGGCTATTTGTGTAACTTGTGTGCTTTCAACTTGAACTACTTGCACATTTTTATTATCTGACAACATGAGTTCCTTGCAGGTTTTGTTTACAGTCCTTATCCAATAACTTGGATTTCTTGCCGAGTTTACTTGCTTACATCACCTCGCACTTTTGCTTAAACGCATAGCATACACATCATAACATCATGCCTTAACATTTCCTTAACCATTTCAAGGATCTCAAGGGTTTGTAATGTAGGTTGTGGTAAATCAGACGTCTAGCAAGGAGCAAGGGGATTTATTTTACTCTAGCAATGTCGTCAGAAGATCAAAACTTAACAACTTGAGTCAGAGGCTATGACCCACTCGATATGGTGAGCTTGACTCTTGAATAAGGACTCTTAACGACATGAAGTTTCTTCAATCAAGCTGCAACCAAATTCTAACAGTTTCTTGTTTACCCTGCGAGATCCTTGAAAACATTGCATACATATATCATACATATCATTACATAACAGGTCTTCCAGTATAGGTCTCTCATGTTCTCGTTGTTTATTTCAACAATGGCTCTCAAACAACACAACAGAGATCTTCAAACTCAAGAAGCTCAGTTCAGGGACATATTCCTAAACCTATCCAAGGGGCAGGAAGAGTTGAAAACACCCCTCGTTGGGAACTTGGTCAAGAAAAGTCCTGAAGACAATAAGGACGAACGGCTGGAACAACTGCAAGCTAAGGTAGGTGCAATGAGAACCCAGATGCTGGGGCAGATGGATCTTATCCAAGGCCTAGCCCGAAGACAAGAAGAGCTGAAAACCATCATCAACCAACTTCATCAAGACGAATACAACAGTATGAAGCAAACAGTCGAGGTCGGGGACCAAAGCATTGATCAACTTCCAAGAAGACAAAAGGTTGGTTTGGTGAAGAGTGAACCTTTCCAAGTTGCTACTACATCACGGTTCCAACAACAACTTCGCCAAAAACAACGGGTTAATCAGAGTAAGCCGGATATGCCCAAAAGGCAGTTTACCAAACTCAACATGCCGTTGTCTCAAGCTTTACAACACATGTTAAGGATGAATCTGGTTACGTTGATAGGACCTCATCTGAATCCTAAGACTTCTTTGCCTAACTACAATCCTGATGCAAGGTGTGCATATCACTCCAACAGTCCGGGGCATGATACTGACGACTGTTGGAGGTTGAAATACAAAATTCAAGACTTGATTGATGAAGGAGAATTGGAATTCACACAAGACGGTCAGGTTAAGTTCTTCTACCATCCCTCCAAGGCATACCATCTGAAGTGACAAGTTCTCACAAGAATACTTTTTGTTCATTAGAATTTTCAATTTGTAATTTCCTTTTGATTGTTCAAACATTTAGTCATGTCAAAACTTTATTATTTTATTAATGCATTGTGTGATCGGTGGATCTGGAACTGACTGTTTAACGCTGGTTCGCGAAATGTCGCGGAAGCAAGAGTCGCCACCGTCTTTTATTTTCTCCAAATGGAAAGGACAAAAGCACAGAAAAATTCCTTATAGAGATTGCTCTCGGTTCGGGAGGTAGATTATAGAAAGGGAAGGTGTTAGCACCCTTTCTATCCATGGTTATCCATGGGATCTTAGATACTTGCTCAGTTGTGTTTTCAAAATGGTTTGTTTGCTTTTCAACTGTGGGTTTAAAAGTTTCTTTGAAAATTTCAGTTCGACTCTTGTATCAGTCCTCAAGAGTGTTTGAAAAATTGCTTTTTGAAAGCTTTTTGAAAGGTGTCGGTGTGAAAAGAAGTTTTTGATTTTTGTTTTGAAATTAGAGCAAGTATCTAGAGTCGTCTACCTACCCTAAGGAATTCGTCTGTGTAGATGTCCTTAAAGAAGTGCCATCCCACCATTGAGAGGTAGGTAGCACCACCGTTGGAGGTGTTCGGGTCAATTCGAGGGTTCGGGACATGGTGATCACCAGAGCAATGTGAAGACACCTTAGAAGCTACCCTCATGCCAGGTTCCCGGATCATGAGGACTTACTAAGACATCCTTTACTCGACGATCACCTTTCGAGGCAAGGCAACAGTGAGGCGTACCCTAGGGGAGGTGTGTGAATTTGTGTGTCGTTTTCATTGATATTTATCTTGTTCATGTCGTGGGTGATCTACGCGTTCTTTTTATTTTAGTCATTCATTCTTGCATGCATTTGTTAACAGTTAAAGATTGCGAGAAAGATAAAATCCTAAACTATTACAAAGGCGCGGGTCTACATCGCCAAAATTTCCAGGACCCGATTTGACAGAAAAATAAAGAATTAAAGTAAAAGTAAAGTGCAAAAGACTAAATTTACATGGCTTTGGGAGAGGTACATGAATAATTAAAAGAAAAAGAAAAAAATACGCGAATTGAATTAAAATTAAAAAAATGAGGGCGTTGGACCCTTTTTAATGAAACTAAATTAAATTATTAAATTAATTAAAATTAAAAAGAAAAAAAAGAAATTATTTTTTTTAGTTTTTTTGTATTTATGAGAATTTAACGAAATTGAAACCTAATTCTACAATTTTCTAATTTATTAAGAAAATGACAATTATCTAAAATTAAACCTAATTAATTAATTGCAATTTAATTACAAAAATAAATAATATTTAATTATTAATGAAAAGAAAAGAAAAAGGATAAAAATTAATTAAAACCCTAATTCCACTAATTTTAGTTTATTAAGAAAAACATTAAGATTTAAACCCAAATTAAAACTAATAATCAATTAATGTTATTTATTTACAAAAAAAAGATATTAATTAAATAAAATATATTTTGGATTTTGCAATTTTCTGATTTTTATGTTATTTTATATTTTTTATGAAAAAAACAAATTAAGTAAAAGAATTTAAAGGAAACTAATAAAAATAAAAAAAAATAGAAAATATGAACATAGCAAACCTTGGGGGGTCTGTCCCCTAATTTGGAGGTTTTGATTAGCAATTTGGGCCCAACAAGCCTTTGGCCTCGTTGACTTCTATGCCAGCGTGTGGGATGGTTGACTGGGGTCTACCATGTTCTTCAGATCATGGCCTTCTGATCGTTTCCATTGGCCAAGTGGCAAGCTGATTTGAGAGGCGTATGGTGTTCCTTGGTCACGAAACTGCATGCAAGCACGTTAATAAAAATAACATGAAAGGGATGGGGGACCTGGGGTTAGAACCCAGGTCCCAGGGATTACCACTAAGACACTTTTCCAACTGCTCCACTCAACGCGTTTTGCATATTAAATAACAATCAATTATTATAAAATAAAACCAAGCGTTAATGACTTTTTAGCGCGAAATTTTGAACGACCCAATCATAGCTTGCCACTGCATCGTCTTCTCCATAGCTTTGTTTTTTCCTGAAACACAAAAAAAACATTGGCAACGGTTTTGAACCGTTCCAAAAGGCAACATTATCAAAAATAACGATTAGGCCGCCCGGCCATATAAATTAGGCGCGAGGGTCCTGTTCTCTTCGTCCAAGCGCGCTGAGTTGAATGGCCTAGGTCCCATGTGCTAATCGTTCCTTAACTAAGAAACCCTAATTCAAGGTCCTGGAAACCCTAGCGCGTATTCATGGTGAAATCCTCAAGGGTGCACAAAAACACAATTAAACCATACATTTAGCGTTAGAATCAAACAATGAATATGAATCAAATGTTAAAAATTGCCAAAAACGCATGATTCATGATGTACGAATGCAAGAAATTTTCTGTACAGGGCATCATCGTTCTCACGTTTCTTGGTGTTAGGATGGATGGTTTTGATTGGAAAACCTTCCTTGAAGCCTCAGGAAGGTGATGGAACAAGTCTCTTTGCTTGAATCGTCCTAGAACTTGGTTTTCAGTGTTGGACTTTTCTTGATAAATTTCAAGTTTGCATATGGCTTTTCTGCGCAGCTTAGACCTCTTTAGCATTAGGGTTGCACTTGGTATTTATGTGAGAATGATTTAGGTCAAAGAAATTGATCAAAACATCCATGAATTGATGAAAAAGATATTTGATTTTCAAGCCATTATTTTGCAATCTTTTTCACATGTTTTTGATGCCAATCACATCCAATTGCCTTTGATTCTTTCCTAATCTGATTTGCACGAAATCTTGGAGATGTTTTATGCACAAAAAGATTTGAAACATTAGGTTTAACATTTTTCATGTATTTTAATTAATTAAATGAATTATTAATAATAAAAATCCAAATAAATAAATAAAAAATGAAGAAAAACTTCCCTTTGGGCCAAATGGTCGTGCACATGCCTTGGATAATGAATTGTGGAAGAAAAAGAGGCCCATTAGCAATTTTAGGTCATTTGAAGCAATGTTGACTTTTCAAAATATCCAAAACTTTCCCAACTTCTACAAGTCATAACTTGCTCAATATTTAATCTTTGCTCATGTTCTTGGACATTTTGGAAAGGTACTTGAGTCCTCTAACCAATGTCTTTGGTCCCATGTAATTTTGATTTACCAATCTCAAGTTATGGCCTTTGACTTAAAGTCCCTTTATGTTAACTTTTGAAAATGACCTATAATGTTGAAATTGATAACTTTTTGTGAGAGCATTTCTTGGACTTGAAGTGTGAATAGGAGTTGTAGGAAATGTCTTTATATTCAAAATGAGCTTTGGATGGAATTTTTCTGATAATCCATGTGGAAGTTATGCCCTGGTCAATTTACAGTTGACTTTTTCAACTGTCCAAATATGGAAACTTTTGCATCTTGATGATTTTTGAGCCAAGCTTTGAGAATCATGATCAAGTATTGATCAAATGAGGTTTGTGGCTTCAAAATGAGATGTTGACCAAAAATTTGGACTTTTGACTGTCAAATGACCATTTTGCCCCTACAGTTGACTGTAGTGCAATTAGGTTTTTTGACTGTGCAATTTTGTGCTGTAAGTCTTGAAACTTGGTATGAGGATGCTTGACCATATTTATAGGCATGTGGGACTTGATTGGACCCTTGGAAACTTCATTTTCTTTGTCAGAACCATAACCCTAATTTTTGACTGTTAGGAGGCCTTTGAATTGTGCAACCCTTGGGGAATTTTGAAGCATGACTTGGCAATTTCTTGAAGAATATGGGAGGGAAAATTTTGAGGTACAACAGTTGCCCCTGTTCAATCTTCTTAGACCTGAGGATGCAGATTGGCTGACATGCCTTTCGTAATCCGAAGGTGGAAGATGATTGAACACTAGAGTGCCCAGAAATTTGCGCTCACATAGTAGTGGGAATGGGCTTACAGATGTCATTTGGAGATTGATGGATAGGATGATGGCTTATAGATGCCATGCTAAGAGATGATGGAAGGTGGATGGGCTTATAGATGCCATCTGGATGTTGATCGCGTAAGAGATTCCTTAGCGAGAACTTGCATACCTGCAAAAGAAAAATGAGTACCTGACATGTTACGGGAACTGGTCTTCAGATGCTTTGTATAGATGTGTCCTGATTGGTTACAGGAGCTGGATCTGGAGCTTCAACGGTGATGAATGAACCAGGGATGGTTACTACCTCCGCAGTATCGGGGAGAGAACCACAGGCGACTACAACCCCAATAGCAATCATTGAGAGAATCTTGGATAACTTCAACAGCAATCGTTGAGCGAATCTTGGGATTACCACCTCCGCAGTATCGGGGAGAGAACCATAGGCGACTTCAACCTCAACAGCAATCATTGAGAGAATCTTGGATAACTTCAACTTCAACAGCAATCGTTGAGCGAATCTTGGGATGATTACTACCTCTGTAGTATCAGGGAGAGAACCACAGGCGACTACAATCTCAATAGCAATCATTGAGAGAATCTTGGATATCTTCTACTAAGTCTTTATCAGGAAAATCTGTTTGGGGTCGATTTAGCTGGACTAGAGAAGGCCTTGGACTGGATAAGGAACAGAGAAATCTTTGGAGTCGATCTAACTGAACCGGTCTAGGTCTTGAAATGTCTTCAACTGGACAAGAAACAGGGAGATCTTTGGAGTCGATCTGACTGAACCAGAGAAGGCCTTTGACTGGATAAGAAGCAGAGAAATCTTTGGAGTCGATTTAACTGACCCGGTCTAGGTCTTGAAATGTCTTCAACTGTACAAGAAACAGGGAGATCTTTGGATTCGATCTGACTGAACCAGAGAAGGCCTTTGACTGGATAAGAAACAGAGAAATCTTTGGAGTCGATTTAACTGAACCGGTCTAGGTCTTGAAATGTCTTCAACTGGATAAGAAACAGGGAGATCTTTGGAGACGATCTGACTGAACCAGAGAAGGCCTTTGACTGGATAAGAAGCAGAGAAATCTTTGGAGTCGATTTAACTGAACCGGTCTAGGTCTTGAAATGTCTTCAACTGGACAAGAAACAGGGAGATCTTTGGAGTCGATCTGACTGAACCAGAGAAGGCCTTTGACTGGATAAGAAACAGAGAAATCTTTGGAGTCGATTTAACTGAACCGGTCTAGGTCTTGAAATGTCTTCAACTGGACAAGAAACAGGGAGATCTTTGGAGTCGATCTGATTGAACCAGAGAAGGCCTTTGACTGGATAAGAAACAGAGAAATCTTTGGAGTCGATTTAACTGAACCGGTCTAGGTCTTGAATGTCTTCAACTGGATAAGAAACAGGGAGATCTTTGGAGTCGATCTGACTGAACCAGAGAAGGCCTTTGACTGGATAAGAAACAGAGAAATCTTTGGAGTCGATTTAACTGAACCGGTCTAGGTCTTGAAATGTCTTCAACTGGACAAGAAACAGGGAGATCTTTGGAGTCGATCTAACTGAACCAGAGAAGGCCTTTGACTGGATAAGAAACAGATAAATCTTTGGAGTCGATTTAACTGAACCGGTCTAGGTCTTGAATGTCTTCAACTGGATAAGAAACAGGGAGATCTTTGGAGTCGATCTGACTGAACCAGAGAAGGCCTTTGACTGGATAAGAAACAGAGAAATCTTTGGAGTCGATTTAACTGAACCATATAAGGTCTTAGAGTCTTCAACTGAGTCTTCAAAAGAAAAACCTTTAGGAGTCGGTTTAACTAGACCAGAGAAGGCCTTTGACTGGATAATAACCAGAGAAATCTTTGGAGTCGATTTAACTGAACCAGATAAGGTCTTAGAGTCTTCAACTGAGTCTTCCAAAGAAAAACCTTTAGGAGTCGGCTTAACTAGACCAGAGAAGGCCTTTTACTGGATAATAACCAGAGAAATCTTTGGAGTCGATTTAACTGAACCGGACAAGGTCTTGGAATGTAGCTTGAGAACTTAACTGGATCTTTCCTGAAAGGTAAAGGTCAGTCATATGCAATGCATAATATGAATGAAGCAATGATGTTCTCAACATAAATGAGATTTGTAGGATATGACGCGTATATGCATGCTATAATGTATGGAGATGTGATGTTTATGAATGTATATTTTCGTCTAGGAAAGTAAATCCTTGACGGGTGCCGAGAAGTCACTCCTGGGCTGATGTTGAAGAATAGATTTTGCCTCCGCTGGGGATGATAGTTGCAAGATAACCGGTAGGAGAAGATGACTCCGTTGGGGAATAAACTTGGCGAATGGTTACTCTGCGGGGAGACAAAGTACTCTAGCGATCTTGCTGGGAAGCAACACTCTGTGGAGAGAGAGGTACTTTGTTGAATTGTTGATAATAACTTGCTAGGGATACCATTGTTGTGTTGGAAGTGTTGATAGACTTCGCTGGGGATAAGGAGACTTCGTCGAGGACGACCTTTCCGTGGCTTTTGGCTGAGGATAACCCAGTTATATCCTGGTAGGGACATAACTCTTTGAATAAAGCCGGGCGACGCGTTCGTGCTCTGCGTGGATAAGCTTCCAGAATCTACTGGGGATAAGCTTACTTCTTGGGGAGATGGATTCCAACTTTCCTGGGGAACTAGATTGGACTCTCCTGGGGAAGTTTTGAACTGTATTGGGAGAAGTGACTCCACTGAATGTTTGATATACCTCCGGGGAACAATCTTTAGGCCAAGATTGTCGGGGATGCTTGTTAAGAATATATGTTGCTGGGGAATGTTGAGATCTGCTGGAGGATACCCAACTTCCTTATGTTTGATTGTAACTTTGGTCAGGGAGAGTGTACTGACTTGCTGGCTCACTCTCTGGGGAATTGGGATGTACTGGTTATGTTCTTTAGTTGAACCTACCTTGGTACCTTGGAGGACAGAACAATTAGATTGCTTTAGACAACTCATATTGCCCCTGTTTCTATGGGGGAGGCACCTGTGAGGTGCTTGATAGTTGTTGATTTGACAAACCTTCTTCTGGTAAGCAGATGACAAGATGACGGGACATAGTCGTACGCTTTGATTCCTAACTTTTGCCTGGACCTCCCTTTCGGGTTTTCAATCCACCGGGATACCTATTTTTGCCCAAGCTGCCTTTTCAGGTTTTCGACTTGCCGGGTGTACAGATTTTTTTCATTTCATCCTTTCATTTTGCTCGAACCCTTTTGGTTCGCCGGGAAGCCCTTATTTTTGCCTAGGTACGTCAACCTAGCGGGTCTTTGATTTTGCGTAGTATCTTTTCGACTATGTCCATGTTCTCAGAATGTAGGGAGTTGCCCCTGTTAGAAGTATTTTGTCACGCCACCAGAAGGTGTTTGATCAGGCAAGATTTGTTGTTGAGATGCCCCAAGTGACTCAGGCGGAGATTTGCCCCAGGCTATTTGACCTTTGAGAGATTCTCCGAATCTTGATTGGATTGCCCCAGATGATGGACAATAGTCATGCCATGCCCCTTGATTGGCGGTGCTTTTGTTCACTAGGTATTCATCGTGCGAATTTCCCTGCTGTTCAAACAAGTATTCATGTGCAAACAAAGTTATGTTAAAAATGCCAAGCTTATGTCTGTCTTGAAGATTTTGAAAATGCATTCTTTTCATAAAACAAATAAATGTTTGTAAAACGTGATGTCAACTCGTTATTTACCGTAGGCCTTAAGGAGTCAGGATACCTTTCGTAACAGTATGCTTTCAAACTAACCCATGCTTCAGCTAGGACTTTTAAGGGTTATAACGTGGCCTGGTTCATGGTTCAAGAAACAAAGGATAAAGGCTCAAATTATTTGTACCCACCCGCTCTTCGTGATGTTCTCCAAACCTAAAATCAGTTGATCATACGTTAGACCTTGTTTGAGTCTTTGCTCTGATTTTTCGGTGATGATTCGGATATTGATAACTTATTTTGAATAGGCAGTCCTTCCTTTTTTGTTGAGGGTTTGTAAGACCTCTTTCTTTTTGATTTTTCTATCCCTGAATTTTGCCTGAACTATTTCTTTTGTGATTACAGTCAGCGGGATGCCCCCGTTTTGTAAGTCTCCTTCATAGGTTTTGACTTAATGGGTTTTTTATTTTTTAGATAATGACTGCCTTTCTTTATTGATTATTCGGAACCATCACTGTCTTTCTTTGCTTTGTAAGGACCTCTTTGGTGCCATTCGTTATGCACTTGGATCAACTAAGAGACTACCCTGCCCCAGGTTATGATTAAGGGTTTTAAATTTCGAAAAGAAAAACTCCTACTTCTTTGGCTCAGAGGGTTGACGAGGGATTATCTTCCTTATAACTCCTGTGTTTAGGGATTGAAACAATTCCTGTACCTCATCAGCGGGGTCTGTTCAAAAGCATACTGTAAAGATCGCGGTATTGTTTTCGTCATCCTCCCTCAATAGGCTTAGAATTATTAGTCAAGAGTTGATCATCAGAAAAAATATGAAAATAATTTACGTATAGTGAATACGAATATATTGTTTCAGAACAGACATATGCGATGCATTAATGAAATAACAATGTTTAACATGAGTAAATGTTTGAACAAAAGAAAATTGCAACTTGAACATTCGAATGAACAAGAATTTCTCAATCCTAGCCATGATTTGGCAAGGGAGCAGTGATTACGTTCGGAGTCTCTGGTACTTCAAACTGAATCTCTCCAGCGTCGATCATATCTTGAATCTTGTTTTTGAGAGGCCAGCAGTTGTCCGTAGTATGCCCCGGGCTATCAGAATGGTATGCGCACCTATCGTTGGGATGATAGTTAGGAGCAGAAGTGTTTGGATTCCAGGGAGGAGCCCTTAAGGTGATCAGCCCTGCCTCCAACATTTGTTGTAGTGCTTGATCCAGCGACATGTTGATCTTGGTGAACTGCCTCTTAGGCTTGTCTGGTTTGCTCTGATCAGTCCGTTGTTCTGGGCGAGGTCGTTGTTGGACCTATGAAGTAATAGCAGCTTGGAGAGGCCCAAACCTTTGACTTCTTGGAAGTTGATTAATGACTGGGTCCCTGACTTGGGCTGGTTGCTTCATGTCTTGATGAAGCTGACTGATCATGGTCCTCAACTCTACTTTCTCCTGAGCTAAACCTTGAATGAGGGCCCTTTGCCCCAGCATCTGGGTTTTCAATGTGTCTACCTCAGCTTGTAGACGTTTCAGCTGTTCGTCCTTGTCATCTTCAGGACTTTTTCTGATCAGATTCCCCATGATGAGTGTCCTCAACTCTTCCTGCCCCTTGGATAGGCTTAGGAAGATCTCCTTGAACTGAGTCTCTTGAGTGTGAAGGTCCTGGTTATCTTGTTGGGGAGCCATTGCTGAAAATAAACAGCGAACAAGGGTAAGTGACCTGCAACAAGGGTACCTGTAATGCAATGATATGTATGATATATATGCAATGTTTTCAAGGATCTTGTGGGATAAACAAGAAAATTTGTTAGAATTTGAACCAGGTAGCTTGATTGAAGGAACTTCCTGTTGTAGAGAATCCTTCTTCAAGGGTCAAAGGCTCACCATATCCAGTGGGTCATAGCCCCTGACAACCTTGGCTCGGGGAACTTTCTTCAAGTGTCAAAGCTCACCATATCAAGTGGGTCATAGCCCCTGACAATTTTGGCTAGAGGAAAATAAATCCCCTTTGCCCCTTGCTTAGACATTCTGGTTCATCATGACCTGCATCACAAGCCCTTGAGATCCTTGAAATGGGTTAGGATGTATGCAGTGGTATGATGTTATTGTATGCATGGGGTAATGTGAGTAACCCTGCTATGAGTCCCAATTAAGGACTGCAAATAAAGCCTGCAAGGAACTCAGTACACTCTGTTATGAGCCCTAATTAAGGACTATAAACGAAACCTGCAAGAAACTCAATACACTCTGTTATGAGTCCTAATTAAGGACTATAAACAAAACCTGCAAGAAACTTAGTAAGCCCTGTCATGGGTCCCAATTAAGGACTAAAACGAAACCTGCAAGAAACTTAGTAAGCCCTGTCACGGGTCCCAATTGAGGACTAAAACAAAACCTGCAAGTAGTTCATGTGTCAGATAAAGCATGCAAGTAGTCAAGTACGAAGGCACACAAGTCACACAAGATAAAGCCCTTAGAGTTTGGGCCAGCATGGGGTTTGGGTATTACCCTCTTGAAGCTGGTGGGCTCAACCTGTCCTATCAAAGTAACCGGGTTCTTAGAGGATCCCAATATCATTGACTACCCTCAATCGGTCATAACTCCAGCATCCCAATCTTTTCTTGCGGCCAGAACCATCACGAGAGTTTAGCCTCAATGGGCGTAGCATACTGCTACTGTTCTAATGGCCAAGTTGTGTCATTTAAGGTTCTAAGGTTGTTGGTGCTTAATGACTCCTCAGAAGACCCATATTCTCCTCGTTGCGACACAAGGGATATCGGTACAGACCAAGGCGCCACACCAACGTAGCCACTGCTTCACCCATGTCGGTATACGCCAGACAGGTCCCTCACAACTTATGCTACCTAAACAGGGTATCCCTAGATCCGGGTTAGGATCTATGTAACTCCCATGCAACCCACAAATTTAAAGCAGACAAGTCAATACAATTGAAAACACAGTTATGAACTAACCCTAAGGTACACCTCACTTTAAGTTTAGGTCCCCAGCAGAGTCGCCAGTTCTGTGATCGGTGGATCTGGAACTGACTGTTTAACGCTGGTACGCGAAATGTCGCGGAAGCAAGAGTCGCCACCGTCTTTTATTTTCTCCAAATGGAAAGGACAAAAGCACAAAAATTCCTTATAGAGATTGCTCTCGGTTCGGGAGGTAGATTATAGAAAGGGAAGGTGTTAGCACCCTTTATATCCATGGTTATCCATGGGCTCTTAGATACTTGCTCAGTTGTTTTTTCAAAATGGTTTGTTTGCTTTTCAACTGTGGGTTTAAAAGTTCTTTGAAAATTTCAGTTCGACTCTTGTATCAGTCCTCAAGAGTGTTTGAAAAATTGCTTTTTGAAAGCTTTTTGAAAGGTGTCGGTGTGAAAAGAAGTTTTTGATTTTTGTTTTGAAATTAGAGCAAGTATCTAGAGTCGTCTACCTACCCTAAGGAATTCGTCTGTGTAGATGTCCTTAAAGTAGTGCCATCCCACCATTGAGAGGTAGGTAGCACCACCGTTGGAGGTGTTCGGGTCAATTCGAGGGTTCGGGACATAGTGATCACCAGAGCAATGTGAAGACACCTTAGAAGCTACCCTCATGCCAGGTTCCCGGATCATGAGGACTTACTAAGACATCCTCTACTCGACGATCACCTTTCGAGGCAAGGCAACAGTGAGGCGTACCCTAGGGGTGGTGTGTGAATTTGTGTGTCGTTTTCATTGATATTTATCTTGTTCATGTCGTGGGTGATCTACGCGTTCTTTTTATTTTAGTCATTCATTCTTGCATGCATTTGTTAACAGTTAAAGATTGCGAGAAAGATAAAATCCTAAACTATTACAAAGGCGCGGGACTACATCGCCAAAATTTCCAGGACCCGATTTGACAGAAAAATAAAGAATTAAAGTAAAAGTAAAGTGCGAAAGATTAAATTTACATGGCTTTGGGAGAGGTACATGAATAATTAAAAGAAAAAGAAATAAATACGCGAATTGAATTAAAATTAAAAAAACGAGGGCGTTGGACCCTTTTTAATGAAACTAAATTAAATTATTAAATTAATTAAAATTAAAAAGAAAAAAAAGAAATTATTTTTTTTTAGTTTTTTTGTATTTATGAGAATTTAACGAAATTGAAACCTAATTCTACAATTTTCTAATTTATTAAGAAAATATGACAATTATCTAAAATTAAACCTAATTAATTAATTGCAATTTAATTACAAAAATAAATAATATTTAATTATTAATGAAAAGAAAAGAAAAAGGATAAAAATTAATTAAAACCCTAATTCCACTAATTTTAGTTTATTAAGAAAAACATTAAGATTTAAACCCAAATTAAAACTAATAATCAATTAATGTTATTTATTTACAAAAAAAAGATATTAATTAAATAAAATATATTTTGGATTTTGCAATTTTCTGATTTTTATGTTATTTTATATTTTTTATGAAAAAAACAAATTAAGTAAAAGAATTTAAAGGAAACTAATAAAAATAAAAAAATAGAAAATATGAACATAGCAAACCTTGGGGGGTCTGTCCCCTAATTTGGAGGTTTTGATTAGCAATTTGGGCCCAACAAGCCTTTGGCCTCGTTGACTTCTATGCCAGCGTGTGGGATGGTTGACTGGGGTCTACCATGTTCTTCAGATCATGGCCTTCTGATCGTTTCCATTGGCCAAGTGGCAAGCTGATTTGAGAGGCGTATGGTGTTCCTTGGTCACGAAACTGCATGCAAGCACGTTAATAAAAATAACATGAAAGGGATGGGGGACCTGGGGTTCGAACCCAGGTCCCAGGGATTACCACTAAGACACTTTGCCAACTGCTCCACTCAACGCGTTTTGTATATTAAATAACAATCAATTATTATAAAATAAAACCAAGCATAACGCGTTTTGTTAATGACTTTTTAGCGCGAAATTTTGAACGACCCAATCATAGCTTGCCACTGCATCGTCTTCTCCATAGCTTTGTTTTTTCCTGAAACACAAAAAAACATTGGCAACGGTTTTGAACCGTTCCAAAAGGCAACATTATCAAAAATAACGATTAGGCTGCCCGGCCATATAAATTAGGCGTGAGGGTCCTGTTCTCTTCGTCCAAGCGCGCTGAGTTGAATGGCCTAGGTCCCATGTGCTAATCGTTCCTTAACTAAGAAACCCTAATTCAAGGTCCTGGAAACCCTAGCGCGTATTCATGGTGAAATCCTCAAGGGTGCACAAAAACACAATTAAACCATACATTTAGCGTTAGAATCAAACAATGAATATGAATCAAATGTTAAAAATTGCCAAAAACGCATGATTCATGATGTACGAATGCAAGAAATTTTCTGTACAGGGCATCATCGTTCTCACGTTTCTTGGTGTTAGGATGGATGGTTTTGATTGGAAAACCTTCCTTGAAGCCTCAGGAAGGTGATGGAACAAGTCTCTTTGCTTGAATCGTCCTAGAACTTGGTTTTCAGTGTTGGACTTTTCTTGATAAATTTCAAGTTTGCATATGGCTTTTCTGCGCAGCTTAGACCTCTTTAGCATTAGGGTTGCACTTGGTATTTATGTGAGAATGATTTAGGTCAAAGAAATTGATCAAAAAATCCATGAATTGATGAAAAAGATATTTGATTTTCAAGCCATTATTTTGCAATCTTTTTCACATGTTTTTGATGCCAATCACATCCAATTTCCTTTGATTCTTTCCTAATCTGATTTGCACGAAATCTTGGAGATGTTTTATGCACAAAAAGATTTGAAACATTAGGTTTAACATTTTTCATGTATTTTAATTAATTAAATGAATTATTAATAATAAAAATCCAAATAAATAAATAAAAAATGAAGAAAAACTTCCCTTTGGGCCAAATGGTCGTGCACATGCCTTGGATAATGAATTGTGAAAGAAAAAGAGGCCCATTAGCAATGTTAGGTCATTTGAAGCAATGTTGACTTTTCAAAATATCCAAAAATTTCCCAACTTCTACAAGGCATAACTTGCTCAATTTGTAAGCTTTGCTCATGTTCTTGAACATTTTGGAAAGGTCTTTGAGTCCTCTAACCAATGTCTTTGGTCCCATGTCATTATGATTTACCAATATCAAGTTATGGCCTTTGACTTAAAGTCCCTTTTTGTTGACTTTTGAAAATGACCTATAATGTTGAAATTGATAACTTTTTGTGAGAGCATTTATTGGACTTGAAGTGTGAAGAGGAGTTGTAGGAAATGTCTTTATCTTCAAAATGAGCTTTGGATGGAATTTTTCTGATAATCCATGTGGAAGTTATGCCCTGGTCAATTTACAGTTGACTTTTTCAACTGTCCAAATATTGAAACTTTTGCATCTTGATGATTTTTGAGCCAAGCTTTGAGAATCATGATCAAGTATTTATCAAATGAGGTTTGTGGCTTCAAAATGAGATGTTGACCAAAAATTTGGACTTTTGACTGTCAAATGACCATTTTGCCCCTACAGTTGACTGTAGTGCAATTAGGTTTTTTGACTGTGCAATTTTGTGCTGTAAGTCTTGAAACTTGGTATGAGGATGCTTGACCATATTTATAGGCATGTGGGACTTGATTGGACCCTTGGAAACTTCATTTTCTTTGTCAAAACCAAAACCCTAATTTTTGACTATTAGGAGGCCTTTGAATTGTGCAACCCTTGGGGAATTTTGAAGCATGACTTGGCAATTTCTTGAAGAATATGGGAGGGTAAATTTTGGGGTACAACACATTGCATATGTCTATTTTGAATCAATCCATTCGTATTCACTATTTCAAAAATGTGTTCTTATTTCCTTTTGTGATATTCAACTCTCGATTAAAAACTCTAAGCCTTTAGAGGGAGGATGGCGAAAATGATATCAAAATCTCTACAGTATGCTTTTGAACAGACCCAGCTGACGATGTACAGGTGTTGTTTCAAATCCTAAACAGTGGAGTTATAAGGAAGATAATCCCTAGTCAACCCCTTTGAGCCAAAGAAGTAGGAGTTTTTCTTTTCACACAAATTAAAACCCTTAATCATAACCTGGGACATGGTAGTTTTCTCAGTTAATCCAGGTGCACAATGAATGGCTTCTTAGACGTCCTTCCAAAACAAAAGACGATGATGGTTCCCTATAATTTTCAAGACAGGTAGTCATTATCTCTCGAAATAAAAGTCCATTAAGTCAAAACCTATGAAGGAGACTAAAGAAAAAACGGGGGCATCCCGCTGACTGTAATCATAAAAAAAAATAGTTCAGGAAAAAGACAGGGATAATAAAATAAAAAATAAAGAGGTCCTACAAACCCTCAGCAAAAAAGGAAATGACTGCCTATTCAAAATAATCTGTCAGTACTCGAACCATCACTGGAATATCAGAGCAAAGACTCAAACGGGATCTAAATGCACAATTAACTGAGTATAGGATCGAAGAACATCACGAAGAACGGGTGGGTACAAATAAATTTTGAGCCTTTATCCTTTGTTTCTTGAACCGTGAACCAGGCCACGTTATAACCCTTAAAAGTCCTAGCTGAAGCATGGGTTAGTTCGAAAGCATACTGTTACAAAAGGTATCCTGACTCCTATAAGGTTTGTTATAAATCCTGAGTTGACATCACACTTTTACAAAAAAAAACTTGTTTTACTAAAAATTGCATTTTCAAAACGTCAAGACAGACATAAGCTTTGCATTCTTAAAATAACATTGTTTGCATATGACTATTTGTTCAACAACAGAGAAATTTGCATGACGAATATCTAGTGAACAAAAACCTTCTCAATAAAAAGGATCACCTCAAGTGGAAATACACTTCCAACCAAGGGGCCTAGCATGATCATTATCCATCATCTGGGGCAGTCAAGTCAAGATTCAAGGAATCTCTCAAAGAAGCCAAATAGCCAGGGGCAAATCTCCATCTGAATCCCTTGGGGAATTGTGCATGAATTCCAGCAACGAATCCTGTATGATCAAACAAACATCTTCGGGTAGTGTGGCAACACAACACTACCGACAGTGACAACTCCCTACACCCTGAGAGCATGGACATAGTCAGAAAATACTGCGCATGAACAAAGACCCGCTAGGTTGACTGGCCTAGGCAAAAATAAGGGCATCCCGGCGAACCAAAAGGGTTCGGGAAAAAATTAGGGATAAAAACAAAAAAGATCTGTACACCCGGCAAGTCGAAAACCTGAAAAGGCGGCTTGGGAAAGAAAGGGTATCCCGGTGGACTGAAAATCTGAAAAGATAGTCCAGGCAAAAGTTAGGGATTAAAGCGTACAACTATGTCCCGTTATCTTGTCACTTGCCTATCAGTAGAAGACTTATCATTCCGATCGGCAGTTACCAAGCACCTCATAAGTTGGGATGACACTCAATCCACAAGGCCTCCGCAAGCACTTTCTCTAGCAGATACAGGGGCAGAAAAGTCTCGATACGAAGTCATTGTCATATCCTCAGCATGCGTCCCAGTAACATACACTCCCTGCAGAGTAAGAAGTATCCAAAGACAGTGGTGTTAGATTTCCCGAACAAGTCACAAGTCTCCCCAGCCGAGGTTCACAATCGCGAGTGAGTCGACAAAATTCTCCCCAAGCAGAGCATGTTTATCACCAGCAACAGAAGTTCATCCCCAACCGAGGTTTTTTCTCCGAATCAGCAGATCTTCTAGCAGAGTCTCTCTTCCCCATAGAGTCATTCCCTCGCCAGTTTGTTCTCCAGCAGAGTTATTCTCCCACCAATTTATTCTTAAATCATCTTCGACCGTCATCCCCAGCGAGAACAAAGAATTCAACTCCTTATACTCTCCAGCAGCAGTCCAGGATTTATTCTCCCCAGCCAGAGAACATCACCAGAACATTACACATCCACACATCATGACATACATATACGCATCATACAACACAATCTCATTTATGTTGAGAACATCATTGCTCGATACATGTCATGCATTACATACGACTAACCCTTTACCTTTCAGGAAAAAATACAATCAAATTCTCACAAAGTTTAAGCTATGAAGCCCGGACCCGACCGGATAATATCTTGATTTCCCCATCATATTGTGAAGCCCGGAGAACGACCGGATAACAGTATCAGAATACCGCGAAGCCTGGACTCGACCAGATATTGGTATCTTTTAAACAAGCTATGAAGCCCGGGTTCAACCGGATAATAGTTTAGCCCCCAGCAAGTTATTGTGAAGCCTGGATTACGACCAGATAGCAATACAAAGACACCATGAAGCCTGGAAGCGACCAGATAATGGTATGTCATAAACACAAGCCGTGAAGCCCGAAAATCAATCGGATAATAGCTAGCAAGTTATTATGAAGCCTGGATTATGACCAGATAGCAATACAAGATACCATGAAGCCTGGACTCGACCAGATAATGGTATAAGACGTTGTGAAGCCTGGATTACGACCAGATAGCAGCCAAGAATACTACGAAGCCTGGAGTCGACCAGATAGTGGTATATCTTTAATGCAAGTTATGAAGCCCGGGTTCGACCAGATAGTATCTTGATTTCTCCAAACACCATGAAGCCTGGATTCGACCAGATAATGGTATGAGACATCATGAAGCCTGGATTACGACCAGATAGCGGTAAAAGACACTGAAGCCTGGATTACAACCAGATAACAGTAAGGGACACTGTGAAGCTTGGATTTCGACCAAATAGTAGTTTACCCGACCAATTACTATGAAGCCCAGAAATCGACCAGATATTAGTAGGCCTTAAAGTTAAATGGAAGCCCAGATGCGACTGGATAACCACTTGATTTCTTCTGAAGCCTGAAATATGACCAGATAAGAAGTAAGGTATTGTGAAGCCTGGAATCGACCAAATAGCAGTACAGGACACCATGAAGCCTGGATTCGACCAGATAATGGTATAAGACATCGTGAAGCCAGGATTACGACCAGATAGCAGTAAAAGACACTGAAGCTTGGGATTATGACCAGATAACAGTACAAGACACTGCGAAGCTTGGATTTCGACCAAATAGCAGTTCGCCTGGACAATTACTAAGAAGCCCGGAGTCGACCGGATATTAGTGTGCCCTAAATTCAAGTTGAAGCCCGGATGTGACCGGATAACAACTTAATTCCTTCTGAAGCCTGGAGTACGACCAGATAAGAATTGAGAAATTGAAAAGCTTGGATTACGACTGGATAGCAAGTTTAATCTCATCTCCCCAGTAAGTAACTGTAAAGCTTGGAGCACGACCAGATAGCAGTCGATCTTATCACTATGAAGCCTGGATCACGACCAGATAGTAGTTCATTTTCACCTCTCCGACTAAGAAATGATTCCCCAGTAGATAACGGACGACCGAAGCTCCTAAAATTCTATTTTTCCTCAAGACAGAGACTAGCATTCCCCAGCGTAGTCTTCCTCAATAACAGGTATACAAACTCTCGCAAAGGAATCTCTTATGCGATCGATACTCCTTCGGATGGCATCTTTAAGCCCATCCTCCGTCATCAATCTCCAAATGGCATCTATAAGCCCATTCCCGACATCACAAGACAAGTACCACTTTATGCGAGTGCAAATTTCTGGGCACTCTAGTGTTCAATCATCTTCCACCTTTAGATTAAGAAAGGCGGACAGTCAATCTACATCCTCAGGTTTAAGAAGATTGAACAGGGGCAGCTGTTGTACCCCAAAATTTGCCCTCTTTTCATACACGCATATTATTGGTTTTATGGTTATGGAATAAATGTATACAGGTGACGTTTATTTTACCAATGGATGTTCTCAGAGTATTATTCGTCTTGAAGATCTGTTCGCCGTTTTTTCAATAATTCGGGGTTCAAAGATTCACAAGTCCAACCCGGCGCGTCATATTCAGGTGTTCTTTTGCCAAGTTATCTCTGATAACATATTCTCAAATTCAGGTTCGGCTCAAGAGTCAATTCTTTAAAGAAGGTATCTGAATGTGTGAGTTTTCTCGAAGAAATGTGGTGAAAAAGTGTGTTGAAAGTGCAATTTTTACGCGTTAAAAAATTCATAACTTGAAGATCGTGGCTCGTTTTGAACCCGTTCTAGTGGCCAAAATTCTGTATTGACGTCATCTATGTTTTCATCTCTCATATCTAGAAGCCAATTTCAAACAGAAGGTCTTCAAAAATGCGGATTTATCAAGTATTTTCATACATAAAATTTGTGACAAATTTATTTGCGTCATGTTCAGAAAATCATAACTTGGTCGATTTTCATCGTATCGAGTTGGTTCCAGCGCCAAAATTTCACAAATTGAGTTGGATACATTTTCATAGGAGGTATCGAGTTCTAACGGTATTCAAAAGTCCTTCGTTTTTTGCTTAGAATGCGTGTGACGCGCCGAAATTCCTGAATGTTAAATACTATTTCATCTGGGCCGAAACTTCGAAAATTCATAACTCAGTCAATTTTTTTCGGTTCGGGCTCATCTTTTTACACAAGGTCACTGAATCAGAGATCTACAACTTTTATTTAAAAGTCGATACCGAATTATGCTCCAATCAATACCAGTTTTTTATTGAAGAACGTGTCAGAGTCGACACTGGAGCCCAAAATAAGCTTGTCTGAGCTGAAACTTCAAAAATTCATAACTAATTCACCTTTTATCTGATTGAGCCCATTTTCGGACATGAGTTGGTTCTCGATGTCGGCTACATTTTTTTTTCACATTTCAACTTCAGATATTGTACTTAAGCCCCTGCGATTTTGTCTAGAATGTGACGGACTCAAGTGAACATTGGAGGCCCAATTGCACATTCAAAGCCAATTTTTTTCTCTCTAATTTCCATTATATAATCTCATTCTTTTCACACAAACAAGAAGAGACAAAAAAAATCTTTGCCACAACGCTGTCAGAATATCAAATTCTTTCAAGAACTCTAAAACCTTAAAATCCTTATTACAAACCCTCATCTTACTACAAACAAGCCATCCTTATTACAAACTCACATCTCACTACTTCTCCAATAAGGGTAAGGCTGGTTTGATCTCCATGATCAAAAGGGCATAGAAGCATTCATCTCACTATTTCTTTAGTAAGGGTAAGGCTGGTTTGATCTCCATGATCAAAGGGTATAATCATTCATACATGCCATATCGGTTTTAACGTTAATTTTTTTATATATTTGCTTTATTTGTATTTCATGATATATAGTAATTTATTTAATGCGTTCATGAGATTTAACACTGCAGATTTAGACCGTGTCCCATGCAGGTTCATTACAGAACGTTGAGGTCAAAACACTTATGGCCAAAATAGAACAACCAGCCAATGCATGACGAGGCAAACATCCTAAGAAGGTTAAGGAACATTGAGGCCAAAACACTAATGGCCAAAATAGAACAACCAACAAATGCATGAGGAGGCAGACATCCTGAGAAGGTTAAAGGCGTGGGTTTAACAACCACCTCTATTGGTATTGGTTTTCTTCCTTTCTATTTATCCTTTTACCTATTTTCATTCTTTCTGTTTAAAACTTTTTTTCTTCATAAAACTTAACATTTTTCCCAAAACTTTGATTTTTCCTCCTAAACTCGAATAATTAATTTAGGTTTTAATTTAATTCTAGGTTTTTAATTTCATTGTTTGTTTTCGGTTTCTAACCAATTTGTCTTTTTCAATCTTAAATTCACTTAACCACAAAACTTTTTTCACAAACCTTTTTTTTACAAAAAAAAATAATTTGATTTTTAGGTTAATAATTTTATATTTTTTTAACTTTTTTTTTCAAAATTAACCTTTTTTTATTAATTAAAATTAATTAGGATTTAGGTATTTTAATTAACTTTTTTTCAAAATTAACATTTTTTACAAATTAAAATTAATTAGGTTTTTTTAGGTTTATTTAATTAATTATCCTAAATCACTTTTTCATTAAAAAAATCACCAAAAACATTAACTTAAAATTTTAAGTTTTAATTTTTCCTGAATTTCTTTTTATTTATTCTTTTACATTTTAATTTCTAGAAAAATTGTATAGGTCGCATTATCAATGTAATAGCGTAGATTTATCTTTTCTCGTATTTTTTTTCTAATTATGTAATTGCTTCTGGGTTGTAATAATAATTAGGGTTTAAATTCCGCATTTTTATTTTCAGTCCAAAATAATTATGTATCTGCAAAAGCCTTGTAATAGCTAGGACTTTAAACTTTCTGTATTTTATTTTCGCAAACTATAAACTGCTTAGATGTATGTTAATATGATTGTATGGAAAGACTAATTGAAAATTAAAAATAGTAGATCACCTTAATTGTGCAAAGATTAAATAACTTAAATCAAACACATGCACATGCTCACTCTTAGGGTATGTCTCACTTGGTTGCCTCGGAAAACAATGGTCATGTCCCTCAAACGTAGGGATACCCTTAGCAAAGACCCTCGATTAAAATCATCATAAAGATCATGGTCCCTCGATGTCCCTCGAAGTTGCCTATGGTATATGATCTTGTCCCTCGATGTTGCCTACGAATATATGATGACAGTCCCTTTGAAATGCTAAGGTATCCTTACATGTTTGCCTTCAATGACCATTACGTCCCTTTCGAATTGACCCTTACAAATTCCAACGACGGTGTTACCTATTTCTCAATAGTGGGATAGTGTTGTCTAAAGGAAACAAGAATAGAAACGATCCTTTTTCGAGTAGGTAGGTAACTGTTAGGTACTTGCTCAAAACAACAAACTTTTTTCACACTTACACTTTTTCAAACAAAGCTTTTCAAAAACAACTTCGTAACACTCTTGAGGACAGAAACAAGGGTTAAAACGAAGTAAAACAAAAATTTTCAAAACAAACACACACAAGAAATTTTCAAAATGAGCAAGTACCTAAGAGCCCATGGAAAACCATGGATGGAAAGGGTGCTAACACCTTCCCTTTCTATAATCTACCCCCCATACTCAGAAACATCTCGAAAAAGGTTTTTTCTGTTCTTTTTCCTTTTCCTGATTGGATAAAATAAAAGACGGTGGCGACTCTTGCTTATCGCGATATTTTGCAAACAAAAAAATGCAAACCTGTATTAAATAGTCGGTTCTGCCACCGTATCACACCTGACATTCCATACAAATCTGATAAGTTTGGTTTTGGTTTCTCTTCAGAAGCTCAAAGGGTTGTTCGTCGTGCTCATGCTGGAAGACCTCCCCTACGCATCAACAATGATGGGGTCAACGCTCTAGAAGACAGTGATGGTGACTATGACATGGATAGTTGGATCTTCCCTACTACCAACGGTGGACCCAGTAACTGGACGGAAAAAGACTTTGTACCAATTACTTTTATTCAGAAGTAATTGTCTTTCTTGTTTTTGGATATGTAATAAACAATATAAAATTTATGACCATGTGTCTTACCCGAGGCACAATGGTTTATTTGTGAGGGTTATCATGTTTCGATTTCATATGGCATTAATAAAGCATTGGACGTTTACGCATACAAATTTTTGCGCTCTCTGTTTTTCTTTTCTGCATTTTACTTCATCTATACAGCTATGCTCTTACATACACTCACGTGTCAAACTGCAGATCCATATCCACTTTGGATCCCATTGATAATAATTCTGCTATTGTCGGTTATGACTTTGAAAATCCGATCAACCAAGCCGAGGACAAAGGTGAGAAAGATTGTGAGGTACCCGGAGAAATCGCTAGACTTTTATAGTAGGAAGAAAGGGCCATACAGCCTCATGAAGATCCAGTTGAGACAATAAACTTGGGCACAGAAGAGGATAGAAAGGAAGTCAAGATAGGTGCAAATTTGGAGCTTAGTGTCAAACAGCGTTTGGTACGAATTTTGCATGACTATGTCGAGATCTTTGTCTATTCATATGAATAAATGCCAGGACTAGACACGGATATTGTGGTTCATCGTCTGCCAACTAAAGAAGATTGCCCTCCGGTAAAGCAGAAGGTCCATCGTATGCACCATGAAATTTTAGAGAAGATCAAAGCAGAGGTTATGAAACAGTTCAACATTGGGTTCTTAGTTGTCACCTCTTATCCCCAATGGGTTACTAACGTAGTCTCGGTGCCTAAAAAGGACGGCAAGATACAGATGTGTGTGGACTACCGAGATTTGAGCAGGGCAAGCCCCAAGGATGACTTCATGCTGCCCCATATTGACGTTTTGGTTGACAACACCGTGCAGCACAAGATATTTTCCTTTATGGATGGTTTCTCGGGTTACAATCAGATCAAGATGGCACCCGAAGACATGGAGAAGACAACCTTCGTCACATAATGGGGAACTTTCTACTACAAAGTGATGCCGTTTGGGTTGAAGAATACTGGGGTAACCTATCAGTGAGCCATGGTAGCTTTGTTTCATGACATGATTCACCATGAGATAGAGGTCTACGTTGATGACATGATAGCTAGATCTCAAACTGAGGAAGAGCACCTTGACCACTTGCAAAAGTTGTTTGATAGATTGAAGATGTACAAGCTGAGATTAAATCCGAACAAGTGCACCTTCGGGGTAAGGTCTGGTAAACTCCTAGGTTTTATTGTCAGCGACAAGGGTATTCAGGTAGACCCTACAAAGGTGAAGGATATACAAGAGATGTCGACTCCACATACTGAGAAGGAGGTTAGAGGCTTATTGGGACGCCTAAATTACATTGCCAGATTCATTTCCCATTTAACTGCTACTTGTGAGCCAATCTTCAAACTCCTGAAGGAAGATCAAGTGGTAAAGTGGAATGACGAATGCCAGACTACCATCGAGAGAATCAAGGAATACCTTCAAGAGCCCTTAATTTTGATTCCTCCGCTTGAAGGAAGACCTTTGATAATGTACTTAACAGTGTTAGATAATTCAATGAGGTGTGTGCCAGGGTAGCATGACGAGTCCGGTCGAAAAGAGCATGCGATATACTACCTTAGCAAAATGTTTACCGACTGTGAGACAAGATACTCACTGCTCGAGAAAAATTATTGTGCTTTAGCATGGGCTGCTCGCGGACTGAGACAGTATATGTTGACCGACACTACTTTGTTGATATCTAAGATGGATCTGATCAAGTACATCTTCGAGAAGCCCAGTCTCTCCAGAAGAATAGCAAGATGGAAAATGATCTTGACTGAATATGATATCTAGTACACGACTCGGAAAGCAATCAAGGGAAGTGTATTAGCTGATCATTTGGCTCATCAGGATGTGTCAGTCCATGAATTTTGAGTTCCCAGACGAGAATATTATGCTAGTAACTGACTATGAAGAACGTGGACCAGATGAAGGACTTGAGGAAGGATCTCGATGGACTATGGTTTTTAATGGAGCCTCCAACATAGTCGGAAATGGCATCAGGGCTGTAATCATATCTCCCGAGGGATGTCATACTCCCTTCACCTCCAGAGTATGTTTCAATTGCACCAACAACATGGCGGAGTATGAAGCATGCATCATGGGTCTCAAAGCTGCTATTAACCTGAGGATTAAGTTCTTGAGCATTTTCGGGGATTCAGCCTTGGTAATAAGTCAAATCAAAGGCGAGTGGGACACGAAGTACCCGAATCTCATCCCTTACAAAGAACATGTGCTGACATTGCTTCCACACTTGGAGGAAGTAACCTTTGAACATTTTCCACGAGAAGAGAACCAGTTATCGAATGCGCTAGCTACTATGTCGTCTATGTTCAAGGTCAGGTGGGACAACGAGGCTCCTCGGATCACTATTGAAAGGTTGGATGAACCAGCATACTGCTATGAGATTGACACTGAAGAAGTAGCATACAAACCTTGGTTTCATGAAGTGAAAAGGTATCTCGAGGCTCAAGAATATCCTGAGGGGAAGTCTGTCAATGATAATAAGTTTCTGAGAAGGTTCTCTGTAAAGTTCTTCATCAGTAATGGAATCCTCTACAAGCGCAACCATGACTCTACTTTACTTCGGTGTGTAGACAAGAGCGAAGAGGGGAGGATTATGGAAGATTTACACAAAAGTACCTTTGGCACCCACTCTAGTGGACACACCATGGCTAAAAAGATCCTACAGGCAGGATACTATTGGTCCACTATAGAAGCAAACTGTTATCAGCACTCCCAAACTTGTCACAAATGTCGGATCTATGGTGATAAAGTACATGTGCCTCCAGTTCCCTTGAACGTCTTGACGGCTCCCTAGCCCTTTGCAATGTGGGGCATTGACATGATCGGAGAGATTAGACCTACCGCTTCCAATGGGCATCGCTTCATCCTAGTGGCCATTGATTACTTCACGAAGTGGGTTGAGGATGCCTCTTTTGCTACTATTACCAAGAATGTTGTGGCGCGATTTATCAAACATAACCTGATTTGTCCGCATGGTGTGCCAGAGAGAATCATCATAGAAAATGGTACAAATCTCAACAATACAATGATCATCGAACGCTGTAAACAATTCAAGATCCAGCATTATAATTCTTCCCCTTATTGGCCAAAGATGAATGATACTGTGGAGGCTGCTAACAAGAATATTAAGAAAATCATACAGAAGATGGAAGTGACATACAAAGACTGGTATGAGATGTTACTATTCTCTCTTCATGGTTACCGCACCTCAGCACGTACGTCAATAGGGGAAACACCTTATTCTATGGTATATGGTATGGAGGTTGTCTTACCTATTGAAGTCCATATCCCTTCTTTGAGGATCATGAAGGATGCGGGCTTGAACGGAGATGATTGGATCCAGACTCGACTTGATCAACTGAATCTGATTGATGAGAAGAGACTTGTTGCTGTCTGTCATGGTCAAATGTATCAAAAACAAATGATAAATGCTTTCAACAAAAAGGTCAGACGACAAGTCAAAGTAAATACAAAAAAAATCTGTACACCCGGCAAGTCGAAAACCTAAAAGGGCGGCTTGGGTAAAAAAGGGTATCCCGATGGACTGAAAACCCGAAAGGGCGGTTTAGGCAAAAGTTAGGGATTAAAGCATACAACTATGTCCCATTGGATCACCTTGCGACCAGACTTTAGTATCAACTATCAAGCTCAAAGGGTACTGATCGATCTAGTCAGCTTCGGATAAGTAGCAAAGTGATGAGACGCTCAAGGACATAGGGGCAATAGCAGAACTGAAACTCAATGGGCTTATTACACATAGTTGTTTTCTCTTTTTACACTATTTTGTGTAGTTTTCATTTCTTATGACGATGTTCTCCTACTAGAACGTATATACAAAATGCCTGTTATAGGCGAACTTCAGAAATCAATACAAATCATTTCTTTTTCCATTTTGTTTTGCAAAAACGTCCGATGATTATTTTTGACATATGCATTTAAATATGAACACTGTTCACAAATACTTGCATGAAAAACAGAAAGACAGTTACTAACGACTTTAAGAAATATGGCAAAGTCTATAGAACAATTTGTAGTCCTAACAGTTACTCTTTCCAGCATGGTACAGGGGCAGAGACATTTTGAGACGAAGTCACCATTACACACGACCCCGTGACACTTATGTTCCCCATAAAGTAGAAACAATCAAGTTTTGAGCTCTCCTTCCCCAAGCAGGAATTACTTCCTCTAGTCGAGAGCTGAAATCTGTTTTCCCCAGCCGATCTTTATAATCTTAAACAATTTATAAAACCTCCTCTCGGGTAGAGTTTATTTCTCTAAATGCGGAAGTTCATTCCCAAACAGAGGTTATTTCACTACATCGACAAAATCTTCCAACAAAGCATTAACTCTCTCCACAAAGTCAATCCCCAACAGAATATCCTCAAACAGAAAGAGGAAATCCCCGGCAAACCATATCCATTCATCATCCTTAGTGGAAACGAAGGATTCGGCTTCCCAATACTCTTCAGTAGCAGTCAGGAATTTATTTTCCCAGATTAATAAATATTGCAATAGCATCCCATATTCATACATCATGGCATGCGCATACACATCACATACAACATAATCTCATTTATTTTGAGACCATTATCATCACAATGCATTTCATACATCATGACATTGCATATGACTAACTCTTTACCATTTTCAGGGAAAAGATCAAATCAACAAACGTCGTTGACTAATTACGTGACCTGGTAGTCTTCTCAAAAGCTACGCCTCGTGAAAGACTATTTCAGCATTTTTCTCAGAAATATGTTCGCAAAAGACCTTCTCTGGTTCAGTTAGATCGACACTAAGATCTCTCTGATTTCTATTCTAGTTGAAGATATTCCAAGACCTTTTGTCTGGTTCAGTTGAATCGATACTAAGATTCTTTTGATTTCCATTCCAGTAAAAGATAATTTAAGACCTTCTCTGGTTCAGTTAGATCGACACTAAGATCTCTCTGTTTTCTATTCCAGTTGAAGATATTCCAAGACTTTTGTCTGGTTCAGTTGAATCGATACTAAGATTCTTCTGATTTCCATTCCAGTCAAAGTTAATTCAAGACCTTCTCTAGTTCAGTTAGATTGACACTAAGATCTCTCTGATTTCTATTCCAGTTGAAGATATTCCAAGACTTTTGTCTAGTTCAGTTAAATCGATACTAAGATTTTTCTGATTTCTATTTCAGTTAAAGAAACTGCAAAGCCCGGAATACGACCAGATAGCAGTTCACCATACTGTGAAGCCTGGACCCGACCAGATAATAGTTAACATCATGGCTGAAGCCCGAAATACGACTGGATAATAGTCAATCAACAATTCAAGACATTGTGAAGCCTAGAATCCGACCAGATAGCAGTTTACTCTGTCAATTACTATGAAGCCTAAACTCGACCAAATAGTAGTATACCTCAAACTTAAGTTGAAGCCCAGATCCGACAGGATAACATCTTAATTTCTTCAAATCACTAAAGCATGGACACGACCAGATAACAGTTTAATCTCATCTCCCCAGTAAGTCACTGTGAAGCCTGGAATATGACCGAATAGTAGTCGGCCTTATTATCCTTAATAATTCACTGTGAAGACTGGATCCCGACCAGATAGCAGTTCACTTCCATCTCTTCAATCAAGAGATGATTCCCCAATAGAGTAATGGATAATTGAAGCTCCTAAGCTCTATTTCCCAAATCAGATACCAACATTCCTCAGCGGAGTCCTTCTCAACCACAGGAATAGGAATTCCCACAGGGAATGTCTCGTGAAATCAACATTGTTCCAGATGGCATCTTTAAGCCCATCTCCGACGACTCTCTGTCATATCCTCTGGATGGCATCTTTAAGCCCATCTCCGACGATCTTCCGTCACCTTCTCCAAATGGCATCTATAAGCCCATTCCCGATATTATCTACATAGTCAAGTATCATTTCAGACGAGTGCAAATTTCTGGGCCCTCTAGTGTTTAAATCATCTTCCACCTTCAGTTCACGAAAGGCAGGCTAGCCAATCTATTTCCTCAGGTTCAAGAAGATTGAACAGGGGCCGTTGTTGTACCCCAAAATTTTCCCTCTCATTTCACTCAAGACATGCCTCTAAAGGTCCTCAATTGCTCAAGGATGACTAAGAATTGACTAGGCAAATTCTCCTCCTAAGGCAATGAACCTCGACTAGGGTTTCAATTTTAAGCAAGATGTGTGAGTCCCAAGTATCCCAAATGTTCTTCATTGTCCTAATATGTCCTCAAGATCATCCATTCCAAATTTCATGCCTTGAATAACAAGTTTGCTCAGTCAACTACTCAAATGCTTGGAAATTAACTATATTATGTCAAAAGTCAATTGTGGCACAAATATAGTCAAACATCAAGATTTTTGGTCAACATCAACATTTTAAAGTAATATCCATCATTTTATAAAGGGTTGATCATGATTCCTCAAGAAATGCTCCTAACTCATCAAAGTCAAAAAATGGCAAATTAGGGTTTCTATTGGAAAAGTCAACCAAACTTTGACCAAGCATAACTTTCTCATACTTTATTAGAAATTTTTACACCAAGGATCATTTCGAAGAGAATCCAATTCCCTACAACTTCTCTTCATCCCTCAAGTTCAAGAAATGCCTCAATCAAAAGATACAAGCTCATACATTATAGGTCCTTTCAAAAAGTCAACAAAAACACCTTTTGGGTCAAAGCTCCTTACATGAACATGGAAGATCCAATTGAGATGAAACCAAAATGCTATTTAGAGGACATCCTAAGCTCTCTAAAAAGTCCAAGAACACCCTCTTAGGGTTAAAATTAAGAGAGATAAGGATTGCACAAGTTGGGAAATTTTCAAGAAATGCATGAAACCTCAATTGGGAAAATTTGTATTTTTGAGCTATTGGGCACAATTTTTAGAATCCAAACGTGTTCATGATGCATCTAAGGATCTCTAAACATGCCCATTCATTATTTTGATTTTTTATTTTATTTATCTTGATTTTATTCAAATAAATTCAAAATAAATTAAATAAATACTAAATAAATGCAAGAATATGCAAGATATAGAATATGCAAAACTTTTTTAAGCCAAAAAGATCATAGCCAGCTATCAAAATCATGTGGACTGAAAAAGGAAGTGGATATCTTCTTTGGGAAAGATTTGAATCAAAATCTTTATATTTTAAAAGAGCATTGATCAATTGGATTCTTGCTACAATTGTTGACCTAAAGGGATTTGCTACATAAGCACATCAACCCTAGACCTAATACACACAAAGGCTGCCTCCAAAACCAAGGGAAAAAAGTTCAAGAATTTCTACAAAAAGTGCAAAACTATTCTGCAATATTCTGCCTCTTTCCAAGCAAACCATTGCCACAAATCATCTCCAGGACATCTCCAGGGTATGATAGAACTAATTCTCATGTCTGTTTGTACTTAATATCATCGCATACATCATGACCAATTTGCTTTCTTTTTGATCAATTGTATTCTAAATTACATGCATTATTGAGGAATTCTAATGACTTGAATCTTCTAGCATGACCATTTAGAACAGGTTGATACCCTTACATGTGAACTGGGACGTGTGGATAATCATTTTCCATTGTTTACCGTTGTTATGCATTTTTTCTCATAGCACCATTTGTAGGGCATTTCAGGCCAAAAGGACCATGTCATTGGATTCACAACCCTTGAATTAGGGGGGAAGGGTCCAGCCAACATTTGAATTCGCAGGTTAAGAAAGTTTCAGGGGAGGAGGCTACCTGAGAAGGTGACCGGAGCTAGGGCTCCGGCACCTTTTTGGTAAGTCAAGAATAAGGGTTGCGTTGACTGCAAGCGTGGCCGTTTCCCATGATCTAATTGGCTCCTTCAATTGCTGATGCATGCAAATCTTTATGACCTGGAATGTTCACTAAATTTATATTATATTATTTTTCTTCATTTATATGTGAGTTAACAAGCAACGCAGTTGGCAAGAGCAGTGAGCATGTGAGGAGAGGGACCTGGGTTCGATCCCAGGTCCAAAGTTTTTCTATTTTCTAAAACTTCATTGCAGGATCCAGTATGTCACGTCCCCAGGCACGCATCATGCACCCTCACGCTCAGCCATATGATCACTCATTCTCCAAGATCTAACGCCCAGTAGCGCATCCCTATGATGGACCTCAAACGCATCCCCCACTGGATCCGGCGCAGCTATGGGCCAACAGATATGGGCCCTTAGCAAAAATTCAGCAGTACACCCCCCAGTTTGCTTTCTCACCCCCCTTAGGCTCATTTCTTAATTTTCTTTATTCTTTTATTTAGTTTATATTTCTTTTTGTTTATTCCTTTTTTTAAAATCATAAAATCAAAAAAATCATAAAATTAGGATTTAGAGTTTTTTTAGGAAAAATTAATTTTTGCAAATTAATCAACGTTAATTTGTTTTTGTTAATTTAAAATTAATTATAAATTAGGTTAAATTTCACATATTGTGATACGGTGGGAGAGAACTGACTGTTTTTGGAATGCTGGTTTGCATTTTGCGTTTGTTTTCGCAAAATGTCGCGGTAAGCAAGAGTCGCCACCGTCTTTTATTTTATCCAACAAGGAAAGGAAAAAAGCACAGAAAAATTCCTTTTTCGAGATGTTTCTCGGGTTCGGGGGGTAGATTATAGAAAGGGAAGGTGTTAGCACCCTTTCTATCCATGGTTATCCATGGGCTCTTAGGTACTTGCTCAAAGTGTTTTCAAAATTGCTTTTCTTTTTGTTTGTGGGTTTGAAGAAGTTTTTGTTTGAAAAGTGTAAGTGCGAAAAGTTTTGTTTTTTTTTAGAATGAGCAAGTACTTAAGAACCATCTACCTACTCGAAAAAGGAATTAATTTGTACAAATGTCCTTTAGACAATGCTATCCCACTATTAAGGAGTAGGTAGCACCGTCGTTGGAGTTTTAAGGGTCAATTCGATTAAGGGACGTATGGTCACCAAAGCAATGTTAGGATGCCTTAGCGATAACCCTAATGTCTTAGATCATTTTTCTGGGGCAACCGTTTCGAGGGAACTATGATCTTTGGACAAGAGGGCGACCTCTAAAACTTCCTATACTCAATGACCACGTTCGAAGGCAACCAAGCGAGATGTACCCTAAGAGTGCGCATGTGCGAGTGTGTTGTTTTCCAGTTATTTATCTTTGTACATGTCATGGGTGAGCTATGTTGATTTTAAGTTCATACATTTGATCTTGTCATGCATTCCCTATTACCAAACATCTAACAGTGTATAGTTTCAGAATTTAAATTGCGGAAATTAAATCTAAACTATTACAAGGCGTCGGGTATTTACATCGCCAAAAATAACCCTTAAAGTTAAATTGCGGAAAATAAAATAAAGCGATAAAATAATCAAAGGTCCTAATTAAAGCTATTATATACCGGGAAATAATTACATCAATATCATAAATGGATCGCATGCGGGAAAATTAAATCGGGCGCATTTTTTAGGGTTTTGACCCCTTTTTTGAAAGAAAACGTTTTTTTGTTTATCTTTGAATTAAATGGAATTAAACTAAGTTAATAAATAAATAAATTAATTAATTAATTAAAAAATATATATTTTTTGGATTCTTGGATATTTAAGGAAATAAAATAAAATTGGTCAAAGTTAATAAAACCTAATTTTCTATATTAACTTTAAATATTGCAAAAATATTAAAAGTTAAACCTAATTAAACTAAATCAATTGAATTACTTTATTTACAAAAAAATAAAGTCATGAATTTAATTTTAATAAATAAAATGTATTTTTGGCTTTTTGATTTTATTAAGAAAAAGAATTAATTGGTTAGTTGAAATAATAAAAATAATTAATCAAACAATTAAATTAAATAAAAGAAATAGAAAGAAAAAGAAATAACCAAAAGGGGGGTTTGGGCCCAGATCAGGGGTTTGTTCAGCAATTCAAAGGCCCAAACGTGCAAGCCTGCATTGACCTTCCTTGATTCCCTGTGGCACATTGACCTGACCTTATGATAGTCATCACCTTTGGGCCATCAGATTTGGCCTGGAGGCCATCTGGCAGATGCTCAGGTGATGGTGTATGATGTGCTGCGCCTTGGACGTTGCATAGGATGACCTGAAGAAAAATATTACAAATGCATTGGGGGACCTGGGATTCGAACCCAGGTCCTGTTGGACTATGCATTGACGCCTTCACCACTGGACCACTGTGTTTCTTTTGTTAGTGGAATACACAACAATTAATATATTTGAAACAAATTCATATGCCTGAACAAAAAAATAAAATGCGCGAATTTTTGAATGGTTCAATGGGATGGGGACACGTCTTCGTCCTTGTCCTTGGAATCATACAGAGATTACCTGTGGATTTATATCCGCAGCTAATTCCCTAGGTCGAACCTAAAACCAAATCCAGGCCATGAAAACTCAAACAAAAAACACAGTCATGCTCGTCTCTCCCTCCTGAACGTATCCATGTCCATCAATAGCCTTGATTTCACCTGTAGAGAAAGTGCCCAAAACGAATACCAAGAACCCTAGAATCGGCTAGGGGGTTACAGGCTACGAAAACACAATCAAATAATGCCAAAAGTTTCTAAATGGAACGATAAACATGATTGTGTAAAGATTTTGGCAAGAAAATGCAAGAATAATGATATGCGATTTCAAATGCAGGGCGGCTTTCAGGGAGACTTACAGCGTGTTTGATGAGGTTTCAGAGCTTGTAAAGGATTGGTTTTGACTCAGTGGATGTCCAGCAAGAGGATAGCATGGAGATTTTGTGCTAAAACAGCCTCTAAGCAGGTTTTCAGTTTCAAGCTTTTTCAAGCTTTTTTTCAAGTTTTGCTTTTGTGATTTGGCAGCCTCTAGGTTCTAATTCGTGCCTCTTTAGCTTGTATAAGTATATGGCAATGCATTAGGTCAAATATTGGGCTTTGAATCCTTACCAATCAATGCTTGGAGATATGATATGATCCTCCATTAAAAAGCTTCCAATTTGATTCCAAATCCAATATTTTGTGCATGATATGGCTTGATTCGGATTTGATCATGTCCATAATGATATTTAAGACCTGTATCAATAAAAAAGTTGCCAAGTTATCAAGATTTGGTTTTATTTGGATTTAAATTGATTAAAAATGAATTAATTCAATAAAAATCAAATAAAATAGAAAAATTAATAATTGGGCACAAGACTGAAGATAGGACACGTGTGTAGTGTGACAAGATCAAATCAAGTGGAAAAAAGTGGGCCCATTTGACAAAATTTGAAGTTTTGGGGATAGTTAACTTTTGGCAATTTTGGAAAAATGCCCAACTTCAACAATGCATAACTTCTTCAATTTTGAACTTTTGGGTGTGTTCTTGGACTTTTTAGAAACCTTGAGATGTCCGCTAACCAACCCTTTTTGTCTCATATCATTTTGATATTCCATGCTCAATTGATAAGCTTTGGAAAAAAAAGTGTTTTTGTTGACTTTCAAAAATGACCTATAATGTCCAAATTTGTAACTTTTTGTGAGTGCATTTCTTGATATTGGGGTGTGAAGATGGATTGTAGGAAATTCCATACTCTTAAAAATGAGCTTTGGATGGGTCATTTCTCATAAAGTATGAGAAAGTTATTCTTGGTCAAAGTTGAGTTGAGTTTTCCTACAAAACCCTAATTTAGCAACTTTTGAATCTTGATGAATTTTGAGCAATCCTTGATGAATTATGATCAACCCTTGATAAAATGATGAATTATCCTTCAAAATTAGAATGTTGACAAAAAATCTTGAAGTTTGACTGTATATGGATCACAGTTGACTTTTGCCCTAGCATGGTCGATTTTTGGGCCTCTTGAGCAATTGACTGACCAAACTTCCTCTGCAAGGCTTGAAATTTGACATGAATGAACTTGAGGACATATTAGGATATTGGGGAGCACTTGGGGTCATTTGGATGTAAGGACCTTGATGCAACACAAAGCCCTAATTTTGAATTGACTGCCTTAGGAGATAGCTTGATTGTCCAACTCTTGAGCAATCTTGAACCACTTGGAGACTTTTATTGAAATGTCTTGAGAAATATGGGAGGGCAAAGTTTGGGGTACCACAACTGCCCCTGTTCAATCTTCTTAGACCTGAGGATATAGATTGGCTTTCGGGCCTTTCGTGATCCGAAGGTGGAAGATGATTGAACACTAGAGTGCCCAGAAATTTGCACTCGCATGAACTGGTATCAGCATTGTGATGTCAGGAATGGGCTTACAGATGCCATTTGGAGACTGTTGATAGATGGTCTAAACTTCAACTGGAATACGAATCAGGGAGATCTTATCGGTGATCTGACTGAACCAGAGGAGGTCTTGGATTGACTTTGACTGGATCGGTATCAGAAAAATCTTTAGGAATCGATTTAACTAGACCAGACAAGGTCTTGGAGTAACTCTGAATGGATCAGGAAAATCTTTAGGAATCGACTTAACTGGACCAGAGGAGGTCTTGTCTTCTTTGACTGGATTGCCATCAAAAAAATCTTTAGGAATTGATTTAACTGGTCCTGTCTCCTTTAACTGGATTGCCATCAGAAAAATCTTTAGGAATCGATTTAACTGGTCTTGTCTTCTTTGAATGGATTGGCATCAGAAAAATCTTTGGGAATCGATTTAACTGGTCTTGTCTCCTTTGACTGGATTGGCCTCAGAAAAATCTTTAGGAATCGATTTAACTGGTCTTGTCTCCTTTGACTGGGTTGGCCTCAGAAAAGTCTTTAGGAATCGATTTAACTGGACCAGAGGAGGTTTTTGACATAGCTGAGAACTTAACTGGATCTTTCCTGAAAGGTAAAGGTCAGTCATATGCAATGCATGATATGAATCAAGCAATGATGTTCTCAACATAAATGATATTGTATTATATGATGCGTATATGCATGTATAATGATGTATGGAAATGTGATGTTTTAGCTGGGGAAAATAGATCCCGGATAGCTGCTGAAGAATAGAGTTGAATTCTTCGTTTCCGCTGGGGAATGGTGGACGAAGGTAATTGCGAGAATAAACCTGTAGGAGAGGATAACTCCGTTGGAGAATAAACTGATGAGGAGATTACTCTGTGGGGAAGAGATGCTCTGCTGAAAATTCTACTGATAAACTCCGCTGGGGATGGATTACCGTTACTGGTGATATTGAATTTGTTGAGGATTAAATTTCTGTTTGTGAAAGGAAAGAACTTCGCTGGGGATGATCTTCAGTTGCAACTTGCTGGGGATAACCCTGTTAGACTTTGTGGGGATAATCCTCTGAATTCCGCTGGGAATGATCCTTTGAACTTGGCTGGGGAGATTTATTTTGTACTCCGCTGGGGATAAACTTCCAGAGTTTACTGGGGATGATGCTTCAACTCTGTTGGGGAAGCTTTTTCAGACCGTGCTGGGGAAATATTGACTCCACTGGGGTATCTTGTATTCTGCCGGGGAACATTCTTATACTCCGTTGAGGAATATTAAGACCGTCGGGGATACTCTTAGTCTTGCTGGGGAATATTAAGAACTTTTTAGTGCTGATGGTAGACCAACTCTGCTTGGGGAGAGTATTGATGATTCGTTCACGGTTGCAAGTCTCAGCTGAGAGAGCTACCATTATTGTCTTACTCTGCGGGGAGTGAAAGTATCTTAGCCATATTCTTCAGTTGAATTTACCTTGTACCTGGTGGACAAAGCAACTATACTGTTCGGACAATTCTTATTGCCCCTGCTTCTGATATTACCAGTAATTCATCCTTTGTTTCACATGTAAATATTTATGAGCAGCAATTAATGTCAAATGCATATATCAAAAATGAACATTGGACGTTCTTTGCAAAACAAAACAGATAAAGGAAAAACAGTTTGAAATTTGTCTGAAAATGAATTTGTATTGATTTTGAAGTTTGGCCTGTAAATAGGCGTTTTTGTACAAGAGACTGACTTCCTAGTAAGAGAACACCGCCGAACAGATAGAATTTACAATTTGTGAAAAGAAAACAAAACAACTATGTGAATGATCCCACTGGGTTCCAACTCTGCTATTGCCTTTATGTCCTCGAGCATCTCATCACTTTGCTACTGGTTGAAGATGAATCAAATTGATTAGTGTTGTCCGAACTTGATGGTTGATACCGAAGTATGGATTCAAGGTGATCCAATGAGACATAATGTTACGCTTTGATCCCTAATTTTTGCCTGGACCGCCCTTTCGGGTTTTTAGTCCACCGGGATACCCTTTTTTGCCCAAGCCGCCTTTTCAGGTTTTCGACTTGTCGGGTGTACAGATTTTTTTCATTTTCATCCCTTATTTTTTCCCGAACCCTTTTGGTTCGCCGGCAAGCCCTTATTTTTTCCTAGGCCAGTCAACCTAGCGGGTCTTTGATTATGCGTAGTATCTTTTCACTATGTCTGCATTGACGGGGTGAGGAAGGTCGTCACCATCCATGGTGGTTAGAATCATAGCTCCTCCTGAGAAAATGTTCTTGACCATAAATGGCCCTTCGTAAGTAGGGGTCCATTTGCCCCTGGGATCGCCTTGAGGTAGGATAATGTGCTTGATTACCAGATCCCCAACTTGATACTCTTGTCGTCTAACTTTCTTGTTAAATGCCTTGATCATCCGCTTTTGGTATGCCTGACCATGCCAAATAGTAGTAAGTCTCTTTTCGTCGATTAATTTTAGTTGATCAAGCCGGGTCTGAATCCAGTCATCTTCACTCAAACCTGCATCCTTCATGATCCGAAGAGAGGGTATCTGAACTTCAATGGGCAAGACTGCCTCCATACCATATACCAAGGAATAGGGTGTTTCCCCTGTTGACGTCCGTGCTGAGGTACAGTACCCATGAAGAGCAAATGGTAACATCGCGTGCCAATCTTTGTATGTCACTGTCATCTTCTGCACAATCTTCTTAATGTTCTTATTAGTTGCTTCGACAGCCCCATTCATCTTCGGCCAGTAAGGAGAAGAATTGTGATGTTGTATCTTGAACTGCTCGCAGAGCTCAGTGATCATCTTGTTGTTGAGATTGGTACCATTGTCCGTAATGACCCTCTCTGGTACACCGTATCAACAGATCAGATTGTGTCAAATGAATGGTGCCACAACGTTCTTGGTTACGGTAGTAAAGGAAGCTGCTTCAACCCACTTCATAAAGTAATCAATCGCTACCAGGATGAAACGATGCCCATTAGATGTTGTAGGTCTGATCTCTCTGATCATGTCAATGCCCCACATTGCAAAAGGCCAAGGAGTTGTCAAGACGTTCAGGGGAACTGGAGGTATGTACACCTTATCAGCATAGACTTGGCACTTGTGACATGTCCGAGAATGCTGATAACAGTCGGCTTCCATTGTGGACCAATAGTATCCTGCCCGAAGGATTTTCTTTGCCATGGTGTGTCCACTGGAATGAGTTCCGAAATTACCTTCATGTAACTCCTCCATGATCCTTTCTGCCTCGTTCTTATCCACACAACGCAATAAGGTCGAATCATGGTTACGCTTGTAAAGGATGCCATTGCTGATGAAGAACTTTGTCGCGAACCTCCTCAGAAACTTTTTGTCATTAACAGATGCACCCTCGGGGTACTCCTGAGCTTCAAGATACCTTTTCACCTCATGATACCAGGGTTTATCTGCTACCTCTTCAGTCTCAATGTCACAGCAATGTGCAGGTTCGTCCAATCTTTCAATGATAATCCGAGGAGCTTCATTGTACCAATTGACTTTGAACATAGAAGACATTGTAGCCAACGCGTCCGCCAACTGATTCTCCTCACTAGGGAAGTGTTCAAGTTTATCTCCTCGAAATGGGGAAGCAACGTCAATACATACTCCTTATAAGGAATAAGATTTGGGTGTTTCGTATCCCACTCGCCTTTGATCTAACTGATCACGAGAGTGGAATCTCCGAAGACACCTAGAAACTTAATCCTTAGGTCGATTGTCGCTCGAAGACCCAAGATGCACGCTTCATACTCCGCCATGTTGTTGGTGCAGTTGAAACATAGTCGGGCGGTGAACAGAGTATGAGAGCCTTTAGGAGATATGATCACAACGCCAATGCTGTTACCCAAAGCGTTTGAAGCTCCATCAAAGTACATAGACCATCGGGATCCTTCCTCAGGTCCTTCATCCGGTCCAGGTGTCTCACAATCAGTTATCAACATGATATTCTCGTCCGGAAATTCAAAGTTCATAGACTGGTAATCATCCACTGCCTGATGTGCCAAATGATCTGCCAATACACTTCCCTTGATTTCCTTTTGGGTTGTATACTGGATGTCATATTCAGTCAAGATCATCTGCCATCTTGCTTTTCTTCCGGACAAGGTAGGCTTCTCAAAGATATACTTGATCGGATCCATCTTTGATATCAACAAAGTAGTGTGAGTCAACATATACTGTCTCAGCCGGCGAGCAGCCCATGCCAAAGCGCAGCAAGTTTTCTCGAGCAGTGAGTATCGGGTCTCACAGTCGGTAAACGTTTTGCTAAGGTAATAAACATCATGATCTTTTCGGCCAGACTCGTCATGCTGACCCAGCACACACCCCATTGAGTTGTCGAGTACTGTCAAGTATAAGATCAAAGGTCTCCCTTCAATTGGCGGCATTAGAATAGGTGGCTCTTGGATATACTCTTTGATCCTTTCGAAAGCGGCCTGACATATATTGTTCCAATGTACCACTTGATCTTTCTTCAGAAGCTTGAAGATTGGCTCACAAGTAGCAGTTAGGTGCAAGATGAATCAGGCAATGTAATTCAGTCATCCCAGGAAGCCTCTGACTTCTTTCTCTGTTCTGGGAGCGGGCATTTCCTGTATAGCTTTTACCTTTGCAGGATCCACTTGAATACCTTTGTCACTCACGATGAAACCCAGTAACTTACCAGATCTTACCCCGAAGGTGCACTTGTTCGGGTTCAACCTCAGCTTGTACAACTTCAATCTGTCAAACAACTTCTGCAGATGGTCAAGGTGTTCCTCCTCAGTTTGGGACCTTGCAATCATATCATCGACGTATACCTCAATCTCATGATGGATCATGTCATGAAACAAAGCAACCATGGCAAGATGGTATGTTGCCCCAGCATTCTTCAGTCCAAAAGGCATGACCTTGTAGCAAAAGGTACCCCACTGAGTAACAAAGGTTGTCTTCTCCATGTCCTAGGGAGCCATTTTAATCTGATTATAACCGGAGAAACCATCCATAAAGGAGAATACCTTATGCTGGGCAGTATTGTCAACCAGAATGTCAATATGAGGTAGAGGGAAATCATCCTTGGGACTGGCCATGTTCAGATCCCTATAGTCAACACACATTCGAACCTTACCATCTTTCTTCGGCACAGGAACCACATTGGCCACCCACTGAGGGTAAGAAGTAACTGCTAGAAAACCGGCATCATACTGTTTCATAACTTCAGCCTTGATTTTCTCAGACATCTCTGGGCGCATTCGGCGGACCTTCTGTTTCACTGGAGGACAGTCTTCCTTGGTAGGCAGGCGGTGAACCACAATATCAGTATCCAAACCAGGCATATCTTCGTAAGACCAGGAAAAGATCTCAACATGGTCATGCAGCATCTGAATCAATCGTTGCTTCACACTAGGCTCCAGATTTGCACCAATCTTGACTTCCTTCTTGTCGGTCTTAGTATCCAGATTCACTGATTCCACCGGCTCTTCGTGCGGCTGAATGGCCCTCTCTTCCTAAAGTAACAGTCTTGCAAGTTCACTAGGAACTTCGCAATCATCTTCACCTTCGTCTTCGGCTAAGTTGATCAGATTTTCGAAGTCATAACCGGCAGTAGCAGAGTCGTTACCAATAGGATCCAGAGTGGATGTAGACCTGTATATGTGAGTGTGTGTAAAATAGCTGTTTTGCAATATATAATAAAGAGAAACAAGGAGCAAAAAATTTGAAATGCAAGAACGTCCAATGCTTTTATTAATGATATATTAAAATGACACACATAAAGCCCTCACAAATGAAGCCACGGTGCCCTGGGTAAGACACCGGGACGTAAAGTTTAAACATTGTCTGGTACTAATTCAAAACAAAAAGTCATTACTGGGTAACAAAAGTAATAGGGATGAAGTCCTTTGTTGTCCAGTTGCTTGGCCCACCGTTGGTCGTAGGATAGATCCAACTGTCAAACTCAGACTCTTCAACATCGTCTTCAATGGCATTCACTCCCGAGTTGCTGATGAACATGGGAGGCCTTCCGATCCGTGCATTCCGAACAACCCTTTGAGCTTTTGCAGTGTAACCCAAACCAAACTTGTTAGTATTCTGTGTAAAATTAGGAAGTCGGCCCCACTGTTCACACCCACCTTTCTCAACAACAGCCCGGGCATCCTTGAAGGAAGCCATCTTCATAGGAGAATCTTCAACAACAGTTTCAGCTGACGCCAATGTTTGGGGAACCTCTTCAAAATGCTGAAATGGGGTCTCAATGAACTCCCCACCCATCTCTACATATCGGAAAGAGTTGAGGTGGCTAACCATATACTCCTCCTCTCCTTGCACTGTCACAATCTTCCCTTTGACCGGGTACTTCAGCTTCTGGTGGAGCGTTGAGGTTACGACTCCAGCCTTGTGGATCCATGGGCGACCCAGCAAACAAGAATAAGATGGCCGAATGTCCATCACATAGAATGTAGAATTGAAAACCTGAGAACCAACTTTAATCAGAATTTCAACTTCTCTATGCACCATTCTTTTAGACCCATCAAAGGCC
This sequence comes from Vicia faba, assembly GCA_948472305.1. Lineage (NCBI taxonomy): Eukaryota > Viridiplantae > Streptophyta > Magnoliopsida > Fabales > Fabaceae > Vicia > Vicia faba. Next base: position 1,544,093,079 of record OX451735.1, read on the forward strand.
CTGACAATGATGTTGCTTGGTTTCAGCTCCAACCCTTCACAGTCCAACCGGTCCATAGCTTTCTTCGGTAAAACGTTCAATGAGGAACCAATATCCACCAATACATGTGCAAGAGTAGTGCCCCTGCATTCATTGGAGACATGCAGGGCATTGTTGTGATTCTTCCCTTTAGCAATCAAGTCGGCGTCAGAGAAACCCAACCCGTTATCAGTAGTCAAATTGGCCATGCAATATGTAAACTGGTCAGCTGATGTCTCTTGTGGTACGTGGGCAGTCTTCAAGAAGGTAATCAGAGCCTTGGCATGGGCCTCTGAGCAAAGCAATAGTGACAACATAGAAATCTTGGACGGGGTTTGCCCCAGCTGTTCAACTACATCGTAGTCACTCTTTTTTATAATCTTCAGAATCTCTTCCATCTCTTGTTTAGAAGCTTCAACAGTAATCGTTTTCGGTGCCTCCGTCTGGGCAGGCACATCAGTGGTGATCCCTTTGCCCCGAGTGTCAGATTACTCCGCGACAGGGGTAAGAATAGGAACTTGAACAGGAATAGCAGCAGGTACACTGGCAGGTGTAATAACAATAGGTCTTCGAGCAGATGGTGGAGAGTTATCAGGTGAGAAAAGTCTTCCGCTGCGGGTGACTTTAGCAGGTCCAACAATATTGCTGACGTCAGTATCAGCATCCAACTCTTGCTTAACTCCATGAAAATAAACATCAGCCCATAGTGCCAAGGGACGGCTTTATCAGAGGTATAGGGGATGGGCCCCGGAACAGTGATGATCACAGGTGCGATTCTTGGAACAGATGTAATTCTAACAGGCTTCCTCGAGGGAGCCTTGGAAGAATTGTTGAAGATGGTGATAATGGCAACTTCTTCAGTATGGACTACGGGAACAGCAGTCTTCTCAAACATAATTTCTTTACTATCCATCAGGCGTTGGACACCTAATTTCAAAAGCGGACAATCGGTAGGTAGAATAGAACACATACGACAACCTTCATCACATCCCGGAAATAAACCGGCTAGCAAAAGGTTCCTCTTTACAGTCATCAGAGGGGTAACAATATCATCCATAGAAACCACAAACGAGTCGTCTTCTATAGCATTCACTCCATGCTTGGGCATAGGAGCAGTCACAACATTAGGTCTTTCGGGCGCCTCGAACTCAATCTCCTTTGCATCAATTAAGTCATGTATCTTATTCTTCAAAGTCCAACAATCATCTGTATTATGCCCCGGGCTATCAGAGTGATAAGCACAGCGGGCATTAGGGTTATACCTCAGTGATGTGATATTTGGATTCTTCGGGGCTTCCTTTAGAATCACAGATTGGTCTTCAACAACTGTGGCAGAATCTGAGATAAAGTCATGCCGAGACGGGTGAATTGCCTTCGAGGTCTTTCATCCTTTTGCTGATTGTTGTGCTGAGCAGTACCAACAGGTTTTGAAATAACAATCGCATTAACAGCTTGGCGGTGTTTCGGTCCATTCTGTCTTCTTGCACTGTAGACAGCACTGGACTCTTTCTTAAAAGGCTTCTTCTCGGTGCTCGACGAAGCACCCTTTTGTATCTTACCAGCCTTAATACCAGCCTCAATCCTCTCTTCAGTCAAAATTAGCTCTGTAAACCCAGACGAAGAGCTTCCAATTAGATGGTTGAAGAATGGACCTGAAAAGGTCCCCAGAAACATGTCCACAAGCTCCCGATCAGCCAAGGGTGGTTGCACTCTACCGGCGAGGTCCCTCCACTTTTGAGCATAATATTTGAATCCTTCACCTGTTCCCATTGACATACCCTGGAGTTGGGTATGCGTAGGAGCGAGGTCGGAGTTGTACTGGTACTGCCTGTAGAAAGCAGTAGCCAAATCTTCCCAACTGCGGATACTGGCTTCGTCCAACTGATAAAACCACTCAAGCTGAGTCCCTGAGAGACTGTCTTGGAAGAAGTGGATCCATAGGTTTTTATCAGCGGTATACGATTGAATCTTCCTTACATATGACCGGAGGTGTAGCTTCGAACAAGAAACTCCGTCATACTTAGCAAAAGCTGGTGCCTTGAACTTGTGGGGAATCACTACCCCAGATGATAGACCTAGATCACCAAAGTCCAGACCAGGCACTTTCTGAACTTCCATAGAACTCAATCGGTCTTCCAGTTTTTTTTATCTATCCTCGGCCGGAGGATACTGCTCTTCGTCGAAGTCCGTCTCATTGTCGGAGATCACAGGGCTAGGAGCCCTCCTTTCTTCCTTACTATCTTTCCCTCCAGATGAGGTAGTCAGATCAACTTCATTCTGAAGCCTGTTTCCAAACCTGTGCCATGTGTTAAACCAGATTGTCCTCTTCTTCTTCTTCTTCTTCTTCTTCTTCTCTTTCAGAATTAGGGTCTTCAGATCTTGCTGACCCTTAGCTAGATTCATGAACAACTCTTGAAATTGGGCATTCTGGGCCTCTAGGGCCTTGATTGCTTGCTCAGTTGAAGGTTCAGCAGACATGATGAGTGCTGAAATAAACAGCGAAGAAGATAAGAGACCTGTAATGGGTACCTGTTTATGAAGTGCATGGGATGAAATGCGCATGACATAATTTCAAATACAATCGAGAGATTCAAATTTGTAAACCAGAAAGGAAACACACTTTATTAGATAAACTTCAAAATTCAAATTGTTCAGTTGATGCCATTAAGGCGTTACATGAAAGGAAATACTGAAAAGTAAATAAAACTGAAATGGAAATAAACAAAGGCCCGTCAATGCTCCCATGGCCTCTTCTTATCGGTGCGGACATAGTCATTAAGAATCCGCTCGTTCTCCAATTGCCTAGTCAACTTATGGATCTTCTGCTCTTGCATGTTGAACTTTTCCCGGTAAGAATCCCGTTCTTCCCTCAGCTGCATCCAAGATCTCTTCAGTTCCCCAATGTCAGTGGGCATATAAGGATGTAGGATGGTTGGAAGAACTCCTTCTTCATTAGCAACTTTAAGAATGACAGGCCGGATGGCTTCATACGGCATACCCAGCTTTTGGGCACGGATACAGACCCATATGAGATATGGCTCCATCGGGAGAGAAGTCTTTGGACCCAGCTCATGTGGATCAGATTGGTGAACTCTATCCCAAGCCATTATGAATCTGCGACATTGCTCGTCGCTATCCCCTTGAAAATCAAAGATGATATTAGGCATTAGCAGCTCATGAGGTCCTTCTCTTCTGGCACGCCCAAATTGACGGAGAGCTAAGCATGGGTTGTAAGAAATTCCTCCATAGGTTCCTATCAGTGGAACATTAGGGTACTCCCCACATTGATCAATAATAGTCACCTCGTCCATACCCTTGAGAGTCCAAATGATGTCATTATGCGAGAGAGACATAACCCTATAGGCCCAGCCCATGCCTTCTTTATTCTTCAGCACTGATTTGGGGAGGTTCGAAATAAACCACCTCGACAATAATGGAGCACAGCACATCAAGGTTCCCCGCTTTCGGGCAGTACGATCATAGAGCTGATGAAGGATGTCACCCAAGAGAGTGGGTACAGGATTGTGAGAGATGAAGATCTTTATCGCATTCACATCAACAAAAGTGTCAGGATTCGGAAACAATACCAAGCCATATATCAAAAGAGCCAAAATATCCTCGAATGCCTTGAAGTCTAGATTATCCCAGAAGTAATTAGCCTTACCAACCAAGAACTTAGTCAGAAAGCCCTTTGCTCCACTTCTAGTCTCCCAATTAGCCATTACCTCTTCCTTTGTCATATGAAGGGTTGCAGAAATCTCTTCGGGCCTAAGGATCTTCTCCCAACCAGTAAACGAGGCCTGCTCCAGAATAGAGATATCGAGCAGCTCAGAGAACTCTTCTAGGGTGGGAACCAACTGGTAGTACTGAAAAGTGAAGCAATGGTATAGCGGATCATAGAACTGGACTAGGACACTCATCATCTGCTCGTCCAATTTGGAGGTGACCAAACTGAGAAGATAACCATGCCTTCTGATGAAGGAAGTAGTGTCAGGCATCTTGGCAACCAACTCTTTAAGCAAGGTAGGAACCTGGACAAAGTTGATCCGGATGGTATTCTTACGCATGAGCATCATGATGACCTACAAAACAGAATAAAGATGAATCCCTCCTGTCTTTGAAATAGGTTAGTCCAATGCAAGATGTATGCAATGTTATGATGTCATGATGTCATGATAGTAGGCACACCACAAGTATCCACAAAAAGCAAACATGGTAAGGCACACATGTCACACAGAGAGCCCTTAGATTTCAGGCTGGCAAGGAGCTTAGGTACTGCCCTCTTTCAGTTCAGTTGGTTTAAACCTGTCCTAAAAATAGTAATCGGGTTCTAGAGGATCTCAATATCATTGACTACCCTCAATCGGTGAAAATTCCAGTTTAGAAACCTTTTCTTGCGGCCGGAATCATCGCGAAAGTTTAGTTTCAATGAGTGTAGCATACTGTTACTGTTCTATGGCCAAGTTGGTAAATTTAAAGGTTCTAAGGTCAGTTGGTGCTTAATGATCCCTTAAAATACCCATATTCTCCTCGTTCCAACATAAGGGATATCGGTACAGACTAAAGTGCCACACCAATGTAGCTACTGCTTCAACCGTATCGGTCTACGCTGTACAGTTCCCTCACAGTTTATTACTACTTACCTAAAGGGTATCCCCCAGATCCGGGTTAGGATCTATAGTAACTCCGATACAAGCCCACAAAGATAAATCATACAAACCATACAATTGAAAACAACAACGATCTAATCCTAAGGTACACCCCGCTTATTAATTCATCCCCAGCAAAGTCGCCAGTTTTGTGATACGGTGGGAGAGAACTGACTGTTTTTGGAATGCTGGTTTGCGTTTTGCGTTTGTTTTCGCAAAATGTCGCGGTAAGCAAGAGTCGCCACCGTCTTTTATTTTATCCAACAAGGAAAGGAAAAAAGCACAGAAAAATTCCTTTTTCGAGATGTTTCTCGGGTTCGGGGGGTAGATTATAGAAAGGGAAGGTGTTGGCCCCCTTTCTATCCATGGTTATCCATGGGCTCTTAGGTACTTGCTCAAAGTGTTTTCAAAATTGTTTTCTTTGTGTTTGTGGGTTTGAAGAAGTTTTTGTTTGAAAAGTGTAAGTGCAAAAAGTTTTGTTTTGTTTTAGAATGAGCAAGTACTTAAGAACCATCTACCTACTCGAAAAAGGAATTAATATGTACAAATGTCCTTTATACAATGTTATCCCACTATTGAGGAGTAGGTAGCACCGTCGTTGGAGTTTTAAGGGTCAATTCGATTAAGGGACGTGTGGTCACCAAAGCAATGTTAGGATGCCTTAGCAATAACCCTAATGTCTTAGATCATTTTTCCGGGGAAACCGTTTCGAGGCAACTATGATCTTTGGACAAGAGGGAGACCTCTAAAACTTCATATACTCAATGACCACGTTCGAAGGCAACCAAGCGAGGTGTATCCTAAGAGTGCGCATGTGCGAGTGTGTTGTTTTCCAGTTATTTTTCTTTGTACATGTCATGGGTGAGCTATGTTGATTTTAAGTTCATACATTTGATCTTGTCATGCATTCCCTATTACCAAACATCTAACAGTGTATAGTTGCAGAATTTAAATTGCGGAAATTAAATCTAAACTATTACAAGGCGTCGGGTATTTACATCGCCAAAAACAACCCTTGAAGTTAAATTGCGGAAAATAAAATAAAGCGATAAAATAATCAAAGGTCCTAATTAAAGCTATTACATACCTGGAAACAATTACATCAATATCATAAATGGATCGCATGCGGGAAAATTAAATCGGGCGCATTTTTTAGGGTTTTGACCCCTTTTCTGAAAGAAAACATTTTTTTGTTTATTTTTGAATTAAATGGAATTAAACTAAGTTAATAAATAAATAAATTAATTAATTAATTAATTAAAAAAATATTTTTTTTTTGGATTCTTGGATATTTAAGGAAATAAAATAAAATTGGTCAAAGTTAATAAAACCTAATTTTCTATATTAACTTTAAATATTGCAAAAATATTAAAAGTTAAACCTAATAAAACTAAATCAATTGAATTAATTTATTTACAAAAAATAAAGTCATGAATTTAATTTTAATAAATAAAATGTATTTTTGGTTTTTTGATTTTATTAAGAAAAAGAATTAATTGGTTAGTTGAAATAATAAAAATAATTAATCAAATAATTAAATAAAATAAATAAAAGAAATAGAAAGAAAATGAAATAACCAAAAGGGGGGTTTGGGCCCAGATCAGGGGTTTGTTCATCAATTCAAAGGCTCAAACGTGCAATCCTGCATTGACCTTCCTTGATTCCCTGTGGCACATTGACCTGGCCTTATGATAGTCATCACCTTTGGGTCATCAGATTTGGCCTGGAGGCCATTTGGCAGATGCTCAGGTGATGGTGTATGATGTGCTGCGCCTTGGACGTTGCATAGGATGACCTGAAGAAAAATATTACAAATGCATTGGGGGACTTGGGATTCGAACCCAGGTCCTGTTGGACTATGCACTGACGCCTTCACCACTGGACCACTGTGTTTCTTTTGTTAGTGGAATACACAACAATTAATATATTTGAAACAAATTCATATGCCTGAACAAAAAAATAAAAAGCGCGAATTTTTGAATGGTTCAATGGGATGGGGACACGTCTTTGTCCCTGTCCTTGGAATCATACAGAGATTACCTGCGGATTTATATTCGCAGCTAATTCCCTAGGTCGAACCTAAAACCAAATCCAGTCCATGAAAACCCAAACAAAAAACACAGTCATGCTCGTCTCTCCCTCTTGAATGTATCCATGTCCATCAATAGCCTTGATTTCACCTGTAGAGAAAGTGCCCAAAAACGAATACCAAGAACCCTAGAATCGGCTAGGGGGTTACATGCTACGAAAACACAATCAAATAATGCCAAAAGTTTCTAAATGGGACGATAAACATGATTGTGTAAAGATTTTGGCAAGAAAATGCAAGAATAATGATATGCGATTTCAAATGCAGGGCGGCTTTCAGGGAGACTTACAGCGTATTTGATGAGGTTTCAGAGCTTGTAAAGGATTGGTTTTGACTCAGTGGATATCCAGCAAGAGGATATCGTGGAGATTTTGTGCTAAAACTGCCTCTAAGCACGTTTTCAGTTTCAAGCTTTTTCAAGCTTTTTTTCAAGTTTTGCTTTTGTGATTTGGCAGCCTCTAGGTTCTAATTCGTGCCTCTTTAGCTTGTATGAGTATATGGCAATTCATTAGGTCAAATATTGGGCTTTGAATCCTTGCCAATCAATGCTTGGAGATATGATATGATCCTCCATTAAAAAGCTTCCAATTTGATTCCAAATCCAATATTTTGTGCATGATATGGCTTGATTCGGATTTGATCATGTCCATAATGATATTTAAGACCTGTATCAATCAAAAAGATGCCAAGTTATCGAGATTTGGATTTTATTTGGATTTAAATTGATTAAAAATGAATTAATTCAATAAAAATCAAATAAAATAGAAAAATTAATAATTGGGCACAAGACTGAAGATAGGACACGTGCGCAGTGTGACAAGATCAAATCAAGTGGAAAAAAGTGGGCCCATTTGACAAAATTTGAAGTTTTGGGGATAGTTGACTTTTGGCAATTTTGGAAAAATTCCCAACTTCAACAATGCATAACTTCTTCAATTTTGAACTTTTGGAGGTGTTCTTGGACTCTTTAGAAACCTTGATATGTCCTATAACCAACCCTTTTGGTCTTATCTCATTTTTATATTCCATGCTCAAGTTATAAGCTTTGGAAAAAAAGGTGTTTTTGTTGGCTTTCAAAAATGACCTATAATGTCCAAATTTGTAACTATTTGTGAGTGCATTTCTTGATCTTGGGGTGTGAAGATGGATTGTAGGAAATTTCATCCTCTTCAAAATTAGCTTTGGATGGGTCATTTCTTATAAAGTATGAGAAAGTTATGCTTGGTCAAAGTTGAGTTGACTTTTCCTATAAAACCCTAATTTAGCAACTTTTGAATCTTGATGAATTTTGAGCAATCCTTGATGAATTATGATCAACCCTTGATCAAATGATGAATTATCCTTAAAAATTAGAATGTTGACAAAAAATCTTGAAGTTTGACTGTATATGGATCACAGTTGACTTTTGCCCTAGCATAGTCGATTTTGGGGCCTCTTGAGCAATTGACTGACCAAACTTCCTCTGCAAGGCTTGAAATTTGACATGAATGAACTTGAGAACATATTAGGATATTGGGGAGCACTTGGGGTCATTTGGATGTAAGGACCTTGATGCAACACAAAGCCCTAATTTTGAATTGACTGCCTTAGGAGATAGCTTGACTGTCCAACTCTTGAGCAATCTTGAACCACTTGGAGACTTTTCTTGAAATGTCTTGAGAAATATGGGAGGGAAAATTTTGGGGTACAACAAATATCTTTATAAAAAACATCAAAAAAATATTTTAATAGGCAATTAGATTTTAGGGTTTCAAACATGGGCCAGTCTTAAATTTTTGCGCGTTATTATTTTTCATACGATTATTTTTATTATGTAACTGCGCCCGGCTTGTAATAGTTAATTAGGGTTTTCAATTTTTGCATTTTACTTTTCAGTCATTATTTATGTATCTACACCAAAGCCTTGTAATAGCTGTAGGAACTATATTTCTCGCTTTATATTTATTATATGCTTGTATATAAACTGTTAGTAATTAGGCGTGCATGACAAGAATTAATCAATTAATCATTAGGTCACTAACATCAAGATAAATATAACTGAAAAAACACATTGTTTCACAGTTGCACCCTTAAGGTACTCCTCACTTGGTTGCCTCGGAAAACAATGGTCACGTCCATCGAACGTAGAGATATCTTAGCAAAGACCCTCAGTTTAAAGTCATCATAAAGATCATGGTCCCTTAACATCCCTCGAGTTGCCTACGAGAAATGATCTTGTCCCTCGATGTTGCCTATATGATGACAGTCCCTTCGAAATGCTAAGGTATCCTTACATGTTGCCTTCAATGACCATAAACTTCCTTTCGATAGTCCCTCAACATCCAACGACAGGGCTACCTACTCACTAATAATAGAATAGCACTATCTAAAGGGTAGGAGGAAAAGAACATTCTTTTTTGAGTAGGTAGGCAGTTCTTAAGTACTTGCTCAAACCTGATTCTTTTTTTACACTTACACACTTTCAAACTTCTTTTCAAAAGCGCTTTATCACACTCTTGAGGACTGATACAAGAGTTATTATAAAGCAAACAAAATCTTTCAAAACAAACAAACACAAAAACAATTTTAAAAAATGAGCAAGTACCTAAGAACCCGTGGAAAACTATGGATGGAAAGGGTGATAACACCTTCCCTTTCCATAATCTACCCTCCTTACTCAGAAAAACTCGAAAAAGGTATTTTTCTGGTCTTTTCACCCTTTCCTTTGTTGGATAAAAGAAAAGTCGATGGCGACTCTTGCTTACTGCGACATTTGCAAACAAAAAATACAAACTAGTATAATAGTCGGTTCTGCCACCGTATCACAGGTGCTAAAGGTACCTTTGTGTAAATCTGCCATAATCCTCTCTGCTTCGCTCTTGTCTACATAACAAAGTAAGTAGAGTTGTGGTTGCGCTTGTAGAGGGTTCCATTACTGAAGAAGAACTTTGCAGAGAACCTTCTCAGAAACTTCTTATCATTGATAGATGCCTCCTAAGGGTATTCTTGAGCTTCGAGATACCTTTTCACTTCATGGAACCCAGTTTTGTCTGTTACCCCTTCAGTATCGATCTCATAGTAGTAAGCTGGTTCGTCCAATCTCTCAATAGTGATCTGAGGAGCCTCATTGTCCCATATTACCTTGAACATAGATGACATAGTAGCTAGCGCATCCGCTAACTAATTCTCATCTCGTGGAAAATGTTCAAAGGTGACTTCTTCAAAGTGTGGAAGCAATGTCAGCACATGTTCTTTGTAAGGGATGAGATTAGGGTGCTTCGTGTCCCACTCTCCTTTGATTTGACTTAATACCAAGGCCGAATCTCTGAAAACACTCAAGAACTTGATCCTCGGGTCAATAGCAGCTTGGAGACCCATGATGCATGCTTCATACTCAGCCATATTGGTGGTACAGTTGAAACATAGTCTGGCGGTGAAAGGAGTATGACAGCCTTCAAGAGATATGACTACAGCACCAATGCTATTGCCAAGTGCGTTGGAAGCTCCGTCAAAAACCATGGTCCATCGGGATCCTTTCTCAGGTCCTTCATCCGGTCCAGGTTCTTCATATTCAGTCACTAACATAATATTCTCATCCGGGAATTAAAAGTTCATGGATTGGTAGTCATCCACAGCCTGATGCGCCAAATGATCAGCTAATACACTTCCCTTGATTGCTTTTTGGGTTGTGTATTGAATGTCGTATTCGGTCAGGATCATTTTATATCTCGTTATTCTTCTAGAGAGAGCGGGCTTCTCAAAGATGTGCTTGATCGGATCCATCTTAGATATCAACAAAGTAGTGTGGGTCAGCATATACTGTCTTAGTTAGCGAGTAACCTATGCCAAAACGCATCAAGTTTTCTCGAGCAGTGAGTATCTTATTTCACAGTTGGTAAACTTTTTGCTAAGGTAGTTATTTCACCCTAAAATTTTCCCTCTCATTTCATTCAATACATGCCTCTAGAGGTCCTCAATTGCTCAAGGACGACTAAGAAGTGACCAGGCAAACTCTCCCCCTAAAGGCAATGAACCTCAACTAGGGTTTCAATTTTAAGCAAGATGTGTGAGTCCCAAGGATTCCAAATGTTCTCCATTTTCCTAATATGTCCTCAAGATCATCCATGTCAAATTCCATGCCTTGAACAACAAGTTTGCTCAGTCAACTGCTCAAATGCCTGAAAATTAACTATATTAGGTCAAAAGTCAATTGTGGCCCAAGTACAGTCAAACTTCAAGATTTTTGGTCAACATCAATATTTTGAAGTGATATCCATCATTTGATCAAGTATTGATCATGATTCCTCAAGAAATGCTCCTAACTCATCAAAAGTCAAAAATGGCAAATTAGGGTTTCTATAGGAAAAGTCAACCAAACTTTGACCAGGCATAACTTTCTCATACTTCATCAGAAATTTTTCCACCAAGGCTCATTTTGAAGACAATCAAATTCCCTACAAATTCTCTTCATCCCTCAAGTTCAAGAAATGATGCAGTTAAAAGATACAAGCTCAGAAATTATAGGCCCTTTCAAAAAGTCAACAAAAACACCTTTTGGGTCAAAGCTCCTTACATGAACATGGAAGACCCAATTGAAATGAAACTAAAAGGGTTGTTTTGAGGACATCCTAAGATCTCTAAAAAGTCCAAGAACACCCTCTTAGGGTTAAAATTAAGAAAGATATGCATTGCTAAAGTTGACCAATTTTATGAAAATGGACAAATGTCAATATGAGCAACATGGTTTTTTTTGAACTAATGGGCGTGGGTTTTGGATCTCAAACATATCCATGGACTTATGCAAGACATTTAAATCCATTATTTTATTTTTATGATATTTTTTTTATTTATTTGAATTTTTATTCATTTAAATCTTAATAAATCAAATAAAATAGTAAAATGATGAATTAAATTCAAATATTTGTTTTATGATCAGATCATGAGCCTAGCATCAGAAGATTGAATCCAAATTTCGTGCAAGGGCTGATTGGAGAGGAAAAAAGCAAGTTTTGGCCAAATTTGGAAACATATAATTCTAAGATTCAAATCAAATCTTTTCCATTCAATCTCCATGATTCAAATCATTTTTGTTGCCCTAATACATCCAAAAATATAAACATAACATTGCCAGACAAAAAGAACAAGGGTTGGCCGCACAAAAATCACGTTCAAGATTCCAAATTTTCAAGAGAAAAGTGTCAACCGGATTTGGAGTTACATAAGAATTTAAGGTATTCTGATGCTTGCAATCAATTCCTAGAGGCATTCTGAAGCTAGCTGCATCACTCCCAAGCGCCAAACCTCCAAGAATCGTGCCTGTTGTACCCCAAAATTTGCCCTCCCATATTCATCAAGAAATGGCCAAGCTAAGGTCACAAAATTCCCCCAGGGTTGTGCAGCTCAACTGTCTCCTATACAGTCAAAACTAGGGTTTGAGTTCTGGTCAAGCAAATGAACTTTTCAAAGGCCCAATCAAGTCTCACATGCCTACAAATGGGGTCAAGCATCCTCATGTCAAGTTTCAAGGCATTCAGCTCAAAATTGCACAGTCAAAACCCTAGATTGCACTACAGTCAACTGTAGGGGCAAAATGGTCATTTGACAGTCAAAAGTTCAAATTTTTGGTCAACATATCATTTTGAAGCCACAAACATCATTTGATCAATGCTTGATCATGATTCTCAAAATTTGGGCTCAGAAATCATCAAGATGCAAAAGTTGCTATATTTGGACAGCTGAAAAAGTCAACTGAAATTGACCAGGGCATAACTTTCACTTGGATTATCAGAAAAATTCCATCCAAAGCTCATTTTGAAGAGAAAGCCATTTCCTACAATTCATCTTCATGTTCCAAGTCCAAGAAATGCTCTCACAAAAAGTTATCAATTTCAACATTATAGGTCATTTTCAAAAGTCAACAAAAAGTGACTTTAAGTCAAAGGCCATAACTTGAGATTGGTAAATCAAAATGACATGGGACCAAAGGCATTGGTTAAAGGACTCAAAGACCTTTCCAAAATGTCCAAGAACATGTGAAAAGCTTAAAAATTGACCAAGTTATGCCTTGTGGAAGTTGGGAAATATTTAGGAATTTTGAAAAGTCAACATTGATGCAAAAGGCCTAAAAATGCAAATGGGCCCATTTTTCTTCCAAATTTCTTCATGCCAAGCCTATGCACGACCACTAGGCCCAAAGGGAAGTATTCTCATATTTTTTAATTATTTATTTGAATTAATACTAATTTATATTCATTTAAATGATTTTAATATATGAAAAATATAACCTTAACCTAAAAAAAATCTTTTCATGCATGTTTATTCATAATATTTCGTGCATATCCCAATTAGGCAAATTTGGATGAGATTTGGATCATGATTGAACAAAAACCATGAAAAAAGATTCAAAAAATATCTTGTAAAATCAAATCTTGAAATCATTGAATACAAGAGATTTTGTGGAAATTTGTTAACCTAAAGTGATCACTACATATTCAGGAATGCAAACCTAATGCATTTGGACAAAAAGCTGCGCTGAGAAACCTCATACAAACTTGCAAAAAATTCTCAAAAAGCATAAAACTGTTTTCAAGGTTCTAGGTCGATTGAGGTCCCAATTTCTTTTTCAAAAGCTTGCCAAGGTTGCCCTGATCAATTTCCAATCCAGAATATCCATTAAAACGTCACGAATTGGTATCCACGATTCAGACTGTGAAGAGAAAAATGCCAAATCATATATCATAATTCATGCATCCTTTTATGTTTTTGTTGATGGATTCTTGTTCTCTGCACTGTTTTGAAACTAACTATCACCTTTAATTTGATTATTGCGCTATGCATAAAATTCTGCCATGGATGAAAGTTAGGGTTTGCAGGTCCACCAATTTGGGGTTTTTGAGATGAGGAAAAATTGAGGTTCCAGACTAGTACCAATGGCCTAAGCAGATTGAGACGAAGAGTATAGCACCCTCGCGCTCAATTTATGAGCGACGAGGGGCTAGTCGCTATTTTCTCCTAAGTCCCCTAAAGCAACGAGCAAAAAACCGTTGCCATCGTCTTTCATGTTTCAGAAAACGAAAGAGATGATGAGTTGTCACCCGGAGACAGGCTAGTTTGAGTTTACGCGCGTTTTTAACAATTATGCGTTAATCTTACTTTTTATTATTTGTTTGATATTATATGTTAATTGAAAGCGAATAGCTCAGCTGGCAACGCACTATGCATGTGACTTCAAAGACCTGGGTTCAAGTCCCAGGTCTGGCCAAACTTCATATTATTTTTCAATATGTCATTCTATGCAGCGTTAACGTGAAAGACCACCATGTTCCATCAATATCTCACCATACACGCGTTCCACATGATCAGATCAAAGGCTGCAATGCAAAGAACATACCATAGGCTGGTCAACGTGCCATACAAGATCCAGAAAGTCAATGAAAATGCATGCTTATTGGGCCAGGCTTTTCACAAAAACACCTCCTTATTTGGGGCAACCCCCACCCTGGTTTGATTATTTATTTTTATTGTTTTAATTATTATATTATTAATTTCTATTGCTTTCATTAATTAATTTATTTTTTTTATAAAATATGAAAACATTATAAAAAATCAGAAAAACACAAAAAACATAATATTTATTTTATAATAATTATTTTCATAAATAAATTAATATGTCAATATTTAGTTAATTAGGTTTTAATTTTAATCTCTTTTTAATAACAATCCAAAAAAAAACATGTAGAATTAGGTTAATAGTTTTAATGTCTTTTTAATTTTTATTTCTCACAATACTATTTATTTACTTATTTTATTTTCATAAATTAAATTGCACATAAATGAATTAGGGTAATTTAGGTCTTATTTTAATTCTTTCTTAATAAATAAAAAATATTAGAATTAGGGTTTGTTTCTTAATTTAATTTTAATTAATTCTCCTTTTTCTCATTAAATCTAAAAAACACAAAATACTAAAAACATTTGATCATTTAATTTTTAATTCTCATTAATTTTTAATTATTTGCAAAAAGGGTCCAACGCCCGTCATTAATCATTTAATTCGCGCATTTATCTTTTATCGTTTATATAATCATGTAATTGCCCCAAAGCGTTGTAATTTACTTTTCGCACTTTATTTTCTTCGCATTATTTATTTTTCCGCTAAATCGGGTCTGGTTTAATTTTGGCGATGTGGACCCGCGCCTTTGTAATAGTTTAGATTTATTTCCTCGCGAATTTTATATCTCTTAATCAAGCATGAAAGAATGAATGGACTTAAATTAAAATCAAGCGTAGAACACGACAAACATGACAAGACAAAAATACTTGAAACATGACACACAATTCGCACACACCACCCCTAGGGTATGCCTCACTGTTGCCTTGCCTCGAAAGGTGGTCGTCGAGTAGAAAACGTCTTAGTAAGTCCTCATGATCCGGGAACCTGGCATGAGGGTAGCTTCTAAGGTGTCTTCCCATTGCTCCGGTGATCACCATGTCCCGAACCTCGAATTGACCCGAACACCTCCAACGGTGGTGCTACCTACCTCTCAATGGTGGGATGGCACTACTTTAAAGGACATTTACACAGACGAATTCCTTAGGGTAGGTAGACGACTCTAGATACTTGCTCTAAATTTCCAAACAAAACAAAATACTTTTCACACCAACACATTTTCAAAAAGCTTTCAAAGCAAACTTTTCAAACACTCTGACGTACGAGTCGATCTGAAATTTTTCAAAGAAACTTTTTTAAACCCACATTGAAAAGCAAACATTTTGAAAACACAAAGTGAGCAAGTATCTAAGAGCCCATGGATAACCATGGATAGAAAGGGTGCTAACACCTTCCCTTTCTATAACCTACCTCCCGAACCGAGAGCAATCTCTATAAGGAATTTTTCTGTGCTTTTGTCCTTTCCTATTGGAGAAAATAAAAGACGGTGGCGACTCTTGCTTCCGCGACATTTCGCGAACCAGCGTTAAACAGTCAGTTCCAGATCCACCGATCACAGAACTGGCGACTCTGCTGGGGACTATCTTTAAAGTGAGGTATACCTTAGGGCTAGCTTATAACTATGTTTTCAATTGTTTTCCTTGTTTGCTTTGCTATTGTGGGTTGCATCGGAGATACATAGATCCTAACCCGGATCTGGGGATACCCTGTTTAGGTAGCATAAGCTGTGAGGGACCTGTCCGGCGTAGACCGACACAGGTGAAGCAGTGGCTACGTTGGTGTGGCACCTTAGTCTGTACCGATATCCCTTGTGTTGCAACGAGGAGAATATGGGTCTTCTAAGGAGTCATTAAGCACCAACAACCTTAGAACCTTAAATGACACAACTTGGCCATTAGAACAGTAGCAGTATGCTACGCCCATTGAGGCTAAACTCTCGTGATGGTTCTGGCCGCAAGAAAAGATTGCGATGCTGGAGTTATGACCGATTGAGGATAGTCAATGATATTGGGATCCTCTAAGAACCCGGTTACTTTGATAGGACAGGTTGAACCCACCAACTTCAAGAGGGTACTACCCGGACCTCATGCTGGCCTAAACCCTAAGGGCTTCTCTTGTGTGACTTGTGTGCCCTTGTACTTGCCTACTTGCGTACTTGTTACCTGACACTTGTTTCTTACAGGTCTTGTTTATAGTCCTTAATTGGGACTCATCACAGGGTACTAATTTCTTGCAGGTCTTGTTTATAGTCCTTAACTAGGACTCATAACAAGTTTATCAAATTTCTGGCAGGGTTTGTTTTAGTCCTTAACCAGGACTCATAACAAGTTTATCAAGTTTCTTGCAGGTTTCGGGTTCGCAGTCCTTAATTGGGACTCATAACATGGTTACCTACATTACCCCATGCATAGCATGACATCATACCATTGCATACCATTGCATACACCCTAACCCATTTCAAGGATCTCAAGGGCTTGTGATGCAGGTCATGATGAACCAACCGCCCAGCAAGGGGCAAAGAGGATTTATTTTCCTCCAGCTAAGGTCGTCAGAGGCTATGACCCACTTGATATGGTGAGCTCTGACTCCTGAAGAAGGTCCCCTTAACCAAGGTTGTTTGGAAATCTAAACCAGACACGATGACTAAAGTCAGAGGCTATGACCCACTGGATATGGTGAGCCTTTGACCCTTAGAAGAAAGACTCTCAACAAATATGAAGGTCTTTCAATCAAACTGCCGGATCCAAATGCTAACCAATTTTTCTTGTTTACCCCGCGAGGTCCTTGAAAACATTGCATGCATATCATACCCATCATTGCATAGCAGGTATCCCTTGTTGCAGGTCACTCACCCTTCTCGCTGTTTATTTCAGCAATGGCTCGCCCACAAGACAACCAGGACTTTCTTGCTCAAGAGACTCGGTTCGGGGAAATCCTCCTGAATCTATCCGAGGGGCAGGAGGAGCTAAGGACACTTCTCACAGAGACCTCCGCCAGGGGCAATGCTGAGGATGGAAAGTTGGAACACCTACAAGCTGAGATGGATGCTATGAAAGCCCAGATGCTGGGACAGAGGAATATCATTCACCGTCTAGTTCAAAGACAAGAGGAGCTCTGGTTTCTCTTCAACCAACTGCTTCAGGGTGACCTACTGGGGCAAACATCTGAGGGTAAAAAGCCATTCATCATCCAATCATCCTCGAGACAAGAGGATAAAGGGAAAGTTCCTCAAATGACTCCAGTGCCACAAATTCAACGCCAACCTCACCGAGTTCAGCCAGACAAGCCCCGGAGGCAATTCACCCAGCTCAACATGTCGCTGTTTCAAGCTTTGCAACGCCTATTGAGGTTGAATCTGATCACATTAAAGGCTCATCCCCGGAATCCCAACACAGCATCTCCTGCCTATGACCCCAATAAGAGATGTGCCTACCACTCTGCTAGCCCAGGACATGACACCAATGAATGTTGGGAGCTGAGGAACAAAATCCAGAACCTGATCGATGAAGGGACAGTGGAGTTCACACAAGATGGACAGGTTGAATTTTTCTACCATTCCTCCAAGGATCATCAGTTGAAGTGACAAGCTCCGAGACTAAGAAACTTTTGTTCATTCGGATGTTCAAGTTGTGTTTCCTTTCGACTGTTCAAACATTTATTCATGTTAAACATTGTTATCACATTAATGCATCGCTTATGTCTATTTTGAATCAATATATTCGTATTCACTAAATGCCAATTATTTTTCATATTATTTTCATATTTTTCTGATGTCAACTCTTGATCTAAAATTCTAAGCCTCTTGAGGGAGGATGACGAAAACGATACCACGATCTTTACAGTATGCTTTTGAACAGACCCCGCTGATGAGGTACAGGCATTGTTTCAATCCATAAACACTGGAGTTATAAGGATGATAATCCCTCGTCAACCCATCAGAGCCAAAGAAGTAGGAGTTTTATTTTCGAAATTGAAACCCTTAATCATAACCTGGGGCAGGGTAGTTCTCTCGGTTGATCCAAGTGCATAGCGAATGGCACCAAAGAGATCCTTAAACAAAAAAAGTAATGGTTCAGAACAATCAAAAGGACAGGCAGTCATTATCCAAAAAAAATCATAAACGAAAAGCCCAAGAAGTCAAAACCTATAAAAAGGGACTTATAAAACTGGGGCATCCCGCTGACTGTAATTCCAAAAAGGAAACAGTTCAGGCAAAAAAGAAAGGGATAACAAAAATCAAGAAAGAGGTCACACAAACCCTCAACAAAAAAAATAACTGCCTAGTCAGAATAAATCATCAATGTTTGAACCATCACCGAAAATCAAAGCAAAGACTCGAACGAGGTCTAACGTATGATCAACTGAGTTTAGGTTTGAAGAACATCACGAAGAGCGGGTGGGTATAAATAAAATTTGAGCCTTTATCCTTTGTTTCTTAAACCGTGAACCAGGCCACGTTATAACCCCTAAAAGTCCTAGCTGAAGCATGGGTTAGTTCGAAAGCATACTGTTACGAAGGTATCCTGACTCCTTAAGGCTACGGTAAATGCAGTGTTGACATCACGTTTTACAAACAATCACTTGTTCTATGAAAAAAGAATGCATTTTCAAAATCTTCAAGACAGACATAAGCTTTGCATTTTTAACATAACTTTGTTTGCATATGACTTTTTGTTTGAACAGCAGGGAAATTCGCATAATGAAAGTCTAATGAACGAGAGTATCTCCAATCAAGGGGCATGGCATGACTATTGTCCATCATCTGGGGCAGTTAAGTCAAGATCCAGAGAATCTCTCAAAAGGCCAAAAGCCTGGGGCAAATCTCCGCCTGAGTCACTTGGGGGCATTCCAGCAACAAATCTTGCCTGATCAAACACCCTTTGATGGCATGACAAAACACTTCTGACAGGGGCAATTCCCTACATCCTGAGGACACGGACATAGTCGAAAAAAATACTGCGCATAATCAAAGACCCGCTAGGTTGACATACCTAGGCAAAAATAAGGGCTTCCCGGCGAACCAAAAGGGTTCGGGCAAAATGAAGGGATGAAATGAAAAATCTGTACACCCGGCAAGTCGAAAACCTGAAAAGGCGGCTTGGGCAAAAATGGGTATCCCGGTGGACTGAAAACCCGAAAGGGCGGCCCAGGCAAAAGTTAGGGATCAAAGCGTACGACTATGTCCTGTCATTCATATCACTTGCCTACCAGAAGAAGGTTTGTCCGCCAACAACTATCAGCACCTCATAGGTCTTTCTCTCCTCAGAAACAGGGGCAATAAGGAGTCACCTAAGAGCAATCTAATGGTTCTATCCCCCAAGGTGCCAAGATAGGTTCAGCTAAAGAACATAACCGGTACATCTTAAATCCCCAGAGAGTGGTTCAGTAAAAACAATACCTTCTTCTCCAAGCTATTATCAGATTGTCAAGGAAATTGAGTATCCTCCCGTATATCCCAACCTCCCCAGCAGCAGCACATATTCAATACAAGCATCCCCGGCAGTCTTGGCCTAAAGATTGTTCCCCGGCGGTATCTCAGTCACTTCCCCTGCATAACGAAACTTCCCCAGGAGTCCAATCCGGTTTCCCCAGGAAGTTGGGATTCATATCCCCAAGCAATAAGCTTATCCCCAGTAGATCCTGGAAGCTTATCCCCTCGCAGAGCACGAACGTATCGCCCGGCTTTATTTAAAGAGTTATTTCCTTAACAGGATATAACTGGGTTATCCTCAGCCAGAAGCCACGGGAAGAGCGTCGTCGACAAAGCCTTCCTACCCCAGCGAAGTCTATCAACGCTTCCTGTACAACAAGGGTTTCCTCAGCAAGCCGTTCTCAATAATTCAGCAAAGCATTTCTCTCCCCACAAAGTACCGCTTCCTAGCATGGTCGTCAGAGTATCTTTTCTCCCCGCAGAATCTTCCATTTGCCAAGTTTATTCCTCAACGGAGTTATCTTCTCCTACCAGTATTCTTGCAACTACCATCCCCAGCGGAAGGGAAATCAATACCTCAACATCAGCCCAGGATACGACTTCCTAGCGCCTGTCAAGGATTTACTTTCCTAGACAAAAATATACATTCATAAAACGTCACATACATCATTATAGCATGCATAGACACATCATATCATACAAGTCTCATTTACATCAAGAACGTCATTGCATATCATACATTGCATATGACTGACTTTTACCTTTCAGGAAGGATGCAGTTTAAATTCTCAATCACATTTCAAGACCTAGACCGGTCCAGTCCAATCAACCCTAAGATTTTCCTGATTCTTACCCAGTCCAAGGCCTTCTCTGGTTCAGTCAGATCGACCCTAAGATCTCCCTGGTTCTTATCCCAGTAGAAGACACCCAAGATTTTTCTCAACGAGCGTTGTTGAAGATAAAGTCACCCAAGATTTCCTTAACGAGCGTTGTTGAGGTTACCAAGATTTTTCTCAACGAGCGTTGTTGAAGATAAAGTCACCCAAGATTTCCTTAACGAGCGTTGTTGAGGTTACCAAGATTTTTCTCAACGAGCGTTGTTGAAGATAAAGTCACCCAAGACTTCCTTAACGAGCGTTGTTGAGGTCACCAAGATTTTTCCTCAACAAGCGTTGTTGAAGTTAAAGTTTCTTTTGTGGTCCCCTCTCCGACGGTGAGCGTGAGGTGGTAATTCCTTTTTCGAGATGTTTTCCTCTCCGACGGTGAGCGTGAGGTGATAGTCTTTTGTGGTCCCCTCTCCGACGGTGAGCGTGAGGTGGTAATTCCTTTTTCAAGATGTTTTCCTCTCCGACGATGAGCGTGAGGTGATAGTCTTTTGTGGTCCCCTCTCCGACGGTGAGCGTGAGGTGGTAATTCCTTTTTCGAGATGTTTTCCTCTCCGACGGTGAGCGTGAGGTGATAGTCTTTTGTGGTCCCCTCTCCGACGGTGAGCGTGAGGTGGTAATTCCTTTTTCAAGATGTTTTCCTCTCCGACGATGAGCGTGAGGTGATAGTCTTTTGTGGTCCCCTCTCCGACGGTGAGCGTGAGGTGGTAATTCCTTTTTCGAGATGTTTTCCTCTCCGACGGTGAGCGTGAGGTGATAGTCTTTTGTGGTCCCCTCTCCGACGGTGAGCGTGAGGTGGTAATTCCTTTTTCGAGATGTTTTCCTCTCCGACGGTGAGCGTGAGGTGATATTCTCTTATGGTCCCCTCTCCAACGGCGCGTGAGGTGGTAATTCCTTCTTCAGATGTTTCCCTCTCCGGCATGAGCGTGAGGTGATATCTCCTTTCAGATTATAATTTCCTATAGTTCCCTCTCCAACGTGAGCGAGGTAACTCCCTTTGAGATTGTAATATCCTTTGGTTCTCTTCCTGACACTACGAAGATGGTAATCCTCATCAAGATTTTCTCAACGAGCGTTGTTGAAGTT
The DNA here is from genome assembly GCA_948472305.1 of Vicia faba. Classification (NCBI taxonomy): domain Eukaryota; kingdom Viridiplantae; phylum Streptophyta; class Magnoliopsida; order Fabales; family Fabaceae; genus Vicia; species Vicia faba. The sequence goes on from OX451735.1 coordinate 1,544,114,665, forward strand.
AAAATCATCCAAGGTTCACTTATCATTCAGGCTAAGGCAGTAACCATCCCTGGTTCATTCATCAACGTTTGAAGCTCCAGACCCAGCTCCTGTAACCCGTCAGGACATATCTATAGCAAGCATCTAAAATCAGCTCCTGCAACGTGTCAGGTACTCATTTTTCTATTTTGCAGGTATGCAGGTTCTCGCTAAGGAATCTCCTACGCGATCAACGCCCAGATGGCATCTATAAGCCCATCATCCTATCCAGCAATCTCTAAATGGCATCTATAAGCCCATTCCCCCATCACCGTCACTATGTGAGCGCAAATTTCTGGGCACTTTAATGTTCAATCATCTTTTACCCTCGGATTACGAAAGGCACGTCAGCCAATCTGCATCCTCAGGTCTAAGAAAATTGAACAGGGGCAACTGTTGTACCCCAAAATTTGCCCTCCCATATTCATCAAGAAATGGCCAAGCTAAGGTCACAAAATTCCCCCAGGGTTGTGCAGCTCAACTGTCTCCTATACAGTCAAAACTAGGGTTTGAGTTCTGGTCAAGCAAATGAACTTTTCAAAGGCCCAATCAAGTCTCACATGCCTACAAATGGGGTCAAGCATCCTCATGTCAAGTTTCAAGGCATTCAGCTCAAAATTGCACAGTCAAAACCCTAGATTGCACTACAGTCAACTGTAGGGGCAAAATGGTCATTTGACAGTCAAAAGTTCAAATTTTTGGTCAACATATCATTTTGAAGCCACAAACATCATTTGATCAATGCTTGATCATGATTCTCAAAATTTGGGCTCAGAAATCATCAAGATGCAAAAGTTGCTATATTTGGACAGCTGAAAAAGTCAACTGAAATTGACCAGGGCATAACTTTCACTTGGATTATCAGAAAAATTCCATCCAAAGCTCATTTTGAAGAGAAAGCCATTTCCTACAATTCATCTTCATGTTCCAAGTCCAAGAAATGCTCTCACAAAAAGTTATCAATTTCAACATTATAGGTCATTTTCAAAAGTCAACAAAAAGTGACTTTAAGTCAAAGGCCATAACTTGAGATTGGTAAATCAAAATGACATGGGACCAAAGGCATTGGTTAAAGGACTCAAAGACCTTTCCAAAATGTCCAAGAACATGTGAAAAGCTTAAAAATTGACCAAGTTATGCCTTGTGGAAGTTGGGAAATTTTTAGGAATTTTGAAAAGTCAACATTGATGCAAAAGGCCTAAAAATGCAAATGGGCCCATTTTTCTTCCAAATTTCTTCATGCCAAGCCTATGCACGACCACTAGGCCCAAAGGGAAGTATTCTCATATTTTTTAATTATTTATTTGAATTAATACTAATTTATATTCATTTAAATGATTTTAATATATGAAAAATATAACCTTAACCTAAAAAAAATCTTTTCATGCATGTTTATTCATAATATTTCGTGCATATCCCAATTAGGCAAATTTGGATGAGATTTGGATCATGATTGAACAAAAACCATGAAAAAAGATTCAAAAAATATCTTGTAAAATCAAATCTTGAAATCATTGAATACAAGAGATTTTGTGGAAATTTGTTAACCTAAAGTGATCACTACATATTCAGGAATGCAAACCTAATGCATTTGGACAAAAAGCTGCGCTGAGAAACCTCATACAAACTTGCAAAAAATTCTCAAAAAGCATAAAACTGTTTTCAAGGTTCTAGGTCGATTGAGGTCCCAATTTCTTTTTCAAAAGCTTGCCAAGGTTGCCCTGATCAATTTCCAATCCAGAATATCCATTAAAACGTCACGAATTGGTATCCACGATTCAGACTGTGAAGAGAAAAATGCCAAATCATATATCATAATTCATGCATCCTTTTATGTTTTTGTTGATGGATTCTTGTTCTCTGCACTGTTTTGAAACTAACTATCACCTTTAATTTGATTATTGCGCTATGCATAAAATTCTGCCATGGATGAAAGTTAGGGTTTGCAGGTCCACCAATTTGGGGTTTTTGAGATGAGGAAAAATTGAGGTTCCAGACTAGTACCAATGGCCTAAGCAGATTGAGACGAAGAGTATAACACCCTCGCGCTCAATTTATGAGCGACGAGGGGCTAGTCGCTATTTTCTCCTAAGTCCCCTAAAGCAACGAGCAAAAAACCGTTGCCATCGTCTTTCATGTTTCAGAAAACGAAAGAGATGATGAGTTGTCACCCGGAGACAGGCTAGTTTGAGTTTACGCGCGTTTTTAACAATTATGCGTTAATCTTACTTTTTATTATTTGTTTGATATTATATGTTAATTGAAAGCGAATAGCTCAGCTGGCAACGCACTATGCATGTGACTTCAAAGACCTGGGTTCAAGTCCCAGGTCTGGCCAAACTTCATATTATTTTTCAATATGTCATTCTATGCAGCGTTAACGTGAAAGACCACCATGTTCCATCAATATCTCACCATACACGCGTTCCACATGATCAGATCAAAGGCTGCAATGCAAAGAACATACCATAGGCTGGTCAACGTGCCATACAAGATCCAGAAAGTCAATGAAAATGCATGCTTATTGGGCCAGGCTTTTCACAAAAACACCTCCTTATTTGGGGCAACCCCCACCCTGGTTTGATTATTTATTTTTATTGTTTTAATTATTATATTATTAATTTCTATTGCTTTCATTAATTAATTTATTTTTTTTATAAAATATGAAAACATTATAAAAAATCAGAAAAACACAAAAAACATAATATTTATTTTATAATAATTATTTTCATAAATAAATTAATATGTCAATATTTAGTTAATTAGGTTTTAATTTTAATCTCTTTTTAATAACAATCCAAAAAAAAACATGTAGAATTAGGTTAATAGTTTTAATGTCTTTTTAATTTTTATTTCTCACAATACTATTTATTTACTTATTTTATTTTCATAAATTAAATTGCACATAAATGAATTAGGGTAATTTAGGTCTTATTTTAATTCTTTCTTAATAAATAAAAAATATTAGAATTAGGGTTTGTTTCTTAATTTAATTTTAATTAATTCTCCTTTTTCTCATTAAATCTAAAAAACACAAAATACTAAAAACATTTGATCATTTAATTTTTAATTCTCATTAATTTTTAATTATTTGCAAAAAGGGTCCAACGCCCGTCATTAATCATTTAATTCGCGCATTTATCTTTTATCGTTTATATAATCATGTAATTGCCCCAAAGCGTTGTAATTTACTTTTCGCACTTTATTTTCTTCGCATTATTTATTTTTCCGCTAAATCGGGTCTGGTTTAATTTTGGCGATGTGGACCCGCGCCTTTGTAATAGTTTAGATTTATTTCCTCGCGAATTTTATATCTCTTAATCAAGCATGAAAGAATGAATGGACTTAAATTAAAATCAAGCGTAGAACACGACAAACATGACAAGACAAAAATACTTGAAACATGACACACAATTCGCACACACCACCCCTAGGGTATGCCTCACTGTTGCCTTGCCTCGAAAGGTGGTCGTCGAGTAGAAAACGTCTTAGTAAGTCCTCATGATCCGGGAACCTGGCATGAGGGTAGCTTCTAAGGTGTCTTCCCATTGCTCCGGTGATCACCATGTCCCGAACCTCGAATTGACCCGAACACCTCCAACGGTGGTGCTACCTACCTCTCAATGGTGGGATGGCACTACTTTAAAGGACATTTACACAGACGAATTCCTTAGGGTAGGTAGACGACTCTAGATACTTGCTCTAAATTTCCAAACAAAACAAAATACTTTTCACACCAACACATTTTCAAAAAGCTTTCAAAGCAAACTTTTCAAACACTCTGACGTACGAGTCGATCTGAAATTTTTCAAAGAAACTTTTTTAAACCCACATTGAAAAGCAAACATTTTGAAAACACAAAGTGAGCAAGTATCTAAGAGCCCATGGATAACCATGGATAGAAAGGGTGCTAACACCTTCCCTTTCTATAACCTACCTCCCGAACCGAGAGCAATCTCTATAAGGAATTTTTCTGTGCTTTTGTCCTTTCCTATTGGAGAAAATAAAAGACGGTGGCGACTCTTGCTTCCGCGACATTTCGCGAACCAGCGTTAAACAGTCAGTTCCAGATCCACCGATCACAGTGCCCAATACAATCACGATTTGTTCTTTCTTTTTGAAAATGATTATGGTCGTACGTGCATTATAAATGATTTAGATCATGCATTCTTGCTTCTATGAATGATTAGAACATATTTGAATCGTTAATTGCCTGTTTTGATGAATGTATGACAATATGCCATTATTAGGGTTTTGACCTTAGATTTAGGGTTTTCAGATACAGGTAAATTGGGCCTAAAGAGGAGTACCATCATGCTAAGGGGATCAAACCGAGTTGATCCATGGCTTTAAACTTAATTTATTTTGCGTGTTTAAGATTTTGAAAATTGTAGGTGATTTAGTGAAGGACACTGTCCGTAGGTAAAGATCCATAGGCTAATGCGACAGAGGGTTGAGGAAGACAACTGCGTGGCATATCCTGGTTGGCTAGTTTGAAATAGCGCGCGGTTTTTAAAAAAAAAAAAGAAATTCTGACCATTATTTTGAATATATTGTTTTGTGTTTATTTTATATAACGAATGACAAGATGGTTTGGTGGTAAGGAAGAACGCGCATGAAGTGGAAGACCTGGGTTCGATTCCCATGTCTGGAGTTTTATTTTTCTAACAGGTTTCACATAGATCCAGTGCGCACAGATACAAGGTGTTCATCATAAGCCCTTGCACCATCACCATCAGATCAAAGTGACCTGAATCCAACGCTTCCAAGCATGCAGTTCCGTGGTGGACCTTCCAGATGCAGCATTACCAGATCCAAAGCTGTAGTGGGCCACCAGATCTGGACCTTAGCAAAATTCAGTAATGCACCCCCCTAATTTGGACTTCCTACCCCTGGCCCATTCTTTTTTTATTACTTTATTTTCTTTTTTAGTTTATATATTTTTTTTAAATTCATTTTTTTTTAAATTAGAAAATGAGAAAATCATAAAAAATAAGACTTAGAGTTTTTCTTAATAAAATTAATTTTTGCAAATTAATTTAATTAACTTTAATTTGTTTTCTTTAATTTAAAATTAATTAGAGATTAGGTTAAATTTCAAATTTTTTTATACAATATTTAATAAGCAATTAGATTTTAGGGTTTCAAACGTATGCCAATCTTAATTTTTGCGCGTTATTATTTTTCATACGATTATCCTTTTTATTATGTAACTGTGCCCGGTTTGTAATAGTTTAATTAGGGTTTTTAATTTCAGCACTTTACTTTTCAGTCATATATAATTGTAATTTCCCCGAAGCCTTGTAATAGCTGTAGGTTTTTACTTTCCGCACTATATTATATGCTTGTATATAAATTGTTCGTAAATTAGGCGTGCATGACAAGAATTAATCAATCAATCATTAGATCACTAACATCAAGATAAAATGCCTGAAAAAGCACATTGTTGCACACTTGCACCCCTAGGGTATTTCCCCACTTTGGTTGCCTTCGGAAGTGGTCATGTCCCTCGAACATAGGGATACTCTTAGCAAAGACCCTCGGTTTAAAAGTCATCATAAAGATCATGGTCCCTTAATGTCCCTCGAGTTGCCTACGAGAAATGATCTTGTCCCTCGATGTTTCCTACGAATATATGATGATAGTCCCTTCGAATTGCTAAGGTATCTCTACATGTTTCCTTCAATGACCATGAACGTCCCTTACGATAGTCCCTTAACATCCAACGATAGGGATACCTACTCACTAATAGTAGGATAGCACTGTCTAAAGGAAAGGAGGAAAAGAACGCCTTTTTCGAGTAGGTAGATAGCTATTAAGTACTTTCTCAAATTTGATTCCTTTTTTACACTTACACACTTTCAAAATTCTTTTCAAGAACGCTTTATCACACTCTTGAGGACTGATACAAGAGTTATCATAAAGCAAACAAAACCTTTCAAAACACACAAACACGAAAACAATTTTAAAAAATGAGCAAGTAACTAAGAGCCTGTGGAAAACCACAAATGGAGAGGGTGCTAACACCTTCCCTTTCCATAATTTACCCCCTTACTCAGAAAATCTTGAAAAAGGTCTTTTTCTGTTCTTTTCACCCTTTCCTTAAGTTGGATAAAAGAAAAGTCGGCGGTGACTCTTGCTTACCGCGACATTTGTGAATACAAAATGCAAAACAGTATTAACAGTCGGTTCTGCCACCGTATCACAGAACTGGCGACTCTGCTGGGGAAAACCTGATAATAAAGTGGGGTTTACCTTAGGTTCTAGATTTTAAAAAATTGCTTTCTTTGTTTGCCTTGACTGCTTTAATCTTAAGGGTTTTGTTGGGGTATTCTGGTACAGATCCTACACCCGGATCTAGGGCACCTTTTAGGTAAGTAGCGATAAACCATGGAAGTTATACAGCGTAGACCGATACGGGAAAAGTGGTGGCTATGTTAGCGCGATACTCTGGATTGTACTAATGTTCCTTGATTAAGCCAGGGATAACATTAGAATTCCTCATAGTATCACTAAGCGCTGACTGACCTTTAGAACCTTTAATTGACTCATCCTAGCCATTAGGAAGTAGTGAGATATCCGGCTTTGGTTCCGACCGAAGACTGGTTGATACTCGATGCTACACTCATTGAGACTGGACTTTCGAGATATTTTGGCTGTAATACTTTGGTGCTTGAGCTGAAATAATGCCTGAAAGAAAGGTCGACGATGTTGACACTCCTTAGAACTCGGTTACTATGAATAGGACATGTTGAGCCAACTGAACATTCAAGAGGGTGTTTACCTTAAAACCTCATGCAAGCTTTTGAACCTAAGGTCTATTGTGTGATTTTCTTGTGTTTATCTATGATTTCAAGCATAATCATGACATTATAAACATCATGACATTCATGCTGATCATTTCAAGGACCTGTTGGATTTACCTCTTTGCTGTTTTGTAGGATATGAATTCAGGTCGCAGAAAAACCATCCAGATTCACTTCACATAAGTTCCTCCCAGGCTCAAAGAATTAGTCTTGAAAGTTCTCGAGGACTCATCATTCCATAAAAGACATGGTCACTTACTCAGTTTGGTTACCACTGGATTTGACGAAGGTTTGATGAGTGTCTTATTCCAGTTCTTCGACCCTAAGCACCATTACTTCACATTCCCCGATTATCAACTGGTGCCTACACTGGAAGAATTCTCTAAGTTACTTGGTTTACCTATATTAAGGCGAGTACCTTTCATTGGTTTAGAACAAGACACAGCTTCTGAAAATGTTGTCGTAGCTTTGCACTTGGAGTCATATGACATTGAGCCCAATTGGGAAAAAAGAAGTGGAGTTAAGGGTCTCCTTGCAAATTTTCTGATGAAGAAAGCTCAGATTTTCCTAGATGCTATGAGTTACCATGCCTTTGAAGACATCTAAGCTCTCTTGATCCATGGGTTGGTCTTATTTCCTAATTTAGATCAATTTATAGATGTGAATGCCATCAACATTTTTCTTGCTCACAATACAGTTCCTACATTGCTCGGGGATATTCTACATTCTCTCTATACTCGTTGTGATACGGTGGGAAGAACTGACTGTTTTTGGAATGCTGGTTTGCGTTTTGCGTTTGTTTTCGCAAAATGTCGCGATAAGCAAGAGTCGCCACCGACTTTTATTTTATCCAACAAGGAAAGGAAAAAAGCACAGAAAAATTCCTTTTTTCGAGATATTTCTCAGGTTCGGGGGGTAGATTATAGAAAGGGAAGGTGTTCTCACCCTTTCTATCCGCGGTTATCCACGGGCTCTTAGGTACTTGCTCATATTGTTTTCAAAAATTTCTTTTCTTTATGCTTGTGGGTTTTGAAAAAAAGTTTTTTATTTGAAACTTCGATTTAACTCTTGCTTCTGTCCTCAAGAGCGTATGAAGTGTTTTTGAAAACTTTGTTCGAAAAGGAGTGTAAGTGTGAAAAAGATTTTGTTTTTGAAAGAGCAAGTATCTAAGAACCATTTACCTACTCAAAAAAGGAATCGTTCTATGCTAATTTCCTTTAGACAATGCTATCCCACTATTAATGAGTAGGTAGCACCGTCGTTGGAGTTTAAGGGTCAATTTGAATGAGGGAAATATGGTCACTAAAGCAATGTTAGGACACCTTAGCGGTAACCCTAGTGTCTTAGATCATTTGTTTGAGGCAACAATATCTGAGACAACCGTTTCGAGGCGACTATGATCTTTAGACAAGAGGGCGACCTCTAAGTAACCTATACTCAATGACCGTGTACGAAGGCAACCAAGTGGGGTGTACCCTAAGAGTGCGCATGTGCGAGTGTGTCGTTTTCAGTTTATTTTTGTCTTTGTACATGTTAAGGGTGATCTAATTTGATTTTAAGTTAAAACATTCAATCTTGTCATGCATTCCTATTATCAAACATCTAACAGTTATAATTTGCGGAAAATAAATTGCGGAATTTAAATTACATCGCCAAAGACAAACCCTTTAAAAATAAATAAAGCGAAAATAAAATAAAAGTCCTATTAAGCTATTACAAACCGGAGGAAAGTACATTAATATAATAAAAGAAAATAAATCGCGTGCGGGAAATTAAATCGAGCGCAAGTTAGGGTTTTGACCCTTTAAAGAAGACACATTTTTTGTTGTTTTTATTTAAGAAAGAAATTACCTAAGTTAATTACTAAATTAAATAAAATAAATTAATTAATAAAAATAAACTATTTTTGGGTTTTTGTGTTATTTTAAGAAAGAAAAATAAAATAATTGATGTTAGTAAACCTAATTAAGTCTAGTTTAATTTTAATTATTTACAAAAATATTTTAAAATTATTCTAATTAACACCTAAATTAATTAATTAGTATTTATTAAAAAAAATAAAATTAAAAGTTTGATTTGATAAAGAAAATATTTTGTGTTTTTTTTTTATAAAGAAAATAATTTTTTGATTGGTTAGAATTAAAGCAAAAATAATAAAAACAATTAATAAACAAAATAAGTAAATAAAAAGAGAGAGAGGTTTGGGCCTGAAGGGTGTCTGAGAAGCAATTCTGAGGCCCATTACACGCTGGCCTTGTTGACTTTTGAGATCCAGTAGGCGCGTGTTGACTTGGCTTATGATAGACCCTCACTCCTGGATCACCAGATTTGGCCTTTGGCCATCTGTCCATTGGATACTTGATGGACTATGGTGGACTGCATGTTTGGATGCACACACAATTGCCTGAAAGAAAAAATCAAAGAGAAATTTGGAGGACCTAGGATTCGAACCCAGGTCCTGATGGTGATTGGAACGCACGCTTGCCACTACGCTGTTTGTCCTTGTTTGTTAGTAATATACAACATAATAATAATAAAACAAAACGAACATTATTGATCAGAAAATAAAAATGCGCGAAAAAACATTTGAATGGGCCAACCGGAAGCTGACACGCACTCCTCCCTGTCCTTCCACTATTGTAATTTTACCTGCGGATTTGAATTCGCAGCTAAAAGCGTAGCTCGATCCAAAAATCAATTCCAGACAATAAGAATGACCTTCAAGGGCATGGTTGGGTTCGTCTTCTTCTCCTGAGTGCAACCATGCCAATTATATGGACCAATTTCACCTGAAATAAAAATCCCTAAAAGCAAAAACGCAACCCTAACTATGGTGTTTTGGAGTTACAACGCCTATAAATGGAATTGGCTATTACAGAAGGTTAGCAAATGACATGGTGATCATGAATATGCAGTTAATTTTTGTTATAGATGCAAGAATAGATCAAACCGAATTCAAGAACCAAGGTGATTATCGTGACACTTACAGCGCTTTGTAGTGTGTGAGGAAGCTTGCTTTTGATCCAAATCGCTTGTGTGAACACCCAGGAAGAGATTGGGACCGGTCTCAGTTTCTGAAAGTGCCTCAAGTTATGGTTTCGAATTCAAGCTTTTTGATGAAATTTTCAACTTTCGTTGTGCCTCTTCTTGCAGCCTCCAACACTTATTCACGTCCCTTTGGCTTGTTTATGTAGTGTGGAATGTATTAGGGTAACAAACTTGATTCAAATCTTGCTCCAATAATGATTTCCAATTTGATTTGATTCTCCATTTCTAAACCTTCCAAATTTGCCAATTTTCAATCTTTTTGTACATGGATTGCTTGATTTGAGTTTGATTATGCTAATGATGACAATTAAGACCTGAAACAACCAAAAAGATCTTAGGTAATCAAAGTTTGGATTTTATATGATTTAATTTGATTTAAAATGAATCAATTCAATAAAAAATCAAATTAAATAATAAAAATAGAATATGGGCTCATGGATGAATCTAGGACACTTGGGAAACTATGCAAGCTCAAATCAAGTGGAAAAGAATGGGCCCATTTGACAAAAATTGAAGTTTTGGTGATAGTTGACTTTTGGCAATTTTGCAAAAATGTCCAACTTCAACAATGCATAACTTCTTCAATTTTGAACTTTTGAAAGTGTTATTTGACTTTTTAGAAAGATTGAGATGTCCTATAACCAACCCTTTTGGTCTCATCTCATTTTGATATTCCATACTCAAGTTATAAGCTTTGGCAAAAAAGGTGTTTTTGTTGACTTTCAAAAATAACCTATAATGTCCAAATTTATAACTTCTTGTGAGTTCATTCTCTGATCTTGGGGTATGAAGATGGATTGTAGGAAATTTCATCCTCTTCAAAATGAGATTTGGATGGATCATTTCTCATAAAGTATGAGAAAGTTATGCTTGGTCAAAGTTGAATTGACTTTTCCTGCAAAACCCTAATATAGCAACTTTTGAGTCTTGATGAATTTTGAGCAACCCTTGATGAATCATGATCAACCCTTGATAAAATGATGAAATATCCTTCAAAATGGGGATGTTGACAAAAAATCTTGAAGTTTGACTGTTTATAGGTCACAGTTGACTTTTGCCCTAGCACAGTCGATTTTTGGTCCCTTTGAGCAATTGACTGAGCAAACTTCCTCTGCAAGGCTTGAAACTTGACATGGATGACCTTGAGAACATATTAGGACATTGGGGAGCACTTGAGGTCATTTGGATTCAAAGATATTGATGCAACACAAAACCCTAACTTGGGGTTGACTGCCTTAGGAGGTAGCTTGTCTGTCCAACCCTTGAGCAAACTTGAGCAACTTGGAGATTTTTCTTGCAATGTCTTGAGAAGTATGAGAGGGAAAATTTTGGGGTACAACACTCATACTCTGAAGAAGCAAGGAAATCTCATGTGTTTCTCCCCTCTTCTATATAGGTGGTTTATTTCGCACTTTCCTCGGTCCGTAATGCAGAATGATTTAGGCTTAAGGTGGAGTCCAATACTAATGTCTCTCTCTCACTCTGACATCCATTGGTGTCCTTGTTCTGAAGGAGACATCTCTTTTATTGATCGCTGTAGAGAATTTCCTAATGTGCCACTCGCATTAGGGGAGGCATCACCTACAATCCTTCTTTATCACTACGTCAGTTCGGCTATGCACGAAGAGATGGTCCACTGGATATGCTCCTCCAGTGTATTGTGTTCAACTACTCAGATGATTTGCAAAATTATCGTCATAGGTTCATCCGCACTTGGGGCATTATTAAGAAGACTGATAGTAAGACTTTGGGGCGCAAGAACTCCATCCCTTTGGAACCTTACCTCAAATTGGTGCGAGCTCTAGCCCAAAGTCTTATGATGCCATATGATTCCATCTTACCGGTGATCTTGGAACCTGTTGTTCAAGAGGGAGAGTCTTGTATTATTCTCCATCCTGATATGCCAAAAAACTTCAAAGAGTTGTAAAATTCTTGGATCCATCTCAAGGAAGAACGAGATACTTTTGAGGCTCAATTATATGCCAGTGAGAAAAAGGTGCTGGAATTAACAAAGCAGCTTCACAAAGAGAGGAATCTCAACACTTACATCAACACCAAGAGGAAGCGCCCATGGGAGACTTAGGAGTTTATAATTTCCTTTCAATATTTATCCCTGTGTAATCTTTAGTTTTTTTAAAAAAAATGTACTAATAAAGAGTTTTGTTTCCTGTTTTGTTCAAAAGAGCTTAAATCCAATAAGGTCCTTGAAATCATTGCACACATATATCATACATATCATTGCATAAGTAGGTTGTGATATGGTGGCAGAACCGACTATTTTGAAATGCTGGTTTGCATTTTGCGTTTTATGTTTGCAAAATGTCGCGGTAAGCAAGAGTCGCCACTGACTTTTATTTCATCCAACCGGAAAGGAAAAAAGTACAGAAAAAATCTTTTTTCGAGATTTTAAGTACGGGGGGTAGATTATAGAAAGGGAAGGTGTTAGCACCCTTTCTATCCATGGTTTTCCATGGGCTCTTAGGTACTTGCTCATCTTTAAAATTGCTTGTGTACGTGCTTTGTTTTGAAAAGAGTTTTAACTTCGTGGTAATCCTTGTATCAGTCCTCAAGGGTGTGACGAAGTTGTTTTGAAATGTGTAAGTGTGGAAAGTTTTGATTTGAGCAAGTACCTACTAGCATCTACCTACTCGGAAAAAGATTGTTTCTATCCTTGTTTCCTTTAGACAGCGGTATCCCACTATTGAGAAGTAAGTAGCACCGTTGTTGGATTTGTGAAGGTCAATTCGAAAGGGACGTACGATCACTAAAGCAATGTTAGGACACCTTAGTAATTACCCTAGAGTCTTAAGATCATATTCGAGGAAACATTTCCGAGGCAACATTCGAACGAGACATTTGATCCTTTTTAGACAGGAGGGCGACCACTAAGACACCCTATGCTTAATGATCGTTTTACCGAAGGCAACCAAAGTCAGAGTATACCCTAAGAGTGATATGTGCAAATGATTTGTTTTCAGTCATTTATCTTTGCACATTAGGGTTTTCTAACTGTATTAAATTATCATGTAATCTTGTCATTCAATCCTATTAGCATACATCTAGACAGTTAAATATTTGCGAGAATTAAAATGCGAGAAAGTAAATCTACGTTATTACAAGGCTTCGGGGGGAGGGATTAATTACATAGCCAAAAAAACCCGGGAAAACGCGATAAATAAAAGCCCTAGATTAAACTATTACAAACCATGAACAGTTACAACAATATTGGTAAAAATAAATAATCAGCGGGCGGCGAATTAAATGCGAAGCGACTAGGGTTTTGACCCTTGACTAAACCTAATTGTAATTGATTAAAGTAAACATATTTTTTTGTCATTTTTTTTATTTAAGAAAGTAATGAAATAATTGAATTAAAAAAAATCTTAAGTTCTAATTAATTTTAATTGTGAAAGAAATTAGAATTGCCTTAAATTAATTAAACTAATTACTTAAAAAACATTTATTAAGCCAATAAGTCTTCTTTATGTGATTTTAGGTTGGTTAATTTTAGAAAAAAAAAATTTTGGTGTTGATGAAAAAAAAAAGAATAATTACAGAAAAGAAAATTAAAGAAAAATAATGATCCTCAGAAGATGGGGGTACTGGATCTGATCCTGGCAGGTGGATCCAGCAGATGATGACCCTGAGAAGATGGGGTGCGCTGGATCTAGTTCTGAATGGGATCCATAAGATGATGGCCTGCACGTGCTGGGTCTGATTCTAACTAGGATCCAGAAGATGATGCGCTGGATCTGATCCTGGCTAATGGATCAGAAAGATGGTGCACTGGATCTGATGCTGGCTAGTGGATCCAGAAGGTGATGATCCTTAGAAGATACACATGTTGGCTCTGGCGAAAACAAAGGAGATCATACCAAAAGCTCAGGTTTGGGATAGAACCCAAAACAATGAGCTTCTGACTTCCTTCTTCTGACCAACTGCATTGGACGTTAGTTTATTAATATAATAAAAATAAACAATATATATCAGAACTACAGGTTTCTAGCCAGAATAATGCGCCAAAATTTGAATCAGCCAGTCAGGCTGTGACAAGCTATTGTCTTCTTCCCTGGAACCATCGTTTAAAGTTCTGACCTTTTACCTACAGACACGTCACTGTAGCTACAAACATGTAACTTTCAATCATCAAGAAAACACATGCTAAATAAATTCTAACTACATGGTTCTGTTCGTCTTGAACCCACAAACACTATGGTACTACTTTCTTGGACCAATTTTACTGATACAGAGAAACCCTAAGACATAAGAGCAAACCCTAACAATGGCATCTTCATGTACAAGCGCTAGAAATACAATTAAATGGTATCAAAAGCTTGCAAACTCAAAGACAAACACAAATATATCATTAAAATATGCAATGGGTGAGTGAATCAATGAAACTGAATTCGAATTTGGAGGCATATCGTGATACCTCTATCTTGCAATTCTAGGCGTGGAAAGGCTTGAATCTGATTGGAAATTGCTCCTGGAATGTCCAGGAACTTATTGGCAACTTGAGAATGGCACAAATTGACCTCTAACACCGAAATTGGACCACCACTTTTCTTGCAATTTTTCAGTTTTTTTTTCACCTCTGCACGACTGTCTCCTCCTCCTCTTTTTTTTGTCTGCCTTTATTCACTATCTATAATAGAGTGCCTTAGGGTCAAAATTTGCATCAAATCTTTGCCATTTATGAAGATTGACCATTGATTTATTCCTTGCACCAAATCTTTCCAAAACAAGAATTTTCAATCTCTTTCTGTCCATATGAAGCCTTGCACGATTTGATCTTGCCACCAGCTTTATAATGACTCTAATCATGCACAAAATCTCAAGGTTTAATTGATTTTTGATATTTACATTATTTTATATTGATTTTATTTGATTTAAATGAAATAAAATCAAAATAAATAATAAAAATAAAAGAATGACAAGTGGAAGAGCTTGTGGGTCGTGGATCACATCACAAGCTCAGTGCAAGCATAAAAAGTTAGGCCCATTTAGCAAAAAATGCAATTTTGGACACCTTTGACTTTTGGCAATTTTGTAAAAATGGTCAACTTTGACAAGGCATATCTCTTTCAATTTTGATCCTATGAGGGTTCTATTGGACTTTTTAGAAAGCTTAGGATGTCCCCTAAGCAACCTTTTTGGTCTCATCTCAATTGAGTCTTCCATACTCATGTTATGAAGCTTTGACCCAAAAGGTGTTTTCGTTGACTTTTCAAAATGACCTATAATGTCAAAATTCATATCTTTTTGTGAGTGCATAATTTGAACTTGAGGTATGAAGATTGATTATAGGTTATTGCATCCTCTTCCCAATGAGCTTTGTATGGGCCATTTCTGATAAAATATGAGAAAGTTATGCTTGGTCAAATTTGAGTTGACTTTTCCTACAAAACCTTAATTTAGCAACTTTTGGGTTTTGATGAATTATGGGAAATCCTTGATGAGTCATGATCAACCCTTGATCAAATGATGAATGATACTTCAAAATGAGGATGTTGACCAAAAATCTTGAAGTTTGACTGTATGTGGGCCACAGTTGACTTTTGACCTAGCACAATCGACTTCTAGGTATTTGAGTAATTGACTGAGCAAACTTCCCCTGCAAGGCTTGAAACTTGACATGGATAATCTTGAGAACATATCAGGACAATGATGAGCATTTGGGATCCTTTGGACTCAAGCATCTTGATTCAAAATGAAACTCTAATTTGAGGTAGACTGCTGTTGCACCCCAAAATTTGCTCTCTCATGTTTTCCAAAGTCTTCCCCCTGCATGGTTGATCACAAACCCTTGCCTAAGGAAAAAGAAATTTTTGAGTGGTGCTTTAAGAATTTTGATTGGCATTCTTTAAGACCCTTCGATTGGCATTCTGAAGGAGCACTTCGATTGGCATTCTGAAGGAGCATTTCGATTGGCACTCTGAAGAAGCATTTCGATTGGCATTATGAAGGAGTCTTTCGATTGGCATTATGGACAAGTATTTCGATTGGCATTATAACAGTGTCCTTCGATTGGAATTCCAAAAGGTCCATTCGAAGAGGCATTCAAAGGGTCCATTCGAAGAAGCTTTCGAAAAGCATTCGAAGGAGGTCATCAGCCCATTCGAAAGGGAGCATTCGAAGGGTGCCATCAGCCCATTCGAAGGAGGTCATCAAGAGGGCACTCAAACATGTCCAGGTACACTGAACATGAGAAAATGGCATCTTTCCCTTGTAAATATAGAAATAATTAAATGCTGGTTATGGATTTAATTCCTGAGTTAAAGGCCAGATTCTTGCCTTTTCTGTTCCTAAAGAGCTGATTCGACCAGAGTGATTTTGTGCAACTCAAGACCATTCGAAGAAGTATTCAGAAGGCCCATACGAAGGGTACATAGAAAGTCCATTCGAAGGAGGCAAATCAGGGCCAATCGAAGAGCATGGCCTGAAAGAATTCGAAATCCAAAAGCGTCCAGGTTCATTCCAGAGACACAAACGTTTCAGAAAAGGGAATTATTTAATGTGTCCGTTTCTTGTCTCATAGCATTTAATGGTCTGTTTAAAGGTTGTCTCTTGCCATTACTGCACCCTCACACCCCTATAAATACAGAGGCCAGCATACAAACACACAGGAAAATCATATCCAATACACAGAAACTCTGCAGGAGCACACACGAAAAAATATACACACAAAACTCAACAGGAGAACAAAAAACATTGGAGTTACGCTGCCAAAAGTCATTAGCACTTCCAGGAAGCCATACCCAATCCTTGCACAAGCCAAAGCTGCCACCCAGCGAACACCTCCACCCCCAGAAATCCCAGATCGAAGGTATTCATCCAGCCAGTACCCAAATCGAAGTTCTAATTTACTGGTAAGAGAGGGTAAATTATCCAACCTTGTTTTTGCATAACACATCATTACTTATTGTTACCTTCGATTTGCCATCCTAGACAGGATCAAAGGGCCTGGGTTTGGCACCCAGGTCATGTTTTTCGTGTGCTAACATTTGCTGCAACCATAGCTTGAAGAGACCCAGCAAGCGCAGGGTCGAAGGGCCTGGGATTCAATACCTAGGCCCTGCATTTTATTTCGCTCACATACTTTTGCAGGTATAACAGCCCAGATCGAAGGAGACACCTTCTCTGGATCGAACCAATTAGCATGCTGGATCGAAAGAGGCATCCCATTCCTGGATCGAAAGCCATGACCTCCATGATCAGAAGACAATCCTCTTCCTTGGATCGAAGGCCACTCACGCCTTACTGTCTGGCCCAATCGAAAGGACCAGGACCCTCTCTAGATCGAAGCAGTCCGTTCCCTCCCTGGGTCGAAGCTCTTTTTTTTTCCTTGGATCGAAGGATCCCTCTTGCATTTTATTTTTGTTTTCCATAGACTTATTTTTTATCTTTTTAGTTAACATAAAAATCAAAAACCACAAAAACATTAGGCTAGTTCATTTTCTATTAAATTAATCTTGTTAATTAACCTTTTAATTATCTTAACATTTTTCCAAAAAAAACTAAAATTAAATAGATTTAGATTATTTTCCCAAAATAAAATAAAACAACAAAAAAGATTTCATTCTTAGGATTTTTAGAGTTTATTTTCAGATTCGTGCGCGTTCATTTTATTGTAATTGCCTACTGGGATGTAATAGCTTAACTAAGACCCTTTACTGCTTTTATTTCCCCAATTTTTGGACATGTAAATAATCCCCCTCCCCGAAAGCTTTGTAATAGCGTAGGATTTACAATTCCCGCACTTTAAATTCATGTACATATATTAATTGTTTAGATGTATGCTAACTAGGATTGTATGACAAGATCTGTCTTAACTTAAAATCAAACAGTAGCTCACCATAACATGTACAAAGATAACATAAACTGAAAATTGACACACATGCACATGCCACTCTTAGGGTACACCTCACTTGGTTGCCTCGAACGTGGTCATTAAGTATAGGATGTATTAGAGGTCGTCCTTTGTCCCAAGATCATAAGTTGCCTCGAAATGGTCGCCTCGATAAAAATGATCTAAGACATTAGGATTACCACTAAAGCGTCCTAACGTTGCTTTAGTGACCACACGTCCCTAAAATCGAATTGACCCGAAAACTCCAACGACGATGCTACCTACTCCTCAATAGTAGGATAGTACTGTCTAAAGGACATTTGCACAATTAAGTTCCTTTTTGAGTAGGTAGAGGTTCTTAAGTACTTGCTCCTTTTAAAAACAAAACAAAAACTTTTCACACTTACACTTTTCGAACAATGTTTTCAAAAACACTTCATACACTCTTGAGAACAGAAGCAAGAGTTAAAATGAAGTTTCAAACAAAACTCTTTTAAAAACCCACAATCACAAAGAAAAGCAAACCTTTTGAAAACATAGTGAGCAAGTACCTAAGAGCCCGTGGATAACCACAGATAGAAAGGGTGCTAACACCTTCCCTTTCTATAATCTACCTCCCGAACCCGAGAAACAATCTCGAAAAGGAATTTTTCTGTGATTTTGTCCTTTCCCTTGTTGGATAAAATAAAAGACGCTGGCAACTCTTGCTTACCACGACACTTTTAGAAAACAAACGCAAACACGAACCAGCATTCAAAAAACAGTCAGTTCTCGTTCCGACCGACCACAAAACTGGCTTAGGAGAGAGTTTGTTTGGTCAACTCTTGGACTTCCTTGAGCAATTTGAGGACCTCACTTGACATGTATTGAAAAATATGGGAGGGAATATTTTGGGGTACAACATCTGCCCCTGTTCAATCTTCTTAAACCTGAGGATGTAGATTGGCTTGTCTGCCTTTCCTGATCTGAAGGTGGAAGATGATTGAACACTAGAGTGCCCAGAAATTTGCACTCGCATGATGTGATGCTCGTCTTGCAATATCGGGAATGAGCTTATAAATGCCATTTGGAAGTCAACGACGGAAGATGGGCTTAAAGATGCCATCCGGAAAAGTGTCGATCGCATAAGAGATTCCTTTACGAGAACCCGTATACCTGTTGTTGAGGAGGACTTCGCTGGGGAATGTTGGTCTCTGTCCTGAGAGAAATAGAGTTTTAGGAGCTTCAGTTGTTCGTTACTCTATTGGGGAATGATTCCGGTTTGGGAAGCGAGAGCGATCTTGTGTTTTGGTCGGGGTATATGTTGCATCGCGACTTGCTGGGGAATGTGAAATTAATTGTGTTTGATCGGGTCTAGGTCTTACAGTGTTGTGGACTGTTGTCTGGGGATAATAGAGGAAAAACCTGGATAGTAAGGTTATGAGAAGGAACCTGGATAGTAGGGTTACTTCGAGATGAAAGCCTGGGTAGTAGGACTGTGAGAAGAAACCTGGATAGTGGGGTTACTTCGAGATGAAAGCCTGGGTAGTAGGGCTGTGAGAAGAAACCTGGATAGTGGGGTTACTTCGAGATGAAATCATGGGTAGTAGGGTTGTGAGAAGAAACCTGGATATTAGGGTTACTTCGATATGAAAGCCTGGGTAGTTGGGTTGTGAGAAGAAACCTGGATAGTAGGGTTACTTCGATATGAAAGCCTGGATAGTAGGGTTGTGAGAAGGAACCTAGGTAGTAGGGTTACTTCGATATGAAACCCTGGGTAGTAGGGCTGTGAGAAGAAACCTGGATAGTAGGGTTACTTCGATATGAAAGCTTAGGTAGTAGGGTTGTGAGAAGAAACCTGGATAGTAGGGTTACTTTGATGTGAAAGCCTGGATAGTAGGGTTGTGAGAAGGAACCTGGGTAGTAGGGTTACTTCGATATGAAAGCCTGGATAGTAGGGCTTCTTTTGTTGCGCCGATGATTACTCTGTTTAGCTTTGAGTGTTGATCATGGGTTTGCTGAAAATAGTTGATAATAATGTCCTTCCTAAAAGAAATACAAGGTTAGCCATATGTGATGCATGAGATGCATTGTGTGTTGACGTTCTCAAAATAAATGAGACCATGTTATTTGTGGTGTATGCATATGTCATGATGTATGAACATGAAATGCTGACGTGATAATCTGAATCGGGGAAATAAATCCCCGATTGCTATGAAAACCATAGTTCCTCCACCTCTATTGGGGATGGTGAACAAAGATGACCGTGCTGGGGATTTGCCCCTTAACTGGTAAATATTCTGCCGAACGAGACTCTATCTGAGGATAACTCTGTGGGGAATAACTCTGTTGGAGATGAGATACTCTGTTGATGGATCATGCCGACTTGGAGAAATAACTCAGCTGGGGATGAATTTTTGTTTGCTGGTGATAAACAAAACTCCGCTTGGGGAAAGTTTTGCCGACTTATTCGCGATTGTGAACCTTAGCTGGGGAGAGTCACGTCTTACTTGGGGAAGCTGACATCACCGTCTTTGGGTACTTTTTACTCGGTGGGGAGTGTATGTACCACTTCTCATGTTCTCCAGTTGGTTCTGTTCCTGTACCTGATTGGCAGAGTAACTGTAAGGCTTGGACACTTCTTGTCTGTCCCTGTTCCTGGAATTACGAGTAATCGTCTTTTGTTTCTTATGTAAATGTTTATGAGCAGCAATTATTCTCAAATGCATATATCAAAATTGACTCATTGGACGTTCTAGCAAAACAACACAGAAAAAGAAAAAAATTGAAATTTCTTGTGAAAATGGATTGTATTGATTTTGAAGTTGGCCCATAATAGGCATTTTGTACAAGGAGGCTGACGTCCCCGTAAGAGAACACTGCTGAAAGATAGATATTACAATTTGTGTAAAAGAAAGAAAAACAGCTATGTGAAACGACCCCATTGGGTTCCGACTATGCTATTGCCTTTATATCTTCAAGCATCTCATCACTTTGCTGCTTGGTCGAAGGTGGATCAAATTGATTGGCGTTGTCTGAGCTTGATAGTCGATACCGAAGTCTGGTTACAAGATGATCCAATGAGACATAGTGTTACGCCTCAATCCCTAATTTTTTCCTGGACCGCCCTTTCGGGTTTTCAGTCCACCGGGATACCCTTTTTTGTCCAAGCCGCCTTTTCAGGTTTTTGACTTGCCGAGTGTACAGTTTTTTTTCTTCATTTTCATCCCTTATTTTTGCCCGAACCCTTTTGGTTCGCCGGGAAGCCCTTATTTTTTTTCCTAAGCCAGTCGACCTAGCGGGTCTTTGATTATGCGTAGTATCTTTTCACTATGTCTGCATTGACGGGGTGAGGAAGGTTGTCACCATCCATGGTGGTTAAAATCATAGCTCCTCCCGAGAAAATGTTCTTAACCGCAAATGGCCCTTTGTATGTTGGGATCGATTTGCCCCTGGGATCACCTTGTGGCAGTATGATGGGCTTGATCACTAGATCTCCGACTCGGTATTCTTGACGTCTGACTTTCTTGTTAAAAGCCTTGATCATTCGCTTTTGATACGTCTGACCATGAAAGATAGCAGTAAGTCTCTTTTCATCGATTAAGTTCAGCTGATCAAGTCGGGTCTGGATCCAATCTTCCTCGTTCAAACCTGCATCCTTCATAATCCTGAGAGAGGGTATCTGGACTTCGATGGGTAGGACTGCCTCCGTGCCATATACCAAGGAGTAGGGTGTTTGCCCCTGTTGACGTCCGTGTTGAGGTACGGTACCCATGAAGAGTGAATGGTAACATCTCGTGTCATCTTCTGCACAATCTTCTTATTGTTCTTGTTAGCCGCTTCAACAGCCCCATTCATCTTCGGCCGGTAGGGAGAAAAATTATGATACGGAATCTTGAACTGCTTGCAGAGCTCAGTGATTATTGTGTTATTGATATTTGTACCGTTGTCAGTAATAATCCTCTCTGGTACACCATATCAACAAATCAGATTGTGTCGGATGAACTGCGCCACGATGTTCTTGGTTACTGTAGCAAAGGAAGCTGCCTCAACCCATTTCGTAAAGTAATCAATAGCCACCAGAATGAAACGATGCCCGTTAGATGCAGTAGGTCGGGTCTCGCTGATCATGTCAATGCCCCACATTGAAAAAGGCCAAGGAGCTGTCACAACATTTAGGGGAACCGGAGGTACATGCACCTTATCAGTATAGACTTGGAACTTATGACAGGTTCGATAATGCTGATAACAATCGGCTTCCATAGTGGACCAATAATATCCTGCCCGTAGAGTTTTCTTTGCCATGGTATGTCCACTAGAATGAGTTCTGAAGGTACCTTCATGTAACTCTGCCATGATTCTTTTCTCCTCGCTCTTGTTCATGCATCGTAGTAAGGTCGAATCATGGTTGCACTTATAAAAGACTCCATTACTGATGAAGAACTTTGCAGCGAATCTTCTCAGAAACCTCTTATCATTAACAGATGCCCCCTCGGGGTATTCTTGAACCTCGAGATACCTCTTTACCTTGTGAAACCAGGGTTTATCCGCTACCTCTTCAGTCTCAATGTCACAGCAATGTGCGGGTTCGTCCAACCTCTCGATGGTAATCTGGGGAGCTTCATTGTCCCACCTGACTTTGAACATAGAAGACATGGTAGATAGCGCGTCCGCTAACTGGTTCTCCTCTCTTGGGAAGTGTTCAAAAGTTATCTCATCAAAGTGTGGGAGCAATGTCAGTACATATTCTTTGTAAGGAATAAGATTTGGGTGCTTCGTATCCCACTCGCCTTTGATCTGACTGATCACCAGAGAAGAATATCCGAATACACTCAAGAACTTAATCCTCAGGTCAATAGCAGCTCGAAGACCCATGATACACGCTTCATACTCCGCCATATTATTGGTGCAGTTAAAACATAATCGGGTGGTGAACGGAGTATGACAGCCCTCAGGAGATATAATTATGGCGCCAATGTCGTTACCCAAAGTGTTTGATGCTCTATCAAAACACATAGACCATCGGGATCCTTCCTCAGGTCCTTCATCCGGTCCAGGTTCTTCACAGTCGGTTACCAACATGATATTCTCATCCGGGAACTCGAAATTCATGGACTGGTAGTCATCCATGGCCTGATGTGCCAGATGATCCGCCAATACACTCCCTTTGATTTCTTTTTGGGTGGTGTATTGGATGTCATACTCGATTAGGATCATCTGCCATCTCGCTATTCTTCCGGACAGGGCAGGCTTTTCAAAGATATACTTGATTGGATCCATCTTTGATATCAACAAGGTAGTGTGAGTCAACATATACTGTCTCAGCCGGCGAGCAGCCCATGCCAAAGCGCAACAAGTTTTCTCGAGCAATGAGTATCGAGTCTCACAGTCGGTAAACTTTTTGCTAAGGTAGTATATAGCGTGCTCTTTTCGGCTAGACTCGTCATGTTTCCCCAACACACAACCCATTGAATTGTCTAGCACTGTCAAGTATAAAATCAAAGGTCTTCCTTCAACTGGAGGCATCAGAATTGGTGGCTCTTGAAGGTATTCCTTGATTCTTTCGAAAGAGGTCTGGCATTCCTCATTCCACTTTACCACTTGATATTTCTTCAGCAGCATAAAGATTGGCTCACAAGTAGCAGTCAGATGTGAAATGAACCGGGCGATATAATTTATCCGTCCCAAGAAACCTCTAACTTCCTTTTCTATGCGGGGAGCCAGCATCCCCTGTATGGCTTTTACCTTTGCAGGGTCCACCTGAATACCTTTATCACTGACGACAAAGCCTAGAAGCTTACCAGACCTCACCCCGAAGGTACACTTGTTTGGATTCAACCTCAACTTGTACATTTTCAACCTGTCAAACATTTTCTGGAGATGATCAATGTGCTCTTCCTCAGTCTAGAACCTGGCTATCATGTCGTCAACATAAAACTCGATCTCACGGTGAATCATGTCATGGAACAAAGCAACCATAGCGCGCTGATAAGTTTCCCTGACATTATTCAACCCAAAAGGCATTACCTTGTAACAGAAGGTGCCCCACTGTGTAACAAAGGTTGTCTTCTCCATGTCTCCAGGAGCCATCTTGATCTGGTTGTAGCCAGAAAAAACCATCCATGAAGGAGAAGATTTTATGTTGCGCGGTGTTGTCGACCAGAACATCAATGTGAGGAAGCGGGAAGTCATCCTTGGTGTTGTACCCCAAAATTTTCCCTCTCATATTTCTCAAGACATTGCAATAAAAATCTCCAAGTGGTTCAAGGTAGCTCAAGAGTTGGTCAGACAAGCTCTCTCCTAAGGCAGTCTACCCCAAATTAGGGTTTTGTGTTGCATCAAGATCTTAGAATCAAAATGACCTCAAGTGCTCCCTAATGTCCTAATATGTTCTCAAGATCATCCATGTCAAGTTTCAAGCCTTGCAGAGGAAGTTTGCTCAGTCAATTGCTCAAAGGGTCCAAAAATCGACTGTGCTAGGTCAAAAGTCAACTGTGACCTAAATACAATCAAACTTCAAGTTTTTTTGTCAATATTCTCATTTTGAAGTATATTTCATCATTTGATCAAGGGTTGATCATGATTCATCAAGGATTGCTCAAAATTCATCAAGACTCAAAAGTTGCTAAATTAGGGTTTTGTAGGAAAAGTCAACTCAACTTTGAACAAGCATAACTTTCTCATACTTTATGATAAATGACCCATCCAAAGCTAATTTTTAAGAGGATGTAATTTCCTACAATTCATATTCATATCCTAAGATCAAAAAATGCACTCACAAGAAGTTATGAATTTGGACATTATAGGTCATTTTTGAAAGTCTACAAAAACACCTTTTTTGTCAAAGCTTCTAACTTGAGCATGGAATATCAAAATGAGATGATACCAAAAGGGTTGGTTAGAGGACTTCTCAAGATTTCTAAAAAGTCCAAAAACACTTCCAAAAGTTCAAAATTGAAGAAGTTATGCATTATTGAAGTTGGACTTTTTTGCAAAATTGCCAAAAGTCAACTATCCCCAAAACTTCAAATTTTGTCAAATGGGCCCATTCGTTTCCACTTGATTTGAGTTTTCATCATTTTCCACGTGCCCTAGCTTCAGCCATGTGCCTATATTTCACTTTTATTATTTAATTTGATTTTTAATTGAATTTATTCATTTTAAATCAAATAAAATCATAAAAAATCAAAAGAATTAATAACTCATGATTTTCTGATTGTTTTAGGCTTTGTTCACAGCTAGCATCATCATGAAATTCGTATCAAATCAAATCATGGGCAAAAAGATTGAATTGAATCAAATTTGGAAAGGTTTAATGGTGGAATCAAATCCAATTCATGTGCATTGATATGGAGAGATTTGGACCATGATTTTTACCCTAATGCAAAGCACATTACATAAGCAAGCAAAAGCATACTAAATCAGGGTTGGAAACTGTTGAGAGAGGCAGAACAAGAATTAAAAAATTCACAAAAAAGTGGGAGATCAAAGTCCAAGTTAGAGACCATTTCAGGACACAAGAGTGGTCTCAATCGCTTCCTGACCATTCACACAAGCTACCTGGATACAAAGCAAGCATTTTCAGACATCCAAATGCCCTGTAAGTTGCACGATAGTCACCCCTGTTCTTGATTTCACAATTCTGAAATTAGGCATATTTTTCATGAGCTAATACCATATTTTGAATCTACAAAACATTTACAAGCGATTGGTATCGTTCAATTGCATTTATCTGGCCTGAATGGAGAATCACCATAGTTAGGGTTCTTCGTTTTGTTTTTAGGGTTTTCTGTTTTAGGTAAAATTGAGACTCAAGAAGAACATGGCTTTGATCAGGAGGCCATGACGAATCAAACTATGTTCTTGGAATGGATTTATATGGCCTGGAGAGTATTTTAGCATAGGCCTGCGCTTTTAACTGCGGATTCAAATACGCATGTATTTTTGTCATAGGTTTAACGACAGGGACGATGATGTGTCCCCCGTCCATTGGCTCTTTCAAATCTTGGCGCGTTTTATATTTTGTTCTGACCAATAATTTTTGTTTTATTATATTATTATTGATTTGTATTATAACAAATGAAGCAATGTAGCGTGGTGGCAAGCGTGTTAGTGCAATCTCCTTGAGGACCTGGGTTCGAACCCCAGGTCCTCCACTTTCTCAATAATTTTGCTTTTCAGGTATTCCCATATAGGCGCCTATATGCAGTCCATCATATTCCCTCATGCATCCAATATCCAAATGGCCATTGGCCAGATCTGGTGGCCAGGGTCTGAAGGTCCATAGAAGCGTTAGTCAATGCACATGTACCAGATCAGAGAGAGTCAAAAAAGGCCAGCAATATTGGGCTTCAGAATTGCTCCTCACACCCCTTAATTCAGGCCCAATACTCCTCTCTTATTTTTATTTATTATTTACTTTAATTTCTTTATTTAATTTCTAACCAATCACAAAATTCCTTTTTATTAAATAAAATCACTAAAAAATATTTTTTATTTTAATCAAACTTTTAAATTTTATTTTTCTTAATAAATTTATTAATTAACTAGGTTTTTAATTAGAAAACTTTAATCCATTTTTGTAAATAATTTTAATTAATTAGACTTAATTAGATATTAACCACTAATTTAATCATTTTTAATTTCTTTCCTAAATAATCAAAAACTCCAAAAATAATTTATTTTTTATTTAATTAATTTGTTAACTTAATTTAGGAATTTAATTTAGGTTTAATTTCTTTTCCTTAAATAAAAATAATAAAAGCCTAAAAAAGATTTTTTCTTTAACCAAAAGGGTCAAAACCCTAATCATGCGTCTGATTTAATTTTGCGCTGCAATTTACTTTTTTTTGTCCAATAATGTACCTGCTTCCGGATTGTAATAGTTAATAGGACATTTAATTATTTTTTATCGCTTTATTTTTATTTTTAAAAGGGTTTATCTTTGGCGATGTAAATACCAGACGCCTTGTAATTTAAATTCCGCATTTTATTTCTGCAAGATATAACTGTTAAATGTTTAATAATAGGGTTTGCATGACAAGATGAAATGTTAATCTAAAAATCAAAATTAGATCACCTTTAACATGTACAAAGATAAAAATAAACTGAAAATGACACACTCGCACATGCGCACTCTTAGGGTACACCCCACTTGGTTGCCTTCATACACGGTCATTGAGTATAGGTCATTTTAGAGGTCGCCCTCTTGTCTAAAAGATCACAATCGCCTCGAAACGGTTGCCTCGGATATTGTTGCCTCAAACAAATGATCTAAGACATTAGGGTTACCGCTAAAGTGTCCTAACATTGCTTTAATGACCGCATGTCCCTCATTCGAATTGACCCTCAAACTCCAACGATGGTGCTACCTACTCATTAATAGTGGGA
The DNA here is from genome assembly GCA_948472305.1 of Vicia faba. Classification (NCBI taxonomy): domain Eukaryota; kingdom Viridiplantae; phylum Streptophyta; class Magnoliopsida; order Fabales; family Fabaceae; genus Vicia; species Vicia faba. The sequence goes on from OX451735.1 coordinate 1,544,141,755, forward strand.
TAGCATTGTCTAAAGGAAATTAGCATAGAACGATTCCTTTTTCGAGTAGGTAGATGGTTCTTAGATACTTGCTCTTTCAAAAACAAAATCTTTTTACACTTACACTCCTTTTCGAACAAAGTTTTCAAAAACACTGCATACGCTCTTGAGGACAGAAGCAAAAGTTAAATCGAAGTTTTCAAAACAAAAACTTTTTCAAACCCACAAGCACAAAGAAAGCAATTTTGAAAACAATTGAGCAAGTACATAAGAGCCCGTGGATAACCACAGATAGAAAGGGTGCTAATACCTTCCATTTCTACAATCTACCCCCCGAACCCGAGAAATATCTATAAAAAAAAGGAATTTTTCTGTGCTTTTTTCCTTTACTTGTTGGATAAAATAAAAGTCGGTGGCGACTCTTGCTTACCGCGACATTTTGCAAACACAAACGTAAAACGCAAACCAGCATTCCAAAAAACAGTCAGTTCTTCCCACTATATCATAGAACTGGCGACTCTGCTGGGGATCTTTAATAAGTGGGGTGTACCTTAGGAATAGTTCATATTGTTTTCAGTTGCTTGACTTGTATGCTTTATCTTTGTGGGCTTGTATCGGAGTTACTATAGATCCTAACCCAGATATGAGGGACACCCTTTAGGTAAGTCGCAATAAACTGTGAGGGAACTGTACGGCGTAGACCGATACGGTTGAAGCAGTAGCTACGTTGGTGTGGCACTTTAGTTTGTACTGATATCCCTTGTGGCGCAACGAGGAGAATATGGGTCTTCTAAGGGGTCATTAAGCACCAACTGACCTTAGCACCTATAATTGACCAACTTGACCATAGAACAATAGCAGTATGCTACACTCATTGAGACTAAACTCTCGCGATGATTCTGGCTGCAAGAAAAGGTTGCTAAACTGGAATTATGACCGATCGAGGGTGGTCAGTGATATTGAGATCCTCTAGAACCCGATTACTATTTCTAGGACAGGTTTGAACCAACTGAACTGAAAGAGGGTAGTACCTAAGCTCCTTGCCAGCCTGAAATCTAAGGGCTATCTGTGTGACTTGTTTGCCCTTACCATGTTTGCTATTTGTGGATACTTGTGGTGTGTTTTCTATCATGACATTATGACATCATGGCATTGCATGCATCTTGCATTAGACTAACCTATTTCAAAGACAGGAGGGATTCATCTTTGTTCTGTTTTGTAGGTCATGGCACCCATGCGTAAAAACACTATTCGGATCAACTTTGTCCAAGTTCCCACTCAGCTTAAGGAATTGGTTGCAAAGGTTTCAGATACTTCCTCCTTTATCAGAAGACATGGGCACCTCCTTGGTTTGGTAACTTCTAAAATGGATGAACAGATGATGAGTGTCTTAGTCCAGTTCTTTGATCCACTGTACCACTGCTTCACTTTTTCGGACTACCAGTTGGTCCCTACCTTGGAAGAGTTCTCTGATCTACTTGGTATCTCTATTCTGGAGCACACCCCATTCACAGGTTAGGAGAAAATCCTTAAGCCAGAAGAGATTGCTTCAGCCCTTCATCTGACAAAGGCTGAGGTAATGTCTAATTGGGAAACTCGTAGTGGAACAAAGGGCTTCTTGACTAAATTCTTGGTTGGTAAGGCTAATCAGTTCTGGGACAGTCTAGACTTCCAGGCATTTGAAGACATTCTGGCTCTTCTCATATATGGTTTGGTGTTGTTTCCTAACTCAGATTCTTTCGTCGACGTGAATGTAGTGAAGATTTTCATGTCCGGTAATCTTGTGCCCACTCTCTTGGGTGACATTTTGCACTCTCTTTATGCCTGTACTTCTCGGAAACGGGGAACCCTTATGTGATGTGCACCATTGCTGGCGAGGTGGTTTATTTCTCACCTCTCCAAATCAGTTTTGAAGAACAAAGAAGGCATGGGCTGGGCCTACAGGATTATGTCCCTCTCTCACATGGACATCATTTGGACCATTAAGGGCAAGGAAGATATGGCTATTATTGATCGATGTGGGGAATACCCCAATGTTCCCCTGATAAGAACCAATGGAGGAATCACTTATAATCCGTGTTTGGCCTTACGCCAATTTTGGCGAGCTAGGAGGGAAGGACCTCATGAGTTGCTGATGCCAAGCATTGTCTTTGATTTCCAAGGGGATAGTGACGAGCAACGCCGCAGGTTCATACGAGCTTGGGACAGAGTACACAGGTCTGATCCGCACGAGCTAGGTGCAAAGACTTCTCTTCCGATGGAGCCATATCTCCGATGGGTTCGAATCCGTGCCCAAAAGCTAGGAATGTCGTACGAAGCCATCTTGCCTATAATTGTTGAAGTTGTTGATGAAGAAGGGGTTCCTCCTACCATCCTTCATCCATACATGCCTACTGACATTGGGGCATTAAAGAGATCGTGGATGCAGCTGAGAGAAGAGCGGGATACTTATAGAGAAAAGTATCACGAGCAAGAGCAGAAGATTCAAAAGTTGACAAGGCATCTGGAGAATGAGCGGATCCTCAATGACTATGTCCGCACCGACAAGAAACGACCATGGGAGCACTGATTGTCTTTTGATTATTTCTAGTTTTGATTTACTTTTCAGATTTTCTTTCTTGTAACGCCTTAAAGGCATCTGTTGAACAATTGAATTTCAACTTTATCTAATAAAAGTGTGTTTCATTGTGGTTTACGAATTTGAATCCCTAAAGTCTTTGAAATCATATCATACGCATTTCATTCCATGTACCTCATCACAGGTACCCATTACAAGTCTCTTATCTTCTTCACTGTTTATTTCAGCATCATGTCTTCTGAAACATCAACTGAACAAGCAATCAAGGCTCTACAAGCCCAAAACGCCCAGTTCCAGGAGTTGTTTATGAACCTGGCTAAGGATCAGCAAGATCTGAAGGCCCTTATCTCGAAAGAGAAGAAGAAGAAGAAGAAGAAGAAGAAGAAGAAGAAGAAGAAGAAGACGGTCCTATTTAATATGGGTCGCAGATTCAGAAACGATTTGCGAGAAGAAGTTGATTTGACCCACTCATCTGGAGGGGGAGATAATCAGGAGGAAAGGAGGGATCCTAGCCTTGTGGTTTCAGATAACGAGACTGACTTTGACGAAGACCAGTATCCTCCGGCTGAGGATAGATATAAACAACTGGAAGACCGGTTGAGCGTGATGGAAGTTCAGAAAGTACCTGGTCTGGACTTTGGTGATCTGGGTCTGTCATCTGGGGTGGTAATTCCCCACATGTTTAAAGCACCAGCCTTTGCTAAATACGAAGTGGTTTCTTGCCCAAAACTACACCTCCGTTCGTATGTTAGGAAGATTCAGCCATACACTGCTGACAAGAACCTCTGGATCCACTTCTTTCAAGACAGTCTCTCAGGGACTCAGCTTGAATGGTTTTACCAGCTGGAAGGAGCTAGTATCCGTAATTGGGAGGATTTGGCTGCTGCTTTCTACAAGCAGTACCAATATGATTCCGACCTTGCTCCCACGCGTACCCAACTCCAGGGTATGTCTATGGGTGCGGGCGAAGGTTTCAAAGATTACACTCAGAAGTTGAGGGACCTTGCTGGAAGAGTGCAACCACCTTTGGCTGATAGGGAGCTAGTGGATATGTTTCTGGGGACCTTGTCTGGTATGTATTTCAACCATTTGATTGGAAGTTCTTCTTCCGGGTTTACAGAGCTGATTATGACCAGGGAAAGGATTGAGGCCGGTATCAAATCCGGTAAAATACAGAAGGGTGCTTAATCAAGCACCAAGAAGAAGCCTTTTAAGAAGGAGTCGAGTGCTGTTTACAGTTCAAAAAGCCATAATAGACCTGAGCACCGCCAAGCAGTCAATGTGGTGGTTATATCAAGACCGGTTGTTGCCCCTCAATGCAACAATCAGCCAAGGGCCGAGAGGCCGCGAAGACAATTCACTCAGCTCAACATGACTTTATCCCAAATTCTGCCGCAGTTATTGAAGACCAACCTGGTGATTCCGAGGGAGGCCCCGAAGAATCCCAACACTACATCACCCATGTATGATCCGAACGCCCGCTGTGCTTTTCATTCTGATGGCCCGGGGCACGATACGAATGATTGCTGGGTTTTGAAGAATAAGGTACAGGATCTTATTGACGCCAAGGAAATTCAGTTTGAAGCGCCGTAAAAGCCTAATGTCATAACGACACTTATGCCCAAACATGACGCAGGAGTGAATGCTATTGAAGACGATGATGATGAGTTTGATATTGACAGCTGGATATACCCGACTGCTAATGTTGGACTAAGCAATTGGACAGCAAAGGATTCTATGCCAATTTCTTTTATTTCCCAGTAATGATACTTTTGTTTTGAATTTGTAACAGACAATTTTTAAACTTTACGGCCCGATGTCTTACCCGAGGCACCGTGGCTTCATTTGTGAGGGCTTTATGTGTGTCATCTACATATATCATTAATAAAAGCATTGGACATTTTTTTTACATTTCAAATTTTACGCTCCTTGTTTTTCTTTTATTATATATTGCAAAACAGTTATTTTACACACACTCACATATATAGGTCTACATCCACTCTGGATCCTACTGGTAACGACTCTGCTACTGCCAGTTATGACTTTGAAAGTCCGATCAACTTAGCCGAAGACGAAGGTGAAGATGATTGTGAAGTTCCTGGTGAACTTGCCAGACTGTTACTTCAGGAAGAGAGGGCCATACAGCCGCATGAGGAGCCGGTGGAATCAGTGAATCTGGGCACAGAGGTAGACAAGAAAGAGGTCAAGATCGGTGCAAATCTGGAGCCTAGTGTGAAGTAGTGGTTGATTCAGATGTTGTGTGACTATGTTGAGATCTTTGCCTGGTCTTATGAAGATATGCATGGGTTGGTGTTGTACCCCACAATTTGCCCTCTCATATTTCTCAAGTCATTGCAAGAAAAATCTCCAAGTTGTTCAAGGTTGCTCGAGAGTTGGTCAGACAAGCTATCTCCTAAGGATTTGATTACAATCATTATCATCATCAAATTCTAATCAAACCAAATCATGTGCAAAAAGATTGGAATTAGGCAAAATTGGCAAGTTTGTAAAGGGAGATAAAATCAAATATGCAAGCATTGATAAGGCAAGATTTGGATCAATTGTGTTGACCTAATGCACTGAGCATTACATAAGGAAGGCAAAGACACGAAAACAAGGGTTGGAAGCTGTTGAGAGAGGCAGAACAAAAGTGTAAAAATTCACAAAAAAGTGAGAGACCAAAATCCAGGTTAGAGGCATTTTCAGAGGTTGAGACTTGTCGCAATCGCTTCCTGGGAATTCACACAAGCTACCTGGATTAAAAGAAAGCACTTTCAGGCCTCTACAAGCACTATAAGTCTCACGAAACATAGCCCTATTCTTGAAATCTATTTGACTTGTTCTTGCATCATTTGAGAAAACTATTGGCATATTTGTGATCACAAGAGCATTTCTAAGCTTTTCATAATATTTAATTGCATTTATCTGTCTTACATGAAGAACCACCATTGTTAGGGTTCGGTTCTTGTTTTTGGGCGTTTTTGTTTCAGAGACAATTGACCTCCATGAAGGGTATGGTTATGACCGGGAGGTTGAGACGAGCATGACTATGCCTTTAGAAATCATTTTTGTGGCCTGTACAGGATTTGGGAGATGGACATGCCTATAGCTACAGACTTTTGTCCGTTGGTATAGGTATTTAATGTTTTAACCACAAATGAGAGGTTGGGGATGATGCGTGGCATCCCCTCACTGGCCAATTCGAATGTCACGCGCGCTTTTTTTGTTTTTTCTGGCAATTATTGTGTTTTTCATATAATATTATTTGTTTGTATTATAATAATAACTAAAGCAGTGTAGCGTGGTGGCAAGCGTGTTAGTGCAATCTCCTTCAGGACCTGGGTTCGAATCCCAGGTCCCCCACTTTCTCAATAACTTTTGTTTTCAGGTATTCCTATGCGCGCGTTAGCTAGCTGTCCACCATGCATCCTCATGCATCCAAATGCCAGATGGCCAAAAGGCCAAATCTGGTGATCAAAAGCTGGGGGTCAACCATAGTCCAGATCAATGCATGCATACTGGATCCCAGAAAGTCAAAAAGGCCAGCATAAGTGGGCTTATGGAATTGCTATCAACACCACCTAATCAGGCCCAAACTCTCTCTTTTACTTATTTTATTTTTATTTTAATTGTTTTATTATTTTTATTTAATTTTCTAACCAATAACAAAATTCCTTTTTTCATCAAATAAAATCACAAAAAATATTTTTTTATTTCAAATCAAATTTTAATCTTTTATTTTTCTTAATAATTTTATTAATTAATTAGGTTTTAATTAGAGAACTTTAATTCCTTTTGAAAAAGTAAATAAAATTAATTAGACTTAACTAGTTTTTAACCATTAATTTAATTATTATAATTTCTTTCCTAAATAATCAAAAACTCCAAAAATAATTTATTTCTCATTTAATTAATTTATTAATTTAATTTAGTAATTAATTTAGGATTTCTTTCTTTCTTAAAATAAAAACAACAAAAAGATATCTTCTTTAACCAAAAGGGTCAAAACCCTAATCATGCGTCCGATTTAATTTTGCGCCGCGATTTACTTTTTTTTTAATCCAATAATGTACCTACTTCCGGATTGTAATAGTTAAATAGGACTTTTATTTATTTTTATCGCTTTATTTATTTTCAAAGGGTTTGTCTTTGACGATGTAAATACCCGACGCCTTATAATTTAATTTCCGCACTTTTAATTCCGCAAATTATAACTGCTAGATGTTTGATAATAGGGTTTCCATGACAAGACTAAATGCTTAATCTTAAAATCGAATTAGATCACCTTTCACATGTACGAAGATAAAAATAAACTGAAAAACAATACACTCGCACATACTTGCTCTTTCAAAAAACAAAACCTTTTTCACACCTACACTCCTTTTTGAACAAAGTTTTCAAAAACACTTCATTACACTCTTGAAGACAGAAGCAAGAGTTAAATCGAAGTTTTCAAACAAAAAAAACTTTTTCAAACCCACAAGCACAAAGAAAGCAATTTTGAAAATAATTGAGCAAGTACCTAAGAGCCCGTGGATAACCACGGATAGAAAGGGTGCTAATACCTTCCCTTTCTATAATCTACCCCCCGAACCCGAGAAATATCTTGAAAAAGGAATTTTTTCGTGCTTTTTTCATTTCCTTGTTGGATAAAATAAAATTCGGTGGCGACTCTTGCTTACCGCGACATTTTGCGAAAATAAATGCAAAACGCAAACCAGCATTCCAAAAAACAGTCAGTTCTTCCCACCGTATCATAGAACTGGCGACTCTGCTGGGGATCTTTAATAAGTGGGGTGTACCTTAGGAATAGTTCATATTGTTTTCAGTTGCTTGACTTGTATGCTTTATCTTTGTGGGCTTGTATCGGAGTTACTATAGATCCTAACCCAGATCTGAGGGACACCCTTTAGGTAAGTCGCAATAAACTGTGAGGGAACTGTACGGCGTAGATCGATACGGTTGAAGCAGTAGCTACGTTGGTGTGGCACTTTAGTTTGTACTGATATCCCTTGTGGCGCAACGAGGAGAATATGGGTCTTCTAAGGGGTCATTAAGCACCAACTGACCTTAGCACCTATAATTGACCAACTTGGCCATAGAACAGTAGCAGTATGCTACACTCATTGAGACCAAACTCCCGCGATGATTCCGGCTGCAAGAAAAGGTTGCTAAACTGGAACTATGACCGATCGAGGGTGGTCAGTGATATTGAGATCCTCTAGAACCCGGTTACTATTTCTAGGACAGGTTTGAACCAACTGAACTGAAAGAAGGTAGTACCTAAGCTCCTTGCCAGCCTGAAATCTAAGGGCTATCTGTGTGACTTGTTTTCCCTTACCATGTTTGCTATTTGTGGATACTTGTGGTGTGTTTTCTATCATGACATCATGACATTGCATGCATTTTTCATTGGACTAACCTATTTCAAAGACATGAGGGATTCATCTTTGTTCTATTTTGTAGGTCATGGCACCCATGCGTAGAAACACTATTCGGATCAACTTTGTCCAGGTTCCCACTCAGCTTAAGGAATTGCTTGCATATATTTCATATACTTCCTCCTTTATCAGAAGACATGGTCACCTCCTTGGTTTGGTCACCTCCAAGATGGATGAACAGAAGATGAGTGTCTTAGTCCAGTTCTTTGATCCTCTGTACCATTGCTTTACTTTTCTGGACTACCAGTTGGTCCCTACCTTGGAAGAGTTCTCTGATTTGCTTGGTATCTCTATTCTGGAGCATACCCCGTTCACAGGTTGGGAGAAGATCCTTAGGCCGGAAGAGATTGCTTCAGCCCTCCATCTGACAAAGGCTGAGGTAATGTCTAATTGGGAAACTCGTAGTGGAACAAAGGGCTTCTTGACTAAATTCTTGGTTGGTAAGGCCAATCAGTTCTGGGACAGTCTAGACTTCCAGGCATTTGAAGACATTCTGGCTCTTCTCATATATGGTTTGGTGTTGTTTCCTAACTCAGATTCTTTTGTCGACGTGAATGCAGCAAAGATTTACATGTCTGGTAATCCTGTGCCCACTCTCATGGGTGACATTTTGCACTATCTTTATGCCCGTACTGCTCGGAAATGGGGAACCCTTATATGTTGTGCTCCATTGCTGGAGAGGTGGTTTATTTCTCACCTCCCCAAATCAGTTTTGAAGAACAAAGAAGGCATGGGCTGGGCCTACAGGATTATGTCCCTCTCTCACATGGACATCATCTGGACTATCAAGGGCATGGAAGATGTGGCTATTATTGATCAATGTGGGGAATACCCCAATGTTCCACTGATAAGAACCAATGGAGGAATCACCTATAACCCTTGTTTGGCCTTACGCCAATTTGGGAGAGCTAGGAGGGAAGGACCTCATGAGTTGCTAATGTCGAGCATTGTCTTTGATTTCCAAGGGGATAGTGACGAGTAACGCCGCAGGTTCATACGAGCTTCAGATCGAGTACACAGGTCTGATCCACACGAGCTGGGTGCAAAGAATTCTCTTCCGATGGAGCCGTATCTCCGATGGGTTCGAATCCGTGCCCAAAAGCTGGGAATGTCGTATGAAGCCGTCTTGCCTATAATTGTTGAGGTTACTGATGAAGAAGGGGTTCCTCCTACCATCCTCCATCCATACATTCCTACTGACATTGGGGCATTAAAGAGATAATGGATGCAGCTGAGAGAAGAGCGAGATACTTACAGAGAAAAGTATCACGAGCAAGAGCAAAAGATTCAGAAGTTGACAAGGCAGCTGGATAACAAGCGGATCCTCAATGACTATGTCCGCACCAACAAGAAACGACCATGGGAGCATTGGTTATCTTTTGATTATTTCTAGTTTTGATTTACTTTTTAGTTTTTCTTTCTTGTAACGCCTTAAAGGCATCTGTTGAACAATTGAATTTCAAGTTTATCTAATAAAAGTGTGTTTCATTGTGGCTTACGAATTTGAATCCCTAAAGTCTTTGAAATCATATCATGTGCATATCATTCCCATGCACCTCATAACAGGTACCCTTATAGGTTTTTCTCATCTTCTTCGCTGTTTATTTCAGCATCATGTCTTCTGAAACATCAACTGAACAAGCAATCAAGGATCTGCAAGCCCAAACGCCCAGTTCCGAGAGTTGTTCATGAGTTTGGCCAAGGGTCAGCAAGATCTGAAGACCCTTATCTTGAAAGAGAATAAGAAGATGGTCCTATTTAATATGGGCCGCAGATTCGGAAACGATTTGCGAGAAGAGGTTGATTTGACCCACTCATCTGGAGGGGGAGATAATCAGGAAGAAAGGAGGGCTCCTAGCCCTGTGGTTTCAGACAACGAGACTGACTTTGACGAAGACCGGTATCCTCCTGCTGAGGATATATATAAGCAAATGGAAGACCGGTTAAACGCGATGGAAGTTCAGAAAGTACCTGGTCTGGACTTTGGTGATCTGGGTCTGTCATCTGGGGTGGTAATTCCCCACAAGTTTAAAGCGCCAGTCTTTGCTAAATACGACGGGGTTTCTTGCCCAAAACTGCACCTCGGTTCGTATGTTAGGAAGATTCAGCCATACACCGCTGACAAGAATCTCTGGATCCACTTCTTTCAAGACAGTCTCTCAGGGACTCAGCTTGAATGGTTTTACCAGCTAGAAGGAGCTAGTATTTGTAATTGGGAGGACTTGGCTGCTGCTTTCTACAAGCAGTACCAATATAATGCCGACCTCGCTCCCACGCGTACCCAACTCCAGGGTATGTCTATGGGTGCGGGTGAAGGTTTCAAATACTACGCTCAGAAGTGGAGGGACCTTGCTGGAAGAGTGCAACCTCCCTTGGCTGATAGGGAGCTGGTGGATATGTTTCTGGGGACCTTGTCTGGTCCGTATTTCAACCATCTGATTGGAAGTTCTTCGTCCGGGTTTATAGAGCTGATCATGACCGGGGAAAGAATTGAGGCCGGTATTAAATCTGGCAAGATACAGAAGGGTACTTCATCAGGCACCGAGAAGAAGCCTTTTAAGAAGGAGTCCAGTGTTGTTTACAGCGTAAAGAGCCATAATAGACCTGAACGCCGCTAAGCAGTCAATGCGGTGGTTATATCAAGACCTGTTGTTGCACCTCAGCGCAACAATCAACCAAGGGCCGAGAGACCTCGAATACAATTCACTCATCTCAACATGACTTTATCCCAAATTTTGCCGCAATTATTGAAGACCAACTTGGTGATTCCGAAGGAGGCCCCAAAGAGTCCCAACACAACATCACCGATGTACGATCCAAATTCCCGCTGTGCTTTTCACTCTGATAGCCCGGGGCATGATACGGATAACTGATGGGTCCTGAAGAACAAGGTACAAGACTTGGTTGATGCTAAGGAGATTGAGTTCGAAGCACCTGAAAGACCTAATGTTGTGACTGCTCCTATGCCCAAGCATGGAGTAAATGTTGTAGATGAAGACTCGTTTGTGGTTTCTGTGAAAGACATTGTTACTCCATTAATGACTGTGAAGAAGAACCTTCTGTTAGCCAGTTTATTTTCGGGCTGTGATGAAGGTTGCCGTATGTGTTCCGTCCTACCTACCGGTTGCCATCTTTTGAAGTCAGGTGTCCAACGCCTGATGGTTATTAAATAAATTCTGTTTGAGAAGACTTTTGTTCCTTTGGTTCCTACTGAAAAAGTTGCTATAATCACCATTTTCGACAATTCTTCCAAGGCTTCCTCGAGAAAGCCTATTAGAATTACATCTGTTCCAAGAATTGCACCATTGATCATCACCATTCCTGGGCCTATCGCCTATACATCAAATAAAGTTGTCCCATGGCACTACGGGGCTGACGTATATTATCAGGGAGTTAAACTAGATTTGAATGCTAAAGAGGTTGATATTAACGTCAGCAACATTGTTGGATCTAGTAAAGTCACCCGCAGCGGAAGGCTTTTCTCCCTTGAGATCTTCGCACCAACTTTCCGGAAGCCTGTTGTTATTACGCCTGTCAATACACCTACTACTGTCCATGTTCAAGTTCCAATTCTTACCCCTGTTGCCGAGTCATCTGACGCTCGGGGCAAAGGGACCACCGATGAGCCTGCCCAGACAGAGGCACCAAAGACGATTACTATTGAAGCCTCTAGACAAGAGATGGAGGAAATTCTGAAGATCATCAAAAAGAGCGACTACAATGTAGTCGAGCAGCTGGGGAAAACCCCATCCAAAATCTCTATGTTGTCATTGTTGCTATGCTCAGAAGCCCATGCCAAGGCTCTGATTGCTTTCCTGAAAACTGCACGCGTACCGCAAGAAACATCAGCTGGTCAATTTAAAGATTGTGTGGCTAGTCTGACAGCTGATAATGGGTTGGGTTTCTCTGTCGCCGACTTGACTGCTAAGGGGAAAAATCACAATGACGCCCTGCATGTCTCCATTGAATGCAGGGGTACTACTCTTGCTCACGTGTTGGTGGATACTGGGTCATCGTTGAATGTTTTACCCAAGAAAGCGCTGGACCGGTTAGACTATGAAGGGTTGGAGCTGAAACCAAGCAACATTGTAGTCAGAGCTTTTGATGGGTCCAAGAGAATGGTACACGGAGAAGTGGATATTCCGGTTAAGGTTGGTTCTCAGGTTTTCGCATCTACATTCTATGTGATGGATATTCGGCCATCTTATTCTTGTTTGCTGGGTCGTCCGTGGATCTACAAAGCTGGGGCAGTAACGTCTACGCTTCACCAGATACTGAAGTACACGGTCAAAGGGAAAATTGTTATGGTACGAGGAGAGGAGGAGTACATGGTGAGTCACCTCAACTCTTTCCGATACGTAGAAATGGATGGGGAGTTCATTGATACCCCATTTCAGCATTTTGAAGAGGTTCCCCAGACACTGGTATCAACTGAAACTATTATCGAAGATCCTCCAATGAAGATGGCTTCCTTCAAGGATGCCCGGGATGTTGTTGAGAAAGGTGGGTGTGCAAATTGGGGCCAACTCCCTGATTTCGCATATAAGACTAACAAATTTGGTTTGGGTTTCACTGTAGAAGCTCAAAGGGATGCTCGGAGTGCACGGATCAGAAAACCTCCCCTGTTCATCAGCAATTCAGGAGTGAATGCCATTGAAGACGATGTTGAAGAGTCTGAGTTTGACAGTTGGATCTACCCGACTGCCGATGGTGAATTAAGCAATTGGATGGCAAAGGACTTCGTCCATATTTCTTTTATTACCCAGTAATGAGACTTTTGTTTTGAATTTGTAACAGACAATGTTTTAAACTTTACGGCCCGATGTCTTACACGGGGCACCGTGGCTTCATTTGTGAGGGCTTTATGTGTGTCATCTACATATATCATTAATAAAAGCATTGGACGTTTCTTTGCATTTCATATTTTGCGCTCCTTGTTTTTCTTTTATTATATATTGCAAAACAGCTATTTTACACACACTCACATATACAGGTCTACATCCACTCTGGATCTCAATGGTAACGACTGTGCTACTGCTAGTTATGACTTCGAAAGTCCGATCAACTTAGCCGAAGATGAAGGTGAAGATGATTGTGAAGTTCCTGGTGAACTTGCTAGACTTCTACTCCAGGAAGAGAGGGTTATTCAGCCGCATGAAGAGCCGGTGGAATCAGTAAATCTGGGTACAAAGATAGACAAGAAAGAGGTCAAGATCGGTGCAAATCTGGAGCCTAGTGTTAAGCAACGGTTGATTCAGATGCTGCGAGACTATGTTGAGATCTTTGCCTGGTCTTATGAAGATATGCCTGGGTTGGATACCAATATTGTGGTTCACCGATTGGATACCAAGGAAGACTGTCCTCCAGTAAAATAGAAGGTCCACCGAATGCGCCCAGAGATGTCTGAGAAAATTAAGGCTGAAGTTATGAAGGAATTTGACGCCGGTTTTCTAGCAGTTACTTATTACCCACAGTGGGTTCCCAACGTGGTTCCAGTGCCGAAGAAGGATGGTAAGGTTCAAATGTGTGTTGACTATAGGGATCTGAACAGGGCAAGCCCCAAGGATGATTTCCCTCTACCTCATATCAACGTCCTGGTTGACAACATTGCACAACATAAGGTCTTATCCTTTATGGATGGTTTCTCCGGTTATAATCAGATTAAGATGGCTCCCGAAGACATGGAGAAGACAACCTTTGTTACTCAATGGGGTACCTTTTGCTACAAGGTTATGCCCTTCGGATTGAAGAATGATGGGGCAACGTATCAGCGCGCCATGGTCGCTTTGTTCCATGACATGATCCATCATGAGATTGAGGTATACGTCGATGTGATCGGTGGAAATAGAACTGATTGTTTTTTAATGCTGGTTCGCGTTTGCATTTCGCAAAATGTCGCGGTAAGCAAGAGTCGCCACCGTCTTTTATTTTCTCCAACAAGGAAAGGACAAAAGCACAGCAAAATTCCTTTTTGAGATGTTTCTCGGGTTCGGGAGGTAGATTATAGAAAGGGAAGGTGTTAGCACCCTTTCTATCTGTGGTTATCCACGGGCTCTTAGGTACTTGCTCACTATGTTTTTAAAATGTTTTGCTTTTCTTGTGTTTGTGGGTTTTGAAAAGAGTTTTGTTTGAAAACTTCGATTTAACTCTTGTATTTGTCCTCAAGAGTGTATGAAGTGTTGTTTGAAAACTTTGTTTGAAAAGTGTAAGTGCGAAAAGTATTTTTGTTTTGAAAAGAGCAAGTACCTGAGAACCTCTACCTACTCAAAAGAAATTAAGTTGTGTAAATGTCCTTTAGACAGTACTATCCCACTATTGAGAAATAGGTAGCATCATCGTTGGAGTTTTCGGGTCAATTCAATTTTAGGGACATGTGGTCACTAAAGCAATGGTAGGACGCCTTAGCGGTAACCCTAATATCTTAGATCATTTTTTATCGAGGCAACCGTTTCGAGGCAACTTTGATCTTTAGACAGGAGGGCGACCTCTAAAACACCCTATACTCAATGACCACGTCGAGGCAACCAAGTGAGGCGTACCCTAGGAGTGACATGTGTGAGTGTGTCAGGTTTCAGTTATGTTATCTTTGTACATGTCATGGTGAGCTACGATTGATTTTAATTTAAGATATATCTTGTCATGCATAGCCTAGTTAGCACACATCTAGCAGTTAATGGTTGCGGAAAGTAAAACTAAACTATTACAAGGCGTCGGGTATTTACATCGCCAAAAACAAACCCTTGAAAAAGTAAATTGCGGGAAATAAATAAAAGCGATAAAAGATCCTAATTAAAGTTATTACATCCTCGGAGCAAATACAATTATATGGATCAAAACATGAATAAAATAGTATGCGCGAGGGAAAAATTGAATCGGAGAGTTTTTAGGGTTTTGACCTTTTTTTGAGAAAGAAAGAGATTTTTGTTATTTTGCATTTAATTAAATTAAACCTAGACTAATTAGTTAATTAAATAAAAGAAAGATATTTTTTGAGTTTTTTATGTTTTTTAAGGGAAAAAATAAAAGATGGTCAAAAGTTATTAAAAACCCTAATTCTACATTGATTTTAAATTATTGCAAAAAAGTTAAAATTAACCTAATTAAAACTAAATTGATTATGTTAATATTTATTTACAAAAAAATAACTAATTAAATTTAATAAATAAAAATATTATATTTTTATGTTTTCTGAATTTTATTATGAAAATAAATATTAATTGGTTAGTTAAAATAATAATTATAAAAAATAATTAAATGAAAGAAATAAAAAAGAAAAGAACAGAAATAAACTTGAAGGGGGGTGTTGGGCCCAATTCTGGAGGTGTAATCAGCATGCCTAAAGCCCAATAGCGCCCAACCTCATTGACTTTTGAGATTATCCACGCGTGTGTTGACCAGGGACTATGGTAGTCATCATCTTGTGACCATCAGATTTGGCCTGATGGCCATCTGGCGCTTGATCAAGCAATGCTATATGGTATACCACGCGTGGGGTGCTGCACATGAATACATAAGAAAAAATTGTAACAAATATTTGGGGGACCTGGGATTCGAACCCAGGTCCCAGTGTTCACATGCCAACGCCTTAGCCACTTCAACCAACCTGTTTCATTCGTTAGTGGAACGCAACATAAACAATATATGGACAAAACAATTATTATGTTGACACAAATAAAAAACGCGCTTAAGATTTAAACGGGCCAATGGGATGTCAACACATCATCATCTTCAACCTTTTTTCTGCATAATTAGAATCAGATAGCGGGGGTTTTTAACCTCCACTACCTCCTGCAGGGAAAAATAGCGAATAGAACCACAGTAAATATAAATATTTCGCGAGGTATGGGTTATGTTCGTCTTGGCCTCACGATTTCAACCATGTATCTCATTAGTCCCAATTTTTCCTGGTTTAGAAAGCCCTAATTTAAAGCTTGAAAACCTTAGAAATTTGATCATGGCATCTCACGATTCAGGGGACCATAGTTCAATTCAACCATTCCATTAGATTTGTATGATCTTTAACAACACAAATCAATCACAAAAACATGTTAAATGGATATGAATTAAGAGTTACGATTTGGAATCAAAAGTGCAAACCGTGAATTTGTGTTCAGTGATTCCTTGAGATTTAGTGCGTGAATTCGATTGCAAATCGTTCCTGGAACCTCCTGCAATGTATTTGAATGGTCAAAACACCTTGAATTAGCCTAGAATGCAAGAACAGATTTTCAGTTTTCTTGAAAATTCTTGAATTTGACAGGGTTATTTCTGCAGCTTTCAATCGAGTCCTAGGTCATGGTTTGCTTGCATACATATAGGAGAATCAAATTAGGTTAAAAGCTGGGCCAATATCCATGTGCATTGATGTTTAAATCTTTGATTGAAAATCAAATATTCTTGATTTTTCATGATTGAACAATGTTTCCAAATTTGGATTTTTTTGTATCTTTGACTTGTGCACGAATTTGCCAGCATGTTTTGATCATATTTGCTTCACAAATTGATTTAAAAAATCAAATCTTGTATTTTCTTATGATTTAAATTAATTAAGTGAATTAATATGTATTAAAAATCCAATTAATCAATAAAAATAAGAAAATAAATCCCATTTAGCTTGGTGGGTCGTGCATAGGTCAGGGGTGAAGTTTCAAGAAGAGATTTGAGGCCCATTAGAAAAAAGAAGGTGTTTTGAGCAAAGTTGACTTTTGCAAATTCATGAAAATTTCCCAAATTCTCCAATGCACAACTTGCTCAATTTTGATCATATGACCATGTTCTTGGACATTTTGGAAAGCTCTTGAAATCCTCTAACCAATTCCTTTGGTCCCATGTCATTTGGATTTACCAATCTCAAGTTATGGCCTTTGACTCAAAGTGTACTTTTGTTGACTTTTGAAATTGACCTATAATGTAAAAATTGGTAACTTTTTGTGAGAGCATTTCTTGAACTTGGAGTGTGAAGATGGATTATAGGAAATTGCATCCTCTTCAAAATAAGCCTTGGATGGAATTTTTCTGATAAACCATGAAAGAGTTATGCCATGGTCAAGATACAGTTGACTTTTCTACTGTCCAAAAATAGTAACTTTTGCACCTTGATGATTTTTGAGCTATTCTTGTGGAATCATGATCAAGACTTGATCAAATGATGATTGTGAACTCAAAATGAGATGTTGACCTAAAATTCTGACTTTTGACTGCACAATGACCATTTTGCCCTTGCAGTTGACTGTAGATCAAATGGAGCTTTTGACTGTGCAAATTGGCACTGTGAGTCTTGAAACTTGGCATGTAGGTGCTTGAGAATGCATATAGGCCTATGAGACTTGATTGAACCATTGAGAACCCCAACTTCCTTGAAAGAACCAAAACCCTAATTTCAGCTGGCTTAGGAGGTGGTTTGACTGTACAACCCTTGAACAATTTTGAGCCATTTGAAGATTATTCTTGACAAATCTTGAGGAATATGGGAGGGAAAATTTTGGGGTACAACAGTTTCCCCTGTTCAATCTTCTTAAACCTGAGGATGTAGATTGGCTTGCGTGCCTTTCGTGATCCGAAGGTGGAAGATGATTGAACACTAAAGTGCCCAGAAATTTGCACTCGCATGGTGTAGTATCAGCAATGTGATATCAGGAATGGGCTTACAGATGCCATTTGGAGAGATGATGGATAGGAGGATGGGCTTATAGATGCCACCTGGAGATTGTTGGTTGGTAGTTTTGTCTTTGTTGACGGGTTATCTTCATTGACAGGTTGTCTTCATTGACGGGTGTTGTCTCTATTGACGGGTGTTGTCTCTATTGACGGGTTATCA
Organism: Vicia faba; assembly: GCA_948472305.1. NCBI lineage: Eukaryota > Viridiplantae > Streptophyta > Magnoliopsida > Fabales > Fabaceae > Vicia > Vicia faba. The sequence continues at coordinate 1,544,159,570 of OX451735.1, forward strand.
TCAGAAAAATCTTTAGGAATCAATTTAACTGGGTTTGTCTTCTTTGACTGGATTGCCTCAGAAAAATCTTTAGGAATCGATTTAGCTGGGTTTGTCTTCTTTGACTGGATTGCCTCAGAAGAATCTTTAAGAATCGATTTAACTGATTTTGTCTCCATTGACTGACTTCAGAAAAATCTTTAGGAATCGATTTAACTGGTTTTGTCTCCATTGAATGGCTTCAGAAAAATCTTTAGGAATCGATTTAACTGGTTTTGTCTCCATTGACTGGCTTCGCCTCAGAAAAATCTTTAGGAATCGATTTAACTGATTTTGTCTCCATTGACTGGCTGAGCATCAGAAAAATATTTAGGCATCGATTTAACTGGTTTTGTCCCCATTGACTGACTTCAGAAAAATCTTTAGGAATCAATTTAACTGGGTTTGTCTCCTTTGACTGGCTTCAGAAAAATCTTTACGAATCGATTTAACTGGTATTGTCCCCATTGACTGACTTCAGAAAAATCTTTAGGAATCGATTTAACTGGGTTTGTCTCCTTTGACTGGCTTATCTCAGAAAAATCTTTAGGAATCGATTTAACTGATTTTGTCTCCATTGATTGAATTTGTCTCCTTTGACTGGATTTGTCTCCATTGACGAGTTTGTCTCCTTTGACTGGATTTGTCTCCTTTGACTGAATTTGTCTCCTTTGACTGCTGAGTACTTTAACTGTATCTTTCCTGAAAAGCAAAGGTCAGTCGTATGCAATGCATGATATGGATTAAGCAATGATGTTCTCAATATAAATGAGATTGTATTATATGATGCGTTTATGCATGTATCATGATGTATGAAAATGTGATGTTTTAGTTGGGGAATGATGTTGAATTCTTTGCTTCCACTGGGGATGATGAACGAAGGTGATAAACTTGCAGGAGAAGATGATTCTGTTGGGGAATAAACTGGTGAAGAGATTACTCTGCGGGGAATTACTCTGTGGGGAAGCGATGTTTTGCTGCAATTTTAACGATAACTTCGCTGGGGATTCCGTTGATAAGCTCTATTGGGGATTTTGACGATGAATTCCGTGGGGATAGAAAGAATTTCGTTGGGGATGATCTTTCAGTTGCAACTTGCTGAGGATAACCCAGTTAGACTCTTGCGGGGATAACCTTCTGAATATGGCCGGGGAGATTTACTTGTACTCTGCAGGGGACAAGCTTCCAGAGTCTACTGGGGAAGATGATTCAACTCTGGCGGGGAAGCTTTTTAGACTGCACTGGGGAATGGCTCCACTGGGGGTATCTTGTATTCTTCCGGGGAACACTCTTATATTCCGTCGAGGAATATTAAGACTGCCAGGGATGCTTGCTGAGGAATATATGTATACTCCGCTAGGGAATATTAAGATCTTCTGGGGATACCCAACTTTTTTAGGGCCGATGGTAGACCAACTCTGCTTGGGGAGAGTATTGCTGATTTGTTCATGGTTACAAGTCTCAATAGGGAGAGCTACCCTTACTGTCTTAACCTGCGGGGAGTGAAGGTATCCTGGTTACATTCTTCAGCCGAATCTACCTTGGTACCTTGGTGGACAAAGCAACTAGACCTTTTAGACAATTCTTATTTCCCCTACTTCTGATATCACCCGTAATTAGTCCTTTGTTGCATGTAAATATTTATGAACAACAATTAATGTCAAATGCATATATCAAAAACGAACATTGGACGTTCTTTGCAAAACAAAACAGATAAAGGAAAAATAATTTGCAATTTGTCTGAAAAATGAACTTGTATTGATTTTGAAGTTTGCCTGTAAATAGGCGTTTTGTACAAGAGGCTGACGTCCTAGTAAGAGAACGCTGCCGAACAAATAGAATTTATACAAAAAGAAAACAAAACAGCTATGTGAAAAATCCCACTGGGTTCCAACTCTGCTATCGCCTTTATGTCTTCGAGCATCTCATCACTTTGCTGCTTAGTTAGAGATGAATCTGATTGATTGGTGTCGTCCGAGCCTGATAGTTGATACCAAAGTCTAGATGCAAGGTGATCCAATGAGACATAGTGTTACGCTTATCCCTAACTTTTGCCTGGACCGCCCTTTCGGGTTTTCAGTCCACCGGGATACCCATTTTTGCCCAAGCCGCCTTTTCAGGTTTTCGACTTGTCGGGTGTACAGATTGTTTTATTTTCATCCCTTATTTTTGCCCGAACCCTTTTGGTTTGCCGGGAAGCCCTCATTTTTTCCTAGGCCATTCAACCTAGCGGGTCTTTAATTATGCGTAGTATTTTTTTACTATGTCTGCATTGGCGGGGTGAGGAAGGTCGTCACCATCCATGGTGGTCAGAATCATCGCTCCTCCTGAGAAGATGTTCTTAACCACAAATGGCCCTTCGTAAGTAGGGGTCCATTTTCCCCTGGGATCACCTTGAGGTAGAATGATGCGCTTGATTACCAGGTCTCCGACTTGATACTCTTGTCGTCTGACTTTTTTGTTAAATGCCTTGATCATCCGCTTTTGGTACGTCTGACCATGACAAATAGCAGTGAGTCTCTTTTTGTCGATTAGGTTCAATTGATCAAGCCGGGTCTGGATCCAGTCGTCTTCGTTCAAACCTGCATCCTTCATAATCCGGAGAGAGGGTATCTGAACTTCAATGGGCAGGACTGCCTCCATGCCATATACCAAGGAATAGGGTGTTGCCCCTGTTGACGTCCGTGCTGAGGTACGGTACCCATGAAGAGCAAATGGTAACATTTCGTGTCAATCTTTGTAGGTCACTGTCATCTTCTGCACAATCTTCTTAATGTTCTTGTTAGCTGCTTCTACAGCCCCATTCATCTTTGACCGGTAGGGAGAAGAATTATGATGATGTATCTTGAATCGCTCGCAGAGCTCAGTGATCATCTTGTTGTTAAGATTGGTACCATTATCCGTAATGATCCTCTCTGGTACACCATATCGACAGATCAGGTTATGCCGAATGAACTGTGCCACGACGTTCTTGGTGCGGTGGCAAAGGAAGCTGCTTCAACCCACTTCGTAAAGTAATCAATCGCTACCAGGATGAACCGATGCCCGTTGGATGCCGTAGGTCTGATCTCGCCGATCATATCAATGCCCCACATTGCAAAAGCCCAAGGTGTTGTCAAGACGTTCAAAGGAACCGGAGGAATGTGCACCTTATCAGCATAGACCTAGCACTTGTGACATGTCCGAGAGTGCTGATAACAGTCGGCTTCCATTGTGGACCAGTAATATCCTGCCCGGAGGATTTTCTTTGTCATGGTATGTCCACTGGAATGCATTCCGAAGGTACCTTCATGCAGCTTTGCCATGATCCTTTCTGCTTCAATCTTATCCACGCAACGCAGTAAGGTTGAATCATGGTTTCGTTTGTAAAGAATGCCATTGCTGAGGAAGAACTTTGCCGCGAATCTTCTCAGAAACTTCTTGTCATTAACGGATGCACCCTCGGGGTATTCTTGAGCTTCAAGGTACCTCTTTACTTCATGATACCAAGGCTTTTTTGTTACCTCTTCGGTCTCGAGATCACAACAATGTGCAGGATCATCCAATTTCCAAATAATGATCCGGGGAGCCTCGTTGTCCCATTTGACTTTGAACATAGAAGACATCGTAGCTAGCGCGTCCGCCAACTGATTTTCCTCTCTTGGGAAGTGTTCAAAGGTTATCTCCTCGAAATGGGGAAGCAACGTCAACACATACTCCTTGTAAGGAATAAGATTTGGGTGTTTTGTATCCCACTCGCCTTTGATCTGACTGATCACGAGAGCGGAATCTCCGAAGACACTCAGAAACTTAATCCTTAGGTCAATTGCAGCTTGAAGACCCGTGATGCATGCTTCATACTCCGCCATGTTGTTGGTGCAGTTGAAACATAGCCGGGCGGTAAGTGGAGTATGAGAGCCTTTAGGGGATATGATCACAGCGCCAATGCCATTACCCAAAGCGTTTAAGGCTCCGTCAAAGTGCATAGACCATCGGGATCCTTCCTCAGGTCCTTCATCCGGTCCAGGTATCTCACAATCAGTTACTACCATGATATTCTCGTCTGGAAATTCAAAGTTCATAGACTGGTAATCATCCACTGCCTGATGTGCAAAATGGTCTGCCAACACACTTCCCTTGATTTCTTTTTGAGTCGTATACTGGATGTCATATTCAGTCAAGATCATCTGCCATCTTGCTATTCTTCCGGACAAGGCAGGCTTTTCGAAGACATACTTGATTGGATCCATTTTTGAAATTAATAGAGTAGTGTGAGTCAACATATATTGTCTTAGCCGGAGAGAAGCCCATACCAAAGCGCAGCAAGTTTTCTCGAGCAGTGAGTATCGGGTCTCACAGTGGGTAAACTTTTTGCTAAGGTAATAAATAGCATGCTCTTTTCGGCCAGACTCATCATGCTGACCCAGCACACACCCCATTGAGTTGTCCAGTACTGTCAAGTATAAGATTAGAGGTCTCCCTTCAACCGGTGGCATAAGAATGGGTGGCTCTTGGAGATACTCTTTGATTCTTTCGAAAGCGGCCTGACATTCATCGTTCCAACGTACTACTTGATCTTTCTTCAGTAGCTTGAAGATTGGCTCACAGGTAGCAGTTAGGTGCGAGATGAATCGGGCAATGTAGTTCAACCGTCCTAGAAAGCCTATGACCTCTTTCTCTGTCTTGGGAGCCGGCATCTCTTGTATGGCTTTCACTTTGGTAGGGTCTACTTGAATACCTTTGTCGCTCACGACGAAACCTAGCAATTTTCCAGACCTCACCCCAAAGGTGCACTTGTTCGGGTTTAATCTCAGCTTGTACAACTTCAACCGGTCAAACAGCTTATGTAGATGGTTAAGGTGTTCCTCCTCAGTTTGGGACCTTGCAATCATATCGTCGATATATACTTCGATCTCATGATGGATCATATCATGAAACAGAGCAACCATGGCACGCTGATACGTTGCCCCAGCATTTTTCAACCCAAAAGGCATGACCTTGTAACAAAAGGTGCCCCACTGAGTAATAAAAGTGGTCTTCTCCATGTCTTCGGGAGCCATCTTGATTTGATTATAACCGGAGAAACCGTCCATGAAGGATAATACCTTATGCTGAGCAGTGTTGTCAACCAGAACGTCGATGTGAGGCAGAGGGAAGTCATCCTTAGGGCTCGCCCTGTTCAAATCCCTGTAATCAACACACATTCAGACCTTACCATCTTTCTTCGGCACTGGAACCACATTGGCGACCCATTGAGGGTAAGAAGTTACTGCTATAAAACCGGCGTCAAATTGTTTCATAACCTCAGCCTTGATTTTCTCGGACATCTCTGGACGCATACGGCGAACCTTCTGTTTTACCGGAGGGCATTCTTCCTTGGTAGGCAGGTGATGAACCACAATGTCGGTATCCAACCCAGGCATATCTTCGTAAGACCAGGCAAAGATTTCCACGTAGTCATGCAGCATCTGGATCAACCGTTGTTTTACACTAAGCTCCAGATTTGCACTGATCTTGACTTCCTTCCTGTCTGTCTCAGTACCCAGATTTACCGTTTCAACTGGCTCTTCATGTGGCTGAATGGCCCTCTCTTCCTGAAGTAGCAGTCTTGTAAGCTCACCAGGCACTTTGCAATCATCTTCACCTTCGTCTTCAGCTAAGTTGATCGAATTTTTGAAGTCATAACTGGCAGTAGCAGAGTCGTTACCAGTGAGATCCAGAGTGGATTGGGACCTGTATATGTGAGTGTGTGTAAAATAGCTGTTTTGAAATATATAATAAAGAAAAACAAGGAGCGCGATATTTGAAATGCAAAAAACGTCCAATGCTTTTATTAATGATATATGAAAATGACACACAAAAGCCCTCACAAATGAAGCCACGGTGCCCCGGGTAAGACACCGGGCCATAAAGTTTCACAATATTGTTTGTTACAAATTCAAAACAAAGGAGTTCATTACTGAGTCACAAAAGTAATAGGGACGAAGTCTTTCGCTGTCCAGTTGTTTGGTCCACCGTTGGTCGTAGGGTAGATCCAGCTGTCGAATTCAGATTCCTCTACGTCATCTTCAATGGCATTTACCCCTAAGTTGCTGATGAACACATGAGGTCTTCCAATCCTTACACTACGAACAGCCCTTTGAGCTTCTGCAGTGAAACCCAAACCAGACTTGTCAGTTCTCTGAGTGAAATCAGGAAGTCAGCCCCAGTTTGCATACTCACCCTTCTCAATAACAGCCCGGGCATCCTTTAAGGAAGCCATCTTCAAAGGAGAATCTTCAACCACAATCTCAGCTGATGCCAGTGTCTGAGGAACCTCTTCAAAGTGTTGAAACAGAGTCTCGATGAACTCCCCATCCATCTCTATGTACCAGAACGAGTTGATGTGGCTAACCATGTATTCCTCCTCCCCTTGAACTGTCAGGATCTTCCCTTTGACCGGGTACTTCAGCTTCTGATGGAGTGTGGAGGTCACAGCTCCAGCCTTATGGATCCACGGACGACCCAGCAAACAAGAATAGGACGGGCGGATGTCCATCACGTAGAATGTAGAATCGAAGACCTGAGAACCAACTTTGATTGGAATATCGACTTCACCATGCACCATCCTTTTAGACCCATCAAAGGCCCGGACAACAATGTTACTCGGCTTGAGCTCCAAACCTTCGCAATCCAACCTGTCTAGAGCTTTCTTGGGCAAGAAGTTCAGTGAGGAACCAGTGTCAACCAACACATGTGCAAGATTAGTGCCCATGCATTCAATGGAGACATGCAGGGCATCGTTATGGTTCTTCCCTTTAGCAGTCAGATCAGCGTCGGAGAAACCCAAACCATTATCAGCAGTTAAATTGGCCACATAATTGGTAAACTGATCAGCTGATGTCTCTTGTGGCACATGGGCCGTCTTCAGGAAGGTAATCAGAGCCTTGGCATGGGCCTCTGAACACAACAACAGTGATAACATAGAAATCTTGGAGGGGGTTTTCCCCAGCTGCTCAACTACATTATAATCACTCTTCTTGATGATCTTCAGGATCTCTTCCATTTCCTGTTTGGAAGCTTCAACATTGATGGTCTTTGGTGCCTCCGTCTGGGCAGGCATATCAGTGGATATCCCTTTGCCCCGAGCATCAGATGATTCGGCAGCAGGGGTAGAAATAGGAACTTGATCAGGAAGGGAAGTAGGCACACTTGTAGGTGTGATGACAATAGGTCTCTAGATAGTTGGAGGCGCAATATCAGGTGAGAAAAGTCTACCACTGCGGGTGACTTTAGCAGGCTCGGTAATGTTGCTGACGCCGGTATTGGTATCAAACTCTTGCTTAACTCCAAGAACATAAACATCTGCCACATAGTGCCAAGGGATAGCTTTGTCGGATGTATAGGGGATGGGCCCCGGAACAGTGATGATTATGGGTGCAATCTTCTGAACAGGCATAATTTTGACAGGCTTCCTCGAGGGAGCCTTGGGAGAATTGTTGAAAATGGTAACAATGGAAACTTCTTCAGTAGGGGTGGCATGAACAATAATCTTCTTGTTGTACCCCAAAATTTGCCCTCCCATATTCTTCAAAGTCTATCAAGAATTCATCTCCAAATGGTTCAAGATCTCTCAAGGATTGCACAGTCCAAAGGCCTACTGAGCCAGTCAAAATTAGGGTTTTGGTTCTTGCAAGGAAGTTGAGGTTTTCAATGGCTCAATCAAGTCCCATATGCCTATATACATTATCAAGCATCTACAGGTCAAGTTTCAAGACTTACAGCATCAAGTTGCACAGTCAAAAGCCCTAATTGCTTCACAATCAACTGTAGGGGTAAAATGGTCATTTGGCAATCAAAAGTCAGAAAAATTTGGTCAACATCTTATTTTGAGCACACAATCATCATTTGATCAAATCTTGATCATGATTCCACAAGCATGGCTCAAAAATCATCAAGATGCAAAAGTTGCTATTTTTGGACAGTTGAAAAGTCAACTGTAACTTGACCAAGGCATAACTTTTTCATGGTTCATTAGAAAAATCCCATCAAATGCTCATTTTAAAGGGGATGATATTTCCTACAACTAATCTTCACATTCCAAGTCCTAGAAATGCTCTCACAAAAAGTTATCAATTTCTACATTATAGGTCATTTTCAAAAGTCAACAAAAATGCACTTTAAGTCAAAGACCATAACTTTAAATTGGTAAATCCAAATGACATGGGACCAAAGGCATTGGTTAGAGGACTTCAATACCTTTCCAAAATGTCAAAGAACATGTTCATATGATCCAAATTGAGCAAGATATGCATTGGAGAAGTTGGGAAATTTTTGAGAAATGGCAAAAGTCAACTATCCTTAAAACTTCAATTTTTGACAAAAGGGCCCACTTTCTTCCACTTGATTCAGCCTTGTCATGCCATACACGTGTCCCATGCTTAATTTCAAGATCAAACATTTATTTTTCTATTTTATTTAATTTTTATTGATTTAATTCATTTTAAATCTATAATAATTCAAATAAAATCAAAAAAATTAATGGAATAGCATCTTTTGGTTTGAATAGCTTTTATGTGTCATATGCCAGCTACCAAATTCATGCCAAGCCATTTTGAGCATAAAATCCAAGTTTTGCTCCAAGTATGGAATGTTCTTCAATGGTGGTCAACAAGAATCCCAAACTTAATTGCACAAGGATACAAGCCCATATTTGAATCAAAACTGATTGCCATATACATAGGCAAGGAGGACAGACCTAATTCACGTACAAGCTGCTGCAGAAACACCATAATCAATATTGAAAAAATCAAAGAAAACTTGAAATCTGTTTTCTCACTTCCAGGCCAATTCCAAACTTTTAATTGATTCTAATACATTGCATAAGTCCCCAGGAACCTTTTGAGATCAAAACCACACGCCAACACTCAAAGAATCCATAGACAACATCATCACGGTTTGAATATTTTTTCATAATTGCATACTTTGATTCATGCATCATTAACGTGTTTTGTGGATTGTTTTGCATTCATAGGGACTATACGAAGCTTTTGGTACAAAATAATTGAAGTATAGAGCCCTGAATCACAAACCACCATGGATGAATTTTAGGGTTTTCAAGCTCTTAAATTAGGGGTTTGTGATATAGGAAAAATTAGAGACTCTAAAGCCCATGGTTGGATTCATCAAGGCCAGACGAATCAAACACTATACTCACGAAATATTTATGAGCAGCAAGGAGCTAGTCGCTATTTTTCATGCTCGCAGGTTGTGGGGGTTAAAAACCCCCGCTATCTAACTCTGTTTCTTGCAGTTTCAACAAAGAAGACAATACGTGTTCATGCGTGATTGGACGGTTCAAATATTATGCGCGCATTTTGTTTTCCAGCATAGGCATTGGTTTTCACATATTATAATTAATTGTTATTATTATATCAGATACATCGTGATAGCCTGGTGGTTAGTGAGTTGTATGATGACCATTGGGACCTGGGTTCGATTCCCAGGTCCCCCAAATATTATTTCCATTTTTTCTATACAGGATCATATGCAGGTTACTCAAGGCATTCCACCATATGCCTCATACAGATGTGCGCCAAGTGGCCTCAAACCCAGATCCAATGGCCTAGAGTGGATGACCACCATGTACCCAGTCAACACGTGCCTTGGAGAAGTCAGAAGTCAACGCAGGCTTGAGGAATTGGGCCACAAAATTACTTCAGCACCTCCATTCAGGGCCCAAACCCCCTTGGGTTTGCATTTCTTTTTTTTTATTTTTCTTTCATTCAATTGCTTCATTTATTTTTATTGTTTTTTTTAATTAAATACTAACCAGCAAATTAAATTAATTAACATTTTCATAATAAATTTATAAAACTAAAAAGAATGTAAATATTTTATTTATTATTATTAATGTCACTTTAGCTTAATTATTTTGTAAATAAACATTAACTTAAATTAAGTTAGTTTGATTAGGTTTAATTTTAATTTTCTTTTACAATAAATAAAAATGAATTAGACTTAGGGTTTTTGACACTATTAATTTCTTTTTTTATTTTATTTCATTAAAAAATATATAAAAACACAAAAAAAACATTTTTTTTCTTCTTTTAATTAATTAATTAATTAGTTATTAGGTTTAATATTTAATTAATTGCAAAAAAAGAAAAATTCAATTCTTTTTCTCAAAAAGGGTCAAAATCCTTAGGACGTCCCGATTCAATTCTTTCGCGCGCAGTTTATTTTAATTCAATATTTTATATTTATGTATCTGTTCAGAAATGTAATAGTTAATTAGAACTTTACCGCTTTATTTACTTTTCTCGCACTTTATTTCCAAACGGGTTTTTGATTTTGGCTATGTATAGACCCGCGCCTTGTAATAGTTAGATTTACCTTTCCGCACTTTATTTTCCGCACTCTTAACTGTTAAAAAAATGCATGAAAGACTTGTATGGCAAATAAAATCAATCCGTAGCTCACAAATGACATGTACAAGATAAACATAAACTAAAACAACACACATGCACATGCCACTCTTAGGGTACGCCTCACTGGTTGCCTCGACGTGGTCATCAAGTATAGGGTGTCTTAGAGGTCGCCCTCCTGTCTAAGATCCATTTGCCTCGAAACGGTTGCCTCGGATAAAAAAAGATCTAAGACATTAGGGTTACCGTTAAGGCGTCCTACTATTGCTTTGGTGACCACACATGTCCCTATAATCGAATTGACCCGAAAACTCCAACGACGGTGCTACCTACTTCTCAATAGTGGGATAGTGCTGTCTAAAGGACATTTACACAGTTTAATTCCTTTTGAGTAGGTAGAGGTTCTTAGGTACTTGCTCTTTCAAAACAAAACAAAAATACTTTTCGCACCTACACTTTTCTGACAAAAGTTTTCAAACAAACACTTCATACACTCTTGAGGACAGATACAAGAGTTAAATCGAAGTTTTCAAACAAACTTTTTCAAACCCACAAACACAAGAAAAGCAAACATTTTGAAAACATAGTGAGCAAGTACCTAAGAGCTCGTGGATAACCACGGATAGAAAGGGTGCTAACACCTTCCCTTTCTATAATCTACCTCCCGAACCGAGAAACATCTCGAAAAGGAATTTTGCTGTGCTTTTGTCCTTTCCTTGTTGGAGAAAATAAAAGACGGTGGTGACTCTTGCTTACCGCGACATTTCGTGAAACCAGCATAAAAAACAGTCAGTTCTATTTCCACCGATCACAGAACTGGAGACTCTGCTGGGGATAGAAATAAGTGAGATGTACCTTAGGATTAGACCACTCTTGTTTTCAATTGCTTGCTTTGTTTGCTATAATATTGTGGGTCTGTCTTGGAGTTTCATAGATCCTAACCCGGATCTGGGGGATACCTCTTAGAAAGTAGCAACAAACTGTGAGGGAACTGTGTGGGGTATACCGACACGGTTGAAGCAGTTTGCTACGTTGATGTGGCACTTTGGTGAGTACCGGTAACCCTTGAGTCAAGTCAAGGAGAGTACGGGGCCGCCGCGTGGTGTCGTGAAGCATCAACTGACCTTAGGAACCTTACTTGACCATCCTGGCCTCTTTAGGGGTAGTGAGATGACCGACTTTGGTGCAGTCCGAAGTTGGTAGATACTCGATACTACACTCATTGAGGGTTGTTTTCTTGGAATATTTTGATCGCCAGTTCAGTGGCTAAATCAAAACAATGAACATAAAAAACAACCCAATGATATTGAGATCCTTAGAACCCGGTTACTTTTGATAGGACAGGTTTTTGAGCCCACCAACTTCAAGAGGGTAGTACCCCAAACTTCATGCTGGCCTGAACTCTAAGGGCTGTCTGGTGTGACTTGTGTGCCTTATCATGTTTGCTTTTTGTGAATACTTGTGGTGTGTCCTTATCATAACCTCATAGCATCATACATCATCATATGCATTTACTAACCACTTCAAGGGTTCGAATCTTCATCTTTGTTCTTGTTTTGTAGGACATGGAAACTATCCGAAGAAAGACAATTCAGATCAACCTTGTAAGGATCCCTCCTCAGCTTAAGGATCTCACATCCAGGATTCCCGAGAACTCTTCCTTCAGTGAAAGGCATGGTAGACTCATCAGCTTGGTCAATACCAACATTGAAGAAGATATGATAAAAGTTCTCTTCCAGTTCTTTGACCCTTTGCACCACTGTTTTGCTTTCCCGGATTATCAATTGGTGCCTACTTTGGAAGAGTTTTCTCAGCTTCTGAGGGTTCCCATTCTCAGTCAACTACCCTACAACGGTACGGAAAGGGAACCAAAACTTGAAGAGGTTGCTAAATCATTACACCTACAACCATCTGACATCAAGGGGCATTGGGAAACCAGAAGTGGTATCAAAGGATTCTTGGCAAAGTTCCTGTTCGAGAAAGCACAAGAATGTTGGAATTCCCCTTACCTACAAGCCTTTGAAGAAGTTGTGGCACTCCTTGTCTATGGGTTGGTGTTGTTCCCGAATCTGGATCAGCTTATAGATATCAATGCTCTCAAGATTTTCATGTCCAGGAATCCCATACCTACGCTGCTTGGGGACATCCTCCACTCATGTTACACTCGAACCATGAGAAAAAGAGGTGTTCTCATGTGCTGCACTCCTCTCCTGGAAAGGTGGTTTATTTCGCACCTTCCACAATCAGTTTTGAAGAACGAGCAGGGTTTGAGATGGTCACAACGATTAATGGCTCTTACACATGCTGATATACATAGGTGTTCTCGGTCCAGAGAAAATGTCACTATCGTTGATCGTTGCGGAGAGTATCCTAATGTTCCTTTACTTGGAATCAGGGGAGGCATTACTTATAACCTCTGTCTGGCTTTGAGACAGTTTGGATATGCTCGGAGGGATGGCCCTCATGACATGTTGATTCCTGACATAGTTTTTGACTTCGACAACGATGCACAAGGACTTCGCCAGAGATTTATCAGAGCTTGGAGGATGCCCAACAGGGTAGATAGCAAGACACTGGGGAATAAGAACTCCATCCACCTTGAACCTTATCTCAAGTGGGTACGAGCCCGCTCCCAGAAGCTGGTAATGCCATATCCTCATGTTCTCCCCGTGATCAAAGAGCCAGTTTTGGAAGGAGAGGTGCCATACACCATTCGACATCCTGACATGCCAACATCTTGGGAAGAAATGTAGAAGAGCTGGATCCAACTAAAGGAAGAACGAAATTCTCTTGAAACCAGTCTACATGCCAGTGAGAAGAAGGTCTTGGAGCTCACTCGTCTACTTCATGAGGAAAAGACTCTCAACACCTACATCGCTCCAAAGAGGATGCGCAACGTCTTTTGGGATTAATTATTTTGTAATGTTTTGCCCATGAGCCCCTAATGTACTGAACATATTATTTCTTAATATAATGTGTGTTCCTTTTTGTCTACAACGAATTTGAACTTTCAAACCCTTGAATGCATTGCATAAATAGCATATCATGCATCATGTGCATAACAGGTACTCTTTTTCTACAGGTTTTGCTTAATCTTCTTCGCTGTTTATTTCAGCACTCAATCATCATGTCTTCCGAGCCTACTACCGAACAAGCTATCAAGGCCCTCCAGGCCCAGAACGCCCAGTTTCAAGAGCTGGTCATGAGCTTAGCCCAGGGTCAACAGGAGTTAAAGACTCTGCTCTTGAAGGAGAAGAAGAAGAAGAAGAAGAAGAGGACTGTGTTGTTTAACACTGGACGGAGGTTTGGGAATACACTGCAAAATGAGGCTGATCAGGCTACTTCCTCTGCAGGGAAGGATAGTCCCCAAGAGAGAGAGGTTCCTAGTCCTGCGGTCTCCGCCAACGAGACAGACTACAATGATGAGCAGTACCCTCCTACTGAGGACAGGTACAAACAGTTGGAGGACCGGTTAAATGCTATGGAGATTCAACGTGTGCCTGGGTTGGACTTTGGAGACCTAGGTTTATCTTCTGGGGTGGTGATCCCACACAAGTTCAAGGCACCTACCTTTGCGAAGTACGAAGGGGCCTCCTGTCCTAAACTGCATCTCCGTTCTTATGTAAGGAAGATCCAACCTTACACTGCAGACAAGAACCTATGGATCCATTTCTTCCAGGATAGCCTTTCAGGGGCTCAACTCAAATGGTTCTATCAGCTGGATGGGGCCAGTATTCGAAACTGGGAGGACTTGGCTACTGCATTTTATAAGCAGTATCAGTACAATTCCGACCTCGCTCCTACGCGTACCCAACTCCAGGGTATGTCACTAGGAACGGGTGAAGGTTTTAAGGAGTACGCGCAGAAGTGGAGAGACCTGGCTGGCAGGGTGCAGCCACCGTTGACTGGCCGTGAACTCGTGGACATGTTCTTGGGGACCCTGTCTGGTCCATTCTTCAACCATCTGATTGGTAATTCTTCTGCAGGGTTTACAGACCTCATTCTGACTGGTGAAAGGATAGAAGCTGGTATCAAGTCGGGGAAGATACAGAAGGGTGCCTCCTCGAGTATTGAAAAGAAGCCCTTCAAGAAGGAAGCTATTGTTGTTTATGGTCCAAGGAGACAGAGCAAACCGGAACGCCGCCAAGCTGTCAACGCGATGGTAATTTCAAAGCCTGCTGCTGCTCCTCAGCAGTATAACCAACCAAGGGGTGAGAGACCCAAAAGGCAGTACACTCGACTCAGTATGACCCTCTCTCAGATATTTCCACAACTGCTGTCAACCAATCTGGTAACTGTCAAGGAAGCTCCGAAGGTAGTGAACACAACCTCTCCAAAGTACAACCCCAACGCCCGCTGCGCTTATCACTCTGATAGCCCGGGGCATTCTACTGATGATTGTTGGGCTCTGAGGAATAAGGTTCAGGACCTTATTGATGCTAAAGAAATACAGTTCGAGGCGCCCGAAAGGCCCAATGTTATGACTACTCCCATGCCCTAGCATGGAGTGAATGATGTGGAAGAAGACCCGTATGTAGCCTCTGTGGATGAGATTGTTACTCCGTTGTTGACTGTCAAAAGGAACCTGTTGCTAGCCGGTTTATTTCCGGGATGTAGTAAAGGTTGCCTTCTATGTTCTGTTTCGCCTGCTGGTTGTCCTTTGTTGAAGTCAGGTATCCAAAGCCTGATGGATAATAAAGAGATCTTGTTCGAAAAGATTGTCGTTCCTGCTGCCCCTACCGAAGAAGTTTCTATTGTCATTATTTTCAACAACCCCCCTAAGGCTCCCTCAAAGAAGCATGTCAAAATCATGTCTACACAGAAGATTGCTCCCATCATCATTACTGTTCCGGGGCCCATCCCCTATACATCTGACAAAGCTGTCCCATGGCACTATGGGGCAGATGTTTATGTTCTGGGAGTAAAACAAGACTTTGATACTAGTACCGGTGTCAGCAACATCACCGGGCCTGCCAAAGTCACTCGCAGTGGTAGGATCTTCTCACCAGATATTGCGCCACCAGCCATTCAGAGACCTCTTGTCATCACACCTGCCAGTGTGCCCACTTCCCTGCCTGACCAAGTTCCTATTTCTACCCCTGCTGCCGAGTCATCTGACGCTCGGGGCAAAGGGATTGCTACTGATGTGCCCGCCCGGACGGAGGCACCAAAGACAACCAACGTTGAAGCTTCCAGGCAAGAGATGGAAGAGATCCTCAAGATTATCAAGAAGAGTGATTTCAACATAGTTGAGCAGCTGGGGCACACCCCTCTAAAATATTTATGCTTTCACTGTTATTGTGTTCAGAGGCCCATGCCAAGGCCCTGATTGCCTTCCTGGAGACGGCCCACGTGCCACAAGAAACGTTTGCTGATCAATTTACTGATTGTGTGGCCAACTTGACTGCTGATAATGGGTTGGGTTTCTCTGACGCCGATCTGACTGCTAAGGGGAAAAACCATAACGACGCCCTGCATGTCTCCATTGAATGCAGGGGCACTACTCTTGCCCATGTGTTGGTAGACACCGGTTCTTCGTTGAACTTATTGCCCAAGAAAGCCCTAGACAGATTGGATTGTGAGGGTTTAGAGCTCAAGCCTAGTAACATTGTCGTCCGGGCCTTTGACGGGTCAAAAAGGATGGTACATGGGGAAGTTGACATTCCAATCAGAGTTGGCTCTCAGGTCTTTGATTCAACATTCTATGTGATAGACATCCGACCGTCCTATTCTTGTTTGTTGGGTCGTCCTTGGATCCACAAGGCTGGAGCTGTGACCTCCACATTACATCAGAAGCTTAAGTACCCGGTCAGAGGGAAGATTGTAACAGTTCAGGGGGAAGAAGAGTACATGGTCAGCCACCTTAACTCATTCCGATACGTAGAAATGGATGGGGAGTTCATTGAGACCCCCTTTCAACACTTTGAAGAGGTGCCTCAGACATTGGAAGCAGCGAAGACTGTGACTGAAGAGGGTTCTCCTTTGAAGATGGCTTCCCTAAAGGATGCCCGGGCTGTGATTGAGAAGGGTGAGTGCGCAAACTGGGGCCGAATTCCCGATTTTACTCCGAAGACTGACAAATTTGGTTTGGGTTTCACCGCAGAAGCTCAGAGGGATGTTCGTAAGGCAAGGATTGGAAGACCTCCTGTATTCATCACCAACCCATGAGTAAATGCTATTGAAGACGACGTGGAGGAATCCGAATTTGACAGCTGGATCTACCCAACAACCAACGGTGGACCAAGCAACTGGACTACAAAAGACTTTACACCTATTACTTTTGTCACTTAGTAATGAACTCCTTTGTTTTGAATTTGTAACAAACAATAATTTGAAACTTTATGGCCCGGTGTCTTACCCGAGGCACCGTGGCCTCATTTGTGAGGGCTTTTGTGTGTCACTTTCATATATCATTAATAAAAGCATTGGACGTTTTTTACATTTCAAATCTTGCGCTCCTTTTCTTTCTTTATTATATATTGCAAAATAGCTATATTTACACACACTCACCCATACAGGTTCCAATCCACTCTGGATCCCATTGGTAACGACTCTGCTACTGCCAGTTATGACTTCGAAAATCCGATCAACTTAGCCGAAGACGAAGGTGAAGATGATTGTGAAATGCCTGGTGAGCTTGCAAGACTGTTACTCCAGGAAGAGAGGGCCATTCAGCCACATGAAGAGCCAGTGGAAACGGTAAATCTGGGTACTGAGACAAACAGAAAGGAAGTCAAGATTGGTGCCAATCTAGAGCTCAGTGTGAAACGACGGTTGATTCAGATGTTGCATGATTATATGGAAATCTTTGCCTGGTCTTACGAAGACATGCCTGGGTTGGATACCGACATTGTGGTTCATCACTTGCCTACCAAGGAAGACTGTCCTCTGGTAAAACAGAAGGTCCGCCGTATGCGTCCATAGATGTCCGAGAAAATCAAAGCTGAGGTTATGAAACAATTTGATGCCGGGTTTCTAGCAGTGACTTCTTACCCTCAGTGGGTTGCCAACGTGGTTCCAGTGCCGAAGAAGGATGGTGTTGTACCCCAAAATTTGCCCTCCCATATCCATCAAAGAATTGTCAAAGTCAAGGTCACAAAAGTCCCCAAGGGTTGTGCAGCTCAACTGTCTCCTAGACAGTCAAAACTAGGGTTTGAGTTCTGGTCAAGCAAAGGAGCTTTTCAAAGGCCCAATCAAGTCTCACATGCTTAAAAAGATGGTCAAGCATCCTCATGTCAAGTTTCAAGGCATTCAGCTCAAGATTGCACAGTCAAAACCCTAGATTGCACTACAGTCAACTGTAGGGGCGAAATGGTCATTTGACAGTCAAAAGTTCAAATTTTTGGTCAATATATCATTTTGAAGCCACAAACATCATTTGATCAATGCTTGATCATGATTTTCAAGATTTGGCTCAGAAATCATCAAAGATGCAAAAGTTGCTATATTTGGACAGCTGAAAAAGTCAACTGAAATTGACCAGGGCATAACTTTCACATGGATTATCAGAAAAATTCCATCCAAAGCTCATTTTGAAGAGAAAGACATTTCCTACAATTCATCTTCATGTTCCAAGTCCAAGAAATGCTCTCACAAAAAGTTATCAATTTCAACATTATAGGTCATTTTCAAAAGTCAACAAAAAGTGACTTTAAGTCAAAGGCCATAACTTGAGATTGGTAAATCAAAATGACATGGGACCAAAGGCATTGGTTCAAGGACTCAAAGACCTTTCCAAAATGTCCAAGAACATGTGAGAAGCTTAAAAATTGAGCAAGTTATGCCTTGTGGAAGTTGGGAAATTTTTGGAAATTTTTGAAAGTCAACATTACTTCAAAAGGCCTAAATTTGCTAATGGGCCCATTTTCCTTCCAAATTTCTTCATGCCAAGCCTATGCACGACCACTAGGCCCAAAGGGAAGTATTCTCATATTTTTTTATTATTTATTTGAATTAATATTAATTTATATTCATTTAAATGATTTTAATATATGAAAAATATCAAACCTAATCTAAAAAATCTTTTTATACACATTATAGGCTCAATATTTCGTGTGAAGGCAAATGAGGAAAGATTTGGGGTGATTGGATGCAAATTGGTACAAAAGCCATAGAAAAAGATTCAAAAAGATTTTTAAACAAATCAAATATCTTAATCCATAATTGCAAAGGATTTGTACTAAGTTTGTTGACCTAAATGCTCCATATATGATCAGAACACAACCCTAATGCTCTGGGACTAAAAAAGCTGCGCATAACACACTCTTGCAATTTGCAAAAATTCTCAAAAAGTCAAACACTGAAATTTAGCCTTTAGGACGATTCAAGCTTGGATTTTTGTTTCAATAGCCTTCTGAGACATCACTGAGTCTTTCTCAATCAAAAACAACAACTCACACGCCTTGAACTGGTACCTGGAACCCAAACCGTATCAAGAAAACTTTGAATTCGCATAGCACGATTTAAGCATCCTCATGCATTTTTATTTATGGATTATTGTTTGTAATCATGTTCTAAAGCTAACCAACGTGTTTGATTTTGTTTTTGTGCCATATATGAGAAGTTGCCATTGTTACAAACTAGGTTTTCAGGTTCTCAAAATTGGGGCTTTATCAATACCATAAAATTGGCCAATGAAACCACCATGGTTGCATTCAGTGTGTTCTTCTGAATAAAACACATCCCTCGCGATAAATTTATGTTTGGATATGGGCTAGTCGCTATTTTCCCTTTGCTTGCCTAAAACCACGTTGCAAAAACCGTTGCCCATTAGTTTGTTTTACAGGAAAGGGGAAGGAGATGAAGACGTGTCCGTCAACCACTGGACAATTTGAAATTCGCGCGTGTTTCATCAGTTAGCGTTATCTTTCTTTTATATTATTTATGATATATTATATATTAAATGAATTGGCGTAGCTCAGCTGGCAGGGACTAAGGCATGTGACTTCCAAGACCTGGGTTCAAGTCCCAGGTCTGTACGTTTGCTATATTATTTTTCAAAACAAATTCTTATGCAGCGCTAACATGAAGGTCCATCATACGTCCTCTTCATCCATCAGCCACGCGTCCACCATGATGGGATCAATGACCAAGCTTCAGAGCGCAGCGTACACCTGGTCAAAGCGCTGATACCTGATCCAAGAAAGTCAACGAATCCACCCTTATTGGGCCAGGCTTTTCAGGCTTATACCTCCAAAATTTGGGGCAGCACCCCCACTCTGGTTTGCTTTCTTTATTTTATTTTTTCTATTTTAATTATTGTATGATTTATTTGATTGCTTTAATTAATTTATTTTTTCTATAAAATATAAAAAACACCAAAAAATGCAGAAAATACACAAAAATATAATATTTATTTTATACCAATTATTTTCATAAATAAACTAGAATATAAAATATTTAGTTAATTAGGTTTTAATTTTAATCTCTTTTTAATAAAAATCCAACAAAATAGAATTAGGTTAATTAATTTATTCCTTTTAATATTTTTCCCCTTTTTTAGAATAATAATAATTATTTACTTGTTTATTTTTCTATTTAAATTGTACATAATAAATTTTAGGTTTAATTTAGATCATATTTTAATTCTTTTCATAATAAATTAAAAAAATACTAGATTTAGGGTTTGCCGTCTAATCTAATTTCAATTAATTCTCCTTTTTCTCATTAAATCTAAAAAATACAAAATACCAAAAAGAACATTTAATCATTTAATTTTTAATTCTCATTAACTTTTAATTATTTGCAAAAGGGTCCAACGCCCTAATTTCGTTTCAATTATTTAATTCGTGCATTTATTTTATTATCGCTTATTATAATTTTGTAAATATCCCAAAGCCATGTAATTTACTTTCGCACTTTATTTTCTTCGCATTATTTATTTTTCCGCTAAATCGGGTCCTGGTTTAATTTGGCGATGTGGACCCGCGCCTTTGTAATAGTTTAGGAACTTTACCTTTCTCGCAATTTTTAACTATTAATAAAATGCATGCAAGAATGAATGGCCTAAAATAAAAACAAACGCATAGATCACCCATGACATGACAAAAGACAAAAATAAATGAACATGACACACAAATCACACACCACCCCTAGGGTACGCCTCACTGTTGCCTTGCCTCGAAAGGTGATCGTCGAGTAGAGGATGTTTTAGTAAGTCCTCATGATCCGGGAACCTGGCATGAGGGTAGCTTCTAAGGTGTCTTCCTATTGCTCTGGTGATCACCATGTCCCGAACCTCGAATTGACCCGAACACCTCCAACGGTGGTGCTACCTACCTCTCAATGGTGGGATGGCACTACTTTAAGGACATTTACACAGACGAATTCCTTAGGGTAGGTAGGTTCTCAAGGATACTTGCTCTCTTCAAAAACAAACTCAAAAGACTTTTCACACAACACTTTTCAAAAGCTTTCAAAGCAATTTTTCAAACACTCTGACGTATGAGTCGATCTGAAATTTTTCAAAGAAACTTTTAAACCCACATTGAAAAGCACGCAAAACAATTTTGAAAACACAATGAGCAAGTATCTAAGAGCCCATGGATAACCATGGATAGAAAGGGTGCTAACACCTTCCCTTTCTATAACCTACCTCCCGAACCGAGAGCAATCTCTATAAGGAATTTTTCTGTGCTTTTGTCCTTTCCAATTGGAGAAAATAAAAGACGGTGGCGACTCTTGCTTCCGCGACATTTCGCGAACCAGCGTTAAACAGTCAGTTCCAGATCCACCGATCACAGATGGTAAGGTCCGAATGTGTGATGATTACAGGGATTTAAACAGGGCAAGTCCCAAGGATGACTTCCCCCTGCCTCACGTCGATGTTCTAGTGGACAACACCGCTCAGCATAAGGTATTCTCCTTCATGGACGGCTTCTCCGGTTATAATTAAATCAAGATGGCTCCTGAAGACATGGAGAAGACCACTTTTGTTACTCAGTGGGGAACCTTTTGCTACAAGGTCATGCCTTTTGGGTTGAAAAATGCTGGGGAAACCTACCAACGTGCCATGGTTGCTTTGTTTCATGACATGATCCATCATGAGATCGAAGTGTATGTCGACGATATGATTGCAAGGTCCCAGACTGAGGAAGAAGACCTTGACCATCTATAGAAGCTATTTGACCGTCTGAAGTTGTACAAGCTGAGGTTGAACCCGAACAAGTGCACCTTCGGGGTGAGATCTGGAAAACTGCTAGGCTTCATCGTGAGTGACAAAGGTATCCAAGTGGACCCTGCCAAGGTGAAAGCCATACAAGAGATGCCAGTTCCCAAGACTGAGAAAGAAGTCAGAGGCTTTCTAGGACGGCTGAACTACATTGCCCAATTAATCTCACATCTAACTGCTACCTGTGAACCAATCTTCAAGCTGCTGAAGAAATATCAAGTAGTACGTTGGAACGATGAATGTCAGGCCGCTTTCGAAAGAATCAAAGAGTATCTCCAAGAACCACCCATTCTTATGCCACCGGTTGAAGGGAGACCTCTAATCTTATACTTGACAGTACTTGACAGCTCAATGGGGTGTGTGTTGGGGCAGCATGACGAGTCTGGCCGAAAAGAGCACGCTATTTACTACCTTAGCAAAAAGTTTACCGACTGTGAGACCCGATACTCACTGCTCGAGAAAACTTGTGCTGCACTTTGGTATGGGCTGCTCACTGGCTGAGACAGTATATGTTGACTCACACTACTCTCTTGATTTAAAAAATGGATCCGATCAAGTACATTTTCGAAAAGCCCGCCTTGTCCGGAAGAATAGCAAGATGGCAGATGATCTTGACGGAATATGACATCCAGTACACGACTCAAAAAGCAATCAAGGGAAGTGTATTGGCATACCATTTGGCACACCAGGCAGTGGAAGATTACCAATCTATGAACTTTGAATTCCCAGACGAGGATATCATGGTAGTGACTGATTGTGAAGTACCTGGACCAGATGAAGAACCTGAGGAAGGATCCCGATGGTCTATGCACTTTGACGGAGCCTCAAACACTTTGGGTAATGGCATTGTCGCTGTGATCATATCCCCTCAAGGCACTCATACTCCACTCACTGCCCGGCTATGTTTCAACTGCACCAACAACATGGCAGAGTATGAAGCATGTATCATGGGTCTTCAAGCTGCAATTGACCTAAGGATCAAGTTTCTGAGTGTCTTCGGAGATTCCGCTCTCGTGATCAATCAGATCAAAGGCGAATGGGATACGAAACACCTAAACCTTATTCCTTACAAGGAGTATGTATTGACATTGATCCCCCACTTCGAGGAGATAACTTTTGAACACTTCCCAAGAGAGGAGAATCAGTTGGCGGACGCGCTAGCTACGATGTCTTCCATGTTCAAAGTCAAATGGGACAACAAGGCTCCCCGGATCATTATCTGGAAGTTGGACGAACCTGCACATTGCTGCGATCTTGAGACGGAAGAGGTAACTGAAAAACCTTGGTATCATGAAGTGAAGAGGTACTTGGAAGCTCAAGAATACCCCGAGGGTGCATCCATCAATGACAAAAAGTTTCTGATAAGGTTCGCGGCAAAGTTCTTCCTCAGTAACGGCATTCTCTACAAACGAAAC
This sequence comes from Vicia faba, assembly GCA_948472305.1. NCBI lineage: Eukaryota > Viridiplantae > Streptophyta > Magnoliopsida > Fabales > Fabaceae > Vicia > Vicia faba. The sequence goes on from OX451735.1 coordinate 1,544,182,558, forward strand.
CATGATTTGACCTTATTGCGTTGTGTGGATAAGACTGAAGCAGAAAAGATCATGGCAGAGCTACATGAAGGTACCTTCGGAACACATTCCAGTGGACATACCATGGCAAAGAAAATCCTTCGGGCAGGATATTTCTGGTCCACAATGGAAGCCGACTGTTACCAACATTCTCAGACGTGTCACAAATGCCAGATCCATGCAGATAAGGTGCACGTTCCTCCAGTTCCTCTGAACGTCTTGACAGCACCTTGGCCTTTTGCAATGTGGGGCATTGATATGATCGGCGAGATCAGACCTACGGCATCCAACGGGCATCGTTTCATCCTGGTAGCGATTGATTACTTCACAAAGTAGGTTGAAGCAGCTTCATACGCTACGGTAACCAAGAACGTCGTGGCACGGTTCATTCGGCATAACCTGATCTGTCGATACGGCGTCCCAGAAAGGATCATTACGGATAAAGGTACCAATCTTAACAACAAAATGATCACTGAACTCTGCGAGCAATTCAAGATACAGCACCACAACTCTTCTCCTTACCAGCCGAAGATCAATGGGGCTGTCGAAGCGGAAAATAAGAATATCAAGAAGATTGTGCAGAAGATGACAGTGACCTATAAATATTGGCACGAGATGTTACCGTTCGCTCTTGATGGGTACCGTACCTCAGCACGGACGTCAACAGGGGCAACACCCTTTTCCTTGGTCTATGGATGGAGGCAGTCTTGCCTATCGAAGTCCAAATACCCTCTCTCCGGATAATGAAGGTTGCAGGTTTGAACGAAGATGACTGGATCCAGACTCGACTTGATCAATTGAACCTAATTGAAGAAAAGAGACTCACTGCTATTTGTCATGGTCAGACGTACCAAAAACGGATGATCATGGCATTTAACAAGAAAGTCAGACGACAAGAGTATCAAGTCGGAGACTTGGTAATCAAGCGCATCATTCTTCCTCAAAGTGATCCCAGGGGAAAATGGACCCCTACGTACGAAGGGCCATTTATGGTTAAACATGTCTTCTCAGGAGGAGCTATGATTCTAACCACCATAGATTGTGACGACCTTCCTCACCCCGCCAATGCAGACATAGTAAAAAGATACTACGCATGAATTAAAGACCTGCTAGGTTGACACACCTAGGCAAAATAAGGGCTTCCCGGTGAACCAAAAGGGTTCGGGCAAAAATAAGGGATGAAATAAAAAAATCTGTACACCCGACAAGTCGAAAACCTGAAAAGGCGGCTTGGGCAAAAATGGGTATCCCGGTGGACTGAAAACCCAAAAGGGCAGTCCAGGAAAAAGTTAGGGATAAGCGTAATACTATGTCTCATTGGATCACCTTGCATCCAGAATTCGGTATCAACTATCAGGTTCAGACGACATCAAGCAATCAGCTTCATCTTCAACTAAGCAGCCAAGTGATGAGACGCTTGAAGACATAAAGGCGATAGCAGAGTTGGGACCCAGTGGGATTATTTTTCACATAGCTGTTTTGTTTCCTTTTCACAAAATTGTATAAACTCTATGTTGTTTAGGCGGTGTTCTCCTATTAGGACGTCAACCTCTTGTACACAAACGCCTATTTACAGGCTAATTTCAAAATCAATACAAATTCATTTTCCCAGACAAATTGCCAATTGTTTTTCCTTTATCTGTTTTGTTTTGCAAAGAACGTCCAATGTTCATTTCTGATATATGCATTTGACATTGATTGCTAACTCATAAATATTCGCATACGAAACAAAGGATTAATTACAGGTGATATTAGAAACAGGGGCAATAATGAATTGTCTAAGCGATCTAGTTGCTCTGTCCATCAAGGTACCGAGGTAGGTTCGGCTGAAAAATGTAACCAGGATACCTTCACTCCCCGCAAAGCAAGACAAGGTGCAACAATACTTTCCCCCGAGCAGAGTTGGTCTCCCATCAGCCTTAAAAAAAGGCACAGTATTCCCTAGCAAGTCAACAACGCTCTCCCCAAGCAGAGTTAGTCTACTGTCAGCCTTGAAGAAGTTAGGTGTCCCCAGAAGATCTCAATATTCCCCGGCGGAGTATACATATATTCCTCAACAAACATCCCCGGCAGTCTTAGTATAAGATTGTTCCTCGGTGGAATATCAGACACCCCAGTGGAGCCATTTCCCCCAGTACAGTCTTCAAAAAAAAAAGCGTCCCCAGGAGAGTTGAATTATCCTCCCCAGTAGATTCTGGAAGCTTATCCCCAGTAGATTCTGGAAGCTTATCCCCTGCAGAGTACGAACGCATCTCCCCGGCTTTATTCGAAGGTTATTCCCCACCAGAGCTTATAACTGGGTTATCCTCAGCTAATTACCACGGAAAGATCGTCCTCGGCGAAGTTCTTCCTATCCCCCAGCGGAGTTCATCAAAGCTCCCAACAAAATATATCAACGGTATCCCCAGCGAAATTATCATCCAAATCTCAGCGAAGTATCTCTTCCCACAGAGTAGTTCCCCGCAGAGTAATCTCTCCAACAGGTTTATTCCTCAACGGAGCCATCTTCTCCTACCGGTTTATTCTTGCAATCATCATCCCCAGCGGAAACGAATAATTCTACTCTTCAGACATCAGCCCAGGATTCAACAAGCTCCCGGCATCCGTCAAGGATTTATTTTCCCAGACGAAAATACATGCATAAACATTTCACATTTCATACATCCTGCTTACATACATGATAAAGTGCATACGACACGATCTCATTTTGAGAACATCATGACATCATGCATTTCATACATCATGACATTGCATACAACGGATGTTTTGCCTTTTCAGGAAAAAGGTCAATACAAAGATGATTACTATCAACTGTTGCAATTCCAGATTCGATACCTGTATCTAGCCAGGGCATATTTGTGAGTGATTGATTGTAGATTCGATACCTGTATCCAGCCAGGGCATGTCTGCATGAAGAGTTTAGAGATTCGATACCTGTATCCAGCCAGGGCATATCTATAGACGACCAATTCCAGATTCGATTCCTGTATCTAGCCAGGGCATATCTGTGAGTAACTGATTGTAGATTCGAGACCTGTATCCAGCCAGGGCATGTCTGCATGAAGAGTTTAGAGATTCGACACCTGTACCCAGCCAGGGCATATCTGTAGATGACCAGTTCCGGATTCGATACCTGTATCCATCCAGGGCATATCCGTAGACGACCAATTCCAGATTCGATACCTGTATCTAGCCAGGGAATATCTGTGAGTGATTGATTGTAGATTCGATACCTGTATCCAGCCAGGGCATGTCTGCATGAAGAGTTTAGAGATTCGATACCTGTATCCAGCCAGGGCATATCTGTAGACGACCAATTCCAGATTCGATTCCTGTATCTAGCCAGGGCATATCTGTGAGTAACTGATTGTAGATTCGAGACCTGTATCCAGCCAGGGCATGTCTGTATGAAGAGTTTAGAGATTCGACACTTGTATCCAGCCAGGGCATATCTGTAGACGACCAGTTCCGGATTTGATACCTGTATCCAGCCAGGGCATATCCGTAGATGACCAATTCCAGATTCGATACCTATATCTAGCCAGGGCATATCTGTGAGTGATTGATTGTAGATTCGATACCTGTATCCAGCCAGGGCATGTCTGCATGAAGAGTTTAGAGATTCGATACCTGTATCCAGCCAGGGCATATCTGTAGACGACCAGTTCCAGATTTGATACCTGTATCTAGCCAGGGCACGTCTGTAAGCAACCTTTTGAAGTTCCGGATTCGATTCCTGTATCTAGCTAGGGCATATCTGTGAGCAATCGATTGTAGATTCGATACATGTATCTAGCCAGGGCATATCTGCATGGAGAGTTTGAAGATCAACCCCTGTAACAGGCCAGGAAATTATCTTTCTTTCTCAGGTACACAAGTGCTCGCTAAGGAATCTCTTACGCGATCGACACCCCCGGATGGCATCTTTAAGCCCATCTCCGCAACTATCCATTACACTTCCAAATGGCATCTATAAGCCCATTCCCGACAAGGTTCTGTCACATCCAGATGGCATCTTTAAGCCCATCTCCACAACTATCCATTACACTTCCAAATGGCATCTATAAGCCCATTCCCGACAAGGTTCTGTCACATCCAGATGGCATCTTTAAGCCCATCCTCCTATTCACCATATCTCCAAATGGCATCTGTAAGCCCATTCCCGATGTCACATTGCTGATATTCTACTATGCGAGTGCAAATTTCTGGGCACTCTAGTGTTCAATCATCTTCCACCTTCGGATCACGAAAGGCGCGCAAGCCAATCTACTTCCTCAGGTCTAAGAAGATTGAACATGGGAAACTGTTGTACCCCAAAATTTGCCCTCCCATATTCTTCAAAGTCTATCAAGAATTCATCTCCAAATGGTTCAAGATCTCTCAAGGATTGCAAGTCCAAAGGCCTCTTGAGCCAGTAAAAATTAGGGTTTTGGTTATTGCAAGGAAGTTGAGGTTTTCAATGGCTCAATCAAGTCCCATATGCCTATATACATTGTCAAGCATCTACAGGTCAAGTTTCAAGACTTACAGCATGAAGTTGCACAGTCAAAAGCCCTAATTGCTTCACAATCAACTGTAGGGGTAAAATGGTCATTTGGCAGTCAAAAGTCAAAAAAAATTGGTCAACATCTTATTTTGAGCACACAATCATCATTTGATCAAATCTTCATCATGATTCCACAAGCATGGCTCAAAAATCATCAAGATGCAAAAGTTGCTATTTTTGGACAGCTTAAAAGTCAACTGTAACTTGACCAAGGCATAACTTTTTCATGGTTCATCAGAAAAAACCCATCCAATGCTCATTTTGAAGGGGATGACATTTCCTACAATGCATCTTCACATTCCAAGTCCTAGAAATTCTCTCACAAAAAGTTATCAATTTCTACATTATAGGTCATTTTCAAAAGTCAACAAAAATGCACTTTAAGTCAAAGACCATAACTTGAAATTGGTAAATCCAAATGACATGGGACCAAAGGCATTGGTTAGAGGACTTCAATACCTTTCCAAAATGTCCAAGAACATGTTCATATGATCAAAATTGAGCAAGATATGCATTGGAGAAGTTGGGAAATTTTTGAGAAATGGCAAAAGTCAACTATCCTTAAAACTTCAATTTTTGACAAAAGGGCCCACTTTCTTCCACTTGATTCAGCCTTGTCATGCCATACACGTGTCCCATACTTAATTTCAAGATCAAACATTTATTTTTCTATTTTATTTAATTTTTATTGATTTAATTCATTTTAAATCTATAATAATTCAAATAAAATCAAAAAAATTAGTGGAATAACATCTTTTGGTTTGAATAGCTTTTTTGTGTCATATGCCAGCTACCAAATTCACGCCAAGCCATTTTGAGCATAAAATCCAAGTTTTGCTCCAAGTATGGAATGTTCTTCAATGGTGGTCAACAAGAATCCCAAACTTAATTGTACAAGGATACAAGCCCATATTTGAATCAAAACTGATTTCCATATACATAGGCAAGGAGGCCAGACCTAATTCACGTACAAGCTGCTGCAGAAACACCATAATCAATATTGAAAAAATCAAAGAAAACTTGAAATCTGTTTTCTCACTTCCAGGCCAATTCCAAACTTTTAATTGATTCTAATACATTGCATAAGTCCCCAGGAACCTTTTGAGATCAAAACCACACGCCAACACTCAAAGAATCCATAGACAACAGCGTCACGGTTTGAATTTTTTTTCATAATTGCATACTTTGATTCATGCATCATTAACGTGTTTTGTGGATTGTTTTGCATTCATAGGGACTGTACGAAGCTTTTGGTACAAAATAATTGAAGTATAGAGCCCTGAATCACAAACCACCATGGATGAATTTTAGGGTTTTCAAACTCTTGAATTGGGGGTTTGTGATATAGGAAAAATTAGAGACTCTAAAGCCCATGGTTGGATTCGTCAAGGCCAGACGAATCAAACACTATACTCGCGAAATATTTATGAGCAGCAAGGAGCTAGTCGCTATTTTTCATGCTCGCGGGTTGTGGGGGTTAAAAACCCCCGCTATCTAACTCTGCTTCTTGCAGTTTCAACGAAGAAGACAATATGTGTTCATGCGTGATTGGACGGTTCAAATATTATGCGCGCGTTTTGTTTTCCAGCATAGGCATTGGTTTTCACATATTATAATTAATTGTTATTATTATATCAGATGCAGCGTGATAGCCTGGTGGTTAGTGAGTTGTCTGATGACCATTGGGACCTGGGTTCGATTCCTAGGTCTCCCAAATATTATTTCCATTTTTTCTATACAGGATCATATGCAGGTTACTCAAGGCATTCCACCATATGCCTCATACAGATGTGCGCCAAGTGGCCTCAAACCCAGATCCAATGGCCTAGAGTGGATGACCACCATGTACCCAGTCAACACGTGCCCTGGAGAAGTCAGAAGTCAAAGCAGGCTTGAGGAATTGGGCCACAAAATTATTTCAGCACCTCCATTCAGGGCCCAAACCCCCTTGGGTTTGCATTTCTTTTTTATTTATTTTTCTTTCATTCAATTGCTTCATTTATTTTTATTGTTTTTTTTAATTAAATACTAACCAGCAAATTAAATTAATTAACATTTTCATAATAAATTTATAAAACTAAAAAGAATGTAAATATTTTATTTATTATTATTAATGTCACTTTAGCTTAATTATTTTGTAAATAAACATTAACTTAAATTAAGTTAGTTTGATTAGGTTTAATTTTAATTTTCTTTTACAATAAATAAAAATGAATTAGACTTAGGGTTTTTGACACTATTAATTTCTTTTTTTATTTTATTTCATTAAAAAATATATAAAAACACAAAAAAAAAACATTTTTTCTTCTTTTAATTAATTAATTAATTAGTTATTAGGTTTAATATTTAATTAATTGCAAAAAAAGACAAATTCAATTCTTTTTCTCAAAAAGGGTCAAAACCCTAAGGACGTCCCGATTCAATTCGTTCGCATGCAGTTTATTTTAATTCAATATTTTATATTTATGTATCTGTTCAGAAATGTAATAGTTAATTAGAACTTTACCGCTTTATTTACTTTTCTCGCACTTTATTTCCAAACGGGTTTTTGTTTTTGGCGATGTATAGACCCGCACCTTGTAATAGTTAGATTTACCTTTTCCGCACTTTATTTTCCGCACTCTAAACTGTTAAAAATGCATGAAAGACTTGTATGGCAAATAAAATCAATCCGTAGCTCACAAATGACATGTACAAGATAAACATAAACTGAAACAACACACATGCACATGCCACTCTTAGGGTACGCCTCACTGGTTGCATCGACGTGGTCATCAAGTATAGGGTGTCTTAGAGGTCGCCCTCCTGTCTAAGATCCAGTTGCCTCGAAACGGTTGCCTCGGATAAAAAAAAGATCTAAGACATTAGGGTTACCGCTAAGGCGTCCTACTATTGCTTTGGTGACCATACATGTCCCTATAATCGAATTGACCCGAAAACTCCAACGACGGTGCTACCTACTTCTCAATAGTGGGATAGTGTTGTCTAAAGGACATTTACACAATTTAATTCCTTTTGAGTAGGTAGAGGTTCTTAGGTACTTCCTCTTTCAAAACAAAACAAAAACACTTTTCGCACCTACACTTTTCTGACAAAAGTTTTCAAACAAACACTTCATACACTCTTGAGGACAGATACAAGAGTTAAATTGAAGTTTTCAAACAAACCTTTTCAAACCCACAAACACAAGAAAAGCAAACATTTTGAAAACATAGTGAGCAAGTACCTAAGAGCCCGTGGATAACCACGGATAGAAAGGGTGCTAACACCTTCCCTTTCTATAATCTACCTCCCGAACCGAGAAACATCTCGAAAAGGAATTTTGCTGTGCTTTTGTCCTTTCCTTGTTGGAGAAAATAAAAGACGGTGGCGACTCTTGCTTACCGCGAAATTTCGCAGAACCAGCATAAAAAACAGTCAGTTCTATTTCCACTTATCACACTTCTCAAATAGGATTTCCCTATTATCCATCAGGTTTGGATGCCTGACTTCAAAGATGGGCAACCAGTAGGCTAAATAGAACACAGATGGCAACCTTCACTACATACCGGAAATAAACTGGCTAGCAACAGGTTCCTCTTGACGGTCATCAGCGGGGTAACAATATCATCCAGAGGCTACAAACAAGTCTTCCTCTACAGCATTTACTCCATGTTTGGGCACGGGAGCAGTCACAACGTTAGGCCTTTTGGGCGCCTCAAACTCAATCTCTTTTTCATCAATTAGGTCTTGGACCTTATTCTTCAAAGTCCAACAATCATTCGTATTATGCCCCGGGCTCTCAGAATGATAAGCACAGCGGGCGTTGGGGTTATACTTTGATGATGTAGTATTTAGATTCTTTGGGGCTTCCCTTAGAGTCACCAAATTGGTCTTCAGCAACTGTGGCAATATCTGGGACAAGGTCATGCTGAGACAAGTGAATTGCCTTCTAGGTCTCTCTTCCCTTTGTTGGTTGTGATGATGAGGAGCACCAGCAGGTTTTGAAATAACCATCGCATTGATAGCTTGGCGGTGTTCCGGCCTATTCTGTCTTCTTGAACCGTAGACAGCACTAGATTCTTTCTTGAACGGTTTCTTCTCGGCGCTCGATGAGGCACCCTTCTATATCTTCCCTGCCTTGATACCAGCTTCGATCCTCTCACCAGTCAAGATAAGGTCTGTAAACCCGGCTGAAGAGTTTCCAATCAAATGGTTAAAGAACGGACCAGACAGGGTCCCCAGAAACATATCAACAAGTTCACGGTCAGTTAAAGATGGCTGCACCATTCCGGCAAGGTCTCTCCACTTTTGAGCATACTCTTTAAATCCTTCACCCGTCCCTATTGACATACCCTGGAGTTGGGTACGCGTAGGAGCGAGGTCGGAATTATACTGATACTGCTTATAGAACGCGGTAGCCAAATTTTCCTAGTTACGGATACTGGCTCCATCCAGCTGATAGAACCACTCCAGCTGAGTCCCTGAAAGACTTTCCAGAAAGAAATGGATCCACAAATTCTTGTCAGCGGTGTAAGGCTGGATCTTCCTTACATATGACCGGAGGTGCAGCTTTGGACAGGAAGCTCCATCATACTTGGCAAAGGCAGGTGCCTTGAACTTATGTGTAATCACCACCCCAGAGGATAAACCTAGGTCTCCGAAGTCCAGCCCAGGCACATTCTGTATCTCCATAGCGCTCAAGCGGTCCTCCAATTGTTTATACCTATCCTCAGTAGGAAGATACTATTCTTCATCATAATCTGTCTCGTTGTCGGAGACTACGGAGCTAAGAACCCTTCTCCCTTGTGGACTGTCTTTCCCTACAGACGAGGTGGTCGGCTCAACCTCATTCTGCAGTCCATTCCCAAATCTGCGTCCAGTGTTGAACAAGACGGTCCTCTTCTTCTTCTTCTTACTTTCTTTCAGAATTAGAGTCTTCAAATCCTGTTGACCCTGGGCTAGGCTCATAACCAACTCTTGGAACTGGGCATTCTGGGCCTGAAGGGCCTTGATAGCTTGCTCAGTGGAAGGTTCAGTATACATGATAATTGCTGAAATAAACAGCGAAGAAGATAAGTGACCTGTAAAAGGGGTACCTGTTATGCATATGATGAAATGAAATGCGTATGATTCATGTTTTCAAAGACAATCGGGATTCAAATTTGTAGACAAGAAAGGAAACACACTTTATTAGATTTAACTTCGGAATTTAAATTGTTCAACAAAATGCCCTTAGGCGTTACAAGAATGGAAATACTGAAAAGCAAATAAAACCTTAAAAGAAATCATCAAGGGTCCATCACTGCTCCCATGGCCTCTTCTTCTCAGTGCGAATATAATCATTCAGGATCCGTTCGTTCTCCAATTGCTTTGTCAGCTTCTGGATCTTCTGTTCCTGCTCGTTGAACCTCTCCCGATAAGAATCTCGTTCTTCCTGCAGTTGCGCCCAAGACCTCTTCAGTGTGCCAACATCAGTTGGCGTATGAGGACAAAGAATAGTTGGGGGAACCCCGTCTTTATCAGCAACTTCAAGAATAATAGGCCTGACAGCTTCGTATGGCATACCTAACTTCTGGGCACGGATGCGGACCCATCTGAAATATGATTCCATTGGCAGAGAAGTTTTTGGTCCCAACTCATGTGGGTCAGCTTTGTGAACTCTATCCCAGGCCCTGATGAATCTACGACGCAGCTCGTCGCTATCTACCTGAAAATCAAAGACGATATGAGGTATCAACATCTCATGAGGCCCTTATCTTCTGGCTCTTCCAAACTGGCGGAGAGCTAAACATGGGTTATAAGAGATTCCTCCATGGGTCCCGATCAATGGAACATTAGGATACTCTCCACAATGATCAATGACGGCCACCTCATCTAAGCCTCTGAGAGTCCAAATAATGTCATTATTAGTAAGAGAAATTATCCTATGAGCCCAACCCCTTCCTTCTTTGTTCTTCAGTACGAACTTAGGGAGGTGCGAAATAAACCACCTCGACAATAAAGGAGCACAGCACATCAAAGTTCCCCGTTTTCGGGCAGTACGAGTATAGAGCTGATAAAGGATATCACCCAAGAGAGTGGGTACAGGATTCCGAGAGATGAAGATCCTTATGGAATTAACATCAATAAAGGTATTAGGATTTGGAAACAATACCAGACCATAGATTAAGAGAGCCAGAATTTCCTCGTACGCTTTGAAGTCTAAGTCATTCCAGAAACAATTAGCTTTGTCGACCAGAAACTTAGCCAAAAAACCCTTAACTCCGCTTCTAGTCTCCCAGTTAGCCATTACCTCCTCTTTGGTCAAGTGAAGGGCTGCAGCAATCTCTTCAGGCCTAAGAGTCTTTTCCCAACCAGTGAATGGAGTCTGTTCCAAAATTGGGATACCAAGCAAATCATAGAATTCTTCCAGGGTAGGGACCAACTGGAAGTCTTGAAAGGTGAAGAAATGGTATAGCGGATCATAAAACTGGATCAGGACACTCATCAATTGTTGGTCCCACTTTGAGGTGACTAAACCGAGAAGAGAACCATGCCTCCTGATGAAGGTAGTAGTGTCTGGAATCCTGTCAACCAATTCCTTAAGCAAAGTAGGTGGTTGAACAAAGTTGAGCCGGATAGTATTCCTACGCATGGGCGTCATGATGTCCTACAAAACAGAGAAAAGATGAAACCTTCTTGTCTTTGAAATGGGTTAGTCCTTATGCAGGATGTATGCAATGTTATGATGTTATGATGTCATGATAAAGGCACACCACAAGTATTCACAAAAGGCAAACATGGTAAAGGCACACAAGTCACACAAAAGAGCCCTTAGATTTCAGGCTGGAATGAAGTTTAGGTACTACCCTCTTTCAGTTTCAGTTGGTTAAGACTTGTCCTAAAAATAGTAACCGGGTTCTAGAGGATCTCAATATCACTGACTACCCTCAATCGGTCATAATTCCAGTTTGGAAACCTTTTCTTGCGGCCGGAACCATCGCGAGAGTTTAGTCTCAATGAGTGTAGCATACTGCTACTGTTCTATGGCCAAGTTGGTCAATTTAAGGTTCTAAAGTCAGTTGGTGCTTAATGACTCCCCAGAAGACCCATATTCTCCTCGTTCCAACACAAGGGATATCGGTACAGACCAAGGTGTCACACCAACGTAGCTACTGCTTCATCCGTGTCGGTCTACGTCGGACAGATCCCTCACAGTTTATTGCTACTTACCTAAAAAAGGGTACCCCAGATCCGGGTTAGGATCTATAAAACTCTGATACAAGCCCACAAAATTAAAGCATACAAAGCATACAATTGAAAACATAGTGAGCTAATCCTAAACTACACCTCACTTATTAATGTCCCCAGCAGAGTCGCCAGTTCTGTGATCGGTGGAAATAGAACTGACTGTTTTTTAATGCTGGTTCGCGTTTGCGTTTCGCAAAATGTCGTGGTAAACAAGAGTCACCACCGTCTTTTATTTTCTCCAACAAGGAAAGGACAAAAGCACAGCAAAATTCCTTTTCGAGATGTTTCTCGGGTTCGGGAGGTAGATTATAGAAAGGGAAGGTGTTAGCACCCTTTCTATCTGTGGTTATCCACGGGTTCTTAGGTACTTGCTCACTATGTTTTCAAAATGTTTTGCTTTTCTTGTGTTTGTGGGTTTTGAAAAGAGTTTTGTTTGAAAACTTCTATTTAACTCTTGTATCTGTCCTCAAGAGTGTATGAAGTGTTGTTTGAAAACTTTGTTTGAAAAGTGTAAGTGCAAAAAATATTTTTGTTTTGAAAAGAGTACCTGAGAACCTCTACCTACTCAAAAGAAATTAAGTTGTGTAAATGTCCTTTAGACAGTACTATCCCACTATTGAGAAGTAGGTAGCATCGTCGTTGGAGTTTTCGGGTCAATTCGATTTTAGGGATATGTGGTCACTAAAGCAATGGTAGGACGCCTTAGCGGTAACCCTAATATCTTAGATCATTTTTTATCGAGGAAACCGTTTCAAGGCAACTTTGATCTTTAGACAGGAGGGAGACCTCTAAAACACCCTATACTCAATGACCACGTCGAGGCAACCAAGTGAGGCGTACCCTAGGAGAGACATGTGCGAGTGTGTCAGGTTTCAGTTATGTTATCTTTGTACATGTCATGGTGAGCTACGATTGATTTTAATTTAAGATATATCTTGTCATGCATAGCCTAGTTAGCACACATCTAGCAGTTAATGGTTGCGGAAAGTAAAACTAAACTATTACAAAGCGTCGGGTATTTACATCGCCAAAAACAAACCCTTGAAAAAGTAAATTGCGGGAAATAAATAAAAGCGATAAAAGATCCTAATTAAAGCTATTACATCCTCGGAGAAAATACAATTATATGGATCAAAACATGAATAAAATAGTATGCGTGAGGGAAAAATTGAATCAGAGAGTTTTTAGGGTTTTGACCCTTTTTTGAGAAAGAAAGAGATTTTTGTTATTTTGCATTTAATTAAATTAAACCTAGACTAATTAGTTAATTAAATAAAAGAAAGATATTTTTTGAGTTTTTTATGTTTTTTAAGGGAAAAAATAAAAGATGGTCAAAAGTTATTAAAACCCCTAATTCTACATTGATTTTAAATTATTGCAAAAAAGTTAAAATTAACCTAATTAAAACTAAATTGATTATGTTAATATTTATTTACAAAAAAAATAACTAATTAAATTTAATAAATAAAAATATTATATTTTTATGTTTTCTGAATTTTATTATGAAAATAAATATTAATTGGTTAGTTAAAATAATAATTATAAAAAATAATTAAATGAAAGAAATAAAAAAGAAAAGAAAAGAAATAAACTTGAAGGGGGGTGTTGGGCCCAATTCTGGAGGTGTAATCAGCATGCCTAAAGCCCAATAGCGCCCAGCCTCATTGACTTTTGAGATTATCCACGCGTGTGTTGACCAGGGACTATGGTAGTCATCATCTTGTGACCATCAGATTTGGCCTGATGGCCATCTGGCGCTTGATCAAGCAATGCTATATGGTATACCACGCGTGGTGTACTGCACATGAATACATAAGAAAAAATTGTAACAAATATTTGGGGGACCTGGGATTCGAACCCAGGTCCCAGTGTTCACATGCCAACGCCTTAGCAACATAAACAATATATGGACAAAACAATTATTATGTTGACACAAATAAAAAACGCGCTTAAGATTTAAACGGCCCAATGGGATGTCAACACATCATCGTCTTCAACCTTTTTTCTGCATAATTAGAATCAGATAGCGGGGGTTTTTAACCTCCACTACCTCCTGCAGGGAAAAATAGCGAATAGAACCACAGTAAATATAAATATTTCGCGAGGTATGGGTTATGTTCGTCTTGGCCTCACGATTTCAACCATGTATCTCATTAGTCCCAATTTTTCCTGGTTTAGAAAGCCCTAATTTAAAGCTTGAAAACCCTAGAAATTTCATCATGGCATCTCACGATTCAGGGGACCATAGTTCAATTCAACCATTCCATTAGCTTTGTATGATCTCTAACAACACAAATCAATCACAAAAACATGTTAAATGGATATGAATTAAGAGTTACGATTTGGAATCAAAAGTGCAAACCGTGAATTTGTGTTCAGTGATTCCTTGAGCTTTAGTGCGTGAATTCGATTGCAAATCGTTCCTGGAACCTCCTGCAATGTATTTGAATGGTCAAAACGCCTTGAATTAGCCTAGGATGCAAGAACAGATTTTCAGTTTTCTTGAAAATTCTTGAATTTGACAGGGTTATTTCTGCAGCTTTCAATCGTGTCCTAAGTCAAGGTTTGCTTGCATACATATAGGAGAATCAAATTAGGTTAAAAGCTGGGCCAATATCCATGTGCATTGATGTTTAAATCTTTGATTGAAAATCAAATATTCTTGATTTTTCATGATTGAACAATGTTGCCAAATTTGGATTTTTTGTATCTTTGACTTGTGCACGAATTTGCCAGCATGTTTTGATCATATTTGCTTCAGAAATTGATTTAAAAAATCAAATCTTGTATTTTCTTATGATTTAAATTAATTAAATGAATTAATATGTATTAAAAATCCAATTAATCAATAAAAATAAGAAAATAAATCCCATTTAGCTTGATGGGTCGTGCATAGGTCAGGGGTGAAGTTTGAAGAAGAGATTTGAGGCCCATTAGCAAAAAGAAGGTGTTTTGAGCAAAGTTGACTTTTGCAATTTCATAAAAATTTCCCAACTTCTCCAATGCACAACTTGCTCAATTTTGATCATATGACCATGTTCTTTGCAATTTTGGAAAGCTCTTGAAATCATCTAACCAATGCCTTTGGTCCCATGTCATTTGGATTTACCAATCTCAAGTTATGGCCTTTGACTCAAAGTGTACTTTTGTTGACTTTTGAAATTAACCTATAATGTAAAAATTGGTAACTTTTTGTGAGAGAATTTCTTGAACTTTGAGTGTGAAGATGGATTATAGGAAATTTCATCCTATTCAAAATGAGCCTTGGATGGAATTTTTCTGATAAACCATGAAAAAGTTATGCCCTGGTCAAGATACAGTTGACTTTTCTGTTGTCCAAAAATAGTAACTTTTGCACCTTGATGATTTTTGAGCTATTCTTGTGGAATCATGATCAAGACTTGATCAAATGATTATTGTGAACTCAAAATGAGATGTTGACCAAAAATTCTGACTTTTGACTGCAAAATGACCATTTTGCCCTTGCAGTTGACTGTAGATCAAATGGAGCTTTTGACGGTGCAAATTGGCACTGTGAGTCTTGAAACTTGGCATGTAGGTGCTTGAGAATGCATATAGGCCTATGAGACTTGATTGAACCATTGAGAACCCCAACTTCCTTGAAAGAACCAAAACCCTAATTTCAGCTGGCTTAGGAGGTGGTTTGACTGTACAACCCTTGAACAATTTTGAGCCATTTGAAGATTATTCTTGACAAATCTTGAGGAATATGGGAGGGCAAATTTTGGGGTACAACAGTCGACGACATGATTGCAAGATCACAAACTGAGGAAGATCATCTTGACCACCTTCAGAAGCTATTTGACAGGTTAAGGTTGTACAAGCTGAGGTTAAACCCGAACAAGTGCACCTTTGGGGTGAGGTCTGGTAAACTGATGGGTTTCGTTGTAAGCGATAAAGGTATTCAAGTGGATCTTGCGAAGGTGAAGGCTATACATGAAATGCCAGCTCCCCAAACAGAAAAAGAAGTCAGAGGCTTTTTGGGACGGTTGAATACATTGCCCGATTCATCTCACACCTGACTGCTACTTGTGAGCCAATCTTCAAGCTACTGAAGAAAGATCAAGTGGTAAGATGGAATGATGAATGTCAGGCCGCTTTCGAAAGGATCAAATAATATCTCCAAGAGCCACCTATTCTTATGCCTCTAGTTAAAGGGAAACCTCTGATCTTATACTTGATAGTACTCGACAATTCAATGGGGTGCATGTCGGGGAAGCATGACGAGTCTAGCCAAAAAGAGCATGCTATTTATTACCTTAGCAAAAAGTTTACCGACTGTGAGACCCGATACTCACTGCTCGAGAAAACTTGTTGCGCTTTGGCATTGGTTGCTCGCCGGCTGAGACATTATATGTTGACTCACACTACTCTATTGATATCAAAAATGGATCCAATCAAGTATATCTTCGAGAAGCCTGCCTTGTCCGAAAGAATAGTAAGATGGCAGATGATCTTGACTGAGTATGACATCCAATACACGACTCAAAAAGCAATCAAAGGAAGTGTATTGGCAGATCATTTGGCACATCAAGCAATGGACGATTACCAGTCTATGAACTTTGAATTCCCGGACGAGAATATCATGTTAGTAACTGACTGTGAAGAACCTGGACCAGATGAAGGACCTGAGGAAGGATCTCGATGGTCTATGTACTTTGATGGAGCTTCGAACGCTTTGGGTAATGGCATTGGCACCGTGATCATATCTCCTAAAGGCTCTCATACTCTGTTTATCGCCCGACTATGTTTCAACTGCACCAACAATATGGTGGAGTATGAAGCGTGCATCATGGGTCTTTGAGAAGCTATTGATCTAAGGATTAAGTTATTAAGTGTTTTCGTAGATTCCGCTCTCGTGATCAGTCAGATCAAAGGCGAGTGGGATACGAAACACCCAAATCTTATTCCTTACAAGGAGTATGTATTGACGTTGCTTCCACATTTCAAAGAGATAACCTTTGAACACTTCCCAAGAGAGGAGAATCAGTTAGCGGATGCGCTGGCTATGATGTCTTCTATGCTCAAAGTCAATTGGGAAAACGAAGCTCTCCGGATTATCATTGAAAGGTTGGACGAACCTGCACATTGCTGTGACATTGAGACCGAAGAGGTAGCAGATAAACCCATGTTTCACGAGGTAAAAAGGTATCTCGAGGCTCAGGAGTACCCCGAGGGTGCATATGTTAATGATAAGAAGTTTCTGAGGAGGTTCGCGGCGAAGTTCTTCATCAGTAATGACATCCTTTACAAGCGTAACCATGATTCAACCTTACTACGATGTGTGGATAAGAACGAAGCAGAAAGGATCATGGTAGAGTTACATGAGGGTACTTTCTGAACTCATTCCAGCGGACACACCATGGCAAAGAAGATCCTTCGGGCAGGATATTATTGGTCCACCATGGAAGCCGACTGTTATCAGCATTCTTGGACCTGTCACAAGTGCCAAGCCTATGCTGATAAGGTGCACATACCTCTGGTTCCTCTGAATGTCTTGACAGCTCCGTGGCCTTTTGCAATGTGGGGCATTGATATGATCGGCGAGATCAGACCTACGGCATCCAACGGGAATCGTTTCATCCTGGTAGCTATCGATTACTTTACGAAGTGAGTTGAAGCAGCTTCCTTTGCTACTGTAATCAAGAACGTCGTGGCACGGTTCATTCGGCATAATCTAATTTGTCGATATGGTGTACCAGAGAGGATCATTACGGACAATGGTACAAATCTCAACAATAAGATGATCACTGAGCTCTGCAAGCAGTTCAAGATACAACATCACAACTCTTCTCCTTACCGGCTGAAGATTAATGGGGCTGTTGAAGCGTCTAATAAGAACATTAAGAAGATTGTGCAGAAGATGACAGTGACATATAAAGACTGGAACGAGATGTTACCATTTGCTCTTCATGGGTACCGTACCTCAGCGTGGACGTCAACAGGGGCAACACCCTATTCCTTGGTATATGGCATGGAGGCAGTCTTGCCCATTGAAGTTCAGATACCCTCTCTTTGGATTATGAAGGATGCAGGTTTGAGCGAAGATGATTGGATTCAGACCCGGCTTGATCAGCTGAACTTAATCGACGAAAAAAGACTTACTGTTATCTGTCATGGTCAGACGTATCAAAAACGGATGATCAAGGCATTTAATAAGAAAGTTAGATGACAAGAGTATCAAGTTGGGGATCTGGTGATCAAGCGCATCATCTTACCACAAGGTGATCCCAGGGGAAAATAGACCCCTACCTACGAAGGGCCATTTGTGGTTAAGAACATTTTCTCAGGAGGTGCTATGATTCTAACCACCATGGATAGTGACGACCTTCCTCACCCTGTCAATGCAGACATAGTGAAAAGATACTACACATAATCAAAGACCCTCTAGGTCGACTGACCTAGGCAAAAATAAGGGCTTCCCAGTGAACCAAAAGGGTTCGGGCAAAAATAAGGGATGAAAATGAAAAAAATCTGTACACCCGGCAAGTCGAAAACCTGAAAAGGTGGCTTGGGCAAAAAAGGGTATCCCGGTGGACTGAAAACCCGAAAGGGCGGTCCAGGCAAAAATTAGGGATCAAGGCATAACACTATGTCTCATTGGATCACCTTGCAACCAGACTTCGGTATCGACTATCAAGCTCGGACGACGCTAATCAATCTGATCTACCTTCAACCAAGTAGCAAAGTGATGAGATGCTCAAGGACATAAAGACAATAGCAGAGTTGGAACCCAGTGGGATTATTCACATAGCTGTTGTGTTTAGTTTTTTGACATATTGTGTAAATTCTATTATCCGACGGCGTTCTCTTACTAGGACGTCAACCTCTTGTACAAAAATGCCTACTTACAGGCCAAAACTTCAAAATCAATACAATTCATTTTCAGAGAAATTTCCAACTGTTTTTCCTTTTTCTGTTGTGTTTTGCAAAAAATGTCCAATGTTTATTTTTGATATATGCATTTGACATTAATTGCTGCTCATAAAAATTTACATGCGAAACAAAAGACAATTACTGGTAATATCAGAAACAGAGGCAAATAAGTTTGTCCAGGATTTACAGTTGCTCTATCCACCAGGTACAAGGGTGGATTTAGCTTAAGAATATGGCTAAGGCACTTTTACTCCCTGCAGAGTAAGAAAAGATAGTAATATTAGCTCTCCCCAGCTGAGACTTGCAACTGTGAATGAATTGGTAATATTCTCCCCAAGCAGAGTTTATCTACCATCAGCGCTGAAAAGTCTTAATATTCCCCAACGAAGTATAAGAATATTCCCCAGCAGAGTACAAAATATCCCTAGTGGAGTTTGAATTTTTCCCAGCACAGTCCGAAAAAGCTTCCCCAGTGGAGTTTGGAGAATCATCCCCAATAGACTTCGGAAGATTGTCCCCAGCTTAGATCAAGGGATTATCCCCGTTAGAGTCTAAAAGGTTATCCCCAGTGAAGTCACAACTGAAAGATCATCCCCAGCGGAGTTCTTTCCTTTCACGAGCAAGGAGTCAATCCCCAACAGGATTCAGTATCACCAGCAACGGTAATTTATCCCCAGCGGAATTTATCAGTGGAATCCTCTACAGAGCATCACTTCCCCATAGAGTAATCTCCTCACCAGTTTGTTCCCCAATGGAGTTATCCTCTCCTGCAGGTCTACTCTCACAATCATCTTCGTTCTCCATCCCCAGCGGAAATAAAGAATCCAACTCTTTTCGCCAGCAGCTATCCGAGATTTATTTTCCCCAGCTAAAAGCATTACATTTCCATACATCATGACACATGCATATACACATCATACAACACAATCTCATTTATTTTGAGAACATCATTGTTGATACATATCATGCATTTCATACAACTAACCTTTACCTTTCAGGAAGGATGCGGTTAAATTCTCAGTTATGAAGCTTTTATCCAAGTCGAAGTATTGACCGGTTCTTAAATCTCAACTGAATTATCCTCGGTTGAATTACAGATAAGGTTCTAAATCTCGGAAAACTTCCTCCGTCGAATTACTGACAGTTCTTAAATCTCAACAGAATTATCCTCCGTTGAATTACAGACAAGTCCTAAATCTCGATGAAGATGTTTCCCTTAGTCGAATTACTGACCGGTTCTTAAATTTCAACCGAATTATCCTCATTTGAATTACAGATAAGGTTCTAAATCTCAGCAAAGTTCCTCCGTCGAATTACTGACAGTTCTTAAATCTCAACAGAATTATCCTCCGTTGAATTACAGACAAGTCCTAAATCTCGATGAAGATGTTTCCCTCAATCAAAGTACTGACCGGTTCTTAAATCTCAACTGAATTATCCTCGGTTGAATTACAGATAAGGTTCTAAATCTCGGCAAATTTCCTCCGTCGAATTACTGACAGTTCTTAAATCTCAACAGAATTATCCTTCGTTGAATTACAGACAAGTCCTAAATCTCGATGAAGATGTTTCCCTCAGTCGAATTACTGCCCGGTTCTTAAGTCTCAACTGAATTATCCTCGGTTGAATTATAGATAAGGTTCTAAATCTCAGCAAAGTTCCTCCGTCGAATTACTAACAGTTCTTAAATCTCAACAGAATTATCCTCCGTTGAATTACAGACAAGTCCTAAATCTCGATGAAGATGTTTCCCTCAGTCGAATTACTGACCGGTTCTTAAATTTCAACCGAATTATCCTCAGTTAAATTACATATAAGGTTCTAAATCTCGGCAATTCTCCTCCGTCGAAGTACAGACAGTTCCTAAATCTCAACAGAATTATCCTCCGTTGAATTACAGACAAGTCTTAAATCTCGATGAAGATGTTTCCCTCAGTCGAATTACTGACCGGTTCTTAAATTTCAACCGAATTATCCTCAGTTGCATTACAGATAAGGTTCTAAATCTCGGAAATTCTCCTCCGTCGAAGTACAGACAGTTCCTAAATCTCAGCAGAGTTTTCTCAGTTGAATTACGGGTGAGTTCCTAAATCTCGATGAAGATGTTTCCCCCCAGTTGAATTACGGACAAGTTCTTAAAACTCAGCAGAGAAGTTTTCTCAGTTGAAGTACAGGCAAGTTCCTAAATCTCAGTAAAGATTAGGCTCCCCCAGCGGAATCTTCTACAACAACAGGTATACAAGTTCTCGCTAAGGAATCTCTTATGCGATAGACACTCCTGCAGATGGCATCTTTAAGCCCATCCTCTCGCCAGCAATTTCCAAATGGCATCTGTAAGCCCATTCCCGACATCACAAGGCTGATACCACTTCATGTGAGAGCAAATTTCTGGGTACTCTAGTGTTTAATCATCTTCCACCTTCGGATCACGAAAGGCACGAAAGCCAATCTACATCCTCAGGTTTAAGAAGATTGAACAGGGGCAGCTGTTGTACCCCAAAATTTTCCCTCTCATATTTCTCAAGACATTGCAAGAAAAATATCCAAGTTGTTCAAGGTTGCTCAAGAGTTGGTCAGACAAGCTATCTCTTAAGGCTTTGATTACAATCATTATCATCATCAAATTCGAATCAAACCAAATCATGTGCAAAAAGATTGGAATTAGGCAAAATTGGCAAGTTTGTAAAGGGAGATAAAATCAAATATGCAAGCATTGATAAGGTGAGATTTGGATCAATTTTGTTGACCTAATGCACTGAGCATTACATAAGGAAGGCAAAGACACAAAAATAAGGGTTGGAAGCTGTTGAGAGAGGCAGAACAAAAGTGTAAAAATTCACAAAAAAGTGAGAGACCTAAATCCAGGTTAGAGGCATTTTCAGAGGTTGAGACTTTTCCCAATCGCTTCCCGGGCATTCACACAAGCTACCTGGATTAAAAGCAAGCACTTTCAGGCCTCTACAAGCACTGTAAGTCTCACGAAACATAGCCATGTTCTTGAAATCTATTTGACTTGTTCTTGCATCATTTGAGAAAACTATTGGCATATTTGTGATCACAAGAGCATTTCCAAGCTTTTCATAATATTTAATTGCATTTATCTGGCTTACATGAAGAACCACCATTGTTAGGGTTTGGTTCTTTTTTTTGGGCGTTTTTGTTTCAGGTACAATTGACCTCCATGAAGGGTATGGTTATGACCAGGAGGTTGAGACGAGCATGATTATGCCTTTAGAAATCATTTTTATGGCATGTACAGGATTTGGGAGATGGACATGCCTATAGCTACGGACTTCTGTCCGTTGGTATAGGTATTTGATGTTTTAGCCACGGACGAGAGGTTGGGGATGATGCGTGGCATCCCCTCACTGGCCAATTTGAATATCACGCGCGCTTTTTTTGTTTTTTCTGGCAATTATTGTGTTTTTCATATAATATTATTTGTTTGTATTACAATAACAACTAAAGCAGTGTAGCGTGGTGGCAAGCGTGTTAGTGCAATCTCCTTCAGGGCCTGGGTTCGAATCCCAGGTCCCCCACTTTCTCAATAACTTTTGTTTTCAGGTATTCCTATGCGCGCATTAGCTAGCTGTCCACCATGAATCCTCAAGCATCCAAATGCCAGATGGCCAAAGGCCAAATTTGGTGATCAAAAGCTGGGGGTCCACCATAGTCCTGGTCAATGCATGCATACTGGATCCCAGAAAGTCAAAAAGGCCAGCATAAGTACGCTTATGGAATTGCTATCAACACCACCTAATCAAGCCCAAACTCTCTTTTACTTATTTTATTTTTATTTTAATTGTTTTATTATTTTTATTTAATTTTCTAACCAATAACAAAATTCCTTTTTTCATCAAATAAAATCACAAAAAATATTTTTTTATTTCAAATCAAATTTTAATCTTTTATTTTTCTTAATAAATTTATTAATTAATTAGGTTTTAATTAGAGAACTTTAATTCCTTTTGAAAAAGTAAATAAAATTAATTAGACTTAACTAATTTTTAACCATTAATTTAATTATTATAATTTCTTTCCTAAATAATCAAAAACTCCAAAAATAATTTATTTCTCATTTAATTAATTAATTAACTTAATTTAGTAATTAATTTAGGATTTCTTTCTTTCTTAAAATAAAAACAACAAAAAGATATCTTCTTTAACCAAAAGGGTCAAAACCCTAATCATGCGTCCGAATTTTGCACCGTGATTTACTTTTTTTTTAATCCAATAATGTACCTGCTTCCGGATTGTAATAGTTAAATAGGACTTTTATTTATTTTTATCGCTTTATTTATTTTCAAAGGGTTTGTCTTTGGTGATGTAAATACCCGACGCCTTGTAATTTAATTTCCACACTTTTAATTCTGCAAATTATAACTGCTAGATGTTTGATAATAGGGTTTGCATGACAAGACTAAATGCTTAATCTTAAAATCGAATTAGATCACCTTTCACATGTACGAAGATAAAAATAAACTGAAAAACAATACACTCGCACATACACACTCTTAGGGTACACCCCACTTGGTTGCCTTCGTACGCGGTCATTGAGTATAGATCGTTTTAGAGGTCGTCCTCTTGTCTAAAAGATCATAGTCGCCTTGAAATGGTTGCCTCGGATATTGTTGCCTCAAACAAATAATCTAAGACTTTAGGGTTACCGCTAAGGCATCCTAACATTGCTTTAGTGACCGTAAGCCCCTCATTCGAATTGACCCTCAAACTCCAACGACGGTGCTACCTATTCATTAATAGTGGGATAGCATTATCTAAAGGACATTAGCATAGAACGATTCTTTTTTTGAGTAGGTAGATGGTTCTTAGATACTTGCTCTTTCGAAAAAACAAAACCTTTTTCAGACTTACACTCCTTTTCGAACAAAGTTTTCAAAAACACTTCATTACACTCTTGAAGACAGAAGCAAGAGTTAAATCAAAGTTTTCAAACAAAAAAACTTTTTCAAACCCACAAGCACAAAGAAAGCAATTTTGAAAACAATTGAGCAAGTACCTAAGAGCCCATGGATAACCACGGATAGAAAGGGTGTTAATACCTTCCCTTTCTATAATCTACCCCCCGAACCCGAGAAATATCTCGAAAAAGGAATTTTTCTGTGCTTTTTTCCTTTCCTTGTTGGATAAAATAAAAGTCGGTGGCGACTCTTGCTTACCGCGATATTTTGCGAAAATAAACGCAAAACGCAAACCAGCATTCCAAAAAATAGTCAGTTCTCCCACCGTATCACAGTTGGATACCGATATTGTGGTTCATCGCCTGCCTACCAAGGAAGACTGTCCTCCAGTGAAACAGAAAGTCCGCCGAATGCGCCCGGATATGTCTGAGAAAATCAAGGCTGAAGCGATAAATTGCGGGAATTTAAAGTCTAATCTATTACAAATAAGTATCCGGGGATGGGGGTACAAATGTTTACAAATGGGGATGAGTCTTATCAGGATAGTAGTGTCCAAGTGTTATTTACAACCAAATCGAATTGTCGCATTCTCAATGTAAAAATATAGCAAGGTATAAGAATCAAAGAGAAATAAAAGTATTGTGCAATGCACATGATTATTTACAAGTGATCAAAAGGTTAACCTAATGTATTTATTAAGTATTTTTATTTATTTTTGCGTTTTTGTTAATTATAAATAAAAGAAAGAACTATTTAATTTAATAAGAAAATCTATTGTTTATGTATTTGTTAATGTTACTTAGGAATTTATATAAAAGTCAAAAAATCTATTATTTACATATTTTTTAAAATGTAATAAACATTAAGAAAATTTTGTACAAAGAAGTCAATATATTATTTTATTTAACAAAATAAGTTATGTTATATAAAAAAGAAAATAAAAAAAAGTATTAGTTTGTATATAAAAAAAGGTTAAATGGGCTTTAGGTTACACACTTGGCCCAAAGTGAAATCAAAAAGAGAACAGAAAGAGGGGGTGCAGCGCCAGAATTAGAATTGGGCTTAAGGTTTTTGTGCAAAGGGGCAGGCCCAAACGCGTTGACAAAGTTTCTAGGGTTTCACTTTGTTTGTTTCAGAATTTAGGGTTACAATGTTTGTGAGTGGTGCCGCTTTCCATCTTCTTCATCGCCTCTTCATCCTTTCTCAACCATGCCTTCTGATGCCTCCCTCCACTCGCCTCAGCTACTGGAGCAACGCTTCCATCCATCTTCCGTCATTCCTTCACAGTGGCCTAGGGCTCTTGCTTCGTGACGGTATGATCTGTTAGCTTCGTTTTAGCTTTCTTATGATATTACTCTTTCCATCTTGGTGGTGTTATGTACGAGTTTTAATCTTTATTTTTTTATGCTTATATGTGATAGGGATTTTGAGAGATATACCTGAGTGCTTCGATCTGAGATTTGAAGGAGGAGGAAGATGGATTGGCCGGTGATGCTTCCAAGAGGCCAAGGCGGAGGGAGTATGATGACAAGAGCTTCCTGGTATTTCGTATCTTTAGCCTTGTTTTGGTTTTATGATGAGATTTCTGAAAACCCTAGGATTATTTGCTTCTGTCTCTCTTCCTATCTGAATGCTTGCCTTGTTGTTTGGATATTTGATTGTTGATGAATCTTTGAAATTCTGATGTTGATGATTTTGATGTTGCCTTACAATCTTCCTCTTTCAATGATGATAATAATTCTGAGATTGCTTGTTGGCTATTGTTTCACTTCTGACTTCTTCTTTTTCTCTTGGCTTTGGGTGAGCTTTCAATGATGAATCTTGATCCTGAGATTGTTTGTTTCCGAGATGCTTTTACAATCTTCCTCTCTTTGGATTTTAATTTCTCAATGATGAACTTTTGTTCTGAGAGCTTTGCTATTGTTACTGATTTGGATGTTTGGACTTGCTTGTTTGGTATTTCAGTTTTGAGGCTTGTTTGGGGTACAGGCTTTGACAGGCTTGTTGGAGTTTTGTTTGTTTGGTATTGAAACAGGTTTCTGAGTTTGTTTTGGTTACAGGCTTGAGGCAGGTTTCTGTAACAGGTTTTTGGCTTGTTAGTTTGCTTGCTTGAAGGCAGTTTGTTGATAACAGGCAGGCTGTTGTTTGCTTGCTTGAAGGTTTTAACAGGTTGATATGCAGGTTTGGTTTTGTGTAGATGCAGGCAAGCTTTATTGGTACATGCAGGCTGTTGTTTGTGTTTACAGTTTGTGGCCTTTTTTCTTTTGTGTTCTGCCCCCCTTAACAGTGTTAGGATAATGTTATATTTATCTATGTCTTAAGCCTGCCCAAAAACTATAAACCTTCTTTTTACTCTCTTTCTCTCTCTTCAGAAAGCATATTTTAATGCTTTAGAATAGCTTTTTTTTCTGAAAAGGTTGTGGCTGGGAGATGATGAAAATTTTGAAATATTGCTTGCATTTTGGTTTTGCTCTGCATATCTCTTATCTTCCAGATTTTCTGCATTGGCTTTTTGTGTACTTGTTGACAGTTTTTGACAGCTTCTTTGACAGCTTCTTTTATCTTTCTTTGACAGTTTGGTTTGCCTAGTTTGGTTGACAGTTTTGTTTGCCTTTATGCATTGTACAACTTGTTTGTTCAGTTTGCAATTTGGTTTGGCATTTTCAGTTTGAAATTATGCAGCCTTGTATTTAATTAATTCCATGCGTGCAAACAATTTTACTTTCCTCTTTGTGAACCAAGAAAAGGAATTTTCTTGTGTTTTGCAAAGAGGATGAGCAAAATATGATGAAAACCCAAAATAATCTGATTCCGGCCAACAACCTTTAATGATGAACTTTTATGATTAACTGTCTGAAAATGCCTTTCCAATTTAACTGTTATTGACTTCTTCCTTTTTTGTCTTTGCAGGTAAATATCAGTTGGGCAAAGGAAACAACAGTAGAAGATGAAGACTTCAAGAAACTTAGGATAGTTTTATTTTATTTCTAATCATTTGTAATAAACATTATTGTAAATACTGTAAATAGATTTACTATATTCAAATAACACTTGTACCAATAATTAAAAATAAATAAAAGTCTTTTTGTCAGATAATTCTTTATTTCACTGTCTATTTAATTATTTAAGTTTCTTGAATTAAAATAACTGGAAGTACATCCCAATTATTCTAACTTAGATAAAATAAATAATTAATAAACGTTGTAGTCTCACAAACCCCGCATTAACCAGCAATAAACCCGGTATGTCAGTTAACCAATTGCACAGCTAAACAAACAAACGTCCATACGCCTTTCACTTCACTGATTAAACTAAAACTTCAAACTTTCAATCAGAAGTCTCAACTCATATCCCAGATGTTTAGACTTTGAGAGACAGACAGAAATCTTGAACAAGCGTCAAAACCATGTGACAGTCAAATGAAATGTTGTGGACTCAATTCCTTTTGAGAATGTGTGTGCAAACCCTAATGTTGGATTTACTGATAAGAAAAGTCTGTTTGCTCAAACCCTGAGCCAAACTCAAACAAATCAAAAGAAACCCTAATAATCTGCTTGACTGATTCAAAATCAAAGAAAACCCTAATTTTGTCTGACTGATAAGAAAAGTTTGTTTGACCAATTCTTAAACCAATCTGAAAAATCAGGAAAAGCCCGAAGCTGTGATTTCTTGTGAAAAAGAGGAGGGCAAATTTTGGGGTACAACAGTTGCCCCTGTTCAATCTTCTTGAACCTGAAGAGTTAGATTGGCAGTTTTGTCGTTCGTGACTCGAAGGTAAAAGGAGATTGGACACTAGAGTGCCCGAAAAATTTGCACTCGTTAAAGCGTAGTTTGAGGGAATGGGCTTAAAGATTCCATTTGGAGATGTGACAGAATCTTGTCGGAGATAGGCTTAAAGATGCCATCCAAGAATGTTTGTTGAACTGTATGTCGGAGATGGGCTTAAAGATGCCATCCAAGAATGTTGTAGGTGAGTGGACGAGTATCAGAAAGGTATCCATGTTTGGAACATCTCTGAACCGGGGGTCTGAATAAGCAATAGATTGACATCCGTGTTTGGAAGCATCCGTAAACTATTTTCAAAAGTTGAATCTGAACAAGTGATAGATTAACATCCGTGTTTGGAGAATCCGTAAACTGTTTTCAGAGGTTGTGTCTGGAATTGAGAAGCAACGATGTAGGGTTTCTTCATGATGCGTCAGTGTAAAACTATATCTGAATTTGAGAAGGAAACGGTGTAGGGTTGCTTCATGATGAGTCCGTGTAAAAATACATCTGAATTTGAGAAGGAACCGGTGTAGGGTTGCTTCATGATGAGTCCGTGTAAAACTACATTTGAATTTGAGAAGGAACCGGTGTAGGGTTGCTTCATGATGAGTCTGTGTAAAACTACATCTGAATTTGAGAAGGAACCGGTGTAGGGTTACTTCATGATGAGTCCGTGTAAAACTACATCTGGAATTGAGAAGGAACCGGTGTAGGGTTTCTTCATGATGAGTCCGTGTAAAACTACATCTAGAATTGAGAAGGAACCGATGTAGGGTTGCTTTATGATGAGTCAGTGTAAAACTACATCTGGAATTGAGAAGGAACCGGTGTAGGGTTGCTTCATGATGAGTCCGTGTAAAACTACATATGGAATTGAGAAGGAACCGGTGTAGGGTTGCTTCATGATGAGTCCGTGTAAAACTGCATCTTGGAAAGAGAAGGAACCGGTGTAGGGTTGCTTCATGATGAGTCCGTGTAAAACTGCATTTGAATAATTGTTAATGATAGCCTTTTATTCTTATCCTGAAAAGGACAAAATGTTAGCTAAACACAAAGTTACGTTGTATGATATGTATGATGCAATGAATTGTATTTCAATGTTTATGATATATGAATGTAGTGAGTGCGCGTGTAAGATGATGAGCTGTCTTGCTGAGGATAGATGAATCCTGGATAGCCGGAGATAATAGAATCTTGACTACTGCCGGGGAAAGTGAATCCTTGACTGCTACAGGGGATTGAAAATCCTTTGATCGTTGAAAATGAGAAGTCCTGGGACCACTGTTGGGGAATCAGGAGCTTGGGTTGTATGCCAATCTACTGGGGATTCCTGTCTTGAGGAGATCTTCACTGGGGAATATCTAAATATTTTGTGAGGAACTGAGAATGTTCTTCTTGGGGAATAAGAATTCTGTGGGGAATAACCATACTGTTGAAAAGTAGCTATCCTGTCGGAGAGCAAAACTCAGGATTCCGAATAAAGCTTATTCTTGTCTGGAAGAAGTTAAGGAGTTTAAGTTGTTTGCCACTTTGAGAATGAGAATCTTCATTCTGTCGGGACTATCGGAAATTCAGATGCTATACCACTTTGAGAAATGAGAATCTTCATTCTGTCGGGAATATCGGAAATTCAGATGCTATACCATTTTGAGAATGAGAACCTTCATTCTGTCGAGAATATCAGGAATTCAGGTTATATGCCACTTTGAGAATGAGAATTTTCATTCTGTCGGGAATATCGGGAATTCAGGTTATACGCCACTTTGAGAATGAGAATTTTCATTCTGTCGGGAATATCAGGAATTCAGGTTATACGCCACTTTGAGAATGAGAATCTTCATTCTTTCGGGAATATCAGGAATTTAGGTTATATGCCACTTTGAGAATGAGAATCTTCATTCTGTCGGGAATATCAGGAATTCAGGTTATATGCCACTTTGAGAATGAGAATCTTCATTCTGTCGGGAATATCAGGAATTCAGGTTATATGCCACTTTAAGAATGAGAATCTTCATTCTGTCGGGAATATCAGGAATTCAGGTTATACGCCACTTTGAGAATGAGAATCTTCATTCTG
Organism: Vicia faba; assembly: GCA_948472305.1. Classification (NCBI taxonomy): domain Eukaryota; kingdom Viridiplantae; phylum Streptophyta; class Magnoliopsida; order Fabales; family Fabaceae; genus Vicia; species Vicia faba. The sequence continues at coordinate 1,544,211,995 of OX451735.1, forward strand.
TCGGGAATATCAGGAATTCAGGTTATACGCCACTTTGAGAATGAGAATCTTCATTCTGTCGGGAATATCGGGAATTCAGGTTATACGCCACTTTGAGAATGAGAATTTTCATTCTGTCGGGAATATCAGGAATTCAGGTTATACGCCACTTTGAGAATGAGAATCTTCATTCTGTCGGGAATATCAGGAATTCAGGTTATATGCCACTTTGAGAATGAGAATCTTCATTCTATCGGGAATATCAGGAATTCAGGTTATACGCCACTTTGAGAATGAGAATCTTCATTATGTCGGGAATATCAGGAATTCAGGTTATACGCCACTTTGAGAATGAGAATCTTCATTCTGTCGGGAATATCAGGAATTCAGGTTATACGCCACTTTGAGAATGAGAATCTTCATTCTGTCGGGAATATCAGGAATTCAGGTTATACGCCACTTTGAGAATGATAATCTTCATTATGTCGGGAATATCAGGAATTCAAGTTATACGCCACTTTGAGAATGAGAATCTTCATTCTGTCGGGAATATCAGGAATTCAGGTTATACGCCACTTTGAGAATGAGAATCTTCATTCTGTCGGGAATATCAGGAATTCAGGTTATACGCCGCTTTGAGAATGAGAATCTTCATTCTGTCGGGAATATCAGGAATTCAGGTTATACGCCACTTTGAGAATGAGAATCTTCATTCTGTCGGGAATATCGGGAATTCAGGTCTTGGGTCATAAGATTGGGTGTATACCAACCTTCTGAGGTTTCAAGGATGAGAGTCTTCATTCTTGAGAAAAACAGGTTTTTAGGAGCTTCAATTGTCCGTTATTCTGTTGGTGGCTGTAACTTCCAACAGGTGATGAAAGAATTTTTTGATGATGACCGCATCTTCCAGCAGGTGATGAAGGAAATTTTGAACGCTCTTGAATTCCAGCAGGTGATGAAGGAATTTTTGATGATGACCGCAACTTCCAACAGGTGATGAAGGAAATTTTGAACGCTCTTGAATTCCAGCAGGTGGTGAAGGAAATTTTGAACGCTCTTGAATTCCAGCAGGTGATGAAGGAATTTTTGATGATGACCGCAACTTCCAGCAGGTGATGAAGGAAATTTTGAACGCTCTTGAATTCCAGCAGGTGGTGAAGGAATTTTTGATGATGACCGCAACTTCCAGCAGGTGATGAAGGAAATTTTGAACGCTCTTTTAACTTGAAATGTAATTTTGCTTTGGAGAATAAATCCTTGACAAATGTTGGGGAAATAAAACCATGACTGCAGGTCTGCTAGAGAGGTGATAAACTTCTCGAGGACACTTGAATTTCTTTTTAGAAAGATTTCGGAGAGGTTTCATCATTGCCCCTAGTATCAGATGCTTGTGATATTGCCAGGACACTTGCACTGCACGTAACCCTTTGATGAGATTGGCGTTTAAATGCCCCAAGTGATGGTGACGGAGACTTGCCCCAGGTTAATCTGTAATTGAGAGATTTGTTGAAATCTTGACTGGACTGCCCCAGGTTAAATGGACAATACCAAATAAAATCTCCTTTTGTTGATATGAGATTTTTGTAACGGAAGTGTCATCCCACTTGACGTGATCTTTACTCACTGAGAGAGTTTTCGTTCCTCCAAACATTCGCTGTATGAATTTCTTCGCTGTCAAACAAATAACCATGTGCAAACAACGATATTCAAATAATGCAAAGTTTATGCTTGTCTCGAAGTTTTGAAAAATGCGTTTTTTAGCAGAAAACTTTTTATAAGACAAATTCAACACAAGATTTTAGGGCAAAGTCTTACAGGAGTCAGGATACCTTTTGTAATAGTATGCTTTCGAACTAACCCATGCTTCAATTAGGACTTCTGAAGGGTTGTAACGTGGCTTGGTTCACGGTTTAAGAAACAATGGATAAAGGCTCAAAGTATATTTGTACCCACCCACTCTTCGTGATGTCCTTCAATCCTAAACTCAGTTAATTGTGCGTCGAACTCTATTCGAGTTTGGAACGACTTTTTGGTGATGGCTCACACCAGTTGAATTTTATGGAAGGCAGTCATTATTTTTTGCAACATTTTTCATGTTGTTTGAGGATTTGTAATGACCTCTTTCTTTTGATTTGTTATCCCTAACTTTTGCCTGACTGTTCCTGTTTTCGAGATTACAGTCAGCGGGATGCCCCAACTTTCTTAAGCCTCCTTTGTAGGTTTTGGCTCAGTGGGCTTTTCTCTTTTGAGAGGTAATGACTGCCTATGAGGTAAGGAACCATCAGTGTCTTTTGATTCCAAAGGAATGTTTTTTGATGTCGTTCGTTGTATTACAAACTGAGAGTTTGCGACTTCAATGCGCATCTTTTTTTTTTATTAACTGAGAGACTACCATGTCCCAGGTTTAAATCAAAGGTTTCAATTTGTGTTAAAAACAGAAAACTCCTACTTCTTTGGCTCGAAGGGGATGACTAGGGATTATCTTCCTTATAACTCCAGTGTTTAGGATTTGAAAGAAATGCCTGTACATCGTCAGCAAGGTCTGTTCAAAAGCATACTGCATGAGATTACGGTATTGTTTCGTCATCCTCCCTCTAAAGGCTTGTAGATTTTGCAAGAGTTAAATGTCATAAAGCAATTAGAAAGCATAGTTCAAGAATAGTGAAAACGAATGGATGAATTCAAGACAAACATATGCAATGCATTAATGAAACAGAGTTTGACATCAACAGATAATTGTTTGAATAACAGAAGAAATTACAACTTGAAAATTCAAATGGAACAAAAGTCTCTCAGTTCGAGCTTTGTCATTTCAAATGGAGAAACCTTGGCGGAAGATTTTCATCTCACCATCCGGCATGAATTCCAGCACTCCTTCGTCGATCAAATCTTGGATCTTGTTTTTCAAAGCCCAGCAGTCATCGGTGTCATGTCCAGGACTATGGGAGTGGTATGCACACCTTTCATTGGAGTGATAGGTAGGAGCAGAGGTGTTGGGGTTCGGATGAGGAGCCTTTAAAGCAAGCAGGTTGACCTCCAACAAGCGTTTCAGTATCAGAGATGATGGTATGTCAGTCTCAGAGAAATGTCTTCCAGACGTATTTTTCTTACGCTGATTACCCTGTTGACGTTGACGGGGTTGTTGACGGGCTTGTGACCCCGAAGCAAGTTGAGGAGCTTTTCCCTTGTCTTCTTGTCTTAAAGGAGGTGGAACGATGATTGGATCTTCAACCCTAGGTGTTTGCCCCACTTGGTTATTTTGAAGCAGCTTGTTGACGAGGACCCTGAGCTCTTCTTGTCTTTGAGCTACGTCTTGAATGAGAGCCATCTGGCCCACCAGCTGCCCCATCATCTAGATCTTCATTGTTGCCAACTCAATCTGCAGTCCTTCCAAACTGATCATTCCTGATGCCTCCTAGATTTCCTAGGACCAGGCCTCTTGTGAGGAGAGATTTTATCTCTTCTTGCCCCTGGGATAGGTTCAAGAACATTTCTTGAAGTTGGGCGTTTTGAGCCCGAAGATCTCAATTGTCTGGTTGGAAAGCCATTGCTGAAATAAACAGCGAGAACATGAGAGACCTGCACTGGGAGACCTGTTATGCAATGATATGTATGATATATGTATGCAATGTTTTTAAGAGTCTCTCGGGGTAAACACAAGAAAATGTTAGAGTTTGAACTTCGATCAACATCTTTGATTGGAGAACCTTGTAATGGTGGATGTCTTTCCACGAGAATTAAGCTCACCATATCGAGTGGGTCATAGCCCCTGATTCAAGTTGTTGTACTTGATCTTTGACGGCGTTTGTTTAGAGAAGAACCCTCTTGCCATTTGGTAGACGTCTGGTTCAACGTGACCCTACATCAAAAGACCCTCGAGATCCTTGAAATGGTTATTGTAAATGCTATGGTATGATGTTATGATGTTATGTACATGTATGCAAAAGTAAGCAAGTGTATATACAGGTAATCATATTCACACAAAGCAAACAAGTCCTTAGGTTTAGGCTTGCATGGGGTTCGTAGGTAAGTACCCTCTTGAAGTTAGTTGGCTCATCCTGTCCTAAAAAATAGAAACCGGGTTCTAAGGAGCTCAATATCACTGGATTATTTTCTGTGTTCATTGTTTTGGTTTAGCCACTTAACTGGCGACCAAAATATTCCAAGAAAACAACTCTCAATGAGTGTAGTATCGAGTATCTACCAACTTCGGACTGCACCAAAGTCGGTCTTCTCACTACCCCTAAAAAGGCCAAGATGGTCAAGTAAGGTTCTAGAGTTCGTTAGTGCTTCATGACATTGCTCAGCGGCCCCGTATTCTCCTTGACTACTTAAGGGCTACCGGTACTCAAAAATATGTCACACTAACATAGCTACTGCTTCAACCGTGTCGGTATACCCCGTACGGTTCCCTCACAGTTTATTGCTATTTACCTAAAAAAGTGCCCCCAAATTCGGGTGTGGGATTTACAACAAACCCAAACAAGGAACCCGAAAAGTAAAGCAATCAAAGAAAGCATGTATAGGTGATCTAAAACCCTAAGGTAACACCACTTTTAGAAATCTCCCCAGCAGAGTCGCCAGTCCTGTGATACGGTGGGAGAACTGACTTGAGGTTTTGCGTTTGTTTTCGCACTTGTTCGGTTTAGCAAGAGTCGCCATCGACTTTTTATTTATCCTAAGGAAAGGTCAAAAAGCACAGGAAATACCTTTGAGATGTTTTCGTGGGTTCGGGGGGTAGATTATGAAAAGGGAAGGTGCTAGAACCCTTTTCATCCATGGTTATCCATGGGCTCTTAGTTACTTGTCTTAGATCACTTGCCTTTGCTTTTCAATTGTTTGAAATGGTGCTTTGTGTGTGTGGTTTTGAAAATGTTTTGAAAAAGATACCTTGTCTAGGCAACCTTTGTAATGACTCTTGTTTGAGTATATACAAAGGTGTTTGTCTTTTTGAAAAGATATTTCAATGTTTTGAAAGTTGTTTTGGAAGTTGTGTTTGTGAAGTTGTGTGTTTGAAAAATGGCAAGGATGTTTTGCAAGTTTGATCAAGTAACTAAGAGTTGTCTACCCTATTTTACTCAAAGATTTTTCTCATGTTTTAACCCTTTTAACAGTGTTGTTTCACCATTGTGTTTGGTGAATAACCTTGCGTTAGGATGTTAACGGGATGGGTGCGGGTCATCGTATACAATCATTGAAGGTAACTTGTGAGACGCTCTAGTAATTTTGTAAGGGACGAGATCATTTTATCGAAGGCAACATCGAGGGTCATTGAGGGACTACGAACTTTGTTTATCGAAGGGACGTTTGCTAGAGTGTCTCGTACTCGAGGGACATGATTGCATTTTCCGAGGCAACAAGCGAGGTTACCCTAGAGGTGCAAGTGTGAATTGTGTATTGATTTTCATGCATTTGTCTTGTATTAGGTTATCTAGCGATTGATTTTGAATCTTCGCATACAAACCCTAATTACTATACAGTATATGGAAAGCGATAAATTGCGGGAATTTAAAGTCTAATCTATTACAAATAAGTATTCGGGGATGGGGGTACAAATGTTTACAAATGGGGATGAGTCTTATCAGGATAGTAGTGTCCAAGTGTTATTTACAACCAAATCGAATTGTCGCATTCTCAATGTAAAAATATAGCAAGGTATAAGAATCAAAGAGAAATAAAAGTATTGTGCAATGCACATGATTATTTACAAGTGATCAAAAGGTTAACCTAATGTATTTATTAAGTATTTTTATTTATTTTTGCGTTTTTTTAATTATAAATAAAAGAAAGAACTATTTAATTTAATAAGAAAATCTATTGTTTATGTATTTGTTAATGTTACTTAGGAATTTATATAAAAGTCAAAAAATATATTATTTACATATTTTTTAAAATGTAATAAACATTAAGAAAATTTTGTACAAAGAAGTCAATATATTATTTTATTTAACAAAATAAGTTATGTTATATAAAAAAGAAAATAAAAAAAGTATTAGTTTGTATATAAAAAAAGGTTAAATGGGCTTTAGGTTACACACTTGGCCCAAAGTGAAATCAAAAAGAGAACAGAAAGAGGGGGTGCAGCACCAAAATTAGAATTGGGCTTAAGGTTTTTGTGCAAAGGGGCAGGCCCAAATGCGTTGACAAAGTTTTTAGGGTTTCACTTTATTTGTTTCAGAATTTAGGGTTACAATGTTTGTGAGCGGCGCCACTTTCCATCTTCGTCATCGCCTCTTCACCTTTCTCAACCATGGCTTCTGATGCCTCCCTCCACTCGCCTCAGCCACCGGAGCGATGCTTCCATCCATCTTCCGTCATTCCTTCAGTGGCCTAGGGCTCTTGCTTCGTGACGGTATGATCTGTTAGCTTCGTTTTAGCTTTCTTGTGATATTACTCTTTCCATCTTGGTGGTGTTATGTACAAGTTTTAATCTTTATTTTTTTTATGCTTATATGTGATAGGTGTGATCGGTGGAAATAGAACTGACTGGTTTTAAAGCTGGTTCGTGAAATGTCGCGGTAAGCAAGAGTCGCCACAGTCTTTTATGCTCTCCAACATGGAAAGGACAAAAGCACAGCAAAATTCCTTCTTTGAGAATGTTTCTCGGTTCGGGAGGTAGATTTATAGAAAGGGAAGGTGTTAGCACCCTTCCTATCCGTGGTTATCCACGGGCTCTTAGGTACTTGCTCTTATGTTTTCAAAAATTGTTTGCTTTTCAAGTGTGTGTGGGTTTTGAAAAAGTTTCGTTTGAAAAATTTCTAAGTAACTCTTGTATCTGTCCTCAAGAGTGTATGAAATATTTGTTTGAAAACCTTTTGAAAGTGTAGGTGCGAAAAGTTGTTTTGTTTTTTAGAAAGAGAAAGTACCCAGGAGAATCTACCTACTCTAAGGAATTAAGCTGTGTAAGAGTCCTTTAGATAGTGCTATCCCACCATTGAGAGGTAGGTAGCACCGTCGTTGGAGTTATTCGGGTCAATTCGATTATTAGGGACAGTGTGGTCACCGAAGCAATAGTAGGATACCTTAGCGGTAACCCTAATGTCCTAGATCCTTTTTATCCGAGGCAACCGTTTCGAGGCAACTGGATCTTTAGACAGGAGGGCGACCTCTAAAACACCTTATACTTGACGACCACGTCGAGGCAACGAGTGAGGCGTACCCTAGGAGTGGCATGTGCATGTATGTTGAATTCAGTTAAATTGTCTTTGCATGTTATTTGTGAGCTACAGATTGGTTTTATTTTCATACAAGTCTTTCATGCATTTTTAACAGTTAAGAGTGCGGAAAATAAAGTGCGGAAAAGGTAAATCTAACTATTACAAGGCGCAGGTCTATACATCGCCAAAAACAAAAACCCGTTTGGAAATGAAGTGCGAGAAAAGTAAATAAAACGCAATAAAATCCTAATTAACTATTACATTTTCGGAGCAGATACCAAATAATGAATTAAAAAAAAAAACGCTCGAAAGATTGAATCGGGAACGTCCTAGGGTTTTGACCCTTTTTTGCAATTAAATTAACTATTAAAAACTAATTTACTAATTAATTAATTTATTAAAAGAAAAAAATGTTTTTATGTTTTTTATGTTTTTAATGAAATAAAAGAAATTAAAAGTGTCAAAAAAACCTAAGTCTAATTCATTTTTATTTATTGTAAAAAAGGATTAAAATTACATCTAATTAATAAAAAGACTAAATTAATTAATTTGCATTTATTTACAAAAAAAGTAATTGAAATTAATAAAAATGTTTTTTTTTTGTTTTTCTGAATTTTAATGTGAAAATGTTAATTTGTTAATTAATTAAATAATACTAATAATAATTACTAAAGAAAATAAAAGGAAAAAAGAAAAATGAAAAAAAGGAAAATAAACCAAGGGTGTTGGGCCAGCATTGGGGGTGAAGGAGAAATTCCAGCCCATTAAGCCAAGCCTGCGTTGACTTCTGGATCTGGTGTGCAAGCGCTGACTGGGTAATACCATAGTCTTCCATCTTTGGCCCTTGGATTGCTGCCTGTAAACATCTGGCACCTGGATGGTTGAGGCATACTGTGGAATTCACTTGGACATGCTGCACGAAATCACATTAAGAAAAACCTGAATAATTATTTTGGGGGACCTGGGATTCGAACCCAGGTCCCAAGGGATTATGCTTGCACGCCTTGGCCATCTGAGCTGTATGTTCCAATTGTTACTAAAACCAAACATAATTATTATATTAAAATATCAAAACATATGCCTGAAAAAAAAATATAACGCGCAATTTTTGAAAAGGGCCAATCAGGCTGCAGCGCGTCATCATCTTCTTCAATGAAATGCTGGTTATTTACCTGCGGATTTTTATCCGCAGGTAGTTTCGTAGGCTCTTCTAAAAATCATCCCTAGGCTTCAAAAATTAATTCCAAGACCATGATTGGTCTCGTTTCCATCTCCTGATCACTTCTATACCCATTATGGTGGCCAATTTTTCCTGCACTGAAAACGCCTAAAAAACAAACAAACAAAACCTAGAATCGTGTATCACAGTATAGGGCCTAAAAACGAAATTGGCTATTGTCATTAGATTAGAAATCAAACAAGGAACATAACTATGCCAATATTTTTGAGGAAAAATGCAAGAATGGAGAATTGAGGTATCGTGTACAGGGGTGAGTTTTTGAGAACTTACAGCGCTATTCAGTGGACCTTAGGACGCGTTTGTGGTTGCTTTGGCTTCAGGGGGTGGCAAGGAAGAAGGCCACATGCTTGCTTTGATCTAAAAATGCTTGCAACACAGTTTTAGATCTCACACTTTTTTGATTGTTTTCAGTCTTGCTTTTGGCCGTTTCAATGATGCTTGGGTCGTGTCTTAGGTCTGGCTTGCTTGCTTATGTATGTATGAATGAGAATTAGGTCAGCAGCTGAGCCTTAACCTTGTGCAATTAAGTTTGGAGATTTTGTTTTACCACCATTAAAGGACATTCCATACTTGGAGCAAAACTTGGATTTTATGCTCAAAATGGCTTGGCACGAATTTGGTAGCTGGCATATGACACATAAAAGCTATTCAAACCAAAATATGCTATTCCATTAATTTTTTTGATTTTATTTGAATTATTATAGATTTAAAATGAATTAAATCAATAAAAATTAAATAAAATAGAAAAATAAATGTTTGATCTTGAAATTAAGCATGGGACACGTGTATGGCATGACAAGGCTGAATCAAGTGGAAGAAAGTGGGCCCTTTTGTCAAAAATTGAAGTTTCAAGGATAGTTGACTTTTGCCATTTCACAAACATTTCCCAACTTCTCCAATGCATATCTTGCTCAATTTTGATCATATGAACATGTTCTTGGACATTTTGGAAAGGTCTTGAAGTCCTCTAACCAATGCCTTTGGTCCCATGTCATTTGGATTTACCAATATCAAGTTATGGTCTTTGACTTAAAATGCCTTTTTGTTGACTTTTGAAAATGACCTATAATGTAGAAATTAATAACTTTTTGTGAGAGAATTTCTTGGACTTGGAATGTGAAGATGAGTTGTAGGAATGTCATCCCCTTTAAAATGAGAATTAGATGGGATTTTTCTGATGAACCATGAAAAAGTTATGCTCTGGTCAAGTTACAGTTGACTTTTCAGCTGTCCCAAAATGGAAACTTTTGGCATCTTGATGATTTTTGAGTCATGCTTGTAGAATCATGATCAAGACTTGATCAAATGATGATTGTGGCTTCAAAATAAGATGTTTACCAAAAAAAATTTTTGACTTTTTACTGTCAAATGACCATTTTTCCCCTACAGTTGATTGTGGAGCAACTAGGGCTTTTGACTGTGCAACTTGATGCTGTGAGTCTTGAAACTTGACATGTAGGTGCTTGAAAATGTATATGAGCTTATGGGACTTGATTGAGCCATTGAAAACCTCAACTTCCTTGAGAGAAACAAAACCCTAATTTTGACTGGCTTAGGAGGATGTTTGACTGTGCAATCCTTGAGAGATTTGAGCAAATTGAGATGATGCTTGACAAACTTTGAAGAATATGGGAGGGCAAATTTTGGGGTACAACAGTTGCCCCTGTTCAATCTTCTTAGACCTGAGGATGTAGATTGGCTTGCGTGCCTTTCGTGATCCGAAGGTGGAAGATGATTGAACACTAAAGTGCCCAGAAATTTGCACTCGCATAGTAGAATATCAACAGTGTGATGTAGGGAATGGGCTTACAGATGCCATTTGGAGAGATGGTGGATAGGAGGATGGGCTTATATATGCCATTTGGAGATGTAATGGATAGTGTTGGAGATGGGCTTACAGATGCCATCGGGAGGTGTCGATCGCGTAAGAGATTCCTTAGCGAGAACTTGCGTACTTTGAGAAAGGAAGATGGTTTCCTGGCCTGTTACAGGTGTTGATCTTCAATCCCTTCATGCAGATATGCCCTGGCTAGATACAGGTATCGAATCTACAATCAATCGCTCACAGATATGCCCTGGCTAGATACAGGTATCGAATCCGGAACTTCAAAAGGTTGCTTATAGACGTGCCTTGGTTGGATACAGGTATCGAATCTACAAACAATTGCTCACAGATATGCCCTGGCTAGATACAGGTGTCGAATTTGGAATTAGTCGTCTATAGATATGCCCTAGCTGGATACAGGTATCGAATCTCTAAACTCTTCATGCAGACATGCCCTGGCTGGATACAGGTGTCGAATCTACAATCAATTACTCACAGATATGCCCTGGCTAGATATAGGTGTCGAATCTGGAATTAGTCGTCTACAGATATGCCCTGGCTGGATACATGTATTGAATCTCTAAACTCTTCATGCAGACTGTTGTACCCCAAAATTTGCCCTCCCATATTCTTCAAGAAATTGCCAAGTCAAGCTTCAAAATTCTCCAAGGGTTGTACAGTGTAAGAGCCTCCTGAATAGTCAAAATTAGGGTTTTGGTTCTGATCAAGGAAATGAAGTTTCCAAGGGTCCAATCAAGTCCCACATGCCTACAAATATGGTCAAGCATCCTCATACAAAGTTTCAAGACTTTCAGCACAAAATTGCACAGTCAAAACCCTAATTGCACTACAGTCAACTATAGAGGCAAAATGGTCATTTGACAGTCAAAAGTTCAAATTTTTGGTCAACATCTCATTTTGAAGCCACAAACATCATTTGATCAATGCTTGATCATGATTCTCAAAGCTTGGCTCAAAAATCATCAAGATGCAAAAGTTTCCTTATTTGGACACCTGAAAAAGTCAACTGTAAATTGACCAAGGCATAACTTTCACATGGATTATCAGAAAAATTCCATCCAAAGCTCATTTTGAAGAGAAAGACATTTCCTACAACTCCTCTTCATGTTCCAAGTCCAAGAAATGCTCTCACAATTTCAACATTATAGGTCATTTTCAAAAGTCAACAAAAAGGGACTTTAAGTCAAAGGCCATAACTTGAGATTGGTAAATCAAAATGACATGGGACCAAAGGCATTGGTTAGAGGACTCAAAGACCTTCCCAAAATGTCCAAGAACATGAACAACACTTAAAACTTGAGCAAGTTATGCCTTGTGGAAGTTGGGGAATTTTTGGATATTTTGAAAAGTCAACATTGATTCAAATGACCTAAAATTGCTAATGGGCCTCTTTTTCTTCCACAATTCATTATCCAAGGCATGGGCACGACCATTTGGCCCAAAGGGAAGTTTTTATCATTTTTTATTTATTTATTTGGATTTTTATTATTAATAATTCATTTAAATTAAAATAAATGCATGAAAAATACTAAACCTAGGTTTTAAATCTTTTTATGCATATTATATACTCAATATTTCGTGCATAGCTGGATTTGGAAAGAATTGAAGACAATTGGCCATGATTTGTACCAAATAGGCATGAAAAATATTTGAAAAGATTTTTGGAAATCAAATCTTGCAAGACATGAATGCCAAGGTTTTTGATTGTTTTCTTTGACCTAATTCACTCCATACATAAGCTGGATCAAGACCTAGTGCCTCCTAACCAAAAAGCTGCGCAGAAAACACCATTTGAAAACTTGAAATTTATCAAGAAAACTCAATTCTGAAAACCTAGTTCTAGGACGATTCAAGGCCAAGTAATTGTTCCATTAGCTTCCTGAGGCGTCAAGGGAAGTTTTCCAATCAAAATCAATCATTCCAACACCCAGAATTGGTATACAGAAATCAAGTTTTCTCACTTTTTTCTCATAATCGTGCTTTAAGATTTAGACATTTTCATTGCATATTTTTAATGGATTCATGCTAATTGATGTGTTCTGAAGCTAACCATCTACTTTAATTACGTTTTTATACACTGTATGCGAATCTACCATTGTTGCTTTTTAGGTTTCTTAAGTTTTCGAATTGGGGGTTTTTAAATATGGAAAAATTGGAGCTTGAAACCTAGGCCATTCAACTCAGTGCGCTTGGACGAAGAGAATGAGACCATCGCGCCTAATTTATGAAGCACCCTGAGCTAATCGCTATTTTTCAGAAACTGGCCTAAAAGAACATTTAAAAAACCGTTGTCAATGTTTTTATATTTTCAGGAAAACAAAACAAGGAGGACGATGACTCGGTGGCAGGCAATGAGTGGTTGATTCGAATTTTCGCGCCAGACCACCACTAACTCCAATTTTCTATTATATAATTTGTTTTCCATTTATATTAATGAATATGCATGCAACTCAGTTGGTTGAGAAGGACGTTCATAAACCTCAGGACCTGGGTTCAAGCCCCAGGTCCCCATTCTCTTTCATTTTTTTCTTCATGTAATATTCATATGCAGTGTCAATGTAGTGTTCCAACATGCACCCAATATCCAGGCCCTCCACGTGTTTACCACTATCAATCCAAGGAGCACGATCTGTGGAATATGGTGAACTCTAGTCAATGCTCCCACACGTTGCATGAAAAAGTCAACAAGGCCTCCAGTAATGGGCCAGAATTATTGGGTTGTACCTCACAACTGGGGACAACACCCCCCTGAGGTTTGCAATGTTTTTTTCTTTTTTTCATTCTTTTTTTTACTTTCAATTATTATTCTTAATTAATTCTGTTAACTTAATTATTTTTCATAAAAACACAAAACAATAAAAAAATCAGAAAAGATGAAAAAAAATAATAAATATTTTATTTTAGTATTTTTACAAATAAGTTACATTAATTAATTTTAGTTATTAAATTAGGTTTAATTGTAATATTTTCATAATAAAAATCTAAAATTGGTAGAATTAGGGTTTAATTAATTTTTTATCCCTTTTTATTTTCTTTCATAATAATTAAATATTTACTATTACTTATTTTTGTAATTAAATTGCATGTAAAATAATTAGGGTTAATTTTAGGTTAAACTTTAATATGTTTTCATAATAAAATAAAAATTGTAGAATTAGGTTTAATTGCATTAAAATCATAAAATCCCAAAAAATACCAAAAAAAAACAATTTCTTTTCCTTTTTTTAATTAATTAATTTCATCATTTAATTTAATTTTGCAAAAAGGGTCCAACGCCCTCGTTTTTAATTCTTATTTAATTCGCATATTTATTTTCTATTCTTTATAATATTTATGTACCTCTCCCAAGGCCATGTAACATTTTAATCTTTCGCATTTTGTTTCTTTATTTTATGTCAAATCGGGTCCTGGATATATTTTGGCGATGTGGACCCGCGCCTTTTGTAATAGTTTAGAACTTTACTTTCCTCGCACTTTTAAATGTTAATCAAGGCATGCAAGAATGAATGGACAAAAATAAAAACAAGCGTAGATCACCAATAACATGAAAAAGACAAAAATATCTGAAAAGACACACAAATCACACACCACCCCTAGGGTACGCCTCACTGTTGCCTTGCCTCGAAAGGTGATCGTCGAGTAGAGGATGTCTTAGTAAGTCCTCATGATCCGGGAACCTGGCATGAGGGTAGCTTCTAAGGTGTCTTCCCATTGCTCTGGTGATCACGATGTCCCGAACCTCGAATTGACCCGAACACCTCCAACGGTGGTGCTACCTACCTCTCAATGGTGGGATGGCACTACTTTAAAGGACATTTACACAGACGAATTCCTTAGGGTAGGTAGACAACTCCTAGATACTTGCTCTAATTTCAAAACAAATCAAAAATACTTTTCACACCAACACATTTTCAAAAAGCTTTCGAAAGCAATTTTTCAAACACTCTTGAGGACCGATACAAGAGTCGAACTGAAATTTTCAAAGAAAATTTTTAAAACCCACAGTTGAAAAGCAAACAAACCATTTTTGAAAACACAAGTGAGCAAGTATCTAAGAGCCCATGGATAACCATGGATAGAAAGGGTGCTAACACCTTCCCTTTCTATAATCTAACTCCCGAACCGAGAGCAATCTCTATAAGGAATTTTTCTGTGCTTTTGTCCTTTCCATTTGGAGAAAATAAAAGACGGTGGCGACTCTTGCTTCCGCGACATTTCGCGAACCAACGTTAAACAGTCAGTTCCAGATCCACCGATCACAGAACTGGCGACTCTGCTGGGGATATTAACTTAAAGTGAGGTGTACCTTAGGGTTAGTTCATAACTGTGTTTTCAATTGCTTTCCTTGTTTGCTTTAAATTGTGGGACTGTCTTGGGAGTTTTATAGATCCTAACCCGGATCTGGGGATACCTTCTTAGAAAGTAGCAACAAGGTTGTGAGGGAACTGTGCGGGGTATACCGACATGGTTGAAACAGTCTGCTACGTTGATGTGGCACTTTGGTGTGTACCGGTAACCCTTGAGTTCAGTCAAGGAGAGTACGGGGCCTCTGCGTGGTGTCATGAAGCATCAACAGACCTTAGGAACCTTAATTGAACTATCTTGGCCTCTTTAGGGTAGTGAGATAACTGACTTTGGTGCAGTCCGAGGTTGGTTGATACTCGATACTACACTCAATTGAGGGTTGCTTTCCTGGAATATTTCGGTCTCCAGTTCAGTGGCTAAATCGAAACGATGAACAATGAAAGCAATCCAGTGATATTGGGACCCTTAGAACCCGGTTACTTCTAATAGGACAGGTTGAACCCACCAACTTCAAGAGGGTAATACCCAGACCCCATGCGGGCCTAAACTCTAAGGGTTTCTCTTGTGTGACTTGTGTGCCTTCTTACTTGACTTTTTGCATGTTTGTTATCTGACACATGAACTACTCGCAGGTTTTGTTTATAGTCCTTAATTGGGACTCATAACAGGGTTTACTAAGTTTCTTGCAGGTTTTGTTGTTAGTCCTTAATTGGGACTCATGACAGGTTTACTAAGTTTCTTGCAGGTTTTGTTTATAGTCCTTAATTGGGACTCATAACAGGGTTCACCTACATTACCCCATGCATACCATAACATCATACCATTGCATACATCCTAACCCATTTCAAGGATCTTAAGGGCTTGTGATGCAGGTCATGGTGAATCAACTATCCCAGCAAGGGGCAAAGAGGATTTATTTTCCTCTAGCCAAGGTTGTCAGGGGCTATGACCCACTGGATATGGTGAGCCTTTGACCCTTTGAAGAAGGAATCTCAGCAATATGAAGTGCCTTCAATCAAGTCACCAGTTTCCAATGCTAACAATTTTCTTGTTTACCCTGCGAGGTCCTTGAAAACATTGCATGCATATCATACACATCATTGCATTACAGGTATCCCTTTTGCAGGTCACTTACCTTTGTCGCTGTTTATTTCAGCAATGACTTCCCAACAAGATAACCAGGGACCTCCTGCTCAAGAGACTCAGTTCAAAGAGATCTTCTTAAGCCTATCCAAGGGGCAGGAAGAGCTGAGAACACTCCTCACGGGGACTTTGGTCAGGAACAATGCTGAGGACGACCAGGACGAACGGCTGAAACATCTACAAGCTGAGGTAGACACATTGAAAACCCAGATGCTGGGGCAAAGGGCTCTCATCCAAAGTTTAGCTCAGGAGCAAGGAGAGCTGAGGGCCATGATCAGTCAGCTTCATCAAAACATGAAGCAACCAGCCCAAATCAGGGACCAGGTCATAGAACAGCTTCCAAGAAGGCAAAGGTCGGGTCCAATGAATAGACCTCTCCGAGTTGCTACTACTTCTCAGGTCCAACAACGACCGCGCCAAGAACAACGGGCTGATCAGAGCAAGCCGGACAAGCCTAAAAGGCAGTTCACCAAGCTCAATGTGTCACCGTCTCAAGCTTTACAACAATTGTTGAGGTTAAATCTGGTGACGTTAAGGGACCCTCCTAAGAATCTCAACACAACCTCCCTAAAGTACAATCCTGAGGAAACATGTGCATACCACTCTGACAGTCCAGGACATGACACCGATGACTGTTGGGCTCTGAAGAATAAGATCCAAGACCTGATTAATGAAAGAGCTGTGGATTTCACCCAGATGGGCCAGGCTGAATGCTCCTGCCATCCCTACAAGATTCACCAGTCGAAGTGACAAACCCTGAGACTAGAAAACTTTTGTTCATTCGAATGTTCAAGTTAAAATTTTCTTTTGTTCAAACATTTATTCATGTTAAACATTGTTATTCCATTAATGCATCGCTTATGTCTATTTTGAATCAATATATTCGTATTCACTCTATGCAAATTATTTTCATATTTCTTCTGATGATCAACTCTCAATAATTCTAAGCCTCTTGAAAGAGGATGACGAAAACGATACCATAATCTACAGTATGCTTTTGAACAGACCCCGCTGATGAGGTACAGGCATTGCTTCAATCCCTAAACACTGGAGTTATAAGGAAGATAATCCCTCGTCAACCCCTCTGAGCCAAAGAAGTAGGAGTTTTTCTTTTCGAAAATTAAAACCCTTAATCATAACTTGGGGCAGGGTAGTCTCTCAGTTGATCCAAGTGCATAACGAATGGCACCAAAGAGGTCCTTACAAAATGAAAGACAGTGATGGTTCAGAACAATCTTAAGGACAGGCAGTCATTATCAAAAAAAAATCATAAATGAAAAGCCCAAAAAAGTCAAAACCTATAAAGGGGACTTACGAAACTGGGGCATCCCGCTGACTGTAATCACAAAAGAAACAGTTCAGGAAAAATTTAGGGGTAACAAAAAAAAAATCAGACAAGAAAGAGGTCTTACAAACCCTCAACAAAAAAGGAATGACTGCCTATTCAAAATAAGTTATCAACATCCGAATCATCATCGGAAAATCAAAGCAAAGACTCAAACAAGGTCTAATGCACGATCAACTGAGTTTAGGTTTGAAGAACATCACGAAGAGCGGGTGGGTACAAATACATTTTGAGCCTTATCCTTTGTTTCTTAAACCGTGAACCAGGCCACGTTATAACCCTTAAAAGTCCTAGCTGAAGCATGGGTTAGTTCGAAAGCATACTATTACGAAAGGTATCCTGACTCCTTAAGGCTTACGATAAATACGGAGTTGACATCACGTTTTACAAACATTCATTGTTTTATGAAAAAGAATGCATTTTTCAAAATCTTCAAGACAGACATAAGCTTTGCATTTTTGACATAACTTTGTTTGCATATGACTTTTTGTTTGAACAGCGGGGAAATTCGCACAATGAATACCTAGTGAACAAAAGCACTTCCAATCAAGGGGCATGACATGATCATGGTCCAACATCTGGGGCAGTCCAATCAAGATTCGGAGAATCTCTCAAAGGCCAAATAGCCTGGGGCAAATCTCCGCCTAAGTCACTTGGGGCATCTCAACAACAAATCTTGCCTGATCAAACACCTTCTGGTAGCATGGCAAAACACTTCTAACAGGGGTAACTCCCTACATGCTGAGAACATGGACATAGTCGAAAAAAAATACTACGCACAATCAAAGACCCGCTAGGTTGACACACCTAGGCAAAAATAAGGGCTTCCCAGCGAACCAAAAGGGTTCGGTCAAAATGAAGGGATGAAATGAAAAAATCTGTACACCCGGCAAGTCGAAAACCTGAAAAGGCGGCTTGGGCAAAAATGGGTATCCCGGTGGATCGAAAACCCGAAAGGGCGGTCCAGGCAAAAGTTAGGGATCAAAGCGTACGACTATGTCCTGCTATCTTGTCACCTGCCTACCTGAAGAAGGTTTGACCCTCAACAATTATCAGCATCCCACAGGTGCCTCCCCCATAGAAACAGGGGCAATAATGGGTGGTCTAAGCAATCTGATTGTTCTGTCCTCCAAGGTATCAAGGTAGGTTCCGTTGAAGAACATAACTGATACAGTTCAATACTTCCCCAGGAGAGTCCAATCCAGTTTCCCCAAGAAAGTTGGAATCCATCTCCCCAAGCAGGAAGCCTATCCCCAGTAGATTCTGGAAGCTTACCCTCGCAGAGCACGAACACGCGTCTCCCGGTTTTATTCAAAGAGTTATTTCCTTACCAGGATATAACTGGGTTATCCTCAGCCAAAAGCCACGGAAAGAGCGTCCTCGACGAAGTCTTCTTATCCCCAGCGAAGTCTATTAACACTTCCGATACAACAAGGGTATCCCCAGCAAGTTATTATCAACAATTCAACAAAGTACCTCTCTCCCCACAGAGTATTGCTCCCCAGCAAGATCGTCAGAGTACTTTTCTCCCCGCAGAGTAATCATTCGCCAAGTTTATTCCCCAACGGAGTCATCTTCTCCTACCGGTATTCTTGCAATTATCACCCCCAGCGGAAGCAAAATCTATTCTCCAACATCAGCCCAGGAGTGACTTCCCGGCACCCGTCAAGGATTTACTTTCCTAGATGAAAAATACATTCATAAACATCGTACTTCCATACATCATTATAGCATGCATAGACGCATCATATCTTACAAATCTCATTTATGTTGAGAACATCATTGCTCGATCCATATCATGCATTGCATATGACTGACCTTTACCTTTTAGGAAAGATTCAGTTAAATTCTCAATCATATTTCAAGACTCTAAGACCTTATCTGGTGCAGTTAAATCGACTCCAAAGATTTCTCTGGTTATTATCCAGTCAAAGGCCTTCTCTGGTCCAGTTAAATCGACCCCAAACAGATTTTTCTGATAAAGACTCAGTTGAAGACATTCCAAGACCTAGACCGGTTCAGTTAATCGACTCCAAAGATTTCTTATCCAGTCCAAGGCTTTCTCTAGTCCAGCTAAATCGACCCCAAACAGATTTTTCTGATGAAGACTCAGTAGAAGTTATCCAAGGTTTTTCTCAATGATTGCTTTTGAGATTATAATTTCCTATGGTTCTCTCCCCAATACTGCGGAGATGATAATTCCATTCCAGGTTTTTCTCAATGATTGCTTTTGAGATTATAATTTCCTATGGTTCTCTCCCCAATGCTGCGGAGATGATAATTCCATTCCAGGTTTTTCTCAATGATTGCTTTTGAGATTATAATTTCCTATGGTTCTCTTCCCAATGCTGCGGAGATGATAATTCCATTCCAGGTTTTTCTCAATGATTGCTTTTGAGATTATAATTTCCTATGGTTCTCTCCCCAATATTGCGGAGATGATAATTCCATTCCAGGTTTTTCTCAATGATTGCTTTTGAGATTATAATTTCCTATGGTTCTCTCCCCAATGCTGCGGAGATGATAATTCCATTCCAGGTTTTTCTCAATGATTGCTATTGAGATTGTAATTGCCTATGGTTCTCTCCCCGATCCTGCGGAGATGATAATTCCATTCCAGGTTTTTCTCAATGATTGCTATTGAGATTGTAATTGCCTATGGTTCTCTCCCCGATCCTGCGGAGATGATAATTCCATTCCAGGTTTTTCTCAATGATTGCTTTTGAGATTATAATTTCCTATGGTTCTCTCCCCAATGCTGCGGAGATGATAATTCCATTCCAGGTTTTTCTCAATGATTGCTTTTGAGATTATAATTTCCTATGGTTCTCTCCCCAATACTGCGGAGATGATAATTCCATTCCAGGTTTTTCTCAATGATTGCTTTTGAGATTGTAATTTCCTATGGTTCTCTCCCCAATGCTGCGGAGACGATAATTCCATCCAAGGTTTTTCTCAATTATTGCTTTTGAGATTATAATTTCCTATGGTTCTCTCCCCGATCCTGCGGAGACGATAATTTCATTCCAGGTTTTTCTCAATGATTGCTTTTGAGATTATAATTTCCTATGGTTCTCTCCCCAATGCTGCGGAGACGATAATTCCATCCAAGGTTTTTCTCAATGACTGCTATTGAGACTGTAATTGCCTATGGTTCTCTCCCCGATCCTGCGGAGATGATAATTCCATTCCAGGTTTTCTCAATGGTTGCTATTGAGATTGTAATTGCCTACGGTTCTCTCCCCGATACTGCGGAGATGGTAATTCCCACCAAGATTTCGCTCAATGATTGTTGTTGAAGTGAAGTTATCCAAGATTTTCTCAATGATTGCTGTTGAGGTTAAAATCATCCAAGGTTCTCTCACCGTTCCTGCTGAGGTAGTAACCACCCCTGGTTCATTCATCATCTTTTGAAGCTCCAGATCCAGCTCCTGTAACCAGTCAGGACACATCTATACAAAGAGTTTGAAGACCAGCCCCGTAACAGGTCAGGTAATCATTTTCTTTTTTTGCAGGTGTGCAAGTTCTCGCTAAGGAATCTCTTATGCGATCGACATCCAGATGGCATCTATAAGCCCATCCACCTTCCATCATCTCTAAATGGCATCTATAAGCCCATTCCACCATCACACTACTACTATGTGAGCGCAAATTTCTGGGCACTCTAGTGTTCAATCATCTTCCACCTTCAGATTACGAAAGGCACCGCAGCCAATCTGCATCCTCAGGTCTAAGAAGATTGAACAGGGGCAACTGTTGTACCCCAAAATTTTCCCTCCCATATTCTTCAAGAAATTGCCAAGTCAAGCTTCAAAATTCTCCAAGGGTTGTACAGTGTAAGAGCCTCCTGAACAGTCAAAATTAGGGTTTTGGTTCTGATCAAGGAAATGAAGTTTCCAAGGGTCCAATCAAGTCCCACATGCCTACAAATATGGTCAAGCATCCTCATACAAAGTTTCAAGACTTTCAGCACAAAATTGCACAGTCAAAACCCTAATTGCACTACAGTCAATTGTAGGGGCAAAATGGTCATTTGACAGTCAAAAGTTCAAATTTTTGGTCAACATCTCATTTTGAAGCCACAAACATCATTTGATCAATGCTTGATCATGATTCTCAAAGCTTGGCTCAAAAATCATCAAGATGCAAAAGTTTCCTTATTTGGCCAGCTGAAAAAGTCAACTGTAAATTGACCAAGGCATAACTTTCACATGGATTATCAGAAAAATTCCATCCAAAGCTCATTTTGAAGAGAAAGACATTTCCTACAACTCCTCTTCATGTTCCAAGTCCAAGAAATGCTCTCACAAAAAGTTATCAATTTCAACATTATAGGTCATTTTCAAAAGTCAACAAAAAGGGACTTTAAGTCAAAGGCCATAACTTGAGATTGGTAAATCAAAATGACATGGGACCAAAGGAATTGGTTAGAGGACTCAAAGACCTTTCCAAAATGTCCAAGAACATGAACAAAGCTTAAAAATTGAGCAAGTTATGCCTTGTGGAAGTTGGGAAATTTTTGGATATTTTGAAAAGTCAACATTGATTCAAATGACCTAAAATTGCTAATGGGCCTCTTTTTCTTCCACAATTCATTATCCAAGGCATGGGCACGACCATTTGGCCCAAAGGGATGTTTTTATCATTTTTTATTTATTTATTTGGATTTTTATTATTAATAATTCATTTAAATTAAAATAAATGCATGAAAAATACTAAACCTAGGTTTTAAATCTTTTTATGCATATTATATACTCAATATTTCGTGCATAGCTGGATTTGGAAAGAATTGAAGACAATTGGCCATGATTTGTACCAAATAGGCATGAAAAATATTTGAAAAGATTTTTGGAAATCAAATCTTGCAAGACATGAATGCCAAGGTTTTTGATTGTTTTCTTTGACCTAATTCACTCCATACATAAGTTGGATCAAGACCTAGTGCCTCCTAACCAAAAAGCTGCGCAGAAAACACCATTTGAAAACTTGAAATTTATCAAGAAAACTCAATTCTGAAAACCTAGTTCTAGGACGATTCAAGGCCAAGTAATTGTTCCATTAGCTTCCTGAGGCGTCAAGGGAAGTTTTCCAATCAAAATCAATCATTCCAACACCCAGAATTGGTATACAGAAATCAAGTTTTCTCACTTTTTCTCATAATCGTGCTTTAAGATTTAGACATTTTCATTGCATATTTTTAATGGATTCATGCTAATTGATGTGTTCTGAAGCTAACCATCTACTTTAATTACGTTTTTATACACTGTATGCGAATCTACCATTGTTGCTTTTTAGGTTTCTTAAGTTTTCGAATTGGGGGTTTTTAAATATGGAAAAATTGGAGCTTGAAACCTAGGCCATTCAACTCAGTGCGCTTGGACGAAGAGAATGAGACCATCGCGCCTAATTTATGAAGCACCCTGAGCTAATCGCTATTTTTCAGAAACTGGCCTAAAAGAACATTTAAAAAACCGTTGCCAATGTTTTTATATTTTCAGGAAAACAAAACAAGGAGGACGATGACTCAGTGGCAGGCAATGAGTGGTTGATTCGAATTTTCGCGCCAGACCACCACTAACTCCAATTTTCTATTATATAATTTGTTTTCCATTTATATTAATGAATATGCATGCAGCTCAGTTGGTTGAGAAGGACGTTCATAAACCTCAGGACCTGGGTTCGAGCCCCAGGTCCCCATTCTCTTTCATATTTTTCTTCATATAATATTCATATGCAGTGTCAATGTAGTGTTCCACCATGCACCCAATATCCAGGCCCTCCACGTGTTTACCACTATCAATCCAAGGAGCACGATCTGTGGAATATGGTGAACTCTAGTCAATGCTCCCACACGTTGCATGAAAAAGTCAACAAGGCCTCCAGTAATGGGCCAGAATTATTGGGCTGTACCTCACAACTGGGGACAACACCCCCCTGAGGTTTGCAATGTTTTTTTCTTTTTTTCATTCTTTTTTTTACTTTCAATTATTATTCTTAATTAATTCTGTTAACTTAATTATTTTTCATAAAAACACAAAACAATAAAAAAATCAGAAAAGATGAAAAAAAATAAATATTTTATTTTAGTATTTTTACAAATAAGTTACATTAATTAATTTTAGTTATTAAATTAGGTTTAATTGTAATATTTTCATAATAAAAATCTAAAATTGGTAGAATTAGGGTTTAATTAATTTTTTATCCCTTTTTATTTTCTTTCATAATAATTAAATATTTACTATTACTTATTTTTGTAATTAAATTGCATGTAAAATAATTAGGGTTAATTTTAGGTTAAACTTTAATATGTTTTCATAATAAAATAAAAATTGTAGAATTAGGTTTAATTGCATTAAAATCATAAAATCCCAAAAAATACAAAAAAAAACAATTTCTTTTCCTTTTTTTAATTAATTAATTTCATCATTTAATTTAATTTTGCAAAAAGGGTCCAACGCCCTCGTTTTTAATTCTTATTTAATTCGCATATTTATTTTCTATTCTTTATAATATTTATGTACCTCTCCCAAGGCCATGTAACATTTTAATCTTTCGCATTTTGTTTCTTTATTTTATGTCAAATCGGGTCCTGGATATATTTTGGCGATGTGGACCCGCGCCTTTTGTAATAGTTTAGAACTTTACTTTCCTCGCACTTTTAAATGTTAATCAAGGCATGCAAGAATGAATGGACAAAAATAAAAACAAGCGTAGATCACCAATAACATGAAAAAGACAAAAATATCTGAAAAGACACACAAATCACACACCACCCCTAGGGTACGCCTCACTGTTGCCTTGCCTCGAAAGGTGATCGTCGAGTAGAGGATGTCTTAGTAAGTCCTCATGATCCGGGAACCTGGCATGAGGGTAGCTTCTAAGGTGTCTTCCCATTGCTCTGGTGATCACGATGTCCCGAACCTCGAATTGACCCGAACACCTCCAACGGTAGTGCTACCTACCTCTCAATGGTGGGATGGCACTACTTTAAAGGACATTTACACAGACGAATTCCTTAGGGTAGGTAGACAACTCCTAGATACTTGCTCTAATTTCAAAACAAATCAAAAATACTTTTCACACCAACACATTTTCAAAAAGCTTTCGAAAGCAATTTTTCAAACACTCTTGAGGACCGATACAAGAGTCGAACTGAAATTTTCAAAGAAACTTTTTAAAACCCACAGTTGAAAAGCAAACAAACCATTTTTGAAAACACAAGTGAGCAAGTATCTAAGAGCCCATGGATAACCATGGATAGAAAGGGTGCTAACACCTTCCCTTTCTATAATCTACCTCCCGAACCGAGAGCAATCTCTATAAGGAATTTTTCTGTGCTTTTGTCCTTTCCATTTGGAGAAAATAAAAGACGGTGGCGACTCTTGCTTCCGTGACATTTCGCGAACCAGCGTTAAACAGTCAGTTCCAGATCCACCGATCACACAGACATTCCCTGGCTGGATACAGGTGTCGAATCTACAATCAATCACTCATAGATATGCCCTGGCTGGATACAGGTATCGAATCCGGAATTGGTCGTCTACAGATATGCCCTGGCTGGATGCAGGTATCGAATCTCTAAAATTTTCATGCAGATATGCCCTGGCTAGATACAGGTGTTGATTCTACAATCAATCACTCACAAATATGCCCTGGCTGGATACAGGTATCGAATCCGGAATTGGTCGTCTACAAATATGCCCTGGATGGATGCAGGTATCGAATCTCTAAACTTTTCATGCAGATATGCCCTGGCTAGATACAGGTATCGAATCCACAATCAATCACTCACAGATATGCCCTGGATGGATACAGGAATCGAATCTCTAAACTTTTCATGCAGACATGCCCTGGCTAGATATAGGTGTCGAATCTACAATCAATCACTCACAGATATGCCCTGGCTGGATACAGGTATCGAATCTACAATCAGTTACTAACAGATATGCCCTGGCTAGATACAGGAATCGAATCTGGAATTGGTCGTCTACAGATATGCCCTGGCTGGATACAGGAATCGAATCTCTAAACTCTTCATGCAGACATGCCCTGGCTTGATACAGGTATCGAATCTACAATCAATTACTCACAGATATGCCCTGGCTAGATACAGGTATCGAATCTGGAATTACGATAGTTGATAGTAATCATCTTTGGATTGACCTTTTTCTTGAAAAAGGCAAAACATTAGTTGTATGCAATGTCATGATGTATGAAATGTATGATGTCATGATGTTCTCGAAAATATATGAGATCGTGTCGTATGCATTTTATCATGTATGTAAGCAGGATGTATGAAATGTGAAATGTCTATGAATGTATTTTCGTCTAGGAAAATAAATCCTTGATGAATGTCGGGAGCTTGTTGAATCCTGGGCTGATGTTTGAAGAGTAGAGTTCTTCGTTTCCGTTGGGGATGGTGGTTGCAAGAATGAACCGGTAGGAGAAGATGACTCCGTTGGGGAATGAACTTGTTGGAGAGATTACTCTGCGGGGAACTACTATGTGGGAAGAGATACTTCGCTGAGGTTTTGATGATAACTCCGCTGGGGATTCCTGTTGATAAGCTCTGTTGAGGAATTTGATGAACTCCACTGGGGATAGGAAGAACTTCGCCGAGGACGATCTTTCCGTGGTAATTAGCTGAGGATAACCCAGTTATAAGCTCTGGTGGGGAATAACCTTCTGAATAAAGCCGGGGAGAGCGTTCGTACTCTGCAGGGGATAAGCTTCCAGAATCTACTGGGGATAAGCTTCCAGAATCTATTGGGGAGGATAATTTAACTCTCCTGGGGAAACTTTTGAGACTGCACTGGGAAATGGCTCCACTCGGGTGTCTTGTATTCCGCCGGGGAACAATCTTATATTTCTGTCGAGGAATATTAAGACTGTCGGGGATACTTGCTTAGGAACATCTATATACTCCGCTGGGGAATATTGAGATTTTCTGGGGATACCCAACTTCCTTAAGGCTGAAAGTAGACTAACTCTGCTTGGGGAGAGTGTTGCTGACTTGCTGGAGATACTATGCCTTTTTAGGGCTGATGGGAGACCAACTCTGCTTGAAGAGAGAGCATGGTTGACTCTTGACTTACTCTGCGTGGAGTGGAGGTATCCTGGTT
The DNA here is from genome assembly GCA_948472305.1 of Vicia faba. Lineage (NCBI taxonomy): Eukaryota > Viridiplantae > Streptophyta > Magnoliopsida > Fabales > Fabaceae > Vicia > Vicia faba. The sequence goes on from OX451735.1 coordinate 1,544,238,132, forward strand.
ACATTCTTCAGCCGAACTTACCTTGGTACCTTGGTGGACAGAGCAACTAGATTGCTTAGACAACTCATTATTGCCCCTGTTTCTGATGTCACCTGTAATTAGTCCTTTGTTTCGTATGCAAATATTTATGAGTTAGCAATTAGTGTCAAATGCATATATCAAAAATGAACATTGGACGTTCTTTGCAAAACAAAACAGAAAAAGAAAAACAATTGGCAATTTGTCCGGAAAAGTGGATTTGTATTGATTTCTGAATTTGCCTGTAAATAGGCGTTTTTTGTACAAGAGGCTGACGTCCTAGTAAGAGAACGCCGCCGAACAACATAGAGTTTATACAATTTTGTGAACAGAAAACAAAACAGCTATGTGAAAATAATCCCACTGGGTTTCAACTCTGCTATCGCCTTTATGTCTTCAAGCGTCTCATCACTTCGCTGCTTAGTTGAAGAGGAAGCTGATTGATCAGTGCCGTCTGAGCCTGATAGTTGTTGCCGAATTCTGGATGCAAGGTGATCCGATGGGACATAGTATTACGCTTTAATCCCTAACTTTTGCCTGGACCGCCCTTTCGGGTTTTCAGTCCACCGGGATACCCATTTTTGCCCAAGCCGCCTTTTCAGGTTTTCGTCTTGCCGGGTGTACATATTTTTTTCATTTCATCCCTTATTTTTGCCCGAACCCTTTTGGTTCGCCGGGAAGCCCTTATTTTTGCCTAGGTGTGTCAACCTAGCGGGTCTTTAATTCATGCGTAGTATCTTTTTACTATGTCTGCATTGGCGGGGTGAGGAAGGTCGTCACCATCCATGGTGGTTAGAATCATAGCTCCTCCTGAGAAGATATGTTTAACCACAAATGGCCCTTCGTACGTAGGGGTCCATTTTCCCCTGGGATCACTTTGAGGAAGAATGATGCGCTTGATTACCAGGTCTCCGACTTGATACTCTTGTCGTCTGACTTTCTTGTTAAATGCCCTGATCATCCGTTTTTGGTACGTTTGACCATGACACATAGCAGTGAGTCTCTTTTTGTCGATTAGGTTCAGTTGATCAAGCCGAGTCTGGATCCAGTCATCTTCGCTCAAACCTGCATCCTTCATTATCCGGAGAGAGGGTATCTGGACTTCAATAGGCGAGACTGCCTCCATGCCATAGACCAAGGAAAAGGGTGTTGCCCCTGTTGACGTCCGTGTTGAGGTACGGTACCCATGAAGAGCGAACGGTAACATCTCGTGCCAATCTTTATAGGTCACTGTCATCTTCTGCACAATCTTCTTGATGTTCTTATTTGCTGCTTCTACAGCCCCATTCATCTTCGGTCGGTAAGGAGAAGAGTTGTGGTGTTGTATCTTGAATTGTTCGCAGAGCTCAGTGATCATCTTGTTATTGAGATTGGTACCATTGTTCGTAATAATCCTTTCCGGGATGCCGTATCGACAGATCAGGTTATGTCGAATGAACCGTGCCACGACGTTCTTGGTTACCGTAGCGTAGGAAGTTGCTTCAACCCATTTTGTGAAGTAATCAATTGCTACCAGGATGAAGTGATGCCCGTTGGGTGCCGTAGGTCTGATCTCGTCGATCATATCAATGCCCCACAATGCAAAAGGCCAAGGTGTTGTCAAGACGTTCAGAGGAACTGGAGGAACATGCACCTTATCAGCATAGATCTGGCACTTATGACACGTCCGAGAATGTTGGTAACAGTCGGCTTCCATTGTGGACCAGAAATATCCTGCTCGAAGGATTTTCTTTCCCATGGTGTGTCCACTGGAATGCGTTCCGAAGGTACCTTCATGTAGCTCTGCCATGATCTTTTCTGCTTCAGTCTTATCCACACAACGCAGTAAGGTTGAATCATGGTTACGCTTGTATAGAATGCCATTGCTGAGGAAGAACTTTGCAGCGAATCTTCTCAGGAACTTCTTGTCGTTGACAGATGCACCCTCGGGGTATTCTTGAGCTTCCAGGTACCTCTTCACTTCATGATACCAAGGTTTTTCAGTTACCACTTCAGCCTCAAGATCACAGCAATGTGCAGGTTCATCCAATTTCAAAATGATAATACAGGGAGCCTCGTTGTCCTATTTGACTTTGAACATAGAAGACATCGTAGCTAACGCGTCCGCCAACTGATTCTCCTCTCTTGGGAAGCGTTCAAAGGTTATCTCTTCGAAATGGGGGATCAACGTCAACACATACTCTTTGTAGGGAATAAGATTTGGATGTTTCGTATCCCACTCGCCTTTGATCTGATTGATCACGAGAGAGGAATCTCCGAAGACACTCAGAAACTTGATCCTTAAGTCAATTGCAGCTTGAAGACCCATGATACATGCTTCATACTCTGTCATGTTGTTGGTGCAATTGAAACATAGTCGGGCAGTGAGTGGAGTATGAGTGCCTTTTGGAGATATGATCACGGTGCCAATACCATTTCCCAAAGTGTTTGAGGCTCCGTCAAAGTGCATAGACCATCGGGATCCTTCCTCATGTCCTTCATCCGGTCCAGGTACTTCACAATCAGTCACTACCATGATATTCTCGTCTGGAAATTCAAAGTTCATAGATTGGTAGTCATCCACTGCCTGGTGTGCCAAATGGTCTGCCAATACACTTCCCTTGATTGCTTTTTGAGTCGTGTACTGGATGTCGTATTCTGTCAAGATCATCTGCCATCTTGCTATTCTTCCGGACAAGGCAGGCTTTTTGAATATGTACTTGATAGGATCCATTTTAGAAATCAATAGAGTAGTGTGAGTCAACATATACTGTCTCAGCCGGCGAGCAGCCCATACCAAAGCGCAGCAAGTTTTCTCGAGCAGTGAGTATCGGGTCTCACAGTCGGTAAACTTTTTGCTAAGGTAATAAATAGCGTGCTCTTTTCGGCCAGACTCGTCATGCTGCCCCAGACACACCCCATCGAGCTGTCAAGTACTGTCAAGTATAAGATTAGAGGTCTCCCTTCAACCGGTGGCATAAGAATGGGTGGTTCTTGGAGATACTCTTTGATTCTGTCGAAAGCGGCCTGACATTCATCGTTCCAATGTACTACTTGATCTTTCTTCAGCAGCTTGAAGATTGGTTCACACGTAGCAGTTAGGTGCGAGATGAATCGGGCAATGTAGTTCAGCCGTCCTAGAAAGCCTCTGACTTCTTTTTCTGTCTTGGGAGTTGGCATCTCTTGTATGGCTTTCACCTTGGCAGGGTCCACTTGAATACCTTTGTCGCTCACGGAGAAACCTAGTAGTTTTCCAGATCTCACCCCAAAGGTGCACTTGTTTGGGTTCAACCTTAGCTTGTACAACTTCAGACGGTCAAACAGCTTCTGTAGATGGTCAAGGTGTTCCTCCTCAGTTTGGGACCTTGCAATCATATCGTTGACATATACTTCGATCTCATGGTGGATCATGTCATGAAACAGAGCAACCATGGCACGTTGGTATGTTGCCCCAGCATTTTTCAACCCAAAAGGCATAACCTTGTAGCAAAAGGTGCCCCACTGAGTAACAAAAGTGGTCTTCTCCATGTCTTCGGGAGCCATCTTTATTTGATTATAACCGGAGAACCCGTCCATGAAGGAGAATACCTTATGCTGAGCAGTGTTGTCAACCAGAACGTCGATGTGAGGCAGAGGGAAGTCATCCTTGGGGCTCTCCCTGTTCAAATCCCTATAATCAACACACATTCTGACCTTACCATCTTTCTTCGGCACTGGAACCACGTTGGCAACCCACTGAGGGTAAGAAGTTACTGCTAGAAAATCGGCGTCAAATTGTTTCATAACCTCAGCTTTGATTTTCTCGGACATCTCTGGACGCATACGGCGGACCTTCTGTTTTACCGGAGGGCATTCTTCCTTAGTAGGCAAGTGATGAACCACAATGTCGGTATCCAACCTAGGCATGTCTTTGTAGGACCAAGCAAAGATTTCCACATAATCATGCAGCATCTGAATCAACCGTTGTTTCACACTGAGCTCTAGATTGGCACCAATCTTGACTTCCTTTATGTCTGTCTCAGTACCCAGATTTACCGTTTCCACTGGCTCTTCATGTGGCTGAATGGCCCTCTCTTCTTGGAGTAGCAGTCTTGCAAGCTCACCAGGCACTTCGCAATCATCTTCACCTTCGTCTTCGGCTAAGTTGATCGGATTTTCGAAGTCATAACTGGCGGTAGCAGAGTCGTTATCAGTGGGATCCAGAGCAGATTGGGACCTGTATAAGTGAGTGTGTGTAAATATAGTTGTTTTGCAATATATATAATAAAGAAAGAAAATGAGCGCAAGATTTGAAATGTAAAAAACGTCCAATGCTTTTATTAATGATATATGAAAGTGACACACAAAAGCCCTCACAAATGAGGCCACGGTGCCTTGGGTAAGACACCGGGCCATAAAGTTTCAAATTATTGTTCGTTACAAACTTAAAACAAAGGAGTTCATTACTGAGTGACAAAAGTAATAGGTATGAAATCTTTCGCAGTCCAGTTGCTTGGTCCACCGTTGATCGTTGGGTAGATCCAGCTGTCGAATTCGGATTCCTCCACGTCGTCTTCAATAGCATTTACTCATGGGTTGGTGATGAATACATAAGGTCTTCCAATCCTTGCCTTACGCACCGCCCTTTGAGCATCTGTAGTGAAACCCAAGCCAAATTTGTCAGTCTTTGGAGTGAAATCAGGAAGTCGGCCCCAGTTTGCACACTCACCCTTCTCAATCACAGCCCGGGCAACCTTTAAGGAAGCCATCTTCAAAGGAGAGTCTTCTTCAGTCACAGTCTCTGCTGCTGCCAATGTCTGAGGCACCTCTTCAAAGTGTTGAAAGGGGGTCTCAATGAACTCCCCATCCATTTCTACGTACCAGAATGAGTTAAGGTGGCTAACCATATATTCTTCCTCCCCTTGAACTGTCACAATCTTCCCTCTGACCGGGTATTTCAACTTCTAATGTAGTGTGGAGGTCACAGCTCCAGCCTTGTGGATCCAAGGATGACCCAGCAAACAAGAGTACGACGGTCGAATGTCCATCACATAGAATGTTGAATCAAAGACCTGCGAACCAACCTTGATTGGAATGTCAACTTCACCATGGACCATCCTTTTGGACCCGTCAAAGGCCCGGACAACAATGTTACTTGGCTTGAGCTCTAGACCCTCACAATCCAGCCTGTCTAGAGCTTTCTTGGGTAATACGTTCAGCGAAGAACCGGTGTCTACCAACACATGGGCAAGAGTAGTTCCCCTGCATTCAATGGAGACATGCAGGGCGTCGTTATGGTTTTTTCCCTTGGCAGTCAGATCGGCGTCAGAGAAACCCAACTCATTATCGGCAGTCAAGTTGGCCACACAATCGGTAAATTGATCAGCAGACATTTCTTGTGGCACATGGGCCGCCTTCAGGAATGAAATCAGGGCCTTGGCATGGGCCTCTGAACACAGTAACAGTGATAGCATAGAAATCTTAGATGGGGTGTGCCCCAGCTGCTCAACGACGTTGAAATCACTCCTCTTGATAATCTTGAGGATCTCTTCCATCTCTTGCTTGGAAGCTTCAACATTGGTCTTCGGTGCCTCCGTCCGGGAAGGCACATCAGTAGCAATCCCTTTGCCCCGAGTGTCAGATGACTCGGCAGCAGGGGTAGAAACAAGAACTTGGTCAGGAAGGGAAGCAGGCACACTGGCAGGTGTGATGACAAGAGGTCTCTGAATTGATGGTGGCGCAATATCTGGTGAGAACAGCCTACCACTACGAGTAACCTTGGCAGGCCCGGTGATGTTGTTGACACCGGTACTAGTATCAAACTCTTGCTTTACTCCCAGAACATAAACATCTGCCCCATAGTACCACGGGACAGCTTTGTCAGATTTATAGGGGATGGGCCCCGGAACAGTGATAATGATAGGTGCAATCTTGTGAACAGGCATAATTTTGACAGGCTTCCTCGGGGGAGCCTTAGGAGGGTTGTTGAAAATAGTGACAATAGAAACTTCTTCAGTGGGGACAGCAGGAACAGCAATCTTCTCGAATAAGATCTCCTTATTATCCATCAGGCTTTGGATCCCTGACTTCAACGAAGGACAACCAGCAGGTGCAACAGAACATAGAAGGCAACCTTTACCACATCCCGGAAATAAACTGGCTAGCAACAGGTTCCTTTTGACAGTCAGAAACGGGGGTAACAATATCTTCCACATAGGCCACATACGGGTCTTCTTCCACAGCATTCACTCCATGCTGGGGCATGGGAGCAGTCACAACATTGGGCCTTTCGGGCGCCTCGAACTGTATTTCCTTAGCATCAATAAGGTCCTGAACCTTATTCCTTAGAGCCCAACAATCATCAGTAGAATGCCCTGGGCTATCAGAGTGATAAGCGCAACGGGCGTTGGGGTTGTACTTCGGAGAGGTTGTGTTCACTACCTTCGGAGCTTCTTTGACAGTTACCAGATTGGTTGACAGCAGTTGCGGCAATATCTGAGACAGGGTCATGTTGAGCCGATTGTCCTGCCTTTTGGGTCTCTCACCCCTTGGTTGGTTATACTGCTGAGGAGCAGCATCAGGCTTTGAAATTACCACCGCGTTGACAGCTTGGCGGCGCTCCGGTTTGTTCTGTCTTCTGGGACCATACACAGCACTAGCTTCCTTCTTGAAGGGCTTCTTTTCAATACTCGAGGAGGCACCTTTCTGTATCTTCACCGACTTGATACCAGCTTCGATCCTCTCACCAGTCAGGATCAGGTCTGTAAACCCAGCAGAGGAATTACCAATCAGGTGATTAAAGAATGGACCAGACAGGGTCCCCAAGAACATGTCCACGAGTTCACGGTCAGTCAACGGTGGCTGCACCTTGCCAGCCAGGTCTCTCCACTTCTGCGCGTACTCCTTAAAATCTTCACCCGTCCCAAGTGACATACCCTGGAGTTGGGTACGCGTGGGAGCGAGGTCGGAATTGTACTGATACTGCTTATAAAATGCAGTAGCCAAGTCCTCCCAGTTTCGAATACTGGTTCCATCCAGCTGATAGAACCATTCGAGTTGAGCCCCTGAAAGGCTATCCTGGAAGAAATGGATCCATAGGTTCTTGTCTGCAGTGTAAGGTTGGATCTTCCTTACATAAGAACGGAGGTGCAGCTTAGGGAAGGAAGCCCCGTCGTACTTCGCAAAGGCAAGCGCCTTGAACTTGTGTGGGATCACCACCCCAGAAGATAAACTTAGATCTCCAAAATCCAACCCAGGCACGCGTTGGGTCTCTGTGGCATTTAACCGGTCCTCCAGCTGTTTGTACCTGTCCTCAGCAGGAGGGTACTGTTCATCATTGAAATCTGTCTCGTTGTCAGAGACCACGGGACTAGGAACCTCTCTCCCTTGGGGGCTGTCTTTCCCTCCAGAGGAAGTAGCCTGATCAGCCTCATTTTGCAGTGTATTCCCAAACCTTCGTCCAGTGTTAAACAGCACAGTCCTTCTCTTCTTCTTCTTCTTCTCCTTCAAGAGCAGAGTCTTCAACTCCTGTTGACCCTGGGCTAAGCTCATGACCAGCTCCTGGAACTGGGCGTTCTGGGCCTGGAGGGCCTTGATAGCTTGTTCAGTAGTAGGCTCGGAAGACATGACGATTGAGTGCTGAAATAAACAGCAAAGAAGATTAAGCAATCTGTAGAAAAAGAGTACCTGTTATGCACATGATGCATGATATGCTATTTATGCAATGTATTCAAGGGTTCGAAAGTTCAAATTCGTTGTAGACAAAAAAGGAACACACGTTGTATTAAGAAATAATTTGTTCAGTACATCAAGGCCTCATGGGCAAAACATTACAAAATAATTAATCCAAAAAGACACTGCGCGTCCTCTTTGGAGCGATGTAAGTGTTGAGAGTCTTTTCCTTGTGCAGTAGGCGGGTGAGCTCCAAGACCTTCTTCTCACTGGCATGTAGACTGGTTTCAAGAGAATTTCGTTCTTCCTTGAGTTGGATCCAGCTTTTTTGCATTTCTTCCCAAGATGTTGGCATGTCAGGATGTTGGATGGTGTAGGGCACCTCTCCTTCCAAAACTGGCTCTTTGATCACGGGGAGAACATGAGGATATGGCATCACCAGCTTCTGGGAGTGGGCTCTTACCCACTTGAGATAAGGTTCAAGGGGGATGGAGTTCTTGTGCCCCAGCGTCTTGCTATCTACCCTGTTGGGCATCCTCCAAGCTCTGATGAATCTCTGGCGAAGTCCTTGTGCATCGTTGTCGAAGTCAAAAACTATGTCAGGAATCAACATGTCATGAGGGCCATCCCTCCGAGCATATCCAAACTGTCTCAAAGCCAGATAGGGGTTATAAGTAATGCCCCCTCTAACTCCAAGTAAAGGAACATTAGGAAACTCTCCGCAACGATCAATGATAGTGACATTTTCTCTGGACCGAGAACACCAATGTATATCAGCATGTGTAAGAGTCATTAATCGTTGTGATCATCTCAAACCCCGCTCGTCCTTCAAAACTGATTGTGGAAGGTGCGAAATAAACCACCTTGCCAGGAGAGGAGTGCAGCACATGAGAACACCTCTTTTTCTCATGGTTCGAGTGTAACATGAGTGGAGGATGTCCCCAAGCAACGTAGGTATAGGATTCCTGGACATGAATATTTTGACAGCATTGATATCTACAAGCTGATCTGGATTCGGGAACAACACCAACCCATAGACAAGGAGTGCCACAACTTCTTCAAAGGCTTGTAGGTTAAGGGAGTTCCAACATTCATGGGCCTTCTCAAACAGGAACTTGGCCAAGAATCCTTTGATACCACTTCTGATTTCCCAGTGTCCCTTGATGTCAGATGGTTGTAGGCATAATGCTTTAGCAACCTCTTCAAGTTTTGGTTCCCTTTCCGTACCGTTGTAGGGTAGTTGACTGAGAATGGGAACCTTCAGAAGCTAAGAAAACTCTTCCAAAGTAGGCACCAATTGATAATCCGGGAAAGTAAAACAGTGGTGCAAAGGGTCAAAGAACTGGAAGAGAACTTTTATTATATCTTCTTCAATGTTGGTGTTAACCAAGCTGATGAGTCTACCATGCCTTTCACTGAAGGAGGAGTTCTCGGGAATCCTAGATGTAAGCTCCTTAAGCTGAGGAGGGACCCTTACAAGGTTGATCTGAATTGTCTTTCTGCGGATAGATTCCATGTCCTACAAAACAAGAACAAAGATGAAGATTCGAACCCTTGAAGTGGTTAGTAAATGCATATGATGCTGTATGATGTTATGATGTTATGATAAAAACACACCACAAGCAAACATGATAAGGCACACAAGTCACACAAGACAGCCCTTAGAGTTTAGGCCAACATGGGGTCTAGGTATTACCCTCTTGAAGTTGGTGGGCTCAAAACCTATCCTATCAAAAGTAATCGGGTTCTAAGGAGCTCAATATAATTGGGTTGTTTTATGTGTTCATTGTTTTGATTTAGCCACTGAACTGGCGATCAAAATATTCCAAGAAAACAACCCTCAATGAGTGTAGTATCGAGTATCTACCAACTTCGGACTGCACCAAAGTCGGTCATCTCACTACCCCTAAAGAGGCCAGGATGGTCCAAGTAAGGTTCCTAAGGTCAGTTGATGCTTCACGACACCACGCGGCGGCCCCGTACTCTCCTTGACTTGACTCAAGGGTTACCGGTACTCACTAAAGTGCCACATCAACGTAGCAAACTGCTTCAACCGTGTCGGTATACCCCGCACAGTTCCCTCACAGTTTGTTGCTACTTCTAAAGGGTATCCCCAGATCCGGGTTAGGATCTATGAAACTCCAACAAACCCACAATATTAAAGCAAACAAAGCAAGCAATTGAAAACAAGAGTGGTCTAATCCTAAGGTACACCTCACTTATTAAGAGTCCCCAGCAGAGTCGCCAGTTCTGTGATCGGTGGAAATAGAACTGACTGTTTTTAAAGCTGGTTCGTGAAATGTCGCGGTAAGCAAGATTCGCCACCGTCTTTTATGTTCTCCAACATGGAAAGGACAAAAGCACAACAAAATTCCTTCTTTGAGAATGTTTCTCGGTTCGGGAGGTAGATTTATAGAAAGGGAAGGTGTTAGCACCCTTTCTATCCGTGGTTATCCACGGTCTCTTAGGTACTTGCTCTTATGTTTTCAAAAATTGTTTGCTTTGCAAGTGTGTGTGGGTTTTGAAAAAGTTTCGTTTGAAAAATTTCTAAGTAACTCTTGTATCTGTCCTCAAGAGTGTATGAAATATTTGTTTGAAAACCTTTTGAAAGTGTAGGTGCGAAAAGTTGTTTTGTTTTTTAGAAAGAGCAAGTACCCAGGAGAATCTACCTACTCTAAGGAATTAGGTTGTGTAAGAGTCCTTTAGATAGTGCTATCCCACCATTGAGAGGTAGGTAGCACCGTCGTTGGAGTTATTCGGGTCAATTCGATTATTAGGGACAGTGTGGTCACCGAAGCAATAGTAGGATACCTTAGCGGTAACCCTAATGTCCTAGATCCTTTTTATCCGAGGCAACTGGATCTTTAGACAGGAGGGAGACCTCTAAAACACCCTATACTTGACGACCATGTCGAGGCAACGAGTGAGGCGTACCCTAGGAGTGGCATGTGCATGTGTGTTGAATTCAGTTAAATTGTCTTTGCATGTTATTTGTGAGCTACGGATTGGTTTTATTTTCATACAAGTCTTTCATGCATTTTTAACAGTTAAGAGTGCGGAAAATAAAGTGCGGAAAAGGTAAATCTTAACTATTACAAGGCGCGGGTCTATACATCGCCAAAAACAAAAACCCGTTTGGAAATGAAGTGCGAGAAAAGTAAATAAAACGCAATAAAATCCTAATTAACTATTACATTTCCGGAGCAGATACAAAATAATGAATTAAAAAAAAATACGCTCGAAAGATTGAATCGGGAACGTCCTAGGGTTTTGACCCTTTTTTGCAATTAAATTAACTATTAAAAACTAATTTACTAATTAATTAATTTATTAAAAGAAAAAAATGTTTTTATGTTTTTTATGTTTTTAATGAAATAAAAGAAATTAAAAGAGTCAAAAAAAACCTAAGTCTAATTCATTTTTATTTATTGTAAAAAAGGATTAAAATTAAACCTAATTAATAAAAAGACTAAATTAATTAATTTGCATTTATTTACAAAAAAAGTAATTGAAATTAATAAAAATGTTTTTTTTTTTTATTTTTCTGAATTTTAATGTGAAAATGTTAATTTGTTAGTTAATTAAATAATACTAATAATAATTACTAAAGAAAATAAAAGGAAAAAAGAAAAATGAAAAAAAGGAAAATAAACCAAGGGTGTTGGGCCAGCATTGGGGGTGAAGGAGAAATTCCAGCCCATTAAGCCAAGCCTGCGTTGACTTCTGGATCTGGTGTGCAAGCGCTGACTGGGTAATACCATATTCTTCCATCTTTGGCCCTTGGATTGCTTCCTGTAAACATCTGGCGCCTGGATGGTTGAGGCATACTGTGGAATTCACTTGGACATGCTGCACGAAATCACATTAAGAAAAACATGAATAATTATTTTGGGGGACCTGGGATTCGAACCTAGGTCAAGGGATTATGCTTGCCCGCCTTGGCCATCTGAGTTGTATGTTCCAATTGTTACTAAAACCAAACATAATTATTATATTAAAATATCAAAACATATGCCTGAAAAAAAAATATAACGCGCGATTTTTGAAAAGGGCCAATCAGGCTGCAGCACGTCATCATCTTCTTCAATGAAATGCTGGTTATTTACCTGCAGATTTTTATTCGCAGGTAGTTTCGTAGGCTCTTCTGAAAATCATCCCTAGGCTTCAAAAATTAATTCCAAGACCATGATTGGTCTCGTTTCCATCTCCTGATCACTTCTATACCCATTATGGTGGCCAATTTTTCCTGCACTGAAAACGCGTAAAAAACAAACAAACAAAACCTAGAATCGTGTATCACAGTATAGGGCCTAAAAACGAAATTGGCTATTGTCATTAGATTAGAAATCAAACAAGGAACATAACTATGCCAATATTTTTGAGGAAAAATGCAAGAATGGAGAATTGAGGTATCGTGTACAGGGGTGAGTTTTTGAGAACTTACAGCGCTATTCAGTGGACCTTAGGACGCGTTTGTGGTTGCTTTGGCTTCAGGGGGTGGCAAGGAAGAAGGCCACGTGCTTGCTTTGATCTGAAAATGCTTGCAACACAGTTTTAGATCTCACACTTTTTTGATAGTTTTCAGTCTTGCTTTTTGCCGTTTCAATGATGCTTGGGTCGTGTCTTAGGTCTGGCTTGCTTTCTTATGTATGTATGAATGAGAATTAGGTCAGCAGCTGAGCCTTAACCTTGTGCAATTAAGTTTGGAGATTTTGTTTTACCACCATTAAAGGACATTCCATACTTGGAGCAAAACTTGGATTTTATGCTCAAAATGGCTTGGCACGAATTTGGTAGCTGGCATATGACACATAAAAGCTATTCAAACCAAAAGATGCTATTCCGTTAATTTTTTTGATTTTATTTGAATTATTATAGATTTAAAATGAATTAAATCAATAAAAATTAAATAAAATAGAAAATAAATGTTTGATCTTGAAATTAAGCATGGGACACGTGTATGGCATGACAAGGCTGAATCAAGTGGAAGAAAGTGGGCCCTTTTGTCAAAAATTGAAGTTTCAAGGATAGTTGACTTTTGCCATTTCACAAAAATTTCCCAACCTCTCCAATGCATATCTTGCTCAATTTTGATCATATGAACATGTTCTTGGACATTTTGGAAAGGTCTTGAAGTCCTCTAACCAATGCCTTTGGTCCCATGTCATTTGGATTTACCAATCTCAAGTTATGGTCTTTGACTTAAAATGCCTTTTTGTTGACTTTTGAAAATGACCTATAATGTAGAAATTGATAACTTTTTGTGAGAGCATTTCTTGGACTTGAAATGTGAAGATGAGTTGTAGGAAATGTCTTCCCCTTCAAAATGAGCATTGGATGGGATTTTTCTGATGAACCATGAAAAAGTTATGCTCTGGTCAAGTTACAGTTGACTTTTCAGTTGTCCCAAAATGGAAACTTTTGGCATCTTGATGATTTTTGAGTCATGCTTGTAGAATCATGATCAAGACTAGATCAAATGATGATTGTGGCTTCAAAATAAGATGTTGACCAAAAAAAAATTTTGACTTTTGACTGTCAAATGACCATTTTGCCCCTACAGTTGATTGTGGAGCAACTAGGGCTTTTGACTGTGCAACTTGATGCTGTGAGTATTGAAACTTGACATGTAGGTGCTTGACAATGTATATGAGCATATGGGACTTGATTGAGCCATTGAAAACCTCAACTTCCTTGAGAGAAACAAAACCCTAATTTTGACTGGCTTATGAGGATGTTTGACTGTGCAACCCTTGAGAGATTTGAGCAAATTGAGATGATGCTTGATAAACTTTGAAGAATATGGGAGGGCAAATTTTGGGGTACAACAATAGGGATTTTGAGAGATATACCTGAGTGCTTCGCTCTGAGATTTGAAGGAGGAGGAAGATGGATTGGCCGGTGATGCTTCCAGGAGGCCAAGGCGGAGGGAGTATGATGACAAGAGCTTCCTGGTATTTCGTATCTTTAGCCTTATTTTGGTTTTATGATGAGATTTCTGAAAACCCTAGGATTATTTGCTTCTGTCTCTCTTCCTATCTGAATGCTTGCCTTGTTGTTTCGATATTTGATTGTTGATGAATCTTTGAAATTCTGATGTTGATGATTTTGATGTTGCCTTACAATCTTCCTCTTTCAATGATGATAATAATTCTGAGATTGCTTGTTGGCTATTGTTTCACTTCTGACTTCTTATTTTTCTCTTGGCTTTGGGTGAGCTTTCAATGATGAATCTTGATCCTGAGATTGTTTGTTTCTGAGATGCTTTTACAATCTTCCTCTCTTTGGATTTTGATTTCTCAATGATGAACTTTTGTTCTGAGAGCTTTGCTATTGTTACTGATTTGGATGTTTGGACTTGCTTGTTTGGTATTTCAGTTTTGAGGCTTGTTTAGGGTACAGGCTTTGACAGGCTTGTTGGAGTTTTGTTTGTTTGGTATTGAAACAGGTTTCTGAGTTTGTTTTGGTTACAGGCTTGAGGCAGGTTTCTGTAACAGGTTTTTGGCTTGTTAGTTTGCTTGCTTGAAGGCAGTTTGTTGGTAACAGGCAGGCTGTTGTTTGCTTGCTTGAAGGTTTTAACAGGTTGATATGCAGGTTTGGTTTTGTGTAGATGCAGGCAAGCTTTGTTGGTACAGGAAGGCTGTTGTTTGTGTTTACAGTTTGTGGCCTTTTTTCTTTTGTGTTCTGCCCCCTTAACAGTGTTAGGATAATGTTATATTTATCTATGTCTTAAGCCTGCCCAAAAACTATAAGCCTTCTTTTTACTCTCTTTCTCTCTCTTCAGAAAGCATATTTTAATGCTTTAGAATAGCTTTTTTTTCTGAAAAGGTTGTGGCTGGGAGATGATGAAAATTTTGAAATATTGCTTGCATTTTGGTTTTGCTCTGCATATCTCTTATCTTCCAGATTTTCTGCATTGGCTTTTTGTGTACTTGTTGACAGTTTTTGACAGCTTCTTTTGTCTTTCTTTGACAGTTTGGTTTGCCTAGTTTGGTTGACAGTTTTGTTTTCCTTTATGCATTGTGCAACTTGTTTGTTCAGTTTGCAGTTTGGTTTGGCATTTTCAGTTTGAAATTATGCAGCCCTGTATTTAATTAATTCCATGCTTGCAAACAATTTTACTTTCCTCTTTGTGAACCAAGAAAAGGAATTTTCTTGTGTTTTGCAAAGAGGATGAGCAAAATATGATGAAAACCCAAAATAATCTGATTTCGGCCAACAACCTTTAATGATGAACTTTTATGATTAACTGTCTGAAAATGCCTTTCCAATTTAACTGTTATTGACTTCTTCCTTTTTTGTCTTTGCGGGTAAATATCAGTTGGGCAAAGGAAACAACAGTAGAAGATGAAGACTTCAAGAAACTTAGGATAGTTTTATTTTATTTCTAATCATTTGTAATAAACATTATTGTAAATACTGTAAATAGATTTACTGTATTCAAATAACACTTGTACCAATAATTAAAAATAAATAAAAGTCCTTTTGTCAGATAATTCTTTATTTCACTGTCTATTTAATTATTTAAGTTTCTTGAATTAAAATAACTGGAAGTACATCCCAATTATTCTAACTTAGATAAAATAAATAATTAATAAACGTTGTAGTCTCACAAACCCCGCATTAACCAGCAATAAGCCCGGTATGTCAGTTAACCAATTGCACAGCTAAACAAACAAACGTCCATACGCCTTTCACTTCACTGATTAAACTAAAACTTCAAACTTTCAATCAGAAGTCTCAACTCATATCCCAGATGTTTAGACTTTGAGAGACAGGCAGAAATCTTGAACAAGCGTCAAAACCATGTGACATTCAAATGAAATGTTGTGGACTCAATTCCTTTTGAGAATGTGTGTGCAAACCCTAATGTTGGATTTACTGATAAGAAAAGCCTGTTTGCTCAAACCCTGAGCCAAACTCAAACAAATCAAAAGAAACCCTAATAATCTGCTTGACTGATTCAAAATCAAAGAAAACCCTAATTTTGTCTGACTGATAAGAAAAGTCTGTTTGACCGATTCTTAAGCCAATCTGAAAAATCAGGAAAAGCCCGAAGCTGTGATATCTTGTGAAAAAGAGGAGGGCAAATTTTGGGGTACAACAGTAAGGTTCGAATGTGTGTTGACTATAGGGATATGAACAGGACGAGCCCCAAGGATGATTTCCCTCTACCTCATATCGACGTTCTGGTTGACAACACCGCACAACATAAGGTCTTCTCTCCTTTATGGATGGTTTCTCCGGTTATAATCAGATTAAAATGGCTCCTGAAGACATGGAGAGGACAACCTTTGTTACTTAATGGGGTACCTTTTGCTACAAGGTCATGCCTTTTGGATTGAAAAATGCTAGGGCAACGTATCAGCGTGCCATAGTTGCTTTGTTTCATGACATGATCCATCATGAGATTGAGGTATACGTCGATGACATGATTGCAATATCCCAGACTGAAGAAGAGCATCTTCACCACCTTCAGAAGTTGTTTGACAGGTTGAAGTTGTACAAACTGATGTTAAACCCGAACAAGTGCACCTTCGGGGTGAGATCTGGTAAGCTGTTGGGTTCATCGTAAGCGATAAAGGTATTCAGGTGGATCCTGCAAAGGTGAAAGCTATACAGGAGATGCCAGCTCCCCGAACAGAGAAAGAAGTCAGAGGCTTTCTGGGACGTCTGAACTACATTGCTCGATTCATCTCGCACCTGATTGCTACTTGTGAGCCAATCTTCAAGCTACTGAAGAAAGATCATGTGGTAAGATGGAACGATGAATGTCAGACCGCTTTCGAAAGGATCAAAGAGTATCTCCAAGAGCCACCTATTCTGATGCCTCCAGTTGAAGGGAGACCTCTGATCTTATACTTGACAGTACTCGATAACTCAATGGGGTGCGTACTGGGGCAGCATGACGAGTCTAACCGAAAAGAGCATGCTATTTATTACCTTAGCAAAAATTTTACCGACTATGAGACCCGATACTCACTGCTCGAGAAAACTTGTTGTGCTTTGGCATGGGCTGCTCGTCGGCTGAGATAGTATATGCTAACTCACACTACTCCATTGATATCAAAGATGGATCTAATCAAGTATATCTTCGAGAAGCCTGCCTTGTCCGGAAGAATAGCAAGATGGCAGATGATCTTGAATGAGTATGACATCCAATACACGACCCAAAAGGCAATCAAGGTAAGTGTGTTAGCAGATCATTTGTCACATCAAGCAGTGGATGATTACCAGTCTATGAACTTTGAATTTCCAAATGAGAATATCATGTTGGTAACCGATTGTGAAGAACCTGGACCGGATGAAGGACCTGGGGAAAGATCCCGATGGTCTATGTACTTTGATGGAGCTTCAAACGCTTTGGGTAATGGCATTGGCGCCGTGATCATATCTCCTAAAGGCTCTCATACTCTGTTCACCGCTCGACTATGTTTCAACTGCACCAACAACATGGCGGAGTATGAAGCGTGCATCATGGGTCTTCGAGCAGCAATTGACCTAAGGATTAAGTTTCTAGGTGTCTTCAGAGATTCCACTCTCGTGATCAGTCAGATCAAAGGCGAGTGGGATACGAAACACCCAAATCTTATTCCTTACAAAGAGTACGTATTGACGTTGCTTCCGCATTTCGAGGAGATAACCTTTGAACACTTCCCGAGAGAGGAGAATCAGTTAGCGGACGCGCTAGCCATGATGTCTTCTATGTTCAAAGTCAATTGGGACAACGAAGATCCCCGGATTATCATTAAAAGGTTGGATGAACCTGCACATTGCTATGACATTGATACTGAAGAGGTAACAGAAAAGCCCTGGTTTCATGAGGTGAAGAGGTATCTTGAGGCTCAGGAATACCCCGAGGGTGCATCTGTTAATGATAAGAAGTTTCTGAGGAGGTTCGCGGTGAAGTTCTTCATTTGCAATGGTATCCTTTACAAGCGTAACCATGATTCAACCTTACTGCGTTGTATGGATAAGAACGATGCAGAAAGGATCATAGAAGAGTTACATGAGGGTACTTTCGGAACTCATTCCAGTGGACACACCATGGAAAATAAGGTCCTTCGGGCAGGGTATTATTGGTCCACCATGGAAGCCGACTGTTATCAGCATTCTCGGACCTATCACAATTGCCAAGTCTATGCTGATAAGGTGCACATACCTCCAGTTCCTCTGAACGTCTTGACAGCTCCTTGGCCTTTTGCAATGTGGGGCATCGACATGATCGGCGAGATCAGACCTACAGCATCCAACGGGCACCGTTTCATCCTGGTAGCAATTGATTACTTTACGAAGTGGGTTGAAGCGGCTTCCTTTGCTACCGTAACCAAGAACGTCGTGGCACGGTTTATTCGGCACAATCTGATTTCTCGATATGGTGTACCAGAGAGGATCATTACAGACAATGGTACAAATCTCAACAATAAGATGATCACTGAGCTCTGCAAGCAGTTCAAGATACAGCATCACAACTCTTCTCCCTACCGGCCGAAGATGAATGGGGCTGTAGAAGCGGCTAATAAAAACATTAAGAAGATTGTGTAGAAGATGACGGTGACATACAAATATTGGCACGAGATGCTACCGTTTGCTCTTCATGGGTACCGTACCTCAGCGCAGACGTCAACAAGGGCAACCCCTTATTCCTTGGAATATGGCATGGAGGCAATCTTTCCGATTGAAGTTCAGATACCCTCTCTCCAGATAATGAAGGATGCAGGTTTGAGCGAAGATGACTAGATCCAGACCCGGCTTGATCAGCTGAACTTAATAGACGAAAAGAGACTTACTGCTATTTGTCATGGTCAGACGTATCAAAAGCGAATGATCAAGGCATTTAACAAGAAAGTCAGACGACAAGAGTATCATGTTGGGGACCTGGTTATCAAGCGCATTATCTTACCTCAAGGTGATCCCAAGGTCAAATGGACCCCTACTTACGAAGGGCCATTTGTGGTTAAGAACATTTTCTCAGGAGGAGCTATGATTCTAACCACCATGGATGGTGACGACCTTCCTCACCCTGTCAATGCAAACATAGTTAAAAGATACTACGCATAATCAAAGATCTGCTAGGTCGACTGGCCTAGGCAAAAATAAGGGCTTCCCGGCGAACCAAAAGGGTTCGGGCAAAAATAAGGGATGAAAATGAAAAATCTGTACACCCGGCAAGTCGAAAACCTGAAAAGGCAGCTTCAGCAAAAAAGGGTATCCCGATGGACTGAAAACCCGAAAGGGCGGTCCAAGCAAAAATTAGGGATCAAAGCGTAACACTATGTCTCATTGGATCACCTTGCAACCAGACTTCGGTATCAACTATCAAGCTCGGACGGCACTAATCAATCTGATCTACCTTCAACCAAGTAGCAAAGTGATGAGATGTTCAAGGACATAAAGGCAATAGTAGAGTTGGAACCCAGTGGGATTATTCATATAGCTGTTTTGTTTAGTTTTTTCACAAATTATGTAAATTTTGTTTGTTCAGCGGTGTTCTCTTACTAGGACGTCAGCCTCTTGTACAAAAGCGCCTATTTACAGGCCAAACTTCAAAATCAATACAAGTCATTTTCATAAATAAATTTGTCTTTTTCTGTTTTGTTTTTCAAAGAACGTCCAATGTTCATTTTTTGATATATGCACTTGATATTAATTGCTGCTCATAAATATTTACATGCGAAACAAAAGACGATTACTGGTAATATCAGAAACAGGGGCAATAAGAATTATCCAAGTTGTACGAATGCTTTATCCATCAGGTACAAAGGTAGATTCAACTGAAGAATATGGTTAAGGTGCTTTCACTCCCCACAAAGTAAGAAAAGACAGTAATGATAGCTCTCCCCAGCTTCGACTCACAACTGTGAATGAATCGGTAATATCCTCCCCAAGCAGAGTTTATTTACCATCAGCACTGAAAGGTCTTAATATTCCCCAATGGAGTATAAGAATATTCCCCAACAGAGTATAAGAATATTCCCCGGTAGAGTACAAGATATTCCCAGTGGAGTTTGAAATTTGTCCCAGCGTAATCTGAAAAAGCTTCCCCAGTGGAGTTCTGAGAATCATCCCCAGTAGACTTTGGAAGATTGTCCCCAGTAGAGCTCAAAGGATTATCCCCATTAGAGTCTAAAAGGTTATCCCCAGTGAAGTTGCAACTGAAGATCATCCCCAGCGGAGTTCATTCCTTTCACAAACAGAAATTCAATCCCCAACAGGATTCAGTATCACCAACAACGATAATTCATCCCCAGTGGAATTTATCGGTGGAATCCTCAGCAGAGCATCTCTTCCCCACAGAGTAATCTCCTCATTAGTTTATTCCCCAACAGAGTTATCCTTTCCTGCAGGTTTATTCTCACGATCATCTTCATTCGCTATCCCCAGCGGAAACGAAGAATTTAACTCTTTTCTCCAGCAGCTACCTGGGATTTATTTCCCCCAGCTAAAAGCATTACATTTCCATACATCACGACACATGCGTATACGCATCATACAACGCAATCTCATTTATTTGGAGAACATCATTGTTTGATACATATCATACATTTCATACAGCTAACCTTTACCTTTCATGAAGGATGCAGTTAAATTCAAAGCTATGAAGCTTTTATCTAAGTCGAATTATTGACCGGCTCTTAAATCTCAACATAATTATCCTCAGTTGAATTACAGATAAGGTTCTAAATCTCGGCAAACTTCCTCCGTTGAATTACTGACAATTCTTAAATCTCAACAGAATTATTCTCCATTGAATTACAGGCAAGTCCTAAATCTCGATGAAGAAGTTTCCCTCAGTCAAAGTACTGACCGGTTCTTAAATCTCAACAAAATTATCCTCAGTTGAATTACAGATAAGGTTCTAAATATCGGCAATTCTCCTCCGTCGAATTACTGACAGTTCTTAAATCTCAACAAAATTATCCTCCGTTGAATTACAGACAAGTCCTAAATCTCGATGAAGATATTTCCCTCAGTCGAAGTACTGATCGGTTCTTAAATCTCAACAGAATTATCCTCAGTTGTATTACAGATAAGGTTCTAAATCTCGGCAATTCTCCTCCGTCGAATTACTGACAGTTCTTAAATCTCAACAGAATTATCCTCTGTTGAATTACAGACAAGTCCTAAATCTCGATGAAGATGTTTCCCTCAGTCGAATTACTGACCTGTTCTTAAATCTCAACTGAATTATCCTCGGTTGAATTATAGATAAGGTTCTAAATCTCGGCAAAGTTCCTCTGTTGAATTACTGACAGTTCTTAAATCTCAACAGAATTATCCTCCGTTGAATTACAGACAAGTCCTAAATCTCGATGAAGATGTTTCCCTCAGTCGAAGTACCGACCGGTTCTTAAATCTCAACCGAATTATCCTCAGTTGAATTATAGATAAGGTTCTAAATCTCGACAAAGTTCCTCCGTCGAATTACTGACAGTTCTTAAATCTCAACAGAATCATCCTCCATTGAATTACAGACAAGTCCTAAATCTCGATGAAGATGTTTCCCTCAGTCGAAGTACTGACCGATTCTTAAATCTCAACAGAATTATCCTCAGTTGAATTACAGATAAGGTTCTAAATCTCGGCAATTCTCCTACGTCGAAGTACTGACAATTCTTAAATCTCAACAGAATTATCCTCCGTTGAATTACAAACGAGTCCTAAATCTCGATGAAGATGTTTCCCTCAGTCGAAGTACTGACCGGTTCTTAAATCTCAACAGAATTATCCTCAGTTGAATTACAGATAAGGTTTTAAATCTCGGCAAAGTTCCTCCGTCAAATTACTGACAGTTTTTAAATCTCAACAGAATTATCCTCCGTTGAATTACAGACAAGTCCTAAATCTCGATGAAGATGTTTCCCTCAGTCGATGTACTGACCGGTTCTTAAATCTCAACCGAATTATCCTCAGTTGAATTACAGATAAGGTTCTAAATCTCTACAATTTTCCCCAGTTGAACTACGGACAAGTTCTTAAAACTCAGCAGAGATGTTCTGTCAGTTGAAGTACAGGCAAGTTCCTAAATCTCAACAAAGATCAGACTTCCCCAAGCAGAATCTTCCACAACAACAGGTATGCAAGTTCTCGCTAAGGAATCTCTTATGCGATCGACACTCCTGCAGATGGCATCTTTAAGACCATCCTCGCTCCAGCAATCTCCAAATGGCATCTGTAAGCCCATTCCTGACATCACAAGGCTGATACCACTTCATGCGAGTGCAAATTTCTGGGCACTCTAGTGTTCAATCATCTTCCACCTTCGGATCACGAAAGGCTTAAAAGCCAATCTACATCCTCAGGTTTAAGAAGGTTGAACATGGGCAGCTGTTGTACCCCAAAATTTAACCTCTCATATTTCTCAAGACATTGCAATAAAAATCTCCAAGTGGTTCAAGGTAGCTCAAGAGTTGGTCAGACAAGCTCTCTCCTAAAGCAGTCTACCCCAAATTAGGGTTTTGTGTTGCATCAAGATCTTTGAATACAAGTGCCCTCAAGTGCTCCCTAATGTCCTAATATGTTCTCAAGATCATCCATGTCAAGTTTCAAGCCTTGCAGAGGAAGTTTGCTCAGTCAATTGCTCAAAGGGTCCAAAAATCGACTGTGTTAGGGCAAAAGTCAATTGTGACCTAAATACAATCAAACTTCAAGTTTTTTTGTCAAAATTCTCATTTTGAAGTATATTTCATCATTTGATCAAGGGTTTATCATGATTCATCAAGGATTGCTCAAAATTCATCAAGACTCAAAAGTTGCTAAATTAGGGTTTTGTAGGAAAAGTCAACCCAACTTTGACCAAGCATACCTTTCTCATACTTTATGAGAAATGACCCATACAAAGCTCATTTTGAATAGGATGAAATTTACTACAATCAATCTTCATATCCAAAGATCAAAAAATGCACTCACAAGAAGTTATGAATTTGGACATTATAGGTCATTTTTGAAAGTCAACAAAAACACCTTTTATGTCAAAGCTTCTAACTTGAGAATGGAATATAAAAATTATATGAGACCAAAAGGGTTGGTTAGAGGACATCTCAAGCTTTCTAAAAAGTCCAAGAACACTTCCAAAAGTTCAAAATTGAAGAAGTTATGCATTATTGAAGTTGGACTTTTTTGCAAAAATGCCAAAAGTCAACTATCCCTAAAACTTCAAATTTTGTCAAATGGGCCCATTCTTTTCCACTTGATTTGAGTTTACATCATTGCCCACGTGCCCTAGCTTCATCCATGTGCCCATATTTCACTTTTATTATTTAATTTGATTTTTAATAATTGAATTTATTCATTTTAAATCAAATAAAATCATAAAAAATCCAAAGAATTAATAACTCATGATTTTATGATTGTTTTAGGCTTTGTTCACAGCTAGCATCATCGTGAAATTTGTATCAAATCAAATCATGGGCAAAAAGATTGAATTGAATCAAATTTGGAAAGGATTCATGGTGGAATCAAATCCAATTCATGTGCTTTGATATGGAGAGATTTGGACCATGATTTTTACCCTAATGCAAATCACATTACATAAGCAAGCAAAAGCATACGAAATCAGGGTTGGAAACTGTTGAGAGAGGCAGAACAAGAATTGAAAAATTCACAAAAAAGTGGGAGATCAAAGTCCAAGTTAGAGGCCGTTTCAGGACACAAGAGTGGTCTCAATCGCTTCCTGACCATTCACACAAGCTACCTGGATACAAAGCAAGCATTTTCAGACGTCCAAACACCCTGTAAGTCGCACGATAGTCACCCTTATTCTTGATTTCGCAATTCTGAAATAAGGTATCTTTTTCATGAACTAATACCATATTTTGAATCTACAAAACATTTGCAAGCGATTGGTATCGTTCAATTGCATTTATCTGGCCTGAATGGAGAATCACCATAGCTAGGGTTCTTCGTTTTGTTTTTAGGGTTTTCTGTTTCAGGTAAAATTGAGACTCAAGAAGAACATGGCTTTGATCAGGAGGTCATGACGAATCAAACCATGTTCTTAGCATAGGCCTGCGCTTTTAGCTGCGGATTCAAATCCGCAGGTATTTTTGTTACAGGTTTAAGGACAGGGACGATGATGTGTCCCCCGTCCATTGGCTCTTTCAAATCTTGGCGTGTTTTATATTTTGTTCTAACCAATAATTTTTGTTTTATTATATTATTATTGATTTGTATTAATATAACAAATGAAGCAATGTAGCGTGGTGGCAAGCGTGTTAGTGTAATCTCCTTCAGGACCTGGGTTCAAATCCCAGGTCCTCCATTTTCTCAATAATTTTGCTTTTCAGGTATTCCCATATAGGCGCCTATATGCAGTCCATCATATTCCCTCATGCATCCAATATCCAGATGGCCATTGGCCAGATCTGGTGGCCAGGGTCTGAAGATCCATAGAAGCGTTGGTCAATGTACATGTACCAGATCAGAGAAAGTCAAAAAAGGCCAGCAATATTGGGCTTCAGAATTCCTCCTCACACCCCTTAATTCAGGCCCAATACTCCTCTCTTATTTTTTTTATTTACTTTAATTGTTTTATTTAATTTCTAACCAATCACAAAATTCCTTTTTATTAAATAAAATCACCAAAAAATATTTTTTATTTTAATCAAATTTTTAACTTTTATTTTTCTTAATAAATTTATTAATTAACTAGGTTTTTAATTAGAAAACTTTAATCCATTTTTGTAAATAATTTTAATTAATTAGACTTAATTAGATATTAACCACTAATTTAATCATTTTTAATTTCTTTCCTAAATAATCAAAAACTCCAAAAATAATTTATTTTTCATTTAATTAATTTGTTAACTTAATTTAGGAATTTAATTTCTTTTCCTTAAATAAAAATAATAAAAGCCTAAAAAAGATTTTTTCTTTAACCAAAAGGGTCAAAACCATAATCATGCGTCCGATTTAATTTTGCGCCGCGATTTACTTTTTTTTATCCAATAATGTACCTGCTTCCGGATTGTAATAGTTAATAAGACATTTAATTATTTTTTATCGCTTTATTTTTATTTTTCAAAGGGTTTGTCTTTGGCGATGTAAATACCCGACGCCTTGTAATTTAAATTCCGCATTTTATTTCCGCAAGATATAACTGTTAGATGTTTAATAATAGGGTTTGCATGACAAGATGGAATGTTAATCTTAAAATCAAAATTAGATCACCTTTAACATGTACAAAGATAAAAATAAACTGAAAATGACACACTCGCACATGCGCACTCTTAGGGTACACCCCACTTGGTTGCCTTCATACACGGTCATTGAGTATAGGTCGTTTTAGAGGTTACCCTCTTGTCTAAAAGATCACAGTCGCCTCGAAACGGTTGCCTCAGATATTGTTGCCTCAAACAAATGATCTAAGACATTAGGGTTACCGCTAAAGTGTCCTAACATTGCTTTACTGACCGCATGTCCCTCATTCAAATTGACCCTCAAACTCCAACGACGGTGCTATCTACTCATTAATAGTGGGTAGCATTGTCTAAAGAAAATTAGCATAGAACGATTCCTTTTTCGAGTAGGTAGATGGTTCTTAGATACTTGCTCTTTCAAAAACCAAATCTTTTTACACTTACACTCCTTTTCGAACAAAGTTTTCAAAAACACTTCATACGCTCTTGAGGACAGAAGTAAGAGTTAAATCGAAGTTTTCAAAACAAAAACTTTTTCAAACCCACAAGTACAAAAAAAAGCAATTTTGAAAATAATTGAGCAAGTACCTAAGAGCCTGTGGATAACCACAGATAGAAAGGGTTCTAATACCTTCCCTTTCTATAATCTACCCCCCGAACCCGAGAAATATCTCGTAAAAAAGGAATTTTTCTGTGCTTTTTTCCTTTCCTTATTGGATAAAATAAAAGTCGATGGTGACTCTTGCTTACCGCCACATTTTGCAAACACAAACGCAAAACGCAAACCAGCATTCCAAAAACAGTCAGTTCATCCCACCGTATCATACTTGGGGCTTACCCTGTTCATATCTCTATAGTCCACACACATCCGTACTTTACCGTCCTTCTTAGGTACTAGAATGACGTTGGCAACCCACTGCGGATAAGAAGTGAAAGCTAAGAACCCTGCATCGAACTGTTTCATGACCTCTGCTTTGATTTTCTCTGACATTTCAGGGCGCATACGGAGACCTTTCTGCTTTACCAGAGGACAGTCTTCTTTGGTCAGCAGGCGGTGTACCACAATATCAGTGTCCAAACCAGGCATATCTTCATAGGACCAGGCAAAGATCTCAGCATAGTCGCGTATCATTTGTATCAACCATTGCTTGACACTAGGCTCCAGATTTGCACCTATTTTGACTTCTTTCATGTCTTCCTCTGTACCTAAATTTACTGACTCAACTCGCTCTTCATGAGGCTGTATGGCCCTTTCTTCCTGCTGTAATAGTCTAGCAAGTTCTCCAGGCACCTCACAATCATCCTCACCTTCGTCCTCGGCTTGGTTGATCGGATTTTCAAAGTCATAACTGGAAGTAGCAAAGCTGTTATCAATGGGATCCAGAATGGATATGGATCTGCATTATGATACGTGAGTGTGTGTAAGAGAATAGTTGTTTTTGATAAAGCGAGAGACAAAATAAAAACAAGGAGCGCAAAATTTGTAATGCAAGAAATGTCCAATGTTTTATTAATGATATATGAAATGACAAATAATAAGCCCTCACAAGCAAAGCCAAGGTGCCTCGGGCAAGGCACCGGGCCATAAAGTTTCAAATTGTTTATTACAAATCTTAGAACAAAAAGTCAATTACTGCGGAATAAAAGAGACAGGTATGAAGTCCTTCACCGTCCAATTGTTTAGTCCACCATTGGTTGTAGGGTAAATCCAGTTGTTGATGTCTGAATCCTCTTCATTGTCCTCAATTGCATTAACTCCCTGATTGCTGATGTGCAGAGGAGGCCATCCAATCCATGCGCACCTAACAACCTTTTGAGCCCCTATAGTAAAGCGCAAACCAAATTTGTCAGTTTTGTGAGTGAAATCAGGGAGCTGACCCCAAGTGGTACACCCACCTTCTTCAATTACAGCCCTGGCGTCCTTGAGAGAAGCCATCTTCTGCGAAGGTTTATTGGTAGCAACTTCAGTTGATGCCGAGAACTGAGGGACCTCTTCGAAATTTTGACAAGGCGTTTCTATGAATCCCCCATCCATCTCTACGTAACGGAAGGAATTGAGATGGCTCACCATATACTCTTACTCACCTCGCACCGTGACAATCTTCCCCTTCACCGGATATTTCAGCATTTGATGGAGTGTGGAAGTCACTGCCCCAGCCTTATGAATCCAAGGACAACCCAGCAAGCAAGAATACGACGGCTTGATATCCATTACATAGAAGGTGAACCCAAAGGTTTGAGGACCCACCTTGACAGGGATGTCCACCTCCCCATGCACCATTCTTTTTGACCCATCAAAAGCCCTTACCACAATATTACTTGGCTTTAGAATCAAACCTTCACAATCCATACGGTCTAGCACTTTCTTTGGCAGAACATTCAGTGAGGACCCGGTGTCTACTAGCACATGGGCCATAGTGGTGCCCCTGCACTCGATCGAGATATGCAGAGCCTCGTTATGATTTCTCCCCTTAGCAGTCAAATCTGCATCTGAGAATCCTAACCCATTGTCAGCAGTTAGGCTAGCCACACAATCTTTGAACTGATCTGCAGAAGTTTCCTGCGGCACATGCGCAGTCTTGAGGAACGCAATCAAAGCCTTCGCATGGGCTTCAGAACACAACAACAAGGACAACATGGAAATCTTTGACGGGGTCTACCCCAGATCTTCGACCACATTGTAGTCTCTCTTCTTGATGATTTTCAAAATTTCCTCTATTACTTGTTTCGAGGTTTCTACAATGATCTTCTTCGGTGCCTCCGTCTGGGCAGGCTCACTTGTGATTTCTTTGCCCTGAGTCCCATATGGCTCGGCGACAGGGGTGACAACTGGAGTAGGAACTGGGATAGTAGTTGATGTACTAGTAGATGGAATGATAACAGGTTTGTGGACAGTCGGAGGGGAAATCTCGGGAGAAAAGAGTCTTCCACTTCTGGTGACCTTGCTTGTCCCAACAATATCACTAATATCCATATTGGCTTCTTCAGTCCTCAGATCTTATTTAACACCATGGTAATATACAGCAGCACCGTAATGCCATGGGATAGCCTTATCTGAGGTATATGGGATGGGACCTGGAGCAGTGATTATTAACAGAGCAATTCTTGGAGCAGGTGTAACGCTAACGGGTTTTCTCAAGGAAACCTTGGAAGGGTTGGCGGAAATGGTGATAATGGCAACATCTTCAAACGGAATCATTGTCTTCTC
Source organism: Vicia faba (assembly GCA_948472305.1). NCBI lineage: Eukaryota > Viridiplantae > Streptophyta > Magnoliopsida > Fabales > Fabaceae > Vicia > Vicia faba. Next base: position 1,544,266,125 of record OX451735.1, read on the forward strand.
AAACAAAATTTCCTTATTATCCATCAGGCGCTGAACACCCATCTTCAATAAGCAACAACCGGGAGACAGAATGGTACACATGTGGCAACCTTCACCACAGCCCGAAAATAAACCGGCCGACAACAAATTCTTCTTAACCGTCATCAAAGGAGTAGAAATTTCTTCCACAGAGGTCACAAATGAATCAGTGTCCACAGCATTGACTCCACGTCCATGTTTAGGCATAGGAGTAGTTATAACGTTTGGCTTTTCTGAAGCATTAAACTCAATCTCTTTAGCTTCCAGCAAATCTTGCACTTTATTCCTCAGAGCCTAGCAATTGTTTGTGTCGTGGCCAGGACTCTCTGAATGGTAGGCGCACCGCGCGTTGGGATTGTATCTGGGAGAAGCAGTGTTTGGTTTCTTGGGGGCCTCTTTCAAGGTTGCTAAGTTGGATTTTAACAGATGAGGCAGAACTTCAGCCAAAGTCATATTGATGCGGGTAAACTGTCGTTGTGGTCTTTCCACCCTTTGCTGATTGTTGCATTGTGGAGCAACTGTTGGTCTTGATATTACTACATCATTTACCGCTGGACGGTGTTCAGGTTTGCTTTGGCCCCTCGGGCCGTAGACTGCACTAGCTTCCTTCTTACCGGTGAAAGGCTTATTTGCTGCACTTGATGAAGCATCCTTCTGTATCTTACCACTTCGGATACCAACTTCCACTCTCTCTCCAGTCAAAATTAATTCAGTAAACCCAGATGATGAACTACCGATCAGGTGATTGAAAGATGGACCAGATAGCGTCCCTAGAAACATGTCAACCAACTCCCTATCAGACAAAAGGGGTTGGACTCTTCCAGCCAAGTCTCTCCACTTTTGAGCATAGTCCTTAAAACCTTCACTTGCACCCATAGACATACCCTGGAGCTGAGTATGAGTGGGAGCAAGGTCGGAGTTATACTGATACTGCCTGTAAAAAGCAACAACAAGGTCTTCCCAGTTTCGGACACTGGCTCCTTCCAACTGATAAAACCATTCAAGCTAAGTCCCTGATAGACTATCTTGAAAGAAGTGTACCCACAAATTTCTATCAGCAGTGTGGGGTTGGATTTTTCTTACGTAAGAGCGGAGATGGAGTTTTGGACAGGATACTCCATCGTATTTAGTGAAAACCGGAGCTTTGAACTTATGAGGGATCACCACTCCCGATACCAGTCCTAGTTCTCCGAAATCCAAACCAGGGATCTTCTGAATCTCTATAGCACTCAGACGGTCTTCTAGCTGCTTGTACCTGTCCTCGGCAAGAGGATATTGCTCATCATCGTAATCCGTATCATTGTCAGAAACTGCGGGACTAGGGTCCTTTGTCCTTTCTTGGTTTTCCCCGTCCTTGGATGAGGAGGTCAGATCAGCTGATTGTCTTATCCTTTCTCCGAATCTTCTACCCATGTTCAGAATACCAACCTTCTTCTTCTTTTTCTTCTCTTTCAGAATAAGGGTCTTCAGGTCCTCTTTCCCTTTAGCCAAACTTAAGAACATCTGTTAGAATTGGGCGTTCTGCGCCTGAAGATCTTCGATAGCTTGACCAGAAGACATTTCTGCTGAAATAAACAGCAAAGAAGATGAGAAACTTGTAATGGTACCTGTAATGGTGTGCATGATAATGGGATGCATGTAAGGTTTTCAAAGACTTTGGGAGATTTAAATTTGCAAACCAAAAATAAACAAAATTTTATTAGATTAACTTTGAAAGGTTCAATAATGCCTTTAAGGCGTTACAAAGAAGTAAATAAAACACACTCTAAAAACTAGGAAAACAAAATCAAAAGTCCCATGGACGCTTCCTTTTTGTGCTGATGTAGTCATTGATCACTCTTTCCTCCTCGAGCTGCCTGGTGAGCTTCAAAATCTTCCCTTCTTGCTCGTGGTACTTTTCCCAGTAAGTATCCCTCTCATTTATCAGCTGAGTCCAAGACCTCTGCAACTCCCCAGGATCAGTGGGCATGTAAGGATAAAGAACCGTGTAAGGAATGCCCTCTTCATTAGTGGGCTCCACAATCACTGATAATACGGCTTCATAGGGCATCCCAAGCTTCTGGGCACGAGCTCGGGCCCATTGGAGGTAAGGCTGCATAGGAAGGGAAGTCTTTGGTCCCAACTCTTGGGGATCAGATCTGTTCACCATGCCCCAAGCTCGTATAAACCCCCGGCGGTGCTCCTTAACGTCCTCCTTGTAGTCAAATGTAATATCCTCAAGAAGTAGCTCATGGGGACCATCTCTCCGAGCATGACCAAATTGTCACAAAGCTCGACAAGGATTTTAAGTTATACCCCCTCTGATTCCAAGCAATGGGACATTAGGGTATCCCCCATAATGATCAATAACAGCAGTGTCTTCCATAGCCCGGGAGCTCCAAAGAATATATGTATGGGAAAGTGACATTATCCTGTAGGACCAACCCAAGCCTTCTTCATTCTTCAGCACAGACTTAGGGAGGTGAGAAATAAACCACCTCGACAGCAGCGGCATGCAACACAAAAGAGTCCCTCTTCTTTGCACAGTACGAGTATAAAGGGCATGCAAGATATCAACTAGCAGAGTAGGCACATGATTGCGACAAAGGAAAATCTTGACAGCATTCACATCTACAAAGGAATCCGGATTCGGGAAGAGAACCAAACCATAGATAAGGAGAGCCAAGATATCTTCGAAAGCCTGAAAATCCAAACTATCCCAGAATAGCTGAGCCTGGTCTATCAGAAATATGGCTAGGAAACCTTCGACCCCGCTTCGTGTTTCCCAATTGGATACTACATCAGCCCGTTTTAAATGCAGAGCTGAGGCAATGTCTTCTAGTCTAGGAACTTCTTCCATACCTGTGAAGGGTACCTGTTCAAGAATGGATATGCCTAATAGGTGGGAGAACTCTTCCAAGGTGGGAACCAGCTGGTAGTTTAGAAAGGTGAAGCAATGGTGCACAGGATCGAAGAACTGGAAAAGTACACTCATCATCTGCTTATCAAGATTTGAAGTGACCAGGCTGAGAAGTTGACCATGTCTCTTAATGAACATGGAATTCTCTGAAACTCTCGAGGCTAGCTCTTTAAGTTGGGCAGGTATTTGCACAAAGTTGACTCGGATGGTATTTCTGCGCACGGAAGCCATAATCTGTAAAACAGAACAAAGATAAATTCCCTTGGTCTTTGAAATGGTTAGTATAGTGAAGTATGTATGCTATGTTATGATGCATGATGTCATGATAAACCACAGGTATAGCAAATAACAGGTATTACAAGCACAGTCAAATCACACAAAACCCTTAGGTTTAAGGCTTGCATGAGGTTAAAGGTAGTACCCTCTTGAAGTTAAGTTGGTTTCAACATGTCCTAGCAAAAGTAACCGGGTTCTAGAGGATCTCAATATCACTGACCATCCTCCATCGGTCATGGTTTCAGCTCACGCAATCTTTTCTTGCGGCCGGGACTATCTCGAGAGTATGGTTTCAATAAGTGTAGCATCGAGTATCAACCAGTTCTCAGCTTTACACCGAGGCCGACTATCTCACTACTTTCTAATGGCCAAGTTGGTCGATTAAAGGTTCTAAGGTCAGTTAATGCTTAACGACACCATGCAGCGGCCCTGTATTCTCCTTGTTTCTCCATAAGGGATATCGGCACCAACCAATGTGCCACATCAACGTAGCTACTGCTTCAACCGTATCAGTCTAAGCCGTACAGTTCCCTCACAGTTTATTGCTACTTACCTAAAAGGTGTCCCCAAATCCGGGTTAGGACCTATAGTAACCCTAAACAAACCCTTAAAAGTAAAGCAATCAAAACAATCAAGAGAAGCAATTATGATGAACTAGATCCTAATGTATACCCCACTTATTAAGTCCCCAGCAGAGTCGCCAGTTCTGTGATACGATGGCAAAACCGACTGTTTTGAAATGCTGGTTTGCGTTTTGCGTTTTATGTTCCCAAAATGTCGCGGTAAGCAAGAGTCGCCAACGACTTTTATTTCATCCAACCGGAAAGGAAAAAAGTACAGAAAAAATCCTTTTTCGAGATTTTGAGTACGAGTAAATTATAAAAAGGGAAGGTGTTAGCACCCTTTCTATCCATGGTTTTCCATGGGCTCTTAGGTACTTGCTCATCTTTAAAATTGCTTGTGTACGTGCTTTGTTTTGAAAAGAGTTTTAACTTCATGATAATCCTTGTATCAGTCCTCAAGGGTGTGACGAAGTTGTTTTGAAAATTGTTTTGAAATGTGTAAGTGTGAAAAGTTTTGATTTGAGCAAGTACCTACTAGCATCTACCTACTCGAAAAAAGATCGTTTCTATTCTTGTTTCCTTTAGACAGCGCTATCCCACTATTGAGAAGTAAGTAGCATCGTCCTTGGATTTGTGAGGGTCAATTCGAAAGGGACGTACGATCACTAAAGCCATGTTAGAACACCTTAGTAATTACCCTAGAGTCTTAAGATCATATTCGAGGCAACATTTTCGAGGCAACATTCGAACGGGACATTTGATCCTTTTTAGACAGGAGGGCAACCACTAAGACACCCTATGCTTAATGATCGTTTTACCGAAGGCAACCGAAGTGAGAGTATACCCTAAGAGTGATATGTGCGAATGATTTGTTTTCAGTCATTTATCTTTGCACATTAGGGTTTTCTAATTGTATTAAATTATCATGCAATCTTGTCATTCAATCCTATTAGCATACATCTAGACAGTTAAATATTTGCGAGAATTAAAATGCGAGAAAGTAAATCTACGCTATTACAAGGCTTCGGGGGGAGGGATTAATTACATAGCCAAAAAACCTGGGAAAACGCGATAAATAAAAGCCCTAGATTAAACTATTACAAACCATGAACAGTTACAACAATATTGGAAAAAATAAATAATCAACGCGCGGCGAATTAAATACGAAGCGACTAGGGTTTTGACCCTTGACTAAGCCTAATTGTAATTGATTAAAGTAAACATATTTTTTTGTCATTTTTTGTTATTTAAGAAAGTAATGAAATAATTGAATTAAAAAAAAATCCTAAGTTCTAATTAATTTTAATTGTGAAAGAAATTAGAATTGCCTCAAATTAATTAAACTAATTACTTAAAAAAAATTTATTAAGCAAATAAGTCTTCTTTCTGTGATTTTAGGTTGGTTAATTTTAGAAAAAAATAATGTTGGTGTTGACGAAAAAAAAGAATAATTAAAGAAAAGAAAATTAAAGAAAAATAATGGAAATAACCAAGTGAGCATGTTGTCAGCAGATCTGGTTCTGGCTGATGGGGTCCAGAAGAAGGTGGCCCTCAAAAGATGGGGGTACTGGATTTGATCCTGGAAGGTGGATCCAGCAGATGATGACCCTCAGAAGATGGGGTGTGTTGGATCTAGTTCTGAATGGGATCCAGAAGATGATGGCCTGCACGTGCTGGGTCTGATTCTGACTGGGATCCAGAAGATGATGCACTGGATCTGATCCTGGCTAATGGATCAGAAAGATGGTGCACTGGATCTGATGCTGGCTAGTGGATCCAGAAGGTGATGATCCTCAGAAGATGCACATGTTGGCTCTGGCGAAAACAAAGGAGAAAATACCAAAAGCTCACGCCTGGGATCGAATCCAGAACAATGAGCTTCTGACTTCCTTCTTCTGACCAACTGCGCTGGATGTTAGTTTATTAATATAATAAAAACAAACAATATATATCAAAACTATAGGTTTCTGGCCAGAATAATGCGCCAGAATTTGAATCAGCCAGTCAGACTGTGACACGCTATTGTCTTCTTCCCTGGAACCGTCGTTTAAAGTTCTGAACTTTTACCTACAGACACGTCACTGTAGCTACAAACCTGTAACTTTCAATCATCAAGAAAACGCATGCTAAATGAATTCTAACTACATGGTTCTGTTCGTCTTGAACCCACGAACACTATGGTACTACTTTCTTGGACCAATTTTACTGATACAGAGAAACCCTAAAACATAAGAGAAAACCCTAACAATGGCATCTTCATGTACAAGCGTTAGAAATACAATTAAATGGTATCAAAAGCTTGCAAACTCAAAGACAAACACAAATATATCATTAAAATATGCAATGGGTGAGTGAATCAATGAAACTGAATTCGAATTTGGAGGCATATCATGATACCTCTATCTTGCAATTCTAGGCGTGGAAAGGCTTGAATCTGATTGGAAATTGCTCCTGGAATGTCCAACAACCTATTGGCAACCTGAGAATGGCACAAATTGACCTCTAACACCGAAATTGGACCACCACTTTTCTTGCAATTTTTCAGTTTTTTTTCACCTTTGCACGGCTGTCTCCTCCTCCTCTTTTTTTTGTCTACCTTTGTTCACTATCTATAATAGAGTGCCTTAGGGTCAAAATTTGCATCAAATCTTTGCCATTTATGAAGATTGACCATTGATTTATTCCTTGCACCAAATCTTTCCAAAACAAGCATTTTCAATCTTTTTCTGTCCATATGAAGCCTTGCACGATTTGATCTTGCCACCAACTGTATAATGACTCTAATCATGCACAAAATCTCAAGGTTTAATTGATTTTTGATATTTCCATTATTTTATATTGATTTTATTTGATTTAAATGAAATAAAATCAAAATAAATAATAAAAATAAAAGAATGACAAGTGAAAGGGCTCATGGGTCGTGGATCACATCACAAGCTCATTGCAGGCATAAAAAGTTAGGCCCATTTAGCAAAAAATGCAATTTTGGACACCTTTGACTTTTGGCAATTTTGCAAAAATGGTCAACTTTGACAAGGCATATCTCTTTCAATTTTGACCCTATGAGGGTTATCTTGGACTTTTTAGAAAACTTAGGATGTCCCCTAAAAAACCTTTTTGGTCTCATCTTAATTGAGTCTTCCATACTCATGTTATGAAGCTTTTACCAAAAAGGTGTTTTTGTTGACTTTTCAAAATGACCTATAATGTCAAAATTCATATCTTTTTGTGAGTGGATAATTTGAACTTGAGGTATGAAGATTGATTGTAGGTAATTGAATCCTCTTCCAAATGAGCTTTGGATGGGCCATATCTGATAAAATATGAGAAAGTTATGCTTGGTCAAATTTGAGTTGACTTTTCCTACAAAACCTTAATTTAGCAACTTTTAGGTTTTGATGAATTATGGGCAATCCTTGATGAGTCATGATCAACCCTTGATAAAATGATGAATGATACTTCAAAATGAGGATGTTGACCAAAAATCTTGAAGTTTGACTGTATGTGGGCCACAATTGACTTTTGACCTAGCACAGTCGACTTCTAGGTATTTGAGCAATTGATTGAGCAAACTTCCTATGCAAGGCTTGAAACTTGACATGGATAATATCGAGAACATATCAGGACAATGATGAGCATTTGAGATCCTTTGGACTCAAGTATCTTGATGCAAAATGAAACCCTAATTTGAGGTAGACTGCCTTATGAGAGAGTTTGTCTGGCCAACTTTTGGACTTCCTTGAGCAATTTGAGGACCTCACTTGACATGTATTGAGAAATATGGGAGGGAAAATTTTGGGGTACAACACAGGTTTCAAAGCAGGTTTCTCATCTTCTTCACTGTTTATTTCAGCAGTAAAGAAATGGCTCTCGAACAAACAGTGAAGGACCTACAAACTCAAAATGCTCAGTTTCAACAAATGATCATGGCTCTGGCCAAGGGGCAAGAGGAACTAAAAGCCCTGATTGTCAAAGAGAAGACCAAGAAGCCAAGGAAGACAGTTGGTGTGGTGAATTTGGGAAGGAGGTTTAAAGGACCGTTAAGGCAAGTTGTAGAGCTGACATCTTCGTCAAAAGAAGGAGACAATCAAGAAGGGGAGACAAGAGAGAAAGACCTCAGTCCAAGGGAATCTGAAAATGAGACTGACTATAATGAAGAGCAATATCCTCCGACCAACGAAAAATATAAACAGCTGGAAGAGCGTCTGAGTGCAATAGAAATCCAGAAGTGTCTGGGCTGGATTTTGAAGAACTGGGTTTGGTTTCTAGGGTTGTCATCCCACAGAAGTTCAAGGTTCCGGTGTTCTCCAAATATGATGGGGTCTCATGTCCCAAAATTAATCTCTAATCTTATGTGATAAAGATTCAGCCTCACACTGCAGATAAGGACTTGTGGGTCCATTTCTTTCAAGACAGTCTATCTGGGACTCAACTAGAATGGTTCTACCAACTGGAAGAGACCAACATTCATAACTGGGAAGACTTGGCTACTGCTTTCTACAAGCAGTATCAGTATAATGCATACCTTGCTCCCACCCGTACACAACTCCAAAGTATGTCTATGGGTTCGAGCGAGGGCTTTAAAGACTATCCTCAGAAGTGGAGGGACTTAGCAGGAAGAGTCCAACCTCCCCTATCTGATAGGGAGTTAGTGGATATGTTTTGGGGTACCCTATCTGGTCCATTTTTCAATCATCTGATTGGAAGTTCCTCAGTTGGCTTTACTGAATTGATTTTGACAGGAGAAAGAGTGGAAGCTGGGATTAGAAGTGGCAAGATTCAGAAGGATGCCTCTTCAAGTGCGGGAAAGAGACCTTTCGTAGGGAAAAAAGAGGCTAGTGTTGTTTACAACCAATGAAATCAGGGAAGAATGGAGTGTTGTTCAACGGTCGGGGCTGTTATGATATCTAAGCTTGCACCTACTCAACAACGAAACAATCAGCCCAGAGTGTAACGAAACAATCATCCCAGAGTGTAAAGACCTGTAAGACAATTCACCCAGATAAATATGACTTTGTCTCGAGTTCTGCCTCATCTACTGAAACCCGATCTGGTTACTTTGAAGGAAGCTCCTAAGAATCCCAACACCGTGTCTCCTTGCTACAACCCAAATGCTCGTTATGCTTACCATTCAGAAAGTCCAGGCCATGATACCAACGACGTTGGGCTTTGAAAAACAAAGTGCAAGACCTTATTGAAGCAAAGGAGATTTAATTTGAAACTCTTGAGATTCCCATTGTTATCACTACTCATATGCCCAAGCACGGCCGTGGTGTTAATGCTATTGACAATGATGCGTTTGTTACTTCTGTTGGGGAACTTGTTACTCCTCTCATGACTGTTAAGTGGAACTTGTTGAAAGCCAGTTTATTTCCGGGATGTGGTGAAGGTTTCCACTTATGTTTATATCTACTGACTGGTTATTATTTGTTGAAGGCAGATGTTTAGCGCCTCATGAATGATAGCGAGATTTTGTTTGAGAAGACTCCCGTCCCGACTATTTCTTGTAAGGATGTCTCAATCATAACCATTTGTGCCAATCCTCCTAGAGTCTCCACCAAAAGACCCGTCAGGATTACATCTGCTCCGAAGTTGGCTCCTCTTATTATCATTATGCCAGGGCCAATCCCATACTCCTCGGACAAGGCTATTTCCTGGAACTATGGGGCTAACGTCTACTACCACGATGTCAAGCAAGACCTGATGGCTGTTGAAGACCAAGTTTCTGAAAATACTGATCCCGACATTGGTAACATCGTTGGGACCAGCAAAATAACAAGAAGTGGAAGAGTGTTCTCCCCTGAGATTTCTCCTCCAAAAGTCGTTACTAGTCCTGTGATCATTCCTACTGTTGTTCCTGCTGATACTACCACCGCAATACCTATGATTACCCCTATTGCCACCCCTATCACTGAGTCGGCCGAGACTCAGGGCAAATACATATTGATTGAGCCTGTCCAGACGAAGGCGCATTCAGAATCTATCCCAAAGGCTTCCAAGAAGGAAATGGAAGAAATATTGAAGATAATAAAGAAGAGCAACTACAATGTGGTCGAACAGCTGGGGAAAACCCCTTATAAGATTTCAATGTTAGCCCTACTATTATGCTCCGAAGCTCATGCAAAGCTTTAGTGAAATTCCTTAAAACTGCCCATGTGCCACAAGAAACCTCTGCTGACCAATTTGAAGATTGTGTGGCCAGTTTGACGGCCGATAACAGTTTTGGTTTTTCTGATACTGATCTGACACCCAGAGGAAGAAAACAAAATGATGCGCTGCATGTATCCATCGAATACATGGGCACTACTTTGGCCCATGTTCTAGTAGATACTAGTTCATCATTGAACGTGCTGCCCAAGAAGGCTCTGGACAGATTAGGCTGTGAAGATTTGACCCTGAAACCCAGCAGCATTGTAGTGAGGGCTTTCGATGGTTCGAAAAGAATGGTGGACGGGGATGTGGACATCCCCATCAAAGTTGGTTCTTAGATATTTTATTCCACCTTCTATGTGATGGATATCAGACCATCATATTCTTGTTTGTTGAGTTGCCCTTGGATCCATGGGGAGGGAGCTGTCACGTCCACTCTGCATCAGATGATGAAATACCTGGTGAAAAGAAAGATTATCATGGTACATGGTGAAGAGGAATACATGGTAAGTCACTTGAACTCCTTCAGGTATGTAGAAATGGATGGCGAGTTCATCGAGACCCCGTGTCAGAACTTCGAAGAGGTGCCTCAGACTATGGCTGCAACTGAAACTATCACCAATATGCCAAAGATCACCAGACCTCCCTTGAAAATGGCTTCTCTCAAAGACGCCAAAGCAGTTATTGAAGAAGGTGGGTGTACCATATGGGGCCAACTCCCTGACATTCCATACAAATCTGATACGTTTGGTTTGGGTTTCTCTTCAGGGGCTCAAAGGGCTATTCGTCGTGCTCGTGGTGGAGGACCTCCCTTTCGCATCAGCAATCATGGGGTCAACACTCTAGAAGATGGTGATGGTGACTATTACATGGATAGCTGGATATTCCCTACTACCAACGGTGGACCCAGCAACTGGACGACAAAAGACTTTGTACCAATTACTTTTATTCAGAAGTTATTGTCTTTCTTGTTTTCGGATATGTAATAAACAATATAAACTCTATGGCCATGTGTCTTATCCAGGGCACAATGGTTTATTTGTGAGGGTTATCATGTTTCAATCTCATATGTCATTAATAAAGCATTGGACGTTTTTGCACACAAATCTTGCACTCTCTGTTTTTCTTTTCTGCTTTTTTACTTTGTCTATACATTTATGCTCTTACACACACTCACGTATCAAACTGCAGATCCATATCCACTCTGGATCCCATTGATAATAGTTTTGCTATTGTTGGTTATGATTTTGAAAATCCGATCAACCAAGCCGAAGACGAAGATGAGGAAGATTGTGAGGTACCCGGAGAACTTGCTAGGTTGTTACAGCAAGAAGAAAGGGCTATACAGCCTCATGAAGATCTGGTTGAGACAGTGAACTTGGGCACAGAAGAAGATAGAAAAGAAGTCAAGATAGGTGCAAATTTGGAGCTTAGTGTCAAACAGCGGTTGATACGAATGTTGCATGACTGTGTCGAGATCTTTGCCTGGTTGTATGAAGACATGCCAAGACTAGACACGGATATTGTGGTTCATCGTCTGCCAACTAAAGAAGATTGCCCTCCAGTAAAGCAGAAGGTTCGTCGTATGCGCCCTGAAATGTCAAAGAAAATCAAAGCAGAAGTTATGAAACATTTTAATGTTGGGTTCTTAGTTGTCACCTCTTATCCATAATGGGTTGCTAACGCTGTCCCGGTGCCTAAGAAGGACGGTAAGGTACAGATGTGTGTGGACTACAAAGATTTGAACATGGCAAGCCCTAAGGATGACTTTCCGCTTCCCCACATTGACATTCTGATTGACAACACTGCGCAGCATAAAGTCTTTTCCTTCATGGACGGCTTCTCTGGCTACAATCATATCACGATGGCACCCGAAGACATGGAGAAGACAAACTTAGTCACACAATGGGGCACTTTTTGTTACAAAGTGATGCCATTTGGCTTGAAGAACATTGGGGCAACCTATCAGCGAGCTATGGTAGCTTTGTTCCATGATATGATTCACCATGAGATAAAGGTATACGTTGATGACATGATAGCCAGGTCTCAAACTGAGGAAGAGCACCTTGATCATCTACAAAAGCTGTTTGATAGGTTGAAGACGTACAAGCTAAGGCTAAATCCGATCAAGTGCACCTTCGGGGTAAGGTCTGGTAAACTTCTAGGTTTCATTGTCAGTGACAAAGGTATTCAGGTAGACCCTGCAAAGGTGAAGGCTATACAAGAGATGTTGGATCCTCGTACTGAGAAAGAGGTTAGAGGTTTCTTGGGACGCCTAAATTACATTGCCAGGTTCATTTCCCATCTAACCGCTACTTGTGAGCCAATCTTCAAACTCCTGAAGAAAGATCAAGTGGTAAAGTGGAATGACGAATGCCAGGCTGCCTTCGAGAGAATCAAGGAATACATTCAAGAGCCTCCAATTCTGATGCCTCCGATTGAAGGAAGACCTTTGATAATGTACCTAAAAGTATTAGATAATTTAATGGGGTGTGTGTTGGGGCAGTATGACGAGTCCGATCGAAAAGAGCATGCAATATAGTACCTTAGAAAAAAGTTTACCGACTGTGAAACAAGATATTCACTGCTCGAGAAAACTTGCTACGCTTTGGCATGGGCTGCTCGCCGACTAAGACATTATATGTTGACTCACACTACTTTGTTGATATCTAAGATGGATCCAATCAAGTACATCTTTGAGAAGCCCGCTCTCTCCAGAAGAATAGCAAGATGGAAAATGATCTTAACCGAATACAATATCCAATACACGACCCAGAAAGTAATCAAGGGAAGTGTACTAGCTGATCATTTGGCTCATCAGGCTATGGATGACTACCAATCCATGAACTTTGAATTCCTGGATGAGAATATTATGTTAGTGACTGGCTGTGAAGAACCTGGATCGGATAAAGGACCCGAGGAAGGATCCTGATGGATTATGGTTTTTGATGGAGCCTCCAACGCACTCGGCAATGGCATCAGTGCTATAATCATATCTCTTGAGGGTAGTCATACTCCTTTCACTGCCAGATTATGTTTCAATTATACCAACAATATGTAGGAGTATGAAGCATGCATTATGGGTCTCAAAACTGCTATTGACCTGAGGATCAAGTTCTTGAGTGTATTCGAGGATTCATCCTTTGTAATAAGTCAAATCAAAGGGGAGTGGGATAGGAAGCACCCTAATCTCATCCCTTACAAAGAACATGTGCTGACGTTGCTTCCACATTTTGAAGAAGTCACCTTTGAACATTTTCCAGGAGAAGAGAATCAGTTATCGGACGTGCTAGCTACTATGTCATCCATGTTCAAGGTCAGATGGAACAACGAAGCTCCTCGTATCACTATTGAGAGATTGGATGAACCAGCATACTGCTATGAGATTGATATTGAAGAAGTAGCAGGCAAACCTTGGTTTCATGAAGTGAAAAGGTATCTCGAAGCTCAAGAATATCCTGAGGGGGAATCTGTCAATGATGAGAAGTTTCTGAGAAGGTTCTCCACAAAGTTCTTCCTCGGTAATGGAATCCTCTAAAAGCGCAACCATGACTCTACTTTACTTCAATGTGTAGACAAGAGCGAAGCAGAGAGGTTTATGGAATATTTACACAAAGGTACTTTTGGCACCCACTCTAGTGAACACACCATGGCTAAAAAGATCCTACGGGCATGATACTATTGGTCCACTATAGAAGCAGACTGTTATTAGCATTCTCGAACTTGTCACAAATGCCAGATTTGTGCTGATAAAGTACATGTACCTCCAGTTCCCTTGAATGTCTTGATGGCTCCCTGGCCCTTTGCGATGTGGGGCATCGACATGATCGGAGAGATTAGACCTACCACTTCCAATGGGCATCGCTTTATCCTAGTAGCCATTGATTACTTCACGAAGTGGGTTGAGGCTACCCCTTTTTCTATTGTTACCAAAAATGTTGTGGCGTGGTGTTGTACCCTAAAAGTTTCCCTCTCATTTATCAAATATTTTCTCACAGAGATCTCTCTTGGTTCAAGACTGCACTAGGGTTGATCAACTCAAGACACCTTCTTAAGCACTAATGACCAAAATTAGGGTTTGAGATTGCACAAGGATAATTGAACTTTCAATGATTCATATGACTTTCATGGATCATTATGGACCCCCAATATTACTCATGTCAAGTTTTAAGCCTTGGATCACACTTTTGCTCAGTCAATTGAGCAATTGACCTAAAAATCAACTGTATTGGGGGAAAAGTCAACTATGGCCAATTTACAGTCAAACTTCATAATTTTTTATCCACATCAATATTATAAACTCATATATATCATTTTATCAAGTTTGGACCATAATCCCTCAAGAAATTTGATCAAATCATCAAAAGGCCAAAATGGTCAAAATTAGGGTTTTGACTGAGAAAGGGCAATTTCTGATTTTTTGACCTAGCAAATGGTCAATTGGTTTGAAGCATGATTTCAAGAGTTCAATTGAATCATTTTTACCTAATGGCATGACCTAAAACATTGCTCAAGATCAATTGGATTGATAATGAATTTTCAGTCAACTAATCAAAAGTCAATTGTACACTGAAAAGTCAAACTTTGAATTTTTGGTCAAAATCCAATGTCAAAGATCCCAATTCATCAAAACATGTAAAAATATGAAACTTTTTCATCAAGAAATCAAAAAGTCAATATTTCATTCTGAAAAGTCAAAGTTTTCTAACTTCGAAATTTTTCTAAGTGTTTAAAACTTCATGTTTTTTCACAACTTTGAGCCAATTTTTCACCATGATGCAAGATGATTCAAAAGAAACTTTCAACATGAAAGTTGTATATCTCAATGATATCTACAACATTGCTTTACACAACTTCTTATAAAAATTCATGGATCTCAAGTTATTAACTCACAAAGTCATGGTCTTGAAATTGAACACTTAGTGAAATTTTGCCCTAGTTTTGGTCAGGATTTTGACCTAACTTCATGGCACTTTTTCATATAGTTTCAAGGGGAATTTTCAAAAGTGATTCAAAGATGGGTTGTATAGCACATTTAAATATTTCCAAAATATCCAAGAACTCCTTGAGATCATTCTTGAGCAGGGAGAATCAAAGAGAGGAAGTTAGGGTTTTCAAACTTGAATTACAAGTCATTTGTGATGAACAAAATTCAAATTTCAAACCTATGCTGCATAATCTTCACGTTGCAGGCCTCAAACTTGTTTGTCACTCCATTATTAAATGTTTACACAACATATGGAACCATTGTCCAAACATTTGAATCATTATCCAAGTTGCATTTCCATTTTTGGAAGAAAGTAACCATTCCATTCTTGTAAAGAAGCTTTAATCACAAAGTTAACTTGTATGGAGCTTTGCACTTGTTCTTTCTGGACAAGCATGCTCTATAAACTCAGAACAAACATGTTTAAAGTTACTAGCCACCCTACAAGACATGTACCTTGCATTGAAACCATGTTTGTCAAGATAACTTCAAAAACAAGTTAAAAACTCAAAACATGTGATTCTTTGTTTTTGACCATTTCAAACCTCAAAACCTTTCCTCTATAAATAGAGATACTATTTGCAAGAGAACACACGAATATACAAGCTCCAAAACTAGCCAAAACTCAGGATTGCATCACAAACCACCATTGTTGCATATTCTGACCAAGAACTTCAAACTTCCATTTCACTCGTGCGTTTCTTGGCCTTTTGCATCCAAAAGCTTCCAAATATCATACATAAGCCATCCATATCCCTGTTATAAGACTGTAACACCATCTTCATCCATTTCCAAGTTCAAAAACAGAGCATCACAGTTGGACTTCTCCAGATCATTCCAGCCACTCTTAGCTCAACCCAGCCATTGCATTAGCTTCCTAGAGGTTCAAGGAAGTTAACCTGATCATTAGCACTGCCTGAAACAAGCTCAAATCCATTTCACGATTTCCAGTTTTAAGGTATTTTTCTTGAACTTCTATCTTCATATTTAGGCATTGTTAGGCTTGCATTTGTGAAGATAAAATATAGACATCATTGCCCTAAAACTATACATTTCCATAGATTTCATTTATTTTGATTGAGCTAGGAGAATTTTGAGTTTGAAATTTCTGAAATATTTAGGTCATAATTTGGTACTTTTAGAAATTCTCATTCATCTTTTATTTATAGCTTATGATATTTATATGATTGGATTCGTATGGAAAAATGGAGCAACTTTCATGTTTGCATCTTTCATTTTTGTTGAGAAATGGTGAAGTTACAGGATCCATGACTGGAGGTTGAAGATGAAGTTGTATTCAGGGCATAACTTAGATTATATATTTATTGTTTTGTTTATATCAACGGATGTATAGTCACCCCAGTGGTAAGGCAACGCGCATTTCAAGCTAAGGGTGTGGGTTCAAGCCCCAGCGCTGCCACTTTTCCTTATTTTTCATATTTTCTCTTGTTTTTGTCACATAACAGATGCGCTGGGCCTCCAAACAGTTGGGCCTTGTCTTTTTGCTGCCTCTAACCCCCTGCCTTACTTTTGCACACCTGGCCCAACCTTTTTTATATTTTCGTTTATTTTCATTTTCAGTTTTCCTTTTTATTTTTATTATTATTATTATTATTATTATTATTATTATTATTATTATTATTATTATTATTATTATTATTTTTATTAATAAAAAATCCAAAAATATTATTATTATTATTTTCACACTTATATAATTTATTTTCTCTATAAAACAAAAAAGACTAAAAACATTTTCTTTTAACAAATTAATTTCTTTTTTTAATAATTAATTTTTAGACTTAGGTTTAATTATTATGTTATTTTCTTGTAAATTAAAATTAACTTAGAACTTAGGTTTCTTTTAATTAATTAATTTTCATTTTTATTTTATTAACTTAAAACCTTTTGTTTCATAAAAAAACCCTAAAAATCCTTTTCAAATTAATTTCTTTTCTTAATTAGTTTAAGTTAATTTTATTTAATTTTAATTAATCATTTGCTTTAATTAGGTCAAGACAAAACCCTTTTCATAAAAAACAACAAAAATCATTTCTTTTTCCATTTATATTCTTATATTTTATTTTCAATTTTGTACAATATTCAATATGGTCGTAATAGATAATTAGGTTTAATTTTATTGCAATCCCCATTTGTAAATTTGTACACCCCTCCCCGAATGATGTAATAGCATAGTAATTTTACTTTTCGCAATTTATAGCTTTATATAAATGCTAATAATTAGGGTTTGTATGAGAAGATAAAATCAACAAGTAGAAAACCCTAATCAAAGACTAAACAAAGCATGAAAATCAATACACTTGCACACAAACACCCCTAGGGGTAAATCCACTTGGTTGCATTATAAAAATGGCCATATTATGCATGTGAGGTATCTTAGCAAAAACAAGAAAAAATACAAGATCATAGTCCCTCGATGACGCTATCTATGTTGCATTTTCAAAATGATCTTAGTCCCTAAAGAAAGATGCTAAGATACCTTGCAACATTGCTAATCATGGTTATACGATGACCCAAGCTCGTCTCGTTTACATCCAAAGATAGGGTTACTTACCAAAAAAATGGTAAGATAATAATGTCAAAGGAAATAGGAAATGAACATGAAAGACTTTTGAGTAGGTATAATGTTCCTAGTTACTTGCTCACTTTCAAAAAAAAAATATCCTTGCTATTTTCAAAACAAACACCAACACTTTCAAAACATCTTTAAAACTTGAAACATTTTCAAAAGATCAACACTTTGTATACATTCTTACGAACGAGAATCATTACAAAGTTTTCCTAAACGATGGCGCCTTTTCAAAATACTTTCAAAAACCACAAAAAGCACATTTTCAAACAAAAGCAAGTGATCTAGCAAGTAACTAAGAGCCCATGGAAAACCATGGATGAAAAGGGTGTTAATACCTTCCCTTTTCATAATCTACCTCCCGAACTCAAGAAACAATCTCAAAGGTCTTTCCTGTGCTTTTTCACCTTTCCTTTTAGATAAAAGAAAAGTCGGTGGCGACTCTTGCTAACCGCAACATTTGCAACAAAACGCAAAACAACCAAGTCAATTCTCCCACCGTATCACGGAACTGGCGACTCTGCTGGGTATTTAGTCTAAAAGTGGGGTTACCTTAGGGCTAGATCATATTTACTTGCTTTCTTTGTTTGACTTGTATGCTTTACATTATGGTTCTTTTTTTGGGTTTGAATCCTCTACCCGGATTTGGGATACCTTATAGGTAAGTAGGAATACATTGTGGAACTGTGCGGGGTATACCGACACAGTCTAAACAATAGCTACGTTAGTGCAACATATTTGTCGGTACCGGTAGCCCTTGAGTAGTCAAGGAGAATACAGAGCCGCTGAGTGATATCATGAAGCACTAATGAACTTTTAGAACCTTTAATTGACCAACTTGGCCTTTAGGACGTAGTGAGATGACCGACTTTAGTGCAGTTTGAAGGTTGTAGATACTTGATACTAAACTCATTGAGGTTTGGTTTTTTGGGATATTTCGGTCTCCATTAAAGAGGCTTGCGTTGAAACAATGCCCAAGGAAACAAACCAGTGATATTGAGCTCCTTAGAACCTGTTTACTATTATTATGACAGGTTTAAGCCAACTAAACTTCAAGAGGGTACTTACCTATGAGACTCCATTCAAGCCTAAACCTAAGGACTTGTTTGTTTTGTTTGTATATATTTACTTGTACATAACATCATAAACATCATGACATCATACTCATATTCACTAACCATTTCAAGGATTTTGGGATTTATCTTTGTTCTGTTTTGTAGGATATGGATTCTATTCGCAGGAAAACCATTCAAGTCAATCTCGTAAGGATCCCTCCTAAACTTAAAGAGCTAGCATCAAGGATTCCTGAAAATTATCCATTTACCGAAAGACATGGTCGCCTACTAAACTTGTTTACCTCCAACACCGATAAAGACATGATGAAGGTGCTCTTCCAGTTCTTTGATCCTCAACACCATTGCTTCACTTTTCCCGATTATCAACTTGTGCCAACTTTGGAGGAATTCTCCCAACTCTTGAGAATTACCATTCTCAATCAACTACCTTTCAACGGTATGGAAAGAGATCTAAAGCCAGAAGAGATTGCTCAAGCTCTACACTTGCAATCATCTGACATCACAACTAATTGGGAAACAAGGAGTGGTGTCAAGGGTTTCCTAGCAAAGTTCTTGTTTGATAAAGCCCAAAACTATTGGAACTCTTTGGATTTGCAAGCCTTTTAGGAAATTATGGCTCTCCTCATCTATGGAATGGTTTTGTTTCCAAATCCTGACCAACTCATAGATGTGAGCACCGTCAAAATCTTTATGTCTCGTAACCCAGTGCCTACTTTGCTAGGGGACATCCTACATTCCTTTCACACTCGTACTATGAGGAAAAGAGGTATCCTTATGTGTTGTACTCCTCTCTTGGCAAGATGGTTTATTTCTCATCTTCTCCAATCTGTGTTGAAAAATGAGCAAGGTTCAAGATGGTCCCATAGGTTGATGACGCTCAGACATTCAGATATTCATTGGTGTTCCCGCTCTTTGGAGAATGTTACTATCATCGACTGTTGTGGAGAATTCCCTAATGTCCCTTTGCTTGGCATTAGAGAAGGTATCACCAACAACCCCAGCCCTACGACAGTTTGGTTATGCCTGAAGGGATGGTCCACACGAGATGCTTATTCAAGGTTTGGTATTTGACTACGAGAGCGACGATCAAGGTCACTGCCAGATATTTATCCGAGCTTGGAGGATGTTGAACAATGTGGATAGCAAGATGTTAGGACACAAGAATTCCATTCCCCTCGAGCCTTACCTCAAATGGGTGTGAGCTCGTGCTCAGAAACTTGTGATGCCTTATCCCTCTATCCTACCAGTCATCATGGAGCCTGTGGTTGAAGGAGATGTTCCCTACATTATCTTCCATCCCGACATGCCTACCTCTCTCAAAGACTTACAAAAGGGTTGGATCCAGCTGAAGGAAGAACAAGATACTTTCGAGGCTCAATTATATGCTAGTGAAAAGAGGGTCTTGGAACTTACAAAGTGGATACAAGAAGAGCAAAGTGTGAACTCTTATCTCACGCCAAAGAGGATGCGTTCGGTCTTTTTATCTTAGAAAGTCATTTCGTAAGCCCAAGAGGCATGATGTAATCTTTCTTGTTTTGTCTAATGAGAATTAACGTTTTTTCATTCTTTTGTCTATACAAATTTAAATTTCATTAATCCTTGAAATCATTTGCAAGTAAATATTCCATGCATCATAACATGACAGGTTTTCGCATAACAGGCTTCCTTATCTTTTTGCTATTTATTTCAGATGGATGGATCTAGAGCAAACTGTGAAGGATCTCCAAACCCATAATTCTCAGTTTCAGGAGACTCTACTAGCCCTAGCCAAGGGGAAGCAAGATATGATGGCTTTGCTGGCAGTTGAGAAGAAGCCAAAGAATAAGGCTCTATTCAACATGGGTAGAAGGTTCAAGGAGATAGTTCGTCAAATCCCAGTAGTAGGAGATTCATCTGAAGAGGACGAGAACCAGATTGGTGAGGTCAAGAGTACTTAGACTGACTGTATCAATGATCAAGTATCTGATGATGATTATTTCAACGAGCAGTATCCACCCATTGATATAAAATGCAAGCAGTTAGAAGATAGATTGAAAGCTGTTGAAATCCAAGTCGTCCCCGGTTTAGATTTTGATGATTTGGGTTTGATCTCTGGGGTAGTCATTCCCCATAAATTCAAAATACCAATCTTTGCAAAGTACGATGGGGTTTCTTGTCCAAAAACTCCATTTGAAATCTTATGTGCACAAGCTACAGCCGCACACTGCTGATAAGAAGCTCTGGGTTCACTTTTTCCAAGAGAGCTTGGCTGGAACATAACTCGAATGGTTTTATCATTTAGATGGTTCTCGTGTCAATACTTGGGAGGATTTAGCTACTACCTTCTACCATCAGTATCAGTACAACACCGACTTGGCGCCAACGAGGTTTCAGTTGCAAGATATGACCATGGGGAAGAATAAAGGATTTAAGGAATATGCGCAAAAGTGGAGAGACCTTTCTAGTAGGGTCCAATCTCCCTTGACTGATTGGGAGCACATCGACATGTTCATGGGCACTTAATCTGGTCCTTTATTTAATCTGTTGGTTGGCTGCTCTTCTTCTGGTTTCACCGAATTGATCCTAACCGGCGAAAGAGTTGAAAGTGGCATCAGAAATGGGAATATCTCTGTGGCATCTACCTCCACTCCCAATCCTATCAAGAAAACTTTTGTTGCAAAGAAGGAAGTCAATGTTGTGTACGGGGCAAGGGCCCATACCAAGAAGAATGATAACCCATCTGTTAATGCTGGCTGAATCTCCAATCCAACTCATACTCCAAGACCATCTGCAAATCATCAACGTTTTGAAACTCCAAGAAGACAATTTACGAGGTTAGGCATGTCGATGTCTTAAGCCCTTCAACATTTGCTCAAGGCTAATTTAGTAACATTGCACGATCCTCCCGCCAACCTTGACACCTCGTCACCAAAGTATAATCTGAACGCTAAGTGTGCTTACCATTCAAGCAGCCCCGGGCACGAGACTGACCAATGTTGGGCCTTGAAGAATAAAATTCAAGACTTGATCGATAACAAGACCGTTGAATTTGATCCTTCTCCAACTCTGAATTTAATCACCGCGCCTATGCTGAAACATGACAAGGGTGTCAATGATGTCAATGTCGTGGGTGATTCTGAAGAAGAAGTTTCATTTAAAGATTGGGTGTATCCAACTACAACGGAGCTGAAGAATTGGCATACAAAGGACTTTGTGCCCATATCCTTCATTGAGGAGTAATCTACTTGTTATTGCTTTTCTTTCAATTCAAGAACATGTTGTCTGTAATATTTTAACAATGACTTTTCAGCCATATGCCTGGCCCGGGGCACTTTGGTCCATTTGTCAAGGGTTTTATTTATGTTCATCTAATCATATGATCATTCAGTACATTGGACTCTTTTGCATTCAAATATTTTTGTTCACTGTCTTTCCTTTCTTGCAAATACATTTTTCAAAAAAAAAATAGCCATGTATCTTACATGCACACACACACACACACACACACACACACACACACACACACACACACACACACACACACACATACAGACACTTACAGGTCCACATCCACTTTGGATCCTATTGCCAATGACTCTACTATTGCCGACTATGACTTTGAATGTCCTATCAACCAAGTCGAAGACAAAGGCGAGGAAGATTGTGACATACCGGGAGAGCTATCCAGACTTCTACTACAAGAGGAAAAAGCTATTCAACCGCACAAAGAGTCAGTTGAAGTTATCAACCTGGGTACTGAGTCAGATAAGAAGGAAATCAAGATCGGCACCAATTTGGAAAGCAATGTCAAGAGCAGGTTGGTTTAGATGTTGCATGATTATGTGGAAGTATTTGCTTGTTCTTATGAAGATATGCTTGGGTTGGATACCGACATCATAGTTCATCGGCTGCTGACAAGAGAAGACTTCCCTCCTGTTAAACAAAAGGTTCGTCGCATGAGGCCTGATATGTCTGAAAAGATCAAAGCTGAAGTGATGAAACAATTTGATGCAGGGTTCCTAGCTATGACATCTTATCCTCAATGGGTTACCAATGTGGTTCCAGTGCCAAAGAAAGACGGGAAAGTTCACATGTGCATAGACTATAGAGATCTAAATAGGGCAAGCCCCAAGGATGACTTACCTCTACCATACATTGACGTCTTAGTTGATAATACTGCTCAGCATAAAGTCTTCTCTTTCATGGATGGCTTCTCAGGCTATAATCAAATAAGGATGGTTCTCGAAGACATGGAGAAGACTACTTTCGTTACGCAATGGGGCACCTTCTGCTACAAGGTCATGCCGTTCGGATTAAAGAATGCAGGGGAAATATAACAATGAGCTATGGTAGCTTTGTTTCATGACATGATTCATCATGAAATAGAGGTCTATATGGACGATATGATTGCTAGATCGCAAACTGAAGAGGAACATCTTGATCACCTGTACAAATTATTCGAGAGGCGGAAGAAGTACAAGCTAAGGTTAAACCCTAACAAGTGCACGTTTGGAGTATGATCTGGAAAGCTTCTAGGTTTTGTTGTCAGTAATAAAGGCATTGAAGTTGATCCTGCCAAGGTAAAGGCCATCCAAGAAATATCAATCCCTCATTCTGAAAAAGAAGTCAGAGGATTCTTGGGTCGTCTCGATTACATTGCTTGCTTCATATCACACTTGACTGCTACTTGTGAGCCAATCTTCAAACTCTTGAAGAAAGATCAGGTAGTCAGATGGAACGATGAGTGCCAAGCTTTCTTCGACAAAATCAAAGAATACCTACAAGAACCTCTTATTCTCATGCCTCCATTTGAAGTAAGACCCTTGATTATGTACTTGACAATATTAGAGAACTCTATGGGGTGTGTTTTGGGTCAACATGACGAGTCTGGCCGAAAAGAGCATGCTATTTATTACCTGAGCAAAAAGTTTACCAAATGTGAAACCAGATATTCACTGCTCGAGAAAACTTGATGCGCTCTGGCATGGGCTGCTCACCGGCTAAGACAGTATATATTGACTCATACCACTTTGTGGATTTCTAAGATCGGCCCAATCAAGTACATCTTTGAGAAACCTGCCCTTTCCAGACGGATAGCCAGATGGCAAATGATCTTGATTGAGTACGACATTCAATACACGACTCAAAAGACCATCAAAGGAAGTGTACTAGAAAATCATCTGGCCCATCAAGCTGTGGATAATTATCAGTCAATGAACTTCGACTTCCCTGATGAGAACATCATGCTGGTAACCGACTGTGCGAAACTTGGACCATATGACGGACCTAAACAAGGATCCCGATGGACTATGGTATTCGATGGGGCTTCCAATGCCTTAGGTAACGGAATTGGTGTTGTGATCATCTCTCCTGAAGGTTTCCACACTCCTTTCACTGCCAGACTATGCTTCGATTGCACAAACAATATGGCCGAGTATGAAGCATGTATCTTAGGTCTGAAAGTTGTTATTGACTTAAGGATCAAGCATTTGGATGTGTTCGGGGATTCCACCCTAGTGATCAGCCAAGTAAAAGGAGATTGGGACGCTAAACACCCTAATCTTATCCCTTACAAGGAACTTGTGCTATCCCTAATTCCTTACTTCGAAGAGATCACTTTTGAGCATTTCCCTAGGGAAGAAAACCAGTTGGCTGACTCTTTGGCAACCATGTTTTCAATGTTCAAGGTCAGATGGGATAATGAAGCCCCTATGATAACAATTAAAAGATTCGATGAACCTGCACATTATTATGAGCTTGACACTGATGCGGAAAAGCCATGGTACCATGAGGTGATGAGATACCTTGAAGCACAAGAGTATCCTGAGGGAGCATCCATCAATGAAAGAAAATTCTTACGAAGATTTGCAGCCAAATTCTTCCTAAGTAACGGGATATTGTACAAGCGCAACCATGATTCAACTCTACTCTGATGTATGGACGAGAAGGAGGCGGAGGAGATCATGGAAGACGTGCACGATGGTCTCTTCGGTACTCACTCAAGTGGACATACGATGGCTAAGAAAATCTTAAGAGTCGGTTACTATTGGTCAACGATGGAGACTGATTGCCACCAACATTTGAGAACTTGTCACAAATGCCAAATCTATGCTGACAAGGTCCATGTGCCTCTTATCCCTCTAAATGTCATGACCACTCCGTGGCCATTTGCAATGTGGGGCATTGACATGATTGGAGAGATCAAGCCCACCGCTTCCAACAGACATCGCTTCATTCTTGTTGCTATCGACTATTTTACCAAATGGGTCGAAGTCGCCTCATTTTCCTCAGTCACCAAGAATGTGGTAGCCAGATTCATCAGACACAACCTCATCTACCGTTATGGTATCCCCAAAAGGATCATCACCGACAATGGGACTAACCTCAACAATGCTATGATCACTGAGATTTACGCTCAGTTTAAGATCAAGCATCACAATTCTTCTCCGTATAGACCGAAAATGAATGGCGCAGTTGAAGCGGCCAAAAAAATATCAAGAAGATTATGCAAAAAATGGTAGTAACCTATAAGGATTGGCATGAGATATTGTCGTTTTCTCTACATGGCTACCGTACTTCAGCTAGAACATCAACTAGGGCAACTCCCTTTTCTCTAGTCTATGGCATGTAAGGTGTTTTTCCAGTGGAAGTTCAGATTCCCTCGCTGAGAATTATGAATGAGGCAGGACTAGGTGAAGAAGAGTGGACTCAAACGAGATTGGATCAGCTGAACTTGATTGACAAAAAATAGTTAGTTGCTGTTTGCCATGGTCAGACGTACCAAAAACGGATGATCAAGGCTTTCAACAAAAAGATCAAACCTCGAATATATCAAGTTGGTGACTTGGTGATAAAACGCATCATTCTACCACAAGGCGACCCCAGAGGAAAATGGACTCCCACCTATGAAGAGCCATTTGTTGTCAAGAGAGTTTTTTCTGGTAGTGCCATAATGCTGACTACCATGGATGGTGAAGATTTCCCACATCCTATAAACGCAGACATAGTTAAAAAATACTATGCATAAGAGACCCGTTAGGTTGACAAACCTAGGCAAAATAAGGGCATCCCGACAAACCAAAAGGTTTGGGCAAAAATTAGGGATATATGAAAAAGATTGTACACCCGGCAAGTTGAAAACCTGAAAGGGCGACTTGGGGAAAAAAAGGGTATCCTGGTGGGCTGAAAACCCAAAAGGGCGGTCTAGGAAAAATTTAAGGATTAAAAGCGTATGACTATGTCCCGTGGAATCAACACAGTCAATTTTATCACCAAGGTTCAAGTTCAAACGGTCCAAGATCAATCCAATCAACTTCTATCAATAGCAAGGGAAATTCGAAGACATTGGGGCAATAGTAGAGTTGGAAAGCAATGATATCATTTCACATGGCTATTTGTTTTCATTCTCAATTTTTTTTTCCTTTTGACGATTTCCTCTTACTAGGATCTCTGTCTCTCTGTACAAAAACGCCTATTCATGGGCAAAATATCAATACAAATATACTTTGAAGTGCAAAATTTTTGTCTTTGTTTTGAATGCAAATTTGTCCAATGACTAAAATTGAATGAACATATGCATATGAACATAATTAAAGCTATTTGGCACATGTGTCCTGCTAAGCAGTAACAAGCATCTCTTTAGTGTATATGGAATATCCCCATTGAGTTATTTCATCAACATCCCTACAAGGACGGCTACAATAAACCTTTCCCCAATGGAGTTTCCCACAAAGTCTCTTTGCATAGGATAATCCCTGACCAAAGTCTCAATCTCTTGGCAACTCTCTCTCCAGCTAAGTCAATTTTTATAAGTTGAAGCCTCGTGGATCTCTTCCTAAAAGAAACTCATTTCCCCAACAGGTTTTATTTCCCCAATAATAATTGAGGAACCACAAAATTCCCCGGCATAGTCCATCCTCCCCAGTTGAGCCTGTTATTCCCCAGCTGTGTATATCCTCCCAAGTTGAGTGTATCCTCCCCAACCAAGTCTGTATTCCTCCGGCATAGTCCATCCTCCCAAGTAAAGCCGCCAACAAAGCCTTTACTATTTCCAAAAAGATACTATAAAGCCTAGACCCGATCAGATATTAGCACAATTTTCAAGTTATTACTGAAGCCTGGACCCGACTAGATAATAGTTTCACTTCTTCAATTTTCAAAGCCTGGACCCGACTAGATAGCAGTTTAATTCCTACAAAATCATTAGCAAAACTCCTCTTCTCCAGTAGAGTTTGCCACTATCCCTAGTGAATTACTGAAACCTGGATCCGACTAGATAACAGTTTGAGTATCTGAAACTTGGACCCGACCAGATAACAGTTGATCTCAATTTCAAGATACTATGAAACCTGGACCCGGCCAGATAATAGTCTAAACCTTCAAAGATATAGAAGAACCTGGACTCAACCCGACCAAGGTTTAACTTCTTTTCCCCAGTAGAGTTTTCCTCTGCCCCAACAAATTACTGTGAAACCTGGATCCGACCAAATATTAGTTTTCAATTTCATCTTTTCAAGCAAGTTGTTATGAAGCCTGGATCCGACCAGATAGTAATTACCCTCAGAGATTCATTGTGAAACTTGGAAACTGACCAGATAACAACTAAATCCCCAAACAGTTTATGGTGAAACCTGGACCCGACCAGATAGCAATTGATCTTATCAACCTTAGAAATCTGCAAAGCCTGAACCCGACCAGATAACAATTTTTCAAACAGTTTATTGTGAAACCTGGAGCCCGACCAGATAACAACTAACTATGATCCCCAGAGAGACACTATGAAGTCTGGACTCGACCAGATAATAGTACAACTTTCCAAAAACAACCATGAAACCTAGACCCGACCAGATAGTAGTTACCACTTCAAGTTACTGCAAAGCCTGGATCCGACCAGATAACAGTTAACTTTCGTATCCCCAGCAAGTTGTTGTGAAGCCTGGATCCGACCAGATAACAACTGACATTCAAGAGATGTTCTCCAGTGAAAGCATCCTTTCAACAAAGTTTGAAGATATGCATATTCTTCATCCCCAACAGCAATCAAGGATTCAACCCCCCAGAATTTCCTCAGCAGTAGTCAGGGATTTATTTTCCTGGACAAAAACATACATCTCACATTCATACATCATAGCATGTACATACCACATGCATTTAACATAATACCATATCTGGTGAACATCATGCAGGAATCTGCATTTTACTAACTCTTTTTCTCACATGTAAAACATCAAGTTTTAGTATAAATCAACAAGAGATTTGTGTTGATACTTCTTCCATTGTTCACCAACATTCCTCCAAATGGCATCTATAAGCCCATTCACCATCCATCTTCGAGTGCAAATTCTGGGCACTCTAGTGTTCAATCATCTTTCACCTTCAAGTCACGAATGATGGATCCGCCAATCTAACTCTTCAGGTTTAAGAAGATTGAACAGGGGAAGCTGTTGTACCCCAAAATTTTCCCTCTTATTTATCAAATATTTTCTCACAGAGATCTCTCTTGGTTCAAGACTGCACTAGGGTTGATCAGCTCAAGACACCTCCTTAAGCACTAATGACCAAAATTAGGGTTTGAGATTGCACAAGGATAATTGAACTTTCAATGCTTCATATGACTTTAATGGATCATTATGGACCCCTAATATTACTCATGTCAAGTTTCAAGTCTTGGATCACACTTTTGCTAAGTCAATTGAGCAGTTGACCTAAAAATCAGCTGTATTAGGGAAAAAGTCAACTATGGACAATTTACAGTCAAACTTCATAATTTTTATCCACATAAATATTATAAACTCATATGTATCATTTGATCAAGTTTGGACCATGATCCCTCAAGAAATTGGATCAAATCATCAAAAGGGCAAAATGGTCAAAATTAGGGTTTTGATTGAGAAAGGGCAATTTCTGATTTTTGACCTAGCAAATGGTCAACTGGTTCGAATCATGATTTCAAGAGTTCAATTGCATAATTTTTACCTAATTTCATGACCTAAAACATTGCTCAAGGTCAATTGGATTGATAGTGAATTTTTAGTCAACTAATCAAAAGTCAATTGTACACTGAAAAGTAAACTTTGACTTTTTGGTCAAAATCCAATGTCAAAGATCCCAATTCATCAAAACATGTCAAAATATGAAACTTATTCATCAAGAAATCAAAAAGTCAAGATTTCATTTTGAAAAGTCAAAGTTTTCTAACTTAGAAATTTTTCTAAGTGTTCAAAACTTCATGTTTTTTCACAACTTTGAGTCAATTTTTCACCATGATGCAAGATGATTCAAAAGAAACTTTCAACATGAAATTTGTAGATCTCCATGATATCTACAAAGTTTATTTACACAACTTCTTCTAAAAATGCTTGAATCTCAAGTTATTAATTCACAAAGTCATGGTCTTGAAATTGAACACAGTGAAATTTTGCCTTAGTTTTGGTTAGGATTTTGACCTAACTTCATGGAAATTTTTCATATAGTTCCAAGGGGAATTTTAAAAATTGATTCAGAGAGGGGTTGTATAGCACATTGCAAGCTTTCCAAAATGTCCAAGAACTCCTTGAGATCATTCTTGAGCAGGGAGAATCGAAGAGAGGAAGTTAGGGTTTTCAAACATGAATTACAAGTCATTTTGTGATGAACAAAATTCAAATTTCAAACCTATGCTGCATAATCTTCACTTTGAAGGCCTAAAACTTGTTTGTCACTCCATAATTAAATGTTTACAAGACATATGGAGCCATTGTCCAAACATTTGAATCATTATCCAAGTTGCATTTCCATTTTTGGAAGAAAATAATCATTTCATTCTTGTAAAGAAGCTTTAATCACAAAGTCAACTTGTATGGAGCTTTGCACTTGTTCTTTCTGCACAAGCATGCTCTATAAACTCAAAACAAACATGTTTAAAGTTTCTAGCCACCCTACAAGACATGTACCTTGCATTGAAACCATGTTTGTCAAGATAACTTCAAAAACAAGTCAAAAACTCATAACATGTGATTCTTTGTTTTTGACCATTTCAAACCTCAAAACCTTTCCTCTATAAATAGAGATACTATTTGCAAGAGAACACGCGAATATACAAGTTCCAAAACTATCCAAAACTCAGGATTGCATCACAAACCACCATTGTTGCATATTCTGACCAAGAACTTCAAACTTCCATTTCACTCGTGCGTTTCTTGGCCTTTTGCATCCAAAAGCTTCCAAGCATCATACATAAGCCATCCTTATCCCTGTTACACGACTGTAACACCATCTTCATCCATTTCCAAGTTCGAAAATAGAGCATCATAGTTGGACTTCTCCAGATCATTCCAGCCACGCCCAGCTCAAGCCAGCCATTGCATTAGCTTCCTAGAGGTCCAAGGAAGCTAACCTGATCATCAGCACTGCCTGAAACAAGCTCAAAATCATTTCACGATTTCCAGTTTTGAGGTATTTTTCTTGAACTTCTATCTTCATATTTAGGCATTGTTAGGCTTGCATTTGTGAAGATAAAATGTAGACATCATTGCCCTGAAACTATACATGTCCATAGATTTCATTTATTTTGATTGAACTATGAGAATTTTTAGTTTGAACTTTCTGAAATATTTAGGTCAAAATTTGGTAATTTTAGAAATTCTCATTCATCTTTGATTTATAGCTTATGATATTTATATGATT
The DNA here is from genome assembly GCA_948472305.1 of Vicia faba. Lineage (NCBI taxonomy): Eukaryota > Viridiplantae > Streptophyta > Magnoliopsida > Fabales > Fabaceae > Vicia > Vicia faba. The sequence goes on from OX451735.1 coordinate 1,544,296,324, forward strand.
GGATTCGTATGGAAAAATGGAGCAACTTTCATGTTTGCATCTTTCATTTTTGTTGAGAAATGGTGAAGTTACAGGATCCATGGCTGGAGGTTGAAGATGAAGTTGTATTCAGGGCATAACTTAGATTACATATTTATTTTTTTGTTTATATCAACGGATTATAGCCACCCCAGTGGTAAGGCAGCGCACGTTTCATGCTAAGGGCGTGGGTTCAAGCCCCAGCACTGCCACTTTTCCTTATTTTTCACATTTTCTCTTGTTTTTGTCACATAACAGATGCGTTGGGCCTCCAAACTGTTGGGTCTTGTCTTTTTGCTGCCTCTAACCCCTTGCCTTACTATTGGACACCTGGCCCAACCTTTTTTATATTTTCATTTATTTTCATTTCTTATTTTATTTTCGTTTTCAGTTTTCCTTTTTATTTTTATTATTTTTTTATTAATTAAAAATCCAAAAATATTATTATTATTTTCACACTTATATATTTTATTTTCTCTATAAAACAAAAAAAAAGACTAAAAACAAATTCTTTTAACAAATTAATTTCTTTTTTTAATAATTAATATTTAGACTTAGGTTTAATTATTATGTTATTTTCTTGTAAATTAAAATTAACTTAGAACTTAGGTTTCTTTTAATTAATTAATTTTCATTTTTATTTTATTAACTTAAAACCTTTTGTTTCATAAAAAAACCCTAAAAATCCTTTTCAAATTAAATTCTTTTCTTAATTAGTTTAAGTTAATTTTATTTAATTTTAATTAATTATTTGCTTTAATTAGGTCAAGACAAAACCCCTTTCATAAAAAACAACAAAAATCATTTCTTTTTCCATTTATATTCTTACATTTTATTTTCAATTTTGTACAATATTCAATATGGTTGTAATAGATAATTAGGTTTAATTTTCTTGCAATCCCCATTTGTAAATTTGTACACCCCCCTCCCCTAATGATGTAATAGCGTAGTAATTTTATTTTTTGCAATTTATCGCTTTATATAAATGCTAATAATTAGGGTTTGTATGAGAAGATAAAATCAACAAGTAGCAAACCCTAATCAAAGACTAAACAAAGCATGAAAATCAATACACTTGCACACAAACATCCCTAGGGTAAATTCACTTGGTTGCCTTATAAAAATGGCCATATTATGCATGTGAGGTATCTTTGCAAAAACAAGCAAAAATAAAAGATCATAGTCCCTCAATGATGCTATCTATGTTGACATTTCAAAATGATCTTAGTCCCTAAAGAAAGATGCTAAGATACCTTGCAACATCGCTAATCATGGTTATACGATGACCCAATCCCGTCTCGTTTACATCCAAAGATAGGGTTACTTACCAAATCAATGGTAAGATAATAATGTCAAAGGAAAGAGGAAATGAACATGAAAGACTTTTGAGTAGGTAGAATGTTCCTAGTTACTTGCTCACTTTCAAAACAAAATATCCTTGCTATTTTCAAAACAAACACCAACACTTTCAAAACATCTTTCAAACTTGAAACATTTTCAAAAGATCAACACTTTGTATACATTCTTACGAACGAGAATCATTACAAAGTTTTCCTAAACGATGGTGCCTTTTCAAAATACTTTCAAAAACCACACAAAGCACATTTTCAAACAAAATCAAGTGATCTAGCAAGTAACTAAGAGCCCGTGGAAAACCATGGATGAAAAGGGTGCTAATACCTTCCCTTTTCAAAATCTACCCCCCGAACTCAAGAAAGAATCTCAAAGGTCTTTCCTGTGCTTTTTCACCTTTCCTTTTGGATAAAAGAAAAGTCGGTGGCGACTCTTGCTAACTGCAACATTTGCGACAAAACACAAAACAACCAAGTCAATTCTCCCATCGTATCACACGCGGTTTATCAAGCATAACCTGATCTTTTAGTATGGTGTGCCAAAGAGAATCATCACAGACAATGGTACAAATCTCAATAATACAATGATCACCAAACTCTGTAAACAATTCAAGATCCAGCATCATAATTCTTCTCCTTACCGGCCGAAGATGAATGGCACTGTAGAGGCTGCTAATAAGAACATTAAGAAAATCATACAGAAGATGAAGGTGACATACAAAGATTGACATGAGATGTTAGCATTTGCTCTTCATGGTTACCGCACCTCAGCACGTACGTCAACAGTGGCAACACCTTATTCTCTGGTATATAGTATGGAGGTTGTCCTACCTATTGAGGTCCAGATCCCTTCTTTGAGGATCATGAAGGATGCGGGTTTGAACGAAGATGATTGGATCTAGACTCGACTTGACTAACTGAATTTGATTGATGAGAAAAGGCTTACTACTTTCTGTCATGGTCAGATGTACCAAAAGCGAATGATCAAGGCTTTCAACAAAAAGGTCAGACGTCAAGTATATCAAGTGGGTGATCTGGTAATCAAGCGCATCATACTACCACAAGGTGATCTCAGGGGCAAATGGACTCCCACGTACGAATGGGCCATTTGTAATCAAAAGCATATTTTCTGATGGAGCCATGATTCTAACCACCATGGATGGTGACGACCTTCCTCACCCTGTGAATACGGACATAGTGAAAAGATACTACACATAATTAAAGACCTGCTAGGTTAATTGGCCTAAGCAAAAATAAGGGCATCCCGGCGAACCAAAAGGGTTCGGGCAAAAATTAGGGATAAATACAAAAAAATTTGTACACCCGACAAGTCGAAAACCTGAAAAGGTGACTTGGGCAAAAAAGGGTACTCCGGTGGACTGAAAACCCGAAAGGGAGGTCTAGGAAAAAGTTAGGGATTTGAAGCATATAACTATGTCCCATTGGATCACCTTTCGATCAGACTTCAGTATCAACTATCAAGCTCAAACGGTACCGATCAATCCAATCAGCTTTAGACAAGTAGCAAAGTGATGAGACACTCAAGGACATATGGGAAATAGCATAGTTGAGACTCAATGGTATTATTACACATAGTTGTTTTCTCTTTAAACACTATTTTGTGTAGTTTTCATTTTTTACGACGGTGTTCTCCTACTAGAACGTCAGTCCATTTGTACAAAATGTTTGTTATAGGCGAACTTCATAAATCAATACAATTCATTTCTTTGAAAGTACAAAACTATTTGTTTTTTATCTTTCTGTTTTGTTTTGCAAAAATGTCCAGTGCTTATCTTTGACATACGCATTTGAATATGATTACTGTTTACAAATACTTGCATAAAAAACAGAAAGACAGTTGCTAATGACTTTAAGAAACGGGGAAAAGTCTAAAAAAGCCATTTGTAGTCCCGACAGTTACTCTTTCCAGTAGGCACAGGGCATCCTCCTGTCACGTCCTCAGCATACGACCCCGTGACATCTATGTTCCCTACAGAGTAGAAACAACCAAAGTTTTGATCTCTTTCCCCAAGCAGGAATTACTTCCTCCAGCTAAGTTCCCTCAGAGAGCTGAAATTTGTATTCCCCGATTGAGCTTTATAATCTTAAACAGTTTATAAAACCTCCTCCCGGGTAGATTTTATTTCTCAAAATGCGGAAGTTTATTCCCCAACAGAGTTTATTTCTCCACATCGGCAATATCTTCCAACGGGGCATCCTCCCTCCACAGAGTTATTCTCAGGCAGGAGTTAAGAATCCTCGGTAGAATATCCTCAAACAGAAAGAGAAAATCCCCAGCGAATCATCTCCATTCATCATCCCCGGCGAAAATGAAGGATTCAGCTTCCCAATACTCTTCAGCAGCAACCAGGGATTCACTTTCCCAGACTAAGAAATATTGCAACAACATCCCATATTCATACATACATCATGGCATGTGCATACACATCGCATACAGCATAATCTCATTTATTTTGAGACCATCATCGCAATGCATTTCATATATCATGACATTGCGTACAACTAACTCTTTACCGTTTTCAGGAAAGATCAAATCAACAAACACCATTGACTACTTACGTGACCTGGTAGTCTTCTCGAAAGTTACGTCTTACGAAGGGCTATTTCAGCATTTTCCTCAGAAGTTAACAAAAGACCTTCTCTGGTTCAGTTAGATTGATACTAAGATCTCTCTGATTTTTATCCAGTTGAAGATATTCCAAGACTTTTGTCTGGTTCAGTTGAATCGATGATAAGATTCTTCTAATTTCCATTCTAGTCAAAGTTAATTCAAGACCTTCTCTGGTTCAGTTAGATCGATACTAAGATCACTCTGATTTCTATTCCAGTTGAAGATAATCCAAGACTTTTGTCTGGTTCAGTTAAATCGATACTAAGATTCTTCTGATTTCCATTCCAGACAAAGTTAATACAAGACCTTCTCTGGTTTAACTAAATTGATACTAAAATTTTCTTGATTTCTATTCCAGTTGAAGACAATTCAAGACCTTTCCCTGGTTCAATTAAATTGACACTATGATTTTTCTGATTTCTATTCTAGTTAAAGAAACTACAAAGCTTGGAGTCCAACCAGATAGCAGTTAATTTAACGTTTCCCTAGTAAATCGATGTGAAGCCTGGAATACGACCAGATAGCAGTCAGCCTTATTATCCTCAGCAAATCACTGTGAAGCCTGGATCCTGACCAAATAGCAGTTCACTTCCGTATCTTCAATCAAGAGATGATTCCCCAGTAGAGTAATGGACAACTGAAGCTCCTAAACTCTATTTCCCGAACAAAGACCAACATTCCTCAACGGAGTCCTCCTCAACAATAGGAATAGGGATTCCCATAAAAGAATATCTCATGAAATAAACATTGTTCTAGATGGCATCTTTAAGCCCATCTCCGACGACCTTCCGTCATCTTCTCCAAATGGCATCTATAAGCCCATTCCCGATATTATCTACACAGTCAAGTATCATTTTAGACGAGTGCAAATTTCTGAGCACTCTAGTGTTCAATCATCTTCCACCTTCAGATCACGAATGGCAGACCAACCAATATACATCCTCAGGTTTAAGAAGGTTGAACAGGGGAAAATGTTGTACCCCAAAATTTTTCCTCTCATTTCACTCAAGACATGCCTCTAGAGGTCCTCAATTGCTCAAGGATGACTAAGAAGTGACCAGGAAAACTCTCCCCCTAAAGGCAATGAACCTCAACTAGGGTTTCAATTTTAAGTAAAATGTGTGAGTCCCAAGGATCCCAAATGTTCTCCATTGTCCTAATATGTCCTCAAGATCATCCATGCCAAATTTCATGCCTTGAACAATAAGTTTGCTCAGTCAACTGCTCAAATGCCTGAAAATCAATTGTACTAGGTCAAAAGTCAACTATGGCCCAAGTATAGTCAAACTTCAAGATTTTTTGTCAACATCAACATTTTGAAGTGATATCCATCATTTGACCAAGGATTGATCATGATTCCTCAAGAAATGCTCCTAAATCATCAAAAGTAAAAAATGGCAAATTAGGGTTTCTATAGGAAAAGTTAACCAAACTTTGACCATGCATAACTTTCTCATACTTCATCAGAAATTTTTCCATAAAGGCTCATTTTGAAGAGAATCCAATTCCCTACAACTTCTCTTCATTCATCAATTTCAAGAAATGACCTAGTTAAAAGATACAAGCTCAGACATTATAGGCCCTTTAAAAAAGTCAACAAAAACACCTTTTGGGTCAAAGCTCCTTACATGAACATGGAAGACCCAATTGAAATGAAACCATAAGGGTTTTTTATAGGACATCATAGGCTCTCTAAAAGTCCAAGAACACCCTCTTATGGTTAAAATTGAGAAAGATATGCATTTCTAAAGTTGACCAATTTTATGAAAATGCGCAAAAGTCAATATGAGCAACTTGGATTTTTTTGAACTAATGGGCGTGGGTTTTTGATCTCAAACATATCCATGGACTTATGCAAGACATTTAGATCCATTATTTTATTTTATGAGATTTGTTTTTATTTATTTGAATTTTTATTCATTTAAATCTTAATAAATCAAATAAAATAGTAAAATGATGAATTAAATTCAAATATTTGTTTTATGACCAGATCATGAGCCTAACATCAGAAGATTGAATCCAAATTTCGTGCAAGGGCTGATTAGAGAGGAAAAAAGCAAGTTTTGGCCAAATTTGGAAACATATAATTCTAAGATTCAAATCAAATATTTTCCATTCAATCTCCATGATTCTAACCATTTTTGTTGCCCTAATATATCCAAATATATAAACATAACATTGCCAGACAAAAAGAACAAGGGTTGGCCGCACAAAACTCACGTTCAAGATTCCAAATTTTCAAGAGAAAAGTGTCAATCGGATTTGGAGTTACCGAAGGATTCAAGGTATTCTGAAGCTTGCAATCAATTCCTGGAGGCATTCTGAAGCTAGCTGCATCACTCCCAAGCGCCAAAGCTCCAAGGATCGTGCCCAATACAGTCACAGTTTGTTCTTTCTTTTTGAAAACGATTATAGTCATACGTCCATTATAAATGGATTTAGATCATGCATTCTTGCTTGTATGAATGATTAGAACATATTTGAATCGTTAATTGCCTGTTTTGATGAATGTATGACAATATGCCATTGTTAGGGTTTTGACCTTTGATTTAGGGTTTTCAGATACAGGTAAAATTTGGCCTAAAGAGGATTACCATCATGCTCAAGGGATCAAACCCAGTTGATCGATGGCTTTAAACTGAATTTATATTGCGTGTTATAGATTTTGGAAATTGCAGGTGATTTAGTGACGGGCACTGCCCGTAGGTAAAGACCCATAGGCTAATACGACAGGGGGTTGGGGAAGACGACTGTGTGGCACAGCCTGGTTGGCTAGATTGAAATAGCGCACAGTTTTTTTTTTAAATAGAAATTCTGACCATTATTTTGAATATATTGTTTTGTGTTTATTTTATATAACGAATGAAAAGATGGTTTAGTGGTAAGGAAGACCACGCATGAAGTGGAAGACCTGGGTTCGATTCCCAAGTCTGGAGTTTTATTTTTCTAACAGGTTTCACATAGATCCAGTGCGCCCATATACAAGGTGTTCATCATAAGCCCTTGCACCATCACCATCAGAACCAAGTGACCTGAATCCAATGCTTCCAAGCATGCAGTTCCATGGTGGACCTTTCAGATGCAACACTACCAGATCCAATGCTGTAGTGGGCCACCAGATCTGGGCCTTAGCAAAGTTCAGTAATGCACCCCCTAACCCATTCTTTTTTTATTACTTTATTTTCTTTTTTAGTTTATATTTTTTTAAAAATGCATAGTTTTTAAATCATAAAATCATAAAAAATAGGACTTAGAGTTTTTCTTAATAAAATTAATTTTTGCAAATTAATTTAATTAACTTTAATTTGTTTTTTCTTTAATTTAAAATTAATTAGGGATTAGGTTAAATTTAAAATTTTTTTATACAATATTTAATAAGCAATTAGATTTTAGGGTTTCAAACGTATGTATGTCTTAAGTTTTGCGCGTTGTTATTTTTCATACGATTATCTTTTTTATTATGTAATTGTGCCCGATTTGTAATAGTTTAATTAGGGTTTTTAATTTCCGCACTTTACTTTTCAGTCATATATAATTGTAATTGCCCCGAAGCCTTGTAATAACTGTAGGTTTTTACTTTCCGCACTATATGATATGCTTGTATATAAACTGTTAGTATTTTAGGCGTGCATGACAAGAATTAATCAATCAATCATTAGATCACTAACATCAAGATAAAATGCCTGAAAAAGCACATTGTTGCACACTTGCACCCCTAGGGTATTTCCCCACTTTGGTTGCCTTCGAAAGTGGTCATGTCCCTCGAATGTAGGGATACTCTTAGCAAAGACCCTCGGTTTGAAAGTCATCATAAAGATCATGGACCCTTAATGTCCCTCGAGTTGCCTACGATAAATGATCTTGTCCCTCGATGTTGCCTACGAATATATGATGACAGTCCCTTCGAATTACTAAGGTATCTCTACATGTTGCCTTCAATGACCATGAATGTTCCTTACGATAGTCCCCCAACATCCAACAATAGGGCTACCTACTCATTAATAGTAGGATAGCACTGTCTAAAGGAAAGGAGGAAAAGAACGCCTTTTTCTAGTAGGTAGATAGCTATTAAGTACTTGCTCCAATCTGATTCCTTTTTTACACTTACACACTTTCAAAATTCTTTTCAAAAACGCTTTATCACACTCTTGAGGACTGATACAAGAGTTATCATAAAGAAAACAAAACCTTTCAAAACACACAAACACGAAAGCAGTTTTCAAAAATGAGTAAGTACCTAAGAGCCCGTGGAAAACCACTGATGGAGAGGGTGCTAACACCTTCCCTTTCCATAATCTACCCCCCCTTACTCAGAAAATCTCGAAAAAGGTCTTTTTCTAATCTTTTCACCCTTTCCTTAAGTTGGATAAAAGAAAAGTCGGTGGCGATTCTTGCTTACCGCGACATTTGCGAATACAAAACGCAAACTAGTATTAACAGTCGGTTTTTCCACCGTATCACAATAGTATATTGCATGCTCTTTTCGACCAAACTCATCATGATGCCCTAGCACACACCCCCATTGGATTATCTAACACTGTTAAGTACATTATCAAAGGTCTTCCTTAAATCGGAGAAATCAGAATTGGAGGCTCTTGAAGATATTCCTTGATTCTATCAAAGGCAGTCTGACATTCGTCATTCCATTTTACCACTTGATCTTTCTTCAGGAGTTTGAAGATTGGCTCACAAGTAGAAGTTAGATGGGAGATGAACCTGGCAATGTAATTTAAGCGTCCCAAGAAACCCCTAACTTCCTTCTCGTTGTGAGGAGCCGACATCTCTTGTATGGCTTTAACCTTTGCAGGGTCTATTTGTATACCCTTGTCACTTACAATGAAACCTAAGGGTTTACCCGATATCACCCCAAAGGTGCACTTGTTCGGATTCAGTCTCAACTTGTACGTCTTCAGTCTATCAAACAGCTTTTGCAAGTGGTCAAGGTGCTCTTTTTCCGTTTGAGACTCGACTATCATGTCATCAACATAGACCTCTATCTCATGGTGAATCATGTCATGGAACAAGGCTACCATGGCTCGCTAATAGGTTGCCCCAGCGTTCTTCAACCCAAATGGCATCACTGTGTAACAGAAAGTTCCCCATTGTGTGACGAAGGTTGTCTTCTCCTTGTCTCCGGGTGCCATTTTGATTTGATTGTAACTAGAGAAACCATCCATGAAGGAAAAGATCTTATGATGCACGGTGTTGTCAACCAGAACGTCAATATGGGGAAGCGGGAAGTCATCATTGGGGCTTGCCCTGTTCAAGTCTCTGTAATCCACATACATCCGTACTTTGCCGTACTTTTTAGGCATCGGGGCTACGTTAGCAACCCATTATGGATAAGAGGTGACAGCTAAGAACCCAGCGTTGAACTGTTTCATAACTTCTGCTTTGATCTTCTCTGACATTTCAGGATGCATACAATGGACCTTCTGCTTTACTGGAGGGCAATCTTCTTTAGTTGGTAGACGATGAACCATAATATCGGTGTCAAGTCCTGGAATGTCTTCGTATGACCAGGAAAAAGTCTCGACATAATCATGCAACATCTGAATCAATCGTTGTTTGACACTAAGCTCCAAATTTGCACCTATCTTGACTTCTTTTTTGTCCTCTTTTGTACCCAAATTCACTATCTCAACTGGTTCTTCATGAGGATGTATAGCCCTTTCTTCCCGTTGTAACAGTCTTGGAAGTTCTCCTGGTACCTCACAATATTTTTCACATTCGTCCTCGGCTTGGTTGATCGGATTTTCAAAGTCATAACTGGCAATAGCAGAACTGTTATCAATGAGATCCATAGTGGATATGGATCTGCAGTTTGATACGTGAGTGTGTGTAAGAGCATAGCTGTATATTTTTGATAAAGTAAAGAGGCAGAAAAGAAAAATAAAGAGCGTAAAATTTGTATGCAAAACATCCAATGTTTTATTGATGACATATGAAAATGAAGAAATGACCCTCACAAATAGACCATTGTGCCTCGGGTAAGACACAGGGCTTTAATGTTTCAATTGTTCAAATATTACATATCCTTAAAACAAAACAAAAAAACAAATTACTCTTGAATAAAAGTAATGGGCACAAAGTCTTTAGCCTCCCAATTACTGAGTCCACCACTGATGGTTGGGAAGATCCACTTGTCCAGGTCATAATCATTATCGCTGTCTTCTAGAGCATTAACTCCATGGTTGCTGATTCGCAAAGGTGGTCCCCCGGTGCGAGCACGACGAACAGCTCTATGTGCTCCTAAAGTAAAACCCAAACCAAATTTGTCAGATTTGTAGGGAATATCTGGAAGTTGGCCCCAAATTGTACACCCACCTTCTTCTACTACTGCCTTGGCATCCTTCAGAGAAGCCATCTTCAGTGGAGGTCTGGTAATTTTCAGGACCTTGGAAGTAGTCTTGGTTGCAGCAATCGTCTGTGGAACCTCCTCAAAGTTCTGACTGGGGGTCTCAATGAACTCGCGGTCCATTTCAACATACCTGAAAGAGTTCAGGTAGCTCACCATGTATTCCTCCTCCCCATGGACTATGATAATTTTCCCACTGACTGGGTACTTCAGCATCTGATGTAGGGTGGAAGTCACAGCACCAACCCCGTGGATCCAAGGTCGACCCAATAAACAGGAGTAAGACGGGCAGATGTCCATCACATAGAAAGTGGAATTAAAAGTTTGAGTACCCACTTTGATAGGGATATCCACCCTCCTCCCATGCACCATCCTTTTAGAACTGTCGAAGACCCTCACCATAATGTTACTGGGCTTCAGTGTGAGTCCTTCACAATCTAGCCAGTCAAGAGAATTCTTGGGTAAGACATCCAGCGATAAATCTGTATCTACTATAACATGGGCTAATGTAGTGCTCTTGCACTCAATGGAGACATGAAGGGCATCATTGTGTTTCCTTCCCTTGGGAGTTAAATCCGTATCAGAGAATCCCAGGTCATTATCTGCTGTCAAACTAGCCACTCAATTCTCGAATTGATCAGCAGAGGTCTCTTGAGGCACGTGGGAAGACTTCAGGAATTTTACTAAAGCTTTAGTGTGGGCTTCAGAGCACAACAGTAAGGCCAGCATTGAGATTTTTGAGGGAGTCTTCCCCAATTTCTCCATGACATTATAATCACTCTTCTTTATTATCTTTAATATCACTTCCATCTCCATTTTAGAAGCCTCGGGAATGACTTCTGGATGCGCCTTCGTCTGGACAAGCTTAACCAATACCTCTTTGCACCGAGTCTAGGCCGACTCAGTAACAGGGATAACAGTAGGAGTAGCAATGGAAATACTGACAGGAGCAGTAGTAGGAATAATCACAGGGGTAGCAATAGTTTTCTGAGAGATCTCGGGAGAGAAAACTCTTCCGCTTCTCATTAATTTACTAGTCCCAACGATATTGTCGATGTCAGGATCAATAACTTCAGCAATTTTGTCTTCAATATCCAACAGGTCTTGCTTGACGCCATGGTAATAGACGTCAGCCCCATAATTCCAGGGACTGCTTTATCCGAGGAGTATGGTATTGGCCCCGACATGGTGATGATCACGGGAGCAAACTTTGGAACAGATGTAATTCTGACGGGTCTTTTAGTGGAGACCCTGGGAGGATTGTCGGAAATGGTGATTATCGAAACATCTTCACATGAACTTCTTATAAGAGGAACTTTCTTGAACAAAATTTCTTTATTAACCATAAGGCGTTGAATGCCCATCTTCAGTAACAAACATCCATCTGGTAGAGACATACATGAGTGGCAACCTTAACCATAGCCCGGAAATAAACCGGCTCGCGACAGTCTCCTTTTGATAGTCAGAAAAGGAGTATCTAACTCATACACAGAAGAAACAAACTGATTGTCATCGATAGCATTGACACCTTGGCCATGTTTGGACATTGGCGCAGTTATTATGTTAGGTGTCTCGGGAAGGTCAAACTCAATCTCCTTCGCCTCAATGAGGTCCTGTGCCTTATTCTTTAAAGACTAACAGTCATTTGTATCATGCTCCGGAGTCTCAGAATGGTAGGCACATCGAGCATTTGGATTATAGCGGGGAGAGGCAGTATTAGGATTCTTTGGGGCCTCCTTCAGAGTTACCAAATTAGACTTCAGCAGGTGTGGCAAAATCTGGGATAAGGTCATGTTGATCCGAGTAAACTGTCTTCTAGGCACATCTGGTCTGTGTTGATTGTTTCGTTGTTGGTTTGAGGTGGGATTGGAAATCATAACAGCCCCTACAGTCGGACGATGTTCAGTTTTGTTATATTTTCTTTGGCCATAAGCAGCACTGGCCTCCTTCTTTCCAGTGAAAGGTTTCTTTGCAGTACTGGAGGATGCATCTCTCTATATTTTACCACTTTTGATGCCAGCTTCTACCTGTTTACCAGTCAAGATCAATTCAGTAAACCCGTCAGAAGAACTTCCAATCAGATGGTTAAAGAATGGCCCAGATAACGTGCCCAAGAACATGTCCACCAGCTCCTCTATCAGACAACGGAGGTTGGAATCTTCCCGCAAGGTCTCTCCATTTTTGGGCATAATCTCTAAAACCTTCACCAGAACCTATAGACATACTTTGCAATTGTGTACGGGTCGGGGAGAGGTCAACATTATATTAATACTTCTTGTAGAAAGCAGCAGGAAAATCTTCCCAATTGCGAACCTTGGTTCTCTCCAGTCGATAGAACCATTCCAGCTGAGTCCCCGACAAACTTTCCTGGAAGAAGTGTACCCACAGATTCTTGTCAGTAGTGCGGGGTTGAATCTTCCTAATATACGACCTTAAATGAAGCTTAGGACAGGAGACACCTTCGTACTTAGCAAATGTAGGGACCTTGAATTTTTGTGGGATGACCACCCCTAAAATCAATTCTAACTCCTCAAAATCCAGCCCGAGTATCCTCTGGATCTCCATAGCATTGAGTCGATCCTCTAGATGTTTGTATTTATCATCAGAAGGAAGATACTACTCCTCAGAATAATCAGGTTCATCTTCCTCAGACCCTGGATTGTTGTTTTCTTCCACTGGCTTCTCTTCTTGATTGTCCCTTTCATTTGACGGGGTCGCGAAATCTATAACCCACTTAACTGGACCTCTGATCCGTCTTCCCAGGTTCAATACACCAGTTGGTTTCTTTGCCTTCTTGGTCTTCTCTTTGACGATCAGAGCTTTCAGGTCTTTTTGCCCCTGGGCCAGAGCCAGAAACATTTGCTGAAACTGAGCATTCTGAGGTTGGAAGTCTTTCACTGTCTGTTTGAGAGCCATTTCTTTTGCTGAAATAAACAGCGAAAAGAATAAGAAACCTGTTTTGACAACCTGTTTATGCGATGATATGCGTGATATGCTTATGCGATGTTTTCAAGGGCCTTATAGGATTCAAACTCTTTTAACCAAAACAGAAACAAAGACTTTTTATTAGCAAATTCAAATGAAATCAAGGTTTACAAAGGAATAACAAATAAGAAACTTCTAAGATTCCTAAGTCTCCCATGGGCGCTTCCTTTTGGTGCTAATGTAGGTGTTGAGATTCCGCTCTTCGTGAAGCCTCTTTGTCAGTTCCAACACCTTTTTCTCACTGGCATATAATTGGGATTCAAAGGTATCTCGTTCTTCTTTGAGATGTATCTAAGATTTTTGCAATTCTTTGAAGTTTGTTGGCATATCAGGATGCAGAATGATGCGAGACTCGACCCTTTGTACAATAGGCTCTGAAATCACTGGTAGGATAGCAGCATACGACATCGAAAGATTTTGAGCACGAGCTCACACCCATTCGAGGTATGGCTCCAAAGGGGTGGATTTCTTGTGCCCTAGAGTCCTGCTATCACTCTTCTTAACCATTCTCCAAGCGTTGATGAACCTCTGATGATAACCTTCCAGATCATTTGAATAGTCGAACACAATACCCTGAATGAGCATATCATGAGGACGATCCCTCTGAGCATAACTAAACTGACGTAAAGCTAAAGAGGGGTTATAGGTGATGCCTCCTTTAATGCCAAGGAGTGGAACATTGGGAAATTCTCCACAGCGATCAATAAAAGAGTGTCTTCTTGAGAGCGAGGGCACCAATAAATATCAGAGTGAGAAAGAGACATTAATCTTTGGTTCCACCTTAAACCTAACTCATTCTTCATTACTGACCGAGGAAGGTGCGAAATAAACCACCTATAGAGTAAAGGTATACAACATATAAGAGTCCCTTGCTTCTTCATGGTACGGGTATGGAGTGAATGTAGAATATCCTCGAGCAATGTAGGCACTGGATTGTGATAAAGGAAGACGTTGATGGCACCGACATCTAGAACCAACCCATAGATCAAAAGAGCTAAGACATCTTCAAAGGCATGGTAACTCATAGTGTCTAGGAATACCTAAGCTTTCTTCATTATAAAACTTGTTAGGAGGCCTTTAACTCCACTCATTTTCTCCCAGTTGGACTCAATGTTGGACTGCTTTAAGTGCAAAGCTACGGCAACATCTTCAGCAGTTGGTTCTTGTTCTAAACTGGTAAAGAGCATCTGCTTCAATATAGGCAAACCAAGTATTTTGGGGAATTCTTCCAGCGTAGGCACCAACTGATAATTTGGAAATGTGAAACAATGGTGCTTAGGGTCTAAGAACTGGAATAAGACACTCATCAAACCTTTGTCAAAACCGGTAATAACCAAACTGAGCAAGTGACCATGTCTCTTGTTGAATGATGAGATTTTAGGAACTTTTAAGACCATTTCCTTGAGTTTGGGAGGGATCTCTACAAAATTGATTCGGATGGTTTTTCTGCGAGCTGAATCCATGACCTACAAAACAGAGAAGAGAAAAATCCACAGGCCCTTGAAATGGTTAGTGTACATGCCATGTTATGATGTTTATGATGTTATGATTATGCTTTAAAAATCACAGATATGTCAAACACAAACAAGTCACACAAAGACCTTAGATTTGAAGGCTTGCATGAGTTTTAAAGGTAAGTACCCTCTTGAAGTTTCAGTTGGCTCAACATGTCCTATTAATAGTAACCGGATTCTAAGGAGTCTCATATCACTGACCTTTCTTTTAGGCATTGTTCTATCTCAAGCACCGAAGTATTACGGCCAGAATATCCCAAAAGTCTAGTCTTAATAAGTGTAGTATCGAGTATCAACCAATCTTCAGTCGGAACCAAACCCGGTCATCTCACTACTTTCTAATGGCTTAGGATGAGTCAATTAAAGGTTCTAAAGGTCAGTTAGCACTTGATGACACTAAGGAAGCCTAATGTTATCCTTGACTGACTCAAGGAACATCAGTACAAATCGGAGTATCACGCTAACATAGCTACCACTTCGTCCATATCGGTCTACATCGTACAACTTCAATGATTTATTTCTACTTACCTAAAAAGGTGCCCCAGATCCGGGTGTAGGATCTTTTAGTAACAACCCAAACAAGCCCTCAAAAGTAAAGCATACATAACACACAATGTAAAGCAAATTTAAAATGATCTAACTCTAAGGTAACCCCACTTTTTATCATCCCCAGCAGAGTTTCCAGTTCTATAATACGGTGGCAAAACCGACTATTATAGTGGTTTTGCATTTGTATTCACAAATGTTGCGGTAAGCAAGAGTCGCCACCGACTTTTCTTTTATCCAAATTAAGGAAAGGGTGAAAAGAACGGAAAAAAGACCTTTTTGAGAATTTTCTGAGTAAGGGGGGTAGATTATGGAAAAGGGAAGGTGTTAGCACCCTTTCTATCAGTTGTTATCTACGGGCTCTTAGATGCTAGCTCATTTGAAAATACCTTGTGTTTGTGTGTTTTAAAAAAATGTTTTGAAATGCCTTAGTGCGGCGATTTTCTTTGCGTTAACTCTTGTATCAGTCCTCAGGAGTGTTGACAAAGCAAATGTTTTTGAAAAGTTGTTTTTGAAATGTGTAAGTGTAAAAAGTTTATTTTATTTGAGCAAGCATCTAACCGCTATCTACTTAAACTCTGAAAGGTTTGTTCTTTTCCTCCTATCCTTCAGACAGCGCTATCCTACTATTAGTGAGTAGGTAGCCCTATCATTGGATGTATGAGGGACATTCGAAGGTATGTTTTATAGTCACAAAGGCAACTGGGCAAGAAGCTTTAGTAACCACCCTAAGGTTCTAATATCATATTTTTACCGAGGCAACATTGAGCGGGTCACCGAGGGACTTATGATCTTTTTGAACCAGAGGGTAGCCACTAAAACCTCTCACGCTTCGAGAATTGTGACTATTTTCCGAAGGCAACCGAAGTGGGATACCCTAGAGGTGTATATGTGCAATTTATTCAATTCAGTTTATTTATCTTTGAATTTAAGTTTGCTAGCATTTTGTTATTAGGCTCTTGTCAAGCAATCCTATTAGTCATACATCTAAGCAGTTAATATATATTGCTGAAATTTAAAGTGCGGAAAATTAAATCCTACGCTATTACAGTGCTTCGGGGAGGGGGTAATTACATGTTCAAATGGGGGGAAATAAAGAAAGCGATAAAGTCCTATTTTAATCTATTACATCCTATCAGCAGATACAAAAATATGAAAAAGAAAAAATAGAAAGGAAATATTGAACGCGCGCGAATTGGAAAAAATATGTCTAAAACCCTAGAAATTTCTAAGTAAACAAGAAAATAGTTTTTGTTGTTTTTTTGTTTATTTTTTATTAAGAAAAATAAATTTAATTAAGAAAATAAATATTAAATGAATTTAAACCTAATTATAATATTTTTGTGTTTTTATTAAGAAAATATTTGAATTAAATAAACCTAAGTCTAGTTGATTTTAAATTGATAAAATGAAGTTAAAATAATTAATAAATTAAATTAAATTAATTATAAAAAAATCCTAAGTCTATGATTATTATTTTTGATTTTTTATGATTTGTTAGAAAAAGGATTAGAGTGAAGTAAATAATAAGATAAAATAAATAAGAGAGCTAATGGGCCTGGAGTTGATTAGTAAACAGGGGGTATGTTGAAATTTGCTAAGGCCCAATAAGAGAGGGAGCCCAGTGGCTGTGTATGATTCAATGGTGTTGCTCTTTTGAAGGTCTATCATGAGCGTCTGATTCTGGAATATTGGATCTGATGACGTGATGCTTAGATGATGGTGATTTAAGGACACAGGGTGTACGTGTGGTAACTAGAAGTATGGGGTCTGCAAAGTATGTGTTAGAAAAAATAAAATTGCTGGACCTAGGACTCGAACCCATGCCCTCTCCCATTTCATATGCGCTTCCTTGCCAACTGAGCTGTTGTTTCATTCGTGGATTATAATGCAACCATTTTATTATATGTGAAAAATGACTCAAAATATATTAAAAAATAATACGTACGCTGATGGGCCCCTTTGCATTTGAATGGGCCAATCAGGACACGCTGCCTTGCCACGCCAGCCCTTGCCTGAGTTAAACGACCGGAGGGACGCTGGATTCAAACTCCAGTCGTCTTCTCCGGTACATCAAAACATGGATCCTGCAAATTTGTTAGTTTTAAGACTGAACCGAAACCCTATTCCACTTAAAATTTCGCCCTTATCACAAATTTGGCCTTAGATTGGCCAGAAAACTCCTACATCTTGAGTTGGGAATCAAAAACCCTAACACGGTTTGATCATGGAATTTTATGATCTATACGTCATGCTTTCCATGTAATGCTTTTAACCTGCTCTAAGGATGCCCAGAAACTCATAATCACATGTTAAAGCATTCAATAATTCGTAAAAATAAAGATTTGGAGTTGGGATTATACCAAAATGGTGATGACTTGGATCTGACAATCTAGGACATTTCAAGCTTTGAGAATAGTTGGAACAGATCCCTGGGAACCTTAGGAGCAATGTACGACCACTAGTTTGAATTGAGAGCACATGTAAAATGTGTTTCAACTTTTGCAACTTTTGTTGAAATTTTGGAATTATTTCGTGGCTCTCTAGGTAATGTATATGTGTGAGTAATGCTTGCACATGTTATGTATATATAGAGGAGAGGTATGAGACAAGGTAAGAAGGAAATAAATCATCCCATTAAGCCATGGTTTAAATATCAAAATCAAATTTGAAAAAAATTCCAAAAATGGTCATTCTTGCTCATTTTGTTTGGGAGATGAACCTGGACAGCATTGCACGAATTTATGGGCCTAAAATCAATCCAAACCAAAAGCCCAAGTGTCATGATCCATCATTCACTATTTTATATAATTTATCTTGTATTTATGGGAATAAAAACAAAATAAATATGAATAAAATAGCTAAAAAATGTAAGGCAAGGTAAGAATGAATTTATAGGTCTTCCATAAGGTTAGGAAGATGTTTGAAACCCAAAAAATTTAGGCCATTGACCTAAAAGTTTAATTTTGCTCAATGCACAATTCTTGAATTTTCCAAAATTTTCCTAACTTGGGTAAGCCATAACTTGCTAATTTTTTATCTCATAATGATGATCTGTGACTTTTTAGAAAGCCTGAGATGTCTAATTCAATCCCTCTTTTTATCAATTTTGTATTTGAAGAATTTATCTTGATGTAAATGGTCTTGACAAAAAGTGCCTTTTGTTGACTTTCTGAAAATGACATGTAATGTATGAGCTTGTATCTTTCAAATGATGCATTTCTTGGACTTGAAGGAAAAAGAGAAGTTGTAGGGAATGATATTCTCTTCAATATGAGCTTTGTTTAGGGAAATGGATGAAGTATGTGAAAGTTATTCCTGGTCAAAGTTCAGTTGACTTTTCCTATAGAAAACCTAATTTAGCAATTCTTGACTTTTGATAGATTAGGGGAATTTCTTGAGGAATCATGATCAACCCTTGACCAAATGATGGATATCACTTTAAAATGTTGATGTTGACCAAAAATCTTGAAGTTTGACTGTACATGGGCCATAATTGACTTTTGACCTAGTACAGTTGATTTCCAAGCATTTGAGCAATTGACTGGGCAAACTTGTAGGGTAGGGCATGAAATTTGTCATGGACAATCTTGAAGGCATATTAGGACAATGGAAAACATTTGAGGCCTTTGGAGCTCACGCATCTTGATGAAAACTGAAACCCTAATTAGAAGTTCATTGCTTAGGAGGAGAATTTGTCTGGTCAATTCTTGGTCAACCTTGAGCAATTTAGGACCTTTAGGAGCATGCCTTGAGTAGAATTGGGAGGGAAAATTTTGGGTTAAACAATTTCCATTATCATTTGTAATATTTCTTGTTTTGTTCAGTACTTTCTTGTATGCAAAACTATTTGCTTTTTAAATCACAATGCATTGAATATGATTGTCTTGAACTAATCTATTCGTATTCACTCATTTACGTTTTTATTTTTATTTTACTTGCTTTTGATACTCAACTCTTGTTAATACGAAAAAGAAACTCTTGAGGGAGGATGATGAACATATGACACCTAGAATCTCAAATGGTGTGCTTTTCCCTGCTGACGATGTACAAGCGTTGTTTCAAATCCCCAAACACCAGAGACATAAGGGAGATAGACCCTCGTCAACCCTTTCGAGCCTTGAAGTAGGAGTTCTTTTATGCAGAAAAACCCTCAATTTTAACCCTGGGGCGGGTAGATTTTATTTAATACGATCGAGCATTCAGATCTCATCAAGAGTGTGCCTCTAAGGATACACCAATGGTTATCCATCAAAAGGCTGAGGAAAGTCAAAACCGCAATGGCAAACTTTCACCTATCAGCAGGGTGCATCGAAGAGAACAATATCCCTGTGGGTATCTCTCGCACATCATAAGGTCAACAGATGATGATACCATAATGGTTATCCCTCATCAATCAAGGACTCGGGAAGTCACAACCACTTCCAACAAATCAAAGATGACGCAAAGATCAACGACTTGTTCATAAAGAAAGAGACAAAAAGCATCGCTAAGTCGAAACTTGAAAAACAAGTCGCTTAGGCAAAAGTCGGGGCATCCCCCTGGACTTTAGAGTCAAATTCAAATAAAAAATTATCCAGGAAAAAATTAGGGAAAAAGAAAGGATTACAAAATAAAAATTCTCAACAAAGAACAAAGTCGTGTGATCAGACACCAAGAACAAAAATTTAGTGACTATCGTGTCCAAGAAACCCATGTGGTTCCTCAACCATCGCAAACTCCCTTCTCGAGAGATGAGTGCTCGTATCGAGTTAACTGAACGTAGTAATGGAGAACATCATGGAGAATGGATTGGCACCAAATAATTTGAGCCTTAAATCCTTTTTTCTAAAACTGTGAACCAGGCCATGTTACAACCCTTAAAATTCCTAACTGAAGTGTGGGTTAATTCGAAGCAATACTATAACGAGAATATGGTAATCTGAGTCCTGGGAGATGTGCTAAAAATTTGAGTTGGTAACACACCACCTTTTCATAAAAAACAAAAAACTTGATGCTTCGACATCTTTTCAACAAAAGCTTTTAAAGACAAGCTTAGGATTTGCATTAGAATTATCATTCTTAGACAAACATTCTTTGCATGTGAATGAGTGCTTGAACATCAAGTAAGCTTGCATGATGAGCATCAAATGAAAACTTGATTATCCCAAAGGGAAAATTGCTGTAGAAATCTATCGAAAAGCAAATCATCTTAAAGAATGATCTTATTCTGGGGCATTCCCTCAAAGTTGTAAAATCAGAGGCTATCATGTTGATAAACCTCTTCGAGCTATACCCAATCAAAAGTTATCACGTCGATAAACCTCTTCCAGCTTTTGCCAACCAAATAGAGGCAATCATGTCGATAAATCTCTTTAAGCTTCAATTTGGGGCAATTAGGACGAGTAACCGATTCATAATTTGTTCAACCTGGGGCAGTTACGTCGAGATTTGACAAATCTCTCCAAAAATCCATGATCAGAGACAGTTTATTTCGTGGCCTAAGATATTGGGGCATTCCATCTTGTTTCGCATTATGACACGAACCTTCCATCCTTCCACTCAAAGAATATCCTTTTAGAGATCATTACAGACAGGGGAGTTCCTCATCCCTACTTGTGAAGCTACTCAAGCAAATTTGTGTCATCTGTACAAATGAGATCAGGCTAAAAGCATCATGGCGGTCAATTTGACTCAGTTAAACGTCCTCAGAATCATCATAATTCCCTGCAGATGTTTAAGCGCATAACTCCACAGCAATGAAGTGAACTGGGGGCATTTGAAGATACCCATGTTCATTTCCTAGTCCCCAAGTAGTTCGTGGTGTAGGAAAAGTCAGACTGGGACCGACTCTCCAGCACTGAGGCAACTTGAGGCATTTGAAGAGATCCATGTCTCTACCCAGCCATCCATAAGAAGTCTAGGATGTAGGGAAAATCATACCAACCTATTCCTCCCCAACAAGACTACAAATCAAACCCCAAAAAGGCTATAACTCAATTCTCAAGTTTTCAAGCACCAATCGGTATTGTTATCTCAAGACAATGGGCAACGGACCCCGGTAATCCTAATATTTGGCACTCTGCTCATCACTACATATTACATTGCATCCTCGAGTGCGTAGTACATCCATTGAAATGGATCATTACGCCATACACTTCAAATGCATACGAAGCATAAGCCAGATTTGGTACCTTGCACGAAAGCCCAAATTAACCCTCAAAATAGTAATACATCCCCATAGAGTATGCCATCCTCATAATTCCCAGTTAACATCCGTCATTACACTGGAAACCAAAATAGCCACGGTGCCAGTAAATTGTGCTCCCAACTCTTAATATACTTTGTCAATCTTTTCTTGGGTCACAGATCTTCCATAGATCTTACCCTCACGTTATCTTTTCTTAGGTTGCGGATCGTCCCAAGATCCTACCATCTATTATCATCTTGTGTGGGTCAAGGGTTGTCCTGATACCTTCCATCTTGATGTTCTTTATTGGGTCACGAATCATCCTGAGGTCCTACCCTATCTTGTTGTCTTGCGTGGGTCGTGGGTTGTCTTGATACCTCCCCTCTCGATGTCTATTTGGGTCGTGAATCCTACACGATAGATCCTCCATTGTCGTTGATTCTACCCATTGTTTTTACCTATCTTTTTGGATTGTGAATCCTACACAATAGATTCTTTTCTATCATCAATTCTACCTGTTTCCTTTACCTGTCTATTTGGGTCATGAATCCTACACGATAGATTATCCGCTATCGTCGATTCTACCCGTTATCCTTGCCTTTATTTTAGGTCGTGAATCCTACACGATAGATCCTCCGCTATTGTCGATTTTACCCGTTGTCTTTACCATTCTTTTTGGGTCATAAATCCTACACAATGGATTCTCTATTGTCGTCGATTTTACCCATTGTCTTTACCTTTATTTTTGGGTTGCGAATTCTACACGATAGATTCTCCGTTGTCGTCAATTTTACCCATTGTCTTTAAGTTATCTGTTGTCATTAATCCTACTTTTATTCACCACGTCATCATCACACCATATATTTTCAATAACTATAACACCCACTTCCCCGAGAACCTTGTATTGGCACAGTTACCCCATTACAAGCTATCATTACTCAACCACATTTATCCATTATAACCAGTTCACCAGAAAATGAATTTTCTTTCCCCAACAGACATCATAAATAATAACACTTACACCATCTCTCCATGATAAATTTCAGGTCTTGGTATTTAATATTCTTCTACCTTAAATGATCGAAAGGCTGGCGCTAATCTCACTTTCAGGTTTAAGACAATTAAATAAGGGCAGCTGTCATACCCCAAATTTATCCTACCTTTTCACTTTTATCTGGCTTAGGCTTTGCATTTCATTTGCATCATTTTCATTAGGTCAATCACACATCATTCATCCATTCAATAAGGCAGTGGTTCAAAGCATCAGTGGTTGTGTTGACTATGGTTTAGTTTTGGTTTGAGGATTCTACATTCTAAGGTTGATTTCTCTGGTTCTTCTTGGATTAGTGGATAGTGTGAATTGGGTTTCTTGGTTCAGGGTTATTATGGATTTCTTCCCATCAAGATGCAAGGGCTATTCTTCATTCACATTCATCAAGGTCAAAAGACTAGGGTTTCCAGCTGAGTTTGCTTGCATTACGAAGTCATGTCATCATCACTTCTTGGATTTATTTTCAAAGGCTTAAATTCAGAGATGAAGGTCTCCTTTGTGGTTTGTGATTTAAGATACATCTCATCAAATTGGTTTAGGGTTTTGATGTTAAGGCGCATCTTAAGGGAGATTGGGGTTTCTTCCCCCATGGGGTTTGAATTGTCAATATTCACCGATTGAGACTCATTGGATCACCATATGCATTTTCGAGGTTTCTTTAAGGCAATATGATGATGTTAATTATCAAATCATGGCACAAAAAATGAAGTGGTGATCAAAATGTTTGTTTGTTGCTATCAATGCGAGTAACTTGGTTTATTGATTGAACTAGGGTTTCTTTGAGAAGTGGGAATTAATTTAAATTCAGTGTTTAGGAGTATTTATTAAAACTTCTAAATGTGTTCAAAATTTCTTGAGATTCAAATAAGCTAAGTCACAAGTTACAAGGCTTTTACAAAGCACATTCCCAATTTAAATCGCAGGGCGTAGTCATCTTGAATCCAAGTTCATTCGAAAATCATCAAGATCACCCACATTACAACTTCAATTTTGAATACCAAAAATAAAAGTAAAGAGATGTATATTCAGAGTGAAGGAGTTTGCATTCATAGTCATTCAAAAATTTCAAGGTTGCATTCAAACATTAGGATCATTAAAAGATCATTCAAGATTCAAGAAATATCATGCCATGTTCAAACGCGTCATTATCCAAATTTCTTCATTCAATGGTTGTCAAAAGTTCACAAATCCATCATCATTCAAGTTCAAATTCAAAGACAAGTTTCATTCAAGTTTCATTCGAATATACAAAAATATCATTCATCATTTACAAGTACACTCAATTTTTTCTTTACAAGACAAAAAAAACCAAAGAAAGAAGAATCTAAATCCTAAAGCTATTCTATGAGTTTGTATGGGACGAAACATCAAATAAGATCTTCATCTTCTTGAAACTCCCTTCCAAGCTTCATGCTAGCCACAATCCCCTCTTCAAACCTTACCTTGCCTTCTCCATCTTCCATCAACATCACATGAAAACAAACAAGGAATTGGTTAGAACAATCATCATCAAAAACATAAATAAGAACAAGTTTTCACACTAAAAGTTTTCTTCTAATCTCATCATTAGGGATTTCGTAAAGGAATCAGAACATAGGGAGTTTGAATTCAGTCATATGCCAAAGCCCAACAAAAGTCTCGTTATCTTGCAAACCAAAATCAGATTCAAGGGTAAAATAATTGGCCCAAGAGTATTCCTATTGCAAATCACAAAAACAGGTTTGGTTCACAATAAGACAAACTTAAAAAAAGAGACAAGTAACTACGTAACAAAATCGATAAAACATTGTCAAAATTCAGCCCTGCTACAAACAGCTTGCTCTGTATCAGACAAAACTATCCAAAACCTGTCAAAACAAACCAAACATAACAGTCCAAAATCTGCTGCAACATTGCACAAAAATAGAAAAAAGAAAATTGTTTTATAAAATCAACAAAGAAGAGAAAAAAATCTGTTTAAAATTCATGCTATCTTTTACCCCAAAACGCTTTATTTTCGGGAGAAGACAGAAAAATACATATAGCAAAGTGATAGAGAGAGGGAGGACACTGTTTAGAAAAAACATACAGGTCAGCAAGAGCAGAGTCAAACACAAACCCTAAAGAACCGTGTTCATCATCTTCCTCAATACCAAAACCCCTTCAAAAAATTGTAAAGAGAGGGAGACTATTGTTCATAAAACCACAAAAGTTGTGCAACTCAAAGAGAAAACCTAAAAAGTTTTCATCATCTTCCCATACACAAAAAACCTTTAGAAACCGTGGGAGAAGAGGAAGAGAAATAAAGATTTCGTATCTCAGTTTCACAACCACAAACCCTAATTTTCATTCATTCGTTATCAAACCTATTCACAGATAACAAAATTGTAGCAAACTTTAATCAAAGCGAACCCTATTTAGTTCATCACCTTCCTAACTAAACCCTTCAGAAGTTTGAGAGAGAAAAGAGGAAAAGAAGTTTTCGTAACAAATCAGAAAGATATTACGGGGAGAGTCGTCACCGTTAAAACCTCCGATCTCGCTTCAGAGAGGTTGTTCCAATGCTCCAGAGCTCAGATCCTTTATCATCACTCCATTTAAGCCGGAAATCACAAATCTCATCCGCTAGGGTTTCATAACCCTCTTCAAGATCTACACGCAACCATCAAGCATCTACAAAGAGATTGATGTAAGAAGAAGAAGGATCGGGAGAAAATGAGAGAACCAAAGGGTTGAGAGAGAGACTGTATAATCTATTTTGTTCAATTTTCTGTTAATATTTTGTTTTGTTTAATTAAGTTGATTAAAACAACTAATCTGGCGGTGACACTTGTCACTGCCCTTGTGGCCAATGTTTGTTAATTTTGTGCAGGAATCCCATCGTTCACACTATGCACCCTCACTCAGCATCACTTGATCATCATCAAGCATCTCAGATCTTCATCCCCACGCTACACCCCTGGAGCTGCAATGCACCAGATCCACACAGACCATTCCTTTGGGCCCAACAGACTGCTTTTAACACCGCCCTGTCTACTTCTGAGTCCAGGCCCATTCTAATATTTCGTTTTTTTATTTTATTTATTTTCTGCTTCAAACAAAAATTTGTTGTTGGGCTTAATACTCACTAGCCCAGCGCCCCAACTTCTGTTCACACCCCCCTGTTTTACTAATTGTAGGCCCATTTCCCTTTCTTTCTATTTCTTTTATTTTGACTTCATTTTATTTAAAATTATAAAATATATTTGTTTAAGTAATTAATTAAATTGAGGAATATTATTTAATATTGTTAATTAATTTATTAATTAATTATATTAAATATAATTATTTATTTTAATTAGTTATTTAAATTATTTCAACTGGGTTGTATTGTTTGTTATTTAGATTCTTGATCGAACTTTTGATTTGATACATCTCCATTCATAAAATTTTACCCCACTCACATATGGTTGTAATAACTTAGGGTTTATTTCTTTGTATGTTTTAATTGTTGCTTAATTATGCATATATCATTCCATTAGAACACATGGCCTCCTCTTGGGCCCCTCCTCAATGAGCAGGTATACACCTACAAGTGCATACTCGCATACATTCATAGCTTGGTCCTGGGCTTTCCTACAGCGACAACTATTCGATCAATTGTTTAATTGGTCATTTAGAATACTAGTGACACGTTAGTCCCACTTTTTAGGAGCATGCTTATGGCCACCTTATATGGGCTTGTTTGATTTTTATCTTGTGCATTGAGTTAACTTTTTATCTCTTTATCTCAATAATTGAAAACTCATCTCCTCTTGGTCCGTATACCAAGCTTTCCTAAAGGGTCTCATAGTTAAGTATAGGCATGGCCATTCTCACAAGATTAGTCGAAGCCTTCGTTGGCTTTGATTAATCATAACCTGAATCAACCACTTTGGTCCATATACCAAGTGTTCCATGCAAAAGGCTCTCATGGTTGAGAGTAGAATCACCTATTCTCACGAGATTAATCAAGAATAGCCCTTGGTTTATCATAACCCGACTAAACTCCCTTGATCCGTGCACCAAGCATTCCAATTATTCTTTTCATGATATTAATCATTTTGTTGTTACTTTTGCCATGATTTTGTGATTGATCGTTAATGCAACCCTTGTGCGTAGGGATGGCAACGGGGTGGGTCGGGGCGGGTTTAAGCATACCCAAACCCGCACCCGTCACCCAGACCAAGACCCGCACCCGCCCGGAAGCCCGATCGGGGTTAATATTTGTTCCCCGGCCCCAAACAAAAACGGGTTTCCCCGCACCCGCCCCACACCCTCTAGAATAAAATTTTAATTTATACTTTTTTCAATAAAAATAAAAATCAATAATTAATTATTTTAAATCATTTTTTATGTTTGATTTTTTTATTTAAATTGTATTTTCAAAAAATAATAATAATAATAATTCTAATAAATATGATATTATAACATTAAAAAGTGTAAATTAGTAATAAAACTATTAAAAGTAAATTAAATAAATTAAATTTAGTTGTCGAGTGTGGGGCGGGTGCAGGTGCAGGTGCAGGTGCAGGGCGGGTACTATCATCACCCTCCCCCTGCACCCGCACCTATAAATAAAAATTAGGTTTTCCCTGCACCTGCACCCGCACCCGCACCCACACCCGCACCCGGTTAAACCAAGTTTCCCCGCTAATTTCGAGGCAGGGGCGGTCGGGGCCCGTTGGGGGCGGGTTTATTTTCCATGCCTACTTGTGCGCTTGAGTATTAATTTAGTGGATCATCGACAAAGTTCTCACAAGTTTTTGAGCTTATCATACGCATTTGAAGAAGCAACAGATCTTCTTCGTTTGGTATCATCGTAGCTCTTTTTATTTCTCATTCTTGATTATTTCCTTTCTTGTCTTAACTCATTTTGCACCATGAGCCCTAAGCCTCTATTGCATGACCCTTGCACATCATTTGACACTTCACTCCTCACTATGCATGATCACTCTTCATAAACACACTGTCTCCTATTGCTTGATGCTCACTTTCTTTTTCTTCTTTGAATAACATGCTCCCTTTGGATGTTAGTTTCACCTTCTTCAATATGTGAATTAATTAGACAATAGGTTCTTATCCATGCATGCTAACTTAGATAGAAGTTTCCCTTTCAAAACCTAACCTTAGGGCCATCATTGTTCGATAACATTAGGGCTAGAAATAGGTTAGTCTCCCTTAGACTTTTTCTTTTGCATTGGATATTTCCTAAACTAAAACTTCTTCCATTTATCAAAAAAATCCAAAACACTTAATCATTATTCAAACCCATTTCATACTTAACAAAAACACTCAAAAAATTAAAGATCTCTTCAAAAGGGCATGTTATCTCCGTTCTACTACAACACAAGTCGTGCATATTGCTAGAATGCGTGCGTTAACATCGCCCGCTAAAAACACCAACAAACTAATATTTTCTAGAAGAAGTACGGTGTTCTGATTCCTTCACAGGATATGTAGGCAAAGGATTACGAGACCCTTATGAACGCGCCAATAAAACCCATTTAATTCCCCTTAGCAAGTATAGTTATAGATAGACATACCCTTAGAAGCAAACAATCGAAATGGATCCTATTGAGTACAACGAATGTGTGGGGTGCTAATACATTCGCCTCACATAATCGACTTTAATACCCTCTCTTTTGATTGCAAGACCATCTTATCCATCCTCTTGGGGTTTTCTCGATATTTTCCCTTCCTACAGGGTAAATAAAGTTTGATGGCGGCTCTGTGTTTTTTGCCGGTCGCTTCAGCGATCTCCTTATTCATACCAGGCCACCAAAATAACTTCTTAAAGTCTTGATACATTTTCATAGCACCAGGGTAAATACTCAACAAACTTCTATGTCCTTCCTCAAGAATACTTTTCTTAAGCTCTGGAACATCCAGAACACACACTATATCACCAAACCTCATTACACCATTCTCGTCAATTTTGAACTTATCTCATTTACCTTGGTTAATCAAAGTCAATTAATCGACTAACCTCAAATCAAACTTCTGGCCTTTGCGAATTTCTTCTATTATACCACTAGTCAGTTTCAACATTCCTAACTTCACACTATTAGAAGTCTCTTCACACACTAAGTTCATGTCTCTGAATTGCTCGATTATCTCCAACTCTCGAACTATAAGCATCGATATATTCAGTGACTTCCTACTTAATGCATAAACAACTACATTTTCCTTACCCGGATGGTAACTCAAATCAAAGCCATAGTCTTTCAACAATTCAAGCCACCTTCTCTGTCTCATATTCAATTCTTTTTAGTCAAATACGTACTTCAAACTCTTGTGATCACTAAAAACTTCGAATTTAGAACCAAAAAGATAATGTCTCCAAGTCTTTAATACAAACACCATTGCTGCTAACTATAAGTCATGCATAGGATAATTCCTTTCATGAACTATGTGTTTCCTAGAAGCATAAGAAATAACTTTCCCATTATGCATTAGCACACCACCAAGACCCATCTTAGACGCATCGCAATACCACAAAAGACTCACTCGGATTAGGAAAAATCAACATTGGAGCAGTCGTCAACCTCTTCTTTAATTCTACAAAACTTTCTTCGCACGCAATATCCCACACATAAGCTTAACCCCTTCGAGTCAGCGGAGTTAACGGTAAAGGAAACTTAGAAAATCCTTCAATGAACCTTCAATAGTAATCTACCAAACCAAGAAAACTTTAAACTTCAAATGCAGACTTTGGAGCCTCCCACTACAATACAATATCAACTTTAGTAGGATCCACAACAATTCACCACTAGAAATCACATGCCCAAGAAAACTAACTTCCTTTAGCCAAAATTCATTCTTTGACAACTTTGCATACAATTTATTTTCCTTTAACACTTGCAACACCATTCACAAGTGCTCATCATGCTCTTTTTCTGATTTAGGATAGATCAGAATATCATCAATGAACACCACGACAAACATATCCAATATGAATGAAAAGTTCTATTCATATACTCCATAAAAACACTTGGCGCATTAGACACGCCAAATGGAATCACAATGAATTCATCATGGCCATACCTCATTCAAAAAGTTATCTTCAAAATATCATCTGGTTTAACTCGAATCTGATGATAACCCAACCCCAAGTAAATCTTACTAAAAACACAAAGACCCACCAACTGATCCATCAAATCATTGATTCTTGGTAGTGGATACATGTTCTTAATCCTTAATTTATTCAATTGTCTGTAATCTACACACAACCTCATACTCATATCTTTCTTCTTAACTAGCAACACAGGAGCACCCCACGGTGAAACACTCGATCGAACGAACTTCTTTTCGGTCATCTCTTCCCATTGTTTCTTCAACTTGCTCAGCTATGAAGCTGACATTTTGTAAGGAGTCATTGACACCAGACTTATACTTGGCACCAAATCTATAGAAAAACCCACTTCACGCTCAGAAGGTAAATTATTGATGTCATCTGGAAACACCTCTAGAAATTCACAGACAACCAGTAATTCCATATTTGCATCTTTACCATCCAGTTGCAATGACGCAAACATCGCAAACATCAAGGTTATGCTGTGTATTATTTGTATGGTTTCAGGAAATTATTCAGAAATAATATTTGGATTTTCTAGTTGGGGAGCATGAAAGAGTGGATCATATTGATCAATATCAGATAGAACTTGTGTGAGTTCTGGCTGAGTTTGAGCAAATTGGTAGAAGGTGAATTGACTAGATTTTTATTAGTGGTTGTGGTTGGATTGATTAAAGGGTTAAAATCATCAAGGGTTTATTGTAAATTACATTCAGAAGGTTTTGGAGAAGAAGGTTCAGATGTTGTTAAAAGTACCGATTCAATAACATAAATGAGAGAAGAGGTACCTTTCTTTTTAGCATCTTTAGGACCTTTGTAAGAATTTCCTTCACCAGCAGCTTTCCTTTTCTTTGACTTTCTGAGAGAAACTTCTAGAGGTTGTTGCCGAAGATCTTGGATATTTACCTGTGGAGTTGTTCCATCTCTTTTGCATGCCTCCAAATTGTTGTTGTTGAGTGGAGGAAGACATTGTTCACACGTTTTAGGGTTTTGAGAAAGAAAAGAGGGGAAAAGCAATTTCAGAGAAAACAAATAGTGAGTGAAATTTGTGGTGAAAAGTGATTGTGAGAGAGGTGTATAAATAGCCAATGGAAAGAAAAGAAACATGAAATTAATAGCAATTAAAAAATTAAACATACTGATTAAAAGCAATAAATAATTTCTGACAAAGGGGATAGCGCGAAGATATTTGAAACAATTACCAATGTGACTCGCGCCTCGATGCATCAACTCAAACGTATTGGCCCTTCAGAATTTGAACACATGTTCAACTTTAGTGAGTGATGTTACATTTTAGGGTTGACAGATGTTGATCTGGTGAACTGCAAGATTCTATCTTGAAATGAAACATTTTAGCTATACATTCAGATCTTCTAGATAGTTTCTGAGTCAATTTTCCTTCTCACTTATGAAGAACTATTGCTCAGATGTTCACAAAAAAAATCAAAAAATTATGAGGGTTAAGTATACAGAAGTTACATTTTCATTCTGGACATAGTTCCATACTGAGATGTTTTAGAATAAAATTAAATCTATCTTCAGCTAGGGGTTTTGTAAGAATGTCATCCTATTGATGGTCTATGTCTATAAATTTTAAGAAAAGAATCCCCTTTTGAGTATAGTCCCTAATGAAATGGTGTTTAATTTCTATATGTTTAGCCCTAAAATGTAAAATAGGATTTTTAGAAAGACAAATAGCAGAAGTATTATCACAGAGGATAAGAATGTTACTCTCGTATATATGATAATCTTCAAGCTGACTTTTCATCTAGACCATATGACTACTGCATCCAGCTGCACCTATATATTCAGCCTCAATAGTTGATAGTGCAATGGTGGATTATCTTTTGTTGGACCAAGATATTAAGTTGTCTTCCAGAAACTAACAGCTTCCAGAAGTGCTTTTTCTTTCTATTCTATCTCTAGCAAAGTCTGCATCACAGTATCCTACTAATTTATATTCTCTGTATTTTCTATAAGAAAGACCAAGATTAATAGTACCTTTCATATACCTGAAAATTCACTTAACTACTGTTAAGTGAGATTCTCTGGGATCTGATTAGAATCTAGCACATAGACAAACTCTATAGAGAATATCAGGTCTTGAAGTAGTTAAATAATGGAGAGAACCAATCATAGAGCTTTTGTTCTACTTTCTTACTTACCTCTTCTTTTTCCAGAATGCATGTAGAATGCATTAGAGTTTTGGATGGTTTACTTTCTGACATATTAAATTTCTTAAGAAGTTCTTTAACATGTTTGCTTTGATGTATAAAGGTTCCTTCTCGAGTTTGATTAATTTGAATTCTCCCATCATACTAATTTCGAATTCTACCTGCATAGACTTAGCAAATTCTTTGCCCAGTGAGGCTTTAGTAGATCCAAATATAATACCATCAATGTAAATTTGACAAATCAGAATGTCATTTTTAAATGTTTTATAGAATAAAGTTGTGTCCACTTTCCCTCTAATAAATTCTTTTTCTAAGAGAAAATTATTTAGTCTTTCATACCTAGCTCTTGGAGCTTGTTTTAGACCATATAACAATTTCTTAAGTTTATAAACATACTCTGGATGTTTTGGTGCACATATACTTCTTCATCAATGTAACCATTTAAAAGGGCACTTTTGGCATCCATCTGATAGAGAGTGATGTCATTATTTATAGCGAATGAAATTAAAAGCCTGATAGATTCTAACCTGGCGACTGGAGCAAAGGTCTCTGTATAGACTATCCCTTCTTATTGACTATAACCTTGTGCAACCAGTCGTGCTTTATTTCTGACGACTTCTCCTTGTTCACTTAGCTTGTTTCTGAAGACCCATTTAGTTCCAATGATATTGAATCCTTTTGGTTTCAGAGCTAGATCCCATACATCGTTTCTGGTTAATTGATTTAGTTCTTCCTACATTGTAAGTATCCAATCATTATCTTAAAGTGCTTCACCTATGGAGGTTGGTTCGATCATAGATACCAATCCCATGAGAGACTCTTCAGTATTTCTGAATGTAGATCCTATTCTGATTGGATAATCCTTCTTTCCCATAATCATATCTTCAGGATGTGCTAATGTGCTTCTGGACTGTCTTTTCTGGATGGGTTCTTCAGAAGTTTCTATAGTTTTGGTGTTAATATCTTTTTCTGCATTGGACCGAGTTTCTGAGCTTTTTTCTTCAGAATATCGTCTTTAGGTACCTGTAATTTGATTTTCTATATGTGCAAAATGTTCAACCTACTTTGAATTTTGAGAGCCAAGCTTATCATCAAATCTGACACTAATGGATTCTTCCACAATTCGTATTTCTCTGTTATATACTCTATGACCTTTTGAACGTTCAGAGTATCCTAACATAATACTTTTGTGCCTCAAAATAAAACTTGTTCATATGTTCTTTGGTGTTCAATATATAACAGATACATCGAAATGGATGGAAGTAAGAAAAGTTGGGCTTTCTGTTCTTCCACAGTTGATATGGAGTCTTTTCTAGAATAGGTCTTATGGAAATTCTATTCTGAATGTAGCATATTGTGGTAAACTTCCTCTGCCCAGAAGTGTTTAACAATATTAGTCTCATTGATCATGGTTCTGGCTATTTCTTGTAGAGTTCTATTCTTTCGTTCTACAGCTCTGTTTTGTTGGGGAGTCCAAGGACAAGAGAAATCATGAGAAATGTCATTTTCTTTAAAAAAAAACTTTTCAGAACTTTTATTTTTGAACTCTCCTCCATGATAACTTCTGACTTTTACAGTTCTAAACTCTTTTTCATTTTGAACTTGGTTACAGAAAGTATAGAACACGGGGTGTGACTCATCCTTGAGTCTTAAGAACTTTACCCATGTCCATCTTCTATAGTCATCTACAATCATCAATCCATATTTCTTGCCGCTGATGGATGTAGTTTTCACTGGTCTAAACAGATCTATATGCAGAAGTTCTAATGGTTTAGAGGTATAAACAACAATTTTAGATTTGAAAGAGGATTTTGCAAACTTGCCTTTTTGACATGCTTCACATAAAGCATCTGAGTTGAACTTCAAGTTAGGAAGTCCTTTAACCAGATTGAGATTGTTAATCTGAGATATTCTTCTCATACTAACATGCCCCAATATTTTATGCTAGGCCCATTGCTCATCGTTAACAAACATAAGACATTTTACATTCTGACTCTTTAGTTCAGAAAGTTTCATCTTATAAGTGTTGTTCTTTCTCTTACCATTAAAAAGGATAGTTCCATCTTTCTGACTAACTGCTTTGCATGACTTTTGATTAAAGATTATATCATAATCGTTTTCACTTAATTGACTTATGGAAAACAGATTATGAATTAATTCATCTACTGAGAGAACATTAGTTATAGAAGGAAGTGTATTGTTACCAATAGTTCCAGAGCCAATTATTTTTCCTTTTTAATTGCCTCTGAAACCTATATAACCTCTAGATTTAAGTTCCAAACTTTGGAACATATGCTTTCTTTCCGTAATGTGTTGAGAGCATCCACGGCCCATGTACCAAGACTGGTGTTTCAACTTTGTTGTTAAAGACATCTGCAACATAGATGATTTTATCTTTAGGTACCCATATCTTTTTGGGTCCTTGTTGGTTAGAGTTTCTAGAATTTTGGTTTATCATAAGAGTTCACGGAATAAGATTCACTAGTCTATTTTATGTCATGTGTGTGTCCATATGTGAAATGTGAATTTAGGGGTGTGTATTTTATGACCATGTCATTAACTTGTTTTGGTTGATATGGTTCTTTCCCTTTTGGTTTCACATATCCTATATCTTTTCTGCCGTTTCTGCTAACTCCATAGATCATTGAGGCCATCTTGCTTCTATCTATGTTTCTAGCTAGAAATTTTTGAAAGTTGTGGTCATATTCTTTTATGTTGTTATCAAAACTAGTTAAAATTTTTGAAACGGGTTCTTTCTGAGCTTTTTGTAATTCATTTTTAATGAAGGATTTTTCATTTTTAAGTTTAGAATTGATTTCTTTTAGCTCATACTTTTCTGTTTTTAGTTTCCTAGTTTCTTCAGTTTCAGATACTATACCATGTTTCAGGTTCTTGTATTTAATTTGAAGTTGCTGATATCTTTCAAGAATTTCAGAAAAACTATCTTCTAATTGAGATCTAGATAATTTTGAGAATACCTCTTATGAGTCTGATTTAGATTTTGATGTATCTGTGTCTTCTGATATGTTGGCCATTAATGCTATAATGGTTCGTTCATCTTCTGATTCAAATTCTGCTTCAGAAGACTCTGAGTCATCCCATGTTCCTATAAGACTTTTCTTCTTTTATTTGACAAACTTATTTTTCGAATTTTCTTTCTGAAGTTTGGGGCAGTCGCTTTTGCAGTGACCTGGCTCATTGCATTTGTAACAGATGATGTCTTTGCTGCTAGACTTTTTGTATCCAGAGGATGATTCAGAGTGATTACCTGATCTTCTAGGGTTTATGAATTTACTTTGTGTGTGCTTCCATAGCTTATGGACTCTTCTGGAGAGAAGAAATAATTCATATTCTTCTGATGAGGATACACCAGAGCTTTCTTCTTCTGCTTGAAAAAATTTAGTTTCATATTTTTTATTAGATTTAAGGGCAAGAGACTTACCTTTCTTTTGGGGCTCATCTTCTTCTAGTTCTATCTCGTGACTTCTCATAGAGAAGATTAGTTCCTTTAGTGATATAGTGTTCATATCTTTGGCTAAATTTAAAGTTGTGACCATAGGTCTCCACTTCTTGGGTAAGCTTCTGACAATTTTCTTTACATGATCTGTTGTGGAGTATCCTTTATTCTGAACTTTCAAACCAGCAACCAGAATTTGAAACCTTGAGAACATTGTCTCAATAGTTTTCTCTTCTTCCATTTTCAAGGCTTTGTACTTCTGAATAAGTGAAAGAGCTTTGGTCTCTTTGACTTGTGTGTTACCTCCGTGCGTTTTAGAGATTTAAACATGTTCTGAGTCATTTCTTTGTTAGTGTGATACGGTGGCAGAACCAGACTGTTTTAGAGAAAATGCTGGTTTGCATTTTGCGTTTGTGTTTGCAAAATGTCGCGGTAAGCAAGAGTCGCCACCGACTTTTATTTTATCCAACTGGAAAGGAAAAAAGCACAGAAAAATTCCTTTTTCGAGATACTCTGAGTACGGGGGGTAGATTATAGAAAGGGAAGGTATTAGCACCCTTTTTATCCATGGTTTTCCATGGGCTCTTAGGTACTAGCTCATCTTTTTGAAAATTTCTTCCGTGTTTGCGTGTTTTGAAAAGTTTTTTGTTTTACTTCGTTTTAACCCTTGTATCAGTCCTCAAGAGTGTTAGAAGTGTTTTTGAAAACTTTGTTTGAAAAGAGTGTAAGTGTGGAAAAGTTTGATTTGAGCAAGTACCTACAAGCATCTACCTACTCGAAAAAAGAATGTTTATGTTCTTGTTTCCTTTAGACAATGCTATCCTACTATTAGTGAGTAAGTAGCACCGTTGTTGGAGTTGTAAGGGTCAATTCGAAAGGGACGTACGATCACTAAAGCAATGTTAGGACGTTTTAGTAATAACCCTAGTGTCTTAAGATCATATTCGAGGCAATATTTCCGAGGCAACCTTTCCGAGGCAACCTTTCCGAACGGGACATTTGATCTTTGTTTAGACAAAAGAGCGACCACTAAAACACCCTATACTTAATGATCGTTTACCGAAGGCAAACGAAGTGAGAGTATACCCTAGGAGTGCGCATGTGCGAGTGATTCGATTTCAAGTTATTATCTTTGCACATTTAGGGTTTGCTAACCATTTTAAAATTAACATACATTCTTGTCATGCAATCCTATTATCATACATCTAACAGTTAATATTTGCGAAAATAAAAACGCGAGAAATAAAACTACGCTATTACAAGGCTTCGGGGAGGGGGATTAATTACATAGCCAAAACCCGTAGAAAACGATAAATAAACGAAAAGTCCTAAGTAAACTATTACATCCCATGAGCAGTTACATTAATATTTGCAAAAATAAATAATCGCGTGCGAATTGAGAACGAGAAAAAATTAGGGTTTTGACCCCGTCTAAACCTAATTAAAAGAAAAATTATTTTTGTTGTTTTTGTCTATTTTTGAGAAAGAATAAGATTTTAAATTAAATAAATACAAACCTAATTACTAATTAAATTAAATTAAGAAAAATAATTAATTTGACCTATTTTGCATTTTTGTTATTTTAAGAAAAGAAAGAAAAAAAATTAAATCAAGAACCCTAATTTTCTAATTTATTTTAAGTTATTTAAAAAAAAATTAAAATTACCCTAAAATTTAATTAAACTAATTAAATTAATTTTGACAAAACATATAAAAAAAACCTAAATTTGATGAAATTGATTTTTATGAGTTTTTGTATAAAAAAGAATTAATTTGTGATTTAGAAAATAATTTAAACAAAAATAAATAAATAAATAAATAAAAGAAAATATAAAACAAAAGAGAGAAAGAATATGGGCCTGGTGCCAAAGTCGAAAGGGGGTGTCCATAGCATATTTGAGCCCAATAAGCCTGGGTCCACGTTGACCTTCAGACTCCATGTTACAAGTTGACTAGGGTGCATTGTAGACCTTCAAATGATGGCCTTTGGATCCAGCTTGTGGGCAATCTGATGGTTGAAAGATGATGGAGTATGGTAGTCTCATTGGCTGTATACGCGCCTGATAATACGAGAAATAAAACTATGAAATAATATGGGGGGCCTGGGATTCAAACCCAGGCCCTTTGGCAATTTCCTCATGCCTCCTGACCAATTGAACCAACGCGCTTATTTGTATATGGAATAATAAACAAATCTTATATTGGAAAAAAGGCCAAATAATATATTAAAGCGCGTGAAGTTTGAATGGACCAGCCAGGGGGTGCCACGCCACCCTTCTTCTTCCTCTCTCCGTTGGCAAAAGTCCAAGACTTTTACCTACAGGCAAAATTTTGTAGCTATAGCCCTGCGTATTTCCAAAATCTCACACAAGCATCATAAATGAAAACTAATGGTACAGATTAATTCATCTTGACCTTGTGAACACCATGGCATCCCTCTTTTGGGCCAATTTTACCTGCATGAGAAAACCCTAAAACGAACAAGAAAACCCTAGCAATGGTGGATCTAAGTATGTGTGTCAAAAATTCAATTGAGTATTACCAAAACATTGCAAATACATTAACAAACACATATATGTCATTGAAACATGCTAATGCTGCATAAATTGTAAGAATGGATTTTGAGTTTGAAGGGCAAACCGTGGGTCTGTGGTTCGAGTTTCTGGCCTTATGGATGCTTGCAAATGATCGTATATGCTTCAGAGAAGGTCCAGGATGCGAATGGTGCTCTTGGAATGGCCTCAATCTCCGTCTAACTGCAAGAATGATTTCACACTTTTTAATGATTTTTTTGAATCTGACTATGCTCTCTCACGCCTCCAATTCTTGTGCTTTTGGTCTGGATTTGTTCTATATGTATCCTTTAGTGAATTAGGTTTACAAGTTTGCTCCAAATCTTTTTCAATTAAGGTGATTGAATCAAGATTTGATTCTTATTCAAATCTTTCTAAATCAAGAAAAACTCAATCTTTTTGTGTACAAACAAGCCTTGCACGACTTGATCTCATTGCCAGCTATTCATGGACCTGAAATATGCACAAAATCTCAAGGTTTAAATGATTTTGATATTTTCATGATTTTATTTTGATTTAATTTGATTTAATTGAAATAAAAATCAAAATAAATGACAAAAGTAAAATAAAGGCAAGTGGGAAGGATCATGGGTCGTGGACCATGTTACAAACTTAATACAAGCACAAAAAGTTGGGCCCATTTGACAAAATTTTCAATTTGAGACATATTTGACTTTTGGTAATTTTGCAAAAAAGGTCAACTTTGCCAATGCATAACTTCTTCAATTTTGACCCTAGAGATGTGTTCTTGGACTTTTTAGAAATCTCAAGATGTCCTCTAAGAAACCCTTTTGGTCTCATATCTATTGAGTCTTCCATATTCATCTATGAAGCTTTGACAAAAAAATGTGTTTTGTTGACTTTTCAAAATGACCTATAATGTCCAAATTTCTATCTTCTTGTGAGTGCATTTTTTGAACTTAGGAGATGAAGATGAATTGTATTTAATTTCATCATCTTCAAAATGATCTTTGGATGGGTCATTCTTGATAAAGTATGAGAAAGTTATGCTTGGTCAAAGTTGAGTTGACTTTTCCTGCAAAACCCTAATTTAGCAACTTTTGGATTTTGATGAATTATGAGAAATCCTTGATGAATCATGATCAACCCTTGATTAAATGATGAATAATACTTCCAAATGAGAATGTTGACCAAAAATCTTGAAGTTTGACTGTATGTGGGCCACAGTTAACTTTTGCCCTAGCATAGTCGATTTTCAGGATTTTGAGCAATTGACTGAGCAAACTTCCTTTGCAAGGCTTGAAACTTGAAATGTATGATCTTGAGAAAATATTAGGACAATAGTGAGCATTTGTGACCCTTTGGACTCAAGTATCTTGATGCAACATGAAACCCTAATTTGAGGTAGACTGCCTTAGGAGAGAGTTTGTCTGGTCAACCCTTGGACTTCCTTGAGCAATTTGAGGATCTCACTTGAAATGTTTTGAGAAATATGGGAGTGAAAAATTTGGGGTACAACAGCTGCCCCTATTCAATCTTCTTAAACCTGAGGATGTAGATTGGCTTGCTTGCCTTTCGTGATCCGAAGGTGGAAGATGGTACTTGTCTTGTGACGTCGGGAATGGGCTTATAGACGCCATTTGGAGATTGATGACGGGAGATGGGCTTAAAGATGCCATCCAAAGGAGTTTCAATCGCCTAAGAGATTCCTTAGCGAGAGCTCGTATACCTGTTATTGAGGAGGACTTCACTGGGGAATGCTAGTCTATGTCTTGGTAAAAGCTGAATTTTAGGAGCTTCGGTCGTCCGTTATTCTACTGGGGAATCGTCTCTTGGTCGAAGAGGTGAAAATGAACTACTATCTGGTCGTGATCCAAGCTTCATAGTGATAAGATCGACTGTTATCTGGTCGTGCTCTAGGCTTTACAGTGACTTACTGGGAGATAAGATTAAACTTGATATCCGGCTGTAATCCAGGCTTTGCAATTTCTCAATTCTTATCTGGTCGTACTCCAGGCTTCAGAAGGAATTAAGTTGTTATCCGGTCGCATCCGAGCTTCAACTTGAATTTAGGGCGCACTAATATCCGGTCGACTCCGGGCTTCTTAGGAATTGTCCAGGTAAACTGCTATTTGGTCGAAATCCAAGCTTCACAGTGTCTTGTACTGTTATCTGGTCGTAATCCCAGGCTTCAGTGTCCTTTACCGCTATCTGGTCGTAATCCAGGCTTCACGATGTTTTATACCATTATCTGGTCTAATCCAGGCTTCATGGCGTTCGGAGAAATCAAGATATTATCCGGCCGAATCTGGGCTTCATAACTTGCATTAAAGATATACCACTATTTGGTCGACTCCAGGCTTCGTAGTATTCTTGGCTGCTATTTGGTCATAATCCAGGCTTCACAGTACCTTGTTAAGCTGTTATCCGGTCGATTTCCGGGCTTCACGGCTTATGTTTATGATATACCATTATATGGTCGATTCCAGGCTTCATGGTGTTTTGTACTGCTATCTGGTCGTAATCCAAGCTTTACAATACCTTGTTAAGCTGCTTTCCGGTCGATTTACGGGCTTCACCGCTTGTGTTTATGATATACCATTATCTGGTCGATTCCAGGCTTCATGGTGTTTTGTACTGCTATCTGGTCATAATCCAGGCTTCACAATACCTTGTTAAGCTGCTTTCTGGTTGATTTCCGGTCTTCATCGCTTGTGTTTATGATATACCATTATCTGGTCGATTCCAGGCTTCATGGTGTCTTTGTACTGCTATCTGGTCGTAATCCAGGCTTCACAGTAACTTGCATTGCTATTTGGTCGTTCTCCAGGTTTCATAATAGCTTATTGGGAATTAAACTAATAATCGGTCGGATCCGGGCTTCATAGCTTAAATTTAAGATAAACCACTATCTGGTCGATTCCAGGCTTCGTGGTATTTTAATAATGTTATCTGTTCGTTCTCCGGGCTTCACAATATGATGGAGAAATCAAGATACTATTCGGTCGGACCCAGGCTTCATAGCTTGAACTTTGCGAGAATTTGATTGTATCTTTCTGAAAGGTAAAGGGTTAGTCATATGTAATGCCATGATGTATGAACTGTATTGAGCAATGATGTTCTCAAAATAAATGAGACTATGTTATATGATGTTATGATACGGTGGGAGAACTGACTTGAGGTTTTGCGTTTGTGTTCACAAATGTTTCGGTTTAGCAAGAGTCGCCACCGACTTTTTATTTTATCCAAAGGAAAGGTCAAAAAGCACAGGAAAGATCATTGAGATGTTTTCTTGGGTTCGGGGGGTAGATTATGAAAAGGGAAGGTGCTAGAACCCTTTTCATCCATGGTTTTCCATGGGCTCTTAGTTACTTGTTTAGATCACTTGCTTTTGCTTTTCAATTGTTTGAAATGGTGCTTTTGTGTGTGGTTTTGAAAGCATTTTGAAAAGAGGCCTTTGTTTAGGCAACCTTTGTAATAATTCTTGTTTGAATGTATACAAAGGTGTTTGTCTTTTGAAAAGATGTTTCAATGTTTGAAAGTTTATTTTGGGAAATGTTTTGAAGTTGTGTTGTGTGTTTTTGAAAATAGCAAGGATGTTTGCAAGAGATCAAGTAACTAGGAGTTGTCTACCCTACTCAAAGATCTTTCCTACACATTTTTAACCCTTTGACATTGTTGTTTTACCATTGTATTTGGTAAACAACCTTGTGTTTGGATGTTAGACGGGACGGGCGTGGGTCATCGTATGGCCATGATAACAATGTTGCCAAGTATCTTAGCAAGTTTTTGAGGGACTAGATCATTTTTGTATAGGCAACCAAGATAGCGTCATCGAGGGACTATGATCTTTTTGTTTTGTTTTTGTTTTGCCAAGATACCTAGCATGCATACCATGGCCATGTTTTTAAGGCAACAAGTGGATGAAACCCTAGGGGTGCTTGTGTGCATTATGTTGTCATTTTTCATGCTTTTTTGTCTTGAGTTTAATCATGCTATTTGTTTGATTTTTGTTCTTGCATACAAACCCTAATTTACTAAGCATGCATATAAAAAGCAATAAAATGCAAAAAGTAAATCTACGACTATTACAACATTGATATGGGGTGGGGGATACAAGTTTGAATAGGGGGGTATTTTGCACAAAAATAAAGCCCTAATTCAACTATTACAACCAAATTGAATTCATTGTACAAATAATAAATTGACAAATATTTAAATATGCAAAAATATGAATATGCACAAAATGTTTTTGATATTAATTTTTATGTAACAAAAATATTTAAGTCTTAAAAAAAATAAAAGTTTATTTTTGGAAAGGGTGAAAACCATAATTTTGGTTTTAAAATAAAATGTATTATATTATTTATTTATTCATTTTTATATACAAGAAAATAAATAAATATATATACAAAAGTGCTAAAAAATAATATCTGTGAGAAAATAATATTTTAAGTGTATAATATAATAAAACAAAAATATGTAAGTATTTTAATTTTATTTACAAATTTATTTAAGAAAATAAAAGTATTTTAAACTAAATAAACTATTTTTGTCATAAAAAATAATAAAAATAATAAAATAAAAATGTAAAAATTTAAGAAAATATTTTTGATGATTTTTAATGTTCAAGAAAAATAAATAAAATCATAAAATGAAAATAGAAATGAAAAATATAAAAAAAATAAAAACAATGGGCCAAGGGGTGCAGAAAGGAAGCATGGGGGTGCAAATAGTCAGCCAAAGCCAGGCCCAGCCCAATGTCACACTTCATCCCTGTCCTTGGAATGAAAACACACGCGCCATAGTTCAAATCCTGTTCTCCTGCATACGTGCTCAAAAACGAAAACTTACAACATGAAAGTTATAGCTCTTGATCACACGATTCTAACCATGTAAAAAACTTGATCTAACTCTCAAAGACCAGAGAGAATTTCATTGGCCCTAAAT
This sequence comes from Vicia faba, assembly GCA_948472305.1. Classification (NCBI taxonomy): domain Eukaryota; kingdom Viridiplantae; phylum Streptophyta; class Magnoliopsida; order Fabales; family Fabaceae; genus Vicia; species Vicia faba. Next base: position 1,544,339,136 of record OX451735.1, read on the forward strand.
CTTGACCTAGTTTTTTCAGAAAGTTCGTCTATCAAATACTCCTAGCTCAGTTAACATAAATGAATTCTAAGCATATGTACAGTTCAAGGACAATGAGGACTACATTTTTGCTTCACAAACCTAAGTCTAATGATTCCTAAATAAGGAGATAGAAGTTTGAAATTTACCTGCTTCAGTCAAGCTCGAGTATGGCAATGTAGGGGTTTTTGATGAGGCCTGAAGGTCGTGTTAGCTTGCCTAAAGTTCACTCAACCTTCCCCAATGCTTGGCTTGCTTTGAAATGGCCTGAATATGCTTGTAGAACTCAACCTACAAAGCTTCAAAGTAAAAATGGTGAAATGTGAAAATGGAGTTACAGTGACTTGAGAATGGTTGGGATAGTTTGGAGTGTGTTGGAACTGGTTGCAAGTAAAACGCACGAGTGAATTTTGTTTTGGAAGTGAAACTATAGAACCTGCCCTGTTTTTACAAGAACTTAGTGTTTTGGTGTTTAAGGACTTGATAGCTCGTGTTTCTGACCTTAGGCAATGTGTAAAAACTTGTTCGAAATGAATACAAAGTTTGGTTTTATCAGATTGAAGAGTTGTGGACCTTTTGCACAATTGCTTGTTTTTGAAGTAAAAGGTGGAATTGACAATGCTATGGCATGTACAGGCTAGCTCCAAGCATGCACATAGTTGGTGTACTTTGCCTGATATTTAGTGGAATTTGTTTGCTGCCAAAGATTAGGTTCAAGGCTCAAGGGAAACAAAATTTCCAAAAGCCAACTTTATGAAAATGGCATTGTTGCCTTTTTGCCAAAAATGGATTAATTCAATGTGTAATCTCCTAAAGCTCAGAAAAAAGCCTTAATACAATGTGTTTGCATTCAATTTTTGAGTGTGGAAGGGTTTAAGACCTGTAAAACAAGTACAAGCAAGGTTTGGACAGATTTTGCAACTTGTAGCATGGTGTAAAATGCCTTGGACAAAAGTGATGATTTGCCAATTTCAAACTTTCGATTCTCCCTAACCATGAATGATCTTGGAGAATTCTTGGACATTTTGGAAAGCTTGTAACATGCTCTACAAACCATATTTGAAATGAATTTTGAGATTCCACTTGGAACTATGTGAAAAATTTCCATGAAGATAGGTCAAAATCCTGCCTAAGCTAGGGCAAAATTTCACTAAGTTAAAAGTGTCATGGACCCTTGTTCACAAAATCATAACTTGAGATCCAAGCATCTTTTAGGAAAACTTTGTGAATCAAAGTTGTAGATATTGTGGAGGAATACAACTTTCATGTTGGAAGTTTTCTTTGAATCCAATTGCATCATGGTGAAAAAGTTGGGAAAAGTTGGGAAAAAATAAGAAATTTTCATAACTTAGAAAATTTCTAAGTTATGAAAATTTTCCATTTTAAACCCTAATTTTCAAAATTAGGTTTCTTGGTGAACAAGTTTCATGTTTTGACACATCTTGGTGAAAAAATGACCCTTGGCACTTGATTTTGACCAAAAAGTCAAAGCTTGACTTTTCAGTGTACAGTTGATTTTTGATCAGTTGACTGGAAAATTCATCTATCAATCCAATGCTTTTGAGATCTTTTGAACCTTTTGATTAGGTCAAGATGATGCCATTGAGTCCTTTAATCCATGCTTGAACCCAATTTGCCATTGGCTAGGTGAAAAATCAGAAATTGCCCTTCTATAGTCAAAACCCTAAAAATGACCATTTTGCCCTTTTTGTGATCTGATCAAATTTATTGGGGAGTTGTGGTCCAAACTTGATCAAATGGTTCATATGAGTCTATAATGTTAAAGTGGATCAAAAATTATGAGGTTTGACTGTAAATTTTCCACAGTTGACTTTTTCCCTAATACAGTTGATTTTTAGGTCAATTGTCCAATTGATTGGGCAAAAATATGATTCAAGGCTTGAAACTTGGTATGAGAAATCTTAAGAGTCCAACATGAAGCATGAAAGTCACATTGAGCATTGAAAGTCCAAAAATCCCTGTGCAAACTCAAACCCTAATTTCAGGTCAACAGTGCAAGGAGATGTCTTGAGTTGAGCAAACCCTAATCTGGTCTTGAGTCCAAAGAGTCTTGTGAGGGGAAATCTTGATAAAATGAGAGGGAAAATTTTTGGGTACAACAGCTTCCCATGTTCAATCTTCTTGAACCTGAAGAGTTAGATTGGCGAGCTTGTCGTTCGTGACTCGAAGGTAAAAGATGATTTGACACTAGAGTGCCCGTAAATTTGCACTCGTCAAAATGTAGTTGAGAGAATGGGCTAAAAGATGCCATTTGGAGAGGTTGATAGAATCTTGTTGGAGATGGGCTTAAATATTCCATCCAAGGAAGTTGATCGCATAAGAGATTCCTTTGCGAGAGCCCGTATACCTGTTGTTGAGGGGGACTACGCTGGGGAATGCTGGTCCCTGTCGTGGTAGAAATAGAATTTTAGGAGCTTCAGTCGTCCGTTATTCTACTGGGGAATCATCTCTTGGTTGAAGAGGTGAAAATGAATTGCTATTTGGTCGTGCTCCAGGCTTCATAGTGATAAGATCGGCTGTTATCTGGTCGTGTTCCAGGCTTTACAGTGACTTAACGGGGAGATGAGATTAAACTTGCTATCTAGTCGTTCTCCAGGCTTCGCAATTTCTCAATTCTTATCTGGTTGTACTCCAGGCTTTAGAAGGAATTAAGTTGTTATCTGATCGCATCCGGGCTTCAACTTGAATTTAAGGCACACTAATATTCGGTCGATTCTGGTCTTCTTAGTAATTAGCCAACTAAACTGCTTTTTTGGTTGAAATCCAAGTTTCGCAGTATACCTCACTGTTATCTGGTCAAAATCCAGGCTTCACAGTCTTATATTGCTATTTGGTCGAAATCCAGGCTTCACGATACCTTACTTCCTATCTGGTCAAAATCCAGGCTTCAGAAGAAAATCAAATGGTTATCTGGTCGCCTCCGGGCTTCCCTTTGATTTTGGGGCCTACTAATATCCGATTGAATCCGGGCTTCAAAGTAATTGGCCGAGTAAACTGCTTTTTTGGTCGAAATCCAAGTTTCACAGTATACCTCACTATTATCTGGTCAAAATCCAGGCTTCACAGTGTTTTGTAGAGATCAAGATACCATCTGGTTGAACTCGAGCTTCATAGCTTGAATTTAAGGTGTACCACAATCTGGTCAATTCCAGGCTTCATGGTGCTTTATACTGCTATCTGGTCGATTCCAGGTTTCACAATAACTTGCTGGGGATTCAACTATTTTTTCGGTCGATCTCCAGGCTTCATAGTATGATGGAGAAAAAAATCAAGATATTATCCGGTCGAATCTGGGCTTCATAACTTGAACTGGAATAGGAATCTGAGCATTGAGTAAACAATAGAATAGCATCCGTGCCTGGAGCATCTCTAAGCTGTATTTGAGCTTTGAATATTCGTTAAAGATAGCTATTAATTCTATCCTGAAAAAGGTAAAATGTTAGCTGAAACACAAAGTTATGTTGCATGAAATGTATGATGCAATAAATGTGTTTTATCAATGTTTATGATATATGAATGTAATGTATACGCATGTAAGCTGATTAGCTGTCTTGCTGAGGAAAATAAATCCTTAATAGCTGGAGATAATAAAATCTCTGACTGCTGCCAGGGATTCTAAATCCTTGACTACTGTTGGAGATTCAAAACCTTTGTCAACTTCTGTGGGGATGTGGGAATCCTTCACGACTTTCCTGGGGATATAGGGATCCTTCAAGTCTTTAGAGTTGGAATATGATGATCATTCTGTTGTAAGAATAATGCCGAGTGCTGCTTGAGAAACCTGCTTGGGGAGTCCCGAGAACCTTGATGATTGTGGCTGGGGATTGAGAATCTTCAATCTGTTAGGAAATAAGAATAACTCTGCGGGGAGAAAGTTTATTCTGTTGGAGAGTAGTAAAAAAACTTTGTGGGGAATAGCTATACTACTGGAGAGTTTTCAAGAGTTTGGGTTTTATGCCAATCTACTGGGGAGTTATCTGAAGCTGTCGTTTGGTTAGCTGTCAGGCTTCAAAGCAACTTGCTGGGAAATTATCAGGTTCTAAGATAACTTGCAGGGGAATTATCTGGTTTTAAGACAAATCTTTGGGGAGTCGGAGGAAACTGGAGGGTTTTCCCCCGAGGTTTAAAGGTTGGAGTTTTGGACTCCGCTGGGGATTGGGAGTTTGAAAACTTAGCTCTGATGGGGATTTCGAAATTTAACTCCGCTGGGGATATGTATTTCAAGGTTCTAGCTTCGTTGGGGACCTAGATGATGTACTGCAGGGGATTTCTCTTGGAATAGCCTAAAGACGTCTTCCTATACTTTCAACCTATCAGTAATTATTCTTTCTCATTTCATTTATTTATAAACATGTGATTACATTCAAATGCATATGCTCATTTAATAAATCATTGAACGTTTCCAAATAAAACACAAACATAAAAAAGAAGAAAAGGCAAATAGTTTTGTGCACTTTGAAGTATCTTTGTATTAACTTTGTGTAAGTATTTTGTACAAAGGAGACAGACATCCTAGTAAGAGAATGTTGTCAAAAAATGAGAAAAAATCATACAAAGAAAGATGGTTATGTGTGAAAATTCCATGGGGTTCCCATTCTACTATAGCCTTCATAACTCAGGATATCTCATTCATTCGTTGCTTTATCCGAAGATGATTGAGTTGATCAGAAGTCCGGAACTTGTCTGTGAAGAGATTGTCCTTAAAGTGATCCGACGAGACATAGTCATACGCTTTAATTCCCTAACTTTTGCCTGGACCGCCCTTTTGGGTTTTCGATCCACTGGGAAACCCTTTTTTTCCCAAGTCGCCCTTTCGAGTTTTTAACTTGCCGGGTGTACAGATTTTATTTATCCTTAACTTTTGCCTGAACCGCCCTTTCGGGTTTTCGATTCACCGGGATGCCCTTTTTTGCCCAAGTCGCCCTTTCGTGTTTTCAACTTGTCGGGTCGTTTATGCGTAGTATCTTTTGACTATGTCTGCGTTCGCAGGGTGCGGAAGGTCATCGCCGTCCATGGTGGTCAGGATCATTGCCCCACCAGAAAAGATGTTTTTGATCATAAATGGTCCTTCGTAGGTAGGAGTCCATTTTCCCCTGGGATCACTTTGCGGCAAGATGATCCGCTTGATTACAAGATCCCCGACTTGATATACCTGGAGCCTCACTTTCTTGTTGAAAGCCTTGATCATCCGTTTTTGATACGTCTGACCATGACAAACAGCAGTAAGTCGCTTTTCATCAATTAAGTTAAGTTGATCAAGCCGGGTATGAATCCAATCGTCTTCACTCAAACCACCATCCTTCATGATTCTCAAGGAGGGAATCTGAACCTCGATAGGCAAAACAGCTTCCATGTCGTATACCAAAGAATAGGGCATTGCCCCAGTTGATGTACGTGTTGTGGTACGGTACCTGTGCAGAGCAAACGGTAACATCTCATGCCAGTCTTTGTAGGTGACTGTCATCTTTTGAATGATCTTCTTGATATTTTTGTTCGCAGCTTCGACAACACCGTTCATCTTTGGCCGATAGGGAGATGAATTGTGATGTTGAATCTGGAACTGCTCGCACAAAGCGGTGATCATAGTGTTGTTCAGGTTTGTACCATTATCGGTGATGATCCTATCGGGGATACTGTACCGGCAAATAAGGTTCTGCTTGATGAAGCGGGAAACAACATTCTTTGTAACGGATGCGAAGGAAGCTACTTTGACCCACTTGGTAAAGTAGTCAATGGCCACCAGAATGAAGTAGTGTCCATTGGATGTTGTAGGCTTGATCTCTCCAATCATGTTGATTCCCCACATAGTGAATAACCAAGGAGCTGTTAAGACATTGAGAGGAATTGGAGGTATGTGTACCTTGTCCGCATAGATTTGGCATTTATGGCAGGTCCTGGAATGTTGATGGCAGTCAGCTTTCATGGTAGACCAGTAATAGCATGCCCATAGGATCTTCTTAGCCATCGTATGTCCGCTAGAGTGAGTGTCGAAGGTACCATTGTGCAGTTCAGCCATGATTTGTTCAGCTTCAATCTTGTCCACACAACGGAGTAGGATGCAATCATGATTGCGCTTGTATAGGATACCATTGCTCAAGAAGAACTTGGCAGAGAATCTCCTTAAGAACTTTTTATCGTTGACTGAAGCTCCTTCAGGGTATTCTTGCGCCTCGAGATACCTTTTGACTTCATGAAACCAAGGTCGGTCCACTACTTCTTCGGTATTAATCTCGTGACAATGTGCAGGTTCGTCCATCCGCTCAATGGTGATTTGGGGAGCCTCATTATCCCAGTTAAGTTTAAACATGGATGACATTGTAGTTAGAGCATCTGCTAGCTGGTTCTCTTCTCGCGGGAAGTGCTCGAAGGTAATCTGCTCGAAATGAGATAGCAATGTCAAGACATGTTCTTTGTATGGGATGAGATTAGGATGTTTAGTGTCTCATTCTCCTTTGATCTGACTGATGACCAAAGCTGAGTCTCCAAACACAACCAAAGATTTGATTCCCAGGTCTATTACAGCCTTGAGACCAAAGATACAAGCTTCATACTCGGCCATGTTGTTGGTGCAGTTGAAGCAGAGTCTAGCTATGAAAGGTGTATGGCAACCTTGTGGAGAGATGAGCACAGCACTGATACCGTTGCCAAGTGCATTGGAGGCACAATCAAAGTACAGGGTCCATCGGGATCCTTGTTCAGGTCCGTCATACGGTCCGTTATCTTTAATGTTGTCCAATGTCATAATGTCTTCATCGGGGAAGTCAAACTTCATGGATTGGTAATCTTCGACAGCTTGATGAGCCAGATGGTCAGCTAGTACACTCCCCTTTATGGCTTTTTGGGTCGTGTACTGTATATTGTATTCGGTCAGGATCATCTGCCACCTAGCTATTCTTCTAGATAAAGCCGGCTTTTCAAAGATGTACTTGATCGGATCCATCTTAGATATCAGTAGAGTGGTATGAGTTAACATATACTGCCTTAGCCGGCGAGCAGCCCATACCAAAGCGCAGCAAGTTTTCTCGAGCAGTGAGTATCGGGTCTCACAGTCGGTAAACTTTTTGCTAAGGTAATAAATGGCATGTTCTTTTTGGCCAGACTCGTCATGTTGGCCAAGTACGCACCCCATTGAGTTATCCAAAACAGTCAAATACATGATTAGCGGTCTTCCTTCGACGGCAGGCATCAAGATAGGAGGTTCTAGAAAATACTCCTTGATTTTATCGAAAGCAACTTGGCAGTCATCATTCCATTTAACCACCTGATCTTTCTTCAACAGCTTGAAGATTGGCTCACAGGTAGATGTTAGGTGAGAAATGAACCTTGTAATGTAGTTTAGGCATCCCAAGAAACCTCTGACCTCCTTCTCAGTGCGAGGGGCAGGCATTTCTTGTATAGCTTTGACTTTAGCACGATCAACCTCGATGGCTTTGTTGCTGACGATGAATCCCAAGAGTTTACCGGACCTGACTCCGAAAGTGCACTTGTTAGGGTTCAGTCTGAGCTTGTACTCCTTCAGCCTGACAAACAGCTTCTACAAATGGTTGAGGTGTTCTTCTTCTGTCTGTGAACGGGCTATCATGTCGTCTACGTAGACTTCAATCTCATGATGTATCATGTCATGAAACAAAGCTACCATGGCGCGCTAATAAGTTGCCCCGGAATTCTTCACTCTGAATGGCATCACTTTATAGCAGAAGGTACCCCATTATGTAACAAAAGTAGTTTTCTCCATGTCTTCAGGGGCCATTTGGATCTGGTTGTACCCTGAAAATCCATCCATGAAAGAAAATACCTTGTGCTGAGCTGTATTGTCAACCAAGATGTCAGTGTGCGGTAGTGGAAAGTCATCTTTAGGGCTAGCCCTGTTTAAGTCTCTATAATCCACGCACATTCTCACTTTGTCGTCCTTCTTAGGCACGGGCACAATGTTAGCAACCCATTATGGATAGGAAGTAACAGCAAGAAACCCAGCATTGAACTGCTTCATCACTTCGGCTTTGATCTTTTCAGACATATCGGGCCTCATTCGGCGGACTTTCTGCTTAATTGGTGGACAGTCTTCTCTTGTAGGGAGACGGTGAACCATAATATCTGTATCGAGCCCCAGCATGTCTTCGTAAGACCAGGTGAAGATCTCAACATATTCATTCAACAGCTGAACTAAGCGCTCTTTGACACTTGGCTCTAGGTTGGCACCCACTCTAACTTCTTTTCTGTCTTCAACAGTACCCAAGTTGATTGTCTCTAACAGCTCTTCATGGGGCAGAATATCCCTTTCTTCCTGTTGTAACAGCCTAGCCAATTCTCCAGGCACCTCACAATCTTCATCACCTTCGTATTCGGCATGATTGACCAGATCTTCAGAGTCACTGAAGGCCATAGCAGAATCGTTACCCATGGAATTCGGAATGGAAGGGTACCTGCATTTGTGAGTGTGGGTGTGTGTAAGGGACAGCCACCTTTAAACAAATAAAATGTAAAAAGAAAGAAAATGAACACAAAAGTTTATATGTGAAAACGTACATGATTCATTAAAATGACATATGAAGATGAAAAATCAAACCCTTACAAATGGACCTATATAACTCGGGTAAGGCACAAGGCAAAAAGTGTACGAATTGTTTAAGAATTATTACAGACCAACATAAATTTTTGAAAGATAAATTACTGATTTATGAAAGTAATGGGAACAAAGTCCTTTGCCTCTCAGTTGTTCAATCCTCCGCCAACAGTTGTAAAGATCCAGTCTTCAAAGTTGCTCTCCTCTTCACCATCCTCTAAAGCATTGACTCCATGATGGGTGATCTTCAACGGTGGCCCTCCAGCCCGGGAGCGGCGCAAAGCCTTTTGAGCAAAAGCAGTGAAACCCAAGCCGAATTTATCTGTCTTGAAAGGAAAGTCTGGTAGCTGACCCCTGTAAGATTAAGATTGCGCCTAAGAGGGGGGGTGAATTAGGTGGTGGTCGATTTTTGACTTATTTTATACTTTCTGGTTTTGATTTAGTGCTTTGAAAACTGTAGAGTGCAGAAAGTAAAGAGACACGGAGAATTATCCTGGTTCCTTCCACACCCCGGAAGTACGTCCAGTCCCCTTGCAAACACGCAAGAGATTTTACTATATTGTTAGAACTTTTACAAGACTCTTCCTAGTCTTATCCACTAAAGAACCTAACAAATAACCAAGAACACCCTCTTGGATTTCCAATAAGTCTAATGAGAACAATCCTCTCAAAAGATACCTCTTGTTTCCAATAATGGACAACAAGGAACAAAAGTAATCTAATACTTAATTCCAACAATCCTGGAAATAAGTTACACTTTGTATGTTTTTATGAAGTATGATTTCTTGAAAGATGTTGATCACATAGAGTGACTTCTTTGAAGTTTCTTCTTTCTTCTCTTGTAAGCAATTCAAACTGTAACACAATGGTTAGATAATGCTCAAAGATTTCTGTTCTTTATATGTGTGAAAGTGCAGAAAATCTTTGTTCTTAAAAGTTAAGAAATATGAAGTTTGAATATTTTACAAAGTTCAGATTTTATTGCAAGAGAAGAGTTGTTTATGATTTGAAATATTTTGTAATATATAGTAATCAAGATACCTTTCCAAAAGGACACTTTTCTGTTTGTAAAACTTGACAAGATGCAATGTTTGATCATGCAACTATTGGAGAAAAGGTATGAAGGATATCTTGAAACCAGTTCAGATTTTTCAAATTTTTCAATGTGCAAATCGATTAACATAACATGCAAATCGATTGCACGTGTTTGTAACATTCAGAATTTCAAAAAATTTGAAGTGTAAATCGATTAGCATGTTGTGTCAATCGATTTACAAGTGTTAAAAAATCAGTTTGTTCTGTGATCAATCGATTTACACAACCTGTAAATCGATTGCTGGCAGGAGCAAACAGTTTTTAAAAAAAACATGTGTAAATCGATTTACACAAGATGTTAATCGATTTACAGCAGAGAAAAACTTAAAAATTGTTTTGAAATATAATTGAAGAGATGTGGCAAGTGTGTATATCATTTTTGAGCATTTCTAATCAATGTAGTTTAATTGAGACTTGATATACTTGATTGCTTGCCAAGTTCCTTGAAGCTTTGAGTGAATGATGCTTTAAGATGATTTCCACTTCTTTTCCTTCTTTCCATAATGCTTGTTTGTCTTTCATCAAACTAGCTTGTTTGTCTTTCATCAAAACTAAAGTTGAGTTGAGGCTTGAGATTACATTCTCCCCCTTTTTGATGATGACAAACCATCTTTCTTTATGAGTTGTTCAGAATTGGAGCAAAAAGTGTTTTCTCCCCCTGAGAAGATTTCTCCCCCTTTGGAGAAAAAGATTTGAAAGCTTGCCCTGTAAAGACAATGAAAACAAACAACCATAAAGTGCCATTACATCCTTCTCCCCCTTTGACATTATCAAAAAGAAGGGAAAGATGCAACAAGAAAGTATACCAGAAAGAAATGTATAGGAACATGAATGAAAAACACAAAACTTTCAAAATTATTGAACAAAGTTTTAAAAACACAATACATAAAATGAACAAAATAAAGCAAGACAAAATCCATAATGATACTTATAATAAGAATTTAATAACATTGATCAAGAACATTTTAGAAAGGTCCTTGATAAGGAAATTGTTGTTGAAGAGGTGGTTCGGTGTATTGAGGAGGCGGAGGTGCAGGATTGGTTGGGTCGTATGGAGGGATATGAAGATGTGAATAAAGATATGAAAATTGTTGGTTCACATCATTCTGAAAAGCATCTATTCGAGATGAGGTAGAGTCATTTATCTCAGTCCATCGAGCATTGATGTTAGAATTGAGAGAAGAAAACTTTTGCGTCATGAAATCCATAACATCTTGATTTGTTGGACCAGAAGAAGAAGCAGGAGGAGGAACTTCATGGTCTTCTTCATCTGCATTATTACCTTCATCGCCGACAACATCTTCTCCAATGTAAGTGATGGTTTTTGCTTCAGCATTGAAATGAACACCCATCCTTGAATCAACATTTTTGATGGAGATCCTAGTGGTGATTGGATCCATTTCAATCCGCTCAAATCCAGTGAAATCTATATCAAAAGCTGCCATAATCCTTGTAATGAAATATGCATATGGTAGAAAGGTGGCCCTTGCGGCAATTTTTAGCATATGCACCACAATCAATTTTGCCCAATTAACCGGGATTCCATTTTTCCTTGCATAGATGATTTGCAATTCTAGGTCGGTCACTGTACAATGATTCCCTGCTCTAGGAAACAGAATATACACCAGAAAATAGTGAAACAACCTATCATCAATATGGAAATTTCCAGCACTCCATGTGTCCCTAGCTGAAGTAACCCCGCCAAGACTTCGAATCCGCTTGGCACGGTATTCAGATTCTGATAACCTTCCAATGCTATAGAAAAATTCTCGCTTCTGATAGTTTTCCCAAGCAGCATCTTCTGGATCATAGAGGGTACTTCCAGAATATGGAATGTTCAAAATTCTGCCAATAGTTTTGGAATACAGAGGGATTCTTTTTCCAAGGACATATGTATAACATTTGTTGTTGTCATAGCACATATTGCTGTAGAAAATTCTAACCAGATCCGGGTAATAGAAACCATGTGAAGATATTAATGGTTCTAAACCATAAGCAATGAAATCTCTTTGAAACGAGAAGCATTCATCTGGAAAAGTAGATAACATACCAAACTTTGGAGTAGAGATGATTTTCTTTTGAAAATGCTTGAGAAATCTGTCCCGCTGTGGATCCGAGAGGTACTCGAGCACAGAGTTTTCAGATGTTGACGAAGCTTGCTTCTTTCCTTTCTCTGAGGCAGAGGCTTTTCTCTTGGGAGCCATGGATCTTGTTAGGGTTTTGAAAAGAGAGATATAGAGTTCTTTGTGTTGTTATGTGAGAGAGTGTGTTGGTGTTATGAGATAGTTTTGGTGAGTTTAAATAATATAGAGAGTAAGTGAGGTCTTTATGAGGTTTTAATTTGGTGATTTGGTCAAGGTTTCATTGATTGGGCAATAATAAGATGGGAGGTTGAGAGACAATGAATGTTTGACCAATATATTAAAATCTCATACAAGTATCACATGTTAAACAATAAATTTCATAGAGAGAATACACAGAAAATGCTTCAGATTCTGTGGTAAATCGATTTGCCCCTTGGTTAAATCGATTTACACAGAACATTTTTATAAAAAATAATTTTCGTTCAGTGGTAAATCGATTTACATATTGTGTAAATCGATTTACACACAAGATTTTATTAAAAGAAATTATTTGCTTCAGTAGTAAATCGATTGACATATGGTGTAAATCGATTTACTTAAAGAAAAAATTTAAAACATCATTATTTTTAACATTTGAAACAATGTCTAACCACATATATATGTACATTAAGGTATAGTTAAGGATTGAGTGCACCTTAAATATCTTGTTCATCGAGGATTCCAAGTTCACGACGAATTTTGAAAAATGCATCCTTTGCAAGTGGTTTTGTGAAGATGTCCGCGAGTTGATTTTGAGTGTCCACGAATGTGATCTCGACATCTCCTTTGAGTACATGGTCTCGGATGAAATGATGTCTGATGTCAATATGTTTCGTCCGGGAATGCATAACTGGATTTTTCGTAATATTGATCGCGCTTGTGTTATCACATCGAAGAGGAATGCATCCAAGGTTTACTCCATAGTCAAGTAATTGTTGTTTTAGCCAAAGAATTTGAGCGCATCCACTTCCAGCCGCAATGTATTCTGCTTCGGCAGTGCTGAGAGCTACGCTTGCTTGCTTTTTGCATGACCATGAAACCAAGGCATTTCCAAGAATGTGACATGTTCCACTAGTACTTTTGCGATCAGTTTTGCAACCTGCATAGTCAGCATCAGAATAACCAACTAGATTGCACATACTACCTTTTGGATACCATAATCCGACGTTGGTTGTTCCTTTGAGATATTTTATTATGCGCTTGACTACTGCAAGGTGAGACTCTTTAGGATTGGCTTGATATCTTGCACATAGGCAAACGCTGAACATAATGTCAGGTCTACTTGCTGTTAAATAAAGGAGTGAGCCAATCATTCCACGATACTTAGTTATGTCAATAGAATTCCCTGATTCATCTGGATCAAGATAGGTGCCGGATCCCATTTTCTTCACAAAAATCTTCAAATAGACTGTTTTGGAACTCTCCACCGTGATCACTTCGAATTGATGTTATCTTTGATGACTTCTCATTTTGAACTTGTTTTGCATATCTCTTGAATGCCTTGAATGCTTCATTCTTGTGTACTAAAAACAAAGTCCAAGTGAAACGGGAAAAATCATCTACAATAACTAATGCATAAATGTTACCTCCGAAGCTTCTTGTTCTAGATGGACCAAAAAGATCCATGTGCAACAATTGAAGTGGTCTTGTTGTTGAAACCACATTCTTTGGTTTGAAAGTTGATTTGGTCTGTTTGCCCTTTTGGCATGCACTACATAATTTGTCTTTGATGAACTTCATCTTTGGTAGACCAATAACTAAGTCATGCTTAACCAATTTGTTCAAGTGCTCCATGTGAATGTGAGCAATCCTCTTATGCCATAACCAAGCGTCATTGTTGTTTACCATAAGACATTGTACCTTCATAGACAAATCATCTAGAGTAATCACAAAAATATTGTTAGATCTTATACCTTTGAGTTTTACCTCATTGGTTGCCTCATCCATAATAAGGCATTCTTCTTTGTTGAATTTGATCTTGAACCCTCTATCGCAAAGTTGACTTATGCTAAGAAGGTTGTGCTTTAATCCTTCAACATAGAGAACATCCTCAATTTGAATGGATGGAGGTGTGCCAACTATTCCAACGCCAAGAATCTTTCCTTTGGTGTTGTCTCCATAGGTGACATACCCTTTGGCTTTATGTACTAGATATGAAAATTGGTGTACATCTCCTGTCATATGCTTTGAACATCCACTGTCAAGATACCAAACATTTGAAGTGGATTTCAAGCATACCTACAAAAACAAATTATTTCTTGTTAGGTACCCAAGTTGCCTTGGGTCCTTCATAGTTAGTTCCCTTTTTCACCCATGCATAATGTCCACTAGCCATACTGAAATTTCTAATATAGCATGCATTTGGTGTGTGTCCAATAATACCACAGTAAAAACAGTTTGGAACAAATTTGCTCTTGTATCTAGGCATTTGTTTTCTTTTAGATACATTAACCTTTTTCTTTTGATGATTATGAACAACTTGCTTCTTTTCTACTTTCTTGGGATTGGAACTATTACTAGCCTTTACAAAAACAGTGGGATTGTTACTTGGTTTCTTAGTATTCACATAACCAAGACCTCTTTTATCATTTGGATAACGTTGTTGGCTTAGTAATCCTTCCAATCCTATTTGTCCTTTTTCATATCGTTCAATGACTCTTTTCAATTGAACAATTTGAAAGACATTTGATTCACACTTGGAGCATGCAAAGGTTTCCTTTTCTTTAATAAAATTCTGTTTTTGAAGATCAAAATCTTTAGTCATGGTGTCAATTTTTTCTAGACAAATTAGAAGTTCTTTTTCTTGTTTTGACACCTTTTTGTATAAACTTTTGCATTCTTTCAAGAGTTCATCAATTGCACCTTGAACATCATCATCAAAAAGATTAAATTCATTACTAACCTCTTCTTCATTGTCGGAGTGATGTGATGCCATTAAGGCTAAGTTTGCACATTCGTCGCTTTCCGATTCCGATGAACTGCTCATATCATTATCTTCCCATGCTATGTAGGCTTTCTTTTGTTTTGAGTCCTTTCCTTTGAATCCATTTTTCTTTGGGAGATTTGGACAGTTTGGCTTGATGTGTCCTTGCTTTCCACATTCATAACATGAGACATCTTGAGTTGATGTGGAGGCTTCTCTTTTCTTGAAGTGCTTTCTCTTATGTGCATGAGATCCGCCTTTGTCATTTCTGCCAAAAAACTTCCCAAGTCTTTTCACTAGAAGCATGAAATTTTCATCTTCTTCCGGATTGTCTTCTTTTACCACTTCTTTTGAATCAATTTTTAAGGCAATGTTTTTGGACTTCTTTTCTAGATTCTCATGTTTTTCAAGTCTACCGAGTTCCGTTTCGTATTCTTGAAGTTTGCCGAATAATGTAGCGGAAGTCATTGCGGAGAGACTCTTCTTTTCCGAGATTGCCGTTACCTTTGGTTGCCATTCCCTAGTCAATGATCTAAGGATTTTCAAGTTGAGTTCATCATTTGACAGGGTTTTACCAAGAGCAATTAAGTGATTTGTCAAATGCACAAATCTCTTTTGTAAGTCAAGAATGGATTCTCCGGGCTGCATTCGAAATAGTTCATATTCTTGACTCAAGGTATTTAGCCTTGATCTTTTTACTTCAGCCGTTCCTTCATGAGTTTGAACCAAGGTATCCCAAATTTCCTTTGTTGTTTTGCAGTTTGAGACACGGAAAAATTCGTCCATACTGAGTGCACCTTGAAGAAGGTTTATTGCCTTTTTGTCATAGAGAACTTTCTTTTTATCATCGTCGTCCCATGCAGTTTTGGGCTTTGCAGACCCAATGCCATTGATTACCGTTATCGGGATAAATGGACCATTTTCAACAGCATCCCATACTTCCTCTCCTTGTGCTTCTAAATGCGCCTTCATGCGTATTTTCCAAAAGTCAAAATATTCACCACAGAATAGAGGAGGCTTGTTGTTACTACCACCATCTCTGAAAACTGGTTGATGATTTGCGGAAGCCATTCTGGATCTCTAGGAGCAGGTTACCTATAACCTGCTCTGATACCAATTGTAAGATTAAGAATGCGCCTAAGAGGGGGGGTGAATTAGGTGGTGGTCGATTTTTGACTTATTTTATACTTTCTGGTTTTGATTTAGTGCTTTGAAAACTGTAGAGTGCAGAAAGTAAAGAGACACGGAGAATTATCCTGGTTCCTTCCACACCCCGGAAGTACGTCCAGTCCCCTTGCAAACACGCAAGAGATTTTACTATATTGTTAGAACTTTTACAAGACTCTTCCTAGTCTTATCCACTAAAGAACCTAACAAATAACCAAGAACACCCTCTTGGATTTCCAATAAGTCTAATGAGAATAATCCTCTCAAAAGATACCTCTTGTTTCCAATAATGGACAACAAGGAACAAAAGTAATCTAATACTTAATTCCAACAATCCTGGAAATAAGTTACACTTTGTATGTTTTTATGAAGTATGATTTCTTGAAAGATGTTGATCACATAGAGTGACTTCTTTGAAGTTTCTTCTTTCTTCTCTTGTAAGCAATTCAAACTGTAACACAATGGTTAGATAATGCTCAAAGATTTCTGTTCTTTATATGTGTGAAAGTGCAGAAAATCTTTGTTCTTAAAAGTTAAGAAATATGAAGTTTGAATATTTTACAAAGTTCAGATTTTATTGCAAGAGAAGAGTTATTTATGATTTGAAATATTTTGTAATTATATAGTAATCAAGATACCTTTCCAAAAGGACACTTTTCTGTTTGTAAAACTTGACAAGATGCAATGTTTGATCATGCAACTATTGGAGAAAAGGTATGAAGGATATCTTGAAACCAGTTCAGATTTTTCAAAATTTTCAATGTGCAAATCGATTAACATAACATGCAAATCGATTGCACGTGTTTGTAACGTTCAGAATTTCAAAAAATTTGAAGTGTAAATCGATTAGCATGTTGTGTCAATCGATTTACAAGTGTTAAAAAATCAGTTTGTTCTGTGATCAATCGATTTACACAACCTGTAAATCGATTGCTGGCAGGAGCAAACATTTTTTAAAAAAAACATGTGTAAATCGATTTACACAAGATGTTAATCAATTTACAGCAGAGAAAAACTTAAAAATTGTTTTGAAATATAATTGAAGAGATGTGGCAAGTGTGTATATCATTTTTGAGCATTTCTAATCAATGTAGTTTAATTGAGACTTGATATACTTGATTGCTTGCCAAGTTCCTTGAAGCTTTGAGTGAATGATGCTTTAAGATGATTTCCACTTCTTTTCCTTCTTTCCATAATGCTTGTTTGTCTTTCATCAAACTAGCTTGTTTGTCTTTCATCAAAACTAAAGTTGAGTTGAGGCTTGAGATTACAACCCCATATTGTGCTTCCTCCTTCTTCAATCACAGCCTTCACATCTTTGAGGGATGACATTCGGGACACAGGTTTAGTAATGATGGGTACAGAAGACACCGTCCTGGTTTCTGCAATCTCCTGAGCTACCTCCTCAAAGTGTTGGAAGGGGTCTCGATGAATTCACCATCCAATTCCACACAGCGGAAAGAATTTAGATGGCTTATCATGTACTCCTCTTCGCCGTGAACTTTTATAATTTTCCCCTGGACAAGGTACTTGAGCATTTTGTTCAGAGAAGAAGTGACGGCCACAGCATTGTGGATCCAGGGTCTTCCCAACAAGCAAGAATAGGAGGGACGGATGTCCATCACATAAAATGTGGAGTTGAAAGTTTCAGTTCCCACTTTAATCGGGATGTCCACCTCCCCGTGGACCATCCTTTTAGAACCATCAAAGGCTCTGAAAATGATATTGTTGGGCTTCAGGGTTAAACCTTCACAGTCCAATTTGTCCAATGCTTTCTTCGGCAAGACATTTAAAGACGGCCCAGTATCAACCAGAACGTGAGCTAGAGTAGTCCTTCTGCATTCCACTGAGACATGCAAGGCGTCATTATGCTTTCTCCATTTAGATGTTAAATCGGCATCGGAGAAGCCAAGACCATTGTCTACTGTTAGGCTAGCTACACATTCCTAGAACTGGTCCGCGGAGGTTTCATGTGGCACGTGGGCCGTCTTCAAGAATCTGATCAGGGCTTTAGCATGAGCTTCGGAACAGAGCAACAGGGCCAACATAGAGATTTTTGAGGGGGTTTGCCCCAGTTGCTCCACAACATCTCGCTTTTCTTAATTATTTTCAAAATCTCTTCCATTTCCTTTTGAGTGGTCTCAGGGATGACCAAAGGCTGAGCTCTCATCCTGATGGGTGCTTCTTGGATCCCCTTCCCTTTATCAGCAGCAACAGCAGAGGGTACAACCACGGGAGTTACAACTTCTTCAATAACTAGAGTTCTCGCAGATATGTTGACCGGCACAGGAGTAACCTTAGGAGAAATTGAGGGTTCGAAGACTTCCCTTGGAGGAGAAATCTCCGGAGAGAAAATTCTTCCACTGTGGGTGATTTTACTCGTTCCAGCAATATTTCCTATGTCAGAAGTCTCTTCATCAGAACTCTTCGACTGATTCAATTTGTTTAATACCGTGGTAGAAGATCTCTCCCCCATAGTTCCACGGTATTGATTTGTTGGACTTGTACGGGATAGGCCCCGGCATGGTTATCTTCAGAGGTACAATCTTCGGATTGGATGTAATCTTAACAGGTCTTTTGGGGACCTTGGAAAGATTGGCGGATATGGTAATTATAGCAACATCATTGACAGGAGTCGGTGTAACAGGAGTCTTCTCAAAAAGGATTTCTTGATTATCCATTAGGCGTTGGATGCCTAACTTCAACAACGGACAGTCGGTTGGTAAGGATGAACAAAGGCAGCAATCTTTTTCACATCCTGGGAAAATCCCAGCCTTCAACAAATTTAGCTTGATTATCGGTAACAGAGTCATCAAATCATCAACAGTAGCAACAAAAAGATCTTCTTCAACAGCATGGGCATTGTGGCCATGCTTTGGCATTGGGGCAGAGATCACATTCGGCTTTTCAGGGGCGTCGAATTCCACTTCCTTAGCGTCTATTAAATCCTGAATCTTATTCTTGAGGGCCCAACAACTGTTGGTGTCGTGCCCCAGGTTGTCTGAATGATAAGCACATTTGGTGTTGGCATGGTAGTAAGGAGAAGTTGTATTCGGGTTTTGTGGGGCCTCTCTCAAACTGGTAAGGTTTAACTTCAGGAGTTGGGGGAGAACCTGAGCAGGCGTCATGTTTATTTTGGTGGATTTCCTAGCAGGCCTTTCCGCCCTTTGTTGGTTGGTTCTGGGTTGATTTTTTCTGGGCTGATCAGCTGCAGACTTCTGAATCATTACGGCCCCCACCGTTGGCCGGTGCTCAACTCTTTCTTGACTTCTTTGAGAGTAGACAGCTGATACTTCTTTCTTTGCTGGAAAAGGCTTTTTAATGGCAGCGGAAGCAGATGCATCTTTCTGAATTTTGCCGCTCTTGATTCCGACTTCAACTCTCTCACCAATTAAAATTAACTCGGTGAACCCCACAGACGAACTTCCTATCAGGTGATTGAAGAATGGACCTGACAGAGTCCCCAAGAACATATCAACTAGCTCCCTCTCAGATAGAGGTGGTTGCACTCGCCCCGCCAAGTCTCTCCATTTCTGGGCATACTCTTTAAAACCTTCATTTGAGACCATGCCCATACTCTGTAATTGAGTACGGGTTAGTGCTAAGTCCGCATTATATTGATATTGTCTGTAGAAGGCAACAGCCAAATCCTCCCAATTATGCACGTCGGACCTCTCTAGCTAGTAGAACCAATCCAACTGCGTCCCCGAAAGACTGTCCTGGAAGAAATGGACCCACAGATCCTTGTTAGAAGAATGTGGTTGGATTTTTCTGACGTAAGACCGTAGGTGCATCTTTGGGCAAGACACCCCCATCGTATTTAGCAAAAAGAGGCACTTTAAACTTGGGGGGAATGACAATCCCAGAAACCAACCCTAACTCTTCGAAATCCAGACCAGGCACCCTTTGCACCTCCATAGCTGCCAGACACTCTTCCAGATTCTTATATTTGTCGTCTGCAGAAGGGTACTGCTGTTCAGAATAGTCTCCATCCTCTTCTTCCTCTTTTTCCTCAGACTCAGATGGCAGTGCAGCTCCCTTTCCTTTTCCTACCCCTTCATCAGATGTTGAGGGGAAATCCAGGACCCTTCTAGTTTGACCTTCAAATCTTCTACCCAAAGTAGCCACACCAACTATTTTCTTTTTCTTTTTCTATTTTTCCTTCTCCTTCTCTAACAGAGCTTTAAGATCCTCCTGACCCTTTGCCAAGGTCATGAGTAGTTGTTGGAACTGTGAATTCTGCGCTTGCAAATCTTTGATCGTCTGCTCTATATCCATCTTGCTAAATTAAACAGCAGAGAGATAAGGAAACCTGGTGTGAAGACCTATTTATGCATATGATGAATGAAATGTATTCATGTAATGCATTAAAGGATTCAGAAATTCAAATTTGTTTTAAACAAAAAGAACACACGTCATATTAATAAGATATAATTGTTAGTACATAAATGCCCCATGGGAAGAATAATACAAAATTCTAATGTAAAAAGATGTTGCGCATCCTCTTTGGTGCAATGTAGGTGTTGAGAGTCTACTCTTCATGGAGTTGACGAGTAAGTTCTAAAACCTTCTTCTCACTGGCGTAGAATTGGGCTTCAAAAGTATTGCGTTCTCCCTTGAGCTGTATCCAACTCCTTTGTAAATCTTCTAGTGATGTTGGCATGTCAGGATGTAGGAGGGTGTATGGAACCTCTCCTTCCATAACAGGCTCTTTGATCACAGGAAGAATGTAGGGGTAAGGCATCATAAGACTCTGGGCGCGGGTTCGTACCCACTTGAGGTAAGGCCCAAGGGGGATGGAATTCTTGTGTCCCAATGTCTTATTGTCCACCTTGTTAGGAATCCTCCAAGCTCGGATAAACCTTTGCCGAAGTCCTTGAGCGTTGTTGTCAAAGTCAAAAACTAAGTCTGGAATCAGCATGTCATGTGGGCCATTCCTTCGGGCATACCCAAACTGTCTCAGTACCAAGCAGGGGTTGTAGGTAATGCCTCCCCTAATGCCAAGTAGTGGGACATTAGGGAATTCCCCATAACTATCAATGATGATGACATTTTCTCTGGACCGAGAACACCAATGAACATCCGAATGTGTAAGAGTCATCAATCGTTGTGACCACCTCAAGCCTTTCTCATTCTTCAAGACTGGCTGGGGAAAGTGAGAAATAAACCACCTTGCTAGAAGAGGAGTGCAGCACATGAGAACACCTATTTTCCTCATTGTTTGTGTGTGAAATGAGTGGAGGATGTCCCCAAGCAATGTAGGCACAGGATTCCGAGATATGAAAATCTTGATGTAAGTTTAAGAATGCGCCTAAGAGGGGGGGTGAATTAGGTGGTGGTCGATTTTTGACTTATTTTATTCTTTCTGGTTTTGATTTAGTGCTTTGAAAACTGTAAAGTGCAGAAAGTAAAGAGACACGGAGATTTATCCTGGTTCCTTCCACACCCCGGAAGTACGTCCAGTCCCCTTGCAAACACGCAAGAGATTTCACTATTTTGTTAGAACTTTTACAAGACTCTTCCTAGTCTTATCAACTAAAGAACCTAACAAATACCAAGAACACCCTCTTGGATTTCCAATAAGTCTCTTGAGAACAATCCTCTCAAAAGATACCTCTTGTTTCCAACAATGGACAACAAGGAACACAAGTAGTCTAATACTTAATTCCAACAATCCTGGAAAAAAGTTACACTTTGTATAATTTTATGAAGTATGATTTCTTGAAAGATGTTGATCACATAGAGTGACTTCTTTGAAGTTTCTTCTTTCTTCTCTTGTAAGCAATTCAAATTGTAACACAATGGTTAGATAATGCTCAAAGATATATGTTCTTATATGTGTGAAAGTGCAGAAAATCTTTGTTCTTAAAGTTAAGAAATATGAAGTTTGAATATTTTACAAAGTTCAGAATTATTGCATAAGAGAAGAGTTGTTTTTTAATTTGAAAGATTTAGTATTTAAAGTACTCGAGATACCTTTCCAAATGGACACTTTTCTGTTTAAAAAACTTGAGAGGATGCAATGTATGACCATGCATCTATTGGAGAAAAGGTGTGAAGGATATCTTGAAACCAGTTCAGATTTTTCAAAAGTTACAATGTGTAAATCGATTAACATAAGATGTAAATCGATTGCACGGGTTTGTAACATTCATGTTTTCAAAAAATTTGAAGTGTAAATCGATTAGCATGTTGTGTAAATCGATTTACAAGTGTTAAAAATTAACTTAGTTCTGTGATTAATCGATTTACACTTCATGTAAATCGATTGCTGCCAGAAACAATCAGTTTTTGAAAAAGCATGTGTAAATCGATTTACATCAAGTGTTAATCGATTTACATTAGTTAAAAACTTAAATTTTGTTTTAAAAATTAAGTGAAGTGTTGTGGCAAGTGTGTATATCATTTTTGAGCATTTCTAATCAATGTAGTTCAAATGAGAATTGATATACTTGATTGCTTGCCATGATCCTTGAAGCTTTGAGTGAATGATGCTTTAAGCTAATTCCACTTCTTTTCCTTCTTGCCATAGTGCTTGTTTGTCTTTTAGCAAAACTAGCTTGTTTGTCTTTCATCAAAACTAAAGTTGAGTTGAGGCTTGAGATTACACTTGACAACATTCACATCTATAAGTTGATCAGGGTTTGGGAACAAAACCAACCCATAGATGAGAAGAGACACAATCTCCTCAAAAGCTTGCAGATCTAGAGAATTCCAGCAGTCTTGAGTTTCTCAAACAGGAACTTTGCCAAGAAACCCTTGACACCACTTCTGGTTTCCCAATGGCCTATGATATCAGATGGTTGCAAGTGTAGGGCTTGAGCAACATCTTCAGGCTTTGGATCTCTTTCCGTACCGTTATAGGGTAGTTGATGGAGAATAGGAATCCTCAGGAGTTGAGAAAATTCCTCCAAAGTAGGCACTAACTGGTAATCAGGAAATGTGAAGCAGTGGTGTAGGGGGTCAAAGAACTGGAAGAGAACTTTCACCATGTCTTCCTCTGTACTGGAGTTGACCAAGTTGAGAAGTCGACCATGTCTTTCAGTGAATGGAGAATACTCTGGAATCTTGGAAGCAAGCTCCTTGAGTTGAGGAGGAATTCTCACAAGGTTGACCTGGATTGTTTTCCTGCGAAGTGATTCCATAACCTACAAAATAGGAACAAAGATGAAGATCCAAAATCCTTGAAATGGTTAGTGGATGCAAATGATGCTTTCATGATGTCCATGATGTTATGCACAAGTATATGTACAAACAAATCACACAAGTTCCTAGTTTCAGGCTTGCATGGATTTTCATAGGTAAGTACTCTCTTGAAGTTTAGTTGGCTCAACCTGTCCTATAAACAGTAACCGGGTTCTAAGGAGCTCAATATCACTAGATTATTTTCTGTGTTCATTGTTTCAATTTAGGCACTTTAATGACGACCGAAATATTCCAAGAAAACAACCCTCAATGAGTGTAGTATCGAGTATCTACCAACTTCGGACTACACCAAAGCCGGTCATCTCACTACCCCTAAAAAGGCCAAGATGGTCAAGTAAAGGTTCTAAAAGTCCATTAGTGCTTCATGACATCACTCAGCGGCCCCGTATTCTCTTTGATTGACTCAAAGGCTACCGGTACCCACAAATATGTTGCACTAATATAGCTATTGCTTTAGCCATGTCGGTATACCCCGCACAGTTTCCACAACGTATTGTTATTTACCTATGAATGTTTCCCAAATCCGGGTAGAGGATTCAAACCCAAACAATAGAACCAAATGTAAAGCAATCAAGGCAAACAAGATAAGCATGTAAAGGTGATCTAAACCCTAAGGTAACCCCGCTTTTAGAAAATTCCCCAGCAGAGTCGCCAATTCTGTGATACGGTGGAAGAACTGACTTGAGGTTTTGCGTTTGTATTCGCAAATGTTTCGGTTTAGCAAGAGTCGCCACCAACTTTTTATTTTATCCAAAGGAAAGGTCAAAAAGCACTGGAAAGAACATTGAGATGTTTTCTTGGGTTTGGGGGGTAGATTATGAAAAGGGAAGGTGCTAGCACCCTTTTCATCCATGGTTTTCCATGGGCTCTTAGTTACTTGTTTAGATCACTTGCTTTTGCTTTTCAATTGTTTAAAATGGTGCTTTTGTGTCTGGTTTTGAAAGCATTTTGAAAAGAGGCCTTTGTTTAGGCAACCTTTTTAATAATTCTTGTTTGAATGTATACAAAGGTGTTTGTCTTTTGAAAAGATGTTTCAATGTTTGAAAGTTTGTTTTGGGAAATGTTTTGAAGTTGTGTTGTATGTTTTTGAAAATAGCAAGGATGTTTGCAAGAGATCAAGTAACTAGGAGTTGTCTACCCTACTCAAAGATCTTTCCTACACATTTTTAACCCTTTGACATTGTTGTTTTACCATTGTATTTGGTAAACAACCTTGTGTTTAGATGTTAGACGGGACGGGTGTGGGTCATCGTATGGCCATGATAACAATGTTGCCAAGTATCTTAGCAAGTTTTTGAGGGACTAGATCATTTTTGTATAGGCAACCAAGATAGCATCATCGAGGGACTATGATCTTTTTGTTTTGTTTTTGTTTTGCCAAGATACCTAGCATGCATACCATGGCCATGTTTTTAAGGAAACAAGTGGATGAAACCCTAGGGGTGCTTGTGTGTATTGTGTTGTCATTTTTCATGCTTTTTCGTCTTGAGTTTAATCATGCTATTTGTTTGATTTTTATTCTTGCATACAAACCCTAATTTACTAAGCATGCATATAAAAAGCAATAAAATGCGAAAACTAAATCTACGACTATTACAATATTGATATGGGGAGGGGGATACAAGTTTGAATAGGGGGTATTTTGCACAAAAATAAAGCCCTAATTCAACTATTACAACCAAATTGAATTCATTGTACAAATAATAAATTGCCAAATATTTAAATATGCAAAAATATAAATATGCATAAAATGTTTTTGATATTAATTTTTATGTATGTAAACAAAAATATTTAAGTCTTAAAAAAAAGAAAATAAAAGATTTTTTTTGGAAAGGGTGAAAACCCTAATTTTGGTTTTAAAAGAAAATGCATTATATTATTCATTTATACATTTTTATATACAAGAAAATAAATAAAAATATATACAAAAGTGCTAAAAAATAATATTTGTGAGAAAATAATATTTTAAGTGTATAATATAATAAAATAAAAATATGTAAGTATTTTAATTTTATTTACAAATTTATTTAAGAAAATAAAAGTATTTTAAACTAAATAAACTATTTTTGTCATAAAAAAATAATAAAAATAATAAAATAAAAACGTGTAAATTTAAGAAAATATTTTTGATGATTTTTAATGTTCAAGAAAAATAAATAAAATCAGAAAATGAAAATAGAAATGAAAAATATGAAAAAATAAAAACAATGGGCCAAGGGGTGCAGAAAGCAAGCATGGGGTGCAAATAGTCAGCCAAAGCCAGGCCCATCCCAATGTCACACTTCATCCCTGTCCTTGGAACGAAAACACGCGCGCCATAGTTCAAATCCTGTTCTCCTGCATACGTGCTCAAAAACGAAAACTTGCAACATGAAAGTTATAGCTCTTGATCACACGATTCTAACCATGTAAAAAACTTCATCTAACTCTCAAAGACCAAAGAGAATTTCATTGGCCCTAAATCTTGACCTAGTTTTTTCAGAAAGTTCATCTATCAAATACTCCTAGCTCAGTTAACATAAATGAATTCTAAGCATATGTACAGTTCAAGGACAATGAGGACTACATTTTTTCTTCACAAACCTAAGCCTAATGATTCCTAAATAAGGAGATAGAAGTTTGAAATTTACCTGCTTCAGTCAAGCTCGAGTATGGTAATGTAGGGGTTTTTGATGAGGCCTGAAGGTCGTGTTAGCTTGCCTGAAGTTCACTCAACCTTCCCCAATGCTTGGCTTGCTTTGAAATGGCCTGAATATGCTTGTAGATATCAACCTGCAAAGCTTCAAAGTAAAAATGGTGAAGTGTGAAAATGGAGTTATAGTGACTTGAGAATGGTTGGGATAGTTTAGGTATGTCATATGGAGTGTGTTGGAACTGGTTGCAAGCAAAACGCACGAGTGAATTTTGTTTTGGAAGTGAAATTGCATAACCTGCCCTATTTTGACAAGAACTTGGTGTTTTTGTGTTTAAGGACTTGCTAGCTCGTGTTTCTGACCTTAGGCAATGTGTAAAAACTTGTTTGAAATGAATACAAAGTTTGCTTTTATCAGATTCAAGAGTTGTGGACCTTTTGCATAATTGCTTGTTTTTGAAGTAAAAGGTGGAATTGACAATGCTATGGCCTGTACAGGCTAGCTCCAAGCATGCATATAGTTGGTGTACTTTGCCTGATATTTAGTGGACTTTGTTTGCTACCAAAGATTAGGTTCAAGGCTCAAGGGAAACAAAATTGCCAAAAGTCAACTTTATGAAAATGGCATTGTTGCCTTTTTGCCAAAAATGGATTAATTCAATGTGTAATCTCATGAAGCTCAGAACAAAGCCTTAATCCAATGTGTTTGCATTCAATTTTTGAGTGTGGAAGGGTTTAAGACCTGTAAAACAAGTACAAGCAAGGTTTGGACAGATTTTGCAACTTGTAGCATGGTGTAAAATGCCTTGGACAAAAGTGATGATTTGCCAATTTCAAACTTTTGATTCTCCCTAACCATGAATGATCTTGGAGAGTTCTTGGACATTTTGGAAAGCTTGTAACATTCTAGACAAACCATATTTGAAATGAATTTTGAGATTTCACTTGGAACTATGTGAAAATTTTCCATGAAGATAGGTCAAAATCCTGCCTAAGCTAGGGCAAAATTTCACTAAGTTAAAAGTTTCATGGACCCTTGTTCACAAAATCATAACTTGAGATAAAAGTATCTTTTGGGAAAACTTTGTGAATCAAAGTTGTATATTTTGTGGAGGACTACAACTTTCATGTTGGAAGTTTTCTTTGAATCCAATTTCATCATGGTGAAAATGTTGGGAAAAGTTGGGAAAAAATAAGAAATTTTCATAACTTAGAAAATTTCTAAGTTATGAAAATTTTCCATTTTAAACCCTAATTTTCAAAATTAGGTTTCTTGGTGAAAAAGTTTCATGTTTTGACACATCTTGATGAAAAATGACCCTTGGCACTTGATTTTGACCAAAAAGTCAAAGCTTGACTTTTCAGTGTACAGTTGATTTTTGATCAGTTGACTGGAAAATTCATCTGTCAATCCAATGCTTTTGAAATCTTTTGAACCTTGTGATTAGGTCAAGATGATGCCATTGAGTCCTTGATTCCATGCTTGAACCCAATTTGCCATTGGCTAGGTGAAAAATCAGAAATTGCCCTTCTACAGTTAAAACCCTAAAAATGACCATTTTGCCCTTTTGGTGATCTAATCAAATTTCTTGGGGAGTTATGGTCCAAACTTGATCAAATGGTTCATATGAGTCTATAATGTTGATGTGGATCAAAAATTATGAGGTTTGACTGTAAATTGGCCACAGTTGACTTTTTCCCCAATACAACTGATTTTTAGGTCAATTGTCCAATTGATTGGGCAAAAATCTGATTCAAGGCTTGAACTGGGTATGAGCAATCTTAAGAGTCCAACATGAAGCATGAAAGTCACATTGAGCATTGAAAGTCCAAAAATCCTTGTGCAAACTCAAACCCTAATTTCAGGTCAACAGTGCAAGGAGATGTCTTGAGCTGAGCAAACCTTAATCTGGTCTTGAGTCCAAAGAGTCTTGTGAGGGGAAATCTTGATAAAATGAGAGGTAAAATTTTGGGGTACAACAGATGTGTATGCGCATGCCATGATGTATGGATATGCAATGTTCTCGTGATGTTTTTTAGTTGGGGAAAATAAATCTCGGACTGCTGTTGGAGGATATAAAGAGTTGCGCTCGCTGGGGATAACGACCGAAGATGATTTGAGAATAAATTGGAGGGAGAATAACCCTGCTGGAGAATAGACTGACGAGAAAGTGACTCTGTGGGGAAGAGATATTCTGTCAGAAGATCTGCTGATTTGGAGAAATAACTTCGGCTGGGGATGAATTACCGTTTGCTGGCGATAATGAACCTTGTTGGGGATTGAGTTTCGTCTTGTGGAAGAAATAAACTCCACTGGGGATAGGCCTCCATTGTTGGTGATAGATGAACTCTGCTTAGGGAGAATTAACACCAATGTTTTTAGATACCTTTTACTCTGCAGGGAGTGTAGGCAATCTTAGTCATATTCTCAAGCTGGCTCTGTCCCTGTACCTGGTGGGTAGAGCAACTGTGAGGTTTAGACATTTCTTGCTTGCTCCTGTTCTTAGAATTACGAGTAATTGTCTTTTGTTTCTCACGTAAATACTTACGAGCAACAATTATTTTCAAATGCATATATCAAAAATGAATCATTGGACGTTCTTGCAAAACAAAACAGGAAAAGAAAAACAATTTTGAAAATTATTTTAAAACGAATTGTATTGATTTTGAAGTTGGCATGTAATAGGAGTTTTGTACAAGAGGCTGACGTCCTAGTAAGAGAACGCCGCCGAAAGATAGAAATTATACAATTTATGAAAAACAAAGAAAAACAGTTATGTGAACAATCCCACTAGGTTCCAAATCTACTATTGCCTTTATATCTTCGAGCATCTCATCACTTTGCTACTTGGTTGAAGGTAGATCAGATTGATTGGCGCCGTCTGAGCTTGATAGTTGATGTCGAAATCTCGTTGCAAGATGATCCAATGAGACATAGTGTTACGCTTTGATCCCTAATTTTTGCCTGGACCGCCCTTTCGGGTTTTCAGTCCACCGGGATACCCTTTTTTGCCCAAGCCGCCTTTTCAGGTTTTTGACATGCCGGGTGTACAGTTTTTTCATTTTCATCCCTTATTTTTGCCTGAACCCTTTTGGTTCGCCAGGAAGCCCTTATTTTTGCCTAGGCCAGTCAACATAGTGGGTCTTTGATTATGTGTAGTATTTTTTCACTATGTCTGCATTGACGGGGTGAGGAAGGTCGTCACCATCCATGGTGGTTAGAATCATAGCTCCTCCTGAGAAAATGTTCTTAACCACAAATGGCCCTTCGTATGTAGGGGTCCACTTGTCCCTAGGATCACCTTGCGGTAGTATGATGCATTTGATGACCAGATCCCTGACTTGATACTCTTGTCGTCTAACTTTCTTGTTAAATGCCTTGATCATTCGCTTTTGGTACGTTTGACCATGACAAATAGCAGTAAGTCTCTTTTCATCGATTAAGTTCAGTTGATCAAGCCGGGTCTGGATCCAATCGTCCATGCTCAAACCTGCATCCTTCATAATCCGGAGATAGGGTATCTGGACTTTGATAGGTAGGACTGCCTCCATGCCATACACCAGAGAGTAGGGTGTTGCCTCTGTTGACGTCCGCGCTGAGGTGCGGTACCCATGAAGAGCGAATGGTAACATCTCGTGCCAGTCTTTGTATATCACCGTCATCTTCTGCACAATTTTCTTGATGTTCTTATTAGCCGCTTCAATATCCCCATTCATCTTCGGTCGATAAGGAGAAGAGTTGTGATTTTGTATCTTAAACTGTTTGCAGAGCTCGGTGATCATCGTATTGTTGAGATTTTTACCATTGTCCGTAATGATCCTCTCTGGTACACCGTATCGACAGATCAAATTGTGTCGGATAAATCGCGCCACGACGTTCTTGGTTACTGTAGCAAAGGAAGTTGTCTCAACCCATTTTGTGAAATAATCAATTGCTACCAGAATGAAACGATGCCCGTTAAACACAGTAGGTCTGATCTCACCGATCATATATATGCCCCATATTACAAAAGGCCAAGGTGCCGTCAAAATATTCAGAGGAACTGGAGGTACATGCACCTTATCAGCATAGACTTGGCACTTATGACAAATCCAAGAATGCTGATAACAATCGGCTTCGATAGTAGACCAATAATACCCAGCTCGTAGGATTTTATTTTCCATGGTGTGTCCACTGGAATGAGTTCCAAAGGTACCTTCATGTAACTCCGCCATAATCATTTCTGCCTCGTTCTTGTCCACACACCGCAGTAAGGTTGAATCACGGTTACGCTTGTAGAGGATACCATTACTAATGAAGAACTTTGCAGCGAACCTTCTCAGAAACTTCTTATCATTAACAGATGCACCCTCGGGGTTCTCTTGAGCCTCAAGATACCTCTTTACCTCGTGAAACCAGGGTTTATCTGCTACCTCTTCAGTCTCGATGTCACAGCAATGTGCGGGTTCGTCCAACCTCTCAACGGTAATCTGGGGAGCTCATTGTCCCACCTGACTTTGAACATAGAAGACATAGTAGCTAGCGCGTCCGCTAACTGGTTCTCTTCTCTTGGGAAGTGTTC
Organism: Vicia faba; assembly: GCA_948472305.1. Taxonomy (NCBI): domain Eukaryota; kingdom Viridiplantae; phylum Streptophyta; class Magnoliopsida; order Fabales; family Fabaceae; genus Vicia; species Vicia faba. Next base: position 1,544,369,446 of record OX451735.1, read on the forward strand.
AAAAGTTATCTCCTCAAAGTGCGGAAGCAATGTCAATACATACTCTTTGTAAGGAATAAGATTTGGGTGCTTCGTATCCCACTCGTCTTTGACCTGACTGATCACTAGAGCGGAATCTCCGAATACACTCAAGAACTTAATCCTTAGGTCAATAGCTGCTCGAAGGCCCAGGATACACGCTTCATACTCCGCCATATTGTTGGCGCAGTTAAAACATAATTGGGCGGTGAGCGGAGTATGACAGCCTTCAGGAGATATAATCACAGCGCCAATGCCATTACCCAATGCATTTGAGGCTCCATCAAAATACATAGACCATCGGGATCCCTCCTCGGGTCCTTCATTCGGTCTAGGTTTTTCACAGTCGGTCACTAACATGATGTTCTCATCCATGAACTCGAAATTCATGGATTGGTAATCATCCACGGCCTGATGCGCCAAATGATCGGCCAACACACTCCCCTTGATTGCTTTTTGGGTTATGTATTGGATGTCATACTCAGTTAAGATCATCTTCCATCTTGCTATACTTCCGGACAAGGCATGCTTTTCGAAGATATACTTGATTGGATCCATCTTTGATATTAATAGGGTAGTGTTGTCAGCATATACTGTCTCAGCCAGCGAGCAGCCCATGCCAAAGCGCAGCAAGTTTTCTCGAGCAACGAGTATCGGGTCTTGCTGTCGATAAACTTTTTGCTAAGGTAGTAAATAGCGTGCTCTTTTCATCCAGACTCGTCATGCTGCCCCAGCACGCACCCCATTGAATTATCCAGTACTGTCAAGTATAAAATCAAAGGTCTTCCTTCAACTGGAGGCATCAGAATAGGTGGCTCTTGGAGGTATTCCTTGATTCTTTCAAAAGCGGTCTGACATTCATCATTCCATTTTACCACTTGATCTTTCTTCAGCAGCTTGAAGACTGGCTCGCAAGTAGCAGTCATATGTGAAATGAATCGGGCGATGTAATTCAGACGTCCTAAAAAGCCTCTAACTTCCTTTTTTATGCAGGGATCCGGCATCTCCTGTATGGCTTTCACCTTTGCAGGATCCACCTGAATACCTTTATCACTAACGACGAAACCCAGCAGCTTACTAGACCTTACCCCGAAGGTGCACTTATTCGGGTTTAACCTCAGCTTATACATCTTCAACCTATCAAGCAATTTCTGGAGATGGTCTAGATGCTCTTCCTCAGTCTGGGACCTTGCTATCATGTCATCAACATAAACCTTGATCTCATGGTGAATCATGTCGTGGAACAAAGCGACCATGGCGCGCTGATAAGTTTCCCCATCATTCTTCAACTCAAAGGGCATTACCTTGTAACAGAAGGTGCCTCACTGTGTAACGAAGGTTGTCTTTTCCATGTCCTCGGGAGCCATCTTAATCTGATTGTAACCAGAAAAACCATCCATAAAGGAAAAGACGTTACGCTGCACAGTGTTGTCTACCAGAACATCAATGTGTGGAAGGGGGAAATCATCCTTGGGGCTCGCCCTATTCAGATATCTATAGTCCACACACATTCGTACCTTACCATCCTTCTTAGGCACCGGAACAACGTTGGCAACCCACTGCGGATAAGAAGTAACAGCTAGAAATCCGACGTCAAATTATTTCATGACCTCAGCTTTGATTTTCTCAGACATCTTAGGGCGCATACGGCGAACTTTCTATTTTACCGGAGGGAAGTCTTCTTTGTTTGGTAGGTGATGCACCACAATATCAGTATCCAAACCAGGCATATCTTCATAAGACCAAGCGAAGATCTCAACATAGTCACGTAGCATCTGTATCAACCGTTGCTTGACACTAGGCTCCAGATTTACACCTATCTTGACCTCTTTCTTGTCTTCCTCCGTACCCAAATTCACTGATTCCACTGGCTCTTCATGCGGTTGTATGGCCCTCCCTTCCTGTAGTAATAGTCTAGCAAATTCTCCAGGCACCTCACAATCATCCTCACCTTCGTCCTTGGCTTGGTTGATCGGATTTTCGAAGTCATAACCGGCAGTAGCAGATTCGTTATCAATGGGATCCAGAGTGGATGTGGATCTGCATTATGATATGTGAGTGTGTGTAAGACAATAGCTGCTTTGATAAAGTGCGAGATAGAAAGGAAAAACAAGGAGCGTAATATTTGTAAGGCAAGAAAACGTCCAATGCTTTATTGATGATATATGAAAATGATAAATAATAAGCCCTCACAAACAAAGCCAAGGTGCCTCGGGCAAGGCACCGGGCCATAAAGTTTCAAACTGTCTGTTACAAATCTCAAAACAAAAGTCAATTACTATGTAATAAAAGAAACGGGCACGAAGTCCTTCGTCGTCCAGTTGTTCAATCCATCGTTGGTAGTCGGGTAGATCCAGCTGTCGATATCTGACTCTTCTTCATCATCCTCAATTGCATTCACTCCCGGATTACTGATGTGCAGAGGAGGTCTTCCAATCCGCACGCGCCGAACAGCCCTTTGAGCCTCTGCAGTAAAGCCCAAACCAAACTTGTCAGTTTTGTGTACAAAGTCAGGGAGCTGACCCCAATTTGCACACCCACCTTTTTCAATTACAGCCCTGGCATCTTTAAGGGAAGCCATCTTCATTGGAGGTTTGTCAGCAGCAACTTCAGTTGACGCCAGAGTCTGGGGGACCTCTTCAAAGTTCTGACACGGGGTTTCGATGAACTCCCCATCCATCTCCACATAGCGAAAGGAATTGAGATGGCTTACCATGTACTCCTCCTCACCTTGTACTGTAACAATCTTCCCCTTTACTGGATATTTCAACATCTGATGGAGCGTAGAAGTTATTGCCCCAGCCTTATGAATCTAAGGGCGGCCCAGCAAGCAAGAATAAGATGGTCGGATATCCATCACATAGAAAGTAGATGCGAAAGTCTGAGAGCCAACTTTAACAGGGACATCCACTTCCCCGTGCACCATCCTTTTTGACCCGTCGAAAGCCCTAACCACAATATTGCTCGGCTTCAGAATCAAACTTTCACAGTCCAGACGGTCTAGTGCTTTCTTTGGTAAAACATTCAATGAGGATCTAGTATCCACCAGTACATGGGCCATAGTAGTGCCTATGCACTCAATTGAGACGTGCAGAGCATCATTGTGATTCCTTCCTTTAGCAGTCAGATCTGCATCTGAGAAACCAAATCCGTTGTCGGCAGTCAAACTAGCTACACAGTCTTTGAATTGATCAGTAGAAGTTTCCTGCGGCACATGTGCAGTTTTGAGGAAAGCAATTAAAGCCTTTGCATGGGCTTCAGAACACAATAACAAGGACAACATGGAGATTTTTGACGGGGTCTACCCCAACTGCTCGACTATGTTGTAGTCGCTCTTCTTGATAATCTTCATAATTTCCTCTATCTCCTGCTTAGAGGTTTCTACAATGATCTTCTTAGGTACCTCCGTCCGTGCAGGCTCACCTGTGATTTCTTTGCCCCGAGTGCCAGATGGATCGACAATAGGGGTGATAAATGGGATAGGAACTGGGACAATAGATGATGTACTAGTAGAGGGAATGGCAACAGGTTTGTGAACAGTCGGAGGGGAAATCTCGGGAGAGAAGAGTCTTCCACTTTTGGTGACCTTGCTAGCCCCGACAATATTGCTGACATCAGCATCAGCTTCTTCAAACTTTAAGTCTTGCTTAACTCTATGGTAATACACATCGGCCCCATAGTGCCAAGGGATAGCCTTATCCGAATTGTATGGGATAGTGATGATTAAATGAGCGATTCTTGGACCGGGTGTAATCTCAACAGGCTTTCTCGAGGAAGCCTTGGAAGGATTGGCGGAAATGGTTATGATGGCAACATCTTGAATTAGAACCAACGGAATCATAGTCTTCTCGAACAGGATCTCCTTGTTATCCATCAGGCGTTGAACACCTGATTTTAATAAATGGTAACCAGCAAGCAGGATTGAACACACGTGGCAACCTTCGCCACAGCCCGTAAATAAACCGGCCAACAATAGACTCTTCTTAACTGTCATCAAAGGAGTAGAAATGTCTTCCACGGAGGTCACAAACAAATCATCATCCACAGCATTTACTCCATGACTGTGCTTAGGCATAGGAGCAGTTATGACGTTGGGTTTCTCCGGAGCGTCAAACTCAATGTCTTTAGCTTCGATCAAATCTTGCACTTTATTCTTCAAGGCCCAACAGTTGTTTGTATCATGACCTGGGCTATCGGAGTGATAGGCACAGCGAGTGTTCGGGTTATATAGCGGAGATGAGGTGCTGGGATTCTTCGAGGCTTCCCTCAGAGTTACCAGGTTGGTCTTCAACAATTGTGGTAGAATTTGAGACAGAGTCATATTAAGCCGAGTGTACTGTCTCTGAGGTCTCTCCATTCTTTGTTGATTGTTGCGTTGTGGGGCAACGGTGGGTCTTAATATTATTACCGCATTTACTGCTTGACAGCGTTCAAGTCTTCTTTGGCTCCTCGAGCCGTAGACTGCACTAGCTTCTTTCTTACCAGTGAAAGGCTTCTTTTCTGCACTTGATGAAGTACCTTTATGTATCTTACCACTTCGGATACCAGCTTCTACTCTCTCCCCAGTCAAAATCAATTCAGTAAACCCAGATGACGAGCTGCTAATCAGATGATTGAAAAATGGACCAGACAACGTCCCTAGAAACATGTCCACCAACTCCCTGTCAGACAAAGGGGGTTGGAATCTTCCAGCCAAATCTCTCCACTTCTAAGCATAGTCCTTAAAACCTTCACTTGCACCCATAGACATACCCTGAAGCTGAGTACGAGTGGGAGCAAGGTCGACGTTATACTGATATTGCTTGTAGAAAGTAGCAGCAAGGTCCTCCCAGTTTCGGACATTAGCTCCTTCCAATTGATAAAACCATTCAAGCTGAGTCCCTGACAGACTATCTTGAAAGAAATGCACCCATAAATTTCTATCAGCAATGTAAGGTTGAATTTTTTTGACGTACGAGCGGAGATGAAGTTTTGGACAGGATACTCCATCGTATTTGGAAAAAACAGGTGCTTTGAACTTATGAGGGATCACCACTCCAGATGCCAGTCCCAAATCTCCGAAATCCAAACCAGGGATCTTCTGAATCTCCATAGCACTCAGACGGTCTTCAAGTTGTTTGTACCTATCCTCAGCAGGAGGATACTGCTCATAATCAAAATCAGTATCATTATCATAGACTACAGGACTAAGACCCTTTTCTTCTTCTTGGTTCTCCTCTCCTTTGGATGAAAGAGACAGATCATCTTCATGTCGCAACCTATTCCCAAATCTGGTACCCATATTCAGAAGAACCACCTTTTTCTTCTTCTTCTCCTTCAGGATGAGAGTCTTCAAATCTTCTTGCCCTTTATCCAAGTTCAAGAACATCTCTTGGAATTGTCCATTTTGTTCCTGAAGAGCTTTGATGGCTTGATTGGTAGGTATTTCAGAAGACATTTTGTGCTGAAATAAACAGCGAAGAAGATGAGAAACCTGTAATGGTACCTGTAATGATGTGCGTGATAATGGGATGCGTATGTAATGATTTCAAAGACTTTGGGAGATTTAAATTTGCAAACCAAGAAATAAACAAACTTTATTAGATTAAACTTGTAAAAATGTTTAACAATGCCTTTGAGGCGTTACAAAGAAATAAACTGAAAACAAATCTAAACTAGAAAAAGCAAAAATCAGAAATCCCATGGACGCTTCCCCTTGGTGCTGACGTAGTTATTGATTGTCTTTTCATTCTCAAGTTGCCTCATGAGCTTCAAGATCTTCCTTTCTTGCTCATGATACTTCTCCCGATAGGTATCCCTCTCCTCTTTCAGCTGAATCCAATACCTCTCCAATGCCCCAAGATCAGTGGGCATGTAGGGATAAAGGACTGTATAAGGAACACCCTCTTCATTGGTAGGCTCCACAATCACTTGCATGCCCTATATACTCGTACTATGCGAAGAAGAGGGACTCTTATGTGTTGTATAACAAAGGATACAACACATAAGAGTCCCTCTTCTTCACATCCACAAAAGAATCCGGATTCGGAAAGAGGACCATACCGTAGATAAGGAGAGCCAAGATGTCTTCGAAAGCCTGAAAGTCCAAACTATCCCAGAATAGTTGAGATTGGTCTATCAGAAACTTGGCTAAGAAACCTTCAACCCCGCTTCGTGTCTCCCAGTTGGATACTACATCAGCCCTTTTTAGATGCAGAGCTGAAGCAATGTCTTCTGGTTTAGGAGTCTCTTCCATACCTGTGAAGGACATCTGCTCAAGGATGGACATGCCCAATAAGTGAGAAAATTCTTCCAAAGTGGGAACTAGTTGATAATCCGGGAAAGTGAAGCAATGATGCACCGGATCGAAGAACTGGAAAAGCACACTTATCATCTGCTCATCAAACTTTGAGGTAACCAAGCTAAGAAGCTAACCATGTCTCCTAATGAATGAAGAAGTATCAAAAACTCTCGAGGCTAAATATTTGAGTTGAGCAGGTATTTGCACAAAGTTAACTCGAATGGTGTTTCTGCGCACGGAAGCCATGATCTGCAAAACATAACAAAGATAAATCCCCTCGGTCTTTAAAATGGTTAGTATAATGAAGTATGCATGCTATGTTATGATGCATGATGTCATGATAAACCACACAACAGGTATAGCAGATAACAGACATGGTAAAGGCAAACAAGTCACACAAAAACCCTTAAGTTTAAGGTTTGCATGGGGTCTAGGTATTACCCTCTTGAAGTTCAGTTGGCTTTAACCTGTCCTAATAATAGTAACCGGGTTCTAGGGGATCTCAATATCACTGACCATCCTCCATTGGTCATGGTTTGAGCTCACGCAATCTTTTCTTGCAGCCAGAACTATCTCGAGAGTATGGTCTCAATGAGTGTAGTATCGAGTATCAACCAGTTCTCAGCTTTACACTGAGGCTGGCTATCTCACTACTTCCTACTGGCCAAGTTGGTCAATTATAGGTTCTAAGGTCAGTTGATGCTTAACGACACATATAGCAGCCCCGTATTCTCCTCGTTTCTCCACAAGGGATACCGGTACCAACCAATGTGCCACATCAATGTAGCTACTGCTTCAACCGTATCGGTCTATGCCGTACAGTTTCCTCAAAGTTAATTGCTACTTACCTAAAAGGTGTTCCCTAGATCCGGGTTAGGATCTATAGTAACTTCCAATACAAAACCCTCAAAAGTAAAGCAATCAAATCAAATAAGAGAAGAAATTTATGATGAACTAATCCTAAGGTATACCCCACTTATCGTCCCCAGCAGAGTCACCAGTTCTGTGATACGGTGGCAGAACCGGACTGTTTGAGAGAAAATGCTGGTTTGCGTTTTGCGTTTGTGTTTGCAAAATATCGCGATAAGCAAGAGTCGCCACCGACTTTTATTTTATCCAACTGGAAAGGAAAAAAGCAAAGAAAAATTCCTTTTTCGAGATACTCTGAGTACAGGGGGTAGATTATAGAAAGGGAATATATTAGTACCCTTTCTATCCATGGTTTTCCATGGGCTCTTAGGTACTAGCTCATCTTTTTGAAAATTGATTCCGTGTTTGCGTGTTTTGAAAAGTTTTTTGTTTTACTTCGTTTTAACCCTTGTATCAGTCCTCAAGAGTGTTACGAAGTGTTTTTGAAAACTTTGTTTGAAAAGAGTGTAAGTGTGGAAAAGTTTGATTTGAGCAAGTATCTACTAGCATCTACCTACTCGAAAAAAGAATGTTTCTGTTCTTGTTTCCTTTAGCACCTTCGTTGGAGTTGTAAGGGTCAATTCGAAAGGGACGTACGATCACTAAAGCAATGTTAGGATGTTTTAGTAATAACCCTAGTGTCTTAAGATCATATTCGAGGCAACATTTCCGAGGCAACCTTTCCGAGATAACATTTCCGAACGGGACATTTGATCTTTGTTTAGACAAAAGAGCGACCATTAAAACACCCTATACTTAATGATCATTTACCGAAGGCAACCGAAGTGAGAGTATACCCTAGGAGTGCGCATGTGCGAGTGATTCGATTTCAAGTTATTATCTTTGCACATTTAGGGTTTGCTAACCATTTTAAAATTAACATACATTCTTGTCATGCAATCCTATTATCATACATCTAACAGTTAATATTTGCGAAAATAAAAATGCGAGAAATAAAACTACGCTATTACAAGGCTTCGGGGAGGGGGATTAATTACATAGCCAAAACCCGTAGAAAATGATAAATAAACGAAAAGTCCTAAGTAAACTATTACATCCCATGAGCAGCTACATTAATATTTGCAAAAATAAATAAACGCGCGCGAATTGAGAACGAGAAAAAATTAGGGTTTTGACCCCGTCTAAACCTAATTAAAAGAAAAATTATTTTTGTTGTTTTTGACTATTTTTGAGAAAGAATAAGGTTTTAAATTAAATAAATACAAACCTAATTACTAATTAAATTAAATTAAAAATAATAATTAATTTGACCTATTTTGCATTTTTGTTATTTTAAGAAAAGAAAGAAAAAAATTTAAATCAAGAACCCTAATTTTCTAATTTATTTTAAGTTATTTAAAAAAAATTAAAATTACCCTAAAATTAAATTAAACTAATTAAATTAATTTTGACAAAATATATAAAAAAAAACCTAAATTTGATTAAATTGATTTTTATGAGTTTTTCTATAAAAAATAATTAATTTGTGATTTAGAAAATAATTTAAACAAAAATAAATAAATAAAAGAAAATATAAAAGAAAAGAGAGAAAGAATATGGGTCTGGTGCCAAAGTAGAAAATGGGGTGTCCATAGCATATTTGAGCTCAATAAGCATGGGTCCACGTTGACCTTTAGATTCCATGTTGCAAGTTGACTAGGGTGCATTGTAGACCTTCAAATGATGGCCTTTGGATCCAGCTTGTGGGCAATCTGATGATTGAAAGATGATGGAGTATGGTAGTCTCATTGCCTGTATACGCGCTTGATCATACAAGAAATAAAACTATGAAATAATATGGGGGACCTGGGATTCGAACCCAGGCCCTTTGGCAATTTCCTCATGCCTCCTGACCAACTGAACCAACGCGCTTATTTGTATATGGAACAATAAACAAATGTTATATTGGAAAAAAGGGCAAATAATATATTGAAGCGCGCGAAGTTTGAATGGACCGGCCAGGGGGTCCCACGCCACCCTTCTTCTTCCTCTCTCTGTTGGCAAAAGCCCAAGACTTTTACCTACAGACAAAAGTTTGTAACTGTAGCCCTGCGTATTTCCAAAATCTCACACAAGCATCATAAATGAAATCTAATGGTACAGATCAATTCGTCTTGACCTTGTGAGCACCATGGCATCCCTCTTTTGGGCCAATTTTACATGCATGAGAAAACCCTAAAACGAACAAGAAAACCCTAGCAATGGTGGATCTCAGTATGTGTGTCAGAAATTCAATTGAGTATTACCAAAACATTGCAAATACATTAACAAACACATATATGTCATTGAAACATGCTAATGTTGCGTAAATTGTAAGAATGAATTTTGAGTTTGAAGGGCAAACTGTGGGTCTGTGGTTCGAGTTTTTGGCCTTATGGATGCTTGCAAATGATCGTATCTGCTTCAGAGAAGGTCCAGGATGCGAATGGTGCTCTTGGAATGGCCTCAATCTCCCTCTAACTGCAAGAATGCTTTCACACTTTTTAATGATTTTTTTGAATCTGACTATGCTCTCTCACGCCTCCAATTCTTGTGCTTTTGGTCTGGATTTGTTCTATATGTATCCTTGAGTGAATTAGGTTTACAAGTTTGCTCCAAATCTTTTTCAATTAAGGTGATTGAATCAAGATTTAATTCTTATTCAAATCTTTCTAAATCAAGCAAAACTCAATCTTTTTGTGTACAAACAAGCCTTGCACGACTTGATCTCATTTCCAACTATTCATGGACCTGAAATATGCACAAAATCTCAAGGTTTAAATGATTTTGATATTTTCATGATTTTATTTTGATTTAATTTGATTTAATTGAAATAAAAATCAAAATAAATGACAAAAGTAAAATAAATGCAAGTGGGAAGGATCATGGGTCGTGGACCATGTTACAAACTCAATACAAGCACAAAACGTTTGGCCCATTTGACAAAAATTGCAATTTGAGACATATTTGACTTTTGGCAATTTTGTAAAAAAGGTCAACTTTGTCAATGCATAACTTCCTCAATTTTGACCCTAGAGATATGTTTTTGGACTTTTTAGAAAGCTCAAGATGTCCTCTAAGCAAACTTTTGGTCTCATCTCAATTGAGTCTTCCATATTCATGTATGAAGCTTTGACAAAAAAGGTGTTTTTGTTGACTTTTGAAAATGACCTATAATGTCCAAATTTGTATCTTCTTGTGAGTGTATTTTTTGAACTTGGGAGATGAAGATGAATTGTAGGGAATTTCATCCTCTTCAAAATGAGCTTTGTATGGGTCATTCTTGATAAAGTATGATAAAGTTATGCTTGGTCAAAGTTGAGTTGACTTTTCCTGCAAAACCCTAATTTAGCAACTTTTGGGTTTTGATGAATTGTGAGCAATCCTTGATGAATCATGATCAACCCTTGATTAAATGATGAATAATACTTCCAAATGAGAATGTTGACCAAAAATCTTAAAGTTTGACTGTATGTGGGCCACAGTTGACTTTTGCCCTAGCACAGTCGATTTTCAGGCTTTTGAGCAATTGACTGAGCAAACTTCCTTTGCAAGGCTTGAAACTTGAAATGGATGATCTTGAGAAAATAGTAGGACAATATTGAGCATTTGTGACCCTTTGGACTCAAGTATCTTGATGCAACATGAAACCCTAATTTGAGGTAGACTGCCTTAGGAGAGAGTTTGTCTGGTCAACCCTTGGACTTTCTTGAGCAATTTGAGGATCTCACTTGAAATGTTTTGAGAAATATGGGAGGGAAAATTTTGGGGTACAATAGTTAGTGATTTTCTCATACTCAGTATATGAGATGGCACTCAAAATGATTGTACTGGCTTTGTGATGGTTTCTGAACTCTTTCTTCTGTTCATATGTCATCTTATTTCTATCGATCTTCTGACCTTTTGCACCGACTGGATGAATGTAGCTATCAGTTACCATATCCCAGAGGACAGCGTCATGAGCTAGAAAGAAACTCTCGATTCTGTCTTTCCAGTAATCAAAGTTTTCTCCATCAAAGATTGGTGGTCTGTCGATGATTATGTCCTTCTTATCATGGTTGTCGTTTTTGTTGTTTTGACTTGGTTCCACCATAGTGTTTTTATTTCTTAGGGTCTTTTTCTAACATGGTTAAGTGTTAGCACCTAGAACCAGACGCTCTGATACCAATTGAAGGATAGAAAAACACAAGAAAAGGGGTTTGAATTGGAGTTTTCAAAAAATAAGGCTATAAAACACGTTGGTTGTCCTGGTTCATTTTGAACTCAAAACTACTCCAGTCCACCCGCCAAGGTGATTTCACCTCTCTCAATCGAGGTCTTAATCCATTAATGACAAATGATTACAATTCACGAAGACAATTGTCAACGTCTTCTTGAGATAAAACCACAACTTGGTTTCTCAAGGATTTACATTATTTAAACAAATATATTGTGTTTACAAATGCTTCTAATAAGCTATATCACAACTGTGATTTTTACATAAAATTGTAGCACAATTATAATTCAAGAGATAAAAATAATAGATAATTTTGGTTGCTCTTGTTTGATATGCGTGTGAGTGTGTTCTCTGGATCCATCTTCATCGTCTCCTTTAAATAGAAGAAGTATTTGATCCATTAGAGACATAATATTCTGATTTTGGAAGGTTGTTGATTTGAGATTTGATTTTCTTTCCAAAAATACAGATCTTGTTCCATCCATAAAGTTTCCAGCCGTTACTTTAAAAATGCCATTAATGTGATGTCGGATCTACGCTATCTCAGAGTATCTTGAACTAATTGCTTGTAATCAGAACATTGAATATGATAGTAACGTTTGAAGCTTCTTTGTTCTTTCAGAACTTTATACATCAGAGTATAACGTGCAGCTTGGTACTTCAGAAGTTTGACTGTCAGCATCAGAACTTCTCTTTCTTGCGTGTTGTTTTAGCTTCACTTCTGAGCTTCTTATATGTTCTTCTTCTTCAGAGCTTCATATCTGATTTTTCACATCATTAACTTTCTTGCTTTCAATAGAACTTCTCTGTAAATTCAATCAAATGATTAGAGTTCATAATTGTTCTTCACAATAATTATGTATTTGTTATCATTAAAACTAATAATTAGACGTAGAACCAAACTATGTTCTAACAGGACCGACCTGCTCTGATACCACTAATGTAACACCCTTCTAAACCCCAAGGAATACTCGTAGTTATTTAAATAAACAAATAAGAGTATATCACCAACAAGGGTGTTACATCTTCATATAAAATATCATAACTGCATCCTGCTCCATAACACGGGTTTTCAAAATCTTTAACAAGATAGAATCAACATTCAGTTCTTTGAATCATGGCAGCAGAAATCATAATTCAAAACACCTCATTATAGTACTTCATAAAATTAATCATACTTCATAACTCATACTTATAAATGAAAACATCTTGAGTATGACGTAGGGTGACTCATGATCTTAAAACAAAACAAAGAACATAAGTTCCAATCATTCGATCCCAACCCCGGTGTTACATATCACAGTAAGACTCCATTTACTCAACAAAAGCAAACAAATTCACTCTGAAGCTATCCTCTAATGCATCTATGGATTATTCTCGATTACCTGCACATTACTCACGTGGAGGCAACATTCAAATAATAAGGGTGAGTAAATGATAATCATTATATAAGGCATAAGGAATAGATATAGTAAATATGCATATAAGCAAGGTTTCTCACATCATCATATCTTTATGTTATACTCACACCTTCACAACCTCATCATTACATGAACACAAATATCATCAAGCATCATAAATAAATCATTATGCAATGTCACATAGAATGTGATTCAACATCATAGACTTGTGCATGTGGTACGAAAACTTCATTGATGACTCAATCATTGTCATCTCAAAAGATCCCAACCATAGGATCGATCCTCGCTTAGAACCAGAACACTTCACAAGTTTGTACTCAATCCACACTATGGGATTGAGTCCTTCATTGGATAATCATCATGTCATCTTCGCTGGACCTCAGCCCTATTAACATCACTGGACTGAAGTCCTAAAATATGCCATGAATGTAACGATGTGCAACAATATATTTAATACGATCACGGCTAGTCACAACGCATCACCATTCATGATTCATCACAAACATCATCATATCATCATAGTAATCAACACAATCATCATAGCATCATCATAGTAATTAACACAACATCATAACATCATTGTCATAGACAAAGCATCATCATAAACAAAACATCATTGAAATTCAACACGGGGAACCAAATTCTATTCTAACTTAGGTCTCAGAGATATACTCTTTAATTCTCATTTTTCTTCAAATAATTAAATTCCATTGTGTTAGCCATCCAACGCTTTGATCAAAACCTCAATCCGAGCTCTAGAACTAAAGGTATGATCATTTTAAGATTTCCAACTTTGACAACTAATTCTGCTCTCTGTCGCCTGGCGACACACTTTTGTCACCTGGCGACACACTTTTGTCGCCTAGCAAAGCTACCTTCGCGTCACACTTTTCCCGGTGACACTATGAGTGAGGAACTACATAAACTAGCTCCAATTTTCCTTTCTTCGCTCCCACCTTCGACTGGCGAAGCTCCGTCATCCGACGACACATCCTCCATCGCCTGTCAATCTTGTGCGAATAGGATTTTCCTGTTGCGATTTCCTGCATAAACCAGCTCAATTATCTTGTGATTTTATCATGTTACAGGTCCTAAAACACCGTCTAATCATGGATTTTCATCATATATCAAAAACCTATAATTTATACTCAATATACATCAACTATACACCATTATTCATCACCAATTCATCAATTTCTCATCAAACAACACCAAATCACCATCTACCAAAACCTAAGGCAATCCACCAATCATCTAAACCTTAAATCAAATATAATAACAATGATAAAACTCCCCTTACCTTTAATTATAGCAGCATTTCAACTTCTCTTTGGTTCTCTACAGAAATCTCTTACCTCTTTAGGCCATAGCCTCATTTCTCCACAACGTCAGTTTCTTTCTCCCAATTCTACAATTGTTCCACAATGACTTTATTTTCCCCTAATTCATTGTATAACCTTTAGACCCCTAATATCAAACTTCCCACCTTGTCCTTACTTATTCTCTACTAATTACCATCTTGCCCTTATTTTCTCTACATTTCTATTATTCTATTTTTCCCAATTAAAATAATTCTAAACAAATATTCTAGTTATTCCAAAATACTAATAATCGTCTTAATTAGTCTAATTTCCACGATGCTACACATAACAACCCATCGTACATTATAGTCATCTAAACATCATATTCAAACATCATATTTACCTTAATCATCATGTTACACTTCATATCCATCATAATATCGCAAATCACTATAAAGGATCACATATAGTCATCAAGACATCAAACACTTCATAGTGACTATATAATCATGCTAAATTAATCAATTAAATAATTAATCTAGAATTCAAGGTGTTACATGTACTCTCTCCAGTAGAGTGTCAACCTTAAGCAGAAAGTGTGCATCCTTTCTAATTCCACATTGAGTTTGTTTCTCATGAAGATTTTTTGCTTCAACCCACCTTCCCATCATTATTTGGATGGAATAATTCCTTATTTGAGTTTATTCCTCACTGAGTTGAGTCTTGGTTGACCAGTTCTCTCCAGTTTGTTCCTGGTTTGAAATTTAGTCCCCGACAGCAATATGTTTTGATCTCTCTTGGCTGTGAAATTTGTTTATGATTTCCACATCATAAGATGAAAAACTTTGTTTCCCAACAGTGTTGTTGCAACACTCTCTTAGAATCTTTGTCTGACAGCAAGTGACAGCCTCTTTATTTGAGCAGTTTGTTTGTCCCCAACATGCTTTTTTCTGACATCAAGTGGCAGCCTCTTTATTCGAGCAGCTTGTATATCTCCAGATATCAATCAATCATCTCTGCAATAAGTATTTGTCTCTCTGGTTTATCCTCAGTTGGGCATCTTTTGTGAACGCCTCGATTCACATTCAAGTGAAGCCCCAGTTCGTTATTTGAACAAGTGGTTATCTCTGTGATAGGGAAGCTTGTTGTGATTCCATTTTAGCTTGATTTGCTATTTGAACAAGTGGTTATCTCTTTGATATGGAAGCTTGTTGTGATCATATTTCAGGTTGATTCATTATTTGAACAAGTGGTTATCTATGTGATAGGGAAGCTTGTTGGGATTCCATTTCAGCTTGGTTCGTTATTTGAACAAGTGGTTATCTTTGTGATAAGAAAGCTTGTTGCGATTTCATTTCAGCTTGGTTCGTTATTTGAACAAGTGGTTATCTCTTTAATAGGGAATCTTGTTAAAATTCCATTTCAGCTTGGTTCATTATTTGAATGAGTGGTTATCTCTATAATAGGGAAGCTTGTTGTGATTCCATTTCAGCTATGTTCGTTAACTGAGCAGGTGGTTATCTCTTAATTTGAGAAACCTGTTTCGACTCCATTTCCAATTTTGATCCTTATAGTAGATAGCAACCTCCCCGGCTTTGTCCCCAATAGAGGTGAAGAATTGGCCTATAATGTTAGGTCATATCATTTCCAAGCATCATTCAATCTCAATTGATCAAGGGTTCCCAATGTTGGGTTAATTATTTCTCAAGAAAATTCAAAGGTTCGTGTGTTTATTTTGATGCCTTCATCATTAAGTAATCTCAAATATGGCCATGTTTAATCAATTATCAATAGAGTTTTCATCATTATAAGTTCATATGAGCCTCATCATGGTTTTAAATTCAAGAAAATATCAAAAGTATTAAAATTATGCAAAGTGGTTTGACCAAAAAGTCAACATTTCCAAGTTCAAGTCCAAAAGACCACAACTCCTTCATTATTCAACATTTTTTAATAATTATTTTTGCATATGAATCTCCTTTAAATCCCCTCCAACTTATGTTTACAATTAAAGAGCTAATTATGTATGGAAGACCACCAAAAGTTTGAAGACATTAAGGTCATTTGTAGACTTTGTGAAATTTGACCTATTTCCAAATGATTTTTTCCCAACTTTCAAGAATCATAACTTACTCAATTTTTATCATTTTAGGTTCATTATTTTTTCACAATGCTCTCCTTGATTCCATCTACAAGTTATCTTCAATGGTCAAGTTCTAATTTTGTTTGGAAGGACGTGGAATTCATTGATACATTACAGGTCATTATAGGTCATTTTAACTTTGAATTTTTCAAGTTTGAGAAGTCGGAATTTTTGCCAAATTTCAACATGCCATAAATTTTGGCTCAAGAATCCAAATTCAAACATTCTTATCACATTATGAACTTTGTGATTATGTCTACACATTGCGAAAAGAATGGAATCAAAAAGCCTCTTGTGCATGATGTCCCGTAAGTTTGAAAATGGTTACTTGGGAATGAAGTTTTCACTTTGGTTAGATTTTTGAATCACTCTAATTCCAAGTAAAGCCCATTTTAAGGTTCATTTTCGTTCCTAATCAAGTGTACCAAGTTTCCAGAAGTTGTTTACCATCCAAAACACACGAATTAGTTGAGTTTTGAGCATTTGAAGGTTACACTTTTCAAGCCTTGAGGGTGCACACAAATTGAATCATTGTTGATCATTCCACACCTCCTCAATATTCCTTTTGATTCTCCTATATATATAGGCTCATCCCTCGTCATTTAACAAGCTTTTGAGAACCAAAAATACTCTGCCAAACTCACCCCAAACACTCGAATTCTCCAACTTTGTTTTCATATTTTCAGAGCTTCCACATCCAAATTGTAGATCCATTGAGCTTCCTTGATCTTTATTGAATATAACACAATTGAAATCAAGACTTGAGGTATCCTAAATCTCCCTGACCAAGTCCAGTTTCAGAATCTTTTCTTCACACTTTGTTCGGGTAGCTACATATCTCCATTTGCTTCAAGGAATATAATATTGGAATATACAAGGGTGACACATTCTATACCTTGTGTTCAATATAGATATAAGGGGAAAAGGGTAATTGTGCACATGATCATCATCACATAAAAGGTTATGTCAGATCACACGACATTCTCGTCACTTGAGTAGCAGTGATGTGTTGCTAGATACCACTTATTGGTTATAATATTAAATAGGTGATTTAATATTATTGTCAATATTACAAGAACCTATAGATTCACACGCATAGAGTACTGATAGTATAATGGACGTTTAAGTTAAATAAGATTTAATTTAATTATGTGTTAATAGTATTTAAATTGTTTAATACATTAACACATATAATTTATTTGATTAAATATGATTTAATTAAATAAATGAGAATTGACAGTTTATTAAATTAAATATGATTTAATTTAATTAATATTTTATTTAATAACAAAATAGTCAATTTGGTCCCTTAACTTACCCTTGGGTTCAGATTGGTCCCTTAATTTTTTTTCGTGTCACCTTGGTCTCTTAACTTTCAAAACATTTTATTTTAGTCTTTTTTATCTAATTAGCGACAGATTTAGCAACCAATTTCAAAGTTTTTCCGTCACTAATTAGACAAAAATAACTAAAATGAAACATTTTAAAAGTTAAGGGACAAATGCGACACGAAAAAAAGTTAAGGGACCAATTTGAACTCAAGGGTATACTTAAGGGACTAAAATGAATATTTTGCCTATTTTAATTTATTTAATTAAAAGAGTTTGATTAAATATAAATACTAATTATTTAATTAAATAAGATTGGGCTTATTTTGGAAAATCCTAAAATAAGAGCATTAGGGTTTTAGAAGCTCTTTATAAATAGAGGAGTTTTTTCCCCTGCCAAGGCTAATTGTCAATTTTTTCAGAATAAGAAACAACTAGCACCATGTTCCACTTTGTACTCGTGTATACTTCATAGATACGATGGTATTTTCCACGTTAGCTATCAAAATTAAAGTATGCTTCAAGAGGTAATTCAAAATCCTTATTATGTGTTTTATTTGTGCTTAATGGTTTAATCAAGATCTGTTCATCGGGATTGTTCTGCTAAAAGGATCAAAAATTTTAAATACCCCTCTTAAATACCTACATCCGTGTCCTCTTTTTCCCCATAGAGTTTGTCGCCGCAGCATCATCCTGTGGAATCCAATCTTTCTTTTGCATTCATAGTCATAAGCATTGCATAAGCATCTTAGGGCCTAAAATTTGGTCTTCTTGTATTTAAGTCTCCTCAATCCCGTCGAGACGAAGATTTCAATCTTCATATCTCTGGATATAAGAAACGTAAAAGGGGCGGCTGTTATACCCTAATTTTTACCCCTAAGATCTCATATCATTTTTCATTGTTGCATATCATCAAGATCACAAACTTGGTTGCTTCTTAACCCTCTTTAAGTATTTCCCTTGTAGAGATCACCAAGCACCTTCTTTTGTGTATTCGTCTCTTTTATCTTTATATAATCCATGTTTTTCTAACCACTAATCAAAATATCAAAAATATGTTTTGTTTCCTCTTATTTATTTTGCAAGGTAGGTCTTGAATCAAGAGCACCGAGCATGATTCCCTCATCTAGGGTTTGTTTTCTCAAAGTCAAAGTATGGTCAATCATTGGTTCTCAAAGTCTTGATCATCAAAGCATGACGTATAACATCAAAGCATAAGGCCTCAAGAATCACTCAATATCATCTTAATCAAGAGTACCTCAAGGATTGGTAGCTTGTTTCTCAAGAAACTCCAAAGGTTCGTGTGTTTATTACCATGCCTTCTTTAACAAGTTACTTCAAGCCTTGGCCAAAATTAATCAAAGAACATTCAAGGGCACATCATTTGAGTTCATATGATCATCAATGTACCTTGAATTGCAAGAAAAGCTCAAAATATTCAAGTTTGATCAAGGTGGTTTGACCAAAAAGTCAACATTTCAAGTCCAAGTTCAAAATATCACGACTCACTCATTTTTCAATGTTTTTGAGAGATCCTTTGTACATGATCAAGGTGAGTATTTGGCAAAAAGAATGAGTCATAAAGGTTCCTTGTACATGATTTCCCAATGGTTGAAGTTGGTCCCATGTCACTAATTTTTGGTCATGATCAGTTTTGCAAAACTTCAAATTACTCCAAATTGAATTAAATTGTGCACGTCAATAGCTCATGTGATGTTTAGTGATGTACCCAAATGCAAAATGACCTCAAATTACAAATAACGACTCGTGCTTTGATGGATTTTGATTCAAGTTTGGTCACATTTTCTTTACTCATCATTTCACACGAATTTGTCCTCAAATTCACGCGTACTAACTTCATTCACACTCCCTATAAATAGAGCAACATCCTTGCATCATTTTCCAAGCTTTTGAGCAAGGTTGTCAGAATCGAGTTTTTACCTTGACTCGTTTTGCCTAGGTAAAATCGAAACGTAAAATTGAAACGTAAAATCATAGAGTTTACCTTTTATTAAAATAATATTCAATTTATATACACATATACTTATATAATATTGTAAATGCATCAATAATTTAAATTTTTAACATAATTATAAATAAAAAATACACTATATCACCATAATAAAGTGTAATAGTCACAAACTTGTATCAAACTACCTAAATTACCCACCAAATCATAAAAAGTAACATCCACAAGATTATCCCAAAAAGCAAGAATTTCATAAATTTATCAAGTTCAAAGAAACAAGTGTTTTCACCTTAATCTTTAACTTAATCAAAAGTTCAATTCATTTACAACATCATATTCATTAGTGTATTTATATTCAACTTGATTAAATTTGTATCTAGATTATAAAGGTTCTTCAATACCGTAAGATATGAATGTGAATAAAATTGAAGAGTGTGATCGGTGGAAATAGAACTGACTGTTTTTTAAGCTGGTTCGCGAAATGTCGCGGTAAGCAAGAGTCGCCACCGTCTTTTATGTTCTCCAACAAGGAAAGGACAAAAGCACAGCAAAATTCCTTTTCGAGAATGTTTCTCAGTTCGGGAGGTAGATTTATAGAAAGGGAAGGTGTTAGCACCCTTTCTATCCATAGTTATCCACGGGCTCTTAGGTACTTACTCACTATGTTTTCAAAAATTGTTTGCTTTTCAAGTGTTCGTGGGTTTTGAAAAAGTTTAGTTTGAAAAAACTTCTAAGTAACTCTTGTATCAGTCCTCAAGAGTGTATGAAGTATTTGTTTGAAAACTTTTTGAAAGTGTAGGTGCGAAAAGATGTTTTTTGTTTTTTTGAAAGAGCAAGTACCCAGGAGAAATCTACCTACTATGAAGAATTAGGTTGTGTAAGAGTCCTTTAGACAGTACTATCCCACTATTGAGAAGTAGGTAGCACCGTCGTTGGAGTTGTTCGGGTCAATTCGATTATTAGGGACATGTGTGGTCACCAAAGCAATGGTAGGACGCCTTAGCGGTAACCCTAATGTCCTAGATCCTTTTTTATCCCAGGCAACCGTTTCGAGGAAACTGGATCTTTAGACAGGAGGGCGACCTCTAAAACACCCTATACTTGATGACCACCTCGAGACAACCAAGTGAGGCGTACCCTAAGAGTGGCATGTGCATGTGTGTTAAATTCAGTTAAGATCATCTTGTACAAGTTATTTGTGAGCTACGGGTTGATTTTATTTGTCATACAAGTCTTGTCATGCACATTAACAGTTAAGAGTGCAGAAAATAAATTGCGGAAAGTTGAATCTACGCTATTACAAGGCGCGGGTATATACATCGCCAAAAACATAACCCGTTTGGAAAATAAATGCGAGAAAATAAAAGAAAGCGATAAAAGCCTAATTAACTATTACATCCTCGGAAACAGTTACATCAAATATAATCAAAAATAATAATTAAAATTAAATATGCGCGCGAAAGAATTGAATCGGACGTCCTTAGGGTTTTGACCCCTTTTGAGAAAAGAATTTAATTTGTCCTTTTTTTTGCAATTAATGAAATATTAAACCTAATAACTAATTAATTAATTAATTAAAAGAAAAAGTCTTTTTGTGTTTTTTATGTTTTAATGAAAATAAAAATAAAAGAAATTAAAGGTTAAATGAAAAACCCTAATTCTAAGTTTGTTTTATTTATTGTAAAAAAAGATTAAAATTAAACCTAATTAACAAAAAGACTAAATTAATTAATTTGCATTTATTTACAAAATAATGCATTAAAGTGAAATTAATAATTAATAAAAATATTTACACTTTTTAATTTTATGAATTTATTATGAAAAATATTAATTTGTTAATTAACTAAATAATAATAATAATAGTTATTAAAGAAAATAAAAGGAAAAAGAAAATGAAAAAAGAATAGTAAACCAGGGGTGCTGGGCCAGCATTGGGGGTGTGCTTGGCAATCTGAGGCCCATTAAGCCAAGCCTGCGTTGACTTCCTGGATCAAGTGTCTGTTGGTTGACTGAGTGCATGGTGAGGATCATCTCCTGGCCTTTGGATGCATGCCTATAGCCACTTGGCATGTTGAGCGCTGGAGGTATATGGTGGAACCTTATTGGGAATCTGCATAGGATTATGTTAAACAAAATATGAAACAATTATTTGGGGGACCTGGGATTCGAACCCAGGTCCCAACGCTCAATACACAAGCGCCTTGGCCATCTGAGCTGCATGCATCATTTGTTATTAAAACAACACGTAATTATTATATTGGTAAATCAAAATAATGCCTGGAAAAAGAAACATAAACGCGCGTTTTTTTGAAAAGGACGAATAAGAGGGAGACGCGTCAGCGTCTTCTTCCTGGGTCACTGGTTTTTTACCTGCGGATTTCTATCCGCAGGAAGATCCGTAGGGTTCTTCCTAGAATCGTCTCTAGGCTTCAAAAACTCATTCCAAGACCATGGTTGGTCTCGTCCATGTCCCCTGAATCCAGCCATACTCATGCTTTGTCCTAATTTCACCTGGAACCAAAATACCTAAAACGCAAAAAGATGAACCCTAGAATCGGGCATCACGATTCAGGGCCTAAAAACGCAATTGGATATTACAGTTATGTTAGAAATCAAATAAGGAACACAAATATGCCAATGCTTTAGAGAAAAAGTGCAAAAATAGAGAGCTTAGGTTTCGTGTTCAGAGGTGACTTTGTGATGACTTACAGTGCTGTATAGGTGGTCTTAGGATTTTTTTGTGATCGCTTTAGCTTCAGTGGATAGTGTTGTACCCCAAAATTTGCCCTCCCATATTCATCAAAGATTTGCCAAGTCAAGGTCACAAAATTCCCCAAGGGTGGTGCAGCTCAACTGTCTCCTATACAGTCAAAACTAGGGTTTGGATTCTGATCAAGAGAATGAAGTTTTCAAAGGCCCAATCAAGTCCCATATGCTTACAAATGTGGTCAAACATCCTCATATCAAGTTTCAAGGCATTCAGCTCAAAATTGCACAGTCAAAACCCTAAATTGCACTACAGTCAACTGTAGGGGCAAAATGGTCATTTGACAGTCAAAAGTTCAAATTTTTGGTCAACATATCATTTTGAAGCCACAAACATCATTTGATCAATGCTTGATCATTATTCTCAAAATTTGGCTCAGAAATCATCAAAGATGCAAAAGTTGTTATATTTGGACAGCTGAAAAAGTCAACTGAAATTGACCAGGGCATAACTTTCACATGGATTATCAGAAAAATCCCATCCAAAGCTCATTTTGAATAGAAAGACATTTCCTACAACTCATCTTCATATTCCAAGTCCAAGAAATGCTCTCACAAAAAGTTATCAATTTCAACATTATAGGTCATTTTCAAAAGTCAACAAAAAGGGACTTTAAGTCAAAGGCCATAACTTGAGATTGGTAAATCAAAATGACATGGGACCAAAGGCATTGGTTAGAGGACTCAAAGACCTTTCCAAAATGTCCAAGAACATGTGAAAAGCTTAAAAATTGACCAAGTTATGCCTTGTGGAAGTTGGGAAATGTTTAGGAATTTTGAAAAGTCAACATTGATGCAAAAGGCCTAAAAATGCAAATGGGCCCATTTTTCTTCCAAGTTTCTTCATGCCAAGCCTATGCACGACCATTAGGCCCAAAGGGAAGTATTTTCATATTTTTTAATTATTTATTTGAATTTATATCAATATTAATTCAATTAAATTATTTTAATACATGAAAAATATAAACCTAACCTAAAAAAATCTTTTTATGCATGATTTGGCTTCTATATTTCGTGCACATCTTAAATAGGCAAGTTTTGGTCTAATTGGAGGCAAATTGATACAAAATACACATGATAAGATTCAAAAAGATCCTTAAGCAAATCAAATCTTCAATCAAAGATTACAAGGGATTTTATGCAGTTTTCTTGACCTAAATTGTTCCATACAAGTACTAGATCACAAACCTAATGCCTAGAGACTGCAAGCTGCGCCCCAAGAACCTTTGGCAAATTGAAATTTTTCCATAAAACACAAACACTGAAAACCAGTTTCAAGGTCGATCCAAGCTTCAATTTTTGTTCCATCAGCATCCTTAAGCATCCCTGAAGAGATTCCAATCAAAAACTTTCTCTCAAACGCCAAGAATTGGTATCCATAAGTCAAACTGTGAAGCAAAAATTTTGAAAACGCATATCATAATTTACGCATCCTTGTGCATTTTTATTCATGAATTCTTGTTCAACATGAAGTTTCCAAGCTAACTATTGCATTCAATTATGTTTTTACTGACTATATGCGATATCACCATGTTCGTTCTTTAGGGTTTTCAGAAGGAAAAATTAGGGCTTTTTCAATACAGTAAAATTGGCCTTTGAGACCACCATGATTGAACTCAGCGCCTAGAGACGAAGAAGAAGCATATCTCGCGATGAATTTATATATGCTATAGCGCTAGTCGCTATTTTTCCATAGCCTGCCTAACACCATGGTTGCAAAACCGTTGCCTATTTTGTTTTGTTTTCAGGATGAGGAAGAAGACGAGTGCGTGTCCATCAGCCATTGGCCACTTTGAATCTCGCGCGTTTTTCATCCACTAACGCCATGTTTTATTTATTATGTTTACGCGTTATTATATATTAAATTGAAGGCGCTTGGTTCAGTGGTTAAGTGTTATGCATATGACATCAAAGACCTGGGTTCAAGTCCCAGGTCTGGCAAAATTCCATGTTATTTTTCAACGTAAAATTCCATGCTTTGCTAACGTCCAGGTACACCATGTTCCATCCTCATCCAACCTCCACGCGTCCAAAGGGCATCAGATCCATGGCCAAGACTCAAGGTGCATCATACATCAGGTCAAAACGCATCATACACGATCCAAAAAGTCAACCAATTTCCAACGTTAATGGGCCAGAAATTCCAGGCCTATACCTCCTGATTTGGGGACTACCCCCCCCCCCCCTGGTTTGCCTTATTATTTTTATTTTTATTCTTTCTTTAATTTTTCTTTTTATTTCTTTTATTTTGCTATTTATTTAGTTAATTATTTTTTACAAAAAAAACATAAAAACATTATAAAAATCAGAAAAGACCAAAAAATAATAAATATGTATATTATAATTATTTTTAAACAAATGCTTGTAAATATTTAGTTTAATTAGGTTATAGTTTTAATCTTTTTAATAAAAATCCAAAAAATAGAATTTAGGTTTAATGACTTTTATTTTCTTTTTTCTTTTTTTTTTTATTTTTTCCCTTTTTTCAGAATAATAATATTATTTATTTATTTTCATAAATTAAAAAATGTACATAAATTAATTTAGAATTAAATTAGGTTAAAAGTCAATATTTTCATAATAAACTTAAAAAACAATAGAATTAGGTCTAATATTTAATTTAATTTCAATTAACTCATTTTTCTTGTTAAATCCTAAAAAACATAAAATTCCCAAAAGCATTTAATTTTAATTTCTTATTAATTTTAATTTTTTGCAAACGGGTCCAACGCCCATTGTTTAATCATTTAATTTCGCATGATTTATTTTTATCGTTCATTGTAATTATGTAAATCTCCCAAAACCATGTAACTTTACTTTTCGCAGTTTATTTTATCGCTTTACTTATTTTCCGCTAAATCGGGTTCGGTTTAATTTTGGCGATGTGGACCCGCGCCTTTGTAATAGCCTTAGATTTATTTTTCCGCAAACTTTATAACTGTTAAAAAGCATGCAAGAATGAATGTCTTAATTAAAATCAAGCGTAGAACACAACAAACATGACAAGACAAATAACTGAAACATGACACACAATTCGCACACACCACCCCTAGGGTACGCCTCACTGTTGCCTTTCGAAAGGTGATCGTCGAGTAGAGGATGTCTTAGTAAGTCCTCATGATCCGGGAACCTGGCATGAGGGTAGCTTCTAAGGTGTCTTCCTATTGCTCTGGTGATCACCATGTCCCTAAAACTCGAATTGACCCGAACACCTCCAACGGTGGTGCTACCTACCTCTCAATGGTGGGATGGCACTACTTTAAGGACATCTACACAGACGAATTCCTTAGGGTAGGTAGGTTCTCAAGGATACTTGCTCTAATTTCAAAAACAAACAAAAATCTTTTCACCAACACTTTTCAAAAGCTTTCAAAAGCAAATTTTTCAAACACTCTGACGTACGAGTCGATCTGAAATTTTTCAAAGAAACTTTTTTTAAACCCACATTGAAAAGCAAACAAACATTTTGAAAACACATTGAGCAAGTATCTAAGAGCCCATGGATAACCATGGATAGAAAGGGTGCTAACACCTTCCCTTTCTATAACCTACCTCCCGAACCGAGAGCAATCTCTTTTAAGGAATTTTTCTGTGCTTTTGTCCTTTCCAATTGGAGAAAATAAAAGACGGTGGCGACTCTTGCTTCCGCGACATTTCGCGAACCAGCGTTAAACAGTCAGTTCCAGATCCACCGATCACAGAACTGGCGACTCTGCTGGGGAATAAACTTAAAGTGAGGTGTACCTTAGGGCTAGTTCATAACTGTGTTTTCAATTGTTTTCCTTGTATGCTTTAAAATTGTGGGTTGCTTGGGAGTTCTATAGATCCTAACCCGGATCTGGGGGATACCTTCTTAGAAAGTAGCAACAAGGCTGTCAGGGAACTGTGCGGGGTATACCGACATGGTTGAAACAGTCTGCTACGTTGATGTGGCACTTTGGTGTGTACCGGTAACCCTTGAGTTCAGTCAAGGAGAGTACGGGGCCTCCGCGTGGTGTCATGAAGCATCAACAGACCTTAGGAACCTTAATTGAACTATCTTGGCCTCTTTAGGGTAGTGAGATAACTGACTTTGGTGCAGTTCGAGGTTGGTTGATACTCGATACTACACTCAATTGAGGGTTGCTTTCCTGGAATATTTCGGTCGCCAGTTCAGTGGCTAAATCGAAACGATGAACAATGAAAGCAATCCCGTGATATTGGGAACCTTAGAACCCGGTTACTTTGATTAAGACAGGTTGAACCCACCAACTTCAAGAGGGTACTACCCAGACCCCATGCTGGCCTTAGACCTTAAGGGCTTGTCTTGTGTGCCTTGTTTGCCTTACATGTTTGTCTTTGTAAATATCTGTGGTGTGTTTAATCATAGCATCATGACATCATCCAGCATCATACGCATTGACTAACCATTTCAGGGGATCGGATTTTCATCTTTGTTCTTGTTTTGTAGGACATGGAAACTATTCGTAGAAAGACAATTCAGGTCAATCTGGTAAGGATCCCTCCTCAGCTTAAGGAGCTTATATCCAGGATTCCCGAGAACTCTTCATTCAGTGAAAGGCATGGAAGCCTCATCAGCTTGGTCAACACCAACATTGAGGAAGATATGATTAAAGTCTTGTTCCAATTCTTTGACCCTCTGCATCACTGTTTTACCTTCTTGGACTATCAGTTGGTACCTACATTGGAGGAGTTCTCCCGGCTCCTGAAGATCCCTATCCTTGATCAGCTACCATTCAGCGGTACAGAAAAGGAACCTAAGCTTGAAGAGATTGCTAAAGCCTTGCACCTACAGTCATCTGACCTCAAGGGACATTGGGAAGTCAGAAGTGGTATCAAAGGGTTCTTAGCCAGGTTTCTGTTTGAGAAAGCCCATGAATGTTGGAACTCCCTTGATCTGCAAGCTTTTGAAGAAGTGGTAGCCCTCCTTGTCTATGGTTTGGTGTTGTTCCCTAACCCAGATCAGCTCATTGATATCAGTGTCGTTCAGATCTTTATGTCCAGGAATCCTATACCTACATTGCTGGGGGACATCCTTCACTCATGTTACACTCGAACCATGAGAAAAAGAGGTGTCCTTATGTGTTGCACTCCTCTCCTGGGAAGGTGGTTTATTTCGCACCTTCCCCAATCAGTCCTGAAGAATGAGCGGGGTTTGAGATGGTCACAACGGTTGATGACTCTTACGCATGCAGATATACATTGGTGTCCTAGATCCAGAGGAGATGTCACTATCATTGATCGTTGTGGGGAGTACCCTAATGTTCCTTTACTTGGAATCAGAGGAGGTATTACTTATAGCCCATGCCTGGCTTGGAGACAGTTTGGTTATGCTCGGAGGGACGGTCCCCATGACATGCTAATTCCTGATATAGTTTTTGACTTCGACAATGATACTCAAGGACTTCGTCAGAGATTTATCAGAGCTTGGAGGATGCCCAGTAGGATAGACAGCAAGACACTGGGGCATAGGAACTCCATCCCTTTGGAGCCTTATCTCAAGTGGGTACGCGCCCGCTCCCAGAAGTTAGTGATGCCCTATCCTCACATGATCCCAGTAATCAAAGAACCAGTCTTGGAAGGGGAGGTGTCCCACATTATTCAGCACCCTGATATGCCCACGTCCTGGGAAGAGATGCAGAAGAGCTGGATCCAGCTTAAGGAGGAAAGGAATTCTCTTGAGACTAGTCTGCATGCCAGTGAAAAGAAGGTCCTGGAGCTCACCCGTCTGTTGCATGAGGAGAAAAACCTCAACACCTACATAGCTCCGAAAAGGATGCGCAGTGTATTTTGGGATTGACTTGATTTTTGTACTTTTGCCCATGAGGCCTTGATGTATTAAACAATGATTTCTTTAATGATAACGTGTGTTCCTTTTTGTCTACAACGAATTTGAACTTTCGAACCCTTGAATGCATTGCATACGCATTTCATACATCATGTGCATAGCAGGTTCTTCCCCTTTTTCAGGTTGCTTACAGTTCTTCGCTGTTTATTTCAGCATCATGAATCCCGGATCTGAATCAACAGAGACATCAATCAAGGCTCTCCAGGCGCAGAATGCGCAGTTTCAAGAACTAATCATGGGTCTAGCTAAGGGCCAAGAGGAACTGAAGACTATGCTCCTGAAGAAGGAGAAGAAGAAGAAGAGAAGAACTGTTCTGTTCAACTCGGGCCGAAGGTTGGGTAATACTCTGCACCATGAAGAGGCTGGTTCTTCTGTTGGTAGGAGTCCTTCTCAGGCAGAAGTAAAGGTTCCTACTCCAGTGGTCTCCGACAACGAGACGGATTTTGATGAGGAGCAGTATCCTCCTGCAGATGACAGGTACAAACAACTGGAGGACAGGTTGAAGGCTATGGAGGTGCAACAGGCACCTGGGCTGGATTTCGGAGATCTGGGTTTGTCGACTGGTGTAATTATCCCGCATAAATTCAAAGCTCCCACCTTCTCAAAGTATGATGGGGCGTCTTGTCCAAAGCTGCACTTAAGGTCCTATGTTCGGAAAATTCAGCCGTACTCTGCGGACAAGAATCTATGGATCCACTTCTTCCAGGAGAGTCTTTCAGGGACTCATCTCGAATGGTTCTATCAGCTGGATGGGACCAAAGTTCGTAACTGGGAGGAGCTGGCTACTGCTTTCTACAAGCAGTATCAGTATAATGCCGACCTTGCACCCACACGTACCCAACTCCAGGGTATGGTGTTAGGTGCGAGCGAAGGTTTTAAGGAGTACGCTCAGAAGTGGAGAGACATGGCTGGCAGGGTGCAGCCACCATTGACTGATCGGGAGTTGGTTGACATGTTCTTGGGGACCCTATCTGGGCCATTCTTCAACCATCTCATTGGGAATTCTTCTGCTGGTTTCACTGATTTGATCTTGACTGGAGAGAGAATTGAAGCTGGGCTGAAATCTGGGAAGATTGCAAAGGGTGCCTCGTCTAGTTCAGAAAAGAAACCGTTTAAAAAGGAGTCTAGCGCCGTATATGGTTCTAGAAGATCAGAGAGAAATGAACACCGCCAATCTGTCAGTGCGGTCATAATTGCTAAGCCTGCTGCCGCTCCCCGGCCAAACAATTCTCAGAAAGCTGAAAGACCCCGGAGGGAATTCACCCGTTTAGGCATGACTTTGTCGCAGATCCTGCCACAGTTACTCTCAACTAATTTAGCGACTGTCAGGGAGGCGCCAAAGTTCCCCAATACTGCGTCCCCCAAGTACAACCCGAATGCTCGTTGTGCTTACCACTCAGAAAGCCCGGGACACTCTACTGATGACTGCTGGGCATTGAAGAATAAGGTGCAAGACCTTATCGATGCAAAGGAGATACAATTCGAAGCACCTGCAAAGCCGAATGTAGTTACTGCCCCTATGCCTCAGCACGGGGTAAATGCTGTTGATGAAGACGTTTATGCTGTTTCTGTGGATGATTTAGCCACTCCTTTAAAGATCATTAAGAAGAACCTACTGCAGGCCGGTTTATTTCCGGGTTGTAGTGAGGGTTGCCTGTTCTGTGTTGTGTCCCCATCCGGTTGTTCCTTGCTAAAGTTAGGCATCCAAAGCTTAATGGATAGCAAGGAGATTCTATTCAAGAAGTCTGCTGTTCGTATGGTTCCAATGGAAGAAGTCTCTGTGGTGACTATCTTCAATAATCCGATCCCGGCTCTCCAAAAGAAGCCCATCCAAATTCTGACCGTTGCACCTGTTACTATCACTGTTCCTGGGCCCCTGCCCTATGTATCTAACAAAGCTGTCCCTTGGCACTATGGGGCAGATGTATATATAAACGGAGTTAAACAAGAGCTCAACGCTGGCGCCAGCATCTGTGACATCACTGGCCCGGTCAAAGTTACCCGCAGTGGCAGGCTCTTCTCGCCTGACATTGCGCCACCGGCTGCCCGAAGACCGCTCCTGATAATTCCTGCAAGTACACCTACTCCCGTTGCTGACCCAGTTGTTGTTCCTGCTGCTGATCCGATCGTTTCTCCTGCTGCCGAGTCGTCCAATGCTCGGGGCAAGGGAATTGAAACTGAGCCTGCCCAGATGGAGGCACCCATACCCATAGCTGCTGAGGCCTCCCCACAAGAGATGGAGGAGATTTTGAAGATTATAAAGAAGAGCGATTTTAATGTCGTGGAACAGTTGGGGCACACGCCCTCCAAGATATCCATGCTCTCTTTACTGCTGTGCTCTGAGGCCCATGCAAAGGCCCTCATCTCATTCCTCAAGACGGCCCATGTGCCACATGAAACCTCCGCAGTCCAGTTCACCGATTGCGTGGCAAGTCTAACGGCAGACAATGGCTTGGGTTTCTCCGATGCTGATTTGACCGCAAAGGGGAAAGATCATAATGATGCTCTGCATGTCTCAATCGAATGCAGGGGCACCACCTTGGCACATGTGTTGGTTGATACTGGGTCATCTTTGAATGTGCTACCCAAGAAGGCTCTGGATCGCCTAGATTGTGAAGGCCTGGACTTGAAACCCAGCAACATCATCGTCAGGGCCTTTGACGGTTCAAAGAGGATGGTCCATGGGGAGGTTGACATTCCGATTCGTGTGGGCTCTCAGGTGTTCGACTCCACTTTTTATGTGATGGATATCCGTCCATCTTACTCTTGTCTGCTGGGTCGACCCTGGATACATAAGGCTGGGGCAGTGACCTCTACCTTGCATCAAAAGCTGAAGTACCCCGTCAGAGGGAAGATTGTCACCGTGCAAGGTGAGGAAGAATATATGGTGAGTCACCTGAACTCGTTCAGATACATCGAGATGGATGGGGAGTTTATTGAAACCCCCTTTCAGCACTTCGAGGAGGTGTTTCCAATTGCAGCAGAAACAGCAGAAGCAGGTGGTCCTCTGAAGATGGCTTCCCTAAAGGACGCCAGGGCTGTGGTGCAGAAGGGTGAAGGTGCCAACTGGGGCAGACTTCCAGACTTCACCCAGAAGACTGATAAACTTGGGTTGGGTTTCACCTCAGAAGGGCAGAGAGCTATGAGGAAAGAGAAGATCGGAAGGCCTCCGGTATTTATTAAAGGTTCAGAAGTGAATGCTGTCGGGGAAGACCTTGAAGTGGACGAAGCCGAATTCAACAGCTGGATTTATCCGACGGCCGAAGACGGATTAAACAATTGGAGTGCAAAGGACCATACCCCTGTTACCTTTGTGACACAGTAATGAATTCCCATGTTTTGTTATTCTGTAATAAACAATGATAAACTCTATGGCCCGGTGTCTTACCCGAGGCACCGTGGTTCTATTTGTGAGGGCATACAAACTGTCATTTTATACATCATGAATGAAAATTTTGGACGTTTTTCGCATTGCAAATATTGTGTTCCTTTTCTATCTTTCCTTTCCTTTACATAATTTTCAAAAACAGCTGTATTTACACACACACTCACTCATACAGGTTCCAATCCACTCTGGATCCTACTGACAACAACTCTGCTAATGCCAATTATGACTTCGAAAATCCGATCAACTTAGCCGAAGACGAAGGTGAAGATGATTGCGAAGTGCCTGGCGAGCTTGCAAGACTGTTGCTTCAGGAAGAAAGGGCAATTCAACCCCATGAAGAGCCAGTGGAGACCATAAACCTGGGTACTGAAACAGACAGGAAAGAGGTAAAGATTGGTGCCAACCTAGAGCTCAGCGTGAAGCAACGGTTAACCAAGATGTTACATGACTATATGGAGATCTTTGCCTGGTCCTACGAAGACATGCCCGGGTTGGATACCGATATTGTCGTCCATCATTTGCCGACTAGGGAAGACTGCCCTCCAGTTAAACAAAAGGTCCGTCGGATGCGTCCAGAGATGTCAGAGAAGATTAAGGCCGAGGTCATGAAACAGTTTGATGCCGGGTTCCTTGCAGTGACTTCCTATCCTCAGTGGGTTGCTAATGTGGTGCCGGTACCTAAGAAAGACGGCAAGGTCAGAATGTGTGTCGACTACAGGGATCTGAACAGGGCCAGCCCCAAGGATGACTTCCCCTTACCTCACATTGATGTCCTTGTGGATAATACAGCTCAGCACAAGGTATTCTCTTTCATGGATGGCTTTTCAGGCTACAATCAGATCAAGATGGCACCTGAAGACATGGAAAAGACTACATTCGTTACTCAGTGGGGCACCTTCTGTTACAAGGTCATGCCGTTCGGATTAAAGAATGCTGGGGCAACCTACCAACGTGCCATGGTTGCCTTATTTCATGATATGATCCATCATGAGATCGAAGTGTATGTGGACGACATGATCGCTAGGTCCCAGACTGAGGAAGAGCATCTAGATCATCTACAGAAGTTGTTCGACCGATTGAAACTGTACAAGCTGAGATTGAACCCGAACAAGTGCACCTTCGGGGTAAGATCTGGGAAGTTGCTAGGCTTCGTGGTCAGTGATAAAGGTATTCAAGTGGACCCTGCTAAGGTCAAAGCTATTCAAGAGATGCCAGTTCCCAAGACAGAGAAGGAAGTCAGAGGCTTTTTAGGGCGCCTGAATTACATCGCTCGATTCATCTCTCATCTGACTGCTACCTGTGAGCCAATCTTCAAGCTGCTGAAGAAAGATCAGGTAGTACGTTGGAGCGATGAATGTCAGGCTGCCTTCGACAGAATCAAAGAGTATCTCCAAGAACCACCTATCCTTACGCCACCGGTTGAAGGGAGACCTCTGATACTATATCTGACAGTGCTAGACAACTCAATGGGGTGTGTGCTGGGGCAGCATGACGAGTCTGGCCGAAAAGAGCACGCCATTTATTACCTTAGCAAAAAGTTTACCGATTGTGAGACCCGATACTCACTGCTTGAGAAAACTTGCTGCGCTTTGGTATGGGCTGCTCGCCGGCTGAGACAGTATATGCTGACTCACACTACCTTGTTGATCTCAAAGATGGATCCGATAAAATACATATTCGAAAAGCCTGCTCTGTCTGGGAGAATTGCAAGATGGCAAATGATCTTGACGGAATACGACATTCAGTACACAACCCAGAAAGCCATCAAGGGGAGTGTATTGGCAGACCACTTAGCTCATCAAGCTGTAGACGACTACCAATCAATGAACTTCGAGTTTCCGGATGAAAGCATCATGATAGTAACAGATTGTGAAATACCTGGACCGGATGAAGGACCTGAACCAGGATCCCGATGGTCTATGCACTTTGACAGAGCTTCCAATGCTTTGGGAAATGGTATCGGCGCCATCATCATATCTCCTCAGGGTACTCATACTCCACTCACTGCCCGGCTATGTTTCAACTGTACCAACAACATGGCAGAGTATGAGGCGTGTATCATGGGTCTTCAAGCTGCGATCGACCTAAGGATCAAATTTCTAAGTGTTTTCGGAGATTCCGCTCTTGTGATCAATCAGATCAACGGAGAGTGGGATACGAAACATCCAAACTTGATTCCTTACAGAGAATGTGTGTTGACCCTGATTCCTCACTTCACAGAGATAACCTTTGAGCACTTTCCAAGAGAAGAGAATCAGTTAGCGGATGCGTTAGCTACAATGTCTTCAATGTTCAAGGTCAAATGGGATAATGAAGCTCCCCGGATCATCATCTGGAAACTGGACGAACCGGCATACTGTTGTGATCTCGAAACTGAATTGGTAACTGAGAAGCCTTGGTACCACGAAGTGAAGAGATATCTGGAAGCTCAGGAATACCCTGAAGGGGCATCCATAAATGATAAGAAATTCCTGAGGAGGTTCGCAGCCAAGTTCTTCCTAAGCAACGGCATCTTGTACAAGCGAAACCATGATTCAACCTTGCTGCGTTGTGTGGACAAAATTGAAGCAGAAAGAATCATGGAAGAGCTACATGAAGGGACCTTTGGTACGCATTCCAGTGGACACACTATGGCTAAGAAAATCCTACGGGCAGGATATTACTGGTCCACAATGGAAGCTGACTGCTACCAACGCTCCAGGACATGCCACAAGTGCCAGATCTATGCAGATAAGGTGCATGTTCCTCCGGTTCCCCTGAATGTTCTGACTGCGCCTTGGCCGTTTGCAATGTGGGGCATAGACATGATCGGCGAGATCAAACCTACGGCATCCAATGGACATCGCTTTATCCTGGTGGCGATTGACTATTTTACAAAGTGGGTTGAGGCAGCATCCTATGCTACGGTAACCAAGACTGTTGTGGCACGGTTTATTCGGCACAATCTAATCTGTCGATACGGCGTCCCTGAGCGGATTATTACAGACAACGGTACCAATCTGAACAATAAGATGATTGCTGAGCTCTGCGAACAGTTCAAGATACAGCACCACAATTCTTCTCCTTACAGACCGAAGATGAATGGGGCTGTAGAGGCAGCTAATAAGAACATCAAAAAGATCGTGCAAAAAATGACAGTAACTTACAAAGACTGGCACGAGATGTTACCGTTCGCTCTGCATGGGTACCGTACTTCAGCAAGGACGTCAACCGGGGCAACTCCGTTCTCTCTGGTTTATGGCATGGAGGCAGTCTTGCCGATCGAAGTGCAAATTCCCTCTCTCCGGATAATGAAGGATGCAAATCTGAACGAAGATGATTGGATCCAGACACGACTTGACCAACTCAACCTCATTGACGAAAAGAGACTCGCTGCTATCTGCCATGGTCAGACGTATCAGAAACGGATGATCAGGGCATTTAACAAAAAGGTCAGACCACAGGAATATCAAGTTGGGGATCTGGTTATCAAGAGAATCATCCTTCCTCAGAGTGATCCAAGGGGCAAATGGACCCCTACCTACGAAGGGCCATTTGTGGTTAAGCATGTGTTCTCAGGAGGAGCAATGATCTTAACCAACATGGATGGTGACGACCTTCCTCACCCTGCCAATGCAGACATAGTTAAAAAATACTACGCATGTGTTATACCCCAAAATTTGCCCTCCCATATTCCTCAAGAAATTGCCAAGCCAAGCTAGAAAATTCCCCAAGGGTTGTGCAGTGCAACAGTCCCCCATACAGTCAAAATTAGGGTTTTGAGTTTGATCAAGAAAAGGAAGTTTTCAAAGGTCCAATCAAGTCTCATATGCTTACAAACATGGTCAAACATCCTCATATCAAGTTTCAAGGCATTCAGCTCAAGATTGCACAGTCAAAACCCCAAATTGCACTACAGTCAACTGTAGGGGCAAAATGGTCATTTGGCAGTCAAAAGCTCAAATTTTTTGTCAACATATCATTTTGAAGCCACAAACATCATTGGATCAATGCTTGATCATGATTCTCAAAATTTGGCTCAGAAATCATCAAAGATGCAAAAGTTGCTATATTTGGACAGCTGAAAAAGTCAACTGAAATTGACCAGGGCATAACTTTCACATGGATTATCAGAAAAATTCCATCCAAAGCTCATTTTGAAGAGAAAGACATTTCCTACAACTCATCTTCATACTTCAAGTCCAAGAAATGCTCTCACAAAAAGTTATCAATTTCAACATTATAGGTCATTTTCAAAAGTCAACAAAAAGGGACTTTAAGTCAAAGGCCATAACTTGAGATTGGTAAATCAAAATGACATGGGACCAAAGGCATTGGTTAAAGGACTCAAAGACCTTTCCAAAATGTCCAAGAACATGTGAAAAGCTTAAAAATTGAGCAAGTTATGCCTTGTAGAAGTTGGGAAAATTTTGTGAAATGGCAAAAGTCAACTATCTTTGAAAATCCAATTCTGACAAAAGGGCCCCATTTTTCTCACTTTGTTCATCCTTGTCATGCTACACACGTGTTCCATGGTTGATTTCAAGACCAAATATTGATTTTTTTATTTTATTTAATTTTTGATGATTTAATTCATTTTAATTCTTTGAAAATTCAAATAAAATTTAAAAATCAATGAAATAGTGTCAAATGAACTTGGACAATTCCTATGTATCATGAACCAACTCAAAAATCAGGCTAAGGTTCATTTGCACACTAGGTCTAGGTTTTGGCTAGAAAATAGGAAAAATGGTTAATGGAAGAAACCCTAAGGCCAATTCTTTCTCAAGCATGGATTAAGGTCAAATAGCAAGCCTATTCCATTCCATAATCATCACTGAGTCCAACCCTAGCTAGAACATAGCAAAAAGCTCGCTGAAAAAGCCATTGGACATTTGAAATTTTGGCCATAAAATGCAAAACTGAAATCAGTGCTAGGGATCTTTTCAAGCCTTAATTTTTGTACCATAAGCATCCTGGACCATCACTGAACGCATTTCAATTCATAACCTCAATCAAAACGCGAAGAAACGGTAGTTACCATCCAAACTGTACAGAAGAATTTTTGAAATCGTACTCTCCATTTTAAGCATCTTCTTTGCATTTCAATTGTACATTCTTGTTCCATGTGAAGTTTCTGAGCTAACCCTTGCATTTAATTTCATTTTTGTGCCATGAATAAGAACTTGCCATTTTCGAATCCTAGGGTTACAGTTTTTTTAATTTAGGGGTTTTCAGTCCAGGAACAATTAGCCCATGAAAGTCACACCATTGCATTCCTGGCATCTGGACGAAGAGAATGAAATGCTCGCGCCTAATTTCTGATCACCACAGGCCTATTCGCTATTTCTTGGAAGGCTCCCTAACACTACGTTTCAAAACCGTTGCTTTATTTGTTTGTGTTTCAGGGAAATGGAAGGGATGATGGCGTGGCACAAAGGGATTGGACGAATTTGAATTAGCGCGCGTTTTAAAGAGCGTTGATGTTTTTCTTTTATATTGTTTATTCACTATTATATATTAATTGAAAATGAAATGGCTCAGTGGCAGGGACGTGCACTAGGGACTCTCATGACCTGGGTTCAAACCCCAGGTCTCACACTTTCCAATATTATTTTTCATTTCCAATTCACATGCAGCGCTCACATTGATGCTCACCATACTCCATCAGGATTCAACCTCCACGTGTCCCAGGGCCTCAGATCCATGGCCAAGATGAAGAGTGCACCATACATCAAGTCAACAGGCGTGCACAGGATTAGAAAAGTCAACCAATTCAAGCAAAAATGGGCCAGGCTTTTTTTTCAAATCCACACCTCCCTGGTTCTATCTTTTTTTTCTTTTTTCTAATTTTCTTTATATTCTATTATTTTTGAATTTACTTGTGTTTTATTTTCTGATCTAATTAATTCATACAAAAATATAAAAAAACAGTAAAAATACAGAAAGGACAAAAAAATATAATTAACTTTGATTACTTTTATAAATAAATTAAAATGTAAATCATTTAGTTTAGAAAAGTTTTAATTTCAATTCTTTTTCATAATAGAAATCCAAAAAAATGTAGAATTAGGTTAATTATTAATTTTTTATATCTTTTTTTAATTGTTCCTTTTCTCACAATATTATTATTCATTATTTTTATTTTTATGATTAAAAATTGTACATAAAGTAATTTAGAATTAAATTAGGTTAGAAATTAAATCTCTTTCTTAAAAAACTTAAAAAATAATAGAACTAGGGTTTAGCACTTTAATTCTAATTAATTTTTTCCTTTTTTCTTTTAAATCTAAAAAACACAAAAAATACTATTTTTCATTCAATTTTAATTTTAGATTCCTTGATTAATTTTTTTAATTGTTTGTAAAAGGGTCCAACGCCCTAATTTTGTTTAATCTCTTTATTTCGCGCATTTGTTTTATATTGTTTAAATAATCCTGTATATGCCCCAAAGCCATGTAAAATTCTCGCACTTTTATTTATTCGCTTTATTTATTTTCAGTCAAATCGGGTTCGGTTTTTTTGGCGATGTGGACCCGCGCCGGTTGTAATAGTTTAGATTTAAATTCCCGCACCTTTAACTGTTAATAAATATGCATGAAAGAATGAATGCCCAAAAATAAAAAACGAATCGTTAGATCACCAATGCATGACAAGACAAACAATAAACTGAAAATGACACACAATTCGCACACACCACCCCTAGGGTACGCCTCACTGTTGCCTTTCGAAAGGTGGTCGTCGAGTAGAAAACGTCTTAGTAAGTCCTCATGGTCCGGGAACCTGGCATGAGGGTAGCTTCTAAGGTGTCTTCCCATTGCTCCGGTGATCACCATGTCCCTAAAATCGAATTGACCCGAATACCTCCAACGGTGGTGCTACCTACCTCTCAATGGTGGGATGGCACTACTTTAAAGGACATTTACACAGACGAATTCCTTAGGGTAGGTAGGTTCTCAAGGATACTTGCTCAATTTCAAACAAAACAAAAAACTCTTTTCACACCAACACACTTTCAAAAAAACTTTCAAAACAAACTTTTCAAACACTCTGACGTACGAGTTGAATTGAAACTTTTCAAAGAATATTTTTGAAACCCACATTGAAAAGCAAGCACACATTTTGAAAACACATTGAGCAAGTACCTAAGAGCCCATGGATAACCATGGATAGAAAGGGTGCTAATACCTTCCCTTTCTATAACCTACCTCCCGAACCGAGAGCAATCTCTTTAAAGGAATTTTTCTGTGCTTTTGTCCTTTCCAATTGGAGAAAATAAAAGACGGTGGCGACTCTTGCTTCCGCGACATTTTCGCGAACCAGCTTTAAAACAGTCAGTTCCAGATCCACCGATC
Organism: Vicia faba; assembly: GCA_948472305.1. Lineage (NCBI taxonomy): Eukaryota > Viridiplantae > Streptophyta > Magnoliopsida > Fabales > Fabaceae > Vicia > Vicia faba. Next base: position 1,544,408,346 of record OX451735.1, read on the forward strand.
ACAGAACTGGCGACTCTGCTGGGGATAAACTTAAAGTGAGGTGTACCTTAGGACTAAGATCACTGTGTTTTCAATTGTATTGCTTTGTTTGCTTTAAATTGTGGGACTGTCTTGGGAGTTCTATAGATCCTAACCCGGATCTGGGGGATACCCTTTTAGAAAGTAGCAACAAGGCTGTGAGGGAACTGTGCGGGGTATACCGACATGGTTGAAACAGTCTGCTACGTTGATGTGGCACTTTGGTGTGTACCGGTAACCCTTGAGTCAGTCAAGGAGAGTACGGGGCCTCCATGTGGTGTCATGAAGCATCAACAGACCTTAGGAACCTTAATTGAACCATCTTGGCCTCTTTAGGGTAGTGAGATAACTGACTTTGGTGCAGTCCGAGGTTGGTTGATACTCGATACTACACTCAATTGAGGGTTGCTTTCCTGGAATATTTCGGTCGCCAGTTCAGTGGCTAAATCGAAACGATGAACAATGAAAGCAATCCCGTGATATTGGGAACCTTAGAACCCGGTTACTTTGATTAGGACAGGATGAACCCACCAACTTCAAGAGGGTACTACCCAGACCTCATGCTGGCCTTAAACCTTAAGGGCCTGTCTTGTGTGCCTTGTGTGCCTTACATGTTTGTCTTTGTAAATATCTGTATTTAATCATGACATCATGACATCATCCAGCATCATATGCATTAACTAACCATTTCAGGGGTTCGAATTTTCATCTTTGTTCTTGTTTTGTAGGACATGGAAACTGTTCGTAGAAAGACAATTCCAATCAGTCTTGTAAGGATCCCTCCTCAGCTTAAAGAGCTTACATCCAGAATTCCTGAGAACTCCTCATTCAGTGAAAGGCATGGAAGCCTCATCAGCTTGGTCAACACCAACATTGAGGAAGATATGATAAAAGTCCTGTTCCAATTCTTTGACCCTCTGCATCACTGTTTCACCTTCTTGGATTATCAGTTGGTACCTACATTGGAGGAGTTCTCCCGACTCCTGAAGATCCCTATCCTTGATCAGCTACCCTTCAACGGTACAGAAAAGGAACCTAAGCTTGAAGAGATTGCTAAAGCCTTGCACCTACAGTCATCTGACCTCAAGGGACATTGGGAAGTTAGAAGTGGTATCAAAGGGTTCTTAGCCAGGTTTCTGTTTGAAAAGGCCTATGATTGTTGGAACTCCCTTGACTTGCAAGCTTTTGAAGAGGTTGTGGCCCTCCTTGTTTATGGTTTGGTGTTGTTCCCTAACCCAGACCAGCTCATTGATATCAGTGCCGTCCAGATCTTTATGTCCAGGAATCCTATACCTACGTTGCTGGGGGACATCCTTCACTCATGTTACACTCGAACCATGAGAAAAAGAGGTGTCCTAATGTGTTGCACTCCTCTCCTGGGAAAGTGGTTTATTTCGCACCTTCCACAATCAGTCCTGAAGAACGAGCGGGGTTTGAGATGGTCACAACGGTTGATGACTCTTACACATGCAGATATACATTGGTGCCCTAGGTCCAGAGAAGATGTCACTATCATCGATCGTTGCGGGGAGTATCCTAATGTTCCTTTACTTGGAACCAGAGGGGGTATTACTTATAGTCCATGCCTGGCTTGGAGACAATTTGGTTATGCTCGGAGGGATGGTCCTCATGACATGTTGATTCCTGACATAGTTTTTGATTTCGACAACGATACTCAAGGACTTCGCCAGAGATTTATCAGAGCTTGGAGGATGCCTAGTAGGATAGACAGCAAGACACTGGGGCACAGGAACTCCATCCCTTTGGAGCCTTACCTCAAGTGGGTACGAGCCCGCTCTCAGAAATTGGTAATGCCTTATCCTCACATGCTTCCAGTAATCAAAGAGCCTGCCTTGGAAGGAGAGGTGTCTCATGTTATTCAGCACCCTGATATGCCCACATCCTGGGAAGAGATGCAGAAGAGCTGGATCCAGCTTAAGGAAGAGCGGAATTCTCTTGAGACTAGTTTGCATGCCAGTGAAAGGAAGGTCTTGGAGCTCACCCGCTTGTTGCACGAGGAAAGGAATCTCAACACTTACATAGCTCCAGAGAAGATGCGCAACATATTTTGGATGTGACTTGATCTTTTTGTATTTTTGCCCATGAGGCTTTGATGTATTAAAACAATGATTTTCTTAATAATAATGTGTGTTCCTTTTGGTCTACAACAAATTTGAAAGTTCGAACTCTTGAATGCATTGCATAAATACATATCATTCATCATGTGCATCATAAATACTCTTCTTTTCAGGTTGTTTACCGTTCTTCGCTGTTTATTTCAGCATCATGAACCCTCCTGAATCATCAACCGATGCGGCTATCAAGGCTCTTCAGGCGCAGAACGTCCAGTTTCAGGCGCAAAACGCCCAATTTCAGGAGCTGATCAAGGGCTTGTCTCAGGGTCAACAAGAGTTAAAGACCATGCTGTTGAAAAAGACCAAGAAGAAGAGGAGGACTGTGCTATTTAACACTGGGCGCAGACTCGGGAACACTTTGGTTGTTGAAGCTGAAAGGACTCCTCCATCTGTGACGGAAGGTAGTCACCATGAAAGGGAGGTCACTACTCCTGTGGGCTCTGATACTGAAACAGACTTCAATGACGACCAGTACCCTCCTGCTGAAGACCGGTACAAACAGCTGGAAGACAGATTAAAGGCTGTGGAAGTTCAACGGGTACCTGGATTGGATTTCGGAGACTTGGGGTTATCTACTGGAGTGGTGATCCCACACAAGTTCAAAACACCTGCCTTCGTGAAGTATGATGGGGCTTCCTGTCCCAAGATGCACCTCCGTTCTTATGTAAGGAAGATCCAGCCTTACACAGCAGACAAGAACCTTTGGATCCACTTCTTCCAGGAGAGTCTTTCAGGGACTCACCTCGATTGGTTCTATCAGCTAGATGGAATCAGCATTCGTAACTGGGAGGATCTGGCCACTGCTTTTTACAAGCAGTATCAGTATAATGCCGACCTCGCTCCTACGCGTACCCAGCTCCAGGGTATGTCGCTAGGGTCGGGTGAAGGTTTTAAGGAGTACGCTCAGAAATGGAGAGACCTGGCTGGCAGGGTGCAGCCACCATTGACGGATCGGGAGCTGGTAGATATGTTCTTGGGGACCTTATCTGGTCCATTTTTCAATCATCTCATTGGTAATTCCTCTGCTGGGTTTACCGATCTAATCCTGACTGGTGAAAGGATTGAGGCCGGTATAAAATCGGGGAAGATACAGAAAGTTGCCTCCTCCAGTACTGAGAAGAAGCCCTTCAAAAAGGAGGCTAGTGCTGTATATAACTCCCGGAGAACAGAGCGACCTGAACACCGCCAATCTGTCAGTGCGGTAATGATTGCCAAACCTGCTGCCGCTCCTCGGCCAACTAATCCTCAAAAGTTTGAAAGACCCCGGAGAGAGTTCACCCGGTTAAGCATGATCTTATCACAGATCCTGCCACAGTTGTTATCCACCAATTTAGTGACTGTCAAGGAGGCTCCAAAGTTTCCCAACACTGCATCTCCCAAGTTCAATCCAAATGCTCGCTGTGCTTATCACTCTGATAGCCCGGGGCATAACACAGATGACTGTTGGGCCCTAAGGAACAAAGTTCAAGACCTCATTGATGCAAAGGAGATACAGTTTGAGGCGCCCGAGAAGCCGAATGTTGTAAATGCTCCCATGCCTCAGCATGGAGTGAATGCTGTTGAGGATAATTTGTATGTAGCTTCGGTGGATGATGTTGCTACTCCGTTGCTGATGGTCAAGAGGAATCTGTTGCTAGCCGGTTTATTTCCGGGATGTAGCGAAAGTTGCCCTCTATGTGTTACTTCCCCTGTTGGTTGTTCTCTGTTGAAATCAGGCATCCAAAACCTGATAGATAATAGAGAGATTTTGTTTGAAAAGACTGTTGTTCCTGCTGCTCCTGTTGAAGAAGTGTCAATCGTTACCATCTTCAACAACTATTCCGAGGCTCCTTCAAAGAAGCCTATACAAGTTTTGTCAGTTCACAAGAATGTTCCCATCACCATTACTGTTCCGGGGCCTATACCCTACAAATCTGATAAGGCTGTCCCATGGCACTATGGGGCGGATGTTTATGTTCTGGGTGTGAAACAAGAGTGCAACATTGATACTGGTGTCTCCAACATCACCGGGCCTGCTAAGGTCACTCGTAGTGGAAGACTGTTCTCGCCAGACATTGCTCCTCCAGTAATTCATAGGCCTTTGATCTTCACACCTGCCAGAGTGCCTGTTTCTCCTTCTGACCAAGTATCCACCCCTGCTGCTGAGTCATCTGATACTCGGGGCAAGGGAATTGCTGCTGATGTGCCTGCCAGGACACAGGCACCAAAGACCATTGTTGAGGCTTCCAAGCAGGAAATGGAAGAAATCCTCAAGATAATAAAGAAAAGTGATTTTAACGTTGTAGAACAGCTGGGGCACACCCCCTCTAAAATCTCCATGTTGTCACTGCTGCTGTGTTCAGAGGCCCATGCAAAGGCTCTGATTGCTTTCTTAAAGACTGCCCATGTACCCCAAGATACGACTGCTGACCAGTTCACCGATTGTGTGGCCAACCTAACTGCTGATAATGGCCTGGGTTTCTCTGATGCCGATCTGACAGCAAAGGGGAAGAATCATAATGATGCCCTGCATGTCTCCATTGAATGCAGGGGCACTACTCTTGCTCATGTGCTGGTTGACACAGGTTCTTCATTAAATGTGCTGCCCAAGAAGGCTCTGGATAGGCTGGATTGTGAGGGTCTAGAGCTCAAACCAAGTAGCATTGTTGTCCGGGCCTTTGACGGGTCCAAAAGAATGGTGCATGGTGAAGTGGACATCCCAATCAGGGTTGGGTCACAAGTATTTGATTCAAAATTTTATGTAATGGACATCCATCCGTCCTATTCTTGTTTGCTGGGTCGCCCATGGATCCACAAGGCTGGAGCGGTGACCTCCACATTGCATCAGAAGCTCAAGTACCCGGTCAGGGGGAGGATCGTAACAGTGCAAGGGGAGGAGGAATACATGGTCAGCCACCTCAACTCCTTCAGATATGTAGAAATGGATGGGGAGTTCATTGAAACCCCCTTTCAACATTTTGAGGAAGTACCACAAACCTTGGCAGCAGCAGAAGATGAAGAGGTTTCTCCTATGAAGATGGCCTCCTTAAAGGACGCCCGGGCTGTGATCGAAAAAGGTGAATGTGCAAATTGGGGCAAGCTCCCTGATCTTACTCCTAAGACTAACAAGTTTGGGCTGGGTTTCACCACGGAAGCTCAGAAAGCGGTGCGCAAGGCAAGAATTGGAAGACCTCCGTTGCTCATCACTCAGCATGGAGTGAATGCTATTGGAGAGGGAGATGAAGTGGGAGAGTCAGAGTTCGATAGCTGGATCTACCCAACGGCCGACGGTGGATTGACCAATTGGACTGCTAAAGATTTTACTCCCATAACTTTTGTTCCCCAGTAATGAATTTCTTTGTTTTTGATTTGTAATAAACAATAATTTGAGACTATATGGCCCGGTGTCTTACCCGGGGCACCGTGGTTGGTTTTATTTATGAGGGCTTTTTGTTTATCACTATCATATATCATGAATAAAAGCATTGGACGTTTTTCACATTTCAAATTTTGCGCTCCTTTTCTTTCCTTTCTTTACATATTGCAAAACAGCTGTATTTACACACACACTCACTCATACAGGTTTCAATCCACTCTGGATCTCACTGGTAACGACTCTGCTACTGCCAGTTATGACTTCGAAAATCCGATCAACTTAGCCGCCGACGAAGGTGAAGATGATTGCGAAGTGCCTGGTGAACTTGCAAGGCTGTTACAACAGGAAGAGAGGGCAATTCAACCCCATGAAGAGCCAGTGGAAATAATAAACTTGGGTACGGAGGAAGACAAGAAAGAGGTGAAGATTGGTGCCAACCTAGAACTCAGCGTGAAGCAACGGTTGACTCAGATGCTGCAGGATTATAAAGAAATCTTTGCCTGGTCCTACGAAGATATGCCCGGATTAGATACCGACATTGTGGTCCATCATTTACCAACTAAAGAAGATTTCCCTCCGGTTAAGCAAAAGGTTCGTCGGATGCGTCCAGAGATGTCTGAGAAGATTAAAGCCGAGGTTATGAAGCAGTTTGACGCCGGGTTTCTTGCAGTAACTTCTTACCCTCAGTGGGTTGCTAATGTGGTGCCGGTACCTAAGAAGGACGGCAAGGTCAGGATGTGTGTTGATTACAGGGATCTGAACAGGGCCAGCCCCAAGGATGACTTCCCTCTACCCCACATCGATGTCCTTGTTGATAATACAGCTCAGCATAAAGTGTTCTCTTTCATGGATGGTTTTTCAGGCTACAATCAGATCAAGATGGCACCTGAAGACATGGAAAAGACTACCTTTGTTACTCAGTGGGGCACCTTCTGTTACAAGGTCATGCCGTTCGGGTTAAAGAATGCTGGGGCAACCTACCAACGTGCCATGGTTACCTTATTTCATGATATGATCCATCATGAGATAGAAGTGTATGTGGACGACATGATCGCTAGGTCCCAGACTGAGGAAGAGCACCTAGATCATCTGCAGAAGTTGTTCGACCGGTTGAAACTGTACAAGCTGAGATTGAACCCGAACAAGTGCACCTTCGGGGTAAGATCTGGGAAGTTGCTAGGCTTCGTGGTCAGTGACAAGGGAATTCAAGTGGACCCTGCTAAGGTCAAAGCCATTCAAGAGATGCCGGTTCCTAAGACAGAGAAGGAAGTCAGAGGCTTTCTAGGACGTCTGAATTATATTGCTCGATTCATCTCTCATCTGACTGCTACCTGTGAGCCAATCTTCAAGCTGCTGAAGAAAGATCAGGTAGTATGTTGGAATGATGAATGCCAGGCTGCTTTTGACAGAATCAAAGAATATCTCCAAGAACCACCCATCCTTATGCCACCAGTTGAAGGGAGACCTTTGATACTTTACCTGACAGTGCTTGATAATGCAATGGGGTGTGTGCTGGGGCAGCATGACGAGTCTGGCCGAAAAGAGCATGCCATTTATTACCTTAGCAAAAAGTTTACCGACTGTGAGACCCGATACTCACTGCTTGAGAAAACTTGCTGCGCTTTGGTATGGGCTGCTCGCCGGCTGAGACAGTATATGCTGACTCACACTACCTTGTTAATCTCAAAAATGGATCCTATAAAGTACATATTCGAAAAGCCTGCTCTGTCTGGGAGAATTGCAAGATGGCAGATGATCTTGACGGAATACGACATTCAGTACACGACTCAAAAAGCCATCAAGGGAAGTGTATTGGCAGACCACTTAGCACATCAAGCCGTAGATGACTACCAATCAATGAACTTCGAGTTTCCAGATGAAAGCATTATGATAGTAACTGACTGTGAAATACCCGGACCGGATGAAGGACCTGAACCAGGATCCCGATGGTCTATGCACTTTGACGGAGCCTCCAATGCTTTGGGAAATGGTATCGGCGCCATAATCGTATCTCCACAAGGTACTCATACTCCACTCACCGCCCGGCTGTGTTTCAACTGTACCAACAACATGGCGGAGTATGAAGCGTGTATTATGGGTCTTCAAGCTGCGATCGACCTGAGGATCAAATTTCTGAGTGTCTTCGGAGATTCCGCTCTTGTGATCAATCAGATCAAAGGAGAGTGGGATACGAAACATCCAAACTTGATTCCTTACAGAGAATGTGTGTTGGCTTTGATCCCCCACTTCACAGAGATAACATTTGAGCACTTTCCAAGAGAAGAGAATCAGCTGGCGGACGCGTTAGCTACAATGTCTTCAATGTTCAAGGTTAAATGGGATAATGAAGCTCCCCGGATCATCATCTGGAAACTGGACGAACCGGCATACTGTTGTGATCTCGAAACTGAATTGGTAACTGAGAAGCCTTGGTACCACGAAGTAAAGAGATATCTGGAAGCACAGGAATACCCTGAGGGAGCATCTGTCAATGATAAGAAATTCCTGAGGAGGTTTGCAGCCAAGTTCTTTCTTAGCAACGGCATCTTGTACAAGCGAAACCAGGATTCAACTCTACTGCGTTGTGTAGATAAGACTGAAGCAGAAAGAATCATGGAAGAGCTGCATGAAGGGACCTTTGGTACACACTCCAGCGGGCACACCATGGCTAAGAAGATCCTACGGGCAGGGTATTACTGGTCCACCATGGAAGCTGATTGCTACCAACACTCTAGGACATGCCATAAGTGCCAGATCTATGCAGATAAGGTGCATGTTCCTCCGGTTCCCCTGAATGTTCTGACTGCGCCTTGGCCATTTGCAATGTGGGGCATAGACATGATCGGTGAGATAAAACCTACGGCATCCAATGGACATCGCTTCATCCTAGTGGCAATTGATTATTTCACGAAGTGGGTTGAGGCATCATCCTATGCTACGGTAACCAAGACTGTTGTGGCACGGTTCATTCGGCACAACCTGATCTGTCGGTACGGCGTCCCTGAGCGGATTATTACAGACAACGGTACCAATCTGAACAATAAGATGATCACCGAGCTTTGCGAACAGTTCAAGATACAGCACCACAATTCTTCTCCTTACAGACCAAAGATGAATGGGGCTGTAGAAGCAGCTAATAAAAACATCAAGAAGATTGTGCAGAAGATGACAGTAACGTATAAAGATTGGCACGAGATGTTACCGTTCGCTCTGCATGGGTATCGTACTTCAGCTAGGACGTCAACCGGGGCAACTCCTTTCTCTCTGGTTTATGGCATGGAGGCAGTCTTGCCGATCGAAGTACAAATTCCTTCTCTCCGGATAATGAAGGATGCAAATCTGAACGAAGATGATTGGATCCAGACACGACTTGATCAACTCAACCTTATTGACGAAAAGAGACTTGCTGCTATCTGCCATGGTCAGACGTATCAGAAGCGAATGATCAGGGCATTTAACAAAAAGGTCAGACCACAGGAATATCAAGTCGGGGATCTGGTGATCAAGCGAATCATCCTTCCTCAGAGTGATCCAAGGGGCAAATGGACCCCTACGTACGAAGGGCCATTTGTGGTTAAGCATGTGTTCTCAGGAGGAGCAATGATATTAACCAATATGGATGGTGACGACCTTCCTCACCCCGCCAATGCAGACATAGTTAAAAAATACTACGCATGAAAAATGACCCGCTAGGCTGACATGCCTAGGCAAAAATTAGGGCTTCCCGTCGAACCAAAAGGGTTCGGGCAAAATGAAGGGATGAAAATGAAAAATCTGTACACCCGGCAAGTCGAAAACCTGAAAAGGCGACTTGGGCAAAAATGGGTATCCCGGTGGACTGAAAACCCGAAAGGGCAGTCCAGGCAAAAATTAGGGATAAAAGCGTAATACTATGTCTCATTGGATCACTTTGCATCCAGAATCCGGTATCTACATCAAGACGGCATCGATCAGTCAGCCTCACCTTCAACCAAGGTCACCAAGTGATGAGACGCTCGGAGTTATAAAGGCTATAGCAGAGTTGAAACCCAGTGGATCATTCATATTTCACACAGCTGTTTTAATTTCTTTTGTACAAAACTTGTAATAAACTCTTTTGCTCGGCGACATTCCGCTTACTAGGACGTCAGCCTCTTGTACACAAAACGCCTATTCACAGGCTATTCAAAATCAATACAAATATACTTTTCAGTTAAACGTGCCAACTGTTTTTTCTTTTTCTGTTTTGGTTTTGCGAAAAACGTCCAAGGTTCAATTTGTGATATATGCATTGATAATAATTTGCTAGCTCATAAATATTTGCATACGAGACAAAGAACTAATTGCAGGTGACACTAGAAACAGGGGCAATAAAGAGTTGTTTGAGCAGTCTAATTGTTCTATCCAAGGTACCAAAGTAGGTTCAGCTAAAGAACCTAACCAGACATCTTAAATTCCCCAGAGAGTGAGACAGCAAGTCAGTGCATTCTTCCCCAGCATATCAAAACTTCCCCAGGAGAGTCCCATCCAAGTTCCCCAGGAAAGGTGGAACTCATCTCTCCAAGCAGTAAGCTTATCCCCAGTAGATTCTGGAAGCTTATCCCCTCGCAGAGCACGAACGCGTCGTCCGGCTTTATTCAAAGAGTTATTTCCTTAACAGGATATAACTGGGTTATCCTCAGCCAAAAGCCACGGAAAGGTCATCGTCAACATAGTTCTCTCCTATCCCCAGTGAAGTCCATCAATACTTCCAATACAACAACGGTATCCCCAACAGAGTTACTATCAACATTCAGCAAGGCATCACTCTTCCCACAGAGTATTGCTTCCCGGCATGGTCGTCAGAGTAGCTTTTATCCCCGCAGAATCTTCCATTCGCCAAGTTTATTCCGCAACGGAGTCATCTTCTCCTACCGGTATTCTTGCAATTATCATCCCCAGCGGAAGCAAAAGCTTATTCTTCAACATCAGCCCAGGATACGACTTCCCGGCACCCGTCAAGGATTTACTTTCCTAGACGACAACATACATAAAACATCACATACATCATTATAGCATGCATAACGCACTGCATCATACAAATCTCATCTATGTTGAGAACATCATTGCTTGATCCATATCATGCATTGCATATGACTGACTTTTACCTTTCAGGGAAGATCCAGTTAAGTTCTCAAGCTACATTTCAAGACCTAGACTGGTTCAGTCAAAGGCCTTCTCTGGTTCAGTTAAATCGTCCCAAGATTTTCCTGATGCTTATCCCTTTGAAGACATTTCAAGACCTAGACTGGTTCAGTCAAAGGCCTTCTCTGGTTCAGTTAAATCGTCCCAAGATTTTCCTGATGCTTATCCCTTTGAAGACATTTCAAGACCTAGACTGGTTCAGTCAAAGGCCTTCTCTGGTTCAGTTAAATCGTCCCAAGATTTTCCTGATGCTTATCCCTTTGAAGACATTTCAAGACCTAGACTGGTTTAGTCAAAGGCCTTCTCTGGTTCAGTTAAATCGTCCCAAGATTTTCCTGATGCTTATCCCTTTGAAGACATTTCAAGACCTAGACTGGTTCAGTCAAAGGCCTTCTCTGGTTCAGTTAAATCGTCCCAAGATTTTCCTGATGCTTATCCCTTTGAAGACATTTCAAGACCTAGACTGGTTCAGTCAAAGGCCTTCTCTGGTTCAGTTAAATCGTCCCAAGATTTTCCTGATGCTTATCCCTTTGAAGACATTTCAAGACCTAGACTGGTTCAGTCAAAGGCCTTCTCTGGTTCAGTTAAATCGTCCCAAGATTTTCCTGATGCTTATCCCTTTGAAGACATTTCAAGACCTAGACTGGTTCAGTCAAAGGCCTTCTCTGGTTCAGTTAAATCGTCCCAAGATTTTCCTGATGCTTATCCCTTTGAAGACATTTCAAGACCTAGACTGGTTCAGTCAAAGGCCTTCTCTGGTTCAGTTAAATCGTCCCAAGATTTTCCTGATGCTTATCCCTTTGAAGACATTTCAAGACCTAGACCGGTTCAGTTAAATCGTCCCAAGATTTTCCTGATTCTGTCAAAGGCCTCTCTGGTTCAGTCAGATCGACCTTAAGATCTCCCTGATTCTTATCCCAGTAGAAGACATTTCAAGACCTAGACCGGTTCAGTTAAATCGTCCCAAGATTTTCCTGATTGCTTACCCAGTCAAAGGCCTCTCTGGTTCAGTCAGATCGACTTTAAGATCTCTCTGATTCTTATCCCAGTAGAAGACACCCCAGATTTTTCTCAACGAGCGTTGTTGAAGTTAAAGTCGCTCAAGGCTCTCTTACCATTCATGCTAAGGAAGTAATCATCCCTGCAACGTGTCAGGTACTCATTTTCTGTTTTGCAGGTATGCAGGTTCTCGCTAAGGAATCTCCTACGCAATCAAACATCCAGATGGCATCTATAAGCCCATTCCCATCATTGCTAACATGTGAGCGCAAATTTCCGGGCACTCTAGTGTCCAATCATCTTTTACCCTCGGATTACGAAAGGCACGTCAGCCAATCTGCATCCTCAGGTCTAAGAAGATTGAACAGGGGCAACTGTTATACCCCAAAATTTGCCCTCCCATATTCCTCAAGAAATTGCCAAGCCAAGCTAGAAAATTCCCCAAGGGTTGTGCAGTGCAACAGTCCCCCATACAGTCAAAATTAGGGTTTTGAGTTTGATCAAGAAAAGGAAGTTTTCAAAGGTCCAATCAAGTCTCATATGCTTACAAACATGGTCAAACATCCTCATATCAAGTTTCAAGGCATTCAGCTCAAGATTGCACAGTCAAAACCCCAAATTGCACTACAGTCAACTGTAGGGGCAAAATGGTCATTTGGCAGTCAAAAGCTCAAATTTTTTGTCAACATATCATTTTGAAGCCACAAACATCATTGGATCAATGCTTGATCATGATTCTCAAAATTTGGCTCAGAAATCATCAAAGATGCAAAAGTTGCTATATTTGGACAGCTGAAAAAGTCAACTGAAATTGACCAGGGCATAACTTTCACATGGATTATCAGAAAAATTCCATCCAAAGCTCATTTTGAAGAGAAAGACATTTCCTACAACTCATCTTCATACTTCAATTCCAAGAAATGCTCTCACAAAAAGTTATCAATTTCAACATTATAGGTCATTTTCAAAAGTCAACAAAAAGGGACTTTAAGTCAAAGGCCATAACTTGAGATTGGTAAATCAAAATGACATGGGACCAAAGGCATTGGTTAAAGGACTCAAAGACCTTTCCAAAATGTCCAAGAACATGTGAAAAGCTTAAAAATTGAGCACGTTATGCCTTGTAGAAGTTGGGAAAATTTTGTGAAATGGCAAAAGTCAACTATCTTTGAAAATCCAATTCTGACAAAAGGGCCCCATTTTTCTCACTTTGTTCATCCTTGTCATGCTACACACGTGTTCCATGGTTGATTTCAAGACCAAATATTGATTTTTTTATTTTATTTAATTTTTGATGATTTAATTCATTTTAATTCTTTGACCAAAGATGAATGGGGCTGTAGAAGCAGCTAATAAAAACATCAAGAAGATTGTGCAGAAGATGACAGTAACGTATAAAGATTGGCACGAGATGTTACCGTTCGCTCTGCATGGGTACCGTACTTCAGCAAGGACGTCAACCGGGGCAACTCCGTTCTCTCTGGTTTATGGCATGGAGGCAGTCTTGCCGATCGAAGTGCAAATTCCCTCTCTCCGGATAATGAAGGATGCAAATCTGAACGAAGATGATTGGATCCAGACACGACTTGACCAACTCAACCTCATTGACGAAAAGAGACTCGCTGCTATCTGCCATGGTCAGACGTATCAGAAACGGATGATCAGGGCATTTAACAAAAAGGTCAGACCACAGGAATATCAAGTTGGGGATCTGGTTATCAAGAGAATCATCCTTCCTCAGAGTGATCCAAGGGGCAAATGGACCCCTACCTACGAAGGGCCATTTGTGGTTAAGCATGTGTTCTCAGGAGGAGCAATGATCTTAACCAACATGGATGGTGACGACCTTCCTCACCCTGCCAATGCAGACATAGTTAAAAAATACTACGCATGAAAAAAGACCCGCTAGGCTGACATGCCTAGGCAAAAATTAGGGCTTCCCGTCGAACCAAAAGGGTTCGGGCAAAATGTAGGGATGAAAATGAAAAAATCTGTACACCCGGCAAGTCGAAAACCTGAAAAGGCAGCTTGGGCAAAAAAGGGTATCCCGGTGGACTGAAAACCCGAAAGGGCGGTCCAGGCAAAAATTAGGGATAAAAGCGTAAAACTATGTCTCATTGATCACTTTGCATCCAGAATCCGGTATCTACATCAAGTTCAGACGGCATCGATCAGTCAGCTTCACCTTCAACCAAGGTCATCAAGCGATGAGACGCTCAGAGTTATAAAGGCAATAGCAGAGTTGAAACCCAGTGGATCATTCATCTTTCACACAGCTGTTTTATTTTCTTTTGTACACACTTGTATAAACTCTTTTGATCAGCGACGTACCTCTTACTAGGACGTCAGCCTCTTGTATACAAAACGCCTATTCACAGGCCATTCAAAAATCAATACAAATACATTTTTCAGTTAAACGTGCCAAGTATTTTTTCCTTTTTCCGTTTTGTTTTGCGAAGAACGTCCAAGGTTCAATTTGTGATGTATGCATTGACAATAATTTGCTAACTCATAAATATTTGCATACGAAACAAAGGAATTAATTGCAGGTGACACTAGAAACAGGGGCAATAAAGAGTTGTCTGAGCAGTCTAATTGTTCTATCCTCCAAGGTACCAAGGTAGGTTCAGCTAAAGAACACGGCCAAATGTATCTTAATTCCCCAGAGAGTGGTTCAACAAAATAATACATTCTTCTCCAAGCTATCATCAAATATCAAAGGAAATTGAGTATCCTCCCGTAGATCTCAAATACTTCCCCAGCAGCAGCATATATATTCTTAACAAGCATCCCCGGCAGTCTTGGTCTAAAGATTGTTCCCCGGCGGCATATCTCAAGATTCAAAGGAATCACTTCCCTGCAGTTCAAACCTCCCCAGAAGAGTCCAACTCGGTTTCCCCAGGAAGGATGGAGTCCATATCCCCAAGCAGTAAGCTTATCCCCAGTAGATTCTGGAAGCTTATCCCTCGCAGAGCACGAACGCGTCGTCCGGCTTGGTTTAAAGAGTTATTTCCTTAACAGGATATAACTGGGTTATCCTCAGCCAAAAGCCATGGAAAGAGCGTCGTCGACAAAGTCTTCTTACCCCAGCGAAGTCCTTCAACACTTCCTATACAGCAAGGGTATCCTCAGCAAACTACTGTCAACATTCAGCAAAGCATCTCTATCCCCACAGAGTATTGCTTCCCAGCAGGGTCGTCAGAGTATCTTTTCTCCCCGCAGAAGCTTCATTTGCCAAGTTTATTCCGCAACGGAGCCATCTTCTCCTACCGGTATTCTTGCAGCTATCATCCCCAGCGGAAGCAAAATCTATTCTTCAACGTCATCCCAGGATACAACTTCCCGGCACCCGTCAAGGATTCACTTTCCTAGACGAGAATATACATAAAACTTCACATACATCATCATAGCATGCATAACGCACTGCATCATATCATACGAATCTCATTTATGTTGAGAACATCATTGCTTGATCCATATCATGCATTACATATGACTGACTTTTACCTTTCAGGAAAGATGCAGTTTAAAGTCTCAATCACATGTCAAGACCTAGACCGGTTCAGTTAAATCGACCCTAAGATTTTCCTGATGCTTATCCAGTCAAAGGCCTTCTCTTGGTTCAGTCAGATCGACCCTAAGATCTCCCTGATGCTTATCCAATTGAAGATTTCAAGACCTTGCTTGGTTCAGTTAAATCGACCCTAAGATTTTCCTGATGCTTACCCAGTCCACGGCCTTCTCTGGTTCAGTCAGATCGACCCTAAGATCTCCCTGATACTTATCCAGTTGAAGATGTTTCAAGACCTAGACCGGTTCAGTTAAATCGACCCTAAGATTTACCTGATGCTTATCCAGTCAAAGGCCTTCTCTGGTTCAGTCAGATCGACCCTAAGATCTCCCTGATGCTTATCCAGTTGAAGATGTTTCAAGACCTAGACCGGTTCAGTTAAATCGACCCTAAGATTTTCCTGATGCTTACCCAGTCCACGGCCTTCTCTGGTTCAGTCAGATCGACCCTAAGATCTCCCTGATACTTATCCAGTTGAAGATGTTTCAAGACCTAGACCGGTTCAGTTAAATCGACCCTAAGATTTACCTGATGCTTATCCAGTCAAAGGCCTTCTCTGGTTCAGTCAGATCGACCCTAAGATCTCCCTGATGCTTATCCAGTTGAAGATGTTTCAAGACCTAGACCGGTTCAGTTAAATCGACCCTAAGATTTTCCTGATGCTTATCCAGTCAAAGGCCTTCTCTTGGTTCAGTCAGATCGACCCTAAGATCTCCCTGATGCTTATCCAGTTGAAGATATTCAAGACCTAGACCGGTTCAGTTAAATCGACCCTAAGATTTTCCTGATTCTTACCCAGTCAAAGGCCTCTCTGGTTCAGTCAGATCGACCCTAAGATCTCCCTGATTCTTATTCCGGTAGAAGACACCCAAGATTTTTCTCAACGAGCGTTGTTGAAGTTAAAGTCATCCAAGGTTCTCTTACCGTTCATGCTAAGGTAGTAACCATCCCTGGTTCACTCATCGCCTTTTGAAGCTCCAGACCCAGCTCCTGTAACCAGTCAGGACACATCTATACCAAGCATCTAAGATCAACTCCTGCAACGTGTCAGGTACTCATTTTTCTTCTGCAGGTATGCAGGTTCTCGCTAAGGAATCTCCTACGCGATCAACATCCCGATGGCATCTATAAGCCCATCATCCTATCCAGCAATCTCCAAATGGAATCTATAAGCCCATTCCCCCATCACTGCCACCATGTGAGCGCAAATTTCTGGGCACTTTAGTGTTCAATCATCTTCCACCCTCGGATTACGAAAGGCACGCCAGCCAATCTGCATCCTCAGGTCTAAGAAGATTGAACAGGGGCAACTGTTGTACCCCAAAATTTGCCCTCCCATATTCATCAAAGATTTGCCAAGTCAAGGTCACAAAATTCCCCAAGGGTGGTGCAGCTCAACTGTCTCCTATACAGTCAAAACTAGGGTTTGGATTCTGATCAAGAGAATGAAGTTTTCAAAGGCCCAATCAAGTCCCATATGCTTACAAATGTGGTCAAACATCCTCATATCAAGTTTCAAGGCATTCAGCTCAAAATTGCACAGTCAAAACCCTAAATTGCACTACAGTCAACTGTAGGGGCAAAATGGTCATTTGACAGTCAAAAGTTCAAATTTTTGGTCAACATATCATTTTGAAGCCACAAACATCATTTGATCAATGCTTGATCATGATTCTCAAAATTTGGCTCAGAAATCATCAAAGATGCAAAAGTTGCTATATTTGGACAGCTGAAAAAGTCAACTGAAATTGACCAGGGCATAACTTTCACATGGATTATCAGAAAAATCCCATCCAAATCTCATTTTGAAGAGAAAGACATTTCCTACAACTCATCTTCATATTCCAAGTCCAAGAAATGCTCTCACAAAAAGTTATCAATTTCAACATTATAGGTCATTTTCAAAAGTCAACAAAAAGGGACTTTAAGTCAAAGGCCATAACTTGAGATTGGTAAATCAAAATGACATGGGACCAAAGGCATTGGTTAGAGGACTCAAAGACCTTTCCAAAATGTCCAAGAACATGTGAAAAGCTTAAAAATTGACCAAGTTATGCCTTGTGGAAGTTGGGAAATTTTTAGGAATTTTGAAAAGTCAACATTGATGCAAAAGGCCTAAAAATGCAAATGGGCCCATTTTTCTTCCAAGTTTCTTCATGCCAAGCCTATGCACGACCATTAGGCCCAAAGGGAAGTATTTTCATATTTTTTAATTATTTATTTGAATTTATATCAATATTAATTCAATTAAATTATTTTAATACATGAAAAATATAAACCTAACCTAAAAAAATCTTTTTATGCATGATTTGGCTTCTATATTTCGTGCACATCTTAAATAGGCAAGTTTTGGTCTAATTGGAGGCAAATTGATACAAAATACACATGATAAGATTCAAAAAGATCCTTAAGCAAATCAAATCTTCAATCAAAGATTACAAGGGATTTTATGCAGTTTTCTTGACCTAAATTGTTCCATACAAGTACTAGATCACAAACCTAATGCCTAGAGACTGCAAGCTGCGCCCCAAGAACCTTTGGCAAATTGAAATTTTTCCATAAAACACAAACACTGAAAACCAGTTTCAAGGTCGATCCAAGCTTCAATTTTTGTTCCATCAGCATCCTTAAGCATCCCTGAAGAGATTCCAATCAAAAACTTTCTCTCAAACGCCAAGAATTGGTATCCATAAGTCAAACTGTGAAGCAAAAATTTTGAAAATGCATATCATAATTTACGCATCCTTGTGCATTTTTATTCATGAATTCTTGTTCAACATGAAGTTTCCAAGCTAACTATTGCATTCAATTGTGTTTTTACTGACTATATGCGATATCACCATGTTCGTTCTTTAGGGTTTTCAGAAGGAAAAATTAGGGCTTTTTCAATACAGTAAAATTGGCCTTTGAGACCACCATGATTGAACTCAGCGCCTAGAGACGAAGAAGAAGCATATCTCGCGATGAATTTATATATGCTATAGCGCTAGTCGCTATTTTTCCATAGCCTGCCTAACACCATGGTTGCAAAACCGTTGCCTATTTTGTTTTGTTTTCAGGATGAGGAAGAAGACGAGTGCGTGTCCATCAGCCATTGGCCACTTTGAATCTCGCGCGTTTTTCATCCACTAACGCCATGTTTTATTTATTATGTTTACGCGTTATTATATATTAAATTGAAGGCGCTTGGTTCAGTGGTTAAGTGTTATGCATATGACATCAAAGACCTGGGTTCAAGTCCCAGGTCTGGCAAAATTCCATGTTATTTTTCAACGTAAAATTCCATGCTTTGCTAACGTCCAGGTACACCATGTTCCATCCTCATCCAACCTCCACGCGTCCAAAGGGCATCAGATCCATGGCCAAGACTCAAGGTGCATCATACATCAGGTTAAAACGCATCATACACGATCCAAAAAGTCAACCAATTTCCAACGTTAATGGGCCAGAAATTCCAGGCCTATACCTCCTGATTTGGGGACTACCCCCCCCCCTGGTTTGCCTTATTATTTTTATTTTTATTCTTTCTTTAATTTTTCTTTTTATTTCTTTTATTTTGCTATTTATTTAGTTAATTATTTTTTACAAAAAAAACATAAAAACATTATAAAAATCAGAAAAGACCAAAAAATAATAAATATGTATATTATAATTATTTTTAAACAAATGCTTGTAAATATTTAGTTTAATTAGGTTATAGTTTTAATCTTTTTAATAAAAATCCAAAAAATAGAATTTAGGTTTAATGACTTTTATTTTCTTTTTTCTTTTTTTTTTATTTTTTCCCTTTTTTCAGAATAATAATATTATTTATTTATTTTCATAAATTAAAAAATGTACATAAATTAATTTAGAATTAAATTAGGTTAAAAGTCAATATTTTCATAATAAACTTAAAAAACAATAGAATTAGGTCTAATATTTAATTTAATTTCAATTAACTCATTTTTCTTGTTAAATCCTAAAAAACATAAAATTCCCAAAAGCATTTAATTTTAATTTCTTATTAATTTTAATTTTTTGCAAACGGGTCCAACGCCCATTGTTTAATCATTTAATTTCGCATGATTTATTTTTATCGTTCATTGTAATTATGTAAATCTCCCAAAACCATGTAACTTTACTTTTCGCAGTTTATTTTATCGCTTTACTTATTTTCCGCTAAATCGGGTCCGGTTTAATTTTGGCGATGTGGACCCGCGCCTTTGTAATAGCCTTAGATTTATTTTTCCGCAAACTTTATAACTGTTAAAAAGCATGCAAGAATGAATGTCTTAATTAAAATCAAGCGTAGAACACAACAAACATGACAAGACAAATAACTGAAACATGACACACAATTCGCACACACCACCCCTAGGGTACGCCTCACTGTTGCCTTTCGAAAGGTGATCGTCGAGTAGAGGATGTCTTAGTAAGTCCTCATGATCCGGGAACCTGGCATGAGGGTAGCTTCTAAGGTGTCTTCCTATTGCTCTGGTGATCACCATGTCCCTAAAACTCGAATTGACCCGAACACCTCCAACGGTGGTGCTACCTACCTCTCAATGGTGGGATGGCACTACTTTAAGGACATCTACACAGACGAATTCCTTAGGGTAGGTAGGTTCTCAAGGATACTTGCTCTAATTTCAAAAACAAACAAAAATCTTTTCACCAACACTTTTCAAAAGCTTTCAAAAGCAAATTTTTCAAACACTCTGACGTACGAGTCGATCTGAAATTTTTCAAAGAAACTTTTTTTAAACCCACATTGAAAAGCAAACAAACATTTTGAAAACACATTGAGCAAGTATCTAAGAGCCCATGGATAACCATGGATAGAAAGGGTGCTAACACCTTCCCTTTCTATAACCTACCTCCCGAACCGAGAGCAATCTCTTTTAAGGAATTTTTCTGTGCTTTTGTCCTTTCCAATTGGAGAAAATAAAAGACGGTGGCGACTCTTGCTTCCGCGACATTTCGCGAACCAGCGTTAAACAGTCAGTTCCAGATCCACCGATCACAGATAGCAAGGAAGAAGGTCACATTCTTATTTTGGTCTGAAAACGCCTGCAACCTTGTTCTTGATCTCCCACTTTTCCAACAATTTTTTGAGTTTTGCTTTGGCCGTTTTAGCAATGCTTAGGTCGTGAATCCTGTTGGTACTGCTTGCTTATGTATATGAGAACAAAATTAGATCAAAAGCTGGGCCTTAATCTTGGTGTATTGAAGTTTGGAGATTTGGTTGACCACCATTGAAGAACTTTCCAAATTTGGTTCAAATCTAGGATTTTATGCACAAAAAAGGCTGAGCACGAATTGGTTAGTTGGCATATGACATATAAAAGCTATTCAAATCCCAAAGATGCTATTCCATTAACTTTTAGATTTTATTTGAATTATTATGGATTTAAAATGAATTAAATCAATAAAAATTAAATAAAATGGAAAAATAAATGTTTGATCTTGAAATTAATCATGGGACACGTGTGTGGTATGACAAGGCTGAATCAAGTGAAAGAAAGTGGGCCCTTTTGTCAAAAATTGAAGTTTTAAGGATGGTTGACTTTTGCAAATTCATGAAAATTTCCCAACTTCTCCAATGCATATCTTGCTCAATTTTGATCATATGAACATGTTCTTGGACATTTTGGAAAGGTCTTGAAGTCCTATAACCAATGCCTTTGGTTCCATGTCATTTGGATTTACCAATCTCAAGTTATGGTCTTTGACTTAAAATGCCTTTTTGTTGACTTTTGAAATTGACCTATAATGTAGAAATTGATAACTTTTTGTGAGAGCATTTCTTGGACTTGTAATGTGAAGATGAGTTGTAGGAAATGTCCTCCCCTTAAAAATGAGCATTGGATGGGATTTTTCTGATGAACCATGAAAAAGTTATGCCTTGGTCAAGTTATAGTTGACTTTTCTGCTGTCCCAAAATAGCAAGTTTTGCATCTTTGATGATTTTTGAGCCATGCTTGTGGAATCATGATCAAGACTTGATCAAATGATGATTGTGGCCTCAAAATAAGATGTTGACCAAAAATTTTGACTTTTGACTGCAAAATGACCACTTTGCCCCTGCAGTTGATTGTGAACCAAATAGGGCTTTTGACTGTGCAACTTGCCTCTGTGAATCTTGAAACTTGACATGTAGATGCTTGACAATGTATGTAGGCCTATGGGACTTGATTGGACCACTAAAAACCCCAAATTCCTTGAGAGAACCAAAACCCTAATTTCAGTTGGCTTAGGAGGTGTTTGACTGGGCAACCCCTTGATCCATTTGAAGATTGATCTTGACAAATCTTGAAGAATATGGGAGGGCAAATTTTGGGGTACAACAGTTGCCCCTGTTCAATCTTCTTAAACCTGAGGATGTAGATTGGCTTGTGTGCCTTTCATGATCCGAGGGTGGAAGATGATTGAACACTAGAGTGCCCAGAAATTTGCACTCGCATAGTAGAATATCAGCAAGGTGGTGGCGGGAATGGGCTTACAGATGCCATTTGGAGAGATGATGGATGGGAGGATGGGCTTATAGATGCCATCTGAAGATGTGATAGAACCTTGTCGGGAATGGGCTTATAGATGCCATTTGGAAGTGTAATGGATAGTTGCGGAGATGGGCTTACAGATGCCATCGGGAGAGTGTCGATCGCGTAAGAGATTCCTTAGCGAGAACTTGCGTACCTAAGAAAGAAAGATAATTTCCTGGCCTGTTATAGGGGTTGATCTTCAAACTCTTCGTGCAGATATGCCCTGGCTAGATACAGGTATCGAATCTCTAAACTCTTCGTGCAGATATGCCCTGGCTAGATACAGGTGTCGAATCTACAATCAATCATTCACAGATATGCCCTGGCTAGATACAGGTATCGAATCTGGAATTAGTCGTCTACAGATATGCCCTGGCTAGATACAGGTATCGAATCTCTAAACTCTTCATGCAGATATGCCCTGGCTAGATACAAGTATCGAATCCACAATCAATTACTCACAGATATGCCCTGGCTAGATACAGGTATCGAATCTGGAATTAGTCGTCTACAGATATGCCCTGGCTGGATACAGGTATCGAATCTCTAAACTCTTCATGCAGATATGCCCTGGCTAGATACAGGTATCGAATCTACAATCAATTACTCACAGATATGCCCTGGCTAGATACAGGTATCGAATCTGGAATTAGTCGTCTACAGATATGCCCTGGCTGGATACAGGTATCGAATCTCTAAACTCTTCATGCAGACATGCCCTGGCTAGATACAGGTATCGAATCTACAATCAATTACTCACAGATATGCCCTGGCTAGATACAGGTATCGAATCTGGAATTAGTCGTCTACAGATATGCCCTGGCTGGATACAGGTATCGAATCTCTAAACTCTTCATGCAGATATGCCCTGGCTGGATACAGGTATCGAATCTACAATCAATTACTCACAGATATGCCCTGGCTAGATACAGGTATCGAATCTGGAATTAGTCGTCTACAGATATGCCCTGGATGGATACAGGTATCGAATCTCTAAACTCTTCATGCAGACATGCCCTGGCTAGATACAGGTATCGAATCTACAATCAATTACTCACAGATATGCCCTGGCTAGATACAGGTATCGAATTTGGAATCAGTCGTCTACAGATATTCCCTGGCTGGATACAGGTATCGAATCTCTAAACTCTTCATGCACACATGCCCTGGCTAGATACAGGTATCGAATCTACAATCAATCACTCACAGATATGCCCTGGCTAGATACAGGTGTCGAATCTGGAATTGGTTGTCTACAGATATGCCCTGGCTGGATACAGGTATCGAATCTCTAAACTCTTCATGCAGATATGCCCTGGCTAGATACAGGTGTCGAATCCACAATCAATCGCTCACAGATATGCCCTGGCTAGATACAGGTATCGAATCTGGAACTTCCACTCTTTATGCAGATATGCCCTGGCTAGATGCAGGTATCGAATCCACAATCAATCGCTCACAGATATGCCCTGGCTAGATACAGGTATCGAATCTGGAACTGCGACAGTTGATAGTAATCATCTTTGGATTGACCTTTTTCCTGAAAATACAAAACATCAGTTGTATGCAATGTCATGATGTATGAAATGCATGATGTCATGATGTTCAAAATGGGATAGTGTCATATGCACTTTATCATGTATGTAAGCAGGATGTATGAAATGTATGATGTCATGAATGTATTTTCGTCTAGGAAAGATAAATCTTTGACGAATGTCGGGAGCTTGTTGAATCCTGGGCTGATGTTGACGAGTAGAATTCTTCGTTTCCGCTGGGGATGATGATTGCAAGAATAAACCGGTAGGAGAAGATGACTCCGTTGAGGAATAAACTTATTGAAGAGATTACTCTGCGGGGAATTACTCTGTGGGAAGAGATACTTCGCTGAGATTTTGATGATAACTCCGCTGGGGATTCCGTTGATAAGTTATGTTGGGGAATATGATGAACTCCGCTGGGGGATAGGAAGAACTGTGCCGAGGACGATCTTTCCGTGGCCATTAGCTGAGGATAACCCAGTTAGACCCTGGTGGGGGATAACCTTATGAATAAAGTCGGGGAGATGCTTTTGCACTCTGCGGGGGATAAGCTTCCAGAATCTACTGGGAATAAGCTTCCAGAATCTACTGGGGAGAATGATTCAACTCTCCTGGGGAAACTTTTGGACTGCACTGGGGAATGGCTCCACTGGGGTGTCTGGTATTCCGCCGGGGAACAATCTTATATTAAGACTGCCGGGGATGCTTGCTTTGAGGAATATTTGTATACTCCGCTGGGGAATATTGAGATCTTCTGGGGATACCCAACTTCCTTAAGGCTGACAGTAGACTAACTCTGCTCGGGGAGAGTGTTGCTGACTTGCTGGAGATATTGTGCCTTTTCAGGGATGATTGGGAGACTAACTCTGCTTAGGGAGAGAGAATGGCTGACTCTTGTCTTACTCTGCAGGGAGTGAAGGTATCCTGGTTACATTCTTCAGCCGAACCTACCTTGGTACCTTGGTGGACAGAGCAACTAGACCGCTTAGACAATTCATTATTGCCCCTGTTTCTGATGTCAACTGTAATTAGTCCTTTGTTTCGCATGCAAATATTTATGATTAGCAATTAATGTCAAATGCATATATCAAAAATGAACATTGGACGTTCTTTGCAAAACAAAACAGATAAAGGAAAAACAATTGGTAATTTGTCTGGAAAATGAACTTGTATTGATTTTTGAATTTTGCCTGTAAATAGGCGTTTGTGTACAAGAGGCTGACGTCCTAGTAAGAGAACGCCGCCGAACAAAATAGAGTTTATACAATTTGTGAAAAGGAAGACAAAACAGCTATGTGAAAAAATAATCTCACTGGGTTCCAACTCTGCTATCGCCCTTATGTCTTCAAGCGTCTCATTACTCTGCTGCTTTAGTTAAAGATGAAGCTGATAGATTGGTGTCGTCTGAGCCTGATGGTTGATGCCGAATTCTGGATGCAAGGTGATCCAATGAGACATAGTATTACGCTTTTAATCCCTAACTTTTACCTGGACCGCCCTTTCGGGTTTTCAGTCCACCGGGATACCCATTTTTGCCCAAGCCGCCTTTTCAGGTTTTCGACTTGCCGGGTGTACAGATTTTTTCATTTCATCCCTTATTTTTGCCCGAACCCTTTTGGTTCGCCGGGAAGCCCTTATTTTTGCCTAGGTGTGTCAACCTAGCGGGTCTTTAATTCATGCGTAGAATCTTTTTACTATGTCTGCATTGGCGGGGTGAGGAAGGTCGTCACCATCCATGGTGGTTAGAATCATAGCTCCTCCTGAGAAGATATGTTTAACCACAAATGGCCCTTCGTACGTAGGGGTCCATTTGCCCATGGGATCACTTTGAGGAAGAATGATGCGCTTGATTACCAGGTCTTCGACTTGATACTCTTGTCGTTTGACTTTCTTGTTAAATGTCTTGATCATCCGTTTCTGATACGTCTGACCATGACAAATAGCAGTGAGTCTCTTTTCGTTAATTAGGTTTAATTGATCAAGCTGAGTCTGGATCCAGTCATCTTCGCTCAAACCTGCGTCCTTCATTATCCGGAGAGAGGGTATCTGAACTTCGATGGGCAAGACTGCCTCCATGCCATAGACCAAGGAAAAGGGTGTTGCCCCTGTTGACGTCCGTGCTGAGGTACGGTACCATGAAGAGAAAACGGTAACATCTCGTGCCAATCTTTATAGGTCATTGTCATCTTCTGCACAATCTTCTTGATATTCTTATTTGCCGCTTCGACGGCCCCATTCATCTTCGGCCGGTAGGGAGAAGAGTTGTGGTGCTGTATCTTGAATTACTCGCAGAGCTCAGTGATCATCTTGTTGTTAAGATTGGTACCATTATCCGTAATGATCCTCTCGGGTACACCGTATTGACAGATCAGGTTGTGCCGAATGAACCGTGCCACGACGTTCTTGGTTACGGTAGCATAGGAAGCTGCTTCAACCCACTTTGTGAAGTAATCAATCGCTACCAGGATGAAGCGATGCCCGTTGGATTCCGTAGGTCTGATCTCGCCGATCATATCAATGCCCCACATTGCAAAAGGCCAAGGTGCTGTCAAGACGTTCAGAGGAACTGGAGGAATGTGCACCTTATCAGCATAGATCTTGCATTTGTGACACGTCTGAGAATGTTGGTAACAGTCTGCTTCCATTGTGGACCAGAAATATCCTGCCCAAAGGATTTTCTTTGCCATGGTATGTCCACTGGAATGTGTTCTGAAGGTACCCTCATGCAGCTCTGCCATGATTCTTTCTGCTTCAGTCTTATCCACACAACGCAGTAAGGTCGAATCATGGTTTCGCTTGTATAGAATGCCATTGCTGAGGAAGAACTTTGCAGCGAACCTTCTCAGGAACTTCTTGTCGTTGACAGATGCACCCTCGGGGTATTCTTGAGCTTCCAAGTACCTCTTCACTTCATGATACCAAGGTTTTTCAGTTACCTCTTCAACCTCAAGATCACAGCAATGTGCAGGTTCATCCAATTTCCAGATAATGATCCGGGGAGCCTCGTTGTCCCATTTTACTTTGAACATGGAAGACATCGTAGCTAACGCGTCCGCCAACTGATTCTCCTCTCTTGGGAAGTTTTCAAAAGTTATCTCCTCGAAGTGGGGGATCAATGTCAACACATACTCCTTGTAAGGAATAAGGTTCGGGTGTTTCGTATCCCACTCGCCTTTGATTTGGCTGATCACAAGAGCGGAATCTCCGAAGACACTCAGAAACTTGATCCTTAAGTCAATTGCAGCTTGAAGACCCATGATACATGCTTCATACTCCGCCATGTTGTTGGTGAAGTTGAAACATAGCCGGGAGGTAAGTGGAGTATGAGTGCCTTTTGGGGATATAATCACAGCGCCAATGTCGTTACCCAAAGCGTTTGAGGCTCCGTCAAAGTTCATAGACCATCGGGATCCTTCCTCAGGTCCTTCATCCGGTCCAGGTACTTCACAATCAGTCACTACCATGATATTCTCGTCTGGAAATTCAAAGTTCATAGATTGGTAGTCACCCACTGCCTAATGTGCCAAATGGTCTGCCAGTACACTTCCCTTGATTGCTTTCTGAGTCGTGTACTGGATGTCATATTCTGTCAAGATCATCTGCCATCTTGCTATTCTTCCGGACAAGGCAGGATTTTCGAAGATGTACTTTATTGGATCCATTTTTGAAATCAATGGAGTAGTGTGAGTCAACATATACTGTCTCAGCCGGCGAGCAGCCCATACCAAAGCGCAGCAAGTTTTCTCGAGCAGTGAGTATCGGGTCTCACAGTCGGTAAACTTTTTGCTAAGGTAATAAATGGCGTTCTCTTTTCGGCCAGACTCGTCATGCTGCCCCAGCACACACCCCATTGAGTTGTCCAGTACTGTCAAATATAAGATTAGAGGTCTCCCTTCAACCGGTGGCATAAGAATGGGTGGTTCTTGGAGATACTCTTTGATTCTTTCGAAAGCGGCCTGACATTCATCGTTCCAACGTACTAGTTGATCTTTCTTCAGTAGCTTGAAGATTGGTTCATAGGTAGCAGTTAGATGTGAGATGAATCGGGCAATGTAGTCCAGCCGTCCTAGAAAGCCTCTGACTTCTTTCTGTCTTGGGAACTGGCATCTCTTATATGGCTTTCACCTTGGGAGGGTCTACTTGAATACCTTTATTGCTCACGACGAAGCCTAGCAATTTTCCAGATCTTACCCCGAAGGTGCACTTGTTCGGGTTCAATCTCAGCTTGTACAACTTCAGACGGTCAAACAGCTTCTGTAGATGGTCAAGGTGTTCCTCCTCAGTTTGGGACCTTACAATCATATCGTTGACATATACTTCGATCTCGTGATGGATCATGTCATGAAACAAAGCAACCATGGCACATTGGTAGGTTGCCCCAGCATTTTTCAACCCAAAAGGCATGACTTTGTAGCAAAAGGTGCCCCACTGAGTAACAAAAGTGGTTTTCTCCATGTCTTCAGGAGCCATCTTGATCTGATTATAACCGGAGAAGCCGTCCATGAAGGAGAATACTTTATGTTGAGCAGTGTTGTCAACCAGAACGTCGATATGAGGCAGAGGGAAATCATCCTTAGGGCTGGCCCTGTTCAAATCCATGTAATCAACACACATTCTGACCTTACCATCTTTCATCGGAACTGGAACCACATTGGCAACCCACTGAGGGTAAGAAGTCACTGCTAGAAAACCGGCGTCGAATTGTTTCATAACCTCAGCTTTGATTTTCTCTGACATCTCTGGACGCATACGGCGGACCTTCTGTTTTACCGGAGGGCAGTCTTCCTTAGTAGGCAAGTGATGAACCACAATGTCCATATCTAACCCAGGCATGTCTTCGTAAGACTAGGCAAAGATTTCCACGTAGTCATGCAGCATCTGAATCAATCGTTGTTTCACACTGAGCTCCAGATTGGCACCAATCTTGACTTCCTTTCTGTTTGTCGCAGTACCCAGATTTACCGTTTCCACTGGCTCTTCATGTGGCTGAATGGCCCTCTCTTCCTGGAGCAGCAGTCTTGCAAGCTCACCAGGCACTTCACAATCATCTTCACCTTCGTCTTCGGCTAAGTTGATCGGATTTTCGAAGTCATAACTGGTAGTAGCAGAGTCGTTGCCAGTGAGATCCAGAGTGGATTGGAACCTGTATAGGTGAGTGTGTGTAAATATAGCTGTTTTGCAATATATAATAAAGAAAGACAAAGGAGCGCAAGATTTGAAATGCAAAAACTTCCAATGCTTTTATTAATGATATATGAAAGTGACACACAAGAGCCCTCACAAATGAAGCCATGGTGCCCCGGGTAAGACACCGGGCTATAAAGTTTCAAATTATTGTTTGTTACAAATTTAAAACAAAGGAGTTCATTACTGAGTGACAAAAGTAATAGGTATGAATTCTTTCGCAGTCCAGTTGTTTGGTCCACCGTCGGTTGTTGGGTAGATCCAGTTGTTGAATTCAGATTCCTCCACATCGTCTTCAATAGCATTCACTCTCGGGTTGGTGATGAACACAGGAGGTTTTCCAATCCTTGCCTTACGAACAACCTTCTGAGCTTCTGCGGTGAAACCCAAACCAAACTTGTCAGTCTTCGGAGTAAAATCAGGAAGTCGGCCCCAGTTTGCACACTCACCCTTCTCAATCACAGCCCGGGCATCCTTCAAGGAAGCCATCTTCAAAGGAGAATCATCAATCACGGTCTTTGCTGCTGCCAATGTCTGAGGAACCTCTTCAAAATGCTGGAATGGAGTCTCAATGAATTCCCCATCCATCTCTACATACCGGAACGAGTTGAGGTGGCTGACCATATATTCTTCCTCCCCTTGAACTGTTACGATCTTCCCTCTGACCGGGTACTTAAGCTTCTGATGTAATGTGGAGGTCACAGCTCCAGCCTTGTGGATCCATGGACGACCCAGCAAACAAGAATAGGATGGTCGGATGTCCATCACATAGAAAGTAGAATCAAAAACTTGAGAACCAACCCTGATTGGAATGTCAACTTCCCCATGTACCATCCTTTTCGACCCGTCAAAGGCCCGGACAACAATGTTACTAGGCTTGAGCTCTAAACCCTCACAATCCAACCTGTCTAGGGCCTTCTTGGGTAATACGTTCAACGAAGAACCGGTGTCTACCAACACATGGGCAAGAGTAGTGCCCCTGCATTCAATGGAGACATGCAGGGCGTCGTTATGGTTCTTTCCTTTGGTAGTCAGATCGGCGTCAGAGAAACCCAACCCATTATCAGCAGTCAAGTTGGCCACACAATCGGTAAATTGATCAGCAGACGTTTCTTGTGGCACATGGGTCGTCTTCAGGAAGGAAATCAGGGCCTTGGCATGGGCCTCTGAACACAACAACAGTGATAGCATAGAAATTTTAGAGGGGGTGTGCCCCAGCTGCTCAACTACATTGAAATCACTCTTCTTGATAATTTTAAGAATCTCTTCCATCTCTTGCTTGGAAGCTTCAACATTGACGGTCTTCGGTGCCTCTGTCTGGGAAGGCACATCAGTAGCAATCCCTTTGCCCCGAGCGTCAGATGACTCGGCAGCAGGGGTAGAAATAGGAACTTGGTCAGGCAGGGAAGCAGGAACACTTGCAGGTGTGATGACAAGAGGTCTCTGGATAGCTGGTGGCGCAATATCTGGCGAGAAAAGTCTACCGCTGCGGGTGACTTTAGCAGGCCCGGTGATGTTACTGACGCCGGTACTAGTATCAAACTCTTGTTTTACTCCAAGCACGTAAATGTCTGCCCCATAGTGCCACGGGACAGCTTTGTCAGATGTATAGGGGAAGGGCCCCGGAACAGTGATGATGATAGGAGCAATCTTCTAAGTAGACATGATTTTGACAGGCTTCTTTGAGGGAGCCTTAGGAGGGTTGTTGAAAATAGTGACAATAGAAACTTCTTCGGTACGGGTAGCAGGAACAGCAATCTTTTCGAACAAGATCTCTTTATTATCCATCAGGCTTTGGATTCCTGACTTCAACAAAGGACAACCAGTAGGTGAAACAGAACATAGAAGGCAACCTTTACTACATCCCGGAAATAAACCGGCTAGCAACAGGTTCCTTTTGACAGTCAACAACGGAGTAACAATCTCATCCACAGAGGCTACATACGGGTCTTCTTCCACAGCATTCACTCCATGCTGGGGCATGGGAGCAGTCACAACATTGGGCCTTTTGGGCGCCTCGAACTATATTTCTTTAGC
The DNA here is from genome assembly GCA_948472305.1 of Vicia faba. NCBI lineage: Eukaryota > Viridiplantae > Streptophyta > Magnoliopsida > Fabales > Fabaceae > Vicia > Vicia faba. The sequence continues at coordinate 1,544,438,870 of OX451735.1, forward strand.
ATCAATAAGGTCTTGAACCTTATTCCTCAGAGCCCAACAATCATCCGTAGTATGCCCCGGGCTGTCAGAGTGATAAGCACAGTGGGCGTTGGGATTGTACTTCGGGGATGTGGTGTTCACTACCTTCGGAGCTTCTTTGACAGTTACCAGATTGGTTGACAGCAGTTGCGGTAATATCTGAGACAGTGTCATGTTGAGCCGAGTGTACTGCCTTTTGGGTCTCTCACCCCTTGGTTGGTTATACTGCTGAGGAGCAGCAGCAGGCTTTGAAATTACCACCGCGTTGACAACTTGGCGGCATTCCGGTTTGTTCTGTCTCCTTGGACCATAAACAGCACTAGCTTCCTTCTTGAAGGGCTTCTTTTTAGTACTCGAGGAGGCACCTTTCTGTATCTTCCCCGACTTGATACCAGCTTCTATCCTTTCACCGGTTAAGATCAGATCTGTAAACCCAGCAGAAGAATTACCAATCAGATGGTTGAAGAATGGACCAGACAGGGTCCCCAAGAACATGTCCACGAGTTCACGGTCAGTCAACGGTGGCTGCACCCTGCCAGCCAGGTCTCTCCACTTTTGTGCGTACTCCTTAAAACCTTCTCCCGTCCCTAGCGACATACCCTGGAGTTGGGTGCGCGTAGGAGTGAGGTCGGAATTATACTGATACTGCTTATAAAATGCAGTAGCCAAGTCCTCCCAGTTTCGAATACTGGCTCCATCCAGCTGATAGAACCATTCAAGATGAGTCCCTGAAAGACTATCCTGGAAGAAATGGATCCATAGATTCTTGTATGCAGTGTAAGGTTGGATCTTCCTTACATATGATCTGAGATGCAGCTTAGGACAGGAAGCCCCGTCGTACTTCACAAAGGCAGGTGCCTTGAACTTGTGTGGGATCACCACCCCAGAAGATAAACCTAGATCTCCAAAATCCAACCCAGGCACGCGTTGAATCTCCATAGCACTTAACCGGTCCTCCAGCTGTTTGTACCTGTCCTCGGCAGGAGGGTACTGTTCATCATTGTAATTTGTCTCGTTTTCGGAGACCACGAGACTAGGAACCTCTCTCCCTTGGGGGTTGTCTTTCCCAACATATGGGGTAGTCAGCTCAGCTTCATTCTGCAGTGTATTCCCGTATCTGCGCCCGGTATTGAACAGCACAGTCCTCTTCTTCTTCTTCTTCAAAAGCAGAGTCTTCAATTCCTGTTGACCCTGGGCTAAGCTCATGACCAGCTCTTGAAACTGGGCGTTATGGGCCTGGAGGGCCTTGATAGCTTGTTCAGTAGTAGGTTCAGGATTCATGATGATTGCTGAAATAAACAGCGAAGAAGATTAAGCAACCTGTAGAAAAAGAGTACCTGTTATGCACATGATGCATGATATGCTATTTATGCAATGCATTCAAGGGTTCGAAAGTTCAAATTCGTTGTAGACAAAAAAGGAACACACGTTATATTAAGAAATAATATGTTCAGTACATCAATGCCTCATGGGCGAAATATTACAAAATACTTAATCCCAAAAGACACTGCGCATCCTCTTTGGAGCGATGTAGGTGTTGAGGGTCTTTTCCTCGTGAAGTAGACGGGTGAGCTCCAAGACCTTCTTCTCACTGGCATGTAGACTGGTTTCAAGAGAATTCCGTTCTTCCTTGAGTTGGATCCAGCTTTTTTGCATTTCTTCCCAAGATGTTGGCATGTCAGGATGTTGAATGGTGTATGGCACCTCTCCTTCCAAAACTGGCTCTTTGATCACGGGGAGAACATGAGGATATGGCATCACAAGCTTCTGGGAGCGGGCTCGTACCCACTTGAGATAAGGCTCAAGGGGGATGGAGTTCTTGTGCCCCAGTGTCTGGCTATCCACCTTGTTAGGCATCCTCCAAGCTCTGATAAACCTCTGGCGAAGTCCTTGCGTATCGTTGTCGAAGTTAAAAACTATGTCAGGAATCAACATGTCATGAGGGCCATCCCTCCGAGCATATCCAAACTGTCTCAAAGCCAGACACGGATTGTAAGTAATGCCTCCTCTGATTCCAAGTAAAGGAACATTAGGAAACTCTCCGTAACAATCAATGATAGTGACATTTTCTCTGGACCGAGAACACCAATGTATATCAGCATGTGTGAGGGTCATCAGTCGTTGCGACCATCTCAAACCCCGCTCGTTCTTCAAAACTGGTTGTGGAAGGTGCGAAATAAACCACCTTTCCAGGAGAGGGGTGCAGCACATGAGAACACCTCTTTTTCTCATGGTTCGAGTGTAACATGAGTGGAGGATGTCCCCAAGCAACGTAGGTATGGGATTCCTGGACATGAAAATCTTGACAGCATTGATATCTATAAGCTGATCCGGATTCGGGAACAACACCAACCCATAAGCAAGGAGTGCCACAACTTCTTCAAAGGCTTGTAGGTCAAGAGAATTCCAACATTCTTGTGCCTTCTCGAACAGGAACTTTGCCAAGAATCCTTTGATACCACTTCTAACTTCCCAATGTCCCTTGATGTCAGATGGTTGTAGACGTAGTGCTTTAGCAACCTCTTCAAGTTTTGGTTCCCTTTCCGTACCGTTGTAGGGTAGTTGACTAAGAATAGGGACTTTCAGAAGTTGAGAAAACTCTTCCAAAGTAGGCACCAGTTGATAATCCGGGAAAGTAAAACAGTGGTGCAAGGGGTCAAAGAACTGGAAGAGAACTTTTATCATATCTTCTTCAATGTTGGTGTTGACCAAACTGATGAGTCTACCATGCCTTTCACTGAAGGAAGAGTTCTCGGGAATCCTGGATGTAAGCTCCTTAAGCTGAGGAGGGACCCTTACAAGGTTGATCTGAATTGTCTTTCTGCGGATAGTTTCCATGTCCTACAAAACAAGAACAAAGATGAAGATTTGAACCCTTGAAGTGGTTAGTAGATGCATATGATGCTTTATGATGTTATGATAAGGACACACCACAAGTATTCACAAAAAGCCAACATGATAAGGCACACAAGTCACACCAGACAACCCTTAGAGTTCAGGCCAGCATGAAGTTTGGGGTACTACCCTCTTGAAGTTGGTGGGCTCAAAACCTGTCCTATCAAAAGTAACCGGGTTCTAAGGATCTCAATATCATTGGGTTGTTTTTTGTGTTCATTGTTTTGATTTAGCCACTGAACTGGCGATCAAAATATTCCAAGAAAACAACCCTCAATGAGTGTAGTATCGAGTATCTACCAACTTTGGACTGCACCAAAGTCGGTCATCTCACTACCCTAAAGAGGCCAGGATGGTCAAGTAAGGTTCCTAAGGTCAGTTGATGCTTCACGACACCATCACTACTACGGAAAAGGGCTTTTAAAGCGCTTATTTTGGCCTTTAAAAGCGCTTAAAAGCGCTTTAATAGCTGGCGCTGGCGTAGGTAACAAAAGCGCTTCTAAAAGCGCTCTGGTAGACCCCCCCCTTTAAGAGCGCTTTCCTGGAAAAAGCGCTCTGGTAGGACCCCCTATAAGAGCGCTTTCCTGGAAAAAGCGCTCTGGTAGGCCCCCCTATAAGAGCGCTTTTCCAAAAGCGCTTTTGTATGCTGCGTTTTTTTTTAATTTTTTATGCTTTTTTACTGGTCTTTGGCAGCGCTTTTACTAAGAAGCGCTTTAGTAGGTGGACCTTTAAGAGCGCTTTTTAAAAGCGCTGTCATTTCTAAATGAGGTATTTTTATGTGCAGCCTATAATTTAATCCTCCCAGTCGACCTGTAATGTTTTCGACCTGTAATATTTTCGACCTGTAATATATTTTTGACCTGTAATATATTTTCGACGCTATTATTTCAGCCATCAGTAAGACAATATATATACTAATATAATACCATTATAATATCCAAAATTATATATATACATCATTACATCAATAATATTATAGTTCAAATCGACACAAATCCTACATGAAAAATTGCTTAATATAATATTGACACAAATCTTCTTTAATTTCTTCCAACTTAAGCTTCGGGTACCCAGCAGCACGGAATTCGTCAAGGTACTACAAAACAAAAACATAATATAAATGATATATTTAGTTAAATGTAATAAATTATATGAAATTATCTTAAGTTATAAATTCATACCGTGAGCGGAATCTCTAATTGATTCGCCTGAAGGATTTCTTTCATGAACCTCAAAACAAAGTATCCGCAGTCATGACTGTTTCGCTGTTGCGGACACTACATAATAAAACAAATAAGATTCTATAGTTGTCTTGTTTTACCAAGTAGCATAAATATTATAAGCAAAATTGTGAAAAGTAATGTACCTACACTTGGATCCAAGTGATGTTGTTTGATTTAGTCCGGGATACCTGTGCGTCCCGTTGACTACGGAACACTTGTATTGATCAAATTATTAAATATATAAAAGCATATGTTTAGATCAATCCCACAAATAAGAAAATATATAAATATACACGAATATATATTTAGAACGATCCCACTTACAAATCAACGATTTCCTTCATAGCCGGATAATTGGTCCATTCACCATTTACCGAATTCAGATAATACACGACTTCTCTTATCGGGTTGATAGCAAGCAGCAACCAGTGTGCTCTATAAATTAAAACAATAGGTTATATGAAAATTTTGCTATACACAAAAGAAACAGAGATTAGATGAACCAAGAATGAGAAACTAACCCTACTGGTCGGGTATTATACGCCCAAAGATGCAGACTTTCTGTATTGCCGGTGGACATGAATCTATCTACTAAGCGTTGTCTAACTGATTCCGGTTCCGAAGCAATTGTCATTCCGCTGCAATGGGCGGAAGACACGAAACGGAATCTGTTAGACAATGCAGTCCCGCGCAACACTCTGTCATACAACAACCTTAAATAAAAACATAATAAACATTAGATTATTTTCATTGAAATGTGTAAATAAATTATATTGTGGGACTAATTAAATAATATATCGGATGAGTGAATATTACTGGATGTATGAGTGCATATTACTGACGCCTAGTTGATCATGCCTAAAAATCTCTTCCAAGTCATCAATTGTAATATGTGACGGGAATTCAATACCGAAGACACTTTCATCCATGTTGATTTCACGTAAACCACCATCCTTCAAATCGGACATATCAACCATTGTTGCGAGTGTCGAACGGTATCGAGGCACAAAAGCACCGCCTTTTTTTGCCGCTTGCTTCGGAGGACCAGTGGGTGGTACGCTACGAACCTGCTGCGTCACTTGTTGTGACTCCCGAGCGGATGCCTAAAAATCATATAAGTTAGGTAAAATATAAAATCATGCAGATTTAGATTCAGACTATATATTAACACTTTAAATGTACCTCTTTTAGTGATGCAACAGACTCCTCCTGTAAAATCCCTTTACCCTTAATTGCGGGTTTTATAGGAGCAGTCTAAAATTAAAATGTAAAAAATAATTAATAAACGGTTTAGAATTGACATTCGAAAACTAAATGATTCATAATCGTTTTCAGTATACCTCATCACTAATGGTAATGAGCTCCGAGGGCCATGCAACAAATGATCCTATTGCATCTCGCAGCAATGTCGTCTCTGAGACCATGTCAGGTACCGGTAGAATCGCATCACGATCTAATACAACATCCACCGATACTTTCAGGTGTCCATCCGGGAGCGGTCTGTGGTGAAGTAAATCTCCCGAAGTGTTGTGCACTTTTCCCTTGCCAACTAGTCGATAATTCGGTGACGATAAGTATAGTTGGCAAGATGAAATGCCCTAAACAAATAGAAAATATAAAGTCATTATCATTAATAAAATAGAACAGTTTGTAAGGAAAAAAACTTATAATTACCTCGGGAAATTTCTTTTGATAGTTGATACTAGCCTTATCACTAGTTTCTCTCACCGATGAAGTGTTGCAATTTTCTCTCATATACATATCTTTATCTCTTTGCAATTCAGAGACCTGTGCTTGCAATTCCTGCAACTTTTGCAACACTTCTTCATTGGTAAGATTTGATCTTCTCCTAGAACTCTTATAAAAAGAGGTTGGAGTCACACCATGACCCTTACCCCTCACCCGACCGGGATACTCGGGAGCATCTAGTACTCTACTAAGTACGCTCTCCTCACCGGTGGATGCCGATTGCGACAAGGTCTCCTGTAATTCATTTACATTTAAATAATTATTAGTGGAGATAAAAAATCATTTATATATTAAAAAACATTTGATTTAATTAAAGACACAGTATTATACTTACACATTCAGTATAAACTCTCTGAACATCGGGATCGACAGCTTGATTCTTGCCCACACGAGCTTCCTTCCATAACACATGTACAGGAAGTGAAGCTTCCTCACTTTTAGTCTCCTCTAACTATGCATTGACACAAACGATAAAATCGTCAATTAAAACATGCACATGTAGACAATTAATTAAAACGCATTTCTATTTACTTACAATTTTATCCTCTAAGCGTGCATATCCCAAACGCCCTTTTTTGTATGGATACGCGGGTTTGGATGCTCTCTCACTATTCGTGGCACTCTTTTTCTGAAAAGCTTCATCTCTTTGCTTTACAAACTCAGCCCAATCTGCTTCATCAATGAAGGTCGCATACTTTGTTGGACATCCCGGTGCCTCTTCAAGAAATTTTCCATCTTTATCCTTAAGATAGGTGTTTGTCAAAAAACTTTTCCACCCTCTATATCTTTTGCCGGCCAAACTAAGTATGTAGCTTTTACGTTCATCTGGTATCTCAAAAGTCCTCTGCAAAAAAACGTACGCATAGTGTGTTAGTATAAGTAATTTAAACAATTTATCGTCAAGATAATAACAACAATTAACCATATATGATATATACCTGAAGCTCTTCCCAAATCGCTTGTTTTTTCTCCTCCAATTCTAAATTTTTCGTTTTCGATTTCCAGGTAGCTACGGAGACCGGAATATGCATACGGACAAGTGTACCAATATAACTTGTCAACTTTGCAGAATTAGGACCAATTGGTTGTTTATCAGAATTCCATTCCAATCGGTATACTAATCCTTGGTCTCTATGTCGAATGATTCCCTTCATAATAGTGATGCCTCGTGCAACCTCTTTTGCTTCAGTATCAGGTGGAGCATTTGTATCCGAAGCAACTCTTTCTTGTGAGTTTTCTTGTGAGTTTTCAGGTGGGTTTTCAGGTGGAGCATCTCTATCTGGAGCCATTGAACCTGTATCAAACAAACTAAAGCACATTAGTACACTATTAACACTAACTTTATCACTACATTGTTTGTTATGGGTGGGAAATAACAGTTTCATTTCTTGATTTTCTGTTTTCTTTTATTGTGTGTTATGAATTGCAGAATATACATATCCATTGTCATGTTTGATTGTTTTATTATATGAATTTTCTTGGAGATATAATATAGGCCACATAGGTTATAATATTACCCATTATAAAAACAATGAAATAACAAGATGTATGTGATTACTGATCTAGGATTCTAGTTGATACTACTTTTCATTGTTCATGTATTGTTTAACAAAAATACAATGGCACCTGCTGGTTACTACAGCAAATACATTCCCTCCCCATTCTTGATGTTGTTTTGGAAGGCATGTCCATGACTTTCATAACTGGAATTCCTAAATTGCACAGATTCAAGGCCATCCTATTACTTCCACTACTAATAGGGGACTCATTTAAAATTAGAACAAAGTTCTATATAGACCGTCCCTAACACATAAATTATTAGCACATAACATAATTTGATCCTAAAAGCTAGAGAGAAATACACTCTCATGTCTCAAGCCTTTCCCAAGAGATCAACTTTGCCTCCCAATCTTACGACTGCTTGTAACCCATTATTATTAGTCAAGCTGTCATTGGGTGCGTGTGTTCCTGCCAGTTTTATTTACTTGATAGCCTCTTTTACCTCTTCTACTCCATCCACACTGCCACCCGTCCCTTTCACTAAAGTTATAACATTTCTTCTATATCTCTCCTTCATAGAATTGTTGAAATATCTCATATTCTTATCGCCTTCTTTCAAGTCTTAGAATACTTTCCTTTAAGTTTAACATACTTTTGTTTAAGTTTAGCGTGTTCCACAACTCTATTGATTTAAGTCTTAACATACATTCCTTTAAGTTTAGCGTATTCCATAGCTCACCCAAAAATTTATTCCTATCCGTTGCAATCTCCTCATTATCTTCAACAAAATGATCTACGAATAAGCCAACCAAATCATTTAGAATTTTCAATTCCTCATTCACATTCAAATTAATCCACTTGAAACTCTCTTTATTCCACTCTTTAATACGAAGTTTTCTGCACTTCAGCTTCTCATACATGATATAGTCTCCTCTTCCCTCCACATCAATTTTAGCCCATTACTCTAAAATGAAGGGCTTGACACCCTTATGATTATGCAATGTTGAATCTGAAAGGCATATCCCCCCCAATCAGCCATCCCAGAATTTAGTCAAACAAGACAATGGTCTGAAATGTCTCTTTTTCCCACTTTTTGATCGATCACATTGCAATCCTCAATCAACTTACTTGAAATAAGAAATCTGTCAAATCTACTCATTACCTTTAAACCAAGTAAACCTTCCCCCTATACAAGGTATATCCACCAAGTTCATGTCTTCAATAAAATTTCTAACTCTTCCATATTTCTACTACTATGATTCTCCCCTGTGCCCAGTCTCTCCTCTCTATAAAAAACTTCATTAAAATTGCCTCATAAGCACCATTATTCATTAGTGCTTCTCTGTTTTCTATCCACCAAACTTCTCCATAAATTTATTCTATCAACCGTTGAACAAGCTGCATAAACATTAACAAAACTGTACACTTCTCCCTTCCACCCTACATTAATTCCTACAAACCCTTTACTAATGAAACTTAAATTAAGAGAAAGAGAATTTCTTCTCCAAAGGATTACCATACCTCCCGACGCTCCTCTGGAGTTACAAGTTATCCATTCCACCAACAACTTAAGTACTTGTGAATTTTAAGCTAGTATACACCTAAAATTAGGACCCGTAAATCCAACTTCATTTTCCTAACCCTCTAACATACCCTTAATTAGGAACAATCATGTAGAACATTTCACAAACAGTTAATATGCAATATCTAAAACTAAGAAAAATGAGTAAGAATTCTTACCTCAAACCAAAGAAATGGAAAAAGTGAAATGAACTTTTAGATCTTTCCTCTAACAAGTAACAGCCAACCTTCAAAATCCCTTGGGTTTCGTTCTTGCTAACTGTTGAAGGGTTTTGTAATAACAAGAAACTTTGAGAACGAAACCCTAATTAATGTAATAAAGTAAAGTAGTTAGAGTGGGTGAGGACGACGAAGGATGAAGAGAGCTTGAATAGGAGCAGACGAATGGAGAAGAAGATGAACAACTGGGTTTCGTTTTTTGTATCAGCTGGGTTTAGAAATCTGATTGTAAATTTAGGGGTTTAGAAATTATTTAACTAACCTATGCCAGCGCTTTTAAACAAGCGCTTTCGTATCCCCCCCCTATGCCAGCGCTTTTTAAAAAGCGCCTTCATATCCCCCACCTATGCCAGCGCTTTTATAAAAGCGCTTTCGTATCCCCCACCTATGCCAGCGCTTGTTAAAAAGCGCCTTCATATCCCCCACCTATGCCAGCGCTTTTAAAAAAGCGCTTTCGTATCCCCCACCTATGCCAGCGCTTTTAAAAAAGCGCCTTCGTAGGTTTCCCTTTTTTTTAATTTTGTTTTTTGTGAAGGCTATGGCAGCGCTTTTTCAATAAGCGCTTTAGTAGAGGCGCTGGCAAAAGCAGTTTTTGGCGTAGTGCATGCGGCGGCCCCGTACTCTCCTTGACTTGACTCAAGGGTTATCAGTACTCACCAAAGTGCCACATCAACGTAGCAACTACTTTAACCGTGTCGGTATACCCCACACAGTTCCCTCACAGTTTGTTGCTACTTCTAAAAGGTATCCCCCAGATCCGGGTTAGGATCTATGAAACTCCAAGACAGGCCCACAATCTTAAAGCAAACAAAGCAAGCAATTGAAAACATAAGAGTGGTCTAATCCTAAGGTACACCTCACTTATTAAGTTTCCCCAGCAGAGTCGCCAGTTCTGTGATCGGTGGAAATAGAACTGACTGTTTTTTAAGCTGGTTCGCGAAATGTCGCGGTAAGCAAGAGTCGCCACTGTCTTTTATGTTCTCCAACAAGGAAAGGACAAAAGCACAGCAAAATTCCTTTTCGAGAATGTTTCTCAGTTCGGGAGGTAGATTTATAGAAAGGGAACGTGTTAGCACCCTTTCTATCTGTAGTTATCCACGGGCTCTTAGGTACTTACTCACTATGTTTTCAAAAATTGTTTGCTTTTCAAGTGTTCGTGGGTTTTGAAAAAGTTTAGTTTGAAAAAACTTCTAAGTAACTCTTGTATCAGTCCTCAAGAGTGTATGAAGTATTTGTTTGAAAACTTTTTGAAAGTGTAGGTGCGAAAAGATGTTTTTGTTTTTTTGAAAGAGCAAGTACCCAGGAGAAATCTACCTACTCTAAAGAATTAGGTTGTGTAAGAGTCCTTTAGACAGTACTATCCCACTATTGAGAAGTAGGTAGCACCGTCGTTGGAGTTGTTCGGGTCAATTCGATTATTAGGGACATGTGTGGTCACCAAAGCAATGGTAGGACGCCTTAGCGGTAACCCTAATGTCCTAGATCCTTTTTTATCCCAGGCAACCGTTTCGAGGAAACTGGATCTTTAGACAGGAGGGCGACCTCTAAAACACCCTATACTTGATGACCACCTCGAGACAACCAAGTGAGGCGTACCCTAAGAGTGGCATGTGCATGTGTGTTAAATTCAGTTAAGATCATCTTGTACATGTTATTTGTGAGCTACGGGTTGATTTTATTTGTCATACAAGTCTTGTCATGCACATTAACAGTTAAGAGTGCGGAAAATAAATTGCGGAAAGTTGAATCTACGCTATTACAAGGCGCGGGTATATACATCGCCAAAAACATAACCCGTTTGGAAAATAAATGCGAGAAAATAAAAGAAAGCGATAAAAGCCTAATTAACTATTACATCCTCGGAAACAGTTACATCAAATATAATCAAAAATAATAATTAAAATTAAATATGCGCGCGAAAGAATTGAATCGGACGTCCTTAGGGTTTTGACCCCTTTTGAGAAAAGAATTTAATTTGTCCTTTTTTTTTGCAATTAATGAAATATTAAACCTAATAACTAATTAATTAATTAATTAAAAGAAAAAGTCTTTTTGTGTTTTTTATATTTTAATGAAAATAAAAATAAAAGAAATTAAAGGTCAAATGAAAAACCCTAATTCTAAGTTTGTTTTATTTATTGTAAAAAAAGATTAAAATTAAACCTAATTAACAAAAAGACTAAATTAATTAATTTGCATTTATTTACAAAATAATGCATTAAAGTGAAATTAATAATTAATAAAAATAATAAAAATATTTACACTTTTTAATTTTATGAATTTATTATGAAAAATATTAATTTGTTAATTAACTAAATAATAATAATAATAGTTATTAAAGAAAATAAAAGGAAAAAGAAAATGAAAAAAGAATAGTAAACCAGGGGTGCTGGGCCAGCATTGGGGGTGCGCTTGGCAATCTGAGGCCCATTAAGCCAAGCCTGCGTTGACTTCCTGGATCAAGTGTCTGTTGGTTGACTGAGTGCATGGTGAGGATCATCTCCTGGCCTTTGGATGCATGCATATAGCCACTTGGCATGTTGAGCGCTGGAGGTATATGGTGGAACCTTATTGGGAATCTGCATAGGATTATGTTAAACAAAATATGAAACAATTATTTGGGGGACCTGGGATTCGAACCCAGGTCCCAACACTCAATACACAAGCGCCTTGGCCATCTGAGCTGCATGCATCATTTGTTATTAAAACAACACGTAATTATTATATTGGTAAATCAAAATAATGCCTGGAAAAAAAAACATAAACGCGTGTTTTTTTGAAAAGGACGAATAAGAGGGAGACGCGTCAGCGTCTTCTTCCTGGGTCACTGGTTTTTTACCTGCGGATTTCTATCCGCAGGAAGATCCGTGGGGTTCTTCCTAGAATCGTCTCTAGGCTTCAAAAACTCATTCCAAGACCAGGGTTGGTCTCGTCCATGTCCCCTGAATCCAGCCATACTCATGCTTTGTCCTAATTTCACCTGGAACCAAAATACCTAAAATGCAAAAAGATGAACCCTAGAATCGGGCATCACGATTCAGGGCCTAAAAACGCAATTGGATATTACAGTTATGTTAGAAATCAAATAAGGAACACAAATATGCCAATGCTTTAGAGAAAAAGTGTAAAAATAGAGAGCTTAGGTTTCGTGTTCAGAGGTGACTTTGTGATGACTTACAGTGCTGTATAGGTGGTCTTAGGATTTTTTTGTGATCGCTTTAGCTTCAGTGGATAGCAAGGAAGAAGGTCACATTCTTATTTTGGTCTGAAAACGCCTGCAACCCTGTTCTTGATCTCCCACTTTTCCAACAATTTTTTGAGTTTTGCTTTGGCCGTTTTAGCAATGCTTAGGTCGTGAATCCTGTTGGTACTGCTTGCTTATGTATATGAGAACAAAATTAGATCAAAAGTCGGGCCTTAATCTTGGTGTATTGAAGTTTGGAGATTTGGTTGACCACCATTGAAGAACTTTCCAAATTTGGTTCAAATCTAGGATTTTATGCACAAAAAAGGCTGAGCACGAATTGGTTAGCTGGCATATGACATATAAAAGCTATTCAAATCCCAAAGATGCTATTCCATTAACTTTTAGATTTTATTTGAATTATTATGGATTTAAAATGAATTAAATCAATAAAAATTAAATAAAATGGAAAAATAAATGTTTGATCTTGAAATTAATCATGGGACACGTGTGTGGTATGACAAGGCTGAATCAAGTGAAAGAAAGTGGGCCCTTTTGTCAAAAATTGAAGTTTTAAGGATGGTTGACTTTTGCAAATTCATGAAAATTTCCCAACTTCTCCAATGCATATCTTGCTCAATTTTGATCATATGAACATGTTCTTGGACATTTTGGAAAGGTCTTGAAGTCCTATAACCAATGTCTTTGGTCCCATGTCATTTGGATTTACCAATCTCAAGTTATGGTCTTTGACTTAAAATGCCTTTTTGTTGACTTTTGAAATTGACCTATAATGTAGAAATTGATAACTTTTTGTGAGAGCATTTCTTGGACTTGTAATGTGAAGATGAGTTGTAGGAAATGTCCTCCCCTTCAAAATGAGCATTGGATGGGATTTTTCTGATGAACCATGAAAAAGTTATGCCCTGGTCAAGTTACAGTTGACTTTTCTACTGTCCCAAAATAGCAAGTTTTGCATCTTTGATGATTTTTGAGCCATGCTTGTGGAATCATGATCAAGACTTGATCAAATGATGATTGTGGCCTCAAAATAAGATGTTGACCAAAAAAATTGACTTTTGACTGCAAAATGACCACTTTGCCCCTGCAGTTGATTGTGAACCAAATAGGGCTTTTGACTATGCAACTTGCCTCTGTGAATCTTGAAACTTGACATGTAGATGCTTGACAATGTATGTAGGCCTATGGGACTTGATTGGACCACTAAAAACCCCAAATTCCTTGAGAGAACCAAAACCCTAATTTCAGCTGGCTTATGAGGTGTTTGACTGGGCAACCCCTTGATCCATTTGAAGATTGATCTTAACAAATCTTGAAGAATATGGGAGGGCAAATTTTGGGGTACAACAAAGAGCATGGGAGAAGTTTTCATGGGGCAAAATATAAAATGTGTTTTTTTAAAATTTGACAAACAAGGTAAAATCGGGTCAAAGAATAAAATCTAATGATTTTACACGATTTCACTTACTTCAGAGCGATTTTAATCATTTAAAATCGTCCCAGAATAGATTTTACATAAAAAGGTTTTCACCTACGATTTAACATGAAATGCTGACCTAGAAACGTGAAATCCATAAAGTTTAGATTTTAAATCGAGATTTTAACAACCTTGCTTTTGAGAGCCAAGAAAACCCTACTCCAACTTCAATTTTTGGCAGAAAAGTGAGAGATTGTATTTCTTCTACAAGCCATCTCAACTTAATCTCTTAATTCATACACCTTCCTTGCAACCTCATGAAGTTAACACAATAAGAACCAAGGTCTGAGACGCCATAAAACTCTCCAACCAAGTCCAATTTTAGAGTATCCTAACCATACTTTGTTCAGGTAGCTACAAACCTCCATTTTCTTCAAACTCTATACCACGATGTAGCCCTTGGTTGTCTGATGCTCATGCTTCTTTTAGTTTTCATTTATCTTTTGATTTGATCATTTAATTTCAATTCGTTTTCAATTTTTTTCTGGTTTTTCTCAAATTAAGCTTCACTCGTTTTGAATAAACTTTAATGGTGGACATGGTTGAGATGGCAATGAAGAGACTAACACATGTTGTGGTATCAGCCTCTCTTGTTACATAATTTCGAAACACCATTTGGACTGTGAGAGAAGGGGATGGAGGTTGAAGATGATGACATGTCTTCATCCAACTAATGAGCGCCTGACATTTGTTTTATTATTATTGGTTGGATTTAAATCGGATTCAGTGTTATTTTTGAACTAAAGTCCATGGTGTGCATTTCTTGAGATCCCTTGGATCTGATTACTTTGATAGTCAGCTCCTTATCCACTTGGATGATGATGATTCATCTTAGTTCAGTTATGTTTGTATTGGTTCTTGATAAACTTTTATCATTTCAGATCTACCTCTAAGTGATTAATTGATCATTCAAAGTACTTTGGATTAGTGAAAGTTTGTCCTAAGGTATCATGAAGGACTTGATTGATGTAATAATCTCATCTCCTTGACTTAGTCTTGATGATCCCTTGCTTTTAAACCATGGTGTGCATTATATGCAATACACCTACATTATTTTGACCCGGCCTCAGATATGTGCAACTTCTATATAAGTTCATTTATGATTGCTTAATATAACGCCAAATTATCATGAATCAGAATACTAATTACGAACATTGACTATAATTGTACTAACATTTAATTTTCAGCACCTTTACATTTATGTCATTTAAATTTCCCACAATTTACTTTATGACATTTAATTTTAGCATTTTATCATTCATGCCATTTTTATTTTTTATTTTTTTTACTTTATTGAATTTTTATCTTTATCCCTTGGACATTTTCTTTTTTAAAGACATTAATAAATATCAAACTCTAAAAGACTTAATGGTTTTTTTGGACTATGGTTACTACTCTGGATTGGAAATGGACTTATGGACTTAGAATTAGGTTTTGGATCCTTTGTTTAGGAGTAGTGACTTGACACTTTGATTCGTCTGATACTTTGATCCATCTGAGGCCTTATAGCCTTCATCTGAGACCTTGGGACTATCTTCTGATTATTGGGTTTTATCTGTCTGTTTGCTTTTGTGTGTTTTGTCTGATGCAGGAACTTTCATCTAAAGACATCAAATTTTTATCTGATGCATGAGAATTCATTTGCAACCTTAATTCTCATCTAATATTGAGCTTGCACTTGAGGCACTAAATTTTCATTTGATGCTTATAATGTTTATCTGATTACTTGTTGTGTGGCTTAATCCAAAGGGAATGGATGCACAGTTTGACTTATGTCAAAATGATTGCTCTAGTTTGGTCAGATCTTTTCTACCTTATCTTTTACTTCATGCTTTAGGATAGTCCATTCATTTCTTGCACATCTTCTTCAATTTTCAAAGCTTCTCCCTTTTTCAAAACCTTCTTGTGTTTTCTTTTAAAATTTAAACAACTTTCTTAATAAACCTTGACTTTGTCAAATGCATTTTCAAAACCTTCTTTTCTTAAATAAATGCTAAGACACCTTAAGCATATTAAACTTTTTTCAAAAGACTTAAAAAATACAAAACTCATTCAAACTTTTTTTCTATTTTGGCTTTTCATTTTAAAATATTTTCTTAAAGATTAGACATGAGCCCTCTTCAAAGTTGAGATGTAATTCCCCTATCTCCATAATATTGATTGATATGATGTTGATTCTTTTTCACTTGAAAGAGTTAGTGGCATACTTGTTGATTTCTATCCAAGTTGGAGCCCTTCTTTCATCGTGATGCAAATATCCATTTTTCTCATGTTTATGGATAATTGGTTGAGTATTTCTCTTAAGATGACAAAATATCTTTTCATTTAAAACCAATCAACAAATAACTTTGTTATTTTTTAGAAGAGCTATGTGGTTCTGATTTCTTCATTGCAGATTGGAGATACGTAGGCACATAGCTCTCGAAGTTTTGTCGAATCAAAAATCATAAAAACCATTTATTTTCTCATCTCTACAAACTTTATACAAACAATCAATTTTAGCCAAACACAAAGGTTTTCAAGAGGTTCCCATGGAGTACCATGGATGTTTAGGGTGCTAACACCTTCATTTTGTATAACCAACCCCCGAACTTTGTTCTCTTTGTTCTATTAGTTTTGCTTTAAAAGTTTATGTGGGTTTTATTCGCTCTTTCCCCATTCCTTTAGAAATAATAAAGTGCGGTGACGACTCTTGCTTTATGAGTTAAGTTAATCAATAGCTTAATCTCAATTTTTCACCGCTACACTATCGACCACCCATCCTTCTCAATCTCCCATCAACACGATCAAGCTTTGAGGACATGGGCAACTGACTTTTTGTCAACGGGTCTTCGGGACAATTTGGTGATCTGACAGATTTCATGGATCCTGACCCCATTGACCTCCCAAAGCCCTCGACCCAAATATAAGAGGAACCTCAAAGAGTTAGGGGACAACGAATTAGGATAACACGGATGTGTGGAAGCAATGGCCGTTATCAACGACCGGACCGGTAAACAATATGTAATTTTTATTCCTTGAATGTAATGGTTATATTAAATTCATAATATTAGTTTTTTTGTTAATAAATTTTTTATTATTATTTAAATAAAAAATATTAAAAAAATAGGCAACATTTACACTTAAGCGCCATATGAGATGGCTACTCAGAATTGACTTAAATTGACTTGAACCCATGCGCCATCTCATATGGCGCTTACCTTTAAATTCTACACCCATGTGCTATATGAGATGGCGTCACCACTTAACTGAAAACTCAAATCTGATTATTTGAATAATTTCTGGAAAAAGTTGGTTATTAGGGGATTTTAATTGAAAATGTTGTTATTGCTGAAAATTTTTCTCAATTGAGGCTAAAACCCCCCACAAATTGAAAAAAAAAAAAAACTTTCCGCTTGATATTGAATTTCAAAATTCAGACTAAACTATTTATGTATTTGATGTGTTTCTAGTGAACTTGAGCTTTCTTGTAATGAAATGGCTCTGGATTTCAATATTAGTATTATGTGTTTGAATTTTAATATTCAAACATATTTGTTACTTACTGTGATTATGGTGCGTACGGATTCTAAAATCTGAATTTTAAATTTTTCAAAAATTTCTTCTTCTATGAGTAATATTAAAGACTTCAATATGTTTTTTTCCTTTATTGTTTAGGCCCATTTCATTGTTTAGGCTCATTTCCTTATTTCCTGTTATTTAGTTGCTTCTAATTAGTATATAGCGAATAATCATCATTTGTAAATCATTGATTCTGATCAATAAAAGTTCAGAGCCTTAAGGGCCATTAACCTTGACAAAATTGGGTCATGTAATAAGTAAGAGTCTAGTGAGTAATCCCCTATAAATGAATTTTATCTATTTAGAAGAGAATATATTGAAAATGGTGTGTTAAAAATATGCTGCTAGCATATATCTATTTCAAGAGTAATGTTATATAATAAAATTATTTGAATAAGAAAAACAATAATATATATTTGTCATTGTTTTAGAGAATGATTTTTAAATAAGATTTTTTTTTTAAAATTATTTTATTTTCACATTAGCATATTTTTTATGTTGGCCAAATTTGTCTTTTTTTTAATTTATTTATTTTGATTTCATGTTGTTCAAAACACATAATATTATCAAAAATTGGTATATGTAAAGATTAAATCCACGTTCTCTTACCACCAAGCACAAACAACTTACTAACTAAACCAACATTTAGTTTTAAACAACTTTACGATCATAAATACATATGGTTGGCATATATTTGGCATTACTGAACCAACATTTTTTTTTTTTTTACATATATTGAAAGTATGGGTAAATAATACATATTAAATTCAAATATGTTAACTAAATAAATAAATAAATTATTAACTAATAAATATTTAAATATTTAAACAATAATATATGTAAAGAAATTAATTTTTTGTTACTAAATATTGAAATATATTAAATAAAAATTTTTAAATATTAAAATATATAAATATGTATTAGTTATTTCATAATTATTATTTAGTTATATATATATATATATATATATATATATATATATATATATATATATATATATATATATATATATATATATATATATATATATATATATATATATATATATATATATATATATATATATATATATATATATATATATATATATATATATATATATATATATATATATATATATATATATATATATATATATATATATATATATATATATATATATATATATATATATATATATATATATATATATATATATATATATATATATATATATATATATATATATATATATATATATATATATATATATATATATATATATATATATATATATATATATATATATATATATATATATATATTTATTATTTTCACATTGGCATTTATTTATTTATTTTCATGTTGGCCAAATTTATCTTTTCTTATTCATTTTGATTTTGAACAATTTTGCAATCATAAATACATACCCAATGGTTGGCATATATTTGACATATACTGAAAATACATTTTTTGGTTGGCATATGATTGGCATGTACTAAAAGTATGTTAATAATATTTAATTTAATATATTTCAATTTAATATATTTAATTTAATAATATTTCATAATAATATTTAATTGAATATATTTCATAATAATATATTTCACTTTAATATATTTCATAATAATATTCAGTTTAATATATTTCATATATATTTCATAAAAATATATTGATGTTAAGTTTATTTTAGTGTAGTTATGAATCACAAAAAAATAATTGTCTTAGTAGATGGAAATTTTGTTGGCATAGTGGTGGTGCATGGTTTGAATTTCATCTAATATAATTTTTTAGATTTTTAATTGTTTTTAAAGTATGATTGTTATCAAATTAAAACACAACATGTGACATTGTGATAAAAAATTAAAAAAATTAAATTAAAAAAAGCAACATGGATAATCTACATAATAATAAAATTAAAATAAAATAAAAAACAATTGACCAAATTCAACTTAAGACAAAACAGAGGAACCTATAAATGACAGACGGAAAATGTGTTTTTTTTTTACATAATTGTTTTTGAAATTCATCCCTATATGACAGAGTGTAAAGGGTTATTAACCCTATAATTTATAGGCGTACTAGTATCATAATATAAATTTTCCTTGTATGGGTTATGTGTAGACGATTTCAAAACTGTCAACAATGAAGGTACTCTTAGAAATTGCTTTTGAGAATGGTAATGTGTCGATAGAGGTAAAAAAAACCTAAAGCAATCAGTCGTTCACTCTTCAGGAACAATCTAATACTAAAAAGCAAAAGCAGTGTGAAACTGAGAAAAAGAAGAGAATATCTGCATTTTATCTGATAGAGGAAGGCTCCACTAATCCTTTAAGGGCAACCAAAAAAAGTACAAGGGACTAGCTGAAGCAGCAAATCAGCTTTTGATTCAGCAGAATATGCAGTTGTTGCTGCAAGATCAGCTTTGGAACTTTCAGAATCTGATGATCATAATAGTCCAAACCTCCAACCATGAAAAGTGTTGGACAGACATGAAATCCTTAGGGAAACTTAACAAATATAACGAGTTAATGAAGCCAAAAGATATCTTAAGCTGCAATTCCACCAGTGATGTTTCGTAGGTGGGCTGCTGCCTCAGTGGACACTGAAACTAAGGCTGGTGTTTTTGAAAAGGAAATTGTTCTTTTACGAGTGACAATGAATCCAACAATTGGCAGAATAGAAATCATTCTCATAGGCAGATACTTACAAGGTATGTTGCTGGCACAGAAGTTGGATCAGGTTCTAGGGAACTAGATTTGAATACAGGGCTGGAATCCAGATGCAGAGTACACACCATTTTTAGTGAGGACTAGACGAATGTTAAATTACAAAGGTTGAATGCATGTAGATGTAGCATACTGTGTTGCATATCAAATATGAGATGGCTAGCCACCTAGCTAAAAATGTAAATACTTCAGTCATTATTTTTTGTATTGCATATTTACCAACCAAATTTTATCATGGATTTGCAGCATTTACACAATTATTATACTTAACCTGATATAAAAATTACATTAGAATAATAGATTATAGAATCAAACTTCTATTTAAGCAATTATAAAAGATAAGTAGGCACCCTTTAGAAAAGGCCATAAGAAACAGGTTGATGTTTGACCATTCACAGAAATGACTACAAAAGATCCTGAAAATCGTGAGATTTCTAAGTGAAGCTGCTAATTTGTCTTAAGCTGGACATATCATGTTAACATTAGATGAAATCAATAGTTAACTATCTGGTGTTATCATCTTCTAAGTATAGACCAGAATATTACCATACCAGGTAAAGCATCAGTAGGTTTCATAAAAGTGGGATACAAGGTTCCTACCATGGAAAATGAAGTTTTAGCTCTTATAAATCATAATTTTGTTTCCATGAATTAATTCATGTCAAATTGTCAATCATTTATCAGTGGATCATTTATCACTGGATATGAAGTTGAAAACTAAGATAATGGCTGATGTCCCTAAAACATGAATACACAAGAGCAGCATGGTATGCAATGTGACCGATGTCAGCATCCAGAGAGATAAACAATAATATTGAACTAAGACTGTTATAGTGTTTTAAACCCTGAAAACTGAGTCTACATTGTAAGGACTTAATTACATTGGCTATGTAATTTGCATTCATGTTCAGTAATATCAGAACTTCAAATAATCTATATACCTATGTTATTGATTAAGAACGACAGACTTCAGAGTTTCAATAAATATATCACTGTCCCCTCGGCCGCTTCTTACCTTGAGGGATCAGATCACTGCATGACTGCAAACTAACACCAACATCTTCATCATATTCTATTCCAAGCTCCTCCTGCAATGTTCAATTATATTAGCAGTGATAGTAATAGGCACAACACAAACAATAAAAAGAACAACTAGAGTAGTGACATGCCAAGAAACAAACCTTAAATTCTCTGGGATCCTTTGGTGAGTTCTCAGTGAGGGTATCCCATAAATCCCTGAACATTCTTTTGCGCTTCCTCCACTGACTTATTTTCTCTGACAACATTTTCACAACTAACTCGCGTTCTTCTGGCTTCACCAAAGTAACACCTTCGCATAATTTGTTCAACTTAGTCTCCAATTCTTGAACCTGAAGCAGAAGACAACATACAAAAACTATATCTCAGTTGAAACATTCCAAATCACCAACTCCATTTCAACAATGTGAAAATGCACATTAACTACCTCCATTCTCAGGTCCACTTCTTTTTCACAGATCTGTTCCAGTGTTAAATTTGATTGCAACGATTTAATTTCTGCACCAGCAATTTAAATACATAAATAGCAAGAATCATCAGTTTCAACAATACCCGGTGCCTTGAACAAATTTTGTACCTGCTTCGATGTCACTAATAGCCTTCTTCTGATCTTCAAGCTGCTTTTGCAGATTGGCATTCTGTTCCTTCATCTGAGTGAGCTCATCATTATTCGGAATTTCAAATTGATCTTGTCGAGCAACGTAGATCTTCTGCTTACCATACTCCTTGAATGAAATTTTGCCTCCGTCAGCAAGATTGTCCAAAGCTTTCTGTATCGCGGTCTTCTTCAGGTTGAACTTTTGCAATGCATCCGCTACGTTTTGCGTATTCAGTGGCCGATTTTGCTACTCAAATTTTCAAAACAAAAAAAATCATAGTAATGATTCAACTAATTTACACCATAGATATACTAGAAATACGAAATCAACAGAAGCTACGGATTCTAAAATTGAAGAGAAAAAAAAGTGAAAATTGTTTACCTCGTTCACGAAGTTCAACACGATCGCTGAAATTAAATTAAACAGACGAAAGTTCAATTCATGAAAGGAAACGAAGAGAAACAGAGAGCGGCGAGTGACGGTGATGAGAGTACCTTCGGCGCTATCGGATTTCGGAGCCATTGCTGAGATCGAGAGAAATTGGGCGGGAAATTTCCGAAGCCCTCTTTTGTTTTGTTTTCACCAACGCGAGCGAAGTGGAGATTGCGAATTTGACAAGGAAATTTCTACGAGGTCGCTTTATTCGGGTAATGTACGGAGAAAGAGTGGATCAATTTTTATTATATCTATAATATAAGAAAAATTATTCTACCCATTCCGCCAATGTTATCTTTTTGTTCTAAAAACACTTCACTACTTTCTTTGGTCTTTATTTCAGATTTTTAAATTCTCTTAAACACTATCACGATGTATTTGTATTCTCTGCCTATCCAATTTTATAACTGCTATCCATAACTCATCATGGCTACCATTATGTAACCGTCTCCAAAACAGCATTATGGCTACCATTCTTTATAACCTTCTATCTTTTAAATTTCTGTTATAGCATCACCTTCCTCTAACCCTACTATTTTCGCATCATGTCCCTCCTATCGGTTTACCATGGCACGGTCGATTGAAGTTGTATGCGATATCAATGACGGTAAAAAATTATGGAAGGTTGCAATCAGAATTCATCATCGGTGGAATCTGCTAATTAACAACAAAGAGCATTTTGAAATGATTTTATGGACAAAACGGTAAAATAAATCTTCTCTGCGTCTGGATGTTTTGTTTTTCGCACAGTTTCTTTGTCATATTCTATTATTATGGCAGATTTTATGTGTATTGCATAGTGGTATGTTAGTTTTCTGATATGCTAATTTTTTTGTGCATTGCAGGGCGATGATATACATGTTGTTGTCCCGACGGCACATAAGTCTATTTTTGATGGAAAACTTTTATTCGGCCATACTTATACTGTGGCCAACTTTATGGTTCAGCCGAATGTGTCGTCGTCTAGACCTTCGACTCACAAATTTATGCTCAAGTTTACAGGAGGTACGTTTGTTGGTGATGATAACAAACATGACATTCTGGCGCTTTCGTCGTTGTTGTTATATCATATATTATATTGAAGTGCATCTTAAAGTTCTTTTGCTGACCGAGTGTTATGTATTCATTGTTTAGCAACAACACTCTGAATTGTACTCTTTGGGAATCGTATGCCGAACAGTTTATCAAATTTAATCAGGTTTGTGACAATAGCTCTAGTCCAACAATGTTGCTGCTGCAGTATGCAAAAGTCAAACAAGAGGATTAGTTGTTTCATTCTGTTATGATATTATCTATTTATTTTTTACCCTCACACTTGCCTCTTGTTGTGTTTGTGTAGAGAAGTTGTCGATGTCGGTCACAAACACCTACAATGTCACGCTGCTCTGCCTCGATGTTAGTTTTCCTCCGATCAAAGATTTCATTGACTGGTATGTTCTCAGTATCGATTTGATGGTATTTATTGTGAGGTTGGAATTCTCCTACTGTTGTGTGAATATTTTTTAATTCACTTATTCATGCAGCATGCCTAAGGAGTCTATCATTACTGTCTCTGGGAAGATGAGTTCGGGTTCGCAACTATCATCGTAGAATTTTGAAAAAACACAACTTAGCCCTGCTTAGATGTTACTCTCGAGTGCTTTTGTTTTGCCTCTTTGTGAAATAATCAAACTTCGTGATGTATGATACAGTTTGGTTGTTGTTGATGTTGTTTTTTTCATTTGTGTTGGCCACTTCTTCTTCTTCTTTTTAAATTTGGGATTCATGTCACAGGCTATTGATGCAGATTACTTTTTGCGCCACTGTTGCTAAAACGAGAATTCTGGTTGCATCTCCGTTTGGGTGGTGTTACCGTGCCTGCCATTTGTGTCCTTGCATTGCACGTGGTGACACTCTGTCGTTTGACTGTGATGCTGCTCATTCAACTGAGGTTGAAATCTTTAGGTATTATTACTTGTCCTTTAATATATGTAGTGCCCGTTAAAGCTATTTTTGTTTATTTATGTCATCATATTTTTTAACTCATGTAATCATGACATTGTAGGTACAAGATAGAAATTCAGGTTTTCCACGGGGGCAGCAGTTGTAACTTTGTGTTTTGGAATAGAGAATGTGAGCTTCTCCTGGGTTTATCTGCTGCGCAACTACGTCATACTATGGTCAAGGTTTAATGTCTTATTCCCCACCCTTAGTATATTCATTTTTGTAATGTTTTGGTACTCATTATTGAGGTTTGTTATATAGGCGGGAATTGATGATCCATTGGAATTCCCATTGGCACTAGATCAGCTGCTGAACTTGGAGATGACATTTAAGGTGAAGTGGAAGCTGCGATGGAATAATTACTCTATTGTGAGGATCCTTATGGATGAGCCTTTTATAAGGTAGCTTAAGGCTCCATGGGACATAAACAAGGTATAATATATTTTAACAGGGTTTTGGTATTTTAGGTTGTTTGATAATTTGGGTATTACAAAACTTTTCTAACAGTACTTTGTTTGCCTCAATAAGGAAGTTGTTCGGGTCCCCTCCATAACATTTGATCCTCTGCAGGTATTTACCCTATTATAGTTTTTCGTTGTTCCTTTGTTTTACGATAATTGTTGTTATATGGTTATATGACAAATACTGATTACTGTTATATTATGCTTAGATTAAGGAGACTGTGGATGAGGCCAAGACAGGTGCGCCTGAAGATTGTGTAAAGGAAATGGTAATTTATGCCTCCCTCCCTGTTTCTGCCTAGGTTTATGTTGTCTGAATAGTATAGAATAAAACATTTTGTTTGACTCATTGTGTAACAGGAACTCGAGATCACCTCTAAGCATAACCCGGATCCAACGACGCCTATTGGTAAGAGAGACTTTCTAGGGGGTTCAACTGAATCAACAACCTCGGAGGAATTATGTGATGGAGAGCTATCTTCTAACAAGCTTAGGAAGACAATCAAGCTGGAGAAAAGTGATTAGTCGTGGATGTTTTTTGTTATGAGTCTTCATATGGTTTTAGATTGACTATGTATTATCATTGTTTTCTTTTTATATTTGTTTGCCTTTTCGATTTGGAATTATGATTTTATACTTGTGTGCTATTAAATTATGATAAGTTGACGTTAACTCAATTTCCTGCATCTGTGTGTTTCTTTGTAATGATCATGTATACATCGGGTTTACGTTAAATTATTGTGAATTTATTGCTCTATTATCACTCCTATTGAGCAACAATTTTTACTCCATTGTTTTGAATCTATATACTCCTGCATAACAGCAATGTCAGTCTCATATGTGGCTTTGTGCCAACATATGCAGATAACCCTCTTCAAAATGGCGCTAGGAAATTAGCGTATGTGCACGACACTTCCAACATTTGCATTACCGACAAGTAACTGGACGCAGATTCAGTTGTAGGTTTTCCATGCCAAATCAGGACGACTCCCATCCAATACGCTTGTGGAGATTTGCATCTGTTGGAAAATGCTTGCACTATTTGTACTCGTGCGATGGAATTAGGGATAATTATGTTACTCTAATATTCATGTAAATTGTATTGATGACATTTATGATTTTTCGTAGTTGTAAGTACATTAGGCCTGCTCATTGCAAATAATGTGATAGATCCGTGTTATAATTATCACAACATTAAATGTTGTTGTATATGAAAAAAAACAAGTTAGATTGTGTTTCTTTTTTGTTGCTGGTGTCTTTAACTATTAGTTTTGTATATCATCTGCAACTGCTATTCTCTGAGCTGAATCTCATATGGCATTTAAACATGACATGATAGAATATAAAATCTTATTATAACCAATGTCATGGGTATGTGCTTTCATGTGACAATAACATCTGATTTGTGATTCGAAGTATTGTTCTTATCAAATATATTTTAATTCAGTTAAAAAAGTGTTATACACCTCCATATAATAGAAAAATCTGCATACACCTCCAACGTCTATAACTCAATTGACCATCTCAAATGATATTAATCACATGTGCTATCTCCTTTAGTCCAACAACATAAATAATACAATGATATATGTAGGTACTATCAACTCTGTTTTTTCTAAACTTGTAACTTAGATTGAATAACACAACATCATTGTCCAGTTTTTATTATATATAACATTAATGTCTTACCACTCATGTTAAATATTGCACACATTAATACATTTATTAAGTGAGTTATCAAATTTTAATAACCACCATATCCACTAAAATTCATAAATTCAAACCTTTTGGATTTTTATACCAGTCCAGTTATATTATACTTATATTCCTACTTTCCACGCTGCAACAGTCAGCGCCAACTTACAACGATTTTTTAATGTGATATCATTTAGAAACATTCATTGGCTCCTCATTTTGAAACTGCAATCCTGTGATGTTCTGTATTTTATGTGAAGTTTTGTAAGCACAGTAATTTGTTGGCAGCAGGTCTGTTGTTTTATCTATGCTAACTGTCATTTCTTCACAAATACCAACATCTCTTAACCACTTATTATATACATTGCTTTGTCCTCAAGCCATGCTACCATATTATGTTCCAAGCAATCCCGCTCAATCATCCATTGCCAGACATAAGAGGAGAGTCATTTTAAAAGCGCACATAAATTCTCGACATCGTTTGAATTCAACAACTGAATGTTCGTCGTTTGTACCACCTTTTGTTTCAATGATTACATCGAATGCACCAACTTCTTTTTCTGCTGCATATGAACATTTTAGAAATCTTTCTGATTCAACTATCGCTAGAAAGAGGAGGAAACTAATTTTGGATAACAGAAAAAGGTCACGTAATATGACAAATGATTCAACTTCAATAGGTACCGGTCCAATCCATGAAATTCCCGTGCAAGTGCTGCCTACTTGTGCACAGAAGAAATATGTTACATCAATTCCCTCTAATAACAATATATGCATTGATACATCATTTACCAGTCTCCACAAACATCCTGTTTCCAACAACTTACCTACTTTGTGAAATGCAGAAACATTGTTCCAAAGTATCACTCACGAAGCTCGAACAAATCATATTGTCAATCTTGTGTCTGCCTCAAGGGAATCAACTTCTCATCACCACATAGCACCTGATACAACCTCTGAATCTCATCGGTCATTCGATGCAGTCTCTAATTCCAGTGACGGTATGAGCTTGACTGATGGTTCCGATGTAAAGTCTGAATCGGAGTATGAACCATTAGTAGATTCTCATCTACAAGGTAGGTTACATTTTACAAATTAAGTTGTCAACTAATATGATTACTATACTTTGATAGCTTTATGTTTAGATGATTCTTCAACAAATAACTCTTCATTATTGTTGTTTTAGTGAAGCACCTCAACACCTCTATTTATAACACCATTCGGGTTTAACTTTGAATCCGAAAAGGAATAAATACACAGTTTCATTCCATACTTTTGTTGAATTTCTTTTTTAGACTATTATGACATGGGAGACAGAACTTGGGAATGTGAAAGTTGTCAATCATTAATGTGGTACAGTGAATGCACTGGCAGACCAAAAACACCAATTAATCTGAAGTTCCACCGTTGCTGTCACAGTGGAAAAGTTATATTACCCTTTATTCAGGACCCACCGTCAGTATTGTAACATCTGGTATATAATGAAACCTGTCCAGAGAGTAAAAATTACCAGAACAACATTAGAACCTATAACGCAATGTTTTCTTTCACGTCTCCGGGAATGAAATTAGACACAACATACTCAAAAACAGGAGGCCCACCTACTTTGAGACTGCACGATCAAACCTGTCATTGAATTGGTACTCTATTACCAGAATTAGGACAACCTCCCCAATATGCGCAGCTATATATTTATGATACCGACAACAAAGTTGATAATGAAGTGTTTCAGGTTTTATAATCAAATAACAATGTATACTTTCTATGTCACCATATTTCATGTCTCAATATTTGACATTTTCTGTCATGTATAGGGACAATAAGGTGATCTGAATCAACAGTGTCAACAACCTCAAGGTCATGTTAGATGAATGCAATGTTCATGCAAAAGCCTTTAGGATGGAAAGAGATGTTTTGAAGCTTAATTATTTCTTAGACCTAAAGCTGAGGCTAATTACTGATAGATTCGAGGACGGTCGTGTCTACAATAAACCAACAATATCTGAGGCTGCTGCCCTGATTGTGGGCGATATTGATTTTGCTTCTAAACGAGACATCATTGTTCGACCATGCGAAGGTGACTTATGTTGTACCCCAAAATTTGCCCTCCCATATTCTACAAGATTTGGCAAGATCAAGCTCCAAAATCTCTCAAGGGTTGCACAGTCCAATTGCCTCCTAACACAGTCAAAATTAGGGTTTTGGTTCTTGCAAAGAAATTGAGGTTTCCAAGGGTCCAATCAAGTCCCATATGCCTATGTACATTGTCAAGCATCCATATGTCAAGTGTCAAGACTCACAGTATCAAGTTGCACAGTCAAAAACCCTAATTGCTTCATAGTCAACTGTAGGGGCAAAATGGTCATTTGACAGTCAAAAGTCAAATTTTTTGGTCAACATCTTATTTTGAAGCCACAATCATCATTTGATCAATTCTTGATCATGATTTCTCAAAGCATGGCTCAAAAAGTCTCAAGATGCAAAAGTTTCTATTTTTGGACAGCTGAAAAGTCAACTGCAAATTGACCAAGGCATAACTTCTTCATGGTTTATCAGAAAAATCCCATCCAAATCTCATTTTGAAGAGGATGATATTTCCTACAACTCATATTCACACTTCAAGTCCAATAAATGCTCTCACAAAAAGTTATCAATTTCAACATTATAGGTCATTTTCAAAAGTCAACAAAAAGGCACTTTAAGTCAAAGACCATAACTTGAGATTGGTAAATCAAAATTACATGGGACCAAAGACATTGGTTAGAGGACTTCAAGACCTTTCCAAAATGTCCAAGAACATGATCATAGCTTCAAAATTGAGCAAGATATGCATTGGAGAAGTTGGGAAATTTTTGGGAATTTTGAAAAGTCAACTTTGCCTAAAACACTTCAAAATTGCTAATGGGCCTCAAATTCTTTCTTGAATCATTACCCAAAGCCTATGCACGACCCATTAAGCTCAAAGGGATTTATTTTCTTATTTTTAATTAATTAATTGAATTTTTATTCTTATTAATTCATTTAATTAGATTTAATTATGAGAAAAATATCAAATAATGCTCTTCAAATCTTTTTGTGCAGCAAATATTCTCATTATAGGCTAAAGATTTCGTGCACCAATCAACAAGACAAGATCATCCATATTTGGCAAGATTTGCATGAAAAAAAAGATTGAAAAAGATATGGAAAAAAATCAAATATTGAAATCATCAATTCATGGACTTATGGGCTTGTTTCTTGACCTAATTTCGTTCATATACTTATGCAAGACCTAACCTAATGCAAGCATACACGAAAAGCTGCTCAAAAACATAGAATCAAATTGCAAAATTTCAACCAAAAGCTTGAAACTGATTTCATAATTGGAGCATGTTTCAAAGCATAAAAAGCATTCTAATACGTTTCTGAACCTTCCAGGAATTGATTGCAATCAAGAACACGCTTCCATACTCCAAGAAACGGTAGAACAGAATCATCTTTCTCACGAAAATTTCCGTAATCGAATTCTGCTTTCCATACATGATTGTTATATTTTGAATATTGATTTATACTAATAATGATCTTCTGAAGCTTTTGGTAACGTTTAATTGTTCTAAAGATGCTTGTATCAAAATCTGCCATTGATGAAACCTAGGGTTTCAGAAACTCCAAAATAGGGCTTTCCTTGTATGGAAAAATTGGACCTTGAGACCTATGCCATTGAATTCAGGAGCTCCATACGAATTGAATGATGACCTCGCGCCCTTTTTATATCAAGGCATCTTCTATTCGCTATTTTTCATGGTTGTGCTTAGTGGGGGTTTAAAACCCCCGCTACTTGTTTTGTATTTTTGCAGAAAGAATGAAGAAGAAGCTGAGGTGTCCAGGCATGGTTGGGTAATTCAAATGTTGGCGCGCTTTTCTTTGTTCATACCACTAACACTTGTTTTTTTATATAATAATCACTCTCCATTATGTTAACAAACAAACGCAATAGCCCAGTTGGTTGATGAGGTGTCTTGCAGGTATAGGGACCTGGGTTCGATTCCCAGGTCCCCCCACTTAATTCATGATTTTTGTTCTAATCCATTCCCATGCAGTGCACGCCCAAGGTCCATCATGCAGCCTCACGTCCAAGCTTGCCACATGGCCATGAGCTTCCATCCAAGGGCCACTGAATGAATTCCAGAGTGCACCCTAGTCAACCAATGTACACGCAGGCGTAGAAAGTCAAACAAGGCCTTTGTTTCATGGGCCAGAATGCTTCAAAACACCTCCCCTTGGGGCCTGACACCCCCTTTGGTTTGCACTTTTTTTTAGTTTTATTTTCTTTTCTTTTCTAAATTCTTTTCAATTGTTTTTTAATTGTTTTATTAATTCACAAATAATTAATTTTCATAATAAAAAAATCAGAAACTAAAAAATGTTTTTTTTAATTAATATTTAATTTCACCATTTGAATATTTTTGTAAATAAATGTGAAGTAATTAAATTAGGTTTCAATTTTAACACTTTTTCTTAATAAATAAAAAATATGTAGAAATTAGGTTTTTGACATTTTTATCTTTTTCTTAATTAATTACTTGCCTCATTATTTAGTATTATTATTAAATATTTTTGTACATAAATATGTAAATAATTAATTAGCGTAAATTAGGTTAACTTGGATAGTTTCTTTAATAACTAAAAATAATCTAGAATTAGGGTTCCCATTTAATTTTAATTTTCCTTATTTCATTAAATAACCAGAAAAACAAAAAAACAATTTCTTTTCTTTAATTAAATAATAATTAGACTTTAATTTCAATTTAATTTCGAAAGGGTCAAAACCCTCGGACGTCCTAACTTTTATTCTTTCGCACGTTATTCTTTTTTCTTTTCAAATATTATGTAACTGCTCAAGGATTGTAATAGTAATTAGGAATTTATTTACTTTCCGCATTTTTATCAAACGGGTCTTTGTATTTTGGCGATGTATAGACCCGCGCCTTGTAATAGCGTAGGATTTATCTTTCCGCATTTAAATTTCCGCACTCTTAAATTCTAAATTGCATGAAAGAATGTATGGTTAATTAAAAACAAGCGTAGCTCACAATGCCATGATCAAAGATAATTGCTAAACTGAAAACAACACATAAATTCATACACCACTTCTAGGGTACGCCTCACCTGTTGCCTTCGAAACGTGGTCGTCAAGTATAGGACGTCTTAGTAAGTCCTTATGTCCATGATCCGGTTGCCTCGAAACAAGTTGCCTCGAAACAGTTGCCTCAGAATAGTTGCCTCGAAACGGTTGCCTCGAATTAAAAAAAGGATCAAGGACATAAGGGTAGCTTCTAAGGTGTCCTAACGTTGCTTCGGTGACCACACTGTCCCTAAACTCGAATTGACCCGAACACCTCCAACGGTGGTGCTACCTACCTCTCAATGGTGGGATGGCACTACCTAAAGGACTTCTACACAGCTTAATTCCTTAGGGTAGGTAGATGACTCATGGATACTTGCTCTCTCTAAAAAACAAATCAAAACTCTTTTCACACCGACACTTTCAAAAAAGTTTTCAAAACAATTTTTCAAACACTCTTGAGGACTGATACAAGAGTTATTCAGAAATCTTTAAACGAAACTTTTTCAAACCCACTCACACTTGAAAAGCAAACATTTTGAAAACATAAGAGCAAGTACCTAAGAGCCCATGGATAACCATGGATAGAAAGGGTGTTAACACCTTCCATTTCTATAAATCTACCTCCCGAACCGAGAGACATCTCAAAGAAGGAATTTTGCTGTGCTTTTGTCCTTTCCTTGTTGGAGAAAATAAAAGACGGTGGCGACTCTTGCTTCCGCGACATTTCGCGAAACCAGCGTTAAACAGTCAGTTCTATTTCCACCGATCACAGAACTGGCGACTCTGTTGGGGATGCTTAATAAGTGAGGTGTACCTTAGGATTATACCACTCTTGTTTTCAATTGCTTGTTTTGTTTGCTTTAAAATTGTGGGCCTGTTTTGGGAGTTTCATAGATCCTAACCCGGATCTGGGGGATACCTTTTAGGTAGCAACAAACTGTGAGGGAACTGTACGGGGTATACCGACACGGTTGAAGCAGTTGCTACGTTGATGTGGCACTTTGGTGAGTACCGGTAACCCTTGAGTCAAGTCAAGGAGAGTACGGGGCCGCCGTGTGGTGTCGTGAAGCATCAACTGACCTCAGGAACCTTAATTGAACCATCTTGGCCTCTTTAGGGTAGTTAGATAACTGACTTTGGTGCAGTCCGAGGTTGGTTGATACTCGATACTACACTCAATTGAGGGTTGTTTTCTGGGAATATTTCGGTCGCCAGTTCAGTGGCTAAATCGAAACGATGAACACAGAAAACAATCCAATGATATTGGGACCCTTAGAACCCGGTTACTTCTGATAGGACAGGTTTTGAGCCCACCAACCTCAAGAGGGTAATACCTAGACCCCATGCTGGTCTAAACTCTAAGGGCTGTGGTGTGACTTGTGTGGTTTACCATGTTTGCTTTTGTGAATACTTGTGGTGTGCTTTATCATAGCATCATGACATCATACAACATCATATGCATTGACTAACCACTTCAGGGGTTCGAATCTTCATCTTTGTTCTTGTCTTGTAGGACATGGAAACTATTCGCAGAAAGACAATTCAGATCAGCCTTGTAAGGATCCCTCCTCAGCTTAAGGAACTTATATCCAGGATTCCCGAGAACTCTTCTTTCAGTGAGAGGCATGGAGGACTCATCAGCTTGGTCAACACCAACATTGAGGAAGATATGATAAAGGTCCTCTTCCAGTTCTTTGACCCTCTGCACCACTGCTTTACTTTCCCGGATTATCAACTGGTGCCTACATTGGAAGAGTTCTCCCGGCTTCTGAAGATCCATATCCTTAGTTAACTACCCTACAACGGTACGGAAAAGGAACCCAAACTTGAAGAGATTGCTAAAGCCTTACGTATACAACCATCTGACATCAAGGGACATTGGGAAGTTAGAAGTGGTATCAAAGGGTTCTTGGCCAGGTTTCTGTTTGAGAAGGCCCAAGAATGTTGGAACTCCCTTGACCTACAAGCCTTTGAAGAAGTTGTGGCCCTCCTTGTCTATGGACTGGTGTTGTTCCCGAATCCCGATCAGCTTATAGATATCAGTACTGTCTAGATCTTCATGTCTAGGAATCCTATACCTACGTTGCTTGGGGACATCCTTCACTCATGTTACACTCGAACCATGAGAAAAAGAGGTGTTCTTATGTGCTGTACTCCTCTCCTGGGAAGGTGGTTTATTTCGCACCTTCCACAATCAGTTTTGAAGAATGAGCGGGGTTTGAGATGGTCACAACGATTAATGACTCTTACACATGCTGATATACATTGGTGTTCTCGGTCCAGAGAAGACGTCACTATCATTGATCGTTGCGGGGAGTTTCCTAATGTTCCTTTACTTGGAATCAGAGGAGGTATCACCTACAACCCGTGTCTGGCTTGGAGACAGTTTGGTTATGCTCGGAGGGACGGCCCTCATGACATGTTAATTCCTGACATAGTTTTTGACTTCGACGACGATGCACAAGGACTTCGCCAGAGATTTATCAGAGCTTGGAGGATGCCCAACAAGATGGACAGCAAGACGCTGGGGCACAGGAACTCCATCCCGTTGGAGCCTTATCTCAAGTGGGTACGAGCCCGCTCCCAGAAGTTAGTGATGCCATATCCTCATGTTCTCCCTGTGACCAAAGAACCAGTTTTGGAAGGAGAGGTGTCCTACACTATTCAACATCCTGACATGCCTACATCCTGGGAAGAAATGCATAAGAGTTGGATCCAGCTTAAGGAAGAACGGAATTCTCTTGAGTCCAGTCTACATGCTAGTGAGAAGAAGGTCTTGGAGCTCACCCGCCTACTGCACGAGGAAAAGACTCTCAACACTTACATTGCTCCAAAAAGGATGCGCAGTGTCTTCTGGGATTGATTTACTTTGTAATGTTTGCCCATGAGGCCTTGATGTACTGAACAATTATTTCTTAAATGATAACGTGTGTTCCTTTTTGTCTACAACAAATTTGAACTTTCAAACCCTTGAATGCATTAACACATATCATGCATCATGTGCATCACAGGTACTCTTCTTTTCAGGTTGCTTAATGTTCTTCGCTGTTTATTTCAGCATCATGAACCCTGAATCATCTACCGAGCAGTCCATCAAGGCCCTTCAGGCTCAGAATGCCCAGTTCCAAGAGCTGATCATAAGTTTGGCCCAAGGTCAAGAGGAATTGAAGGCCCTACTGGTCAAGAAGAAAAAGAAGAGAACTGTACTATTCAACACTGGCCGGAGGTTTGGTAACACGCTGCAGGATGAGGTTGATCAAGCTGGTTCTTCTGTGGGGAAAGGCAGTCCCCAGGGGGAAAGGGTTCCCAGTTCAGTGGTCTCTGACAATGAGACTGATTTCAATGAGGAGCAGTATCCTCCAGCTGAAGACAAGTACAAGCAGTTAGAGGATCGCCTGAATGCCATGGAAATTCAACAAGTGCCTGGGTTGGATTTCGGAGACTTGGGTCTATCTTCTGGTGTGGTGATCCCGCACAAGTTCAAAGCACCATCTTTCGCAAAGTACGACGAGGCGTCCTGCCCTAAGCTACATCTCAGATCTTATATGCGGAAGATCCAGCCGTATACTGTGGACAAGAACTTGTGGATCCATTTCTTCCAGGAGAGTCTTTCAGGGACTCATCTCGAATGGTTCTATCAGCTGGATGGAACCAAGGTTCGTAACTGGGAGGAATTGGCTACTGCTTTTTACAAGCAGTATCAGTATAATGCCGACCTCGCTCCTACACGTACCCAACTCCAGGGATGTCGCTAGGGTCGGGAGAAGGTTTTAAAGAGTATGCACAGAAGTGGAGGGACCTGGCTGGCAGGGTGCAGCCACCATTAACCGACCGTGAGCTTGTGGACATGTTCTTAGGGACCCTATCCGGGCCGTTCTTCAATCATCTCATTGGCAATTCGTCTGCAGGGTTTACAGACCTCATTCTGACTGGGGAAAGGATAGAAGCTGGTATGAAATCAGGGAAAATACAGAAAGGTGCGTCCTCAAGTTCTGAGAAGAAGCCTTTCAAAAAGGAAGCCAGTGTTGTGTATGGGCCTAAAAGGCAGAATAAACCAGAACGCCGCCAAGCTGTCAACGCGATGGTAATTGCAAAGCCTACTGCCGCTCCTCGGCAACCTAACCAACCAAGGGGTGAGAGACCCAGAAGAGAATATGCTCGGCTTAGTATGACCTTGTCACAGATCTTGCCGCAACTGCTATCGACCAACTTGGTGACCGTCAGAGAGGCTCCGAAGGTGGTGAACACGACCTCTCCGAAGTATAATCCAAATGCCCGCTGTGCTTATCATTCTGATAGCCTGGGGCATTCTACTGATGATTGCTGGGCCCTAAGAAATAAGGTTCAAGACCTTATCGATGCGAAGGAAATACAGTTTGAGGCACCTGAGAGGCCCAACATTGTGACTGCTCCTATGCCCCATCATGGAGTAAATGCTATTGAGGAAGACTTGTATGCAGTTTATGTGGATGATGTTGCTACCCCTTTACTGACTGTCAAGAGGAACCTGCTGCTGGCCGGTTTATTTCCGGGTTGTAGCAAGGGTTGCCTTCTGTGTGCTGTTGCCCCTGCTGGTTGCCCGTTGCTGAAGTCAGGCATCCAAAACCTGATGGATAGCAAATAAATTTTGTTCAAGAAGACCGCTGTTCCTACTGTTCCCACTGAGGAAGTATCTGTTGTCACCATCTTCAACAATCCTACCAAGGCTCCCCCGAGGAAGCCAGTCAAAATCATGTTTGTTGCACCTATTATCATTACTGTTCCGGGGCCTCTCCCCTATAAATCTGACAAGGCTGTCCCATGGCATTATGGGGCAGATGTGTATGTACTTGGAGTGAAGCAGGAGTTCAACACCAGTACCGGTATCAGTAACATCACCGGTCCCGCCAAAGTTACTCGCAGTGGCAGGCTCTTCTCGCCTGACATTGCGTCACCAGTTATCCGAAGGCCTCTTATCATAACACCTACAAGTGCGCCTGTTTCCCCTTCTGATCAAGTTTCTACCCCTGCTGCCGAGTCATCCGACCCTCAGGGCAAAGGGACTGCTGATATGCCTGCCCAGGTGGAGGCACCTAAGACTGTCAATGTTGAAGCCTCTCAGCAAGAGATGGAGGAAATCCTTAAAATCATCAAGAAGAGCGACTTCAACGTCGTTAAGCAGCTGGGGCATACCCCCTCCAAGATCTCTATGCTATCATTGTTGTTGTGCTCAGAGGCCCATGCCAAGGCCCTGATTTCATTTCTGAAGACGGCTCACGTGCCACAAGAGACGTCTGCTGATCAATTCACTGATTGCATGGCCAATTTGACCGCTGACAATGGTTTGGGTTTCTCGGATGCTGATCTGACCGCTAAGGGAAAGAACCACAATGATGCCCTGCATGTCTCCATTGAATGCAGGGGCACTACTCTTGCTCACGTGCTGGTTGACATTGGGTCTTCGCTGAATGTATTGCCCAAGAAGGCCTTAGACAGGTTGGATTGTGAGGGTTTGGAGTTGAAGCCTAGTAACATCATTGTCCGAGCCTTTGATGGGTCGAAGAGGATGGTTCATGGTGAGGTAGATATTCCGATTCGTGTTGGTTCTCAAGTCTTCGACTCAACGTTCTATGTGATGGACATTCGTCTGTCCTATTCTTGTTTGTTGGGTCGTCCTTGGATTCACAAAGCTGGGGCAGTGACCTCCACCCTACACCAGAAGCTCAAATACCCTGTCAGAGGGAAGATTGTTACAGTGCAGGGGGAGGAAGAATACATGGTTAGTCATCTAAACTCGTTCCGGTATATAGAGATGGACGGGGAGTTTATTGAAACCCCATTTCAACATTTTGAAGAGGTACCTCCAACATTGGCGTCAGCTGAGACGGTAATTGAAGAAGACTTTCCTTTGAAGATGGCCTCCTTAAAGGACGCCCGGGCTGTAATCGAGAAAGGTGAATGTGCAAACTGGGGCAGGCTCCCTGATTTTACTCCTAAGACTGACAAGTTTGGGCTGGGTTTTACTGCGGAGGCTCAGAGGGCTGTACGCAAAGCAAGGATCGGAAGACCTCCCGTGTTCATCACCAACCCGGGAGTGAATGCTATTGAAGGCGAGGCGGAGGAATCAGAGTTTGATAGCTGGATCTACCCGACGACTGACGGTGGACTGAACAATTGGACTGCAAAAGATCACATACCTATTACTTTTGTTACGCAGTAATGAATTCCTTTGTTTTTTTAATTTTGTAATGAACAATAAATTGAAACTTTATGGCCCGGTGTCTTACCCGGGGCACCGTTGGCTTCATTTGTGAGGGCTTATTACCTGTCATTTCCATATATCATGAATAAAGACATTGGACGTTTTTCGCATTTCAAATCTTGTGCTCCCTTTCTTTCTTTCTTTATATATTGCAAAACAACTATATTTACACACACTCACTCATACAGGTTTCAATCCACTCTGGATCTCACTGGTAACGACTCTACTACTGCCAGTTATGACTTCGAAAATCCGATCAACTTAGCCAAAGACGAAGGTGAAGATGATTGCGAAGTGCCTGGTGAGCTTGCAAGACTGTTACTCCAGGAAGAGAGGGCCATTCAGCCACATGAAGAGCCAGTGGAAACGGTAAATCTGGGTACTGAGACAGATAGAAAGGAAGTTAAGATTGGTGCCAATCTGGAGCTTAGTGTGAAACAGCGGTTGGTTCAGATGTTACATGATTATGTGGAGATCTTCGCCTGGATTTACGAAGACATTCCTGGGTTGGATACCGACATTGTGGTCCATCACTTGCCTACCAAGGAAGAATGCCCTCCGGTTAAACAAAAGGTCCGCCGTATGCGTCCAGAGATGTCCGAGAAGATAAAATCTGAGGTTATGAAACAATTTGATGCCGGGTTTCTAGCAGTGACTTCTTACCCTCAGTGGGTTGCCAATGTGGTTCTGGTACCGAAAAAGGATGGTAAGGTCCGAATGTGTGTTGACTACAGGGATCTGAACAGGGCAAGCCCCAAGGATGACTTCCCTCTACCTCACATCGACGTTCTGGTTGACAATACTGCTCAGCACAAGGTGTTCTCCTTCATGGATGGCTTTTCAGGTTATAATCAAATCAAGATGGCTCCTGAAGATATGGAAAAGACTACCTTTGTTACTCAGTGGGGCACCTTCTGCTACAAGGTCATGCCATTCGGGTTGAAAAATGCTGGGGCAACCTACCAACGTGCCATGGTTGCTTTATTTCATGACATGATCCACCATGAGATTGAAGTATATGTCGACGATATGATTGCAAGGTCCCAAACTGAGGAGGAACACCTTGACCATCTGCAAAAGCTGTTTGACCGTCTGAAGTTATACAAGCTGAG
This sequence comes from Vicia faba, assembly GCA_948472305.1. Lineage (NCBI taxonomy): Eukaryota > Viridiplantae > Streptophyta > Magnoliopsida > Fabales > Fabaceae > Vicia > Vicia faba. The sequence continues at coordinate 1,544,477,677 of OX451735.1, forward strand.
GTTGAATCCAAATAAGTGCACATTGGGGGTAAGATCTGGAAAGTTGCTAGGCTTCGTCGTAAGTGACAAAGGTATTCAAGTGGACCCTGCCAAGGTTAAAGCTATACAAGAGATGCCAGTTCCTAAGACAGAGAAAGAAGTCAGAGGCTTTCTAGGACGTCTGAATTACATTGCCCGATTCATCTCGCACCTAACTGCTACCTGTGAACCAATCTTCAAGCTGCTGAAGAAAGACCAGGTAGTACGTTGGAACGATGAATGTCAGGCCGCTTTCGACAGAATCAAAGAGTATCTCCAAGAACCACCCATTCTTATGCCACCGGTTGAAGGGAGACCTCTAATACTATACCTAACCGTACTTGACAGCTCAATGGGGTGTGTGCTGGGGCAGCATGACGAGTCTGGACGAAAAGAGCACACCATTTATTACCTTAGCAAAAAGTTTACCGACTGTGAGACCCGATACTCACTGCTCGAGAAAACTTGCTGCGCTTTGGTATGGGCTGCTCGCCGGCTGAGACAGTATATGCTGACTCACACTACTCTGTTGATTTCAAAGATGGACCTAATAAAGTACATATTCGAAAAGCCTGCTCTGTCTGGAAGAATAGCAAGATGGCAAATGATCTTGACAGAATACGACATCCAGTACACGACCCAGAAAGCTATCAAAGGAAGTGTATTGGCAGAGCACTTGGCACACCAGGCAGTAGACGACTACCAGTCAATGAACTTTGAGTTTCCAGACGAGAGCATCATGATAGTGACTGATTGTGAAGTACCTGGACCGGATGAAGGACCTGAGGAAGGATCCCGATGGTCTATGCACTTTGACGGAGCCTCCAATGCTTTGGGTAACGGTATCGGCGCTGTGATCATATCTCCCAAAGGCACTCATACTCCACTTACTGCCCGGCTATGTTTCAACTGCACCAACAACATGGCGGAGTATGAGGCATGCATCATGGGTCTTCAAGCTGCGATTGACTTAAGGATCAAGTTTCTGAGTGTCTTCGGAGATTCCGCTCTCGTGATCAATCAGATCAAAGGCGAGTGGGATACGAAACATCCGAATCTTATTCCTTACAGAGAATGTGTGTTGACATTGATCCCCCATTTCACAGAGATCACTTTTGAACACTTTCCAAGAGAGGAGAATCAGTTGGAGGACGCGCTGGCTACAATGTCTTCTATGTTCAAAGTCAAGTGGGACAATGAGGCTCCCCGGATCATTATCTGGAAACTGGACGAACCTGCATACTGTTGTGATCTTGAGGCTGAGGTAGTAAATGAAAAACCCTGGTATCATGAGGTGAAGAGGTACTTAGAAGCTCAAGAATACCCTGAAGGTGCATCTGTCAATGACAAGAAGTTTCTGAGAAGGTTCGTAGCAAAGTTCTTCCTTAGCAACGACATTCTGTACAAGCGAAACCATGATTCAACCTTACTGCGTTGTGTGGATAAGACTGAAGCAGAAAAGATCATGGCAGAACTGCATGAAGGTACCTTCGGAACACATTCCAGTGGACACACTATGGCAAAGAAAATCCTTCGGGCAGGATATTTCTGGTCCACAATGGAAGCTGATTGTTACCAACATTCTCGGACATGTCATAAGTGTCAGATATATGCAGATAAGGTGCACGTACCTCTAGTCCCTCTGAATGTCCTGACAGCGCCTTGGCCGTTTGCAATGTGGGACATTGATATGATCGGCGAGATCAAACCTACGGCATCCAACGGGCATCGCTTCATCCTGGTGGCGATCGATTACTTTACAAAGTGGGTGGAAGCAGCTTCCTGCGCTACAGTAACCAAGAATGTCGTGGCACGGTTCATTCGGCATAACCTGATCTGTCGATACGGCGTCCCGGAAAGGATCATTACGGACAATGGTACCAATCTTAACAACAAGATGATCACTGAGCTCTGCGAGCAATTCAAGATACAGCACCACAACTCTTCTCCTTACCGGCCGAAGATGAATGAGGCTGTAGAAGCAGCTAATAAGAATATCAAAAAGATTGTACAGAAAATGACAGTGACCTACAAAGATTGGCACGAGATGTTACCGTTTTCTCTTCATGGGTACCGCACCTCAGCAAGGACGTCAACCGGGGCAACTCCCTTTTCCCTGGTCTACGGCATGGAGGCAGTCTTGCCGATTGAAGTCCAGATACCCTCTCTCCGGATAATGAAGGATGCAGATCTAAGCGAAGATGACTGGATCCAGACCCGACTTGATCAATTAAACCTAATTGACGAAAAGAGACTCACTGCTATTTGTCATGGTCAAACGTACCAAAAACGGATGATCAGGGCATTTAACAAGAAAGTCAGACCACAAGAGTATCAAGTTGGGGACTTGGTAATCAAGCGTATCATTCTTCCTCAGAGTGATCCCAGGGGAAAATGGACCCCTACGTACGAAGGGCATTTGTAGTTAAACATGTGTTCTCAGGAGGAGCCATGATCCTAACCACCATGGATGGTGACGACCTTCCTCACCCCGCCAATGTAGACATAGTAAAAAGATACTACGCATGATAAAAGACCCGCTAGGTTGACATACCTAGGCAAAAATTAGGGCTTCCCGGCGAACCAAAAGGGTTCGGGCAAAATGAGGGATGAAATGAAAAATCTGTACACCCGGCAAGTCGAAAACCTGAAAAGGCGGCTTGGGAAAAAATGGGTATCCCGATGGACTGAAAACCCGAAAGGGCGGTCCAGGAAAAAGTTAGGGATTAAAGCGTAATACTATGTCTCATTGGATCACCTTGCATCCAGAATCCGACATCAACATCAGGTTCAGACGGCATCGATCAATCAACTTCATCTTCAACTGAGCATCCAAGTGATGAGACACTCGAAGATATAAAGGCGATAGCAGAGTTGGAACCCAGTGGGATTATTCTTTTCACATATCTGTTTTGTTTTCCCTTTTCACAAAATTGTATAAACTCTGTTGTTCGGCGACGTTCTCTTACTAGGACGTCAGCCTCTTGTACATAAACGCCTATTTACAGGCAAATTCAAAAATCAATACAAACTCACTTTTCAGATCAATTGCCAATTGTTGTTTTTCCTTTTTCTGTTTTGCTTTGCGAAGAACGTCCAATGTTCAATTGTGATATATGCATTTGACACTAATTGCTAACTCATAAATATTTGCATACGAAACAAAGGATTAATTACGGGTAACATCAGAAACAGGGGCAATAATGAGTTGTCTAAAGCGATCTAATTGCTCTGTCCACCAAGGTACCAAGGTAAGTTCGGCTGAAGAAACGAACCAAGATGCCTTAATTCCCCAGAGAGTGAGCCAGCAAGTCAACGATACTCTCCCCAAGCAGAGTTGGTCCACTGTCAGCCTTAAGGAAATTGGGTATCCCCAGTAGATCTCAACATTCCTCAGCGGAGTATACAGATATTCCTAAGCAAGCATCCCCGACAATCTTGATCTAAGATTGTTCCCCGGCGGAATATCGGACATCCAGTGGAGCCACTTCCCCAGTCCAATCTGAAAAGTTTCCCCAGGAGGGTTGAATCAAACTCCCCAACAGGACTTAAAGCTTATCCCCAGTAGATTCTGGAAGCTTGTCACCCGCAGAGCACGAAAGCTTCTCCCCGGCTTTATTCAAAGGTTATTTCCCCACCAGGATATAACTGGGTTATCCTCAGCCAATTGTCACGGAAAGATCATCCCCGGCGAAATCTTCCTATCCCCAGCGGAGTTATTCATCAACCTCAACAACGTACCTCTCTTTCCCCACAGAGTTCACTCCCCGCAGAGTAATCTATTCGCCAAGTTTATTCCCCAACAGGAGTCATCATCTCCTACCGGTCTATTCTTGCAACTATCATCCTCAGCGGAAACAGAGAACACTATACTCTTCAACATCAGCCCAGGAGTTAACTTCCCGGCATTCATCAAGGATTTATTTTCCTAGACAAAAACATACATTCATAAACATCGCATCTTCATACATTATAGCATGCACATACGCATCATGAACATACAATCTCATTTATTCTGAGAACATCACGCATGTCATACACCATGACATTGCATACAACTAACGTTTTGTCTTTTCAGGACCAAGATCAATACAAAGATAATTACTATCAATAGTCGTGATTCCAGATCTGATTCCTGTATCTTGCCAGGGTGTATCTGTTGACGACTAAATTCCAGACTCGATTCCTGTATCTTGCTAGGGCACGTCTGAAGAGTTTGAAGATCTGATTCCTGTATCTTGCCAGGGTGTATCTGTTGACGACTAATTCCAGACCCGATTCCTGTATCCTGCCAGGGCACGTCTGAAGAGTTCGAAGATCCGATTCCTGTATCTTTCCAGGGTGTATCTGTTGACGACTAATTCTAGACTCGATTCCTGTATCTTGCCAGGGCACGTCTGAAGAGTTTGAAGATCCGATTCCTGTATCTTGCCAGGGTGTATCTGTTGACGACTAATTCCAGACCCGATTCCTGTATCCGGCCAGGGCACGTCTGAAGAGTTTGAAGATCTGATTCCTGTATCTTGCCAGGGTGTATCTGTTGACGACTATTCCAGACTCGATTCCTGTATCTTGCCAGGGCACGTCTGAAGAGTTTGAAGATCTGATTCCGGTATCTTGCCAGGGTATATCTATTGACGACTATTCCAGACTCGATTCCTGTATCTTGCCAGGGCACGTCTGAAGAGTTTGAAGATCCGATTCCTGTATCTTGCCAGGGTGTATCTGTTGACGACTAATTCCAGACTCGATTCCTGTATCTTTCCAGGGCACGTCTGAAGAGTTTGAAGATCTGATTCCTGTATCTTGCCAGGGTGTATCTGTTGACGACTAATTCCATACTCGATTCCTGTATCTTGCCAGGGCACGTCTGAAGAGTTTGAAGATCCGATTCCTGTATCTTGCCAGGGTGTATCTGTTGACGACTATATTCTCCGGACTCGATTCCTGTATCCTGCCAGGGCACGTCTAAAGAGTTTAAAGATTTGATACCTGTATCCATCCAGGGCACATCTACATAAAGAGTTTGAAGATCAACTCATGTAACAGGCCAGGTAATTATTTTTCTTTCTCAGGTACGAAAGTTCTCGCTAAGGAATCTCTTACGCGTTCGACACCAAGATGGCATATATAAGCCCATCCATATACCAACAGCTCCAGGTGGCATCTATAAGCCCATCCTCCTATCCATCAGTCTCCAAATGGCATCTATAAGCCCATTCCCTACATTACACTGTTAACATTCTACTATGTGAGTGCAAATTTCTGGGCACTCTAGTGTTCAATCATCTTCCACCTTCGGATTACGAAAGGCACGCCAGCCAATCTACATCCTCAGGTCTAAGAAGATTGAACATGGGCAACTGTTGTACCCCAAAATTTTCCCTCCCATATTCTACAAGATTTGGCAAGATCAAGCTCCAAAATCTCTCAAGGGTTGCACAGTCCAATTGCCTCCTAACACAGTCAAAATTAGGGTTTTGGTTCTTGCAAAAGAAATTGAGGTTTCCAAAGGTCCAATCAAGTCCCATATGCCTATATACATTGTCAAGCATCCATATGTCAAGTGTCAAGACTCACAGCATCAAGTTGCACAGTCAAAAACCCTAATTGCTTCACAGTCAACTGTAGGGGCAAAATGGTCATTTGACAGTCAAAAGTCAAAATTTTTGGTCAACATCTTATTTTGAAGCCACAATCATCATTTGATCAATTCTTGATCATGATTTCTCAAAGCATGGCTCAAAAAGTCTCAAGATGCAAAAGTTTCTATTTTTGGACAGCTGAAAAGTCAACTGCAAATTGACCGAGGCATAACTTCTTCATGGTTTATCATAAAAATCCCATCCAAAGCTCATTTTGAATGGGATGACATTTCCTACAACTCATCTTCACACTTCAAGTCCAATAAATGCTCTCACAAAAAGTTATCAATTTCAACATTATAGGTCATTTTCAAAAGTCAACAAAAAGGCACTTTAAGTCAAAGACCATAACTTGAGATTGGTAAATAAAAATTACATGGGACCAAAGACATTGGTTAGAGGACTTCAAGACCTTTCCAAAATGTCAAAGAACATGATCATAGCTTCAAAATTGAGCAAGATATGCATTGGAGAAGTTGGGAAATTTTTGGGAATTTTGAAAAGTCAACTTTGCCTAAAACACTTCAAAATTGCTAATGGGCCTCAAATTCTTTCTTGAATCATTACCCAAAGCCTATGCACGACCCATTAAGCTCAAAGGGATTTATTTTCTTATTTTTAATTAATTAATTGAATTTTTATTCTTATTAATTCATTTAATTAGATTTAATTATGAGAAAAATATCAAATAATGCTCTTCAAATCTTTTTGTGCAGCAAATATTCTCATTATAGGCTAAAGATTTCGTGCACCAATCAACAAGACAAGATCATCCATATTTGGCAAGATTTGCATGAAAAAAAAGATTGAAAAAGATATGGAAAAAATCAAATATTGAAATCATCAATTCATGGACTTATGGACTTGTTTCTTGACCTAATTTCGTTCATATACTTATGCAAGACCTAACCTAATGCAAGCATACACGAAAAGCTGCTCAAAAACATAGAATCAAATTGCAAAATTTCAACCAAAAGCTTGAAACTGATTTCATAATTGGAGCATGTTTCAAAGCATAAAAAGCATTCTAATACGTTTCTGAACCTTCCAGGAATTGATTGCAATCAAGAACACGCTTCCATACTCCAAGAAACGGTAGAATAGAATCATCTTTCTCACGAAAATTTCCGTAATCGAATTCTGCTTTCCATACATGATTGTTATATTTTGAATATTGATTTATACTAATAATGATCTTCTGAAGCTTTTGGTAACGTTTAATTGTTCTAAAGATGCTTGTATCAAAATCTGCCATTGATGAAACCTAGGGTTTCAAAAACTCCAAAATAGGGCTTTCCTTGTATGGAAAAATTGGACCTTGAGACCTATGCCATTGAATTCAGGAGCTCCATACGAATTGAATGATGACCTCGCGCCCTTTTTATATCAAGGCATCTTCTATTCGCTATTTTTCATGGTTGTGCTTAGTGGGGGTTTAAAACCCCCGCTACTTGTTTTGTATTTTTGCAGAAAGAATGAAGAAGAAGCTGAGGTGTCCAGGCATGGTTGGGTAATTCAAATGTTGGCGCGCTTTTCTTTGTTCATACCACTAACACTTGTTTTTTTATATAATAATCACTCTCCATTATGTTAACAAACAAACGCAATAGCCCAGTTGGTTGATGAGGTGTCTTGCAGGTATAGGGAGCTGGGTTCGATTCCCAGGTCCCCCCACTTAATTCATGATTTTTGTTCTAATCCATTCCCATGCAGTGCACGCCCCAAGGTCCATCATGCAGCCTCACGTCCAAGCTTGCCACATGGCCATGAGCTTCCATCCAAGGGCCACTGAATGAATTCCAGAGTGCACCCTAGTCAACCAATGTACACGCAAGCGTAGAAAGTCAAACAAGGCCTTTGTTTCATGGGCCAGAATGCTTCAAAACACCTCCCCTTGGGGCCTGACACCCCCTTTGGTTTGCACTTTTTTTTAGTTTTATTTTCTTTTCTTTTCTAAATTCTTTTCAATTGTTTTTTAATTGTTTTATTAATTCACAAATAATTAATTTTCATAATAAAAAAAATCAGAAACTAAAAAATGTTTTTTTAATTAATATTTAATTTCACCATTTGAATATTTTTGTAAATAAATGTGAAGTAATTAAATTAGGTTTCAATTTTAACACTTTTTCTTAATAAATAAAAAATATGTAGAAATTAGGTTTTTGACATTTTTATCTTTTTCTTAATTAATTACTTGCCTCATTATTTATTATTATTATTAAATATTTTTGTACATAAATATGTAAATAATTAATTAGCGTAAATTAGGTTAACTTGGATAGTTTCTTTAATAACTAAAAATAATCTAGAATTAGGGTTCCCATTTAATTTTAATTTTCCTTATTTCATTAAATAACCAGAAAAACAAAAAAACAATTTCTTTTCTTTAATTAAATAATAATTAGACTTTAATTTCAATTTAATTTCGAAAGGGTCAAAACCCTTGGACGTCCTAACTTTTATTCTTTCGCACGTTATTCTTTTTTCTTTTCAAATATTATGTAACTGCTCAAGGATTGTAATAGTAATTAGGAATTTATTTACTTTCCGCATTTTTATCAAACGGGTCTTTGTATTTTGGCGATGTATAGACCCGCGCCTTGTAATAACGTAGGATTTATCTTTCCGCATTTAAATTTCCGCACTCTTAAATTCTAAATTGCATGAAAGAATGTATGGTTAATTAAAAACAAGCGTAGCTCACAATGCCATGATCAAAGATAATTGCTAAACTGAAAACAACACACAAATTCATACACCACTTCTAGGGTACGCCTCACTTGTTGCCTTCGAAACGTGGTCGTCAAGTATAGGACGTCTTAGTAAGTCCTTATGTCCATGATCCGGTTGCCTCGAAAAAAGTTGCCTCAAAACAGTTGCCTCGAAACGGTTGCCTCGAATTAAAAAAAGGATCAAGGACATAAGGGTAGCTTCTAAGGTGTCCTAACTGTTGCTTCGATGACCACACTGTCCCTAAACTCGAATTGACCCGAACACCTCCAACGGTGGTGCTACCTACCTCTCAATGGTGGGATGGCACTACCTAAAGGACTTCTACACAACTTAATTCCTTAGGGTAGGTAGATGACTCATGGATACTTGCTCTCTCTAAAAAACAAATCAAAACTCTTTTCACACCGACACTTTCAAAAAAGTTTTCAAAACAATTTTTCAAACACTCTTGAGGACTGATACAAGAGTTATTCAGAAATCTTTAAACGAAACTTTTTCAAACCCACTCACACTTGAAAAGCAAACATTTTGAAAACATAAGAGCAAGTACCTAAGAGCCCATGGATAACCATGGATAGAAAGGGTGCTAACACCTTCCCTTTCTATAAATCTACCTCCCGAACCGAGAGACATCTCAAAGAAGGAATTTTGCTGTGCTTTTGTCCTTTCCTTGTTGGAGAAAATAAAAGACGGTGGCGACTCTTGCTTCCGCGATATTTCGCGAAACCAGCATTAAACAGTCAGTTCTATTTCCACCGATCACAACTTACAGCGAATATATGAATTTCATCCTACGTATTTGGCATATCAATACCCTCTTATTTTTGTGTATGGTGAAGATGGTTATAGAAAAAATATACTTCACAAGTATCGCCATGATAAGACAGTTACTGGCAGAAATCATCAAAGCATAAAGGATTGGCTTTCTTACCGAACCCCTGACCTCCCACATGCAACACCTTATGACCCTTCCTTCTTACCACTGGGACGCTTGGTTATTTGTTATACAAAATACAAATCATATATTATATAGCATAATGAGTCAGTGATGTAATAAAACGCGCGTGAGATTCAAACTATCCAACCAGGTTTGGACACACCATCATCTTCTCCAAAGGAACTGGCGTTTTAGACAAGACTTTTACCTACAGGCATATGTTGTAACTATAAACCTGCAAATCTCAAAAATCAACACCAGGCAAGATAAATCAAATCTAATTACATAGATCAACTGGGCTTGATCTCTTAAGTGCAATGGTGTTCATCTTTAGCCCTGATTTTGCCTGAAACAAAAAGCCCTAAAACGAACCTCTAAACCCTAACAATGGCATATCACATATCCTACATCTAAACACGAATTCACTCTCTACAGAAACTTTCTATGCATCCATACAAACACAAATATGCAATCAAAACAGATTAATAATGCAAGAATGCACAGATACGAATTTGAAAAAAATGTAGCAAACCGTGATGATGTAGGTGATGATTCTTGGAGCTTTGGCGTCCGGGAGTGATGCAACTAGATTCAGAGTACCTCCAGCAATCGATTGTAAGCCTCCAGATGCTTTGAATCCCTCTGCAACTATGAATCCGATTGGCACTTTTTTGTGAAAAACTTTGGAACTTTTCTGGACTTGTGGAGGCAGCTTTCACGTCCCCTTTGACCTAGGGTTCTTGTGTTTATGTAGTGTATCTCATTAGGGTTGCAAATATGGAAAGAATCCAATGATTTCATGAGAAAATATCCTCCTTTCAATTATGTGATTTTTGCTTATTTTTGGAACAAATCAAATCTTTTCCTTCCTCCACGATTTTGCTTTGATTTTCCAGTATGTTTTGATGATTATTTGATAAGGAAAAGATTTGAAAATCATATCTTACATATTTTCTATTATTTCTTTATTTAATTTTAACTTTTAATGAATAAATAATCAAAATAAATAATAAAAATAAATGGAATAATATATGAGTGAGCTCAAGGGTCGTGGGCCATGTTAGGAACATGTTTGCAAGCATGAAAACATGGGCCCATTTGGAAAAAATTCAAGTTAGGTCAATATTAGCTTCATGCACATTTCCAAAAATTGGTCAATTTTATCAATGCACATCTTTCTCATTTTTAACCCTAAGAAGGTGTTCTTGGACTTTTTAGAATGCTTAGGATGTCATCTAAACAACCCTTTTAGTCTCATATCAATTGGATCTTCCATGTCCATGTAAGGAGCTTTGACCCAAAAGGTGTTTTTGTTGACTTTTTGAATGGACCTATAATGTCTGAGCTTATATCTTTTGATTGAGGCATTTCTTGAACTTGATGGTTGAAGAGAAATTATAGGGAATTGGATTCTCTTCAAAACGAGCCTTGGTTGGAAAATTTATGATAAAGTGTGAGAAAGTTATGCCTGGTCAAAGTTTGGTTGACTTTTCCTATAGAAACCTTAATTTGCCATTTTTGACTTTTGATGAGTTAGGAGCATTTCTTGAGGAATCATGATCAGCCCTTGATAAAATGATGCATACTACTTCAAAATGTTGATGTTGACCAAAAATCTTAAAGTTTGACTGTATTTGGGCCACAGTTGACTTTTGACCTAGTACAATTGATTTTCAAGCATTTGAGCAGTTGACTGAGCAAACTTGTTGTGCAAGGCATGAAACTTGGCATGGATGATATTGAGGATATATTAGGAAAATGGAGACCATTTTGGACCCTTAGAACTCAACCATCTTGATGAGGAGTGAAACCCTAGTTTGAGGCTTATTGTCTTAGGAGGAGGATTTGTCTGGTCAATTCTTGGTCATCCTAGGGCAGGTTGGGGATTTTAATGGGCATGTCTTGAGTGAAACGGGAGGGAAAATTTTAGGGTACAACATCTGCCCCTGTTCAATCTTCTTAAGCCTGAGGATGTAGATTGGTCGGTCTGCCTTTCGTGATCTGAAGGTGAAAGATGATTAAACACTAGAGTGCCCAGAAATTTGCACTCGTCTGAAATGATACTTGATTGTGTAGGTAATATCGGGAATGGGCTTATAGATGCCATTTGGAGAAGATGACAGAAGATTGCCGGAGATGAGCTTAAAGATGCCATCTAGAAGATATGACGGGGAGTCGTTGAAGATGGGCTTAAAGATGCCATTCAGAACAATGATGATTTCGTGAGATATTCCTTTGTGGAAATTCCTGTTCCTGTTGTTAGGGAGGACTCCGCTGAGGAATGTTGGTATCTGTCTTGGGGAATAGAGTCTAGGAGCTTCAGTTATCTGTTACTCTACTGGGGAGTCATCTCTTGATTGAAGAGACGGAAGTGAACAATTATCTGGTCAGGATCCAGGCTTCACAGTGACTTGCTGAGGATAATAAGGTTGACTGCTATTTAGTCGTGCTCCAGGCTTCACAAAAACTTACTGGGGAAATGAGATTAAATTGTTATCTGGTTATACTCTAGGCTTCACAGTATCTTGAATTGTTGATTGGCTATTATCCTGTCAGTTTCTGGGCTTCATAGCTTCTTTAACTGGAATAGAAATCTTAGTATCAATTTGATTGAACCAGAGAAAGGTCTCAAGTTGTCTTCAACTGGGATAGAAATCTTAGTATCGATTTGACTAAACCCGGGAAAGGCCTTGAATTAACTTTGACTGGCATAGTAATCAAGAGGATCTTAGTAGCGATTCAACTGACCCAGACGAAAGTGTTGGTACATCTTCCACTGGCATAGTAATCAGAGAGATCTTAATGTCGACCTGTCTGACCCAGGGAAAATCTTAGTTAACTTTGAATGGCATAGTAATCAGGAAAATCTTAGTAGCGATTCAACTGATCCAGACGAAAGTCTTGGAATATCTTCTACTGGCATATTAATCAGAGAGATCTTAGTGTCGATCTGGTTGATCTAGAGAAAATCTTAGGTTAACTTTGACTGGCATAGTAATCAGGAAAATCTTAGTAGCAATTCAACTGACCCAAACGAAAGTCTTGGTACATATTCCACTGGCATAGTAATTAGAGAGATCTCAGTGTCGACCTGTCTGACCCAGGGAAAATCTTGGGTTAACTTTAACTGGAATAGTAATAAGGAGAATCTTAGTATCGATACAACTGACCTAGACGAAAGTCTTAGAACCTCTTCCACTGGAATGGTAATCAGAGAGATCTTAGTGTCGACCCGTCTAACCCAGGGAAAATCTTGTGAGGATATTTTTCTGAGGAAAATACTAGAATATCCCTTTGTTAGACGTAGCTTATTGATTTGATCTTTTCCCTGAAAGGTAAAGAGTTAATCGTATGCAATGTCATGATGTATGAAATGCATTGTGATGATGTTCTCAAAATAAATGAGCTTGTGTTGTATGCAATATGTATGTGTATGCCATGATGTATGAATATGGGATGCTATTGCGGTAATTTTTAGTCGGGGAAAATAAATCTCGGACTGCTGCTGAAGAGCATTAGGAAGTTGAACCCTTCATTTCCGCTGGGGATGGTGAATGGAGATGGATATGCTGGGGATTTACTCCTTTCTGTTTGTGAATATTCTGTCGAGGATATACTCTTCCTGAGGATAACTCTGCGGGGGAATAACTCTGTTTGCGAGAGGAGATGTTTTGCTAGAAGATTTTGCCGATTCGGGGAAATAAATTCCGCCGAGGGATGAACTTCCATAGCTGGAGAAATAAACTCTGTTGGGGATTGAGCTTCTGTATTCAGAGAAATAAACTCTTCTCGGGAGAAAACTTTATAAACCGCTTGTGATTATAAAATTCGGCTGGGGGATATAGATATCGGCTATCTAAAGGAACTTTGTTGGGGAAAGTAACTCCTATTTGGGGAAGCAGATGTCAAAACGTTGGGTTGCCTCTACTCTGTGGGGAACATAGACGTCATGGGGGCGCATGTAATGGTGACTTTGTTTCAAAGTTGTCTCTGCCCCGGTACCTGCTGGAAGGAGTAACTGTCGGGATTGACATGTTTTTTTTAATTATTATTATTATTTTTTAGATTTTGCCCCGTTCCTTAAGTCATAAGCAACCGTCTTTCCGTTTCTTATGCAAATATTTGTGAATAACAATCATATTCAAATGCATATGTCAAGAATAAATCATTGGAGGTTTTTTGCAAAATAAAACAAAAAAATAAAAACGAATAGTTTTTGTGTAGAAATGACTTGTATTGATTTTGAAGTTGGCCTATAACAGGCGTTTTCGTACAAGGAGGCTGACGCTCTAGTAAGAGAACGCCGTCGTGAAAATGAAAGCTATACAATATTGTGCACAAAGAGAAGCAAACAACTATGTGTAACAATCTCATCGAGTTTCAATTCTGCTATTGCCACTATGTCTTCGAGCGCCTCATCACTTTGCTACTTGTCTGAAGCTGAGTGGATTGATTGGTGCCGTTTTGAGCTTGATAGCTGATGCTGAAGTCTGGTCGCAAGGTGATCCAATGGGACATAGTGATACGCTTCAAATCCCTAACTTTTGCCTGGACCACCCTTTCGGGTTTTCAGTCCACCGAGATACCCTTTTTTTGCCCAAACTGCCTTTTCAGGTTTTCGGCTTGCCAGGTGTACAAATATTTTTTGTTTTCATCCCTAATTTTTGCCCGAACCCTTTTGGTTCGCCGAGATGCCCTTATTTTTGCCTAGGCCAGTCAACCTAGAGGGTCTTTAATCATGTGTAGTATCTTTTCACTATGTCTGCATTAACAGGGTGAGGAAGGTCGTCACCATCCATGGTGGTCAGGATCATGGCTCCTCCTGAAAATATGCTTTTGATCACAAATGTCCCTTCATATGTGGGAGTCCATTTGCCCCTGGGATCACCTTGCGGTAGTATGATGCGCTTGATAACTAGATCCTCGACTTGATATACTTGGCGTCTAACCTTTTTGTTGAAAGCCTTGATCATCTATTTTTGATACATTTGACCATGACAGACATCAGTAAGCCTTTTCTCATCAATCAAATTCAGTTGATCAAGTCGAGTCTGGATCCAATCATCTTCATTCAAACCTGCCTCCTTCATGATTCTCAGAGAAGGGATATGGACTTCAATAGGCAGGACAACCTCTATACCATATACCAGAGAGTAAGGTGTTGCCCCTATCGATGTTCATGCTGAGGTGCGATAACCGTGAAGAGCAAATGGTAACATCTCATGCCAGTCTTTGTATGTCACCGTTATCTTCTGTATGATTTTCTTAATGTTCTTGTTAAAAGCCTCCACATTGCCATTCATCTTCGCCCGGTAAGGGGAAGAATTATGGTGATGGATCTTGAACTATTTACAGAGTTCAGTGATCATCATGTTGTTGAGATTCGTACCATTTTCAATGATGATTCTCTCTGGCACACCATACCGAAAAATCAGGTTATGCTTGATAAACCGCGCCACAATGTTCTTGGTAACAATAACAAAAGAGGCAGCTTCCACCCACTTCGTGAAGTAATAAATGGCCACCAGGATGAAGCGATGCCCATTGGACGCGGTAGGCCTAATCTCTCTGGTCATGTCAATGACCCACATTGAAAAGGGCTAAGGAGCCGTCAAGACGTTCAAAGGAACCAGAGGTACATGCACCTTATCAGCATAGATCTGGAATTTGTGGCAAGTTCGAGAATGCTGATAGCAGTCTGCTTCCATAGTGGACCAATAGCATCCTACCCGTAGGATCTTTTTAGCCATGGTATGTCTACTCGAATGGGTTCTGAAGGTACCTTCGTGTAGATCTGTCATAATTCTCTCCGCTTCGCTCTTGTCTACGCACCAAAGTAAAGTAGAGTCATGGTTGCGCTTGTAGAGGATTCCATTACTGAGGACGAACTTTGCGGCGAACCTTCTCAGAAACTTCTTATCATTAACAGATGCCCCCCCGGGATACTCTTGAGCCTCGATATATCTCTTCACTTCATAGAACCAAGGTTTGTCTGCTACTCCTTCAGTGTCGATCTCATAGCAGTATGTTAGTTCATTCAATCTTTCAATAGTGATCTGAGGAGCCTCGTTGTCCCACCTGACCTTGAACATAGAGTAAATGGTAGCTAGCATGTCCGCTAACTGATTCTCTTCTCGTGGAAAATGTTTAAAAGTGACCTCTTCAAAGTGTGGAAGCAATGTCAGCATGTTCTCTTTGTACGGGATGATATTCGGGTGCTTCGTATCCCACTCTCCTTTGATCTGCTTATTACTAAAGCTGAATCCTCGAAAATGCTCATGAACTTGATCCTCGGGTCAATGGCAGCTTTGAGACCCATGATGCATGCTTCATACTCTGCTATATTGTTGGTACAGTTGAAACATAATCTGGCGGTAAAAGGAGTGTGACAGCCTTCAGGAGATATAATTACAGCACCAATGCCATTTGCCAAGTGCGTTCGAGGCTCCGTCAAAAACCATAATCCATCGGGATCTTTCTTCAGGTCCTTCATTCGGTCCAGGTTCTTCATAGTTAGTCACTAGCATAATATTCTCGTCTGGAAACTCAAAATTCAGGGACAAGTCATCCACGGCCCGATGAGCCAAATGATTAGCTAGCACACTCCCGTTGATTGCTTTCTGGGTTGTGTATTGGATATCATATTCGGTCAAGATCATTTTCCATCTTGCTATTCTTCCGGAGAGGGCGGGTGTGATACGGTAGGAGAACTGACTTGAGGGTTTTGCGTTTGATCTCAAATGTTGCGGTTAGCAAAAGTTGCCACCGACTTTTCTTTTATCTAAAAGGAAAGGTGAAAAAGCACAGGAAAGACCTTTGAGATTGTTTCTTGAGTTCGGGGGGTAGATTATGAAAAGGGAAGGTATTAGCACCCTTTTCATCCATGGTTTTCCATGGGCTCTTAGTTACTTGCTAGATCACTTGCTTTTGTTTGAAATTGTGCTTTATGTGGTTTTTGAAAGTATTTTGTAAAGAGGTCATTGTTTAAGCAATCTTTGTAATGATTCTTGTTTGTAAGAATGTATACAAAGATGTTAATCTTTTGAAAATGTTTTCAATTTTGTAAGATGCTTGAAAGTATATGTGTTTGTTTTGAAAATAGCAAGGATGTTTTTTTTAAAATGGAGCAAGTAATTAGGAGCAACCTATCTACTCAAATGTCTTTCTTGTTCATTTTCTTTTCCTTTGACATTATTGTCTTACCATTGATTTGGTAAGCAACTCTATCTTTGGATGTAAACGGGACGGACGTGGGTCATCGTATAACCATGATTAGTAATGTTGCAAGGTATCTTAGCATTCTTTTTGAGGGACTAAGATCATTTGTAAGGCAACTCAGATAACGTCATTGAGGGACTATGATCTCGTATTTGCTTGTTTTTGCTAAGATACCTCACATGCGTAATATGGTCATTTTGTATAAGGCAACCAAGTGGAATAATCCTATGGGTGCTTGTGTGCAAGTGTATTGTTTTCATGCTTGTTTTTTGTCTTGAGTTAGGGTTTTCTAAGTGTTGATTTTAGTCTTTCCATACAAACCCTAATTACTAACATGTTATATAAAAGCGATAAATTGTGAAATTTAAAGTTACTACGCTATTACAACATTCATGGGGTGCAAGAATTTAAACCCTAATTAGTCTATTACAACCAAATTAAATTGGTACAAAATATACAAGGAATTAAATAAATACAAAGCATAAAAATGAATAAATGTACAAGGATGCAAAATGTAAAGAAAATGAATTTTGTTTGGTTTTTATGAAAGAAAAGATTTTGAGTGAAACCCTAATTCTAAAAATTAATCAAAAGAAAATAAGTTTAAGAAAAGTATTTTTGGTATTTTTATCTTAAAATATAATTATAGTATTATAAATTATTTTTAGTCTTTTTTACGTCAAAAATAATGTATTTAAATTAATGTGAAAGAAAATAATTAATAACCTAATTTTATTTATTTACAAGATAATAAGTAAAAAATAAATAAAGTATAATTAATAAAAATATTTTTTTATGGAAAAATAAAATAAAATAAGTCAAAATATAAATATATCATTTTTGTATTTTATGATTTTTTTAGTATTTAGAAAATATATTTAAGAAAAGAAAAATGAAATAAATGAATAAATAAAATAATTTGGGTCAGGGGGTGCCAAGAGTCAATATGGAGGTCAGCTAGCAAACACAAAAATAAGCCAGGCCCAAAGGGCCCAGTGCCTGCCAAACAAAAAAGTCAAAATATGAAAAAATGAAAAGGGTACCACTGGGGCTCGAACCCAGGTCCCATAGGTTACAGGCGCCGCTTCTACCACTGAGGTGGCTATACATCCGTTAATACAAATAAAACAATAAATATGTAAGGCAAAACGTGTTCTGAAGATTCCATCTTCAACCTCCAGCCAGACCAACTGTAACTTGCTTATTTCTCATCAAAAATGAAAACTGTAAACATGAAACTTGTAGCAAATTTTCTCACGATTCCAGAAATGTAAAGTATTAAAACTATAGATCAAAGATAAGCAAGAATTTTAATGGCCCTAATCTGAACCCTAAAAATTTCAAAAATTTTAGTTTCAAAATTCTCTAAGCTCAAGCAAAATTAATGGAAACTAAGGACATGGTTAGCTTCAGGGCAATGATATCTACACGTTTTATTCACAAATAAACTATTGATGATGCCTGTATGAAGAGTTCCAAGTTGAGAAAACTTACCTCAAAATTGGAAGTCGTGTTTTGAGTTTGAGCTGTTTCAAGGTGCTGCAATGATCATGTTAGCTTCCTTGAGGTCCTAGGAAGCTAATGCATTGATTATCTTGAACAATGGATGGCTGAAATGGTCTGGAGAAGTCAAGTTGCAGACTCTGTTTTTTGGTTATGGAAGTTATGGTAAATGGTGTTACAGTTCTGGAATAAGGATAGGGATGAGTTGTATTTGATGTAAGGAAGCTTTAGAAACTAAAAGGCCAAGAAACGCACGAGGGAAATGGGAGTTTGATGTTCAAGGTCAGAAACTATACAACAATGGAGTTTTTGTGCAATTTCTATTTTGAGAGAGTTTTGGTGTATTTCAGGGTGCTCAAGCTCGTCCTCTAGCTCACAAATAGTGACTTTATTTATAAGCAACAAGTTTGGAGTGCTCTAGTTGATCAGAATTCAAATTTACATGTTTATGCATAACATATGATTTTTTTTTGAGAAATTCAAGTTTCCATGCCTTGTACTTGGTTCATAGAGTTGTTAACCACTTTAAACACAATGCTTCTAACTTTGTGGATGGAGCGTAATCAAGGAAAACAAGTTGGGAGCTCAAGAAGCTGACTTTGTGCATAAAGCTTGCTTTACAAGAATGGATATGTTACTTTCTCCCCAAAATGGCAAATTGATTTGAACAAAGCTTGAAACACTTGGATAAGGGCATAATCAGTTGTGCAAACCATTAATTATGGAGTTAAAAACAAGTTTGAGGCCTGCAAAGTTAGGATTATGCAGCATGGCTATGGATTTGGTTCATATGTTCATAAAAAATGGCTTGTAATTCAAGTGACAAAACCCTAACTTCATCTCTTCGATTCTCCCTACTTAAGAATGATCTTAAGGAGTTCTTGGACATTTTGAAAAGCTTGCAATGTGCTCTACAACCAATCTTTGAATTGATTTTGAAGATTCCCCTTGGAACTATATGAAAAAAGTGCCATGAAGTTAGGTCAAAATCCTGGCCAAATTAGGGCAAAAATTCATTGTGTTTAGTTTCATGACTTTATGTTCATAAAATTATAACTTGAGATCCAAGCATTTTTGGAAGGAGTCGTGTAAAGAAAAGTTGTAGATTTCATGGAGATGTACAACTTTCATGTTGAAAGTTTATCTTAAATCATCTTGTATCATGGTGAAAATTTGGCTCAAAGTTATGAAAAAACATGAATTTTCAACACTTAGAAAACTTTCTAAGTTTAGAAATTTTGACTTTTCAAAATGAAATCTTGACTTTTTTAATTTATTGATGAATAAGTTTCATATTTTGACAAGTTTTGATGAATTGTGATCTTTGGCAGTTGAATTTGACCAAAAAGTCAAAGTTTGACTTTTCAGTATACAGTTGACTTTTGATCAGTTGACTGCAAAATTCATCTGTCAATCCAGTGGACTTGCAATGTTTTGAACCATGTCATTAGGTCAAAATGATGCAATTGGACTCTTAAGATAATTCCTTAAACCAATTGATCATTTTCTAGGTCAAAAATCAGAAATTGCCCTTTCCCAGTCAAAACCCTAATTTTGACCATTTTGCCCTTTTGGAGATTTGATCAAATTCCTTGAGGAGTTGTTGTCCAAACTTGACCAGATGATACATATGAGTTTAAAATGTTGATGTGGATAAAAAATTATAAAGTTTGACTATAAATAGGCCATGGTTGACTTTTCCCCAATACAATTGACTTTTAGGTCAACTGCTCAATTGACCGAGCAAAAGTGTGATCCAAGGCTTGAAACTTGACATGTGTAATCTTGGGGTCCATAATGATCCATGAAAGTCATATGGGGCATTGTAAGTCCAAAAATTCTTGTGCAAACTCAAACCCTAATTTTGGTCATTAGTGCCTAAGAAGGTGTCTTGAGCTGATCAAACCCTAGTGTAATCTTGAGCCCAAGGAGGTCTTGTGAGCAAATTATTGATTAGCGAGAGGGAAAATTTTGGGGTACAACAGCTGCCCCTGTTCAATCTTCTTAAGCCTGAAGAGTTAGACTGAGGAGTTTCGCCATTCGTGACTCGAAGGTGGAAGATGATTGGACACTAGAGTGCCCATAAATTTGCACTGGTGATGTGATGGTTGATGGAATGGGCTTAAAGATGCCATTTGGAGAGGTGATAGAAATTTGTTGGAGATGGGCTTGTAGATGCCATCCAAGAGTGATTGTTGAATTGTAATTTGTAAGCTGAAAGAATGAGTATCAGAATTGCATCCGCGTTTGGAGTGTATCTGAAAGCTTGGTTTGAATGAGTATTAGAATGACATCCGCGTCTAGAGTGTATCTATACCGTATCTGAGAGTTGAATCTGAATGAATGTCAGGATGACATCAGTGTCTGGAGCGTATCGGAACTGTATCTGAAAGTTGAGTCTGAATGAGCATCAGAATGACATCCGTGTCTGGAGCGTATTTGTACTGTATCTGAAAGTTGAGTCTGAATGAGTATCAGAATGGCATCCGTGTCCAGAGCGTATCTATACTGTATTTGAAAGTTGAGTCTAAATGAGTATCAGAATGGCATCCGTGTTTGTAGCGTATCTGTACTGTATCTGAAAGTTGAGTCTGAATGAGTATCTGGATGGCATCCGTGTCTGGAGCGTATCTGTACTGTATCTGAAAGTTAAGTCTGAATGAGTATCAGATGGCATCCGTGTCTAGAGCGTATTTGGACTGTATCTAAAGATTGAATCTGAACGAGTATCAGAATGGTATCCGTGTCTGAAGCGTATATGGACTGTGTTGTACCCCAAAATTTGCCCTCCCATATTCTTCATGAAATTGCCAAGTCAAGCTTCAAAATTCCCCAAGGGTTGCACAGTGCAAAGGCCTCCTGAACAGTCAAAATTAGGGTTTTTGTTCTGATCAAGAAAATGAAGTTTCCAAAGGTCCAATCAAGTCTCACATGCCTACAAATATGGTCAA
Source organism: Vicia faba (assembly GCA_948472305.1). Lineage (NCBI taxonomy): Eukaryota > Viridiplantae > Streptophyta > Magnoliopsida > Fabales > Fabaceae > Vicia > Vicia faba. The sequence goes on from OX451735.1 coordinate 1,544,498,685, forward strand.
GCATCCTCATGCCAAGTTTCAAGGCTTTCAGCACAAAATTGCACAGTCAAAACCCTAATTGCACTACAGTCAACTGTAGGGGCAAAATGGTCATTTGGCAGTCAAAAGTTCAAATTTTTGGTCAACATATCATTTTAAAGCCACAAACATCATTTGATCAATGCTTGATCATGATTCTCAAAACTTGGCTCAAAAATCATCAAGATGCAAAAGTTTCCTTATTTGGACAGTTGAAAAAGTCAACTGTAAATTGACCAAGGCATAACTTTCACATGGATTATCAGAAAAATTCCATCCAAAGCTCATTTTGAAGAGAAAGACATTCCCTACAACTCATCTTCATACTTCAAGTCCAAGAAATGCTCTCACAAAAAGTTATCAATTTCAACATTATAGGTCATTTTCAAAAGTCAACAAAAAGGGACTTTAAGTCAAAGGCCATAACTTGAGATTGGTAAATAAAAATGACATGGGACAAACGACATTGGTTAGAGGACTCAAATACCTTTCCAAAATGTCCAAGAACATGAGCAAAGATTAAAAATTGAGCAAGTTATGCCTTGTGGAAGTTGGGAAATTTTTGGATATTTTGAAAAGTCAACATTGATTCAAATGACCTAAAATTGCTAATGGGCCTATTTTTCTTCCATAAATCATTATCCCAAGCATGTGCACGACCATTAGGCCCAAAGGGAAGTTTTTCTCTATTTTTATTTATTTATTTGGATTTTTTATTATTAATAAATCATTTAATTAAATAAAATACATGAAAAATACAAAACTAATGAAATCAAATCTCTTTGTGCAGAAAATACTCTCATTGGACATTCAAGATTCGTGCATGATCATTTTGGAAAGTTTTGGCATGATTTGGTATCAAATTGCATGGAAAAGATTGAAAAGATAATGCTTGGAAAATCAAATATTGAACAATCAAATCTTGGATTCTTTTGATCAAATTTTTGACCTAAATCATTACTACATATACAAGGAACACAACCCTAATGTCATTGACCAGAAAAGCTGCGCAAAACCCCATTATCAAACTTGAAATTTTTGCAAGAAAACTAAAAACTGAAAATCAGGTTTTAGGTTGATTCAAAGCACAAGACCAATTGTAAAAGCTTCCTCGTGTCCCACTGAAGCTAACTGGATCACTTTCCAACCTTTACACGCCCGGAATTGGTACAAGAGATTCAGACTGTTTCAAAAAAATGCATAATCGTGTTTCATATTTAAGGCATTTTCATTGCGTTTTTTTGATGCATTCACACTAATTGACTTGTTCTGAAGCTAACCATCTAACTTAATTGTATTTTTATGCATTATACGCGATTATGCCATTGTTGTTCATTAGGATTCAGGAAGCTCCGAATTAGGGGTTTTTGAATGAGGAAAAATTGGAATGTGAAACCACCACCATTCAAATCAGCATGTCTGGACGAAGAAGAAGCTACCCTCGCGCTCAATTTATGAGCATCACAGGGCTATTCACTATTTTTCCATAGATGGCCTAAAAGAACGCTTGCAAAACCGTTGCCTAACATATTTGTGTTTCAGGAAAATAAAATCAATGGAGAAGATGATGTGGTGGCCAGCAACCATTGGTTCTTTTAAATTTTCGCGCTAAAAACACCATCAATGTTTGTTTTATTTTATATTAATTGTTTGATGCTTAAATATACAAGCGCGTTGGTTGGAGCAGTTGGTAGAAGGCTTTGTTGGTAACAGTCATGACCTGGGTTCGAGCCCCAGGTCTTCACTATTTCCATGTATTTTTTCCTCTAATATTCATATGCAGAATAAGCGTTGTGGATCATCATACGTCCCTCTATCCAGCCATCCACGCGTCCAATTTCATCCATCCAAGGGCCAGGATTTGGGGAGTATGGTAGGCTCTAGTCAACGCTCTGTACGTGAGTGAAAAAGTCTCCAAGGCCAAGAATCTAAATGGGCCAGATTGCTAAAGGCCTCACCTCCTATTTGGGGTCTGAACCCCCAGGTTTGCAAACTCTTTTATTATTCTTTATTTTTTCTTTATTTTTTTTACTTTCAATTATTATTTTTAATTAATTCTGTCAATTTAATTATATTTTCATAAAATCACAAAATATCATAAAAATCAGAAAAGACCAAAAATTAAATATATTTAATTAGTTAATATTTTGTAAATAAGTTCATAAATTGATTAGTTTTAAATTAGGTTTTCAATTTTAATTCTTTTAATAAAAATCTAAAAAACATAGAACTAGGGTTCATATTAATTTTTTATCCTTTTTATTTTTCTTCCATAATAATTAAATAATTAAATATTTATTTTTATTAAATTTGCATGTAAAAATTAGGGTTAATTTTAGGTTAAAAACTTCAACATTTTTCTTAATAAATTAAATATAATTAGAATTAGGGTTAGCATCTCATTTTAATTTTAGTTAACATTCTTTTTTTTTCATTAAAATCATAAAATACCAAAAAACAATTTTTTTTTCTTCTTTTAATTAATTAATGTCACCATTTAAATTAATTTTGCAAAAAGGGCCCAACGCCCTCGTTTTTAATCCTTATTCGCATATTTATTTTATTTCGTTTAAATATTTATGTATCTCTCCCGAAGCCTTGTAAATAATTGCTCGCACTTTTAATTCTTTACTTTCTTTATTTTTCCGTCAAATCGGGTCCTGGTTTAATTTTGGCGATGTGGACCCGCGCCTTTTGTAATAGCTTAGAATTTTTACTTTCCCGCAATATTTTTAACTATTAATCAAAGCATGAAAGAATGTATGGACAAAATAAAAACAAATGATAGATCACTTTGACGTGACAAAAGACAAAATATATGAAAACGACACACGAATCGCACACACCACCCCTAGGATACGCCTCACTGTTGCCTTGCCTCGAAAGGTGATCGTCGAGTAGAGGATGTCTTAGTAAGTCCTCATGATCCGGGAACCTGGCATGAGGGTAGCTTCTAAGGTGTCTTCCCATTGCTCTGGTGATCACTATGTCCCGAACCTCGAATTGACCCGAACACCTCCAACGGTGGTGCTACCTACCTCTCAATGGTGGGATGGCACTACTTTAAAGGACATCTACATAGACGAATTCCTTAGGGTAGGTAGACGACTCTAGATACTTGCTCTAATCTCAAAAAACAAATCAAAAATACTTTTCACACCAACACATCTTCAAAAAGCTTTCGAAAGCAATTTTTCAAACACTCTTGAGGACCGATACAAGAGTCGAACTGAAATTTTCAACGAAACTTTTTTAAAACCCACAATTGAAAAGCAAACAAACAATTTTGAAAACACAAATGGCGACTCTTGCTTACCGCGACATTTCGCGAACCAGCTTTAAACAGTCAGTTCCAGATCCACCAATCACAGAACTGGCGACTCTGCTGGGGACTTAACTTAAAGTGAGGTGTACGTTAGGGTTAGTTAATAACTGTGTTTTCAATTGCTTTCCTTGTTTGCTTTAAATTGTGGGACTGTCTTGGGAGTTCTATAGATCCTAACCCGGATCTGGGGGATACCTTCTTAGAAAGTAGCAACAAGACTGTGAGGGAACTGTGCGGGGTATACCGACATGGTTGAAACAGTCTGCTACGTTGATGTGGCACTTTGGTGTGTACCGGTAACCCTTGAGTTCAGTCAAGGAGAGTACGGGGCCTCCGCGTGGTGTCGTGAAGCATCAACAAACCTTAGGAACCTTAATTGTGAAGTGGTGAAAAACACAAGAAGGGGGGGGGGGGGGTTGAATTGTAAAACTGAAATCTAAAGCAATGAACACGATATTTTTATCCTGGTTCGTTTGATCTCAAACTACTCCAGTCCACCCGTCAAGGTGATTTCGCCTCTCTCCAACGAGGTCTTAATCCACTATATTCAACTGAATATTACAGACTGCTTTAACAACTGCTAAAGCCTTCTTGATTCAAACCACAACCCGGTTTGTCAAGGTAACACTTTCTTACAAAGAGATAAGACTATGTGTGTGGATGTTTTCTACAAAACTTTATCACAACTGTGATGTATACACAAATTGAAGCTTAGAAACTAGATTGCTAAACAGTAATGGAATATCAGAGTGTATGGTTTAGCAAAACTGGTAGAACGAAGATTATGGTTCAGCTTTTGTGCGTGTAGAGATTTTGGAGAGCATTAACCATTTCAATCTTCAAAGCCTTGTTTATATAGCACTGAGATGATGAACGTTGGATGCAATATTCTTGATTCAATGCTAATAACAAACTTTCCTTATTGAGCAGATCTTGTCTGGAATGAAGCCGTTGGAATTAATTTGCTTTCAATGCACAGTACCGTTGCTTACTTAATGCAAGTTCTGGCTTGGCTCATTCTGATTCTGCTTCGCTGCTGATGAACTATTGTGTTTCTGTATCAGAGTATTAAGCGCAGTCTTGTTCATCAGGCTTCAGCATGTACGTGAGTTGATCATCTGATTTTGACGTTCTGATGTAGCAACTTCTGATGCTGATGTATGAAATCAAGTTCTGATGCTGAATAGATGTGATCTTGCTTATATCAATCAGAGTATCTGCAAGTCAGAACATAATAATTTTAGGCAGCAGATAGTTCATACATGAAACTTATAAATACTATATCTTTTCACTTTGTTATCATCAAAACTTAAATATAGGGTAGTAGATTCAAACATTGTTCTAACAATCTCCCCCTTTTTGATGATGACAAAAACTAGATATTTTAAATGAAAATAACGTGAAAAGGTATCTGGAATATGTATCAGAATAAGAAGTAAAAGAATAAGGAGTAAGGAAATACTCCCCCTGAGTTTATTACTTCCCTTTGATTATACGCGTTCTTCAGGATCAGATCTTTTTGCCTTTCTTTGAACATCAGAGTATCAGAGTCTTTGACTTATCAGAAGCTTTATGTTAGAGCAGAGCTTCAGAGCTTTTCTTGTCAGAGCTTTGCTTTGGATCAGAATATTAGGGCGGATCAGAACTTCATATTGATCAGAGCAACTTCATATTGATCAGAGCTTCTAGTCTTCAGAGTGTCCAGGAGCTTCCTTGTGCCTGTAGACTTTAAACATAACAGAAAAAACATTTCAAGTAATAGAGTTAGAATGTTTGAGAATTTCTGTCTAGTTAGCCCGTTATTGATTTAAATATCATTCTTGTTCTCCCCCTTTTTGTCAGCAATCAAAAAGTGTTGGTGATGTGCTAAAACAATTAAGATCAGAAAAACTAATCATATTAAGATAGTTCAGAGTCAAAACAAGAAAATATTACAGAACATAATCAAACAGTACATCAGAAAATCAAGGAAAACATGAAAAAGGTCATGCATGAAAGAAAAGATTTAAGGTTGAGGAGGCAAGCGTGTGAACAGGCTCTCCAGCATGGCTTGAATCTTTTCAGAAGTCTCATTCTGCTTATGCACCATGTTGACAACAGTGTCAATCTTGCTGTCCTGCACATCCATTCTCTCTTTCATCTTCTGATTGTTTTCATCCATCCGCTGCTGCAGACGCATGTCATTCAGCCTTAGTTATTCCAGAGTCTACCTGTCCAAGGCAGCTTGAGAAGCATCAGAAGGAGGAGGCTTCTCAGAACTTTCAGCAACATCCTCTGCTTGACTTTCTTCAGCTTGAATGGTCTTGTCTTCTTCTGATGGTTGCACCTTTGCAGCTTGCTGTTTCTCAGACCAAGGTTCACTGTCCAGAGGGAGCACGTCCTCTTTCAGAAGCATACTTCCAACTTCATTCAGAAGCTTGCTGAAATTTTGTTGTGCCTGCTCATAGTTGATATCCTGCAACTTGAGGGCTTCAGCACGTACCCAAAGTCTGAACTGTGACCAGAGCTGATCAGAAGCAGCTGGGTCAATCATCCCAGGACAGACTTGCTTCAAAGAAGCAATCCATTGCAGCACACCTGTTTCAAAATTCAAAATACCAGAGCCAACATCTGGTTGCTTTCTTCTGATTACCTGCAGAAACGCTACTGGAGGTTGCCATGTTCACACTAAAAGGGTTTTGAGAATGAACTGAGGAAAAAGGTTTGCAAGAGATGAACTCAGAAATATGCAGAAAATGCTTGAGTGTTAGTGAGAAAGCGTAAAGAATAAGAATGAGAGATTAATGTGCTTAAATAGAGTTTTCAAAACTATTTTGAAAAGATAAACGTTTTTAAGAGAGAGAAAAATCATGATTGCCATTTAAAAGCATGATTACTTTTCATTAAATGCTTGCTGATTTTGGGGGATTTGAGAAAGATACTTAAAAACGGTTACCAGACATGTGTCTCAATGCACCCAATCAGCGCTTTGCCTTCTCAGAAGCGTGCACGCGTTCTGCTTCAGAGATATGCTGATGATTGGATGACACTTGTTTGATGTAGTGATCAGCACGTCTGTCTTTGAGCTTAGACTCTCAGATCTTTAGACTTGCATCTGATACAATCTGCATGTTCTATCTTTCTGAAAGGAGATTGATCAGAAGTTCACAGTGAAATAATTACATTCTGAAGGTAAATATATGAAATTAAAACATTTTCACTCTGGGCACACTTTCATGCTGAGATGTTTCAGAATGAAATTAAACCTATCTTCTGAAAGGGGTTTAGTAAAGATATCAGCCCATTGATGGTCTGTATCTATAAATTTTAAGTTCAAAATACCTTTCTGAATATAATCCCTAATGAAGTGATGTTTTATTTCTATATGCTTAGCTCTAGAATGTAAAATGGGATTCTTACTTAAGCAAATAGCAGAAGTATTATCACAAAGTATAGGAATGTTACTCTCAAAAATCTGGAAGTCTTCAAGCTGACTTTTCATCCAGAGCATTTGTGTGCTACATCCTGCTGCTGCTATGTACTCAGCTTCTGCTGTTGACAGAGCAATTGTTGATTGCCTTTTGCTGGACCAAGAGATCAGATTTTCTCCCAGAAACTGGCAGCTTCCAGAAGTACTTTTACGTTCCACTCTGTCTCCAGCAAAATCAGCATCACAGTAGCCTACTAAGCTGTAATCACTAGATTTTCTATAAAACAAACCCAGATTAGTAGTACCTTTCAGATACTTGAAAATTCGCTTAACAGTTGTTAAGTGAGATTCTTTAGGATCTGATTGGAATCTAGCACAGATACAAACACTGAATAGTATGTCAGGTCTTGAAGCAGTCAGATAGAGGAGAGAACCAATCATACCTCTGTAGACTTTCTGTTCTACACTTTTGCTTACCTCTTCTCTTTCCAGAATGCACGTGGGATGCATTGGAATCTTTGATGGCTTACATTCTGAGAGGTCAAATTTCTTCAGAAGATCTCTGATGTATTTGCTCTGATGAATGTAAGTTCCTTCTGGAGTTTGATTGATCTGAATTCCTAGAAAGAATTTCAGTTCCCCCATGAGGCTCATCTCAAATTCTGCCTGCATACACTTAGCAAATTTTCTTCCAAGAGAAGGATTAGTAGAACCAAAAATGATATCATCAACATAAATTTGACAGACTAAGATGTCACTCTTAACTGTTTTACAGAATAGAGTAGTGTCCACTTTCCCTCTGGTGAATTCATTTTCAAGCAGAAAGTTACTTAGCCTTTCGTACCAAGCTCTGGGAGCTTGTTTCAGACCATACAGTGACTTCTTTAGTTTGAAAACATGTTCTGGATGTTTTGTATTTTCAAAACCTGGGGGTTGGTGAACATAAACTTCTTCTTCTATATAACCATTTAAGAATGCACTTTTGACATCCATCTGATACAGAGTGATGCCTCTATTAACAGCAAATGAAATTAAAAGTCTGATAGATTCTAACCTGGCGACTGGGGCAAAGGTTTCTGTATAGTCTATCCCCTCTTGCTGACTATAACCTTGTGCAACCAGTCGTGCCTTGTTTCTGATGACTTCACCTTGTTCATTTAGCTTGTTTCTGAACACCCATCTTGTTCCAATGACGTTGAATCCTTTTGGTCTGGGAACGAGATCCCATACGTCGTTTCTGGTGAATTGATTCAGCTCTTCTTGCATTGCCAGAATCCAGTCATTATCCAGAAGTGCTTCATCAATAGAAGACGGTTCAATCAGAGACACAAGTCCCATAAGTGTTTCTTCAGAGTTTCTGAAGCTTGCTCTTGTTCTGATTGGATCTTCCTTTCTTCCTAGGATAGTCTCTTCTGGGTGATCCAAGCTGCTTCTGGGCAATCTCTTCTGAGGTTGATCAGCAGCTGTTGTAGGATTTCTAGCAGTGCTCCTTTCAGATGTTGAAGGAATGTCTGTGTTGAGAGCTTCTGATGACTTGTCTTCAGAACCTGCAAATTCAATTTCTATACCTGCAAAAACTTCATTCTGCTTTGACTTTTCAGAGTCAAGCTTGTCATCAAAACGAACACTGATTGATTCTTCCACAATCTGTGTTTCTGTATTGTATACTCTGTACCCTCTTGAGCGTTCAGAGTATCCTAACATAATACACTTCTGTGCCTTAGAGTCAAACTTGTTCAAATAATTCTTTGTATTTAATATAAAGCAAGTACATCCAAATGGATGAAAATATGAAATGTTGGGCTTTCTGTTCTTCCACAATTCATATGGAGTCTTTTCCAGAATAGGTCTTATTGAGATTCTATTCTGAATGTAGCACGCTGTGTTTATTGCCTCTGCCCAGAAAGTCTTAGCAACGTTTGTCTCATTGATCATGGTTCTGGCCATTTCTTGCAATGTTCTGTTCTTTCGTTCTACAACTCCATTTTGTTGGGGAGTTCTAGGACAAGAGAAATCATGCAGAATGCCTCTGTCATTAAAGAATGACTCAAAATCTTTATTTTCAAATTCTCCACCATGATCACTTCTGACTTTAACGATTCTAAGATCCTTTTCATTCTGAACTTGGTTACAGAAGGTAACAAACACAGAGTGTGACTCGTCCTTGTGTCTTAAGAACTTTACCCATGTCCATCTGCTATAGTCATCTACGATTACTAACCCATACTTCTTACCACTGACTGAAGCAGTTTTAACTGGTCCAAATAAGTCAATGTGCAGAAGTTCTAATGGCTTAGAGGTGGAAACAACATTTTTGGATTTAAAAGAAGGTTTTGCAAATTTTCCTTTCTGACATGCTTCACACAGAGCATCTGAATTGAACTTCAAATTAGGAAGTCCTCTGACCAGATTGAGTTTGTTAATCTGAGATATTCTTCTCATACTAACATGACCCAATCTTCTGTGCCAGATCCACTGCTCGTTGTTAACAGACAGAAGACATTTTACATTCTGACTCTTTAGTTCAGAAAGTTTGATTTTGTAAATGTTGTTTTTCCTCTTACCATTAAACAGAATAGTCCCATCTTTCTGACTAACAGCTTTACATGATTTTTGATTAAAGATTATATCATAACCGTTATCACTTAATTGACTTATGGATAACAGATTATGCATCAATCCATCTACTAGCAGAACATTATTAATAGAGGGAAGATTTCCATTACCTACAGTTCCAGAGCCAATTATCTTTCCCCTCTGATTGCCTCCAAAGCCAACGTGGCCTCCAGGCTTAAGTTCCAGGCTTTGGAACATATGCCTTCTTCCCGTCATGTGTCGTGAGCAGCCAGAGTCCAGGTACCATGACTGGTGTTTCTGACTTGCTGCTAAAGATATCTGCAACATGTATTATTTTGTCCTTAGGTACCCAGATTTTCTTGGGTCCTGATTTGTTAGTTTTACCAAAACTCTGGTTGAATTTTGGTTTCACAGAGTGCTTACTGCTAGTATATTTGATATCATGTGTGTGACCATACACAAAGTGTGAATTTAGAGGAGTGTGTTTAATGGTTAAGTCCATGACATTCTTTGGTGTAGGAACCTTACCTTGGTATCCTATTCCTTTCCTGCCGTTTCTGCTAACTCCATAGATCATTGAAGCCATTCTGCTTCTATCTATGCTTTTAGCTAGGAACTTCTGGAAACTGTGATCATACTCCTTAATGATCTCATCAGCGTTGCTGGGAGTTTCAGAAATTGGTTCCTTCTGAGAGTTTTGTAAAGTGTTTTCTAATTTTGAAATCTTATTTCTCAGCTCAGAATTTTCCAATTTGAGACTCTCAGACTTATTAGAGTTAGATTCAAGATTCCTTTTCAGGTCTCTGAATTTAGCTCTAATTTGCTGATAACGTTCCAGAATCTCATTAAGGCTTTCAGCAAGTTCAGCCTTTGTAAAGTTAACAGCGAAGTTAGGAAATACCTCTTCAGTGTCTGATTCTGAGTCTGATTCAGAAGCTTCACTATCTTCTGAAATGTTAGCCATGAGAGCTATGTTTGCCCTTTCATCATCTGATTCTGAGTCAGCTTCAGACGAGTCAGAGTCATCCCATGTGGCCATGAGACTTTTCTTCTTCTCTCTTCCAAACTTCTTTTTGGGCTTTTCCCTCTGAAGCTTTGGGCAGTCACTCTTGTAGTGTCCTTGCTCATTGCACTCATAGCAGATGATGTCTTTGGTGTTTGGCTTCTTGCTACTGGAGGAGCCTTCAGATCTTATGTATCCAGAGGAAGAATCTGTCCTTCTGTATCTGGAAGAAGACTTGTTCTGATCAGATCTTCTGGGATTCCTGAACTTCCTTTGTCTTTGCTTCCACAGTTGATTTACTCTTCTGGAGAGAAGGGAAAGTTCGTCTTCTTCTGATGAGGATCCATCAGATGTTTCTTCAACTGCCTGCAAAACTTTAGACTCAAATTTTCTGTTAGATTTTAATGCTAAAGGCTTACCTTGCTTCTGAGGCTCATCAGCTTCTAGCTCTATCTCATGACTTCTGAGGGAGCTGATAAGTTCCTCCAGAGTGATTTTGTTGAGATCTTTAGCTAGCTTCAGAGCAGTAACCATAGGCCTCCACTGCTTGGGTAAACTTCTGACGATTTTCTTGACATGGTCAGCAGTAGAGTATCCTTTGTCCAGAACTTTGAGACCAGCTACCAGAATCTGGAATCTAGAGAACATAGTTTCAATGGATTCAGATTCTTCCATTTTGAACGCCTCATACTTCTGAATGAGCGCCAGAGCTTTTGTTTCTTTGACCTGAACGTTGCCCTCATGCGTCATTCTGAGAGAATCAAAAATATTCTTTGCTGTGTCTCTGTTGGAGATCTTTTCATACTCAGTATAGGAGATGGCACTGAGGAGGATGGTTCTGGCCTTGTGGTGATTCTTGAAGTCACGCTTTTGTTGATCAGACATTGTTTTTCTATCAATCTTCTGACCACTTGCATTCACAGGGTGCGTGTATCCATCTGTCACCATATCCCACAGATCAGCATCATGTGCCAGAAAGAAGCTTTCAATTCTGTCTTTCCAGTAATCAAAGTTTTCTCCATCAAAGACTGGAGGTTTGCCACTGAATCTGTCTCTGTCCTCATTATTGTCATTGCTGATGTGAGAATTGTTTCCTGCCATTGTGTTTTTCTGACGCTGGATCTTGTACTGACACGGTTAAGTGTTTTAGCTCAGAACCAGGCGCTCTGATGCCAATTGAAGTGGTGAAAAACACAAGAAGGGGGGGGGGGGGGGTTGAATTGTAAAACTGAAATCTAAAGCAATGAACACGATATTTTTATCCTGGTTCGTTTGATCTCAAACTACTCCAGTCCACCCGTCAAGGTGATTTCGCCTCTCTCCAACGAGGTCTTAATCCACTATATTCAACTGAATATTACAGACTGCTTTAACAACTGCTAAAGCCTTCTTGATTCAAACCACAACCCGATTTGTCAAGGTAACACTTTCTTACAAAGAGATAAGACTATGTGTGTGGATGTTTTCTACAAAACTTTATCACAACTGTGATGTATACACAAATTGAAGCTTAGAAACTAGATTGCTAAACAGTAATGGAATATCAGAGTGTATGGTTTAGCAAAACTGGTAGAACGAAGATTATGGTTCAGCTTTTGTGCGTGTAGAGATTTTGGAGAGCATTAACCATTTCAATCTTCAAAGCCTTGTTTATATAGCACTGAGATGATGAACGTTGGATGCAATATTCTTGATTCAATGCTAATAACAAACTTTCCTTATTGAGCAGATCTTATCTGGAATGAAGCCGTTGGAATTAATTTGCTTTCAATGCACAGTACCGTTGCTTACTTAATGCAAGTTCTGGCTTGGCTCATTCTGATTCTGCTTCGCTGCTGATGAACTATTGTGTTTCTGTATCAGAGTATTAAGCGCAGTCTTGTTCATCAGGCTTCAGCATGTACGTGAGTTGATCATCTGATTTTGACGTTCTGATGTAGCAACTTCTGATGCTGATGTATGAAATCAAGTTCTGATGCTGAATAGATGTGATCTTGCTTATATCAATCAGAGTATCTGCAAGTCAGAACATAATAATTTTAGGCAGCAGATAGTTCATACATGAAACTTATAAATACTATATCTTTTCACTTTGTTATCATCAAAACTTAAATATAGGGTAGTAGATTCAAACATTGTTCTAACAAATTGAACTATCTTGGCCTCTTTAGGGTAGTGAGATAACTGACTTTGGTGCAGTCCGAGGTTGGTTGATACTCGATACTACGCTCAATTGAGGGTTGCTTTCCTGGAATATTTCGGTCGCCAGTTCAGTGGCTAAATCGAAACGATGAACAATGAAAGCAATCCCGTGATATTGGGACCCTTAGAACCCGGTTACTTTGATAGGACATGTTGAACCCACCAACTTCAAGAGGGTACTACCCAGACCCCATGCTGGCCTAAACTCTAAGGGCTCTTTTGCGTGACTTGTGTGCCTTCAAACTTGGATTACTTGCATGCTTGTTATCTGACATCTGAACTTCTCGCAGGTTTTGTTTATAGTCCTTAACTAGGACTCATAATAAGGTTTACTGAACTTCCTGCAGGTTTTTGTTTTAGTCCTTAACTAGGACTCATAACCAGGTTTACCAAGTTTCTTGCAGGGTTTGTTTTAGTCCTTAATTGGGACTCATGACAAGTATACTGAATCTCTTGCAGGGTTTGTCTATAGTCCTTAATTGGGACTCATAACAGGGTTTACCTACATCACCCCATGCATAGCATACCATCATACCATTGCATACATCCTAACCCACTTCAAGGATCTCAAGGGCTTGTGATGCAGGTCATGATAAATCAAACATCTAGCAAGGGGCAAAGAGGATTTATTTTCCTCTAGCCAAGGTAGTCAGGGGCTATGACCCACTTGATATGGTGAGCTCTGACTCTTGAAGAAGGTTCCCTTAACCAAGGTTGTTTGGAAATCAAAACCAGACATGATGACTAAAGTCAGGGGCTATGACCCACTGGATATGGTGAGCCTTTGACCCTTGGAAGAAAGACTCTCAACAAATATGAAGTTCTTTCAATCAAGCTACTGGATCCAGATGCTAACCAATTTTCTTGTTTACCCCGCGAGGTCCTTGAAAACATTGCATGCATGTCATACACATCATTACATAACAGGTATCTTTGTTGCAGGTCACTTACCTTTCTCGCTGTTTATTTCAGCAATGGCCTTCCAACCAGATAACCAGGACTTTCTCGCTCAAGAGACTCAGTTCAGGGAAATCCTCCTGAATCTGTCCAAGGGGCAGGAGGAGCTAAGGACACTTCTCACGGAGACTTTTGTCAGGAACAGTGCTGAGGATGAAAGGCTGAAACACCTACAAGCTGAGGTGGATGCATTGAAGGTCCAGATGTTGGGGCAGGTGACTGCCATTCAAGGGTTAGCTCAAAGACAAGACGAGCTCTGGTTTCTCATCAACCAACTGCTTCAGGGTAACCAGCTGGGGCAAAAGTCTAAGGGTAAAAAGCCAGTCATCATTCGACCACCTTTGAGACAAATAGGCAAGGAGAAAGCTCCTCATATGGCTTCAGTATCACCAATTCAGTATCAACCTCACCAGCTTTAACCAGACAAGCCCAAAAGGCAATTCACCAAGCTCAACGTGTCGCTGCCTCAAGCCTTACAACAACTGCTGAGGTTGAACTTGGTAACTCTAAAGGATCCTCCTAAGAATCCCAACAGGACACCTTCAAGGTATAACCCCAACGCTCACTGCGCTTATCATTCTAACAGCCCGGGGCATGCTACAGAGGATTGTTGGGCTTTGAAGAATAAGATTTAGGACCTGATTGATGAAGGAGCACTGGAATTCACACAAGATGGTCAGGCTGGATTTTTCTACCATCCCTCCAAGGCTCACCTTTTGAAGTGACAAGCTCTGAAACTAGGAAACTTTTGTTCATTCGAATGTTCAAGTTGTGTTGTGCTTTGATTGTTCAAACATTTATTCATGTTAAACATTGTTATTCCATTAATGCATCGCATATGTCTGTTTTGAAGCAATATATTCGTATTCACTATACGCAAATTATTTTCATATTTTTTTCTGATGTCAACTCTCGATTAATAATTCTAAGCCTCTTGAGGGAGGATGACGAAAACGATACCACAATCTACAATATGCTTTCGAACAGACCCCGCTGATGAGGTACAGGCACTGTTTCAATCCCTAAACACTGGAGTTATAAGGATGATAATCCCTCGTCAACCCCTCTGAGCCAAAGAAGTAGGAGTTTTTCTTTTCGAAATTTAAAACCCTTAGTCATAACCTGGGGCAGGGTAGTCTCTCAGTTGATCCAAGTGCATAACGAATGGCACCAAAGAGGTCCTTACAAAACGAAGAAAGACAGTGATGGTTTCGAATAATCAATAAAGAAAGGCAGTCATTATCTCAAAAAATAAAAAACCCATTAAGTCAAAACCCATGAAGGAGACTTACAAAACTGGGGCATCCCGCTGACTGTAATTCCAAAAAGGGAAACAGTTCAGGCAAAAAAAGAAAGGGATAACAAAAATCAAGAAAGAGGTCTTACAAACCCTCAGCAAAAAAGGAGATGACTGCCTACTCAAATAAACGTTCAATATCCGAATCATCACTAGTATATCAGAACAAAGGCTCAAACAAGGTCTAGCGTACGATCAACTGAGCTTAGGTTTGAAGAACATCACGAAGAGCGGGTGGGTACAAATAATTTGAGCCTTTATCCTTTGTTTCTTAAACCATGAACCAGGCCACGTTATAACCCTTAAAAGTCCTAGCTGAAGCATGGGTTAGTTCGAAAGCATACTGTTACGAAAGGTATCCTGACTCCTTAAGGCCTACGGTAAATACGGTGTTGACATCACGTTTTACAAACAATCACTTGTTTTATGAAAAAAATGCATTTTCAAAATCTTCAAGACAGACATAGGCTTTGCATTTTTAACATAACTTTGTTTGCATATGACTTTTTGTTTAAACAGCAGGGAAATTCGCACAATGAAAGTCTAATGAACAAGAGTATCTCCAATCAACGGGCATGGCATGACCATGGTCCATCATCTGGGGCAATCCAATCAAGATTCGGAGTATCTCTCAAAGGCCAAATAGCCTGGGGCAAATCTCCGCCTAAGTCACTTGGGGCATTCCAACAACGAATCTTGCCTGATCAAATCCCTTGTGGTGGCATGGCAAAACACTGCTAACAGGGGCAACTCCCTACATTCTGAGGGCGTGGATATAGTCGAAAAGATACTACGCAAAATCAAAGACCCGCTAGGTTGACATACCTAGGCAAAAATAAGGGCTTCCCGGCGAACCAAAAGGGTTCGGGCAAAATGAGGGATG
Source organism: Vicia faba (assembly GCA_948472305.1). Classification (NCBI taxonomy): domain Eukaryota; kingdom Viridiplantae; phylum Streptophyta; class Magnoliopsida; order Fabales; family Fabaceae; genus Vicia; species Vicia faba. The sequence goes on from OX451735.1 coordinate 1,544,514,356, forward strand.
AAATGAAAAAATCTGTACACCCGGCAAGTCGAAAACCTGAAAAGGCGGCTTGGGCAAAAATGGGTATCCCGGTGGACTGAAAACCCGAAAGGGCGGTCCAGGCAAAAGTTAGGGATCAAAGCGTACGACTATGTCCTGTCATCTTGTCACCTGCCTACCAGAAGAAGGTTTGACCCTCAACAATTATCAGCATCCCACATGTGCCTCCCCCATAGAAACAGGGGCAATAACGGGTGGTTTAAGCGATCTGATTGTTTCCGTCCTCCAAGGTACCAAGGTAGGCTCAGCTAAAGAACATAACCAAATATCTTAATTCCCCAGAGAGTGAGCCAGCAAGTCAGTACACTCTCCCCAAGCAAAGCTACAGTCAGCCTTAAGGAAAGTTGGGTATCCCCCAGCAGATATCAACATTCCCCGGCAGTCTTGGTCTAAAGATTGTTCCCCGGCGGCATATCAAATATCCAGAGGAATCACTTCCCCCGCATAACAAAACTTCCCCAAGAGAGTCCAATCCAATTCCCCCAGGAAAGTTGGACTTTATCTCCCCAAGCAGTAAGCTTATCCCCAGTAGATTCTGGAAGCTTATCCCCGCAGAGCACGAACGCGTCCGGCTTTATTCAAACAGTTATTTCCTTAATAGGATATAACTGGGTTATCCTCAGCCAAAAGCCACGGAAAGATCGTCCTCGACGAAGTCTTGTTATCCCCAGCGAAGTCTATTAGCACTTCCGCCACAACAATGGTATCCCCAGCAAGTTATTATCAACAACTCGGCAAAGTATCTCTCTCTCCCACAGAGTATTGCTCCCCAGCAAGATCGTCAGAGTACTTTCCTCCCCGCAGAGTTATTCCACTCGCCAAGTTTATTCCCCAACGGAGTCATCTTCTCCTACCGGTATTCTTGCAATTATCATCCCTAGCGGAAGCGAAATCTATTCTCCAAACATCAGCCCAGGATATGACTTCCCGGCACCCGTCAAAGATTTACTTTCCTAGACGAAAACATACATAAACATCACATACATCATTATAGCATGCATGTACGCATCATATCATACAAATCTCATTTATGTTGAGAACATCATTGCTTGGTCCATATCATGCATGGCATATGACTGACCTCTACCTTTCAGGAAAGATGCAGTTAAATTCTCAATCATATTTCAAGATCTAGACCGGTTCAGTTAATCGACTCCAAAGATTTCTTATCCAGTCCAAGGCCTTCTCTAGTCCAGCTAAATCGACTCCCAACAGATTTTTCTGATGAAGACTCAGTAGAAGTTATCCAGGTTTTTCTCAAACGTCCGCTTTTGAGATTATAATTTCCTATGGTTCTCTCCCCGACGGTGCGTGAGATGATAATTCCATTTCGGGTTATAATTTCCTATGGTTCTCTCCCCGACGGTGCGTGAGATGATAATTCCATTTCAGGTTATAATTTCCTATGGCTCTCTCCCCGACGGTGCATGAGATGATAATTCCATTTCAGGTTATAATTTCCTATGGTTCTCTCCCCGACGGTGCGTGAGATGATAATTCCATTTCGGGTTATAATTTCCTATGGTTCTCTCCCCAACGGTGCGTGAGATGATAATTCCATTTCAGGTTATAATTTCCTATGGTTCTCTCCCCGACGGTGCGTGAGATGATAATTCCATTTCAGATTATAATTTCCTATGGTTCTCTCCCCGACGGTGCGTGAGATGATAATTCCATTTCAGATTATAATTTCCTATGGTTCTCTCCCCGACGGTGCGTGAGATGATAATTCCATTTCAGATTATAATTTCCTATGGTTCTCTCCCCGATGGTGCGTGAGATGATAATTCCATTTCAGATTATAATTTCCTATGGTTCTCTCCCCGACGGTGCGTGAGATGATAATTCCATTTCAGGTTATAATTTCCTATGGTTCTCTCCCCGACGGTGCGTGAGATGATAATTCCATTTCAGGTTATAATTTCCTATGGTTCTCTCCCCGACGGTGCGTGAGATGTTAATTCCATTCCAGGTTTTTCTCAAACGTTCGCTTTTGAGATTATAATTGCCTATGGTTCTCTTCCCGATACTACGAAGATGATAATTCCCACCAAGATTTCCACAACAAGCGTTGTTGAAGTTAAAGTCACCCAAGGTTCTCTCACCGTTCATGCTGAGGTAGTAACCATCCCTGGTTCGTTCATCACCGTTTGAAGCTCCAGATCCAACTCCTGTAACCAGTCAGGACACATCTATATCAAGCATCTGAAAACCAACTCCTGCAACATGTCAGGTACTCATTTTTCTTTTGCAGGTATGCAGGTTCTCGCTAAGGAATCTCTCACGCGATCAACATCCAGATGGCATCTATAAGCCCATCATCCTATCCATCAATCTCCAAATGGCATCTATAAGCCCATTTCCATCACATTGCTACTATGTGAGCGCAAATTTCTGGGCACTCTAGTGTCCAATCATCTTCTACCCTCGGATTACGAAAGGCACGTCAGCCAATCTGCATCCTCAGGTCTAAGAAGATTGAACAGGGGCAACTGTTGTACCCCAAAATTTGCCCTCCCACATTCTTCATGAAATTGCCAAGTCAAGCTTCAAAATTCCCCAAGGGTTGCACAGTGCAAAGGCCTCCTGAACAGTCAAAATTAGGGTTTTTGTTCTGATCAAGAAAATGAAGTTTCCAAAGGTCCAATCAAGTCTCACATGCCTACAAATATGGTCAAGCATCCTCATGCCAAGTTTCAAGGCTTTCAGCACAAAATTGCACAGTCAAAACCCTAATTGCACTACAGTCAACTGTAGGGGCAAAATGGTCATTTGGCAGTCAAAAGTTCAAATTTTTGGTCAACATATCATTTTAAAGCCACAAACATCATTTGATCAATGCTTGATCATGATTCTCAAAACTTGGCTCAAAAATCATCAAGATGCAAAAGTTTCCTTATTTGGACAGCTGAAAAAGTCAACTGTAAATTGACCAAGGCATAACTTTCACATGGATTATCAGAAAAATTCCATCCAAAGCTCATTTTGAAGAGAAAGACATTCCCTACAACTCATCTTCATACTTCAAGTCCAAGAAATGCTCTCACAAAAAGTTATCAATTTCAACATTATAGGTCATTTTCAAAAGTCAACAAAAAGGGACTTTAAGTCAAAGGCCATAACTTGAGATTGGTAAATCAAAATGACATGGGACCAAAGAAATTGGTTAGAGGACTCAAAGACCTTTCCAAAATGTCCAAGAACATGAGCAAAGATTAATAATTGAGCAAGTTATGCCTTGTGGAAGTTGGGAAATTTTTGGATATTTTGAAAAGTCAACATTGATTCAAATGACCTAAAATTGCTAATGGGCCTATTTTTCTTCCATAAATCATTATCCCAAGCATGTGCACGACCATTAGGCCCAAAGGGAAGTTTTTCTCTATTTTTATTTATTTATTTGGATTTTTTATTATTAATAAATCATTTAATTAAATAAAATACATGAAAAATACAAAACTAATGAAATCAAATCTCTTTGTGCAGAAAATACTCTCATTGGACATTCAAGATTCGTGCATGATCATTTTGGAAAGTTTTGGCATGATTTGGTATCAAATTGCATGGAAAAGATTGAAAAGATAATGCTTGGAAAATCAAATATTGAACAATCAAATCTTGGATTCTTTTGATCAAATTTTTGACCTAAATCATTACTACATATACAAGGAACACAACCCTAATGTCATTGACCAGAAAAGCTGCGCAAAACCCCATTATCAAACTTGAAATTTTTGCAAGAAAACTAAAAACTGAAAATCAGGTTTTAGGTTGATTCAAAGCACAAGACCAATTGTAAAAGCTTCCTCGTGTCCCACTGAAGCTAACTGGATCACTTTCCAACCTTTACACGCCCGGAATTGGTACAAGAGATTCATACTGTTTCAAAAAAAATGCATAATCGTGTTTCATATTTAAGGCATTTTCATTGCGTTTTTTTGATGCATTCACACTAATTGACTTGTTCTGAAGCTAACCATCTATCTTAATTGTATTTTTATGCATTATACGCGATTATGCCATTGTTGTTCATTAGGGTTCAGGAAGCTCCGAATTAGGGGTTTTTGAATGAGGAAAAATTGGAATGTGAAACCACCACCATTCAAATCAGCATGTCTGGACGAAGAAGAAGCTACCCTCGCGCTCAATTTATGAGCATCACAGGGCTATTCGCTATTTTTCCATAGATGGCCTAAAAGAACGCTTGCAAAACCGTTGCCTAACATATTTGTGTTTCAGGAAAATAAAATCAACGAAGAAGATGATGTGGTGGCCAGCAACCATTGGTTCTTTTAAATTTTCGCGCTAAAAACACCATCAATGTTTGTTTTATTTTATATTAATTGTTTGATGCTTAAATATACAAGCGCGTTGGTTGGAGCAGTTGGTAGAAGGCTTTGTTGGTAACAGTCATGACCTGGGTTCGAGCCCCAGGTCTTCACTATTTCCATGTATTTTTTCCTCTAATATTCATATGCAGAATAAGCGTTGTGGATCATCATACGTCCCTCTATCCAGCCATCCACGCGTCCAATTTCATCCATCCAAGGGCCAGGATTTGGGGAGTATGGTAGGCTCTAGTCAACGCTCTGTACGTGAGTGAAAAAGTCTCCAAGGCCAAGAATCTAAATGGGCCAGATTGCTAAAGGCCTCACCTCCTATTTGGGGTCTGAACCCCCAGGTTTGCAAACTCTTTTATTATTCTTTATTTTTTCTTTATTTTTTTTACTTTCAATTATTATTTTTAATTAATTCTGTCAATTTAATTATATTTTCATAAAATCACAAAATATCATAAAAATCAGAAAAGACCAAAAATTAAATATATTTAATTAGTTAATATTTTGTAAATAAGTTCATAAATTGATTAGTTTTAAATTAGGTTTTCAATTTTAATTCTTTTAATAAAAATCTAAAAAACATAGAACTAGGGTTCATATTAATTTTTTATCCTTTTTATTTTTCTTCCATAATAATTAAATAATTAAATATTTATTTTTATTAAATTTGCATGTAAATTAGGGTTAATTTTAGGTTAAAAACTTCAACATTTTTCTTAATAAATTAAAAATAATTAGAATTAGGGTTAGCATCTCATTTTAATTTTAATTAACATTCTTTTTTTTTCATTAAAATCATAAAATACCAAAAAACAATTTTTTTTTCTTCTTTTAATTAATTAATGTCACCATTTAAATTAATTTTGCAAAAAGGGTCCAACGCCCTCGTTTTTAATCCTTATTCGCATATTTATTTTATTTCGTTTAAATATTTATGTATCTCTCCCGAAGCCTTGTAAATAATTGCTCGCACTTTTAATTCTTTACTTTCTTTATTTTTCCGTCAAATCGGGTCCTGGTTTAATTTTGGCGATGTGGACCCGCGCCTTTTGTAATAGCTTAGAATTTTTACTTTCCCGCAATATTTTTAACTGTTAATCAAAGCATGAAAGAATGTATGGACAAAATAAAAACAAACGATAGATCACTTTGACGTGACAAAAGACAAAATATATGAAAACGACACACGAATCGCACACACCACCCCTAGGATACGCCTCACTGTTGCCTTGCCTTGAAAGGTGATCGTCGAGTAGAGGATGTCTTAGTAAGTCCTCATGATCCGGGAACCTGGCATGAGAGTAGCTTCTAAGGTGTCTTCCCATTGCTCTGGTGATCACTATGTTCCGAACCTCGAATTGACCCGAACACCTCCAACGGTGGTGCTACCTACCTCTCAATGGTGGGATGACACTACTTTAAAGGACATCTACATAGACGAATTCCTTAGGGTAGGTAGACGACTCTAGATACTTGCTCTAATCTCAAAAAACAAATCAAAAATACTTTTCACACCAACACATCTTCAAAAAGCTTTCGAAAGCAATTTTTCAAACACTCTTGAGGACCGATACAAGAGTCGAACTGAAATTTTCAACGAAACTTTTTTAAAACCCACAATTGAAAAGCAAACAAACAATTTTGAAAACACAAATGAGCAAGTATCTAAGAGCCCATGGATAACCATGGATAGAAAGGGTGCTAACACCTTCCCTTTCTATAATCTACCTCCCGAACCGAGAGCAATCTCTATAAGGAATTTTTCTGTGCTTTTGTCCTTTCCATTTGGAGAAAATAAAAGACGGTGGCGACTCTTGCTTACTGCGATATTTCACGAACCAGCTTTAAACAGTCAGTTCCAGATCCACCGATCACAGACTGTATTTGAAAACTTTGAACATTGTTAATGGTAGCTGTTAACCTTATCCTGAAAAGGGTAAAATGTTAGCTAAAATGCAAACTCATGTTGTATGAAATGCATGGTATGATGCATTTATGTAATCAATGTTTATGATATATGGATGCGATGTATGCGTATGTGAGCTAATCTGCTGCACTGCTATTGGATTGGGGAAAATAAATCCTTGAATGTTGCTGAGGATATGTAACTCTTCATGTCTTGTTGAAGTGTTGATGAATTTTCGTTTAGAGAAATAAACTCTGTTGTAAGGGGAATGTCGTGTACTGTTTAAAAAAATCCTGGTTGGGGAATTCTGAGAAATTTGGATGACTTCTACTGGGGATTGATAATTGGAAGCTTTGTTCCGCTGAGGATTAAGCTGTACACTGCAGGGAATTTTTATGGAAAATAACTTAGAGAGATTCCCATATCTCTTAAAGCCATCAGTGATTGTCTTTTATTTTGTTTATTTGTAAACATTAATTATGTTCAAATGCATATGTTCAACAATAAATCATTGGGCGTTTCTGTAAACAAAACACAAGCATAAAGAAAAAACAGATAGTTTTTGCACTTTCAAAGAGATATCTTTGTATTGACTTTGAGTAAGTATTGTTGTACAATGAGACAAGCATTCTAGTAAGAGAATGCCGTCGTAAAAAACGAAAATTTTAATACAAAGAAAAGATAGCTATGTGTATTAATCTCATGGGGTTCCCATTCTGCTATAGCCTTTGTATATCTGAGTATCTTGTCTATTTATTGCCTCGTCCGAAGATGATTGAATTGATCATAACCTGAGTTTGCAGGTTGTCTGTAAGGTGGTCCAATGGGACATAGTCATATGCTTTAATTCCCTAACTTTTGCCTGGACCGCCCTTTCGGGTTTTCAGTCCACCGGGATACCCTTTTTTGCCCAAGCCGCCCTTTCGGATTTTCAGCTTGCCGGGTGTACATATTTTTTTGTTTTATCTCTAATTTTTGCCCGAATCTTTTTTGGTTTGCTAGGATGCCCTTGTTTTGCCTAGGTGTGCCAACCTAGCGAGTTTCTTATGCGTAGTATCTTTTGACTATGTCTGCATTTGCAGGGTGCGGCAGGTCATCACTATCCATGGTGGTCAAGATCATTGCTCCACCAGAGAAAATGTTTTTGATTACAATGGTCCTTCGTATGTAGGAGTCCATTTGCCCCTGGGATCACCTTGCGGTAGTATGATACGTTTGATCACCAGATCTCCAACTTGATACACTTGTCGTCTGACCTTTTGTTGAAAGCATTGATCATCTGTTTTTGATACATTTGACCATGACAGACAGCAATAAGCCTTTTCTCATCAATCAAGTTTAGTTGATCAAGTCGAGTCTGGATCCAATCTTCTTCATTCAACACTGCATCCTTCATAATTCTCCGAGAGGGGATCTGAACCTCAATAGGCAAGACATCCTCCATGTCGTATACCAGAGAATAGGGTGTTGCCCCGGTTGATGTGCGAGCTGCGGTACGATATCCGTGGAGAGCGAATGGTAGCATTTCATGCGAATCTTTGTATGTGACTATCATTTTCTGTATGATCTTTTTAATGTTCTTATTCGCAGCTTTGACATAACCATTCATCTTCGGCCGATAAGGGGAAGAATTGTGATGCTGGATCTTGAATTTCTCGCACAGGGAGGTGATCATAGTATTGTTAAAATCGTACGATTGTCTATAATGATCCTTTCCGGGATACCGTACCGGTAGATGAGATTCTGCTTGATGAACCGGGCGACAACATTCTTGATAACGGAAGAGAAAGAAGCTGCCTCCACCCACTTTGTAAAATAGTCAATGGCCACTAAGATGAAGCTGTATCCATTGGAGGCTGTTGGATTGATTTCCCCAATCATATCAATCCCCCACATAGCAAAGGGCCAAGGAGTCGTCAAGACATTCAGAGGAACTGAAGGTACGTGCACCTTGTCAGCATAAATCTGACACTTGTGGCAGATTCGAGAGTGTTGATAGAAATCTGCTTCCATGGTAGACCAATAATAGCCTGCCCGTAGGATTTTCTTTGCCAAAAGTGCCTTCATGCAACTAAGCCATGATCTTTTCCGCTTCAACCTTGTCTATGCAACGGAGTAACACAGAGTCATGGTTACGTTTGTAAAGAATACCATTACTAAGGAAGAATTTAGCAGAGAATCTCCTTAAGAACTTCTTATCATTGACTGAAGCTCCTTCTGGATATTCTTGGGTTTCGAGATGCCTCTTGACTTCCTGAAACTAAGGCTGGTCCACTACTTCTTCAGTATTAATCTCGTGACAGTGTGCTGGTTCATCCCTTCGTTCAATAGTGATCTAGGGAGCCTCATTATCCTATTTAAGTTTAAACATAGATGACATCATGGCTAGTGTGTCTGCTAGCTGATTTTTTTCTTGCGGGAAATGCTCGAAGGTAATCTTCTCAAAATGTGGAAGCAATGTCAAAACACGTTCTTTGTAAGGGATAATGTTAGGGTGTTTTGTGTCCCATTCCCCTTTTATCTGGCTGATAACCAAAGCTGAATCTCCGAATACATTCAAAGATTTGATCCCCAAGTCTATGTCAGCTTTGAGACCAAAGATACACGCTTCGTATTCCGCCATGTTATTTGTATAATTGAAGCAGAGTCTTGTCGTAAAAGGAGTATGAAATCCTTCAGGAGATATGAGTACAACACCAATACCATTGTCGAATGCATTATATGCCCCATCAAAAACCAGGGTCCACCGGGATCCTTGTTCAGGTCCGTCATATGGCCTGAATTCTTCACAGTTGTTTACCATCATGATGTCCTCATTTGGGAATTCGAACTTCATGGACTAGTAGTCTTCCACAGCTTGGTGAGCAAGATGATCAACTAGTACACTGCCCTTTATTGCTTTTTGGGTAGTATACTGTATGTCATATTCTGTCAGGATCATCTTCCATCTCGCTATTCTCCCAGAGAGAACGGGTTTCTCAAAGATGTATTTTATCGGATCCATTTTAGATATCAGCAGGGTAGTATGAGTCAGCATATACTGTTTTAGCCGGTGAGCAGCCCATGCCAGAGCGCAGTAAGTTTTCTCGAGCAGTGAATATCTTGTTTCACAGTCGGTAAAATTTTTGCTCAGGTAATAAATAGCGTGCTCTTTTTGGCCAGACTCGTCATGCTGCCCCAACACACACCCCATTGAATTTTCCAAAACAGTCAGATACATGATCAATGGTCTTCCCTCAACTGGTGGCATCAACACAGGAGGCTCTTACAGGTATTCTTTGATTTTGTTAAAAGAAAATTGGCATTCATCATTCCATTTGACTACTTGATATTTCTTCAATAATTTTAAGATTGGTTCACAAGTAGTTGTTAGGTGAGAAACGAATCTGGCAATGTAGTATAAACGTCCCAAGAATCCTCTGACTTCCTTCTCAGTACGAGGAGCAGGCATCTCTTGTATTGCTTTCACCTTGGCAGAATCTACTTCAATACCCTTATTGCTGACGATAAAGCCTAGGAGTTTACCAGACCTTACTCCAAACGTGCATTTATTTTGGTTTAACTTTAACTTGTACTTCTTTAGCCCCTCAAACAGTTTATGGAAATGATCAAGATGCTCTTCTTCTGTTTGAGATCTAGCTATCATGTCGTCCACATAGACCTCTATTTCATGATGTATCATGTCTTGAAATAGAGCTACCATGGCACACTGATAGGTTACCGCATCATTCTTCAGTCCGAACGGTATAACCTTGTAGCAGAATATCCCCCATTGTATGACAAAGGTTGTCTTCTCCATGTCTTCAGGCGCCATTTTGATTTGGTTGTAGCCTGAGAAACTGTCCATGAAGGAAAACACTTTGTGCTGTGCAGTATTGTCAACTAGAATGTCAATGTGGGGAAGTGGGAAATCATCCTTAGGGCTCGCCCTATTCAAATCTCTGTAGTCCATGCACATTCGTACTTTGCCGTCCTTTTTGGGCACGAGAACAGCATTGGCAACCCATTGTAGATAGGAGGCGACGACCAAGAATCCAACGTTGAATTGTTTCATGACTTCTGCTTTAATCTTCTCCGGCATATCTGGTCGCATTTGATGGACCTTTTGTTTTACTGGTGGACAATCTTCTTTTGTAGGTAGACGATGTACCACAATATCTGCATCAAGTCTTGGCATGTCTTCATATGACCAGGTGAAGACCTCAACATACTCGTGTAGCAACTGAATCAGATTCTCTTTGACACTAGGTTCCAGATTGGCACCTACCTTGATTTCTCTTTTGTCTTCTTCGTTACCTAAGTTAATTGTATCCACGGGTTCTTCGTGGGGCTGAATGGTTCTCTCTTCTTGTAGAAGTAATCTGGCAAGTTACCCTGGTACTTCACAATCTTCCTCACCTTCATTTTCGGCTTGGTATATTAGATTTTCAGAGTCACAAAGAGCCATAGCAGAACCGTTACCCATGGTGTGATACGGTGTCTAGAATCGGGACGTGTTTCCCTTTTTTAAAGGAATTGCTGGTTTGCATTTTGCGTTTGTGTTTACAAAATGTCGCGGTAAGCAAGAGTCGCCACCGACTTTTATTTTATCCAACAAGGAAAGGAAAAAAGCACAGAAAAATTCCTTTTTCGAGATGCTTCTGAATACGGGGGGTAGATTATAGAAAGGGAAGGTATTAGCACCCTTTCTATCTGTAGTTATCTATGGGCTCTTAGGTACTTGCTTATCATTTTCAAAATTGTTTTCTTTGTGTTTGTGGGCTTTGAAAAGTTTTTGTTTTAACTTCGATTTAACTCTTGCTCCTGTCTTCAAGAGTGTAATGAAGTGTTTTCGAAAACTTGTTTGTAAAGGAGTGTAAGTGTGAAAAAAGTTTTTTTTGATTGAACAAGTACTTAAGAATTAATCTACCTACTCGAAAAAAGAATCGTTCTGTATTCGTTTCCTTTAGACAGCGTTATCCTACTATTAGTGAGTAGGTAGCACTGCTGTTGGAGTTTGAGGGTCAATTCGAAAAGGGAAGTACGATCACTAAAGCAATGTTAGGACGTCTTAGTAATAACCTAATGTCTTAGATCAATTATCCGAGGCAACAATATCCGAGGCAACCTTTCCGAGGCAACTTTGATCTTTGGATAAAAGGACGACCACTAAAGCATCCTATACTCAATGACCGTTTACCGAAGGCAACCAAGTGGGAGTGTACCCTAAGAGTGCGCATGTGCGAGTGATTCAGTTTCAGATTTATTATCTTTGCACATTTAGGGTTGTCTAACTATTTTAAAATTAGTCATACATTCTTGTCATGCATCCCTATATCATACATCTAACAGTTAAATATTTGCGAAATTTAAAGTGCGGAATTTAAACTAAGCTATTACAAGGCTTCAGGTATTTACATAGCCAAAAACAAACCCTTTGAAATTAAAGCGATAAATGTAAATAAACGTCCTAATTAAACTATTACAAACTGTAGGCAGTTACATCAATATAATAAATAATAAAAATAAAGCGCGCAATGAAAATTTAGATCGGGAAGAAGTTAAGGTTTTGACCCTTCTATTCTAATTAAAAGAAAAAACTTGTTTTTTGTTGTTTTTAATATTTTTTAAAGAAAAGAACTTAGGTTTTAAAATTAAATATACAAATTAATTAGTAATTAAATTAATTAATAAAAATAATTACATGACCTATTTTTGGTTTTTGGTTATTTTTAGGAAAAAAAGAAAATATAATTAAATTAGAAATAAAACCTAATTATTCTAATTAATTTTAATTATGTACAAAAAGAATTAAAGTTGTCTAAATTAATGAACCTAATTAAATTAATTAATTTATTGATAAAAAATATACCTAAATCTAATTGGTGAAAAATAATATTTTTGTGATTTTTTTGATAAAAAAGAAAATAATTATTTGGTTAGTAAAATAAATAAATAAATAAATTAAATGAAATATAAAAGAAAAAGAATAAGAAATGGGCCTGAAAAATGGGGGTGCAAGAATCAGAATTCTAGGCCCAATGATTGGAAGTCCACGTTGACTTCTGAGATCCAGCACATTGCCTTGACTGAGGCACGCCATGGTCATCATGTCATAACCATCAGATTTGGCTTCTTGGATTCCTGAATGGTTGGATCTTGAGGGAGTATGATAGGCCTTGAATTTATGTACACATGTGATTGCCTGAAATAAATTAGGAAAAACACAAATGTTGGAGGCAGGGGTCGAACCCCTGACCTCAAGCTTTCTAATGCCTTAAAGCTTGCCTGGCCACCACTGCATCACTTTGCATTTGTTGTACATAATATACATAATAATAATAATATATGAAACAAGCGAAGCAATAAAATTTTTGCATGAAAATTCAAATGGACGAATTAGATGGAGCCACGCCATCATCCCTGTCCTCTCTCCGTGGCTAAAAGGTTTGAAAACCTTTACCTATGGACAATGTCCATCGCTACAGCCCTGCAATTTCTCAAAATCATAACAAGCGATATAAATGACCACCAAGGCCATGAATGGACTCGTCTGGTTTTGCTGAGCACGGTGGTGGCCCTTTCATGGCCGAATTTTGCTCGTACGCAGAAATCCCAAATTGAGCTTGTAAACCCTAATAATGGTGAAACTTCGTACAAGCCATGAAAACACAATTAAAGAATACAGAGAGCTTGCAAACATGATTGTGATCAAGAATGTACAATTATTTTATGCTATATGTGCAAGAATAGTGCTATTCGATTTTAAAAAAAAGCTATGCCGTGGGCGACTTACAGTGAGATGTAGGGGTTGGAAACTCTTGCTTTGGACTGCTTTGGCTTGCTGACACTCCCAAGAATCGATTCGGATAGGCAAAGAGTCTTGTATTGGCCTCTAAGTACAAATTCAATTCACCCCTTTTTCTTGATTTTTCCAAGTTTGATTCTTGCTCATGCACCTCCTTCTAACCTAGCTTTGGGTCTGCACGCACTCTATATGTATTGAGGAGTGAATTAGGTTTGAAAACCTAGCCTCAATCTTCTTCCATTATTGAGTTTGATCTTGATTTGATTCACCTTAAAATCTTTCCAAAAATGGCCTAAATCCAATCTTTTTGTACACACCATGCCTTGATACGAATTTGAATACTTGCTAATTGTAATTTAAAACCTGAAACAGGCACAAAATCTTTTGTTTTCAATATTTTGGATTTTATATGATTTGTTTTGATTTAAATTAAATTAATTCAAATAAAAAATAAAAATAAATAATAAAAATATGATAAGGACAAGTGGAAAGGGATAGAGATCGTGGACTATGTTGCCAACTCAAAAGAAGTGAAAAAGATTGGGCCCATTTGGCAAAAATTGAAGTTTTAGGGATAATTGACTTTTGGCAATTTTGCAAAAAAGGTCAACTTCACCAATGCATAACTTCCTCAATTTTAACTATTTGGAGGTGTTCTTAGACTTTTTAGAAAGCTTGAGATGTCCTCTAATCAAAACTTTTTGTCTCATCTCAATTTTATATTCCATGCTCATGTATAAAGCTTTGACAAAAAAGGTGTTTTTGTTGACTTTCCAAAATGACCTATAATGTCCAAATTCATAACTTCTTGTGAGTGCATATTTTGAACTTGGGAGATGAAGATTGATTGTAGGTAATTGCATCCTATTCAAAATGAGCTTTGGATGGGTCATTTCTCATAAAGTATGAGAAAGTTATGCTTGGTCAAAGTTGAGTTGACTTTTCCTGCAAAACCCTAATTTAGCAACTTTGAGTCTTAATGAATTATGAGAAATCCTTGATGAACCATGATCAACCCTTGATCAAATGATTAAATATACTTCAAAATAATAATGTTGACCAAAAATCTTGAAGTTTGACTGTATGTGGGGCCACAGTTGACTTTTGCCCTAGCACAATCGATTTTCAGGCCTTTGAGCAATTGACTGAGCAAACTTCCTCTACAAGGCTTGAAACTTGACATGGATGATTTTGATAACATATTAAGACATTGGTGAGCATTTGGGATCCCTTGGACTCAAGTGTCTTGATGCAACATGAAACCCTAATTTGATGTAGACTGCCTTAGGAGGGAGCTTGTCTGGCCAACCCTTGGACTACCTTGAGCAACTTGGGGATCTTTCTTGAAATGTTTTGAGAAATATGGGAGGGAAAATTTTGGGGTACAACAGCTGCCCCTGTTCAATTTTCTTAAACCTGAAGATTTAGATTGGCTTGTCTGCCTTTCGTGATCTGAAGGTGGAAGATGATTGAACACTAGAGTGCCCAGAAATTTGCACTCACGTGAAGTGGTAATTGTCTTGTGATGTTGGGAATGAGCTTATTGATGCCATTTGGAGACTAATGACGGGAGATAGGCTTAAAGACGTCATCTGAAGGAGTGTCGATCGCATAAGAGATTCCTTAGCGAGAGCTTGTATACCTGCGTTGAGGAAGATTCCGCTGGGGAAGGATGATCTTTGTTGAGAGAAGTAGAATTTTAGGAGCTTCGTCGTCCGTTATTCTGCTGGTGAGTCGTCTTTGTTTGAATTTTAGGAACTTCGGTCATCCGTATTCTACTGAGGAAACATCTTAGTTGAATTTTAGGAACTTCGGTCGTCCGTATTCTACTGAGGAATCATCTCTGTTGAATTTTAGGAACTTCGGTCGTCCGTATTCTACTGAGGAACATCTCTGTTGAATTTTAGGAACTTTGGTCATCCGTATTCTACTGAGGAATCATCTCTGTTGAATTTTAGGAACTTCGGTTGTCCGTATTCTACTGAGGAATCATCTCTGTTGAATTTTAGGAACTTCAGTCTTCCGTATTCTACTGAGGAATCATCTCTGTCGAATTTTAGGAACTTCAGTCATCCGTATTCTACTGAGGAATCATCTCTGTCGAATTTTAGGAACTTCAGTCATCCGTATTTTACTGAGGAATCATCTCTGTTGAATTTTAGGAACTTCGGTCGTCCGTATTCAACTGAGGAATCATTTCTGTTGACATTTAGGAACTTTGGTCGTCCGTTATTCAACTGAGGAATCATCTCTGTTGACATTTAGGAACTTCGGTCGTCCGTTATTCAACTGAGGAATCATCTCTGTTGACATTTAGGAGCTTCGGTCGTCCGTTATTCAACTGAGGAATCATCTCTATTGAAGAGGAAAGTTGAATTTTAGGAGTTTCGGTCGTTCATATTCAACTGGGGAATCATCTCTGTTGACATTTAGGAACTTCGGTCGTCCATTATTCAACTGAGGTAAAAAGCTTCATAGCTTAAATTTTGTGAGAATTTGATTGTATCTTTCTTGAAAGGTAAAGGTTAGCTGTATGTAATGTATGATATGTATCAAGCAATGATATTCTCAAAATAAATGAGATTGTGTTTATATGATGCGTATATGCATATGTCATAATGTATGGAAATGTGATGTTTTTAGCCGAGGAAAATAAATCCTGGATTGCTGCTGGAGAAAGGAGTTGAATTCTTCATTTCCGCTGGGGATAGTGAATGAAGATGATTGTGAGAATAAACCTGCGGGAGAGGATAATTCCTCTGAGGAATAAACTGATGAGGAAATGACTCTATGGGGAGGATATATTCTGCTAGAGGACCTGTTGATTTGGAAGAATAACCTCAGCCGGGGATGAATTATCGTTGCTGGTGATAATGAAACCTGTTGGGGATTTAATTTCTGTTTGTGAAAGGAATGAACTCCACTGGGGATGATTTTCCAATTGCGACTTCATTGGGGATAACCTTTTAGGCTCTACTGGGGACAAACCTCCAGCTTCTACTGGGGATAATTCTCTAAACTCCACTGAGGATAATTTTCCAGTGCCGATGATAGATAAACTCTGCTTGGGGAGAATTTTACCGACTCATTCGCGGTTGCGAGCCTCAGCTGGGGAGAATTAACACTACTGTCTTTTTCTTACTCTGTGGGGAGTGAATGTACCTTAGTCATATTCCTCAGCTAAATCTATCCCTGTACCTGGTGGACAGAGCAACTGTATGGTCTGGACAATTCTTATTTGCCCCTGTTCCTGATATTATGAGTAATCGTCTTTTTTTTTGCAGGTAAATATTTATGAACAACAATCATTGTCAAATGCATATATAAAAAATGAACATTGGACGTTCTTGCAAAACAAAACAGAGAAAGGAAAAACCATTTGAAATTTATTTGTGAAAATGAATTGTATTGACTTTGAAGTTTGGCCTGTAAATAGGCGTCTTTTGTACAAGAGGCTGACGTCCTAGTAAGAGAACACCGCCAAACAATAGAGTTTATACAGTTTGTGTAAAACAAAGAAAAACAGTTATGTGAACAATCCCACTGGGTTCCAACTCTGCTATTGCCTTTATATCCTCGAGTATCCCATCACTTTGCTACTTGGTTGAAGGTAGATTAGATTGATTGGTGCCGTCCGAACTTGATAGTCGATACCGAAGTCTGGTTGCAAGGTGATCCAATGAGACATAGTGTTACGCTTTAATCCCTAATTTTTGCCTGGACTGCCCTTTCGGGTTTTCAGCCCACCGGGATACCCTTTTTATCCCAAGCCGCCTTTTCAGGTTTTCGACTTTCCGGGTGTACAGATTTTTCATTTTCATCCCTTATTTTTGCCCGAACCCTTTTGGTTCGTCGGGAAGCCCTTATTTTTGCCTAGGCTAGTCAACCTAGCGGGTCTTTAATTATGCGTAGTATCTTTTCACTATGTCTGCATTGACGGGGTGAGGAAGGTCGTCACCATCCATGGTGGTTAGAATCATAGCTCCTCCTGAGAAAATGCTCTTAACCACAAATGGCCCTTCGAAAGTAGGGGTCCATTTGCCCCTGGGATCACCTTGTGGTAGGATGATGCGTTTGATCACCAGATCCCCAACTTGATACTCTTGTCGTCTAACTTTCTTGTTAAATGCCTTGATCATCCGCTTTTGATACGTTTGACCTTGACAGATAGCAGTAAGTCTCTTTTCATCGATTAAGTTCAGCTAATCAAGTCGGGTCTGAATCCAGTCATCTTCGCTCAAACCTGCATCCTTCATAATCCAAAGAGAGGGTATCTGAACTTCAATGGGCAAGACTGCCTCCATACCATATACCAAGGAATAAGGGTTTCCCCTGTTGATGTCTGCGCTGAGGTACGGTACCCATGAAGAGCAAATGGTAACATCTCATGCCAATCTTTGTATGTCACCGTCATCTTCTGCACAATCTTCTTGATGTTCTTATTAGCCGCTTCAACAACCCCATTCATCTTCGGCCGGTAGGGAGAAGAGTTGTGATGCTGTATCTTGAACTGCTTGCATAGCTCGGTGATCATCGTATTGTTGAGATTTGTACCATTATCCGTAACGATCCTCTCTGGTACACCATATCGACATATCAGATTGTGCCGAATAAACCGTGCCACGACGTTCTTGGTTACAGTAGCAAAGGAAGCTGCTTCAACCCACTCTGTAAAGTAATCAATTTCTACCAAGATGAAACGATGCCCGTTGGATGCAATAGGTCTGATCTCGCCAATCATATCGATGCCCCACATTGCAAAAGGCCAAGGAGCTGTCAAGAGGTTCAGAGGTACTGGAGGTATGTGCACCTTATCAGCATAGACTTGGCATTTGTGACAGGTTCGAGAATGATGATAACAACCGGCTTCCATGGTAGACCAATAATATCCTGCCCGAAGGATTTTCTTTGCCATGGTGTGTCCACTGGAATGAGTTCCGAAAGTACCTTCATGCAACTCTACCATGATCCTTTCCGCCTCGTTCTTATCCACACATCGCAGTAAGGTTGAATCATGATTACGCTTGTAAAGGATACCATTACTGATGAAAAACTTCACCGCGAACCTCCTCAGAAACTTCTTATCATTAACAGATGCACCTTCGGGGTATTCCTGAGCCTCAAGATACCTTTTTACCTCATGAAACCAGGGTTTATCTGCTACCTCTTCAGTCTCAATGTCGCAGCAATGCGCGGGTTCGTCCAACCTTTCAATGGTAATCTGGGGAGCCTCGTTGTCCCACTTGACCTTGAACATAGAAGACATCGTAGCTAGCGTGCCGCTAACTGATTCTCCTCTCTAGGGAAGTGCTCAAAGGTTATCTCTTCGAAGTGTGGAAGCAAAGTCAATACATACTCCTTGTAAGGAATAAGATTTGGGTGTTTCATATCCCACTCACCTTTGATCTGAATGATCACGAGAGCGGAATCTCCAAATACACTTAAGAACTTAATCCTTAGGTCAATAGCTTCTCGAAGGCCCATGATGCACACTTCATACTCCGCAATGTTGTTGGTGCAGTTAAAACATAAGCGGGCAGTAAATAGAGTATGACATCCTTCAGGAGATATGATCACGGCACCAATGCCATTATCCAAAGCATTTGAAGCTCCATCAAAGTACATAGACCATCAGGATCCCTCCTTAGGTCCTTCATCCGGTCCAGGTTCTTCACAGTCGGTCACCAACATGATATTCTCATCCGGGAACTCGAAGTTCATAGACTGGTAATCATCCACTGCCTGATGTGCCAAATGATCTGCCAACACACTTCCCTTAATTGCCTTTTAGGTCGTGTATTAGATGTCATACTCAGTCAAGATCATCTGCCATCTTGCTATTCTTTCGGACAAGGCAGGCTTTTCGAAGATATACTTGATTGGCTCCATCTTTGATATCAATAGGGTAGTGTGAGTCAGCATATACTGTCTTAGCCGGCAAGCAGCCCATGCCAAAGCGCAACAAGTTTTCTCAAGCAGTAAGTATCGGGTCTCACAGTCGGTAAACTTTTTGCTAAGGTAATAAATAGCATGCTCTTTTCGGCCAGACTCGTCATGCTGCCCCAGCACGCACCCCATTGAATTGTTAAGTACTGTCAAGTATAAGATCAAAGGTCTCCCTTCAACTGGAGGCATCAGAATAGGTGGCTCTTAGAGATATTCTTTGATCCTTTCGAAAGCGGCTTGACGTTCATCATCCCATCTTACCACTTGATCCTTCTTCAGCAGCTTGAAGATTGGCTCACAAGTAGTAGTCAAATGTGAAATGAATCGAGCAATGTAATTCAATCGTCCCAAAAAGCCTCTGACTTCTTTTTCAGTTCGAGGAGCTGGCATTTCCTGTATAGCCTTCACCTTTGCAGGATCCACTTGAATACCTTTATCACTAACGATGAAACCCAACAGTTTACCAGATCTCACCCTGAAGGTGCACTTGTTCGGGTTTAACCTCAGCTTGTACAACTTCAACCTGTCAAATAGTTTCTGAAGATGTTAAAGGTGTTCTTCTTCAGTCTGAGATCTTGCAATCATGTCATCAACGTATACCTCAATCTCATGATGAATCATGTTGTGGAACAAAGCGACCATGGCGCACTGGTATGTTTCCCCAGCATTCTTCAACCCGAAAGGCATGACTTTGTAGCAAAAGGTACCCCACTGCGTAACGAACATTGTCTTTTCCATGTCTTCGGGAGCCATCTTAATCTGATTGTAACCGGAAAAAACATCCATAAAGGAGAATACCTTATGTTGTGCGGTGTTGTCAACCAGAACGTCGATATGAGGCAGAGGGAAATCATCCTTGGGGCTCGCCCTGTTCAGATCCCTATAGTCCACAGACATTCAAACCTTACCATCTTTCTTCGGCACTGGAACCACGTTGGAAACCCATTGCGGTTAAGAAGTAACTGATAGAAAACCGACATCAAACTGTTTCATAACCTCAGCCTTGATTTTCTCAAACATCTCTGGGCGTATTCGACGAACTTTCTGTTTCACTGGAGGACAGTCTTCCTTAGTTGGCAAGCGGTGAACCACAATATCGGTATCTAACCCAGGCATATCTTCATAAGACCAGGAAAATATCTCAACATAATCACGCAGCATCTGAATCAACCGTTGCTTAACACTAGGCTCCATATTTGCTCCGATCTTGACCTCTTTCTTGTCTTCCTCCGTACCCAGATTCACTTATTCCACTGGCTCTTCATGCGGCTGAATGACCCTCTCTTCCTGAAGTAACAGTCTAGTAAGTTCCCCAGGCACTTCACAATCATCCTCACCTTCGTCCTCGGCTTGGTTGGTCGGACTTTCGAAGTCATAACTGGCAGTAGCAGAGTCGTTATCAGTGGGATCCAGAGTGGATGTAGACCTGTATATGTGAGTGTGTGTAAGACAAATAGCTGTTTTGCAAGATAGAAAAGAAAAACAAGGAGCACAAAATTTGTAATGCAAGAAAGATGTCCAATGCTTTTATTGATGATATATGGAAATGACACATAATAAGCCCTCAAACAAAGCCACGGTGTCTCGGGAAAGGCACCGAGCCGTAAAAGTTTCAAATTATCTGTTACAAATCCAAAACAAAAGTCTTATTACTGTGTAATAAAATTAATGGGCACGAAGTCCTTTGCCGTCCAATTGCTTAATCCACTGTCAGTAGTCGGGTAAATCCAGCTGTCAAACTCATACTCTTCATCATCGTCTTCAATTGCATTCACTTCCGGATTAGTGATACGCAGGGGAGGTCTTCCGATTCGCACACACCGAACAACCCTTTGAGCTTTTGCAGTAAAACCCAAACCAAACTTGTCAGTCTTGTGTGAAAAGTCAGGGAGTTGACCCCAATTCGCACACCCACCTTTTTTTAATAACAGCCCGGGCATCCTTGAAGGAAGCCATCTTCATTGGAGGATCTTCAGCGACAGTTTCAGTCGACGCCAAAGTCTGGGGGACTTCTTCAAAGTTTTGACACGGGGTTTCAATGAACTTCCCGTCCATCTCCACTTACCGAAAAGGGTTAAGGTGGCTCACCATGTACTCCTTTTCTCTTCGTACTGTAACAATTTCCCCTTCACTGGATATTTTAACATCTGATGGAGCGTAGAAGTTACTTCCCCTGCCTTATGAATCCACGAGCGACCCAACAAACAAGAATAAGATGGTCGAATGTCCATCACATAGAATGTAGACGCGAAAGTCTGGGAACCAACCTTAACAGGGACATCCACCTCTCCATGTACCATCCTTTTGGACCCGTCAAAGGCCCTAACCACAATATTACTTGGCTTCAAAACCAACCCTTCATAGTCCAACCGGTCTAATGCTTTCTTGGGTAAAACATTTAACGAGGACCTATTATCCACCAGCACGTGGGCCAGAGTAGTGCCCCTGCACTCGATTGAAACATGCAGAGCGTCATTGTGATTCTTTCCTTTGGCAGTCAAATCTGTGTCACCCAACCCGTTGTCAGCTGTCAAACTAGCCACACAGTCTTTGAATTGATCAGCAGATGTTTCCTGCGGCACATGCGCAGTTTTAAGGAAAGCAATCAGAGCCTTAGCATGGGCTTCTGAGCACAACAATAAAGACAACATAGAGATCTTCGACGGAGTTTGCCCCAACTGTTCGACTATGTTGTAGTCGCTTTTCTTGATGATCTTCAAAATTTCCTCTATCTCCTGCCTAGAGGTTTCAACAATAATCTTCTTCGGTGCCTCCGTCCGGGCAGGCTCACCGGTGATCCCTTTGCCCCGAGCGTTAGATGACTCGGCGACAGGGGTAATGATTGGAACATGAACAAGGACAGTAGCAGATGTACTGGCAGGTAGGATAGCAACAGGTTTCCAAACAGTTGGTGGGGAAATCTCAGGAGAGAAAAGTCTTCCGCTTCGGGTGACTTTGCTAGACCCAACAATATTGATGACATCAGTATCATCCTCTTTAACCTTCAAGTCTTGTTTAATCCCATGATAATACACATCGGCCCCATAGTGCCACGGGACAGCCTTATCCGACGTGTAAGGGATATGTCTAGGGATATAATGATCAATGGAGCAACTCTCGGAACAAATGTAATTCTAATAGGCTTTCTCGAGGAAGCCTTAGAAGAATTGGCGGAAATGGTGATTATAGGAACATCTTCAACAAGAATCAATGGAACCAAAGTTTTCTCGAACAAGATTTCTTTGTTATCCATCAGGCGTTGGACACCTGACTTCAATAGATGGCAACCAATAGGCAGGATGTAACACAGGTGGCAACCTTCACCACAGCCCGGAAATAAACCGGCCAATAATAAGTTCTTCTTCACGGTCATTAACGGAGTAGAAATGTCTTTCACGGAAGTCACAAATGAGTTATCATCCACATCATTCACTCCATGCTTGGGCATAGGAGCAGTCATGACATTAGGCTTTTCCGGCGCTTCAAACTCAATCTCCTTAGCATCAATCAGATCCTGCACTTTATTCTTCAAAGCCCAACAGTTATTGGTATCATGCCCTGGGCTATCGGAGTGATAAGCACAGCGGGCGTTCAGATTATACAGCGGTGATGTGGTACTGGGATTCTTTGGAGCCTCCTTCAGAATCACCAAGTTGGTTTTCAACATTTGCGACAAAATTTAAGATAGAGTCATACTGAGCCGAGTATACTGCCTTTGCGGTCTCTCTACTCTTTGCTGATTGTTGCATTGTGGGGCAACAGTTGGCCTTGATATTAGCACCTAATTAACTGCTTGGCGGCGCTCAGGTCGATTTTGGCTCCTTGAGCTGTAAACTGCACTAGACTCCTTCTTGAAAGGTTTCTTCTCTGTACTTGATGAAGCACCCTTCTGTATCTTGCCGCTCTTGATACCGGCTTTAACTCTTTCCCCAATCATAATCAGTTCAGTGAACCCAGATGATGAACTACCGATCAAATGATTGAAATACGGACCAGGCAAAGTCCCAAGAAACATATCCACCAACTCCCTATCAGCCAGAGGGGGTTGTACTCTTCCTTCCAGATCTCTCCACTTTTGAGCGTAGTCCTTAAAACCTTCGCTCGCACCCATAGACATACCCTGAAGTTGGGTACGCGTGGGAGCAAGGTCGGCATTATACTGGTATTGCTTGTAAAAAGCAGCAGCAAGGTCCTCCCAGTTGCAGACATTAGCTCCTTCCAGTTGATATAACCATTCAAGTTGAGTCCCTGACAGACTATCTTGAAAGAAATGAACCCAGAGGTTCCTATCAGCAGAATATGGTTAATTCTTTCTAACATACGAGCAAAGGTGTAGCTTTGGGCAGGAGACCCCATCATACTTAGCAAAGACAGAAGCTTTAAACTTGTGAGGGATCACCACCCCCGATGCTAGTCCCAAATCACCAAAGTCCAAACCGAGAACCTTCTGAACCTCCATGGCACTCAGACGGTCTTCAAGTTGCTTATACCTATCCTCGGCAGGAGGATACTGGTCTTCATCAAAATCAGTGTCATTGTCAGAAACCACGGGCTAGGACCCTTCCTTTCCTCTTGATTCTCTCCTCCTCCAGATGAATGAGACAACTCAACTTCTTGTCTCAACCTGTTTCCAAATCTGTGACCCATATTCAGCAGAACCACCTTCTTCTTCTTCTTCTTCTTCTTCTTCTTCTTCTTCTTCTTCTTCTTCTTGTCCTTCAAGATAAGAGTCTTCAGATCTTGTTGACCTTTGGCTAAGTTCAAGAACATCTCCTGGAACTGAGCATTCTGAGCTTGAAGAGCCTTAATTGCTTGATCAGTAGATGCTTCAGAAGACATATTGTGCTGAAATAAACAATGAAGAAGATAAGAAACCTGTAAGGGTACCTGTAATGAGGTGCATGGGAATGGAATGCGTATGAAATGATTTCAAAGACTTAGGGAGATTCAAATTTGTAAACCAAAATAAAACACACTTTATTAGATTAAAACTTGAAACAATGTTTAACAAATGCCTTTAAGGCGTTACAAAAGAAATACTGAAAAGCAAATCTTAAACTAGAAACAATAAAATACATCAGAATTCCCATGGTCGTTTTCTTTTCGTGCTGACATAATCGTTGATTGTCCTCTCAGTCTCTAGCTACCTTGTAAGCTTCAGGATCTTCCGTTCCTGCACATGATACTTCTCTCTATAGGTATCCCTTTCTTCCCTTAACTGGATCCAAGACCTCTTCAATGCCCCCAAATCAGTAGGCATATGAGGATGGAGGATCGTATAAGGAACCCCTTCTTCATCAGTATGCTTTATAATCACCGGAAAAACAGCTTCATAGGGCATTCCCAACTTTTGAGCACGGGCCCGAACCCGCTAGAGATATGGTTACATCAGGAGAGAAGTCTTCATTCTTAGATCATGTGGATCAGACCTGTTCACCCTATCCCAAGCTCGTATAAATCTGCGGCGATGTCCCTCAACATCCCCCTTGAAGTCAAAGACAATGTCTGGAAGCAGCAGCTCATGAGGACCGTCCCTTCGAGCTCATCCAAACTGTCGTAAGGCCAAACAAGGATTATAGGTTATTCCTCCTCTAATTCCCAACAATGGAACATTAGGGTATTCCCCGCATCGATCAATGACAGCTACCTTTTCCATATCATTAGTACTCCAAAGGATGTCCGTATGAGCAAGGGACATGATTCTGTAAGCCCAACCCATACCTTCCTCATTCTTCAATACAGATTTGGGGAGGTGAGAGATAAACCACCTCGCTAGCAGCGATGTACAACACATGAGAGTTCCTCTTTTCCGAACGGTACAAGTATAAAGAGCATGCAGAATATCACCCAAGAGTGTAGGCACTGGGTTACGGGACATGAAGATCTTGACTGCGTTCACATCGACAAAAGAATCTAAATTTGGGAACAGAACCAAGCCATAGATGAGGAGAGCCAAGATGTCTTCAAATGCTTGAAAATCCAAACTATCCCAGAACTGTTGAGCTTGATCAATCAGAAACTTAGCCAAGAAACCTTTCATCCCACTCCGAGTCTCCCAGTTAGATACTACATCAACCATTGTTAGATGGAGGGCTGAAGCAATATCCTCTGGCCTAGGAGCTATCTCCAAACCTGTAAAGGGTGTCTTCTCTAGAATAGATATGCCAAGTAAATCATAAAACTCCTCCAAAGTAGGGACCAACTGATAGTCCGGGAAGGTGAAACAGTGATGCAACGGGTCAAAGAACTGGAACAACACACTCATCATTTGCTCATCCAACTTGGAAGTGACCAGGCTAAGGAGATGACCATGTCTTCTAACAAAGGAAGAAGTATCAGGAACCTTTGAAACCAACTCTCTAAGATGAGCAGGTATCTGCACGAAGTTGATCCAAATGATATTTCTGCGCATAGAGGCCATGATCTGCAAAATAGAACAAAGATGAATCCCCTCGGTCTTTGAAATGGTTAGTCTAATGCAATATGCATGCGATTTCATGATGCATGATGTCATGAGAAAAACACACCACAGGTATCACAAATAGCAAACATGGTAAGGGCAAACAAGTCACACAATAACCCTTAAATTTCAGGCTAGCATGGAGTTTAGGTACTACCCTCTTGCAGTTTAGTTGGTTCAACCTGTCCTAGTAATAGTAACTGGGTTCTAGAGGTTCTCAATATCACTGACCATCCTCGATCGGTCATAATTCCAGTTTAGCAATCTTTTCTTGCGGCCGGAATCATCGCCAGAGTATGGTCTCAATGAGTATAGCATACTTCTACTTTTCTATGGCCAAGTTGGTCAATTATAGGTTCTAAGGTCAGTTGATGCTTAATGACCCATTAGCAGCCCCATATTCTCCTTGTTCCTCCACAAGGGATATCGGTACCAACTAATGCATCACACCAACGTAGCTACTGCTTCAACCGTATCGGTCTATGCTGTACAGTTCCCTCACAGTCTATTGCTACTTACCTAAAAGGTGTCCCTAGATCCGGGTTAGGATCTATAGTAACTCTGATACAAAGCCAAAAAAGATAAAGCAAACAGATTAAACAATTGAAAACAATATAATGAACTATTACTAAGGTACACCCCACTTATAACTCCCCAGCAGAGTCGCCAGTTCTGTGATACGGTGGCCAGAACCGGGACGTGTTTCCCTTTTTTAAAGGAATTGTTGGTTTGCATTTTGCGTTTGTGTTTGCAAAATGTCGCGGTAAGTAAGAGTTGCCACCTACTTTTATTTTATCCAACAAGGAAAGGAAAAGAGCACAAAAAAATTCCTTTTTCGAGATACTTCTTCCGGGTTATCTACGGGCTCTTAGGTACTTGCTCATCATTTTCAAAATTGTTTTCTTTGTGTTTGCGGGCTTTGAAAAGTTTTTGTTTTAACTTCGATTTAACTCTTGCTTCTGTCTTCAAGAGTGTAATGAAGTGTTTTTGAAAACTTGTTTGTAAAGGAGTGTAAGTGTGAAAAAAGTTTGTTTTGATTGAGCAAGTACTTAAGAATTAATCTACCTACTCAAAAAAAGAATCATTCTGTATTCGTTTCCTTTAGACAGCGCTATCCTACTATTAGTGAGTAGGTAGCACCGTCGTTGGAGTTTGAGGGTCAATTTGAAAAGGGACGTACGGCCACTAAAGCAATGTTAGGACGTCTTAGTAATAACCCTAATGTCTTAGATCAATTATCCGAGGCAACAATATCCTAGGCAACCTTTCCGAGGCAACTTTGATCTTTGGATAAAAGGACGACCACTAAAGCATCCTATACTCAATGACCGTTTACCGAAGGCAACCAAGTGGGAGTGTACTCTAAGAGTGCGCATGTGCGAGTGATTCAATTTCAGATTTATTATCTTTGCACATTTAGGGTTGTCTAACTGTTTTAAAATTAGTCATACATTCTTGTCATGCATCCCTATATCATACATCTAACAGTTAAATATTTGCGAAATTTAAAGTGCGGAATTTAAACTAAGCTATTACAAGGCTTCGGGTATTTACATAGCCAAAAACAAACCCTTTGAAATTAAAGCGATAAATGTAAATAAACGTCCTAATTAAACTATTACAAACTGTAGGCAGTTACATCAATATGATAAATAATAAAAATAAAGCGCGCGATGAAAATTTAGATCGGGAAGAAGTTAGGGTTTTGACCCTTCTATCCTAATTAAAAGAAAAAACTTGTTTTTTTGTTGTTTTTAATATTTTTTAAAGAAAAGAACTTAGGTTTTAAAATTAAATATACAAATTAATTAGTAATTAAATTAATTAATAAAAATAATTACATGACCTATTTTTGGTTTTTGGTTATTTTTAGGAAAAAAAGAAAATATAATTAAATTAGAAATAAAACCTAATTATTCTAATTAATTTTAATTATGTACAAAAAGAATTAAAGTTGTCTAAATTAATGAACCTAATTAAATTAATTAATTTATTGATAAAAATATACCTAAATCTAATTGGTGAAAAATAATATTTTTGTGATTTTTTTGAAAAAAAAGAAAATAATTATTTGGTTAGTAAAATAAATAAATAAATTAATTAAATGAAATATAAAAGAAAAAGAATAAGAAATGGGCCTGAAAAATGGGGGTGCAAGAATTAGAATTTTGGGCCCAATGATTGGAAGTCCACGTTGACTTCTGAGATCCAGCACATTGCCTTGACTGAGGCCCACCATGGTCATCATGTCATAACCATCAGATCTGGCTTCTTGGATTCCTGAATGGTTGGATCTTGAGGCAGTATTATAGGCCTTGGATTTATGTACACATGTGATTGCCTGAAATAAATTAGCAAAAACACAAATGTTGGAGGCAGGGGTCGAACCCCTGACCTCAAGCTTTCTAATGCCTTAAAGCTCGCCTGGCCACCACTGCATCACTTTGCATTTGTTGTACATAATATACATAATAATAATAATAATAATATATGAAACAAGCAAAGCAATAAAATTTTTGCGCGAAAATTCAAATGGACGAATTAGATTGAGCCACGCCATCATCCCTGTCCTCTCTCCGTGGCTAAAAGGTTTGAAAACCTTTACCTATGGACAACGTCCGTCGCTACAGCCCTGCAATTTCTCAAAATCAAATACAAGCGATATAAATGACCACCAAGGCCATGAATGGACTCGTCTGGTTTTGCTGAGCAAGGTGGTGGCCCTTTCATGGCCCAATTTTGCTCGTACGCAGAAATCCCAAATTGAGCTTGTAAACCCTAATAATGGTGAAACTTCATACAAGCCATGAAAATGCAATTAAAGAATACAGAGAGCTTGCAAACATGATTGTGATCAAGAATGTACAATTATTTTATGTTATATGTGCAAGAATAGTGCTATTCAATTTAAAAAAAAAAGCTATGTCGTGGGCGACTTACAGTGAGATGTAGGGGCTGGAAACGCTTGCTTTGGACTGCTTTGGCTTGCTGACACTCCCAGGAATCGATTGGGATAGGCAAAGAGTCTTGTATTGGCCTCTAAGTACAAATTCAATTCACCACTTTTTCTTGATTTTTCCAAGTTTGATTCTTGTTCATGCGCCTCCTTCTAACCTAGCTTTGGGTCCGCACGCACTCTATATGTATTGAGGAGTGAATTAGGTTTGAAAACCTGGCCTCAATCTTCTTCCATTATTGAGTTTGATCTTGATTTGATTCACCTTAAAATCTTTCCAAAAATGGCCTAAATCCAATCTTTTTGTACACACAATGCCTTGATACGAATTTGAATACTTGCTAGCTGTAACTTAAAACCTGAAACAGGCACAAAATCTTTTGTTTTCAATATTTTGGATTTTATATGATTTGTTTTGATTTAAATTGAATTAATTCAAATAAAAAATCAAAATAAAAAATAAAAATATGATAAGGACAAGTGGCAAGGGCTAGAGCTCATGGACTATGATGCCAACTCAAAACAAGTGAAAAAGATTGGGCCCATTTGGCAAAAATTGAAGTTTTAGGGATAGTTGACTTTTGGCAATTTTGCAAAAAGGGTCAACTTCACCAATGCATAACTTCCTCAATTTTAACTCTTTGGAGGTGTTATTGGACTTTTTAGAAATCTTGAGATGTCCTCTAATCAACCCTTTTTGTATCAGCTCAATTTGATATTCCATTCTCATGTATGAAGCTTTGACAAAAAAGGTGTTTTTGTTCACTTTCCAAAATGACCTATAATGTCCAAATTCATAACTTCTTGTGAGTGCATATTTTAAACTTGGGATCTGAATATGTATTGTAGGGAATTTCATCCTATTCAATATGAGCTTTGGATGGGTCATTTCTCATAAAGTATGAGAAAGTTATGCTTGGTCAAAGTTGAGTTGACTTTTCCTGCAAAACCCTAATTTAACAACTTTTGAGTCTTGATGAATTATGAGCAATCCTTGATGAATAATGATCAACCCTTTATAAAATGATGAAATATCCTTAAAAATAAGAATGTTGACCAAAAATCTTGAAGTTTGACTGTATGTGGGCCACAATTGACTTTTGCCCTAGCATAGCCGATTTTCAGGCCTTTGAGCAATTGACTGAGCAAACTTCCTCTGCAAGGCTTGAAACTTGACATGGATGATTTTGATAACATATTAAGACATTGGTGAGCATTTGGGATCCCTTGGACTCAAGTGTATTGATGCAACATGAAACCCGAATTTGAGGTAGACTGCCTTAGGAGGGAGCTTGTCTGGCCAACCCTTGGACTACCTTGAGCAACTTGGGGATCCTTCTTGAAATGTTTTGAGAAATATTGGAGGGAAAATTTTGGGGTACAACACATGGTATCCCGAATGGATGTAGACCTGTATTGTGAGTGTGAGTGTGTGTAAGGGTATAACTATCTTTGAAAGAAATGAAAATGTAAAAAGAAAAACAATGAGCACAAAGTTTGTATGCAAAAAGTCCATGATTCATTGATGTCATATGGAAATGAGATAATAAGCCTTACAAATGGACCATTGTGCCTCGGGTAAGACACAAGGTTTTAAGAGTCTGAACTGTTTTAATATTACAGATCCAACAAAATGTAAAGACAAATTACTGTGGGATAAAAGTGTTCGCGACAAAATCTCTAGCCTCCCAGTTGCTGAGCCCTCCACTGACAGTTTGGAATATCCAATCCTCCAGGTTGCATCCATCTTCATCATCCTCTACCGCGTTGACCTCACGGTTGCTGATCTTCAGGGATGGTCCTCCAGCACGAGCGCGACGTACAATCTTCTGAGCACCTGAAGTAAAACCTATGCCAAACTTGTCAGACTTGTATGGGATATCTGGGAGTTGTCCCCAAATAATGCACCCCCTTCTTCTATCACTGCTTTTGCATCCTTCAAATATGACATCCTAAGCGGAGGCCTTGTGATCTTGGGAACAATTTTGGTCACTGCCACATCTTGCGGGACTTCTTAAAAGTGTTGGAATGGAGTTTCAATAAATTCGCCATCTAATTCCACATATCTGAAGGAATTGAGATGGCTGATCATATACTCTTCTTCTCCATGAACGGTGATAATTTTCCCTTGAATTGGATATTTCAGCATTTGGTGCAACATAGAAGTAACAACGCCAACATTGTGAATCCATGGTCGGCCTAGCAAGCAGGAATATGAAGGACGGATATCCATTACATAAAAAGTTGAATCAAATGTTTGGGTTCCAACCTTTATGGGGATATCCACTTCCCCGTGCACCATCCTTTTTGAGCCATCAAAGGCCCTTACCACTATGTTACTTGGCTTCAACGTCAATCCCTCACAGTCAAGCATATCAAGAGCTTTTTTAGGCAATACATTCAGAGATGAGCTAGTGTCCACCAAAACATGAGCCAGGGTTGTGCCCCTACATTCAACTGAGACATGCAATGCCTCAGTATGCTTCCTTCCTCTTGGCGTTAAATCAGCATCCAAAAAACCTAGACTATTATCTGCGGTCAAGCTGGCTACGCAGTCTTGGAACTGATCGGCAGATGTTTCTTGGGGTACATGTGCAGTTTTCAGGAATTTTACCAAGGCTTTTGCATGCGCCTCAGAACATAGTAGTAAAGCCAGCATGGAAATTTTAAATGGAGTTTGCCCCAGTTGTTCAACTACATCGTAGTCGCTTCTTTTTATGATCTTTAGAATTTCCTCCATCTCTCTTCGGGAGGTCTCATGGATAGCCAATGATTGTGCCTTCGTTCGGACAGGCTCAATCCGAATACTTTTACCTCGAGTCTCGGTTAACTTGGCAGCAGGAATGTCAGTAGGAGTGATAGTAGGGATTGTAACAGCTTTGTCAGCTGGAGTATTGGCGGAGATGATTGTAGGACTGGGAATAGCCTTTGGAGGAGCAACAACAACATGAATGATTACGGGTCTAGAAATAGCTTTTGGAGGAGCTATCTCTAGAGAGAAAACCCTTCCGCTTCGAGTGATCTTGCTTGTTCTGACGATATTACTGATATCAGAGTCAACTTTCTCAGAACTTGAATCTTTGGTATCTGGCCAATCTTGCTTGATACCGTGGTAGTAGACATCCCCTCCATAATTCTATGGTATGGTTTTGTCTGACGAATACGGGACTGGTCGAGGCATTGTAATTATCAAAGGAGCTGCTTTTGGAACTGATGTAATTCTAACGGGTCTTTTGGTGGAGACCCTGGAAGAATTGGCGGAAATGGTAATGATAGAAACATCATTAAAAGGAAAAGGTGGAACAAAAGTCTTTTCAAACAAAATTTCCTTGTTATCTATTAGGCATTGAACGCATGCTCTCAACAAAGGACAACTGGTTGGTGAGGACAAACATAAATGGCAGCTTTCATCACAACCTGGGAATACACTGGCATTTAATAAATTCTCTTTGATACTCAGGAGGATTTTTTGGAGCTTCTTTCAAAGTCACTAGGTTGGATCTTAACAGATGTGGCAATACTTGAGATAAGGTCATATTAATTCTGGTGAATTGTCTGACTGGTCTTTCCATTCTTGGTTGGTTGTTTCTTTGTTGATCAGGCGTAGGCCTAGGAATCATAACAGCCCCCACCATTGGGCGGCGTTCGGCCCTATCTTGATTTATCTGAGGATAAACAACAACCACTTCTTTCTTGCCGACAAATGGCTTCCTTATAGCAACAGAGGATGTATCTTTTTGAATCTTTCCACTTTTTATCCCGACTTCTACCCTCTCTCCGGTCAATATTAGTTCAGTAAAACCTGTCGATGAACTTCCAATTAGGTGATTGAAGAAGGGACCAGACAAGGTGCACAAAAATATATCAACTAACTCTCTTTCAGATAGGGGAGGTTGAACCCTTCCAGCCAAGTCTCCATTTTTGGGCATAGTCCTTGAAGCCATCACTTGAAACCATGGCCATACTCTGGAGTTAAGTACGGGTAGGCGCAAGATCAACGTTGTATTGGTATTGTTTGTAAAAGGCTGCAGTAAGATCTTCCCAGTTATGAACATTGGCTCTTTCTAACTGATAAAACCAATCAAGTTGAGTTCTAGACAGAATGTCTTGGAAGAAGTGTACCCATAAATCTTTGTCAGCGGTATGGGGCTGGATTTTCCTCACATAGGACCGGAGATTCATTTTTGGGCATGAGACTCCGTCATACTTGGCGAACACGGGTTCTTTGAATTTTGGAGGAATGACAATCCCCGATACTAAACCCAATTCCTCAAAGTCCAATCCAGGCACTTTTTGGATTTCCATTGCGCTCAACCGCTCTTCTAGATGCTTATACTTGTCATCAGCTGGAGGGTATTGTTCTTCAGAATAGTCTTCTTCTTCCTCTTCCTCTCCTGATTCTGACTGGACAACTGTTTCCTTGCCCTTCCCATCTTGGAACCTTCTTCCCATGTTTAGAACTCCGGTTATCTTCTTTGTCTTCTTTTTCTTCTCCTCATCCAACAAGGTCTTCAACTATTCTTATCCTTTAGCTAGGGTCATGAATAATTGTTGAAATAGTGCATTCTGAGCTTGAAGGTCTTTCACTGTTTGCTCGAGATCCATCTTACTGAAATAAACAGTAGAGAGATGAGGAGACTTGTTGCAAGAAACCTGCTTATGTTATGATGAATGGTAAATGCATATGCAATGTTTTCAAGGATTTTAATATTCAAATTTGTTTTAGACAAAAAGGAAACACACGTCATATTAATAGATTAAAGTTTGAGTACATCAATTCCTTCTTGAGCAAAATAATGTAAAAACTCTAAGATAAAAAGGTAGTACGCATCCTCTTTGGTGCAATATAAGCATTCAGAGTTTGCTCCTCATGAAGTAGCCTAGTAAGTTCCAAAACCTTCTTCTCACTTGTGTAGGATTGGGCTTCGAAAGTATCTTGCTCCCCCCTTGAGTTGTATCCAATCCCTTTGTAGGTCTTCAAGAGAGGTGGGCATGTCAGGATGTAGGATAGTGTATGGAACATCTCCTTCCATAGCAGGCTCAATGATTATCGGGATAATGGAGGGGTAAGGCATCATAAGACTCTGAGCACGAGTTCATACTCATTTGAGGTAAGGCTCAAGAGGGATGGAATTCTTGTTCCCCAACGTCTTGCTATCTACCTTGTTTAACATCCTCCAAGCTCAGATAAATCTCTGGCAAAGACCTTGATCGTCGTTGTCGTAGTCAAATACCAAATCTTGAATCAGCATCTCGTGCGGGCCATCCCTTCGGGCATAACCAAACTGTCTTAAAGCTAAGGAGGGGTTATAGGTGATTCCTCCCCTAATTCCAAGTAAAGGGACATTAGGAAATTCTCCACAATGGTCGACAATAGTAACATTCTCTATGGATCGGGAGCACCAATGAATGTCTGAATGTTTGAGCGTCATCAACCTTTGTGACCACCTTGAACCTTGCTCATTCTTTAATACAGATTGGGGAAGATGTGAAATAAACCATCTTGCCAAGAGAGGAGTGCAACACATAAGGACACCTCTTTTCCTCATTGTGCGAGTGTTAAAAGAGTGTAGGATATCTCCTAGTAATGTAGGCACCTGTTTGCGGGATATGAAGATTTTAACGGTGTTCACATCTATGAGTTGGTTAGGATTTGGAAACAAAACCATTCCATAGATGAGGAGAGCCACAATTTCCCCAAAGGCTTGCAAATCCAAGAAATTCCAACATTTTTGGGCTTTCTCGAATAAGAACTTTACTAAGAAACCTTTGACATGATTCCTTGTTTCCCAATGAGTTATGACATCAGAGGAGTGCAAGTGTAGAGCTTGAGCAATCTCTTCTGGCTTTGGGTCTCTTTCCGTACCGTTGAAAGGTAGTTGATTGAGAACGGGAATCCTCGAGTCGAGAGAATTCTTCCAAAGTAGGCACAAGTTGATAGTCGGGAAATGTGAAGTAATGGTGTAAAGGATCAAAGAACTGAAAGAGCACCTTCATCATGTCCTCATCTGTGTTGGAGGTGACCAAGTTGAGTAGGCGACCATGTATCTCGGTGAGTGGAGAGTTTTTAGGAATCCTTGAAGCTAGTTCCTTAAGTTGTAGAGGGATCCTTACAAGGTTGACTTGAATAGTTTTCCTGCGAAGTGAATCCATATCCTACAAAACAAGAACAAAGATGAATCCCAAAAATCCTTGAAATGGTTAGTGTATGGTGTTATGATGTTTATGATGTTATGTACAAGTATGTATATACAAACAAAGCAAATAAGTCTTTAGGTTTAGGCTTGCATGGAGTTTATAGGTAAGTACCCTCTTGAAGTTTAGTTGGCTCAAACCTGTCCTAGTAATAGTAACCAGGTTCTAAGGGGCTCAATATCACTGGCTTATTTCCTTGGTCATTGTTTCAGCACAAGCCTCTTTAATGGCGACCGGAATATCCCAAGAAACCAAACCTCAATAAGTGTAGTATCGAGTATCTACCAACTTCAGACTGCACCAAAGCCGATCATCTCATTACATCCTAATGGCCAAGTTGGTCAAGTAAAGGTTCTAGAAGTTCATTAGTTCTTTATGACATCACTCAGCGGCCCCGTATTCTCTTTGATTAACTCAAAGGCTACGGGTACCCACAAATATGTCGCATTAATGTAGCTATTGCTTAGACCATGTCGGTATACCCTGCACAGTTTCCACAACGTATTGCTACTTACCTATAAGGTATTCCAAATCCGGGTAGAGGATTCAAACCCAATCAAAGAACCATAACGTAAAGCATACAAGTCAAACAATGTAAGCAAGTAAATGTGATCTAGCCCTAAGGTAACCCCACTTTTAGAATTTTCCCCAGCAGAGTCGCCAATTCCGTGATACGGTGGGAGAACTGACTTGAGGGTTTTGCGTTTGATTGCAAATGTTGCGGTTAGCAAGAGTTGCCACCTACTTTTATTTTATCCAAAAGGAAAGGTGAAAAAGCACATGAAAGACCTTTGAGATTGTTTCTTGAGTTCGGGGGGGGGGTAGATTATGAAAAGGGAAGGTATTAGCACCCTTTTCATCCATGGTTTTCCATGGGCTCTTAGTTACTTGCTAGATCACTTGCTTTTGTTTGAAATTGTGCTTTGTGTGGTTTTTGAAAGTATTTTGTAAAGAGGTCATTGTTTAGGCAATCTTTGTAATGATTCTTGTTTGTAAGAATGTATACAAAGATGTTAATCTTTTGAAAATGTTTTAAATTTTGTAAGATGCTTGAAAGTGTATGTGTTTATTTTTAAAATAGCAAGGATGTTTGTTTTGAAATGGAGCAAGTATTTAGGATCAACCTATCTACTCAAATGTCTTTCTTATTCATTTTCTTTTCCTTTGACATTGTTGTCTTACCATTGATTTGGTAAGCAACTCTATCTTTGGATGTAAACGGGACGGCCGTGGGTCATCGTATAACCATGATTAGCAATGTTGCAAGGTATCTTAGCATTCTTTTTGAGGGACTAAGATCATTTGTAAGGCAACTCAGATAGCGTCATCGAGGGACTATGATCTCGCATTTGCTTGTTTTTGCTAAGATACCTCACATGCGTAATATGGTCATTTTGTATAAGGCAACCAAGTGGAATAATCCCAGGGGTGCTTGTGTGCAAGTGTATTGTTTTTATGCTTGTTTTTTGTCTTGAGTTAGGGTTTTCTAAGTGTTGATTTTAGTCTTTCCATACAAACCCTAATTACTAACATGTTATATAAAAGCGATAAATTGCAAAATTTAAAGTTACTACGCTGTTACAACATTTGTGGGTATACAAATTGAATGGGGATTGCAAGAATTTAAACCCTAATTAGTCTATTACAACCATATTAAATTGGTACAAAATATACAAGGAATTAAATAAATATAAAGCATAAAAATGAATAAATGTACAAGGATGCAAAATATAAAGAAAATGAATTTTGTTTGGTTTTTATGAAAGAAAAGATTTTGAGTGAAACCCTAATTCTAAAAATTAATCAAAAGAAAATAAGTTTAAGATAAATATTTTTGGTATTTTCATCTTAAAATATAATTATAGTATTATAAAATATTTTTAGTCTTTTTTACATCAAAAATAATGTATTTAAATTAATGTGAAAGAAAATTACTAATAACCTAATTTTATTTTTTTACAAGATAATAAGTAAAAAATAAATAAAGTATAATTAATAAAAATATTTTTTTTGTGGAGAAATAAAATAAAATAAGTCAAAATATAAATATATCATTTTTGTATTTTATGATTTTTTTAGTATTCAGAAAATATATTTAAGAAAAGAAAAATGAAATAAATGAATAAATAAAATAATTTGGGCCAGGGGGTGCCAAGAATTAATATAGAGGTCAGCTAGCAAACACAAAAATAAGCCAGGCCCAAAGGGCCCAACGCTTGCCAAACAAAAAAGTCAGAATTGTAAAAATATGAAAAAATGAAAAGGGTACCACTGGGGCTCGAACCTAGGTCCCATAGGTTACAGGCGTGCGCTTCTACCACTGGGGTGGCTATACATCTGTTAATACAAATGAAACAATAAATATGTAAGGCAAAATATGTTCTGAAGACTTCATCTTCAACCTCCATCCAGACCAACTGTAACTTGCTTATTTCTCATCAAAAATGAAAACTGTAAACATGAAACTTGTAGCAAATTTTCTCACGATTCTAGAAATGTAAAGTATTAAAACTATAGATCAAAGATAAGCAAGAATTTTAGTGGCCCTAATCTGAACCCTAAAAATTTCAGAAATTTCAGTTTCAAAATTCTCTAAGCTCAAGCAAAATTAATGGAAACTAAGGACATGGTTAGCTTCAAGGCAATGATATCTACACGTTTTATTCACAAATAAACTATTGATGATGCCTGTATGAAGAGTTCTAAGTTGAGAAAACTTACCTCAAAACTGGAAATCGTGTTTTGAGTTTGAGCTTGTTTCAAGGTGCTACAATGATCAAGTTAGCTTCCTTGAGGTCCTAGGAAGCTAATGCAATGATTAGCTTGAATAATGGATGGCTGAAATGGTCTGGAGAAGTCAAGTTGCAGACTCTGTTGTGTGGTTATGGAAGTTATGGTAAATGGTGTTACAGTTCTGGAATAAGGATAGGGATGAGTTGTATTTGATGTAAGGAAGCTTTAGAAACTAAAAGGCCAAGAAATGCACGAGGGAAATGGGAGTTTGGTGTTCAAGGTCAGAAACTGTGCAACAATGGAGTTTTTATGCAATTTCTGTTTTGAGAGAGTTTTGGTGTATTTCAGGGTGCTCAAGCTCGTCCTCTAGCTCACAAATAGTGACTCTATTTATAAGCAACAAGTTTGTAGTGCTCTAGTTGATCAGAATTCAAATTTACATGTTTATGCATAACATGTGATTTTTTTGAGAAATTCAAGTTTCCATGCTTTGTACTTGGTTCATAGAGTTGTTAACCACTTTAAATACAATGCTTCTTACTTTGTGGATGGAGTGTAATCAAGTAAAATAAGTTGGGAGCTCAAGAAGCTGACTTTGTGCATAAAGCTTGCTTTACAAGGATGGATATGTTACTTTCTCCCTAAAATGGAAAATTGATTTTGATAAAGCTTGAAACACTTGGTTAAGGGCATAATCAATTGTGTAAACCATTAATTATGGAGTGAAAAATAAGTTTGAGGCATGCAAAGTGAGGAGTATGCAGCATGGCTATGGATTTGGTTCATGTGTTAATAAAAAATGGCTTGTAATTCAAGTGACAAAACCCTAACTTCATCTCTTCGATTCTCCCTACTCAAGAATGATCTTAAGGAGTTCTTGGACATTTTAGAAATCTTGCAATGTGCTCAACAACCCATATTTTAATTTCTTTTGAAGATTCCCCTTGGAACTTTATGAAAAAAGTGCCATGAAGTTAGGTTAAAATCCTGGCCAAATTAGGGCAAAAATTCACTGTGTTTAGTTTCATGACCCTATGTTCATAAAATTATAAGTTGAGATCCAAGCATTTTTGGAAGGAGTTATGTAAAGAAAAGTTGTAGATTCCATGGAGATCTGCAACTTTCATGTTGGAAGTTTATCTTGAATCATCTTGTATCATGGTGAAAATTTGGCTCAAAGTTATGAAAAAACATGAATTTTCAACATAGAAAATTTTCTAAGTTTAGAAATTTTGACTTTTCAAAATGAAATCTTGACTTTTTAATTTATTGATGAATAAGTTTCATATTTTGACATGTTTTGATGAATTGTGATCTTTTGCACTTGAATTTGACCAAAAGGTCAAAGTTTGACTTTTCAGTATGCAGTTGACTTTTGATCAGTTGACTGCAAAATTCATCTGTCAATCCAGTGGACTTGCAATGTTTTGAACCATGTCATTAGGTAAAAATTATGCAATTGGACTCTTAAGATCATGCCTTAAACCAATTGATCATTTTCTAGGTCAAAAACTAGAAATTGCCCTTTCCCAGTCAAAACTCTAATTTTGACCATTTTGCCCTCTTGGAGATTTGATCAAATTCCTTGAGGAGTTGTGGTCCAAACTTGATCAAATGATACATATGACTTTAAAATGTTGATGCAGATCAAAAATTATGAAGTTTGACTGTAAATTGTCCATGGTTGACTTTTCGCCCAATACAGTTGACTTTTAGGTCAACTGCTCAATTGACTGAGCAAAATTGTGATCCAAGGCTTGAAACTTGACATGTGTAATCTTGGGGGTCCATAATGATTAATGAAAGTCATATGGGGCATTGGAAGTCCAAAAATCCTTGTGCAAACTCAAACCCTAATTTTGGTCATCAGTGCCTAAGAAGGTGTCTTGAGCTGATCAAACCCTAGTGCAGTCTTGAGCCCAAGGAGGTCTTGTGAGCAAATTATTGATTAGTGAGAGGGAAAATTTTGTGGTACAACAGCGAGCTTCTCGAAGATGTACTTGATTGGATCCATCTTAGATATCAACAAAGTAGTATGGGTCAACATATACTGTCTCAGTCGGCGAGCAGCCTATGCCAAAACGTAGCAAGTTTTCTCGAGCAGTGAGTATCTTGTCTCACAGTAGGTAAACTTTTTGATAAGGTAGTATATTGCATGCTCTTTTCGACCAGACTCGTCATGCTGACCCAGCACACACCCCATTGAATTGTCTAACACTGTTAAGTACATTATCAAAGGTCTTCCTTCAATCGGAGGCATCAAAATTGGTGGTTCTTGAAGGTATTCCTTGATTCTTTCGAAGGTAGTCTGGCATTCGTCATTCCATTTTACCACTTGATCTTTCTTTAGGAGCTTGAAGATTCACTCACAAGTAGCCGTTAAATGGGAAATGAACCTGGCAATGTAATTTAGTCGTCCCAAGAAGCCTCTGACCTCCTTCTCAGTGTGAGGAGCCGACATCTCTTGTATAACCTTCACCTTTGCAGGGTTTACCTGAATGCCCTTGTCACTGACAATGAAACCTAGTAGTTTATCAGACCTTACCCCTAAGGTGCACTTGTTTGGATTCAACCTTAGCTTGTATGTCTTCAACCTATCAAACGACTTTTGTAAATGATCAAGGCGCTCTTCCTCAGTTTGAGATCTGGCTATCATGTTATCCACATATACCTCTATCTCATGGTGAATCATGTCATGAAACAAGGAGACCATGGCTCGCTGATAGGTTGCCCCAATATTCTTTAATCCAAACGGCATCACTTTGTAGCAGAAAGTTCCCCATTGCATGATGAAGGTTGTCTTCTCCATATCTTCGGGTGCCATCTTAATCTGATTATAACCATAGAAACCATCCATGAAGGAGAAGATCTTGTGCTGCATGGTGTTGTCAACCAGGACGTCAATATGGGGGGCAGAAAGTCATCTTTGGGGCTCACCCTATTCAAATCTCTGTAGTCCATACACATTCGTACCTTACCGTCTTTTTTAGGCACCGACACCACGTTGGAAACCCATTGGAGATAAGAGGTGACAACTAAGAACCCAGTGTTGAACTGCTTCATAACCTCTGCTTTGATCTTCTCTGACATTTCAGGGTGCATGCGACAGACCTTCTGCTTTACCGGAGGGTAATCTTCTTTAGTTGGCAGTTGGTGAACCACAATATCTGTATCCAATCCTGGCATGTCTTCATATGACCAGGCAAAGATCTCGACATAGTCATGCAATATTTATATCAACCTCTATTTGACATTAAGCTCCAGATTTGTGCCGATATTGACTTCTTTTTTGTCTACCTTTGTGCCTAAGTTTATTGTCTCAACTGGTACTTCATGAGGCTGTATAACCCTCTCTTCCTGCTGTAACAGTTTATCAAGTTCTCCAGGTACCTCACAATCTTCCTTATCTTCGTCCTCGACTTGGTTGATTGGATTTTTGAAGTTATAACTGGAAATAGCAGAACTGTTATCAATGGGATTCAAAATGGATATGGATCTGCAGTTTGTTGTATAGGCAAAGTAAAAAGCAGGAAAGAAAAATAGAGAGTGCAAAATTTGTATGCATAAACGTCCAATTCTTTATTAATGCCATATGAAAGTGAAACATGATAACCCTCACAAATAAACTGATGTGCCCCGGGTAAGACACATGGTCATAAAGTTATATTGTTCATTACATATCCAAAAAACAAGAAAGACAATTACTTCTGAACAAAAGTAATCGGTTTTAAATCCTTTTCCGTCCAGTTAATGGGTCCACCAATGGTAGTAGGGAAGATCCAGCTGTCCATGTCATTGTCACCGTCTTCGTCTTCTACAGCGTTGACCCCGTGATTACTGATGCATAGGGGAGGTCTTCCAGCACGAGCACATCGAATAGCCCTTTGAGCCCCTAAATAGAAACCCAAACCAAATTTATCAGACTTGTACGAAATATCAGGGAGTTGACCCCAGATGGTAGACCCACTATTGTACCCCAAAATTTTCCCTCCCATATTCTTCAAAGTTTGTCAAGAATCATCTTCAAATGGTTCAAGATTGCTCAAGGATTGCACAGTCAAATCACCTCCTAAGACAGCTGAAATTAGGGTTTTGGTTCTTTCAAAGAATTTGGGGTTTCCAATGGTTCAATAAAGTCTCAAGGGCCTATATACATCCTCAAGCACCTACATGCCAAGTTGCAAGACTCACAGTGTCAATTTGCACAGTCAAAAGCTCCATTTGATCTACAGTCAACTGCAAGGGCAAAATGGTCATTTTATAGTCACAAGTCAAAATTTTTGGTCAACATCTTATTTTGAGTTCACAATCATAATTTGATCAAATCTTGATCATGATTCCACAAGCATAGCTCAAAAATCATCAAGATGCAAAAAGTTACTATTTTTGGACAGTAGAAAAGTCAACTGTATCTTGACCAGGGCATAACTTTTTCATGGTTCATCAGAAAAATCCCATCCAATGCTCATTTTGAAGAGGATGATATTTCCTACAATCCATCTTCACATTCCAAGTCCTAGAAATGCTCTCATAAAAAGTTATCAATTTCTACATTATAGGTCAAATTCAAAAGTCAACAAAAATGCACTTTAAGTCAAAGACATGGGACCAAAGGCATTGGTTATAGGACTTCAAGACCTTTCCAAAATGTCCAAGAACATGTTCATATGATCAAAATTGAGCAAGATATGCATTGGAGAAGTTGGGAAATTTTTGTGAATTTGCAAAAGTCAACTTTGCTCAAAACACCTTATTTTTGCTAATGGGCCTCAAATTTCTTCTTGAAACTTCATCCATGGCCTATGCACGACCCATCAAGCTTAATTGAATTTATTTTCTTATTTTTATTGATTAATTGGATTTTTTTATTAATATTAATTCATTTAATTAATTTAAATTGTAGGAAAATACAAGATTTGATTTTTTTCAATCTTTTTGTGAAGCAAATATGGTCAAGATATGCTGGAAATTTCGTGTGCAAATCAAAGATGCAAAAATCTCCAAGTTTGGCAACCTTTTCCAATCATGAAAATGCAAAAAGATTTGATTTTCAATCAAAGATCAAATCATCAATTCAATGGATTTTTGTTCAAGATCTTGACCTAATTCCATTCCTCTATATATATGCAAGCAAACCCTAATGCCATACACGTGAGAAAGCTGCAGAAAAGAGGCCATAGCATATTGAAAAATTCCAAGAAAAACTCAAAACTGATTTCTATATTCCAGGGCGATTCAAAGGTTTTTGTTGATTCTAATACCTTGCAGGAGTTCCCAGGAGTGTGTGGCAATCAAATTCAAGCCTTGAAGCTCAAAGAATCACCCTATACAGAGTCACGGTTTACAGCTTTTATTCACAATCGTATATCGTGATTCATGCATCTTTAATATGTTTTCATGATCGTTTTGTGTTGCTAGGGACTGTACAAAGCTAATGGTATAGTTTAATTGCATTGAAACGCCATAAATCAAAAGTTGCCATGATCAGTTTCTAGGGTTCTTAAGCTGTGAATTTGGGGCTTTGCAATCCAGGCAAAATTAGGACTCCTAAGGCATATATGGTTGAAATCCTGAGAACAAGACGAACCTGACCAAACCCTCGCGAAACATTTATATAAGCCACAGTTCTATTCGCTATTTTTTGCCACACTATTTAGTGGGGGTTAAAAACCCCCACTATCTGTTTATGTTTTGCAGGAACAAATGAAGAAGACGATGACGCGTTGATACGTTATTGGTCCTTTTAAAATCCGTGCGCTTTTTTATTCTTTTCAGGCACCTTTATTTGTTTGTTAATATATTGATTATTTATTACCCTAATAACAACTAAGGCAAGTTGGTGGAGTGGTTGATACGTGTGCATATGAACACTGGGACCTGGGTTCGAATCCCAGGTCCCCCAAAATATTTGTTTCTATTTTTCTTCATATAATTACATGCAGGCTTCAGGAGGTGGTCTACCATGTACCTCAAATATCCACGCGCCAAGTGTCTTCCAGCTCACATCTAATGGCCATGAGATGATGATCATCATACTCCCAGTCAACACATGCATGGATAATCAAGAAAGTCAAACGTGGTTGGAGTTAATGGGCCTGAGAATTTCCAAACATACCTCCATATTGGGCCAGCACCCCCCCTTGGTTTATTCTTCTTTTAATTCTTTTTTCTTCTTTATTTAACTATTTTACTAATTATTATTATTATTATTATTATTTAATTAACCAAATTAACTTTTTTTTTCATAATAAATTCAGAAAAACTAAAATATAATATTTTTATTATTATTATTTATTAAATTCACCCTTAATTTATTTTTGTAAATAAATGCTAATAAATTAACTTAGTTAATTAGATTAATTTTAACTTTTTCTCAATAATTTAAAATCAACATAGAATTAAGGTTTCTTTTGACAATTTTAATCCTTTTGATTTTATTTCCTTAAAACATTAAAAAACCAAAAATATTTCTTTTATTAATTAATTAGTTTTAGGTTTAATTTAATTAATTGCAAAATAATAACAAACTTTCTCCTGTCTCAAATAAGGGTCAAAACCCTAAAAAACATTCTGATTCAATTCTTTTTGCGCATATTATTTTTGATCATATTTCTGTAATTGCTCCGAGGATGTAATAGCTTTAATTAGGCCTTTTTTATCGCTTTCTTTAATTTT
Source organism: Vicia faba (assembly GCA_948472305.1). NCBI lineage: Eukaryota > Viridiplantae > Streptophyta > Magnoliopsida > Fabales > Fabaceae > Vicia > Vicia faba. The sequence goes on from OX451735.1 coordinate 1,544,558,393, forward strand.
CCGCAATTTACTTTTCAAGGGTTTGTTTTTGGCGATGTAAATACCTGACGCCTTGTAATAGTTTAGATTTATTTTCCGCACTATTAACTGTTAGATATATGTTAACTAGGCTATGCATGATAAGACTTCTCTGAAAATAAAATTAATCGTAGCTTACCTTAACATGTACAAAGATAACATAATTAAAACTTGACACAGTCGCACATGCCACTCCTAGGGTACGCCTCACTTGGTTGCCTCGACGTGGTCATTGAGTATAGGGTGTTTTAGAGGTCGCCCTCTTGTCTAAAGATCCAAGTTGCCTCGAAACGGTTGCCTCGATAAAAAACGATCTAAGACATTAGGGTTACCGCTAAGGCGTCCTACTATTGCTTTAGTGACCACATGTCCCTATAATCGAATTGACCCGAAACTCCAACGACGGTGCTACCTACTTCTCAATAGTGGGATAGTACTGTCTAAAGGACATTTACACAGCTTAATTTCTTTTGAGTAGGTAGAGGTTCTTAGATACTTGCTCTTTCAAAACAAAAATACTTTTCGCACTTACACTTTCAAACAAAAGTTTTCAAACAAACACTTCATACACTCTTGAGGACTGATACAAGAGTCAAATCGAAGTTTTCAAACGAACTTTTTCAAAACCCACAAACACAAGAAAAGCAAAACATTTTTGAAAACATAGTGAGCAAGTACCTAAGAGCCCGTGGATAACCACAGATAGAAAGGATGCTAACACCTTCCCTTTCTATAATCTACCTCCCGAACCGAGAAACATCTCGAAAAGGAATTTTGCTGTGCTTTTGTCCTTTCCTTGTTAGAGAAAATAAAAGACGGTGGCGACTCTTGCTTACCGCGACATTTCGCGAACCAGCATTCCAAAACAGTCAGTTCTATTTCCACCGATCACATCCACCTTCTTCGACAACCGCTTTTGCATCCTTGAGAGAGGCCATCTTCGAGGGAGGTCTGGTGATATTCGGCACATTGGTAACAGTTTCATTTGCAGCCAGAGTTTGAGATGCCTCTTCGAAATTTTGGCACGGAGTCTCGATGAACTCACCATCCATTTCCACATATCTGAAGGAATTCAGGTGACTGACCATGTATTCTTCTTCGCCGCGTACAGTGACAATTCTCGCTTTGACCGAGTATTTCATCATCTGATGCAGAATGGACGTCACAGCTCCAGCCACATGTATCTAAGGGCGGCCCAACAAATAAGAATAAGATGGTCTGATATCCATCACGTAGAAGGTAAAGCCGAAAGTCTGAGAACCAACCTTGATGGGGATGTCCACCTCCCCGCGCACCATTCTCTTTGATCTGTCAAAAGCCCTCACTATAACATTGTTGGGTTTCAAAGTCAAGCCTTCACAGTCAGTCTATCTAGAGCATTCTTAGGTAGCACATTTAACGAAGAACCAGTATCTACAAGGACATGGGCCAAAGTGGTGCCCTTGCATTCGACAGAGACATGCAACGTGTGATACGGTGGGAAGAACTAACTGTTTTTTGGAATGCTGTTTGTGTTTTGCGTTTGTTTTCGCAAAATGTCGCGGTAAGCAAGAGTCGCCACCGACTTTTATTTTATCCAACAAGGAAAGGGAAAAAGCACAGAAAAATTCCTTTTTCGAGATATTTCTGAGTACGGGGGGTAGATTTATAGAAAGGGAAGGTATTAGCACCCTTTCTATCTGTGGTTATCCACGGGCTCTTAGGTACTTGCTCAATTGTTTTCAAAATTGTTTTTCTTTGTGCTTGTGGGTTTGAAAAAGTTTTTGTTTGAAACTTCGATTTAACTCTTGCTTCTATCCTCAAGAGTGTAATGAAGTGTTTTTGAAAACTTTGTTTGAAAAAGTGTAAGTGTGAAAGAGTTTTGTTTTTGAAAGAGCAAGTATCTAAGAACTAATCTACCTACTCGAAAAAGGAATCGTTCTATGCTAATTTCCTTTAGATAATGCTATCCCATTATTGGTGAGTAGGTAGCACCGTCGTTGGAGTTTGAGGGTCAATTCGAAATAGGGACATACGATCACCAAAGCAATGTTAGGACGCCTTAGCGGTAACCCTAATGTCTTAGATCATTTATTCGAGGCAACCTTTCCGAGGCAACTTATGATCTTTTAGACAAGAGGGCGACCTTTAAAATGACCTATACTCAATGACCGTGTACGAAGGCAACCAAGTGGGGTGTACCCTAGGAGTGCGCATGTGCGAGTGTGTCGTTTTCAGTTTATTTTTATCTTTGCACATGTTAAGGGTGATCTAATTTGATTTTAATATTTAAACATTAAGTCTTGTCATGCAAACCCTATTATCAAACATCTAACAATTATAATTAGTAGAAATTAAAGTGCGGAAATTAAAATGCGGAAATTAAATTACAAGGCATCGGGTATTTACATTGCCAAAAGCAACCCTTTGAAAATAAAATAAAGCGGTAAAAAATGAAATGTCTTATTTAACTATTACAATCCGTAAGCAGATACATAATTGGATAAAAATAAATAAAGCGCGCGGGAAATTAAATCGAGTGCGAATTAGGGTTTTGACCCTTTTGATTAAAGAAAATGTTTTTTTATTGTTGTTTTTATTTAAGGAAAGAAATTAAATTCTAAATTAAATAACTAAATTAAATTAATAAGTTAATAAATGAAAAATAATTTATGACATATTTTTGGTTTTTTTTATTATTTTAGGAAAGAGAAAAAAAATAATTAAATGAATTAAAACCTAATGATTTCTAATTAATTTTAAATATTTACAAAAATAAGTTAAAGTTTCCTAGAATTAAAAACCTAAATTAATTAATTAGCATTTATTAAAAAAAATAATTCTGAAATTTATTGGATAAAAATATTTTTTAATGATTTTTGATAAAAAGGAAAAATTATGATTGGTTAATAATTAATTAAAATAAAGAAATTAAATTAAATAAACAAAATAAAAAACGTAGAAGAAATGGGTCTGAATAGGAGGTGTTGGAAGCAATTTTCTTGGCCCAATAATGCTGACCCAATTGACTTTTCCTGATCCAGTGTGCGTGCATTGACCTGGCTTATGGTAGACTTCCAACATGGACCACCAGATCTGGCCCTTTGGCCATCTGGCGCTTGGATAGTGAGGGAGTATGGTGGATTGCAGATTGGCATGCGCACTGGAAAACCTGAAAACAAATAATATTGAGAAAGAGGGGGACCTGGGATTCGAGCCTAGGTCCTGAAGGAGAATACACCATTCGCTTGCCACCACACCATGTTGCTTTGTTTGTCAGAATAATAGGTATTAATAATAATATAAGAAAACAAATCAAATGCTAGAAAAAATAAAAAAAGCGCGTAATATTTGAACTGGCTAATGGATGGACGACACGTCTTCATCCCTGTCCTCCCAACGCTGTAACTTTACCTGCGGATTTTTATCCGCAGCCTCATTCCAAAATCTCTCTCGGGCCATAAAAATGATTTTTAAGGGCATGGTCATGTTCGTCTCAACCTCCTGGATACAACCGTGTCCATCATGTGGATCAATTTTACTTGTAACGAAAATCCCTAAAAACAAAAGCAAAACCCTAGCAATGGCGTTTCACGATATAGAGCACATAAATCAAATTGGTTATTACAAACAGTTTGCAAATGATGTGAGGGTCAAGAATATGCAATTATTTCATTCAATGGATGCAAGAATAGTGATTTGCAATTTCAAGAAGAAGGCGGATCCGTGATGTACTTACAATGCTTTAGGATGCTTGAAAACGTGTGGTTTGGATTGTATTAGCTTCTGGAGATGGCCAGCAATCGATTGAGACAACTCTCAAGTCCTGAAAATGTCTCTAACCTTGATTTTGATCTCCCACTTTTTTGTGATTTTGCATGTTTTTGTTCTGCCTCTACCAATGCTCTCCAACCCTTATTTCCATGCCTCTTGCTTGCTTATGTATTGTACATTAGATTAGGGTAACATTTGTTGTTCAAATCTTCCCACATTGATGATTGCATATTTGATTTGATTCTTCCATAAAAGGTTTCCAAACTTGGCCTAAATCACATCTTTTTGTACCCAATGCCTTTGATACGAATTTGATTGCAATGATAGCTGTATTTGGAGTCTGAAATAGCCAAAAAATCATGTGTTATCAATGCTTTAGATTTTATGTGATTTTATTTGATTTTAAATGAATTAATTCAATTAAAAATCAAATTAAATAATAAAAATGTGATATGGACACATGGCTAGAGCTAGGGCACGTGGGCAATAATGCAAACTCAAATCAAGTGAAAAAGAAAGGGCCCATTTGGCAAAATTTGAAGTTTTGGGGATAGTTGACTTTTGGCAATTTTGCAAAAAGGTCCAACTTCAACAATGCATAACTTCTTCAATTTTGAACTTTTGGAGATGTTTTTGGACTTTCTAGAAATCTTGAGATGTCCTATAACCAACCCTTTTGGTATCATATCATTTTGATATTCCATGCTCAATTTAGAAGCTTTGACAAAAAAGGTGTTTTTGTTGACTTTTCAAAATGACCTATAATGTCCAAATTCATAACTTCTTGTGAGTGCATTTTTTGATCTAGGATATGAAAATGGATTGTAGGGAATTGCATCCTCTTCAAAATGAGCTTTTGATGGGTCATTTCTCATAAAGTATGAGAAAGTTATGCTTGGTCAAAGTTGAGTTGACTTTTCCTACAAAACCCTAATTTAGCAACATTTGAATCTTGATGAATTTTGAGCCATCCTTGATGAATCATGATCAACCCTTGATAAAATGATGAAATATCCTTAAAAATGAGAATGTTGACAAAAAATCTTGAAGTTTGACTGTATTTGGGTTACAGTTGACTTTTGCCCTAGCACAGTCGATTTTTGGACCTTTAAGCAATTGACTGAGCAAACTTCCTCTGCAAGGCTTGAAATTTGACATGGATGATCTTGAGAACATATTAGGACATTGGGGAGCATTTGAGGTCATTTGGACTCAAGGATCTTGATGCAACATAAAACCCTAATTTGGGATAGACTGCCTTATGAGATAGCTTGTCTGACCAATTCTTGAGCAACCTTGAACAACTTGGAGATTTTTATTGCAATGTTTTGAGAAATATGGGAGGGAAAATTTTGGGGTACAACAACTGCCCCTGTTCAATCTTCTTAAAATTGAGGATGTAGATTGGCTTTCGTGCCTTTCGTGATCAGAAGGTGGAAGAGGATTGAACACTAGAGTGCCCAGAAATTTGCACTCGCATGAAGTGGTATCAGCCTTGTGATGTCGGGAATGGGCTTACAGATTCCATTTGGAGATTGCTAACAGGAGGATGGGCTTAAAGATGCCATCTGAAGGAGTGTCGATCGCATAAGAGATTCCTTAGCGAGAGTTTGTATACCTGTTGTTATAGAAGATTCCGCTGGGGAAGTCTAATTTTGTTGAGATTTAGGAACTTGCCTGTACTTCAACTGAGAGAACATCTCTGCTGAGTTTTAAGAACTTTTCCGTAATTCAATCAGGGGGAAACATCTTCATCGAGATTTAAGAACTCGCCCGTAATTCAATTGAGAAAACTCTGCTGAGATTTAGGAACTCGTCTGTAATTCGACAGAGGAACTTTGTCGAGATTTAGGACCTTGTCTGTAATTCAACTGAGGATAATTCTGTTGAGATTTAAGAACACGTCAGTAATTCGACTTGAGGGAAACATCTTCATTGAGATTTAAGAACTCGCCCGTAATTCAACTGAAAAAACTCTACTGAGATTTAGGAACTCGTCTGTAATTCGACGGAGGAACTTTGTCGAGATTTAGGACCTTGTCTGTAATTCAACTGAGGATAATTCTATTGAGATTTAAGAACTTGTTAGTAATTCGACTGGAGGGTTATCTTCATCGAGATTTAAGAACTCGCCCGTAATTCAACTGAGAAAACTCTGCTGAGATTTAGGAACTGTCTGTAATTCGATGGAGGAACTTTGTCGAGATTTAGGACCTTGTCTGTAATTCAACTGAGGAAAAATCTGTTGAGATTTAAGAACTTGTCAGTAATTCGACTGAGGGAAACATCTTCATCGAGATTTAAGAACTCGCCCGTAATTCAACTGAGAAAACTCTGCTGAGATTTAGGAACTCGTCTGTAATTCGACGGAGGAACTTTGTCAAGATTTAGGACCTTATCTGTAATTCAACTGAGGAAAACTCTGTTGAGATTTAAGAACTTGTAAGTAATTCGACTTGAGGTAAAAGCTTCATAGCTTTGAATTTTGTGAGAATTTAACTGCATCCTTCCTGAAAGGTAAAGGTTAGTTGTATGTAATGCATGATATGTATCAGGAAATGATGTTCTCAAAATAAATGAGATTGTGTTGTATGATGCGTATATGCATGTGTCATGATGTATGGAAATGTAATGTTTTTAGCTGGGGAAAATAAATCACGGATAGTTGTTGGAGAAAAGAGTTGAATTCTTCGTTTCCGCTGGGGATGGCACACGAAGATGATTGTGAGAATAAACCTGCAAGAGAGGATAACTCCGCTGGGGAATAAACTGATGAGGAGATTACTCTGTGGGGAAGAGATGCTCTGCTGAGGATTCCCCTGATAAATTCTGCTGGGGATGAATTACCGTTACTGGTGATACCGAATCCTGTTGGGGATTGAATTTCTTGTTTGTGAAAGGAAAGAACTCCACTGGGGATGATCTTTCAGTTGTGACTTCACTGGGGTTAACCTTTTAGATTCTAATGAGGATAATCCTTTGAGCTCTGCTGGGGACAATCTTCCAAAGTCTACTGGGGATGATTCTCCCAACTCCATTGGGGAAGCTTTTTCAGACTGCGCTGGGAAAAATTTCAAACTCCACTGGGGATATTTTGTATTATGTCAGGGAATATTCTTATACTCCGTTGGGGAATATTAAGACCTTTCAGTGCTGATGGTAAATAAACTCTGCTTGGGGAGAATATTACCGATTCATTTACAGTTGCAAGTCTCAGTTGGGGAAAGCTATCATTACTGTCTTTTCTTACTCTGTGGAGAGTGAAAGTGCCTTAACCATATTCTTCAGCTGAATCTACCTTTGTACCTGGTAGATAGAGCAACTGTACAGTTTGGACATTTCTCACTTGCCCCTGTTTCTGATATTATAAGTAATTGTCTTTTGTTTCACATGTAAATATTTATGAGTAGCAATTAATGTCAAATGCATATATCAAAAATGAACATTGGACGTTCTTTGCAAAACAAAACAGAAAAAGGAAAAACAGTTTGAAATTTCTCTGGAAATGAATTGTATTGATTTTGAAGTTTGGCCTGTAAATATGCATTTTTGTACAAGAGGCTGACGTCCTAGTAGGAGAACGCCGCCGAACCATAGAATTTACACAATTTGTGAAAAAACTAAACAAAACAGCTATGTGAATAATCCCACTGGGTTCCAACTCTGCTATTGCTTTTATGTCTTCGAGCATCTCATCACTTTGCTACTTGGTTGAAGATGGATCAGATTGATCAGTGCCGTTCGAGCTTGATAGTCGATATCGAAGTTTGGTTGTAAGGCGATCCAATGAGACATAGTGTTACGCTTTAATCCGTAATTTTTTCCTGGACCGTCCTTTCGGGTTTTCAGTCCACCGGGATACCCTTTTTGCCCAAGCCACCTTTTCAGGTTTTCGACTTGCCGGGTGTATAGATTTTTTTCATTTTCATCCCTTATTTTGCCCGAACCCTTTTGGTTCGCCGGGAAGCCCTTATTTTTGCCTAGGCCAGTCGACCTAGCGGGTCTTTGATTATGCGTAGTATTTTTTCACTATGTCTGCATTGACAGGGTGAGGAAGGTCGTCACCGTCCATGGTGGTTAGAATCATAGCTCCTCCTAAGAAAATGTTCTTAACCACAAATGGCCCTTCATAAGTAGGGGTCCATTTTCCCCTGGGATCACCTTGAGGTAAGATAATGCGCTTGATTACCAGATCCCCGACTTGATACTCTTGTTGTCTAACTTTCTTGTTAAATGCATTGATCATCCGTTTTTGATACGTCTGACCATGACAAATAGCAGTAAGTCTCTTTTTGTTGATTAAGTTCAGCTGATCAAGCCGGGTCTGGATCCAGTCATCTTTGCTCAAACCTGCATCCTTCATAATCCTAAGAGAGGGTATCTGAACTTCAATGGGCAATACGACCTCCATACCATATACCAAGGAATAGGGTGTTTCCCTTGTTGACGTCCGCGCTGAGGTACGGTACCCATGAAGAGCAAATGGTAACATCTCGTTCCAGTCTTTGTATGTCACCGTCATCTTCTGCACAATCTTCTTAATGTTCTTATTAGCCGCTTCAACAGCCCCATTCATCTTCGGTCGGTAGGGAGAAGAGTTGTGATGTTGTATCTTGAACTGCTCGCAGAGCTCAGTGATCATCTTATTGTTGAGATTTGTACCATTGTTTGTAATGGTCCTCTCTGGTACACCATATCGACAGATCAGATTGTGCCGAATGAACCGTGCCACGACGTTCTTGGTTACAGTAGCAAAGGAAGCTGCTTCAACCCACTTTGTAAAGTAATCAATAGCTACCAGGATGAAACGATGCACGTTGGACGCTGTAGGTATGATCTCGCCGATCATGTCAATGCCCCACATTGTAAAAGGCCACTAAGCTGTTAAGACGTTCAGAGGTACTGGAGGTATGTGCACCTTATCAGCATAGACTTGGCACTTGTGGCAGGTCCGAGAATGCTGATAACAGTCGGCTTCCATTGTGGACCAATAATATCCTTCCCGTAGGATTTTCTTTGCCATGGTGTGTCCACTGGAATGAGTCCCGAAAGTACCTTCATGTAACTCTGCCATGATCCTTTCTGCCCCGCTCTTATCCACACATCGCAGTAAGGTAAAATCATGGTTACGCTTGTAAAGGATGCCATTACTGATGAAGAACTTTGCCGCGAACCTCCTCAGAAACTTCTTATCATTAACAGATGCACCCTCAGGGTACTCCTAAGCCTAAAGGTACCTCTTCACCTCATGAAACCAGGGTTTATCTGCTACCTCTTTAATTTCAATGTCGCAGCAATGTGCAGGTTCGTCCAACCTTTCAATGATAATCTGGGGAGCTTCGTTGTCCCAATTGACTTTGAACATAAAAGACACCGTAGCCAACGCATCCGCTAACTGATTCTCTTCTCTAGGTAAGTGTTCAAAGGTTATCTCCTCGAAGTGCGGAAGCAACGTCAATACATACTCCTTGTAAGGAATAAGATTTGGATGTTTCGTATCCCACTCGCCTTTGATCTGACTGATCACGAGAGTGGAATCTCTAGAAACACTTAGAAACTTAATCCTTAGGTCAATTGCTGCTCGAAGACCCATGATGCATGCTTCATACTCCGCCATATTGTTGGTGCAGTTGAAACATAGTCGGGCGGTGAACGGAGTATGAGAGCCTTTAGGAGATATGATCACGGTGCCAATGCCATTACCCAAAGCGTTTGAAGCTCCATCAAAGTACATAGACCATCGGGATCCTTCCTCAGGTCCTTCATCCGGTCCACGTTCTTCACAGTCAGTCACTATCATGATATTCTCATCCGGAAATTCAAAGTTCATAGACTGGTAATCATCCACTGCTTGATGTGCCAAATGATCTGCTAACAAACTTCCCTTGATTTCTTTTTGGATCGTGTACTGGATGTCATACTCAGTCAAGATCATCTGCCATCTCGCTATTCTTTTGGACAAGGCAAGCTTTTCGAAGATATACTTGATTGGATCCATCTTTGATATCAATAGAGTGGTGTGAGTCAGCATATACTGTCTCAACCGGCGAGCAGCTCATGCCAAAGCGCAACAAGTTTTCTCGAGCAACGAGTATCGGGTCTCGCAGTGGGTAAACTTTTTGCTAAGGTAATAAATAACATGCTCTTTTTGGCCAGACTCGTCATGTTGACCCAACACACACCCCATTAAGTTGTCGAGTACTGTCAAGTATAAGATCAAAGGTCTCCCTTTAACTGGAGGCATCAGAATGGGTGGCTCTTGGAGATATTCTTTGATCCTTTCGAAAGCGGCCTGACATTCATTATTCCATCTTACCACTTGATCTTTCTTCAGTAGCTTGAAGATTGGTTCACAAGTAGCAGTCAGGTGCGAGATGAATTGGGCAATGTAGTTCAGTCGTCCCAGAAAGCCTCTGAGTTCTTTTTCTATTTGGGGAGCTGGCATTTCCTGTATGGCCTTCACCTTTGCAGGATCCACCTGAATACCTTTATCACTTACGAAGAAACCCAGCAGCTTACCAGATCTCACCCCGAAGGTGCACTTGTTCGGGTTTAACCTCAGCTTGTACAACTTTAACCTGTCAAATAGCTTCTGAAGGTGGTCAAGATGTTCTTCTTCAGTCTGGGATCTTGCAATCATGTCATCAACGTATACCTCAATCTCATGATGGATCATGTCATGGAACAAAGCGACCATGGCGCGCTGATACGTTGCCCCAGCATTCTTCAATCCGAAGGGCATAACCTTGTAGCAAAAGGTATCCCATTGAGTAACAAAGGTGGTCTTCTCCATGTCTTCGGGAGCCATTTTAATCTGATTGTAACCGGAGAAACCATCCATAAAGGATAAGACCTTATGTTGTGCGGTATTGTCAACCAGAACATTGATATGAGGTAGAGGGAAATCATCCTTGGGGCTCGCCCTGTTCAGATCCCTGTAGTCAACACACATTCGAACCTTACCATCCTTCTTCGGTACTGGAACCATGTTGGCCACCCACTATGGGTAAGAAGTAACTGCTAGAAAACCGGCATCAAACTGCTTCATCACTTCAGCCTTGATTTTCTCAGACATATCTGGGCGCATTCAGTGGACCTTCTATTTCACTGGAGGACAATCTTCCTTGGTAGGCAAACGGTGAACCACAATGTTGGTATCCAAAGCAGGCATATCTTCATAAGACCAGGCAAAGATCTCGACATAATCACGCAGCATCTGAATCAACCGTTACTTGACACTAGGCTCCAGATTTGCACCGATCTTGACCTCTTTCTTGTCTGCCTCTGTACCTAGATTTATTGATTCTACCGGCTCTTCATGCGGCTGTATGGCCCTCTCTTCCTGAAGTAGCAGTCTAGCGAGTTCACCAGGCACTTCACAATCATCTTCGGCTAAGTTGATCAGACTTTCGAAGTCATAATTGGCAGTAGCAGAGTCGTTACCAGTAGGATCCAGAGTGGATGTAGACTTGTATATGTGAGTGTGTGTAAAATAGCTGTTTTGCAATATATAATAAAAGAAAAACAAGGAGCGCAAAATTTGAAATGCAAAAAATGTCCAATGCTTTTATTAATGATATATGGAGATGACAAATATCAAGCCCTCACAAACAAAGCCACGGTGCCTCGGGTAAGACACCGGGCCGTAAAGTTTAAAAATTGTCTGTTACAAATTCAAAACAAAAGTCTCATTACTGGGTAATAAAAGAAATTGGGACGAAGTCTTTTGCCGTCCAATTGCTTAATCCGCCATCGGCAGTCGGGTAGATCCAACTGTCAAACTCAGACTCTTCAACATCATCTTCAATGGCATTCACTCTTGAATTGCTGATAAACAGGGGAGGTCTTCCGATCCATGCACTCCGAACAGCCTTTTGAGCTTCTGTAGTGAAACCCAAACCAAACTTGTTAGTCTTATGTGCAAAATCAGGGAGTTGGCTCTAATTTGCACACCCACCTTTCTCAATAATAGCCCGAGCATCCTTGAAGGAAGCCATCTTTATTGGAGGATCTTCAACAATAGTTTCAGTTGATGCCAGCGTCTGGGGAACCTCTTCAAAATGCTGAAACGGGGTCTCAATGAACTCCCCGTCCATCTCTACATACTGGAATGAGTTGAGGTGGCTTACCATGTACTCTTCTTCTCCTCGTACCGTGACAATTTTCCCCTTCACTGGGTATTTCAGCATCTGGTGGAGCGTAGAAGTTACTGCCCCAGCTTTGTGGATCCACGGGCGACCCAACAAACAAGAATAAGATGGCCGAATATCCATCACATAGAATGTAGATGCGAAAACCTGAGAACCAACCTTAATCGGAATATCCACTTCTTCGTGTACCATTCTCTTGGACCCATCAAAGGCCCTGACTACAATGTTACTCGGCTTCAGCTCCAACCCTTCACAGTCTAACCGGTCTAGCGCTTTCTTGGGTAATACATTCAACGAAGACCCGGTATCTACCAATACGTGAGAAAGAGTAGTGCCCCTGCATTCAATGGAGACATGCAGAGCGTCATTATGATTCTTCCCCTTAGCAGTCAAGTCGGCATCGGAGAAACCCAACCCATTATCAGCAGTCAAACTTGCCACACAGTCTTTGAACTAGTCAGCCGATGTTTCCTGGGGCACATGTGCAGTTTTCAGGAAAGCAATCAGAGCCTTGGCATGGGCTTCTGAGCATAGAAACAGAGACAACATAGAGATTTTGGACGGGGTTTGCCCCAGCTGCTCGACTACATTATAATCGCTCTTTTTGATGATCTTCAAAATTTCCTCCATATCTTGTCTAGAGGCTTCAATAGTAATCTTCTTCGGTGCCTCCGTCTGGGCAGGCTCACCGGTGATCTCTTTGCCCTGAGTGTTAGATGACTCGGCGGCAGGGGTAAGAATTGGAACATGAAAAGGGATAGTAGCAGGTGTACTGGCAGGTGTAATAACAACAGGCTTCCGAACAGTTGGTGGAGAGATCTCATGGGAGAAAAGCCTTCCGCTGCGGGTGACTTTACTAGATCCAAAAATATTGTTGACGTTAGTATCAACATTCAAATCTTGTTTAACTCCGTGATAGTACACGTCAGCCCCGTAGTGTCACAAGACAACTTTGTCTGATGTATAGGGGATATGCCCAAGAATGGTAATGATCAACGGTGCAATTCTTGGAACAGATATAATTCTAACAGGATTTCTCGAGGAAGCCTTGGAAGAATTATCGAAAATGGTGATTATAGCAACTTCTTCAGTAGGAACCAAAGGAACAAAAGTCTTCTCAAATAGAATTTCTTTATTATCCATCAGGCGTTGGACACCTGACTTCAAAAGATGGCAACCAGTAGGTAGGACGACACACAGATGGTAACCTTCGCCACAACCCGGAAATAAACCGGCTAACAGAAGGTTCTTCTTCACAGTCATTAATGGAGTAGCAATGTCTTTCACAGAAACCACAAACGAGTCTTCATCTACAGCATTTACTCCATGCTTGGGCATAGGAGCAGTCATAACATTAGGCCTTTCAGGCGCTTCAAACTCAATTTCCTTAGCATCAATTAAGTCCTGCACCTTATTCTTCAAAACCCAACAATCATTCGTATCATGCCCCGGGCTATCGGAGTGAAAAGCACAATGGGCGTTTAGATTGTACATCAGTGATGTAGTGTTAGGACTCTTCGGGGCTTCCTTCTGAATCACCAAGTTGGTCTTCAATAACTGCGGCAGAATCTGAGACAGGGTCATATGAAGCTGAGTGAATTGTATTCGTGGCCTCTCGACCCTTGGCTGATTGTTGCACCGAGGAGCAACAACAGGTCTTGATATAACCACCGCATTGACTGCTTGGCGGTGCTCAGGTTTGTTATGGCTTTTTGAGCTGTAAACAACACTCGACTCCTTCTTAAAAGGCTTCTTCTCGATGCCTGATGAAGAACCCTTCTGTATCTTGCCAGATTTGATAGCGGCCTCAATCCTTTCCCCAGTCATAATCAACTCAGTAAACCCGAACGATGAACTTCCAATCAGATGGTTGAAATACATACCAGACAAGGTCCCAAGAAACATATCAACTAACTCCCTGTCATCCAAGGGAGGTTGCAATCTTCCATCAAGGTCCCTCCACTTCTGAGCGTAGTATTTGAAACCTTCGCCCGCACCCATAGACATACCCTGAAGTTGGGTACGCGTGGAAGCAAGGTCGGCATTGTATTGGTACTGCTTGTAGAAAGCAGCAACCAAGTCCTCCCAATTACGGATACTAGCTCCTTCCAACTGGTAAAACCACTCAAGTTGAGTCCCTGAGAGACTGTCTTGAAAGAAGTGGATCCAAAGGTTTTTATCAGCGGTGTATGGCTGAATCTTCCTAACATACGAGCGGAGGTGCAGTTTTGGGCAGGAAACCCCGTCGTATTTAGCAAAGATTGATGCTTTAAACTTGTGGGGAATCACCACCCCAGATGAAAGAACCAAATCTCCAAAGTCCAGACCAGGGACCTTCTAAACCTCCGTTGCGCTTAACCGGTCTTCTAGTTGCTTATATCTATCCTCAGCCGGAGGGTACTGGTCTTCATCAAAGTCAGTCTCGTTGTCAGAAACCACAGGGCTATGAGCCCTCCTTTCTTCCTGATTATCTCCCCCTCCAGATGAGTGAGTCAAATCAACCTCTTCTCGCAAATTGTTTCCAAATCTGTGACCCATATTTAGTAGGTCCGTCTTCTTCTTCTTCTTCTTCTTCTTCTTCTTCTTCTTCTTCTTCTTCTTATCCTTCAAGATAAGGGTCTTCAGATCTTGCTGACCCTTGGCTAAACTCATGAACAATTCCTGGAACTGGGCGTTTTGAGCTTGCAGAGCCTTGATGGCTTGATCAGTTGATGTTTCAGAAGACATGATGTGCTAAAATAAACAGCGAAGAAGATGAGAAACCTGTAAGGGTACCTATTATGAGGTGCATGGGAATGAAATGCGCATGATATGATTTCAAAGACTTTGGAGATTCAAATTCGTAAACCAAAATGAAACACACTTTTATTAGATAAAACTTGAATTCAAAAATTCAACAGATGCCTTTAAGGCGTTACAAAAGGAAAAACTGAAAAGTAAATCAAAACTAAAAATAATTAAAAGACATCAGCGCTCCCATGGCCGTTTCCCGTTGGTGCTGACATAGTCGTTGAGGATCTGCTCGTTCTCCAGTTGCCTTGTCAACTTCTGAATCTTCCGCTCTTGCTCGTGATACTTTTCTCTGTAAGTATCTCGCTCTTCCCTTAGTTGGATCCAGGACCTCTTTAATGCCCCAATGTCAGTAGGCATGTATGGGTGGAGGATGGTAGGAGGAACCCCTTCTTTATCAGCAAGTTCAACTATCACAAGCAAGACAACTTCGTAGGGCATTCCTAGCTTCTGAGCACGTGTACGAACCCACCGGAGATATGGTTCCATTGGAAGATAAGTCTTCACACCTAGCTCGTGTGGATCAGACCTGTGGACCCTATCCCAAGCTCGTATGAATCTGCGGTGATGCTCATCACTATCCCCTTGGAAGTCAAAGACAATGCTTGGCATCAGCAACTCATGAGGTCCTTCCCTCCTAGCTCGCTAAAACTGTCGTAAGGCCAGACAAGGGTTATAAGTTATTCCTCCATTGATTCCTAGCAGTGGAACATTGGGGTATTCCCCACAGTGATCAATAATAGCCACGTCTTCCATGCCTTTAGTAGTCCAGATGATGTCAGTGTGAGCAAGAGACATAATCCTGTAGGCCCAACCCATACCCTCCTTGTTCTTCAAAACTGATTTGGGGAGGTGAGAAATAAACCACCTCGCCAGCAATGGTGAACAACACATAAGGGTTCCCCGTTTCCGAGCAGTACAGGCATATAGGGTATGCAGAATATCACCCAAGAGAGTGGGTACTGGATTACCGGACATGAAAATCTTCACTACATTCACGTCAACAAAAGAATCCGAGTTAGGAAACAAAACCAGACCAGAAATAAGAAGAGCCAGGATATCCTCGAACGCCTGAAAGTCTAAACTGTCCCAAAAACTGATTAGCCTTACCAACCAGGAACTTAGTCAAGAAGCCTTTTGTCCAACTCCGAGTTTCCCAATTAGCCATTACCTCAGCCTTTGTCAGATGGAGGGCTGAAGCAATCTCTTCCAGCCTAAGGACTTTCTCCCAACCTGTAAACGGGGTCTGCTCTAGAATGGAGATACCAAGTAGATCAGAGAACTCTTCCAGGGTAGGGACCAACTGGTAGTCCGGAAAAGTGAAGCAGTGGTACAGTGGATCAAAGAGCTGGCATAAGACACTCATCATCTGTTCATCCATCCTGAAGGTGACTAAACCAAGGAGGTGACCATGTCTTCTGATAAAGGAGGAAGTATCTGGAACCTTTGCAACCAAATCTCTAAGCTGAGTGGGAATCTGTACAAAGCTGATCCGAATTGTGTTTCTACGCGTAGATGCCATGATCTGCAAAACAGAACAAAGATGAATCCCATTGGTCTTTGAAATGGTTAGTCCAATGCAACATGCATGCAATCTCATGATGCATGATGTCATGATAGAAACACATCACAGGTATTCATAGATAGCAAACATGGTAAGGGCAAACAAGTCACACAGATAGCCCTTAGATTTCAGGCTGGAAAGGAGTTTAGGTATTACCCTCTTTCAGTTCAGTTGGTTCAAACCTGTCCTAGAAATAGTAACCAGGTTCTAGAGGATCTCAATATCACTGACCACCCTCGATCGGTCATAATTCCAATTTAGCAACCTTTTCTTGCAGCAGGAATCATCGCGAGAGTTTAGTCTCAATGAGTGTAGCATACTGCTACTGTTCTATGGACAAGTTGGTCAATTATAGGTTCTAAGGTCAGTTAGTGCTTAATGACCCCTTAGCAGACCCATATTCTCCTCGTTGCACCACAAGGGATATCAGTACATACTAAAGTGCCACACCAACGTAGCTACTGCTTCAACCGTATCTGTCTATGCCGTACAGTTTCCTCATAGTTTATTGCTACTTACCTAAAGGGTGTCCCCCAGATCCGGGTTAGGATCTATAGTAACTTCGATTCAAACCCACAAAGTTAAAGCATATAAATCAAGCAATTGAAAACATTATGAACTAATCCTAAGGTACACCCCACTTATAAGCAGTCCCCAGCAGAGTCGCCAGTTCTGTGATACGGTGGGAAGAACTGACTGTTTTTTGGAATGCTGGTTTGCATTTTGCGTTTGTATTCGCAAAATTTCGCGGTAAGCAAGAGTCGCCACCGACTTTTATTTTATCCAACAAGGAAAGGAAAAAAGCACAAAAAAATTCCTTTTTCAAGATATTTCTGAGTACGGGGGTAGATTTATAGAAAGGGAAGGTATTAGCACCCTTTCTATCTGTGGTTATCCACGGGCTCTTAGGTACTTGCTCAATTGTTTTCAAAATTGTTTTTCTTTGTGCTTGTGGGTTTGAAAAAGTTTTTGTTTGAAACTTCGATTTAACTCTTGCTTCTGTCCTCAATAGTGTAATGAAGTGTTTTTGAAAACTTTGTTTGAAAAAGTGTAAGTGTGAAAGAGTTTTGTTTTTGAAAGAGCAAGTATCTAAGAACTAATCTACCTACTCGAAAAAGGAATCGTTCTATGCTAATTTCCTTTAGACAATGTTATCCCACTATTAGTGAGTAGGTAGCACCGTCGTTGGAGTTTGAGGGTCAATTTGAAATAGGGACATACGGTCACCAAAGCAATGTTAGGACGCCTTAGCGGTAACCCTAATGTCTTAGATCATTTATTCGAGGCAATGATATCCGAGGAAACCTTTCCGAGGCAACTTATGATCTTTTAGACAAGAGGGCGACCTCTAAAACGACCTATACTCAATGATCGTGTACAAAGGCAACCAAGTGGGGTGTACCCTAGGAGTGCGCATGTGCGAGTGTGTCGTTTTCAGTTAATTTTTATCTTTGCACATGTTAAGGGTGATCTAATTTGATTTTAAGATTTAAACATTCAGTCTTGTCATGCAAACCCTATTATCAAACATCTAACAGTTATAATTAGCAGAAATTAAAGTGCGGAAATTAAAATGCGGAAATTAAATTACAAGGCGTCGGGTATTTACATCGCCAAAAGCAACCCTTTGAAAATAAAATAAAGCGGTAAAAAATTAAATGTCCTATTTAACTATTACAACCCGTAAGTAGATACATAATTGGATAAAAATAAATAAAGCGCGTGGGAAATTAAATCGAATGGAAATTAGGGTTTTGACCCTTTTGATTAAAGAAAATGTTTTTTTTATTGTTGTTTTTATTTAAGGAAATAAATTAAATTCTAAATTAAATAACTAAATTAAGTTAATAAGTTAATAAATGAAAAATAATTTATGACATATTTTTGGTTTTTTTATCATTTTAAGAAAGAGAATAAAAATAATTAAATGAATTAAAACCTAATGATTTCTAATTAATTTTAAATATTTACAAAAATAAGTTAAAGTTTCCTAGAATTAAAAACCTAAATTAATTAATTAGTATTTATTAAAAAAAAGAATTCTGAAATTTATTGGATAAAAATATTTTTTATTGATTTTTGATAAAAAGGAAAAATTATGATTGGTTAGTAATTAATTAAAATAAAGCAATTAAATTAAATAAACAAAATAAAAAAAGTAGAAGAAATGGGCCTGAATAGGAGGTGTTGGAAGCAATTTTCTTGGCCCAATAATGCTGACCCAATTGACTTTTCCTGATCCAGTGTGCGTGCATTGACCTGGCTTGTGGTAGACTTCCAACATGGACCACCAGATCTGGCCCTTTGGGCATCTGGCGCTTGGATAGTGAGGGAGTATGGTGGATTGCAGATTGGCATGCGCACTGGAAAACCTGAAAACAAATAATATTGAGAAAGAGGGGGACCTGAGATTCAAACCCAGGTCCTGAAGGAGAATACACCATTCGCTTGCCACCATACCACGTTGCTTTGTTTGTTAGAATAATTGGTATTAATAATAATATAAGAAAACAAATCAAATGCCATAAAAAATAAAAAAAGCGCATAATATTTGAACTGGCTAATGGATGGACGACACGTCTTCATCCCTGTCCTCCCAACGCTGTAACTTTACCTGCGGATTTTTATCCGCAGCTAAAAGCGCAGCTTCGTTCCAAAATCTCCCTCGGGCCATAAAAATTATTTTTAAGGGCATGGTCGTGTTCGTCTCAACCTCATGGATACAAACATGTCCATCACGTGGATCAATTTTACTTGTAACAAAAATCCCTAAAAACAAAAGAAAAACCCTAGCAATGGAGTTTCACGATACATAACACATAAATCAAATTGGTTATTACAAACAGTTTGCAAATGATGTGAGGGTCAAGAATATGCAGTTATTTCATTCAATGGATGAAAGAATATTGATTTGTGATTTCAAGAAGAAGGCGGATCCGTGATGTACTTACAGTGCTTTAGGATGCTTGAAAACGCGTGGTTTGGATTGTATTAGCTTCTGGAGATGGCCAGCAATCGATTGAGACAACTATCAAGTCCTGAAAATGTCTCTAACCTTGATTTTGATCTCCCACTTTTTTGTGATTTTGCAAGTTTTTGTTCTGCCTCTACCAATGCTTTCCAACCCTTATTTTCGTGCCTCTTGCTTGCTTATGTATTGTACATTGGATTAGGGTAACATTTGTTGTTGAAATCTTCCCACATTGATGATTGCATATTTGATTTGATTCTTCCATAAAAGCTTTCCAAACTTGGCCTAAATCACATCTTTTTGTACCCAATGCCTTTGATACGAATTTGATTGCAATGATAGCTGTATTTGGAGCCTGAAATAGCCAAAAAAAATCATGTGTTATCAATGCTTTAGATTTTATGTGATTTTATTTGATTTAAAATGAATTAATTCAAATAAAAATCAAATTAAATAATAAAAATGTGATATGGACACATGGCTGGAGCTAGGGCACGTGGGCAATAATGCAAACTCAAATCAAGTGAAAAAGAATGGGCCCATTTGGCAAAATTTGAAGTTTTGGGGATAGTTGACTTTTGGCAATTTTGCAAAAAGGTGCAACTTCAACAATGCATAACTTCTTCAATTTTGAACTTTTGGAGATGTTCTTGGACTTTCTAGAAATCTTGAGATGTCCTCTAACCAACCCTTTTGTTCTCATATCATTTTTATATTTCATGCTCAAGTTAGAAGCTTTGACAAAAAAGGTGTTTTTGTTGACTTTTCAAAATGACCTATAATGTCCAAATTCATAACTTCTTGTGAGTGCATTTTTTGATCTTGGGATATGAATATGGATTATAGGTAATTGCATCCTCTTCAAAATGAGCTTTGGATGGGTCATTTATCATAAAGTATGATAAAGTTATGCTTGGTCAAAGTTGAGTTGACTTTTCCTACAAAACCCTAATTTGGCAACTTTTGAATCTTGATGAATTTTGAGAAATCCTTGATGAATCATGATCAACCCTTAATAAAATGATGAAATATCCTTAAAAATGAGAATGTTGACAAAAAATCTTGAAGTTTGACTGTATTTGGGTTACAGTTGACTTTTGCCCTAGCATAGTCGATTTTTGGACCTTTGAGCAATTGACTGAGCAAACTTCCTCTGCAAGGCTTTAAATTTGACATGGATGATCTTGAGAACACATTAGGACATTGGGGAGAATTTTAGGTCATTTGGACTCAAGGATCTTGATGCAACACAAAACCCTAATTTGGGATAGACTGCCTTAGGAGATAGCTTATCTGACTAATTCTTGAGCAACTTGGAGATTTTTCTTGCAATGTTTTGAGAAATATGGGAGGGAAAATTTTGGGGTACAACACAATGCATCATTATGCTTCCTCCCTCTAGCGGTCAAATCGGTATCAGAAAAGCTCAAACCGTTATCGGACGTCAAACTAGCCACACAATCTTCAAATTGGTCAACAGAAGTTTCCTGGGGAACATGGGCAGTTTTCATAAACTTCACCAAAGCCTTCGCATGAGCTTCGGAGCATAAAAACAAGGCTAGCATAAAGATCTTTGAAGGGGTCTGCCTCAGCTTTTCGACCATGTTGTAGTTGCTTTTCTTGATAATTTTCAGAATTTCTTCCATCTCCTTCTTGGAAGCCTCTCGAATAGATACTGACCGCGCCTTCGTTTGGACAGGCTCAATCAATATGTCTTTGCCCCGAGTCTCGGTCGACTCGGTGATAGGGGTGTCAGTAGGGGTAATCACAGGGATTGTAGTAGTAGTTTCAGCAGGGATAAAAGTAGGAATGATCACAGGACCGGTAACAACTTTCGGAGGAGAAATCTCAGGGGAGAACACTCTTCCACTTCTGGTTATTTTGCTGGTTCCCACAATGTTGACAATGTCGGGATCAACATTCTCAGAAACCTGGTCTTCATCAGCCAACTAATCTTGCTTGACGCCGTGGTAGTAGACGTCACCCCCATAGTTCAAAGGAATAGTTTTATCTGAGGAGTATGGGATTGGCCCTAGCGCAGTGATTATCAGCGGAGTAATCTTCGGAACAGATGTAATCTTGACGGGTCTTTTAGTGGAGACCCTGGGAGGATTGGAGGAAATGGTTATTATTGAAATATCCTTGCACATAATGGTTGGAATGGGAGTCTTCTCAAACAAAATCCCTCCAACATCCATCAGGCATTGAACATCTGCCTTCCACAAATGACAACCAGTCGGTAGAGATAAACAGAAGTGACAACCTTCGCCACAACCCAAAAATAAACCGACCTTCAACGAGTTCCACTTAATGGTCATAAGCGGAGTCACAAGCTCTTCAACACTAGTAACAAACATATCATCTTCAATAGCGTTAACACCACGACCGTGCTTGGGCATATGAGCAGTGATAACATTTGGCATCTTAGGGGTGTCAAACTCAGTTTCCTTCGCCTCGAGAAGGTCTTGTACTTTGTTTTTCAAAGCCCAGCAGTCGTTTGTATCATGACCTAGACTTTCCGAATGATAAGCACAATGGTCATTTAGATTGTAGCGGGGAGAGGTAGTGTTGGGATTATTTGGCGCTTCCCGCAAGGTTACCAGATTGGATCTCAACAAATGGGGCAAAACTTGGGCTATAGTCATATTTATCCGGGTGAATTGTCTTACCGACCTTTCTGTTCTCTGCTGATTATTTCTTTGTTGAGTGGGTGCAGGCTTAGGGGTCACGATAACCCCTACTGTTGGACGGTGTTCAGTTATGTCCTGACTCCGTTGATGGTGCACAACACTAACCTCTTTCTTCCCAGTGAATGGTTTTCTCACGGCACTGGAGGATGCGTCTTTTTGGATCTTCCCATTCTTAATTCCAGCTTCCACTCTCTCCCCTGTCAAGATTAATTCAGTGAAGCCGGCCGAGGAACTTCCCATTAGATGATTAAATAACGGACCGGACAGGGTACCCAGAAACATGTCCACTAACTCCCTATCAGACAGGGGAGGCTGGACTCTTCCTGCTAAGTCCCTCCACTTCAGAGCGTAGTCTTTGAAACCCTCGCTCAAACCCATAGCTATACTTTGGAGTTGAGTAAGGGTGGGAGCAAGGTCTGCATTGTACTAATACTGATTATAAAAATCAATGGTCAGGTCTTCCCAATTATGGATGTTGGCCCTCTCCAGCTGATAAAACCAATCTAGCTGAGTTCCAGATAGATTATCCTGAAAGAAATGGACCCACAAGTCTCTGTCAGTAGTGTGAGGTTGTATCTTCCTCACATAAGATCGGAGGTGCATCTTGGGACACGAAACCCCATCATACTTAGCAAACACTGGTGCCTTGAACTTTGGCGAAATAACAATCTCAAACACCAAACCCATCTCTTCAAAGTCCAGCCCGGGCACTTTCTGAATCTCCATTGCACTCAGACGCTCTTCCAGCTGTTTGTACTTTTCATCAGCCGGAGGATACTGCTCTTCATTGTAATCAGTATCATTACCAGATTCCCCCGGACTAGGGTCTTCCTCTCTTGTCTCACCCTCTTGGTTCTCTCCTTCCTTGGATGAAAAGGTCAAATCAACCATTTGCTTTAACGGTCCTGTGATCGGTGGATCTGGAACTGACTGTTTAACGCTGGTTCGCGAAATGTCGCGGAAGCAAGAGTCGCCACCGTCTTTTATTTTCTCCAAATGGAAAGGACAAAAGCACAGAAAAATTCCTTATAGAGATTGCTCTCGGTTCGGGAGGTAGATTATAGAAAGGGAAGGTGTTAGCACCCTTTCTATCCATGGTTATCCATGGGCTCTTAGATACTTGCTCACTTGTGTTTTCAAAAATGGTTTGTTTGCTTTTCAACTGTGGGTTTTAAAAAGTTTCTTTGAAAATTCCAGTTCGACTCTTGTATCAGTCCTCAAGAGTGTTTGAAAAATTGCTTTCGAAAGCTTTTTGAAAAGGTGTCGGTGTGAAAAGTATTTTGGATTTGTTTTTGAAATTAGAGCAAGTATCTAGAGTCGTCTACCTACCCTAAGGAATTCGTCTGTGTAAATGTCCTTTAAAGTAGTGCCATCCCACCATTGAGAGGTAGGTAGCACCACCGTTGGAGGTGTTCGGGTCAATTCGAGGTTCGGGACATGGTGATCACCAGAGCAATGGGAAGACACCTTAGAAGCTACCCTCATGCCAGGTTCCCGGATCATGAGGACTTACTAAGACATCCTCTACTTGACGATCACCTTTCGAGGCAAGGCAACAGTGAGGCGTACCCTAGGGGTGGTGTGTGATTTGTGTGTCGTTTTCATTTATTTTTGTCTTTTGTCAAAGTGATCTATGCGTTTGTTTTTATTTTTGTCATTTATTCTTGCATGCATTTATTTAACAGTTAAAAAGTGCGGAAAGATAAAATTCCTAAACTATTACAAAGGCGCGGGTCCACATCGCCAAATTAAACCAGGACCCGATTTGACATAAAATAAAGAAATAAAATGCGGGAAATATAAAATGTCCGAGTTACATGGCTTGAGCAATTACATAATATTTGAAAGAAAATAAATGTGCGAAAGAAATAAAAATAGAACGTTCGAGGGCGTTGGACCCTTTAAAGAAATTAAATGAAATTAAAAAGCTAATTAATTATTTAATAAAGGGAAAGAAATGTTTTTTAGTTTTTTTTGTATTTATGAAATAAAGAAAATTAAAATTAAAAGAAACTCTAATTCTAAGTTTTTTTAATTATTAATGAAAATGTTAAAGTTTAACCTAATTTACTAAATATTTAATGTACATGTTTATTTACAAAAACATTTAATAATTAATAACAATAATAATAAGAAAAAATTATTTATTAAAAAGATGATGAAAAGTTAAAAAAACCCTAATTTCTACATATTTTAATTTGTTAAGAAAAAGACTTAAGTTTTAAAACCTAATTTAACTAAATTAATTATTTAATATTTATTTACAAAAAATAATGGTGAAATTAATATTAATAACAATAAACATTTTTAGTTTCTGATTTTTTATTATGAAAATTATTTTAGGAAATTAAAGAAAATAATTAAAAACAATTAAAAGAATGAAAAGGAAAATCAAATAAAAAAAAATGATGCAAACCATGGGGGGTGTCTGACCCTTTTTGGAGGTTTTTTGAAGTATTGATTCCTGAGTACCGTGGTCTGCATTCTTTGGCCATTGGATTGAGCTTCATGCATAAGTTGTTCTACTTTGGCCATTTGGCTTTTGGCTTTTGGCTTTTGGCCATTTGTGTTCTGGCTTCAACGTTCCTTAATCTTCTCAGGATGTCTGTCTCGCCACGTATTGGGGTCATGTGTAAAATGTTCTGTTTTGGCCATTTGGCTTTTGGCTTTTGGCCATTTGGCTTTTGGCCTCAACATTCCTTAATGAACCTGCATGAGATCCTGTCTAAATCTGCAGTGTTGAATCTCACGAACACATTAGATAAAATAAAAAAATGCAAATAAAACCAATATATGAAGAAATTTAATGTTTATGCACAATATGGCATGTATGAATGATTATACCTTTTTTGATCATGGAGATCAAATCAACCTTACCCTTACTGGAAAAGTAGTGACATGAATGCTTTTATGCCCTTGGGATCATGGAGATCAAGCCAGCCTTACCCTTACTGAAGAAGTAATAAGATGTTGGTTTGTAACTGAGATGGCTTGTTTGTAGTGAGAGAGGGATTTGTAATAAGGATTTCAAGGTTTTAGGATTCTTGAAAGAATTTGATATTCGTTGTGGCAAGGTTTTTTCTCTCTTTTCCTCTCTTCTTTTTTTTTTCTCCAGTTTGTGTGAAAAGGAGGTGATTATATAATGAAAATTAGGGTAAAGAAAATGGGCTTTGAATGTGCAATTGGGCCTCCAATATTCACTTGAATTCGTCACTTTCCAGGCTAAATCGCAGGGACTTAAGTGCATTTTTTGAAGTTGAAATGTGAAAACAAAATGTAGCCGACATCGAGAACTAACTCCTGTCCGAAAATCGACTCAATCGGATAAACGGTGAATTAGTTATGAATTTTTGAAGTTTCAGCTCAGACAAACTTATTTTGGGCTTCAGTGTCGACTCTGACACGTTCTTCAATAAAAAACTGGTATTGATCGGTGTATAATTTGGTCTCGACTTCTGAAGCAAAGTTGTAGATCTATGAGTCAAGGACCTTGTGTAAAAATATGAGCCCAATCCGATAAAAATTGACCGAGTTATGAATTTTCGAAGTTTCGGCCCAGATGAAATAATATTCAGCATTCAGGATTTTCAGCGTATCACGCACTCTGAGCAAAAAACGAAGGCCTTTTGAATACCGTTTGAACTCAATACCTTCTGTGAAAATGTAGTCAACTCAATTTGTGAAATTTCGGCTCCATAACCAGCTCGATACGATGAAAATCGAACAAGTTATGATTTTTTGAACATGACGCAAATAAACTTCTGTCACAAATTTTCTGCACGAAAATACTTGATAAATCCACATTTTTGAAGACCTTATGATCGAAATTGGCTTCCAGCCGTGAGAGATGAAAACGTAGATAATGTCAAGACGGAATTTTGGCCACCGGAACGGGTTCAAAACGAGCCACGATCTTCAAGTTATGAATTTTTTAGCGCGTAAAAACTGCACTTTCAGCACACTTTTTCACCATATTTCTTCAAGAAAACTCGCACATTCGGATACCTTCTTTAAAGAATTGACTCTTGAGCCGAACCTGAATTTGAGAATACGTTATCAGAGATATCTTGGCGAAAGAATACCTGAATATGACGCGCCAGGTTGGACTTGTGAATTTTCTTGAAATGTTTTGAGAAATATGGGAGGGCAAATTTTGGGGTACAACAGTTGCCCCTGTTCAATCTTCTTAGACCTGAGGATGTAGATTGGCTGACGTGCCTTTCGTAATCCGAGGGTAGAAGATGATTGAACACTAGAGTGCCCAGAAATTTGCGCTCTCATAGTAGCATTGTGATGGAAATGGGCTTATAGATGCCATTTAGAGATTGATGAATATGATGATGGGCTTATAGATGCCATCGCTGAGAGGTGATGGATAGGTGGATGGGCTTATAGATGCCATCTGGATGTCGATCGCGTAAGAGATTCCTTAGCGAGAACCTGCGTACCTGCAAAAGAAAAATGATTACCTGACCTGTTACGGGAGCTGGTCTTCAAATTCTTTGTGTAGATGTGTCCTGACTGGTTACAGGAGCTGAGTCTGGAGCTTCAAAAGATGATGAATGAACCAGGGGTGGTTACTACCTCAACAGGAACGGTGAGAGAACCTTGGATGACTTTAACCTCAACAGCAAACATTGAGAAAATCTTGGGATTACCACCTCCGCAGGATCGGGAAGAGAACCATAGGCAATTATAATCTCAAAGGCAAACATTGAGAAAAACCTGGAGTGGAATTATCGTCTCCGCAGGATCGGGGAGAGAACCATAGGCAATTATAATCTCAAAAGCGGACGTTTGAGAAAAACCTGGAATGGAATTATCGTCTCCGCAGCATTGGGGAGAGAACCATAGGAAATTATAATCTCAAAAGCGGACGTTTGAGAAAAACCTGGAATGGAATTATCATCTCCGCACATTGGGGAGAGAACCATAGGAAATTATAATCTCAAAAGCGGACGTTTGAGAAAAACCTGGGATGGAATTATCGTCTCCGTAATATTGGGGAGAGAACCATAGGAAATTATAATCTCAAAAGCGGACGTTTGAGAAAAACCTGGAATGGAATTATCGTCTCCGCAATATTGGGGAGAGAACCATAGGAAATTATAATCTCAAAAGCGGACGTTTGAGAAAAACCTGGAATGGAATTATCGTCTCCGCAACATTGGGGAGAGAACCATAGGAAATTATAATCTCAAAAGCGGACGTTTGAGAAAAACCTGGGATGGAATTATCGTCTCCGTAATATTGGGGAGAGAACCATAGGAAATTATAATCTCAAAAGCGGACGTTTGAGAAAAACCTGGAATGGAATTATTGTCTCCGCAATATTGGGGAGAGAACCATAGGAAATTATAATCTCAAAAGCGGACGTTTGAGAAAAACCTGGAATGGAATTATCGTCTCCGCAGCATTGGGGAGAGAACCATAGGAAATTATAATCTCAAAAGCGGACGTTTGAGAAAAACCTGGAATGGAATTATCGTCTCCGCAGCATTGGGGAGAGAACCATAGGAAATTATAATCTCAAAAGCGGGCGTTTGAGAAAAACCTGGGATGGAATTATCGTCTCCGCAGCATTGGAGAGAGAACCATAGGAAATTATAATCTCAAAAGCGGACGTTTGAGAAAAACCTGGAATGGAATTATCGTCTCCGCAGCATTGGGGAGAGAACCATAGGAAATTATAATCTCAAAAGCGGACGTTTGAGAAAAACCTGGGATGGAATTATCGTCTCCGCAACATTGGGGAGAGAACCATAGGAAATTATAATCTCAAAAGCGGACGTTTGAGAAAAACCTGGGATGGAATTATCGTCTCCGCAACATTGGGGAGAGAACCATAGGAAATTATAATCTCAAAAGCGGACGTTTGAGAAAAACCTGGGATGGAATTATCGTCTCCGCAGCATTGGGGAGAGAACCATAGGAAATTATAATCTCAAAAGCGGATGTTTGAGAAAAACCTGGGATGGAATTATCATCTCCGCAACATTGGGGAGAGAACCATAGGAAATTATAATCTCAAAAGCGGACGTTTGAGAAAAACCTGGGATGGAATTATCGTCTCCGCAACATTGGGGAGAGAACCATAGGAAATTATAATCTCAAAAGCGGACGTTTGAGAAAAACCTGGGATGGAATTATCGTCTCCGCAACATTGGGGAGAGAACCATAGGAAATTATAATCTCAAAAGCGGACGTTTGAGAAAAACCTGGGATGGAATTATCATCTCCGCAACATTGGGGAGAGAACCATAGGAAATTATAATCTCAAAAGCGGACGTTTGAGAAAACCTGGATAACTTCTACTGAGTCTTCATCAGAAAAATCTGTTTGGGGTCGATTTAGCTGGACTAGAGAAGGCCTTGGACTGGATAAGAAATCTTTGGAGTCGATTAACTGAACCGGTCAAGGTCTTGGAATGTGATTGAGAATTTAACTGAATCTTCCTGAAAGGTAAAGGTTAGTCATATGGAATGCATGATATGGATCAAGCAATGATGTTCTCAACATAAATGAGATTTGTAAGATATGATGCGTATATGCATGCTATAATGATGTATGCGATGTTTACGAATGTATTTTTTCGTCTTAGGAAAATAAATCCTTGACGGGTGCCGGGAAGTCACTCCTGGGCTGATGTCGGAGAATAGATTTTTGCTTCCGCTGGGGATGCTAGTTGCAAGAATGCCGGTAGGAGAAGATAACTCCGTTGGGGAGTAAACTTGGCGAATGGAATAACTTTGCGGGAGAAAGGTACATTCACGATCTTGCTGGGAAGCAATACTCTGTGGGGAGAGAGATACTTTGTTGAGTTGTTGATAGTAACTTGCTGGGGATATCTTTGTTATATCGGAAGTGTTAATAGACTTCGCTGGGGATAAGAAGACTGCGTTGACGGCGATCTTTCCGTGGCTTTTGGCTGAGGATAACCCAGTTATATCCTGGTAAGGAAATAATTCTTTAAATAAAGCCGGGAGACGCGATCGTGCTTTGCGGGGATAAGCTTCCAGAATCTACTGGGGATAAGTTTACTGCTTGGGGAGCTGAATTCCAACTTTCCTGGGGAAACTGGATTGGACTCTCTTGGGGAAGTTTTGAATGTATCGGGGAAGTGATTCCTTTGAATGTTTGATATGCCGCCGGGGAACAATCTTTAGGTTAAGACTGCCGGGGATGCTTGTTAAGAATATATGTATATATGCTGCTGGGGAATGTTGAGATCTGCTGGAGGATACCCAACTTCTTTAAGATTTGATAGTGGCTTGGAGAGAGCGTACTGACTGCTGACTTACTCTCTGGGGAATTAAGGTGTCTGGTTCTGTTCTCCAGCTGAACCTACCTTGGTACCTTGGAGGATGGAACAATTAGGTTGCTCAGACAACTCTTTATTGCCCCTGTTTCTGATGTGGGAGAGGAAGATACCTGTGGAGGTGCTTGATGACTGCTGGTTTGACCAATCTTCTTCTGGTAGGCAAGTGACAAGATGACAGGACATAGTCGTACGCTTTGATCCCTAACTTTTGCCTGGACCGCCCTTTCGGGTTTTCAGTCCACCGGGATACCCATTTTTGCCCAAGCCGCCTTTTCAGGTTTTCGACTTGCCGGGTGTACAGATTTTTCATTTTCATCCCTTATTTTTGCCTGAACCCTTTTGGTTCGTCGGGAAGCCCTTGTTTTTGCCTAGGTGTGTCAACCTAGCGGGTCTTTGATTATGCGTAGTATTTTTTCTTTGACTATGTCCGTGCTTTTAGAATATAGGGAGTTGCCCCTGTTAGAAGTGTTTTGTCATGCCACCAGAAGGTTTTTGATCAGGCAAGATTCGTTGTTGAAATGCCCCAAGTGATCCAGGTGGAGATTTGCCCCAGGCTATTTGGCCTTTGAGGGATTCTCCGAATCTTGATTGGACTGCCCCAGATGATGGACCATAGTCATACCTGCCCCTTGATTGGAGATACTTCTATTCATTAGGCATTCGTCGTGCGAAACTCCTATGCTGTTCAAAAAAAAGTCATATGCGAACAAAGTTATGTTAAAAATGCAAAGCTTATGTCTGTATTGAAGATTTTGAAAATGCATTCTTTTTCATAAAACAAGTGAATGTTTGTAAAACGTGATGTCAACTCGTTATTTACCGTAAGCCTTAAGGAGTCAGGATACCTTTTGGCGCAGTATGCTTTCGAACTAACCCATGCTTCAGCTATGACTTTTAAGGGTTATAACGTGGCCTGGTTCACGGTTTAAGAAACAAAGGATAAAGGCTCAAATAATTTGTACCCACCCGCTCTTCGTGATGTTCTCCAAACCTAAACTCAGTTGATCCTACGTTAGACCTTGTTTAAGTCTTTGCTCTGATTTTCCGGTGATGGTTCAGATATTGACAGTATATTTGGATTAGGCAGTCATTTCCTTTTTTGTTGAGGGTTTGTAGGACCTCTTTCTTTTTTGATTTCGTTATCCCTATTTTTTGCCTGAGCTGTTTCCTTTTTTGGAATTACAGTCAGCGGGATGCCCCAGTTTTGTAAGTCTCCTTCGTGGGTTTTGACTTAATGGGCTTTTATTTTGAGAAGTAATGACTGCCTGTCTTTATGATTATTCGGAACCATCACTGTCTTTCTTTGTTTTGTAAGGACCTCCTTCGGTGCCGTTCGTTATGCACTTGGATCAACTGAGAAGACTACCCTGCCCCAGGTTATGATTAAGGGTTTTAAATTTCGAAAAGAAAAAACTCCTACTTCTTTGGCTCAGAGGGGTTGACGAGGGATTATCTTCCTTATAACTCCAGTGTTTAGGGATTGAAACAATGCCTGTACCTCATCAGCGGGGTCTGTTCAAAAGCATACTGTAAAGATCATGGTATCGTTTTCGTCATCCTCCCTCAAGAGGCTTAGAATTATTATTTTAAGAGTTGATCATCAGAAAAAATATGAAAATAATTTGCATTTAGTGAATACGAATATATTGTTTTAGAACAGACATATGCGATGCATTAATGAAATAACAATGTTTAACATGAGTAAATGTTTGAACAAAGGAGAATTGCAACTTGAACATTCGAATGAACAAAAATTCCTCAATCCTAGCCATGTTTTGGCAAGGGAGCAGTGACCACGTGGGGAGTCTTGGGTACTTTAAACTGAATCTCTCCGGCGTCGATCATGTCTTGGATCTTATTTTTTAGGCTCCAACAATCATCTGTAGTATGCCCCGGGCTGTCAGAGTGATAAGCGCAGCGGGCGCTGGGGTTGTACTTCGGTGACGTTGTATTTTGGTTCTTCAGAGCTTCTTTTAGAGTTACCAGCTTAGTCTCCAGCAACTGTGGCAATATCTGGGATAAGGTCATGCTGAGTCGAGTGAACTGCCTTCTCTCGCTCTTTTGTTGGTTGTGATGTTGAATTTGTGACACTGGAGCCGTTTGAGGAGCTCTCCTCTTACCTCCTTGTCTCAAAGGTGGTTGAACGATGACTGGCTTTTTACCCTTAGACTTTTTCCCCAGTTGGTTACCCTGAAGCAGTTGGTTGACGAGAAACCAGAGCTTATCTTGTCTTTGAGCTAACCCTTGAATGGCAGTCACCTGTCCCAGCATCTGGACCTTCAATGCATCCACCTCAGCTTGTAGGTGTTTCAGCCTTTCATCCTCAGCACTGTTCCTGACAAAGGTCTCCATGAGAAGTGTCCTTAGCTCTTCCTACCCCTTGGATAGATTCAGGAGGATTCCCCTGAACTGAGTCTCTTGAGCGAGAAGGTCCTGGTTATCTGGTTGGAAGGCCATTGCTGAAATAAACAGCGAGAAAGGTAAGTGACCTGCAACAAAGATACCTGTTATGTAATGATGTGTATGACATGCATGCAATGTTTTCAAGGACCTCGCGGGGTAAACAAGAAAATTGGTTAGCATCTGGATCCGGTAGCTTGATTGAAAGAACTTCGTATTTGTTGAGAGTCTTTCTTCCAAGGTTCAAAGGCTCACCATATCCAGTGGGTCATAGCCCCTGACTTTAGTCATCATGTCTGGTTTTGATTTCCAAACAACCTTGGTTAGGGGAACCTTCTTCAGGAGTCAGAGCTCACCATATCAAGTGGGTCATAGCCCCTGACAACCTTGGCTAGAGGAAAATAAATCCTCTTTGCCCCTTGCTAGATGTTTGATTTATCATGACCTGCATCACAAGCCCTTGAGATCCTTGAAATGGGTTAGGATGTATGCAATGGTATGATGTTATGGTATGCATGGGGTAATGTGGGTAAACCCTGTTATGAGTCCCTATTAAGGACTATAAACAAAACCTGCAAGAAACTCGGTAAACCTTGTTATGAGTCCTAGTTAAGGACTATAAACAAAACCTGCAAGAAACCTAGTAAGCCTTGTTAAGAGTCCCAATTAAGGACTATAAATGAAACCTGCAAGTAGTTCATGTGTCAGATAACAGGCATGTAAGTAGTCAAGTACGAAGGCACACAAGTCACACAAGAGAAGCCCCTAGAGTTTAGGCCAGCATGAGGTCTAGGTATTACCCTCTTTCAATTTGTTGGTTCATACCTGTCCTATTAGATGTAACCGGGTTCTAAGGGTCCCAATATCACTGGATTGCTTTCATTGTTCATCGTTTCGATTTAGCCACTGAACTGGCGACCGAAATATTCCAGGAAAGCAACCCTCAATTGAGTGAAGTATCGAGTATCAACCAACCTCGGACTGCACCAAAGTCAGTTATCTCACTACCCTAAAGACGCCAAGATAGTTCAATTAAGGTTCCTAAGGTCTGTTGATGCTTCACGACACCACGCGGAGGCCCCGTACTCTCCTTGACTGAACTCAAGGGTTACCGGTACACACCAAAGTGCCACATCAACGTAGCAGACTGTTTCAACCATGTCGGTATACCCCACACAGTTCCCTCACAACCTTGTTGCTACTTTCTAAGAAGGTATCCCCAGATCCGGGTTAGGATCTATAGAACTCCCAAGACAATACCCACAATTTAAAGCAAGCAAAGAAAGCAATTGAAAACACAGTGATCTTAGTCCTAAGGTACACCTCACTTTAAAAGATATCCCCAGCAGAGTCGCCAGTTCTGTGATCGGTGGATCTGGAACTGACTGTTTAACGCTGGTTCGCGAAATATCGCGGAAGCAAGAGTCGCCACCGTCTTTTATTTTCTCCAAATGGAAAGGACAAAAGCACAGAAAAATTCCTTATAGAGATTGCTCTCGGTTCGGGAGGTAGATTATAGAAAGGGAAGGTGTTAGCACCCTTTCTATCCATGGTTATCCACGGGCTCTTAGATACTTGCTCACTTGTGTTTTCAAAAATGGTTTGTTTGCTTTTCAACTGTGGGTTTTAAAAAGTTTCTTTGAAAATTCCAGTTCGACTCTTGTACCAGTCCTCAAGAGTGTTTGAAAAATTACTTTCGAAAGCTTTTTGAAAAGGTGTCGGTGTGAAAAGTATTTTGGATTTGTTTTTGAAATTAGAGCAAGTATCTAGAGTCGTCTACCTACCCTAAGGAATTCGTCTGTGTAAATGTCCTTTAAAGTAGTGCCATCCCACCATTGAGAGGTAGGTAGCACCACCGTTGGAGGTGTTCGGGTCAATTCGAGGTTCGGGATATGGTGATCACCAGAGCAATGGGAAGACACCTTAGAAGCTACCCTCATGCCAGGTTCCCGGATCATGAGGACTTACTAAGACATCCTCTACTTGACGATCACCTTTCGAGGCAAGGCAACAGTGAGGCGTACCCTAGGGGTGGTGTGTGATTTGTGTGTCGTTTTCATTTATTTTTGTCTTTTGTCAAAGTGATCTATGCGTTTGTTTTTATTTTTGTCATTTATTCTTGCATGCATTTATTTAACAGTTAAAAAGTGCGGAAAAATAAAATTCCTAAACTATTACAAAGGCGCGGGTCCACATCGCCAAATTAAACCAGGACCCGATTTGACATAAAATAAAGAAATAAAATGCAGGAAATATAAAATGTCCGAGTTACATGGCTTGAGCAATTACATAATATTTGAAAGAAAATAAATGTGCGAAAGAAATAAAAATAGAACGTTCGAGGGCGTTGGACCCTTTAAAGAAATTAAATGAAATTAAAAAGCTAATTAATTATTTAATAAAAGGAAAGAAATGTTTTTTTAGTTTTTTTTGTATTTATGAAATAAAGAAAATTAAAATTAAAAGAAACTCTAATTCTAAGTTTTTTTAATTATTAATGAAAATGTTAAAGTTTAACCTAATTTACTAAATATTTAATGTACATGTTTATTTACAAAAACATTTAATAATTAATAACAATAATAATAAGAAAAAATTATTTATTAAAAAGATGATGAAAAGTTAAAAACCCTAATTTCTACATATTTTAATTTGTTAAGAAAAAGACTTAAGTTTTAAAACCTAATTTAACTAAATTAATTATTTAATATTTATTTACAAAAAATAATGGTGAAATTAATATTAATAACAATAAATATTTTTAGTTTCTGATTTTTTATTATGAAAATTATTTTAGGAAATTAAAGAAAATAATTAAAAACAATTAAAAGAATGAAAAGGAAAATCAAATAAAAAAAAATGATGCAAACCATGGGGGGTGTCTGACCCTTTTTGGAGGTTTTTTGAAGTATTGATTCCTGAGTACCGTGGTCTGCATTCTTTGGCCATTGGATTGAGTTTCATGCATAAGTTGTTCTACTTTGGCCATTTGGCTTTTGGCTTTTGGCTTTTGGCCATTTGTGTTCTGGCTTCAACGTTCCTTAATCTTCTCAGGATGTCTGTCTCGCCACGTATTGGGGTCATGTGTAAAATGTTCTGTTTTGGCCATTTGGCTTTTGGCTTTTGGCCATTTGGCCTCAACGTTCCTTAATGAACCTGCATGAGATCCTGTCTAAATCTGCAGTGTTGAATCTCACGAACACATTAGATAAAATCAAAAAATGCAAATAAAACCAATATATGAAGAAATTTAATGTTTAGGCACAATATGGCATGTATGAATGATTATACCCTTTTTGATCATGGAGATCAAATGAACCTTACCCTTACTGGAAAAGTAGTGACATGAATGCTTTTATGCCCTTGGGATCATGGAAATCAAGCCAGCCTTACCCTTACTGAAGAAGTAATAAGATGTTGGTTTGTAACTGAGATGACTTGTTTGTAGTGAGAGAGGGATTTGTAATAAGGATTTCAAGGTTTTAGGATTCTTGAAAGAATTTGATATTCGTTGTGGCAAGGTTTTTTCTCTCTTTTCCTCTCTTCTTTTTTTTTCTCCAGTTTGTGTGAAAAGGAGGTGATTATATAATGGAAATTAGGGTAAAGAAAATGGGCTTTGAATGTGCAATTGGGCCTCCAATATTCACTTGAATTCGTCACTTTTCAGGCTAAATCGCAGGGACTTAAGTGCATTTTTTGAAGTTGAAATGTGAAAACAAAATGTAGCCGACAACGAGAAATAACTCCTGTCCGAAAATCGAATCAATCGGATAAACAGTGAATTAGTTATGAATTTTTGAAGTTTCAGCTCAGACAAACTTATTTTGGGCTTCAGTGTCGACTCTGACACGTTCTTCAATAAAAAACTGGTATCGATCGGTGCATAATTTGGTCTCGACTTCTGAAGCAAAGTTGTAGATCTATGAGTCAAGGACCTTGTATAAAAATATGAGCCCAATCCGATAAAAATTGACCGAGTTATGAATTTTCGAAGTTTCGGCCCAGATGAAATA
The DNA here is from genome assembly GCA_948472305.1 of Vicia faba. NCBI lineage: Eukaryota > Viridiplantae > Streptophyta > Magnoliopsida > Fabales > Fabaceae > Vicia > Vicia faba. Next base: position 1,544,594,063 of record OX451735.1, read on the forward strand.
ATATTCAGCATTCAGGATTTTCAGCGTATCACGCACTCTGAGCAAAAAACGAAGGCCTTTTGAATACCGTTTGAACTCAATACCTTCTGTGAAAATGTAGTCAACTCAATTTGTGAAATTTCGGCGCCAGAACCAGCTCGATACGATGAAAATCGAACAAGTTATGATTTTTTGAACATGACGCAAATAAACTTCTGTCACAAATTATCTGCACGAAAATACTTGATAAATCCACATTTTTGAAGACCTTATGGTCGAAATTGGCTTCCAGCCGTGAGAGATGAAAACGTAGATAATATCAAGACGAAATTTTAGCCACCGGAACGGGTTCAAAACGAGCCACGATCTTCAAGTTATGAATTTTTTAGCGCGTAAAAACTGCACTTTCAGCACACTTTTTCACCATATTTCTTCAAGAAAACTCGCACATTCGGATACCTTCTTTAAAGAATTGACTCTTGAGCCGAACCTGAATTTGAGAATACGTTATCAGAGATATCTTGGCGAAAGAATACCTGAATATGACGCGCCGGGTTGGACTTGTGAATTTTCTTGAAATGTTTTGAGAAATATGGGAGGGCAAATTTTGGGGTACAACAGGTCCCTTGAATCTTCTTCCCAGATTTACCACACCAGCTGTCCTTTTTGGCTTCTTAGCCTTGTCTTTAAGAATCAGGGCTTTCAGTTTCTCTTGCCCTTTGGCTATAGCCATGATCATTTGTTGGGATTGTGCATTCTGAGTCTATAAGTCTTTCACAGTTTGTTCTAGAGCCATTTCTTTTACTTGCTGAAATAAACAACGACGAAGATGAGAAACCTGCTATGAAACCTGTTTATGCGAGGATATGTATGACATGTGTATGCAATGATTTCAAGGATTTCGGGAAATTTAAATTTGCGAACCAAAATGAAATGAAGATTTTATTAGTAGAATTCAAAATACAATTGGCTTTTAGGCGTTTCAAGATTCTAAGAACTAAAAAAAATCAGGTTTCCCATGGGCGCTTCCTCTTTGCACCGAGATAGACATTGAGGCTTCTTTCCTCATGAAGTTGCTTCGTGAGCTCTAAAACCTTTCTCTCATGGGCATAGAAATGGTCTCTAAAGGTATCCCGCTCTTTCTTCAGCTGAATCCAGAACCTTTGTAATTCTTCAAGATCAGTGGGCATATCAGGATGGAGAACCGTATATGGGATATCCCCTTCAGTAACAGGCTCCACAATCATTAGTAAGATGGCTGCATATGGCATCATAAGATTCTGAGCACGAGCTCGAACCCATTGGAGATAAGGTTCCATAGGAATGGAAGTCTTCAGCCCCAAAGTTTTGACGTCAAATCTGTTTACCATGCCCCAAACTCGTATGAACCTCTGGCGATACCCTTAAACATCATCTTCATAATTAAACACAATTCCCTGGATAAGCATCTCGTGAGGACCATCCCTTCGAGTGTAACCAAATTGGTGTAGAGCCAGAGAAAGATTATAGGTTATGCCTCCCCTAATTCCAAGTAGTGGGACATTAGGGAATTCCCCACAGCGGTCAATAATAGAAATATCTCCCATAGACCAGGAATACAAAAGAATATTCGCGTGAGAAAGTGACATTATCCTTTGTGACCAGCACAAACCCTCTTCATTCTTCAGTACCGTCCTAGGGAGGTGAGAAATAAACCACCTCTAAAGCAATGGTGTAGCACATAAGAATCCCTCTTTTCCTTGTGGTGCGGGTGTGGAAGGCACGCAAGATGTCTCCGAGTAAAGTGGGCACAGGGTTGTGGGAAAGGAAGACCTTGATAGTATTCACATTTATGAGCAAGTCCGAATTAGGGAACAATATTAACCCATAAATGAGAAGGGCCAAGACCTCTTCAAAATCCCATAAGTCCAAATCATCCCAAAACAACTGAGCCTTCTCTATTAGGAATTTGGCTAGAAAACCCTTAACTCCACTTCTTATTTCCCAGTTAGATACAACGTCGGACCATTTCAGGTGTAAAGCTGCTGCAATGACCTCTGGCTTTAAAGCTTCTTCCAAACCGGTGAAAGGCAACTGATCCAAAATAGGTATGTCCAATATCTGAGAGAACTCTTCCATGGTGGGTACCAAATGATATTCTGGAAAGGTGAAACAATGGTGCTTAGGGTCAAAGAACTGAAAGAGAACACTCATCATCTTCTCATCAAAACCCGAGGTAACCAGATTGAGGAGTCGACCGTAGTTCTTGGTGAATGAGGAAGTCTCAGAAACCCTAGATACTAGCTCTTTGAGTTGAAGCGGTATTCTCACAAAGCTGATTCAGATGGTATTTCTACGAGCGGAAGCCATGATCTGCAAAATAGAACAAAGATAAATTCCCCTAATCCTTGAAATGGTTAGTGTAATGAGGAATGAATGTTTATGATGCATGATGTCATGTTTAAGCAAATTAATCACACACAAGCAAAGCACACAAGACCTTAGGTTTAGGCTTGCATGGGGTTTATAGGTAAATACCCTCTTGAAGTTTAGTTGGTTTCAAACCTATCCTAAAAATAGTAACCAGGTTCTAAGGAGTCTCAATATCACTGATCTTTCTTTACTGGTATTATCTCAGCTTAACAATCTTTTCATGCGGTCGAAACATCCCGAAAGTCCGATCTCAATGTGTGTAGTATCGAGTATCAACCAATTCCCAGCTTTACAAAGAGACCGGCTATCTCACTACTTCATAATGGCCAAGTTTGTTCAACTAAGGTTCTAAGGTTTGTTAGTGCTTCACGACACCACGCGGCGGCCCCGTATTCTCCTCGATTCGACACAAGGAATACCGGTACCAACCAAAGTGTCACACCAACACAGCTATCGCTTCAACCATATTGGTCTACACCGTACAATCTCCACAATCTATTGTTGTTTACCTAAAAAGTGTCCCCAGATCCGGGTATATGATCTATACAAGAATACCCCAACAAACCTTTAAAAGTAAAGCAATCAAAGCAAACAAAAGAAAGAAATTTAAAATGACCTAGATCCTAAGGTAAACCCCACTTTATAATAATATCCCCAGCAGAGTCGCCAGTTCTGTGATACGGTGGCAGAACCGACTGTTTAATACTGGTTTGCGTTTTTTGTTCGCAAATATCGTGGTAAGCAAGAGTTGCCACCAACTTTTCTTTTATCCAACAAAGGAAAGGATGAAAAGAACAGAAAGAGACCTTTTTTCGAGATTTCTGAGTAAGGGGGGTAGATTATGGAAAGGGAAGGTGTTAACACCCTTTCCATCCATGGTTTTCCATGGGCTCTTAGGTACTTGCTAATTTTCTAAAATTTCTTGTGTTTGTATGTTTTGAAAAGCTTTGAAAATGCCTTAGTGCGGCAATTCGCTTTATGATAACCCTTGTATCAGTCCTCAAGAGTGTGATAAAGCGTTTTGAAAACTTTGTTTGAAAAGTGTTTGAAAGTGTGGTGTGTAAAAAGAATTGTTTGAGCAAGTACCTAACAATTATCTACCTACTCGAAAAAAGTTTTTTCTTTTCCTCCTATCCTTTAGACAGTGCTATCCTACTATTAGTGAGTAGGTAGCCCTAGTCGTTGGATGCTTGAGGGACTATCTTAGGGACGTATGGTCACTAAGGCAATATGGCAAGATCTCTTAGTAACTGTCCTAAAGCCCCAAGATCACTTTTATACAGAGGCAACAGTCGAGAGGGTCATCGAGGGACTAGTGATCTCTAGACTTAAGGACAACCACTAAAATTCTCACGTTTCGAGAATTGTGACCGTAATTCAAAGGCAACCGAGTGAGGTATACCCTAAGGGTGTAAGTGTGCAGCAGTGTGCTTTTTTCAGATATTTTATCTTGCGAAATTAGGGTTATCTAGGTTCAATTAATCATTATCTTTCATGCAACCCTATTAAACATTCATCTAAACAGTTTATCGAGCAGGAAAATAAATGGCGGAAAGATAAAGTTCCTAATTATTACAAGGCTTTGGTGCAATTACATAATTAATGACTGAAAAGTAAAAATGCGGAATTGAAAAAAATATCTAATTAAGCTATTACAAACCGGGCACAATTACATTAATAGTGAAAAATAATCGTTCGGCAAAAATAATTAAGCGCAAGAATAAAAAACTGGAGAAAAGATTCAAAACCCTAAAAAAACCTAATATGATCATTACATTTTTTTTTTTGGATTTTTATGAAAAAGGTTTGAGTTTAACCTAATTTTTCTAATTAATTTTAATTGATGGAAAATAAATTAAAGTTGGTGAAATTAATTTATTTACAAAAATTAATTTATATAAACAAACTACATCCTATTTTTTTGTGATTTTAATTTTATGATTTTTTAGGAAAAAATTGATTAATAAAAAATAGTTAAACTACATAATGATAATAAATAAACAAAAACTAGAAAAGATTAGAAATTAGGCCTGAGGAGGGTGTAGGCCCAGATTGGAGGGTGTTGTTGCTGAATTCTGCCATGCCCAAGTCTAGTTGGCCCATAGCAAGCGTTGGATTCAGTGGGAGGCTTGTTGGGATGTCCACCATGGAGATGCAGCCTGGAAGCGTGAAATCTGGCCAAGGAATGATCCAAGAGTGATGATTTGGAGATCTATGGTGTGCGCGCTTGGAATGAAGGTATGGAATATGCAAACAAGTGTTAAGAAAAATAAACATGTAGGAGGTAGGGGTCGAACCCCTGACCTCCCACACGCAACGCCTTATGACCCTTCCTTCTTACCACTGGGACGCTTGGTTATTTGTTATACAAAATACAAATAATATATTATATAACATAATGAGTAAGTGATGTAATAAAACACGCGTGAGATTCAAACTGTCCAACCAGGTTTGGACACGCCATCATTTTCTCCAAAGAAACTGTCGTTTTAGATATGACTTTTACCTACAGGCATATGCTGTAACTATAAACCTGCAAATCTCAAAAATCAACACCAAGCGAGATAAATCAAATCTAATTACATAGATCAACTGGGCTTGACCTCTTGAGTGCAATGGTGTTCATCTTTGGCCCTGATTTTGCCTGAAACAAAAAGCCCTAAAACGAACCTCTAAACCCTAACAATGGCATATCACACATCCCTCATCTAAACATGAATCAACTATACAGAAACTTTCTATGCATCCATACAAACACAAATATGCAATCAAAACAAATTAATAGTGCAAGAATGCACGAATACAAATTTGAAAAAAAATGTAGCAAACCGTGATGATGTAGGTGATGATTCTTGGAGCTTTGGCGTCCAGGAGTGATGCAACTAGCTTCAGAGTACCTCCAGCAATCGATTTCAAGCCTCAGGATGCTTTGAATCCCTTTGCAACTATGAATCCGATTGGCACTTTTTTTGTGAAAAATTTTGGAACTTTTCTGGACTTGTGGAGGCAGCTTTCACGTCCCCTTTGACATAGGGTTCTTGTGTTTATGTAGTGTATCTCATTAGGGTTGCAAATGTGGAAAGAATCCAATGATTTCATGAGAAAATATCCTCCTTTCAATTATGTGATTTTTGCTAATTTTTGGAACAAATCCAATCTTTTCCTTCCTCCACAATTTTGCTTTGATTTTCCAGCATGTTTTGATGATTATTTGATAAGGAAAAGACTTGAAAATCATATCTTACATATTTTCTATTATTTCATTATTTAATTTTGACTTTTAATGAATAAATAATCAAAATAAATAATAAAAATAAATGGAATAATATATGAGTGAGCTCAAGGGTCGTGGTCCATGTTAGGAACAAGTTGCAAGCATGAAAACATGGGCCCATTTGGAAAAAATTCAAGTTAGGTCAATATTAGCTTCATGCACATTTCCAAAAATTGGTCAATTTTAACAATGCATATATTTCTCATTTTTAAACCTAAGAGGGTGTTCTTGGACTTTTTAGAAAGCTTAGGATGTCCTCTAAACAACCCTTTTGATCTCATCTCAATTGGATCTTACATGTTCATGTAAGGAGCTTTGACCCAAAAGGTGTTTTTGTTGACTTTTTGAATGGACCTATAATGTCTGAGCTTATATCTTTTGATTGAGGCATTTCTTGAACTTGAGGGATGAAGAGAAATTGTAGAGAATTGAATTCTCTTCAAAATGAGCCTTGGTTGTAAAATTTATGATAAAGTATGAGAAAGTTATGCCTGGTCAAAGTTTGGTTGACTTTTCTTATAGAAACCCTAATTTGCCATTTTTTTTACTTTTGATGAGTTAGGAGCATTTCTTGAGGAATCATGATCAACCCTTAATCAAGTGATGGATATTACTTCAAAATGTTGATTTTGACCAAAAATGTTGAAGTTTGACTGTATTTGGGCCACAATTGACTTTTGACCTAGTACAGTTGATTTTCAGGCATTTGAGCAGTTGATTGAGCAAAATTGTTGTGCAAGGCATGAAACTTGGAATGGATGATCTTGAGGACATATTAGGACAATGGAGACCATTTGGGACCCTTATAAATCAACCATCTTGATGAGGAGTTAAACCCTAGTCTTAGGTGGAGGATTTGTCTGGTCAATTCTTTGTCATCCTAGGGCAGGTTGGGGATTTCAATGGGCATGTCTTGAGTGAAATGGGAGGGAAATATTTGGGGTACAGCAAAGGGATTTGAACCTCAATAGGTAAAACAGACTTCATACCATACACCAGAGAGTATGGTGTTACCCCCTATTGACGTACATGCTGAGGTGCGGTAACCATGAAGAGCAAATGGTAACATCTCATGCCAGTCTTTGTATGTCACTGTCATCTTCTGTATGATTTTCTTAATGTTCTTGTTAGCAGCCTCCACAGTGCCATTCATCTTCGACCGGTAAGGGGAAGAGTTATGATGTTGGATCTTGAATTGCTTACAGAGTTCGGTGATCACCATATTATTGAGATTTGTACCATTATCTGTGATGATTCTTTCTGGAACACCATATCGACAAATAAGGTTATGCTTGATAAACCGCGCCACAACATTCTTGGTAACATTAGCTAAAGAGGCAGCCTCAACCCACTTCGTGAAGTAATCAATGGCGACTAGGATGAAGCGATTCCCATTGGAGGCGGTAGGTCTAATCTCTCCGATCATGTCAATGCCCCACATTGCAAAGGGCTAGGGAGTCGTTAAGAAATTCAAGGGAACCAGAGGTACATGTACTTTATCAACATAGATCTAGCATTTGTGACAAGTTTGGGAGTGCTGATAACAGTCTGCTTCCATAGTGGACCAATAGTATCCTACTCGTAGGATCTTTTTAGCCATGGTGTGTCCACTAGAGTGGGTGCCAAAGGTACCTTCGTGTAAATCTGCCATAATCCTCTTTATGTCGCTCTTGTCTACACACCGCAGTAAAGTAGAGTCATGGTTGCGCTTGTAGAGGATTCCATTACTGAGGAAGAACTTTGCAGAGAACCTTATTTGAAACTTCTTATTATTGACAGATGCTCCCTCAGGATATTCTTGAGCCTCAAGATACCTTTTCACTTCATAGAACCAAGGTTTGTCTGCTACTTCTTCAGTATCAATCTCATAGCAATATGCTCGTTCATCCAATATCTCGATAGTGATCTGAGGAGATTCATTATCCCATCTGACCTTGAACATAGATGACATAGTAGCTAGCGCGGCCGCTAACTGATTCTCTTCTCATGGAAAATGTTCAAAGGTGGCTTCTTCAAAGTGTGGAAGCAACGTCAGCACATGTTCTTTGTAAGGGATGAGATTAGGGTGCTTTGTGTCCCACTCCCCTTTGATTTGACTTATTACCAAGGCTGAATCCCCGAAAATGCCCAAGAACTTGATCCTTAGGTCAATAGCAGCTTTGAGACCCATGATGCATGCTTTATACTCCGCCATATTGTTGTACAATTGAAACATAATCCGGCAGTGAAAGGAGTGTGACAGCCCTCACGAGATATGATTACAGCACCAATGCCATTGCCGAGTGCGTTGGAAGCTCCATCAAAAACCATAGTCCATCGGGATCCTTCCTCAGGTCCTTCATCTGGTCTAAGTTCTTCACAATCAGTCACTAACATGATATTCTCATCCGGGAATTCAAAGTTCATGGATTGGTAGTCATCAACAGCCTGATGAGCCAAATGATAAGCTAATACACTTCCCTTGATTGCTTTCTGGGTCGCGTATTGGATATCGTATTCGGTCAGGATCATTTGCCATCTCGCTATTCTTCTGGAGAGAACAGGCTTCTCGAAGATGTACTTGATCAGATCCATCTTAGATATCAACAAAGTAGTGTGGGTCAACATATACTGTCTCAGTCGGCGAGCAGCCCATGCCAAAGCGCAACAAGTTTTCTAGAGCAGTGAGTATCTTGTTTCATAGTCGGTAAACCTTTTGCTAAGGTAGTATATTTCATGCTCTTTTTGACTGGGCTCGTCATGCTGCCCCAACACACACCCCATTGAATTATCTAACATTGTTAAGTACATTATCAAAGGTCTTCGTTCAACCGGCGACATCAGAATTGGAGGCTTTTGAAGGTATTCTTTGATTCTCTCGAAGGCAGTGTGGCATTCTTCATTCCACTTTACCACTTGATCTTTCTTCAAGAGCTTGAAGATTGGCTCACAAGTAGCAGTTAGATGGGAAATGAACCTGACAATGTAATTTAGGCGTCCCAAGAAGCCTCTAACCTCCTTCTCAGTGCAAGGAGTCGGCATATCTTGTATAGACTTCACCTTTGCAGGGTCTACCTGAATGCCCTTGTCAGTGACAATGAAACCTAGGAGTTTACCAGACCTTACCCCGAAGGTGCACTTGTTCGGGTTTAACCTCATCTTGTATGTCTTCAACCTATTAAACAGCTTTTGAAAATGGTCAAGATGCTCTTCCTCGGTTTGAGACCTGGATATCATGTCATCAACATAGACCTCTATCTCATGATGAATCATATCGTGGAACAAAGCTACCATAGCTCGCTGATAGGTTTCCCTAGCATTCTTCAACCCAAAGAGCATAACCTTTTAGCAGAAAGTGCCCTACTGTGTGACGGAGGTTGTCTTCTCCGTGTCTTCGGGTGCCATCTTGATCTGACTATAACCAGAGAAACCATCCATGAAGGAAAAGACCTTATGGTGTGCGGTGTTGTTGACCATAACATCAATGTGGGGAAGCGGGAAGTCATCCTTGGGGCTCGCCTTGTTCAAATCTCTGTAGTCCACACACATCCGTACCTTGCCGTCCTTATTAGGCACCGGGACTACGTTAGCAACCCATTGCAGATAGGAGGTGATAGCTAAGAACACGACGTTGAAGTGTTTCATAACTTCTGCTTTGATTTTCTCTGACATTTCAGGGTGCATGCGACGGACCTTCTGCTTTACTAGAGCGAAAACTTCTTTAGTTGGTAGGCGATGAACCACAATATCCGTGTCTAGTCCTGGCATGTCTTCATATGACCAGGCAAAGATCTCGACATAATCATGCAACATCTGTATCAACCGCTGTTTGACACTAAGCTCCAGATTTGTGCCTATCTTGACTTCTTTTCTATCCTCTTCAGTGCCCAAATTCACTGTCTCAATTGGCTCTTCATGTGGTTGTATAGCCCTTTCTTCCTGCTGTAACAGCCTGGAAAGTTCTTCGGATACCTCACAATATTCCTCACCATGGTCCTCGGCTTGGTTGATCGGATTTTCAAAATCATAACCGGCAATAGCAGAACTGTTATCAATGGAATCCAGAGTGGATATGGATCTGCAGTTTGATATGTGAGTGTGTGTAAGAGCATAGCTGTATAGACAAAGTAAAAAGCAGAAAAGAAAAATAGAGAGCGCAAAATTTGTTATGCAAAGTGTCTAATGCTTTATTAATGACATATGAGATTGAAACATGATAACCCTCACAAATAAACCATTGTGCCCCGGGTAAGACACATGGCCATAGAGTTTATATTGTTTAATTATTACATATCTGAAAACAAGAAAGACAATTACTTATGAACAAAAGTAATCGGTACAAAGTCTGTAGCTGTCCAGTTACTGGATCCACCGTTGGTAGTAGGGAAGATCCAGCTATCCATGTCATAGTCACCATCACTGTCTTCTAAAGCGTTAACCCCATGGTTTATGATGTGTAGGGGAGGTCCTCCAGCACGAGCACGACGAACAACCCTTTGAGCCCCTGAAGAGAAACCCAAACCAAACTTATCAGATTTGTATAGAATTTCAGGGAGTTGGCCCCAAATGGTACACCCACCTTCTTCAATACCCACTTTGGTGTCCTTGAGAGAAGCCATTTTCAAGGGAGATCTGGTGATCTTTGGTAGATTGGTAACAGTCTCAGTTGCAACCATGGTCCGAGACACCTCTTCGAAGTTCTAACACAGAGTCTCAATGAACTCGCCATCCATTTCCACATACCTGAAAGAGTTCAGATGACTTATCAAGTATTATTCTTCACCATGTACCGTGACAATCTTTCCTTTTACCGGGTACTTCATCATCTGATGTAGAATGGACGTGACAGCTCCCACCCTATGGATCCAAGGGCAACCCAACAAACAAGAATAAGATGGTCTGATATCCATCACGTAGAAGATGGAGTCAAAGGTCTGATAACCAACTTTGATGGTGATGTCCACCTCCCCGTGCACCATTCTTTTTGAACCATCGAAAGCCCTCACTACAATGTTGCTGGGTTTCAGGGTCAAACCTTCACAGTCTAATCTGTCTAGAGCCTTCTTGGGCAGCATGTTCAATGATGAACTAGTATCTACTAGAACATGGGCCAAAGTAGTGCCCCTTCATTCGATGGAGACATGCAGCACATCATTGTGTTTTCTTCCTCTGGGTGTCAGATCAGCATCAGAAAAACCCAAACCGTTATCAGCCGTCAAACTGGCCACATAATCTTCAAATTGATCAGCGGAGGTTTCCTGTGGCACATGGGCAATTTTGAGGAATTTCACCAAAGATTTTGCATGAGCTTCGGAGCATAATAGTAGGGCTAACATAGAAATCTTATAAGGGGTCTGCCCCAGCTATTCGACCACATTATAGTCGCTCTTCTTTATTATCTTTAAGATTTCTTCCATTTCCTTCTTGGAAGCCTCTGGAATAGATTCTGAATGCGCCTTCGTCTGGACAGACTCAATCAAAATGTCTTTGCCCCGAGTCTCGGCCGACTAGGTGATAGGGGTGGAAACAAGAGTAATCACAGGAATTACGGTGGTAGTATCAGTAGGAACAATAGTAGGAATGATCACATGAATATCAACGGCTTTTAGAGGAGAAATCTCAAAGGGAGAACACTCTTCCACTTCTTGTTATTTTGTTGGTCCCAACGATGTTGCCAATGTCGGGATCAGTATTTTCAGAAACTTGGTCTTCAACAGCCAACATGTCTTGCTTGATGCCGTGGTAGTAAATGTCAGCCTCATAGTTCCAAGGAACAACCTTGTCTGAGGATTATGAGATTCGCCCTGGCATAGTGATGATCAGAGGAGCCAATTTTGGAGCAAATGTAATCCTGACGGGTCTTTTGGTGCAGACCTTGAGAGGATTGGCGAAAATGGTTATGATTGAAACATCCTTACAAGAAACAGTTGTGACAGGAGTCTTTTCAAATAAAATCTCTTTGTCATCTATCAGGCGCTGAACACATGCTTTCAACAAATAACAACCAGTTGGTAGAGATAAACATAAGTTGCAACCTTCACCACAACTCAGAAATAAACTGACTTTCAACAAGTTCCACTTAACGGTCATGAGAGGAGTAACAAGTTCCTCAACAGAAGTAACAAACGTATCATCGTCAACAACATCAACACCACGGCCGTGCTTGGGCATGGGATCAGTTATAACATTGGGAATCTCAGGAGCTTCAAATGTAATCTCCTTTGCCTCGATAAGGTCTTGCACATTGTTTTTCAAATCCCAACAATCATTTGTATCATGACCGGGACTTTCTGAATGGTAAGCACAACGAGCACTTGGGTTGTAGCGGGGAGATGCAGTGTTGGGATTCTTGGGAGCTTCCCTCAAGGTGACCAGATTGGATTTCAGTAGGTGAGGCAAGACTTAAGACAAAGTCATATTTATCTGGGTGAATTGCCTTACAAGCCTTTCTGCTCTAGGCTGATTATTTTGTTGTTGAGTAGCTACAAGCTTGGATATCATAATAGCCCCTACCGTTGGACGACGCTCGGTTCTTCTCTGATTTCATTGATTGTAAACAACACTAACATCTTTTTTTCCTACGAAAGGTCTCTTTCCCGCACTTGAAGAGGCATCCTTCTGAATCTTGCCACTTCTAATCCCTGCTTCCACTCTTTCTCCCGTCAAAATCAACTCAGTAAAGCCAGCCGAGGAGCTTCCAATCAGATGATTGTAAAATGGACCATATAGGGTACACAAAAACATATCCACTAACTCTCTGTCAAACAAGGGGGTTGGCCTCTTCCTGCTAAGTCCCTCCACTTCTGAGCATAGTCTTTAAAACCCTCGCTCGAACCCATAGACATACTTTGGAGTTGTGTACGGGTGGGAGCAAGGTCTGCATTATACTGATACTGCTTGTAGAAAGCAGTAGCCAGGTCTTCCCAGTTGTGAATATTGGTCCCTTCCAGCTGGTAGAACCACTCTAGTTGAGTCCCGAATAAACTGTCTTGAAAGAAGTGGACCCATAAGTCCTTGTTTGCAGTGTGAGGTTGAATCTTCCTCACATAAGACCGAAGATGCATCTTGGGACATGAGACCCGATCATATTTGGCGAACACCGGAACCTTGAACTTCTGCGGGATGACAACCCCAGAAACCAAACCCAGCTCTTCAAAATCCAGCCCTGATACCTTTTGGATTTCCATTGCATTCAGACGTTCCTCCAGTTGTTTGTATTTTTTATCGGCCGGAGGATACTGATCCTTCTTATAGTCAGTCTCATTATCAGATTCCCTTGGACTGAGGTCTTCCTTTTTTGTTTCCCCTTCTTGATTATCTCCTTCCTTTGGCGAAGATGCTAGCTCTACACTTGCCTCAATGGTCCTCTGAACCTCCTTCCCAAATTCACCACACCAGCTGGCTTCTTGGGTTTCTTGGTCTTCTCTTTAACAATCAGGGCTTTCAGTTCCTCTTGCCCCTTTGCCAAAGCCACGATCATTTGTTGAAACTAAGCATTTTGAGTTTGTAGATCCTTCACTATTTGTTCGAGAGCCATTTCTTTACTGCTGAAATAAACAGCGAAGAAGATGAGAAACCTGCTATGAAACCTGTTTATGCAATGATATGTATGACATGTGTATGCAATGATCTCAAGGATTTTGGGAAATTTAAATTTGTGAACCAAAATGAAACAAAGATTTTATTAGTAGAATTCAAAATAGAATTGCCTTTTAGGCGTTCAATTGAAAATTCTAAAAAATAAGTGATCAGGTTTCCCGTGGGCACTTCCTCTTCGTGCCGAGATAGACATTAAAACCTCTTTCCTCGTGAAGTTGCTTCGTGAGCTCCAAAACTTTCCTCTCATAGGCATAACAATGATCTCTATAGGTATCCCGCTCTTTCTTCAGTTGAATCCAGGATCTCTGCAGTTCTTCAAGATCAATGGGCATATCAGGATGTAGAATTGTATAGGGAATACCCCCTTCTGTAATGGGCTCTACAATCATTGGTAAGATGGCTATATATGGCATCATAATGTTCTGAGCACGAGCTCGTACCCATTGGAGATAAGGTTCCATATGGATGGAAGTCTTTGGCCCCAAAGTCTTGGTGTCAAATCTGTTTACCATGCCCTAAGCTCGTATGAACCTCTGACGATACCCTTGAACATCATCCTTATAGTTAAACACAATGCTCTGGACAAGCATCTCGTGAGGACCATCCCTTTGAGCATAACCAAATTATCGCAGAGCCAAAGAAGGATTATAGGTTATGCCTCCCTATAATGTAGAGTAGCGAGACATTAGGGAACTCCCCGCAGCGGTTAATAATAGAAATATCTCCTATAGATCGAGAATACCATAGAATATCTGCGTGAGAAAGCGAAATTATCCTTTGCGACCAGCCCAAACCTTCTTCGTTCTTCAGTACTGTTTTAGGGAGGTGGGAAATAAACCACCTCGAAAGAAATGGCCCATAACACATAAGAATCCCTCTTTTCTTTGTGGTACGAGTATGGAAGGTATGCAAGATGTCTCCGATTAAAGTTGGCATAGGGTTGCGAGAGAGGAAGACCTTGATGGTATTCACATCTATGAGTAAGTCTGGATTAGGGAACAATACTAACCCATAGATTAGAAGGGCTAAGACCTCCTCAAAAGCCTGGAAGTCTAAATCATCCCAGAACAGCTGAGCCTTCTCTATTAGGAACTTGTCTAGAAAACCCTTAACTCCGCTTCGTGTTTCCCAGTTAGATACAATGTCGGACCGTTTCAGGTGCAAAGCTGCTACAATGATCTCTGGCTTTGGAGCTTCTTCCAAACCGGTGAAAGGCAACTGATCCAAGATAGGTATACCCAATATCTGAGAGAACTCTTCCATGGTGGGTACCAAATGATAGTCTGGAAAGGTGAAGCAATGGTGCCTAGGGTCGAAGAATTGAAAGAGCACACTCATCACCTTCTCATTAAAACCTAAGGAAACTAGATTGAGAAGTCAACCATAGTTTTTTGTGAATGAAGAAGTCTCAGAAACCCTTGATACTAACTCTTTGAGTTGAAGAGGTATTCTCACAAAGCTGATTCGGATGGTATTTCTACGAGCGGAAGCCATGACCTGCAAAACAGAACAAAGATAAATTTCCATAATCCTCTAAATGGTTAGTGTAATGAAGAATGAATGTTTATGATGCATGATGTCATGTTTAGGCAAATTAATCACGCACAAGCAAAACACACAATAGACCTTAGGTTCAAAGGCTTGCATGAGGTTTAAGGAAAGTACCCTCTTGAAGTTTAGCTGGTTTTAGACCTGTCCTAGAAATATTAACCGGGTTTTAAGGAGTCCCAATATCACATATCTTTCTTTATCGGTATTATTTCAGCGTAGCAATCTTTTCTTGCGGCTGAAACATCCGAAAAGTTCGATCTCAATGAGTGTAGTATCGAGTATCAACCGATTCCCAGCTTTACACCGAGGCCGGCTATCTCACTACTTTCTAATGGCCAAGTTTGTTCAACTAAGGTTCTAAGGTTCGTTAGTGCTTCACGACACCACACGGCGGCCCCATATTCTCGTCGATTTAACACAAGGGATACCGGTACCAACCAAAGTGCCACACCAACACAGCTATCGCTTTAACCATATCAGTCTATGCCGTACAATCTCCATGATATATTGCTGTTTACCTAAAAAGATGGCCCAGATCCGGGTATAGGATCTTTACAAGAATACCCCAACAAACCCTTAAAGATAAAGTAGTCAAAGCAAATAAAGAAAACAATTTTAAAATGATCTAGACCCTAAGGTAAACCCCACTTTATAATTCTCCCCAACAAAGTTGCCAATTCTGTGATACGGTGGCAGAATCGACTGTTATACTGGTTTGCGTTTAGTATTCGCAAATGTCGCGGTAAGCAAGAGTCGCCACCGACTTTTCTTTTATCTAACAAAGGAAAGGGTGAAAAGAATAGAAAAAAGAGATTTTTCGAGATTTTCTGAGTAAGGGGGGTAGATTATGGAAAGGGAAGGTGTTAGCACCCTTTTCATCTGTGGTTTTTCACAGGCTCTTAGGTACTTGCTCATTTTTTAAAATTTCTTTCGTGTTTGTGTGCTTTGAAAAGTTTGTTTGCTTTATGATAACTCTTGTATCAGTCCTCAAGAGTGTGATAAAGCATTTTTTGAAAAAAGAGTTTTGAAAGTGTGGTGTGAAAATGAATTAGATTTGAGAAAGAACTTAAGAACTATCTACCTACTCGAAAAAGGGCATTCTTTTCCTCCTTTCCTTTAGATAGTGCTATCCTACTATTAGTGAGTAGGTAGCCTTATCGTCGGATGTTAAGGGACTATCGAAAGAGACATTTATGATCATTGAAGGCAACATGTAAAGATACTTTATCAATTCAAAAGGACTGTCATCATATATTCGTAGGCAACATCGAGGGACAAGATCATTTCTCGTAGGAAACTCAAGGGACATGACCATTTCCGAAGGCAACCAAAGTGGGAAATACCCTAGGGGTGAGAGTGTGCAATAGTGTGCCTTTTTCAGGTATTTTTATCTTGATGTTAGTGATCTAATATTAATTATTTAGTTCTTGCCATACACGCCTAATTTACTAGCGGTTTATATACAAGCATATAATATAGTACAGAAAGTAAAACCTACAACTATTACATGGCCTTGGGGAAATTACAATTATATCTGACTGAAAACATAAAGTGCGGAAATTAAAACCCTAATTAGGCTATTACAAACTAGGCACAGTTACATAATTAAAAAATAATAATCGTACGAAAAATAACAACACGTAAAAATCAAGACGGGAATACGTTTTAAACCCTAAAAATCTAATTGCTTAGTAAAAATATTCTTTTGGTATTTTATGAAATTTTTTGAGATTTAACTTAATTTCTAACTAATTTTAATTTAAAGAAAACTAATTAAAATCATTAA
Source organism: Vicia faba (assembly GCA_948472305.1). Lineage (NCBI taxonomy): Eukaryota > Viridiplantae > Streptophyta > Magnoliopsida > Fabales > Fabaceae > Vicia > Vicia faba. The sequence continues at coordinate 1,544,610,643 of OX451735.1, forward strand.
ATTAAATTATTTTGCAAAAAAATAATTTTAATTTAAAAAAACCTAAGTCCTATTTTTATGATTTTTTTTGATTTTATGATTAAAATAAAATTGGTTTTAAAAAAACATAAAATAATGAAATAAAATAAAAAGTAAGGAAAATAGAAAATGGGCCTGATGTATGAAGCAATTTGGGGGGATGCACGTTTGAAATTATCCAGGCCCAAATTGCTAGCCCAGACTCCTGCGCATGGTTCAGTAGTGTTGTTCCCTTGAGGGTCTATCATGCGCGCTCAGATCTGGGGCGTTGGATCTGATGTTGTGATGATTTGATGGTGATGATCTGATGACACATGGTACACGCGCTTGCCCTGGAACATTGGATCTGCAAGAATAATTCAAAAAAAAATTATGCAAGAGGCAGGGATCGAACCCCTGCCCTTGCCCATAACAAATCCTTAAGCCTGCTACCTCTACCGTTGGGACGGTGATACTTCTATTAACCTAAACACAACTAATTGATTAAATATTAAAACTGGTCCTAAATGCTGACTGTAAAACACGCACGCCCAAAATGGGCCCCTGATATTTGAACGAACCAATCACAGAATCCTAATATGCCATGCAAAGTCCTTGGTCGGTCAAACCACCCTGGACGGTGGTTCCGGTCACCTTCTCTGTTGAACAAAAATCTAAACCTGTGAAATTTAATAAAACAAACATAAAAACAACCGTAATGGACTAATTAGGCCCTTGCGAATCTGATGGCGGGGTTTGTCTTGTCTGAAAGTCCCTGTATCATTGAAAATGAAGCTTGACTGAAGCTTTGCCCTAACAATGGCAAACCTGCATCCTTGCGTTAGATCTCACATGTAATGGTTATAGATAGTCACAAATATTAGCATGAACACATGTATGTACAAATAATTCATTTATATTGCATGATCAAAAGATTTGAATTCACGAAAGCATACCAGACCAGTGACACTTGAGGAAGAGATTCTGGGCACGATTTGGCTTGAGTAATGGTTTAAACAAGTTCCTGGGAACCTCACGATTATAATGGAACACCTGGAATAGATTAACGATGGTTGGATCGTGTGATACAAGTTGCACCTCTCTTTGAGAAAATTTGGAATTTTGCTGTTTTTGCACCTCTGTTTTTGTTATACCTTTCGATTGGCTAGCTGCACAAACCTTTTGAATCACAATCTGAGGGCCCAATATGCTTACAATGAGTCAGCAAGGAGCCTGTGGAAAAGCATGAGTTTTGTTGCTTCTAGGCCTCAAACGAAGGCCAGAACCTTGCTGTCTCTAGACCTTAAACGAAGGCCAGAACCTTGCTATCTCCAAGCCTCAAGTGAAAGGCAGAACTATGCTGACTTCTAGGTCCAGACGAAAGGCGTGACTATCCTGATTCCAACCCTCAGTCGAAGGAAACAGAAAGGCAAATCGAAGGGCAGGACTCCACTGAATTCAGAACCCAAATCAAAGGAGGCCAAAGAATTCATAATCAAAGGGCCTTTCTACCTGAGTCGAAAAGCCCATTTTTTCTTGCTTTTATTTTATTTTTTGCCTTTATATTTTCATGACATTCAATATGGTTGTAATAGTGTAGGATTTTTTAAATCTTTTTGCACTTTATTATTTTTGTATGATTGCTAGTAAAATAGGGTATGTATGATAAGATGAAAACAACAAGTAGACAACCCCTAATCAAAGACTAAATGCATGCAATAAAACACATTATTCACACATGCACCCTTAGGGTAATCTCACTTGTTGCCTCAGAAATATAGTCATGTCCCTCGAATATGGGTGTTTTAGCAAAGACCCTCGATAAAAGATCGTAGTCCCTCGATGACCCTCGATGTTGCCTTCGGTAAACAATCTAGTCCCTAAAAGACATTGCTAAAACGTCTCATAGGTTACCTTCTATGACTATACAAATGTCCCATGCCCGTCCCTTCACATCCAACGATGGAGCTTCTTACCAAGTCAATGGTAAGATAGCAACATCTAAAGGAGGAGGAAAAGAACATTTAAGACCTTTTGATTAGGTAGGTTGCTCCTAGTTGCTCGCTTGCACACAACAAAAACATTTTATACACCAACCAGTTTCACTATGAAATATTTTCAAAAGACAAAACACTTTGTACGCGTTCTTATAGAGACGAGAACCATTGCAAAGGCATTACTTTTCAAAATACTTTCAAAACCCACACCCAAGCACATTTTCAAACAAAAGCAAGTGATCTAGCAAGCAACTAAGAGCCCGTAGATAACTACGAATGAAAAGGGTTCTAATACCTTCCCTTTTCATAACCTACCCCCAGAACTCAAGAAATAATCTCAAAATGTCTTTCCTGTTCTTTTCAACCTTTCCTTTTGGATAAAAGAAAAGTCGGTGGTGACTCTTGCTATCCGCAATAACTGCGATCAAACACAAAACACCCAAGTCAGTTCTCCCACCGTGTTACAGAACTGACGACTCTGCTGGGGATTTACTTAAAAGTGGGGTTACGTTAGGGCTAGATCACCTTTACTTGCTTTCTTTGTTTGATTTGCTTGCTTTACATTATGGTTCCTTGTTTGGGTTTGTTTTGATCATCTACCCGGATCTGGGGCACCTTTTTAGGTAAGTAGAAATAGATTGTGGAAACTGTACAACGTAGACCGATATGTATAATATAAAATAAAATATGTACAAAAATAAATTATATTTTAAATAATATTTTCAGTGTGAATAAAAATAAGAAATAAAAATAAAAGTATCATTTACATTATTTTCAAATTTTAAATAAATTATAAAAGTATTTAAAAGCCTTTAATGTAAAAAAAAACAAAATAAAATGCCAAATAAATGTAAAAAATTATGAAAATACTTTTTAAGCATTTTTTATGTTTGAAAATAAAATAACAAAGTCAGAAAAGAAAACAAAAATTCAAAAATGCAAAAATATAAGAAATTGGGCTAGGGGGTGTGAAACTGAAAAAGGGAGGTGTTAGAAGCAAGCAGACCATGCCCAACCCAAGTCTTCATCTTCTTCCTCCAGACTTTGTACAACGCGCGCGCGCCTGGTTCAAAATGGATATCCTGCATACGAGCTCCATTGCAAAAACACATAACACAAAACTTGTAGAGAATTTCAATACGATTCTAACCATATAAAGCATTAAACCTAACTCTCAAAGACCAGAGAGAATTTCTCTGGCCCTAAAATCTGACCTAATTTTTACAGCATGTTCATGGATGAAATTCTCCTAGCACACTTAATATAAATGAAAACTGAGCATATGTACAGCTTCATGGCATTGAATACTACATTTCTTATTCACAAACCTAAGGCTAAATGTTCCTAAATAGAGAGATAGGAAGTGATGAAAAACCTGTTTCAGTTGGATTCGAGTAGGACAATGCAGAGCTTCTCAACAAGTTTTGAGGTGTCTGGTAGCTTGCCTGAACTTCACTTGATCTTTTCCAATAGCTAGCTTGCCTTGAATGTCCCTGAATCAGCTCCTAGAACTCAACCTGCACAAGCTTGAAATGAAAATGGTGAACACTGTAAATGGAGTTACAGTTGGCAATGGAGGCTTGGGATAGCTTGAGTGAGTTGAATGGAAGGTGTTTGAAGTGGAAAGGGGCAAAACGCACGAGCCAAATGAGCTATGGCACTCAAGTTGCAGCACCTGCCCTGTTTTGCCAAAGAAGAGTGATTTCTGGCTATGGGAGGTTATGAGGCTCAAGCCCTCGTGTTTATTGCTCAAAGGGTTGTGTGAAATGTGTTTTCAATGTTTGTGTAAGCTAACAATGGCTGGTTTTCAAGTTGGCAAGTGTTTGGACAATTTCTTGTTTTTGAAGCAAAGATGTGGAAGTTGGTATCACAGGCCCGTACAAGCCATATAACATGCTGCATACAATCCTCTTGATACTTGCAATTTGTGGATTTGATTTGGCTTCTGAGATCTTGGCCCTATGCTTCAAAGATCATGTTTTGACATAAAGCATACCTTTTCCAAAATAGAAATGTACCTTTTTCTAATTAAGGATTAGTTTTGTGTGCAATGTCTAAATGGCCAAGATAATGCATTAGCTCAGTGGATTTGCATTTAATTAAGGAGTGTGAATTGGTTTAGAGGCCTGCAAACTAGTACAAAGCATGCTGGTTTGAAAATACAACTTGTATGAACATGAATTGGCCATGGATACAAAGTGAGTTTTTGCCAACTTCAAGCATTCGAATCTCCCTAACCACAAATGTGTTTGAGGAGTTCTTGGACAATTTGGAAAGCTTGCAACATGATCTATAATCCATATTTGAAATAAAACTTGAGACTCCAAGTGGAACTATGTGAAAAATGGCCAAGAAGATAGGGCAAAATCCTGCCTAAACTAGGGCAAAGTTTCTCTAAGTTAAAAGTTTTAGGGACCCTTGTTCCAAAAATCATAACTTGATATCTAAGCTTCTTTTGAGAAAACTTTGTGAATAAAAGTTGTAGAATTTGTGGAGGACTACAACTTTCATGTTGTAAGTTTTGTTTGAATCCATTTGCATCATGGTGAAAATGTGGGGCAAAGTTAGGAAAAATTAAGAAAATTTCATAACTTAGAAAATTTCTAAGTTATGAAAATTTTCAATTTCAAACCCTAATTTGCAATTTTGGGTTTCTTGATGAACAAGTTTCATAATTTTACACATCTTGATGAAAAATGACCCTTGGCACTTGATTTTGACCAAAAAGTCAAAGTTTGACTTTTTAGTGTACAGTCAAATTTTGATCAGTTGACTGAAAAATTCATCTGTCAATCCTATGCATTTGAGATCTTTTGAACTTGTTAAATAAGTCAAGATGATACCATTGAGTCCTTGAGTCCATGGTTGAACTTGATTTTCCATTGGCTAGGGTAAACAGTAAAAAATTGCCTTTGTACAATCAAAACCCTAAAAATGACCATTTTGCCCTTTTGGTGATCTGATCAAATTTCTTGTGGATTTGTGGTCCAAACTTGATCAAATGGTTCATATAAGTTCATAATGTTGATGTGGATCAAAATTCATGAGGTTTGACTGTAAATTGGTCACAATTGACTTTTTCCCCAATACAACTGATTTCTAGGTCAACTGTCCAATTGACTGGGCAAAAATTTGATTCAAGGCTTGAAACTTGGTATGGACCAACTTATGAGTCCAACATGAATTATGAAAGTCACTTTGGTCATTGTAGGTCAAAATATCCCTGTGCAAACTCAAACCCTAGTTTAGGTCAACAATGCAAGGAGGTGTCTTGAGCAGAGCAAACCCTAGCTTGATCTTGAATTCCAAGAGCCTTGTGATGAGAAATATTGATAAAATGAGAGGGCAAATTTTGGGGTACAACAGTTTCCCCTGTTCAATCTTCTTGAACCTGAAGAGTTAGATTGGCAAGTCTGCCTTTCGTGACTCGAAGGTAAAAGAGGATTGGACACTAGAGTGCCCGTAAATTTGCACTCGTCAAAACATTGTTGAGGGAATGAGCTTAAATATTCCATTTGGAGATGGTAGAATCTTGCTGGAGATGGGCTTAAAGATGCCATCCAAGATTTGTTTGTTGAAAACCAGTAGAATGAAAATCAGAATGGTATCCGTATTTGGAACGTATCTGAGTTGTATCTGGAGATTGGGTTTGTATGAGCAAGGGAATAGAGTCTGTGTTTAGAGCGTATCCAATCTGTAACTGTATTTGATTCTTGAATGAATATCAGAATGACTGCTATGTCTGGAGTATATCTGTATTCTGAATGGGTAACAGAGAAACATCTGTGTATGGAGCATCTATGTGCTGTGGATAAGTTCTGAATCAGCGGCAGAATGGAAATCGTGTCTGGAGCGTATCTGGACTGTATCTGAAGTTGAGATTTGTATGAGTAGAAGAATGACTTCCGTGTCTGGAGTATATCCGTATTGTAACTGGGATCCAGACAAGTGACAGAATGACTTCCGTGTCTGGAGTGTATCTGAACTTGAAGTTGATGGTTGAATTTGAATGAGAAATAGAATGGCTTCCGTGCCTAGAGCGTATCTAGTCCGTATCTGATTGCTGGAGTCTGAATAAGTAGTAGAATGACCGCCGTGTCGGAGGTGTATCCACACTGTATCTTGACTTGAAATTTTGAATGAGTAATATAATGACCGCCGTATCTGGAGTGTATCCATACTGTATCTGAAATCTCTGAATAGTTGTTGAACAATAGCTTTTTAATCTTATCCTAAAAAGGGTAAAATGTTAGCTAAAACACAAAGTTATGTTGCATGATATGTATGATGCAATGAAATTTGTTCCATCAATGTTTATGATATATGAATGTAATGGATGTGCATGTAAGCTGAGTAGCTGTCTTGTTGAGGAAGATAAATCCTTGATAATTGGAGACAATGAAATCCTTGACTGTTGCCGGGGAAAGTGAATCCTTGACCGATGCTGGGGATTCCAAAAAATCTTTGATTGTTGAAGATGAGAAATCCTTGCTGACTGCTTGGGGATTAAAGATCCTTGGTGACTTGTAGGGATTAACCAGAGCTTTGACAACTTCTGTGGGGAATGAGAATCCTTCATGAATTTCCTGGGAAATAAGGAAAACTCTGAAAATCTCTACTGGGGAATTAAAACCTGGGATGCTTCCAATGGAGAAACAGGAACTAGAATCCTCGTTCTGTTGGGAAATAACTCTGTGGGGAGAGTGTTTACTCTGCCGGGGAAATCAGGAGCTTGGGTTGTACGCCAATCTACTGGGGAATCATCCTAGTTGGGGATAAGACAAGAAGTTAACTGTTATCTGGTTGATTCTTAGACTTTTTAAGATAACCTGCTGGGGAAATCAGGGAAAACTGAATGGTTCCCGCTGGGGATTTATAGTTGGAAACTTGACTCCGCTGGGAAAGAAGGTTTAGAGTATTCTAGCTCCACTGGGGATCTTGAAATTTAACTCCGTCGGGGATATATACTCCAAGGTTTTAACTTTGTTGAGGATTTGAATGACATACTGTAGGGGATTTCTTCTGGAATAGCCTAAAGTCATCTTCCTACACTTTCAACCTACCAATAATTATCCTTTCTCAATTTGTTTTATTTGTAAGCAGTGATTATATTCAAATGCATATGCTCATTTAACAAATCGTTGGACGTTTTCAAATAAAACATAATTGTAAAAAAAGAAGAAGAAAGGCAAGCAAATTTCTGCACTTTGAAGTATTTTTGTATTAACTTTTGTAAATATCTTTGTACAAAGGAGACAGACACCCTAGTAAGAGAATGTTGTCGTAAAAAATTGAAAATTTTTATACAAAAAGAAAGATGGCTATGTGTAACAATTCCATGGGGTTCCCATTCTGCTATAGCCTTCACAACTCTGAGTATCTTGTCCATTCGTTGCTTCGTCCGCAGATGATTGGATTGATCAGAAGCTTGGAGTTTGGTCGTGAAGAGATTGTCATTAAAGTGATCCGACGAGACATAGTCATACGCTTTAATTCCCTAACTTTTGCCTGGACCGCCCTTTCGGGTTTTTAGTCCACCAGGAAACCCTTTTTTTCCCAAGTCGCCCTTTCGGGTTTTTAACTTGCCGGGTGTACAGATTTTTTGTTTATCCCTAATTTTTGCCTGAACCGCCCTTTCGGGTTTTCGATTCACCGGGATGCCCATTTTTGCCCAAGTCGCCCTTTCGGGTTTTCAACTTGTCGGGTCGTTTTATGCGTAGTATCTTTTGACTATGTCTGCGTTCGCAGGGTGCGGCAAGTCGTCACCGTCCATGGTGGTCAGAATCATTGCCCCACCAGAAAAGATGTTCTTGATCACAAATGGTCCTTCGTAAGTAGGAGTCCACTTGCCCATGGGATCACTTTGCGGTAAGATGATCCGCTTGATTACAAGATCTCCGACTTGATATACCTGAGGTCTGACTTTCTTATTGAAAGCCTTGATCATCCGTTTTTGATACGTCTGACCATGACAAACAGCAGTAAGTCGCTTCTCGTCGATCAAGTTAAGTTGATCAAGCCGGGTCTGAATCCAATCGTCTTCACTCAAACCAGTATCCTTCATGATCCTCAAGGAAGGAATATGAACTTCCATAGGTAAAACAACTTCTATAACATATACCAGAGAAAAGGGGGTCGCCCCTGTTGAAGTACGTGTCGTGGTACGATACCCGTGCAGAGCAAACGGTAACATCTCATGCCAGTCCTTGTAGGTGACTGTCATCTTTTGAATGATCTTCTTGTTATTTTTGTTCGCGGCTTCAACAACACCGTTCATCTTTGGCTGATAGGGAGATGAATTGTGATGATAAATCTTGAACTGCTCGCATAGAGCGGTGATCATAGTGTTATTCAGATTTATGCCGTTGTCCATGATGATCCTGTCAGGGATACCATACCGGCATATGAGATTTTGCTTGATGAAGCGGGCAACCACATTCTTTGTAACAGAGGCGAAGGAAGCTGCTTCCATCCACTTGGTAAAGTAATCAATAGCCACCAGGATGAAGCGATGTCCATTGGATTCCGTAGGCTTGATCTCTCTAATCATGTCAATTCCCCACATCGCGAATGGCTAAGGAGCTATTAGAATGTTGAGAGGAATAAGAGGAATATGTACCTTGTCAGCATAGACTTGGCATTTGTGACAAGTACGAGAATGTTGATGACAATCAACTTCCATGGTAGACCAGTAGTAGCCTGCCCTTAGAATCTTCTTAGCCATCGTATGTCCGCTCAAGTGGGTGCCAAATGTGCCACTATGTATTTCGGTCATGATCAACTCAGCTTCAACCTTGTCCACACAACGAAGTAGGACACAATCATGGTTGAGCTTATAAAGGATACCATTGCTCAGGAAGAACTTGGCAGCAAATCTCCTTAAGAACTTTTTGTCATTGACGGAAGCTCCTTCAGGGTATTCTCGAGTCTGGAGATACCTTTCAATTTCATGAAAAAAGGGTTGTTCCACTACTTCTTCGGTATTAATCTCATGACAGTGCGCAGGTTCGTCCATTCGCTCGATGGTGATTTGGGGAGGCTCATTATTCCAGTTGAGTTTAAACATGGAAGACATTGTAGCCAGAGCATCTGCTAGCTGCTTTTCTTCTCGCGGGAAGTGCTCAAAGGTAATCTGCTCGAAGTGAGGCAACAATGTCAGGACATGTTCTTTGTATGGGATGAGATTAGGATGTTTAGTGTCCCACTCTCCTTTGATTTGACTGATAACCAAAGCTGAGTCCCCAAATACGACCAAAGATTTGATTCCCAAGTCCATAGCAGCCTTGAGACCAAAGATGCAAGCTTCATATTCAGCCATGTTGTTGGTACAGCTGAAGCAAAGTCGGGCAATGAAGGGTGTATGGCAACCTTCTGGAGAAATGAGTACCGCACCGATACCGTTGCCAAGTGCATTTGAAGCACCATCAAAGTACAAGGTCCATCGGGATCCTTGTTCAGGTCCATCATACGGCCCGTTACCTTCAATGTTGTCCAATGTCATGATGTCCTCGTCAGGAAAGTCGAATCTCATAGATTGGTAATCTTCGACGGCTTGATGAGCTAGATGGTCAGCTAGTACACTCCCCTTTATAGCTTTTTGGGTAGTATACTGGATATCATACTCAGTCAGGATCATTTTCCATCTAGCGATTCTTCCAGATAAAATAGGCTTCTCAAAGATATACTTAATCGGATCCATCTTGGAAATCAGCAAAGTGGTATGAGTCAACATATACTGCCTTAGCCGGCGAGCAGCCCATACCAAAGCACAACAAGTTTTATCGAGCAGTGAGTAGCGAGTCTCACAGTCGGTAAACTTTTTGCTAAGGTAATAAATGGCATGCTCTTTTCGGCCAGACTCGTCATGTTGGCCCAATACGCACCCCATTGAGTTATCCAAAACAGTCAGATACATGATTAACGACCTTCCTTCGACGGGTGGCATCAAAATAGGAGGTTCCAGTAAATACTCCTTGATCTTATCAAAAGAAACTTGACAATCATTGTTCCATTTAACTACCTGATCTTTCTTCAACAGCTTGAAGATTGGCTCACAGGTAGATGTTAGGTGAGAGATGAACCTCGCAATATAGTTTAGGCGTCCCAAGAAACCTCTAACCTCCTTTTCAGTGCGGGGGGAAGGCATTTCTTGTATAGCTTTGACTTTAGCAGGATCAACCTCAATTCCTTTGTTGCTGACGATAAATCCCAAAAGTTTACCAGACCTGACTCCAAAAGTGCACTTGCTTGGGTTCAGTCTGAGTTTATACTCCTTCAACCTGACAAACAGCTTTTGCATATGATCAAGGTGTTCTTCTTCTGTCTGTGAACGGGCTATCATGTCGTCTACGTAAACTTCAATCTCATGATGTATCATGTCATGAAACAAAGCTACCATGGCGCGTTGATAGGTTGCCCCAGCATTCTTCAGTCCGAATGGCATCACTTTGTAGCAGAAGGTACCCCATTGCGTAACAAAAGTAGTCTTGTCCATGTCTTCGGGGGCCATTTTGATATGGTTGTATCCCGAGAATCCATCCATGAAGGAAAATACCTTGTGTTGAGTTGTGTTTTCAACCAAGATGTCGATGTGTGGTAGTGGAAAATCATCTTTAGGGCTAGCCCTGTTTAAATCCCGATAGTCCATACACATTCTGACTTTGCCGTCTTTCTTAGGCACGGGCACAATGTTAGCAACCCATTATGGATAGGCAGTAACATCCAGAAAGCCAGCATTGAATTACTTCATTACCTCAACTTTGATCTTCTCAGACATGTCAGGCCTTATTCTGCGGACCTTTTGTTTGATCGGTGGACAGTCTTCTCTTGTAGGGAGACGGTGAACCACGATATCTGTATCTAGTCTCGGCATGTCTTCATAGGACCAGGCGAAGATTTCGACATATTCATTCAACAACTGCACTAAGCGCTCTTTGACACTTGGTTCCAGGTTGGCACCCAACTTAACCTCTTTCTTGTCTTCCTCTGTTCCGAAGTTGATGGTTTCTAGCAACTCTTCATGGGGCAGAATAGCCCTCTCTTCTTGTTGCAAAAGTCTGGCTAACTCTCCAGGCACTTCACAGTCTTCATCACCTTCGTACTCGACATGATTGACCAAATCTTCAGAGTCACCGAAGGCTAAAGCAGAATAGTCACCCATGGAATCCGGAGTGGATGGGTACCTTCATTTTGTGAGTGTGGGTGTGTTTAAGGGATAGCCATCCTTAAACAAAATAAAATGTAAAAGGAAAGAAAATGAACATAACAGTTTATAGATGAAAATGTCCAATGATTCATTAAAAATGGCATATGATAATGAAGAAATCAAGCCCTTACAAATGGACCTATATGCCCCGGGTAAGGCATAAGGGGAAAATAGTGTACGAATTGTTTAATTATTATAGACCAAAATAGGAAATTGTTCAAAGATAAATTACTGGTTGATGAAAGTGATGGGAACGAAGTCTTTCGCTTCCCAGTTGCTTAATCCTCCTTTAACGGTTGGAAAGATCCAATCTTTAAAGTTGTCTTCTTCATCATCATCTTCATCATCATCTTCTAAGGCATTAATTCCATGGTGAGTGATTTTTACGGGTGGTCCTCCAGCCCTGGAGCGACGTACAACTTTCTGTCCAGCAGCAGTAAAACCTAGTCCAAACTTGTCCGTCTTGTGAGGAAAATCAGGCAGTTTCCCCCACACTGTACTCCTTCCTTCTTTGATTACGGCCTCCGCATCCTTGAGGGATGCCATCCTAGACACAGGCTTGGAAACGATAGGCACATCTGTCATTGTCATTGCAACTGCGACCTCAGGAGAAACCTCTTCAAAATGTTGGAAAGGCGTTTCTATGAATTCGCCATCCAACTCCACATAGCGGAAGGAGTTGAGGTGACTTATCATGTACTCTTCCTCACCGTGAACCGTTATAATCTTTCCCTGAACTGGATACTTTAGCATTTGGTGTAGAGAGGAAGTGACTTCCCCAGCATTGTGGATCCATAGCCTTCCCAACAAGCATGAATATGAAGGACGGATGTCCATCACATAAAAGGTAGAGTTGAAAATTTCTGTGCCCACCTTGATAGGAATGTCCACTTCTCCATGAACCATCCTCTTAGAACCGTCGAAGGCTCTAACAACGATGTTACTGGGCTTTAGGGTCAAACCTTCGCAGTCCAATCTGTCCAACGCCTTTTTCGGCAACATATTTAAAGAGGAACCGGTGTCAACCAGAACATGGGCAAGTGTGGTTCCCCTGCATTCTACTGAGACATGCAGCGCGTCGTTGTGCTTCCTTCCCTTAGGGGTCAAATCATCATCAGAAAAACCAAGACCATTATCAGCAGTAAGGCTAGCCACACAATCTTGAAACTGGTCAGCCAAAGTCTCTTGAGGCACGTGTGCCGTCTTTAAAAATTTGATCAAGGCCTTAGCATGGGCCTCAGAGCAGAGTAGAAGAGCCAACCTGGAGATTTTGGAAGGGGTCTGCCCTAGCTGCTCCACGACATCGTAATCTCTCCTCTTGATTATCTTTAAGATTTATTCCATCTCTTTCTAGGTGGTCTCGGGGATTACCACAGTTTGAGCCTTCATCCTGATAGGCGCTTTTAGTATCCCCTTACCTTTGGTAGTAGCATCAGAGGGTCTAACTTCAGGTACATAAATTTCTTCAATAATCGGGCTTTGCACAGATGGCTTGACAGGTTCAAAAACTTTCGAGGGTCCGAAGACTGCTCGTGGGGGAGCAATCTACGGAGAGAATATCATTCCGCTGCGAGTTATCTTGCTTGTTCCCGCAATATTCCCTATATCAGGGGTTTCATCATCGGAATTCTCTTGGACTGATTCAATCTGTTTGACACCATGGTAGAATATTTCTCCTCCGTAATTCCATGGTATCGTCTTGTTAGATTTATACGGGACATGCCCCGGCATGGTGATTTTTAATGACACAAACTTAGGATCAGGCGTAATCTTGACAGGCCTTTTGCAGGTCTTGGGAAGATTGTCAGAGATGTTTATTATTGCAATGTCATTGGTTGAAGTAACAAAAGTAGCAGGAGTGATAGTATCAACAAGAGTCTTTTGAAAGAGAATCTCTTGGGTATCCATCAGGCATTGGATACCTGATTTCAACAGTGGGCAGTCAGCTTGCAAGTTTAAACAAAAGTAACAGTCTTTTCCACAACATGGGAATATCTCGGCTCTCATAAAATTCACTTTAATCACTGGTAACGGAGTCAAAAGGTCAACAACATTGGTAACATGAATATCTTCCATAACGGCGTGAACATTATGACCGTGCTTGGGCATTGGGGCAGAAATCACATTCGGATTTTCGGGTGCATCGAATTTTACCTCCTTGGCGTCTATCAGGTCTTGGATCTTGTTTTTAAGAGCCTAACAGTTGTTGGTATCATGCCCTACACTGTCAGAGTGGTAAGCATATTTTGCATTGGAGTGGTAATAAGGAGAAGAGGTATTAGGGTTCTTCGGCGCTTATTTCAAATTGGTAAGGTTCAGCTTTAATAGATGAGGGAGTACTTAAGTCGGTGTCATGTTGATTCAGGTGAATTACCGTTGTGGCCTTTCTACCCTTTGCTGATTATATCTTGGTTGATTGCTGCGAGGTTGATCGGTTGAAGAGTTTTGGATCATCACAGCCCCCACCGTTGGTCGGTGCTCGGTTCTTCCTTAGCTTTTCTGAGAATAAACAGCAGAAGCTTCCTTCTTAGCTGGGAAGGTCTTCTTAATAGCAGTGGACGCAGAGGCATCTTTCTGAATCTTACCACTTTTAATGCTAGCCTCGACCCTTTCACCGGTCAGAATTAATTCGGTGAATCCTGCAGAGGAACTCCCGATTAAATGATTGAAGAAAGGGCCAGACAGGGTCCCTAAAAACATGTCAACCAGCTCTCTATCCGACAATGGTGGATGCACCCTTCCATCCAAATCCCGCCACTTCTGGGCATACTCTTTAAATCCCTCATTAGAAGCCATACCCATACTCTATAGTTGAGTACGAGTAGGTGCTAAATCAGCGTTGTATTGGTATTGTCGGTAGAAAGAAACAGCTAAATCTTCCCAGTTATGAACCTTAGACCTCTCAAGTTGATAGAACCAGTCCAATTGTGTGCCTGACAAACTATCTTGGAAAAAATGGACCCAAAGATCTTTATCAGAAGAGTGGGGTTGGATCATTCTGACGTAGCATCTCAGATGCATCTTTGGACATGACAAACCATCATACTTAGCAAATGTAGGTACTTTGAACTTGGGAGGAATGACGATCCCAGCGACCAACCCTAGTTCTTCGAAATCTAAACCAGGTACCCTTTGCAACTCCATGGCTGCCAACCGATCCTCAAAATTTTTATATTTATCATCCGCCGGGGGATATTGCTGTTCGGAGTAATCTTCATCCTCTTCCTCTTCTTCCTCTTCAACTTCAGATTCAGAAGGCATCGCAGTTCCTTTTCCTTTACCAATCCCTTCGTCAGACGTCGAGGGGAACTCGAGAACCTTTCTAGCCTGGTTTTCAAACCTTCTCCCCATAGTGGCCACACCAGGCCTTTTCTTCTTTTTCTCTTTATCTTTCTCCAACAGTGCTTTAAGGTCCTCTTGACCCTTTGCTAAGGTCATGAGGAGTTGCTGGAATTGAGAATTATGCGCTTGTAGATCCTTAACCGTCTGCTCCAAATCCATCTTGATGAAATAAACAGCAGAAAGATAAGGAAACCTGGTGTGAAGACCTGTTTATGCATATGATGAATGATATGTTATTCATGTAATGCATTCAAGGATTCAGAAATTCAAATTTGTTGCAAACAAAAAGAACACACGTCATATTAAGAAGAAATTTGTTAGTACATAAGTGCCCCATGGGAAAAATATTACAAAATTCTTAATGTAAAAAGACATTGTGCATCCTCTTTGGTGCGATGTAAGTGTTGAGAGTTTCCTTCTCATGAAGTCGACGGGTAAGTTCCAAAACCTTCTTCTCACTGGCATAGAAGTTGGCTTCAAAAGTATTCCGTTCTTCTTTGAGTTGGATCCAACTCTTTTGTAATTCTTCCAATGATGTTGGCATGTATGGATGTAGGAGGGTGTATGGAACCTATCCTTCCACAACAGGCTCTTTGGTCACGGGGAGAATGTGAGGGTATGGCATCATAAGATTCTGGGCGCGGGTTCGTACCCACTTGAGGTAAGGCTCAAGGGGGATGGAATTCTTGTGCCCCAATTTCTTACTATCAACTTTGTTGGGCATCCTCCAAGCTCTGATGAACCTTTGTCGAAGTCCTTACGCATCGTTGTCGAAGTCAAAAACCAAGTCAGGAATCAACATGTCATGAGGGCCATCCCTCCGAGCATATCCAAACTGTCTTAGGGCTAATCAGGGGTTGTAGGTAATGCCTCCCCTAATGCCAAGTAGTGGAACATTAGGGAATTCCCCACAACGATCAATGATGATGACATTTTCTCTGGATCGAAAACACCAATGAACATTAGAATGTGTTAAGGTCATCAATCGCTGTGACCACCTTAAACCCTGCTCATTCTTCAAAACTGACTGGGGAAGGTGAGAAATAAAACACCTTGCTAGAAGAGGAGTACAACACATGAGAACACCTCTTTTCCTCATTGTTTGTGTGTAAAATGAGTGTAGGATGTCCCCCAGCAATGTAGGCACAGGATTCCGGGATATGAAAATCTTGACAACATTCACATCTATAAGTAGATTAGGGTTTGGGAACAAGACCAACCCATAGATGAGAAGTGCTACAATCTCCTCAAAAGCTTGTAGATCTAGAGAATTCCAGCAATCTTGTGCCTTCTCAAACAGAAACTTTGCCAAGAAACCCTTGACACCACTTCTGGTTTCCCAATGTCCTTTGATATCAGATAGTTGCAAGTGTAATGCTTGAGCAACATCTTCAGGCTTTGGTTCTTTTTCCGTACCATTGTAGGGTAGTTGATGAAGAATAGGAATTCTCATGAGTTGATAAAATTCCTCCAAAGTAGGTACTAGTTGGTAATTAGGGAATGTGAAACAGTGGTGTAGGGGGTCAAAGAACTGGAAGAGAAATTTCACCATGCCTTCTTCAATGTTGGAGTTGACCAAGTTGAGAAGTCTACCATGTCTTTCACTGAAGAGAGAATTCTCTGGAATCTTGGAAGTAAGCTCCTTGAGTTGAGGAGGGATTCTCATAAGGTTGACTTGAATTGTTTTCTTGCGAAGAGATTCCATGACCTAAAAAACAAGAACAAAGATGAAGATCTAAACCCTTGAAATGGTTAGTGGATGCAAATGATGCTTTATGATGTTCATGATGTATGCACAAGCACATGCACAAGCAAATCACACAAGATCCTAATTTTAGGCTTGCATGAGGTTTCATAGGTAAGTACCCTCTTGAAGTTAGTTGGCTCAAACTTGTCTTATAAATAGTAATCGGGTTCTAAGGAGCTCAATATCACTGGATTATTTTCTGTGTTCATTGTTTTGGTTTAGCCACTTAACTGGCGACTAAAATATTCCAAGAAAACAACCCTCAATGAGTGTAGTATCGAGTATCTACCAACTTTGGGCTGCACCAAAGCCGGTCATCTCACTACCCCTAAAAAAGGCCAAGATGGTCAAGTAAGGTTCTAAGAGTTCATTAGTGCTTCATGAAATCACTCAGCGGCCATGTATTCTCTTTGATTGACTCAAAGGCTACCGGTACTCACAAATATGTCGCACTAATATAGCTATTGCTTCAACCATGTCGGTATACCCCGCACAGTTTCCACAATGTATTGCTATTTACCTATGAGTGTTTCCCAAATCCGGGTAGAGGATTTTAAGCCCAAACAAGAGAACCAAATGTAAAGCAATCAAAGCAATCAAGATAAGCATGCAAAGGTGATCTAAGCCCTAAGGTTACTCCACTTTTAAAGTATTTCCCCAGTAGAGTCGCCAGTTCTGTGATACGGTGGGAGAACTGACTTGAGGTTTTGCGTTTGTGTTCGCAAATGTTTCGGTTTAGCAAGAGTCGCCACCGACTTTTTATTTTATCCTAAGGAAAGGTCAAAAAGCACAGGAAAGACCTTTGAGATGTTTTCTTGGGTTCATGGAGTAGATTATGAAAAGGGAAGGTGCAAGCACCCTTTTCATCCATGGTTATCCATGGGCTCTTAGTTACTTGTTTAGATCACTTGCTTTTCTTTTCAATTGTTTGAAATGGTGCTCTTCAATTGTTTGAAATGGTGCTTTGTGTGTGGTTTTGAAAGATGTTTTGAAAAAAGGGGTCATCGTTGTGGCAACCTTTGTAATGATTCTTGTTTGAATGTATACAAAGGTGTTTTTGTCTTTTGAAAAGATTTCAATGTTTGAAAGTTTGTTTTGGGAAATGTTTTGAAATTGTGTTGTGAAGTGTGTTTGAAAATAGCAAGGATGTTTTGCAAGCTTTTTGATCAAGTAACTAAGAACTATCTACCCTATTTTACTCAAAGATCTTTCTTATGTTTTTAACCCTTTTAACTGTGTTGTTTCACCATTGCATTTGGTGAACGATCCTGTGTTAGGATGTTAAACGGGACAGGCGCGGGTCATCGTATAGACCATGATAGCAATTGTGCTAAATATTTTTGGCAATTTTCTTAAGGGACTTGATCATTTTTGTTTAGGAAACCAAGATAGCGTCATCGAGGGACTATGATCTTTTGTTTTGTTTTGCCAAAGTACTCAACATGCATACCATGGCCTATTTTGAAGGCAACAAGTGGATTGTAACCCTAGGGGTGCAAGTGTGTATTGTGTTTTATTTTCATGCATTTTTGTCTTTGATTAGGTCAAACTATTTGTTGATTTTGATTTTGCATACAAATCCTAATTCTCTAATCATGGCATAATTGAAAGCGTAAAATGCAAGAATTTAAAGTTCTAAGCTATTACAACATGATTATAGGGATGGGGGTACAATTTTGAATGGGGGGTATTTGACAAAAATATAAACCCTAGATTACTATTACATCCAAATTGAATCTCAAATGCATCAATATTTAAATGTACACTATTTAAATAAATAAAATAGATAAATATTAAATAAGATGTATTATGCAAAAATAAGTTTTTATTTGTTTATGTATATAAAGTATTTTTAATGTAAAAGAGTATAAAGAAATAAAATTAAAAAGATTAGTTTTATTTGTTAAAGGGGTAAACCCTAATTTCTTTAAGAAAATAAATATAATCTATTATTTATATACAAAAAATATTAATACGTACAAAAATGAAATATACTTAAAAAGGTATTTTTTAGTATAAACAATAATAAAAATAAAAATGTAATATTTTTGTATTTTTATTCTAAGTATTTAATAAAAATATATATATATATATATATATATATATATATATATATATATATATATATATATATATATATATATTAAATGTATTAAATATGTATAATATAAAATAAAATAAGAAATAAAAATAAAAGTATCATTTACATTATTTTCAAATTTTAAATAAATTATAAAAGTATTTAAAAGCCTTTAATGTAAAAAAAAACAAAATAAAATGCCAAATAAATGTAAAAAATTATGAAAATATTTTTTAAGCATTTTTTATGTTTGAAAATAAAATAACAAAGTCAGAAAAGAAAACAAAAATTCAAAAATGCAAAAATATAAGAATTTGGGCCAGGGGGTGTGAAACTGAAAAAGGGAGGTGTTAGAAGCAAGCAGACCAGACCCAGCCCAAGTCTTCATCTTCTTCCTCCAGACTTTGTACAACACGCGCGCGCCTGTTTCAAAATAGATATCCTACATACGAGCTCCATTGCAAAAACACATAACACAAAACTTGTAGAGAATTTCAATACGATTCTAACCATATAAAGCATTAAACCTAACTCTCAAAGACCAGAGAGAATTTCTCTGGCCCTAAAATCTGACCTAATTTTTACAGCATGTTCATGGATGAAATTCTCCTAGCACACTTAATATAAATGAAAACTGAGCATGTGTACAGCTTCATGGCATTGAATACTATATTTCTTATTCACAAACCTAAGGCTAAATGTTCCTAAATAGAGAGATAGGAAGTGATGAAAAACCTGTTTCAGTTGGATTCGAGTAGGACAATGCAGAGCTTCTCAACAAGTTTTGAGGTGTCTGGTAGCTTGCCTGTACTTCACTTGATCTTTTCCAATAGCTAGCTTGCCTTGAATGTCCCTGAATCAGCTCCTAGAACTCAACCTGCACAAGCTTGAAATGAAAAAGGTGAACACTGTAAATGGAGTTATAGTTGGCATGGGAGGCTTGGGATAGCTTGAGTGAGTTAAATGAAAGGTGTTTGAAGTGGAAAGGGGCAAAACGCACGAGTCAAATGAGCTATGGCACTCAAGTTGCAGCACCTGCCCTGTTTTGCCAAAGAAGAGTGATTTATGGCTATGGGAGGTTATGAGGCTCAAGCCCTTGTGTTTCTTGCTCAAAGGGTTGTGTGAAATGTGTTTGCAATGTTTGTGTAAGCTAACAATGGCTGGTTTTCAAGTTGGCAAGTGTTTGGACAATTTCTTGTTTTTGAAGCAAAGATGTGGAAGTTGGTATCACAGGCCTGTACAAGCCATATAACATGCTGCATACAATCCTCTTGATACTTGCAATTTTTGGATTTGATTTGGCTTATGAGATCTTGGCCCTATGCTTCAAAGATCATGTTTTGACATAAAGCATACCTTTTCCAAAATAGAAATGTACCTTTTTCTAATTAAGGATTAGTTTTGTGTGCAATGTCCAAATGGCTAAGATAATGCATTAGCTCAGTGGATTTGCATTTAATTAAGGAGTGTGAATTGGTTTAGAGGCCTGAAAACTAGTACAAAGCATGCTGGTTTGAAAATACAACTTGTATGAACATGAATTGGCCATGGATACAAAGTGAGTTTTTGCCAACTTCAAGCATTTGATTCTCCCTAACCACAAATGTGCTTGAGGAGTTCTTGGATAATTTGGAAATCTTGCAACATGCTCTATAATCCATATTTGAAATGCAACTTGAGACTCCAAGTGTAACTATGTGAAAAATGGCCAAGAAGATAGGGCAAAATCCTGCCTAAACTAGGGCAAAGTTTCTCTAAGTTAAAAGTTTTAGGGACCCTTGTTCCAAAAATCATAACTTGATATCTAAGCTTCTTTTGAGAAAACTTTGTGAATAAAAGTTGTAGACTTTGTGGAGGACTACAACTTTCATGTTGTAAGTTTTGTTTGAATCCATTTGCATCATGGTGAAAATGTGGGGCAAAGTTAGGAAAAATTAAGAAAATTTCATAACTTAGAAAATTTCTAAGTTATGAAATTTTTCAATTTCAAACCCTAATTTGCAATTTTGGGTTTCTTGATGAACAAGTTTCATAATTTGACACATCTTGATGAAAAATGACCCTTGGCACTTGATTTTGACCAAAAAGTCAAAGTTTGACTTTTTAGTGTACAGTCAAATTTTGATCAGTTGACTGAAAAATTCATTTGTCAATCCTATGCATTTGAGATCTTTTGAACTTGTTGAATACGTCAAGATGATGCCATTGAGTCCTTGAGTCCATGGTTGAACTTGATTTGCCATTTGCTAGGTCAAATAGTAAAAAATTGCCTTTGTACAGTCAAAACCCTAAAAATGACCATTTTGCCCTTTTGGTGATCTGATCAAATTTCTTGTGGATTTGTGGTCCAAACTTGATCAAATGGTTCATATAAGTTCATAATGTTGATGTGGGTCAAAATTCATGAGGTTTGACTGTAAATTGGTCATAGTTGACTTTTTCCCCAATACAGTTGATTTCTAGGTCAACTGTCCAATTGACTGGGCAAAAATTTGATTCAAGGCTTGAAACTTGGTATGGACCAACTTATGAGTCCAACATGAAGTATGAAAGTCACTTTGGGCATTGTAGGTCAAAATATCCCTGTGCAAACTCAAACCCTAGTTTAGGTCAACAATGCAAGGAGGTGTCTTGAGCAGAGCAAACCCTAGCTTGATCTTGAATTCCAAGAGCCTTGTGATGAGAAATGTTGATAAAATGAGAGTGCAAATTTTGGGGTACAACAAGGAGAATACGGGGCCGCTGAGCGGCGTCATGAAGCACTAATTGACTTTAAAACCTTAATTGAACAACTTGGCCATTAGGAAGTAGTGAGATAGCCGGTTTCGGTCGAAAGCTGAAAATTGGTTGATACTCGATACTACACTCATTGAGATTGTGCTTTTGGGATATCTCGGCCGCAAGAAAAGATTGATTGTACTAAGACAATGCCTAAAAGAAAGGTCAGTGATATTGAGATCCCCTAGAACCCGGTTACTTTCTAGGAAAGGTTGAGCCAACTAAACTTCAAGAGGGTACTTACCTACAAACTCCATGCAAGCCTAAACCTAAGGACTTGTCTGCTTTATGTGTACATAACAACTTGCTTTCTTTGCATGCTTGTACATAACATCATAAATATCATAACATCATAAGCATTCTTACTAATCATTTCAAGGATTTAGGAATTTATCTTTGCTTTGTTTTGTAGGCCATGATTCCCGTCCAAAGGAATACCATCTACATCAGCTTCGTGAAAGCGCACCCTCAACTCCAAGAGTTAGCATCAAGGGTGCCCAGAGATTCTCCTTTTACCAAAAAATATGGTCGACTCCTTAATTTGGCTACCTCCAATTTCCAAGAAGAAATGATGTGTGTGCTCTTCCAATTCTTTGATCCCATGCATCATTGCTTCACCTTTCCTGATTATCAGTTGGTGCCTACACTAGAAGAATTCTCTCTATTATTAGGAGTGCCTGTGCTTGATCAAATACCGTTCACCTGTTTAGAAGGGATTCTGAAACTTGAAGTCATTGCCGAAGCCTTACATCTGAAGAGAGCCGACATTATAGCAAATTGGGAGACAAGAAGCAGAGTTAAAGGATTCCTAGCCAAGTTTCTGTTGGGGAAGGCTCGTTCATTCTGGGAAGATATGGATTTTCAAGCCTTTGAAGATATCCCGGCCCTTCTAATCTATGGTTTGGTTCTATTTCCCAATTTGGACAAATTCATAGATGTGAATGCCATCAAACTCTCTCTCTCTCGTAATCCTATACCTACTTTACTTGGAGACATCTTACATTGTTTCCATACTCGCACCATGAAGAAAAAAGGTACTCTCTTGTGTTGCATTCCCCTACTCTCCAAGTGGTTTACTTTGCATCTACCTCGATCAGTATTAAAGAACGAACAAGGAATGACATGGTCTCAAAGGATGATGTCCCTCACCCACTCTGACATTTATTGGTGTTCTCGATCCTTGAAAGATACTTCTATCATTGATCGTTGTGGGGAATTCCCTAATGTCCCTATGCTTGGCATTATGGGAGGTATCACTTACAACCCTTGCTTAGCTTTACGACATTTTGGGTATTCCCGAAGGGATGGTCCTCATTATATGCTCATCCAAGGTGTGGTGTTCGACTACGAGAGTGATGATCAAGGCTACCGTCAGAGATTTGAACGAGCTTGGAGGATAGTGAACAAGGTTGATAATAAGACATTGGGACACAAAAAATCTATTCCCCTTGAGCCTTATCTTAGGTGGGTGCGAGCTTGTGCTCAGAGTCTCGTAATGCCTTACCCCTTCATCCTCCCCGTCATCATATAGCCTGTTGCTGAAGGGGATGTCCCATATACTATCCTTCACCCCAACATGCCTACCTCTCTTGAAGACTTGCAAAAGGGTTGGATTCAGCTAAAGGAAGAACGAGACACCTTCGAAGCCCAATTCTACGCCAGTGACAAGAAAGTTCTAGAACTCACCAAGCAACTTCACGAAGAGCAGAGTTTGAATGCCTATATCGCACCAAAGAGGATGTGTTCAACCTTTTTGTCTTAGAAGTTTTTGTATTTTATTTCTTCCATTGTAAGCCCAAGGAGGCATGACGTACTCGAACTTGGATTTATTAATATAACATGTATTTCCTTTTTGTCTAAACAAATTTAAATCTCTAATTTCCTTGAAATCATTTGCATATGCATTTTCATTCATCATAACACAAACATGTTTCTTACAACAGGTCTCCTTATCTTTCTACTATTTATTTTAGTGAGATGGATATTGAACAGACAATAAAGGATCTTCAAGCGCAGAATGCTCAATTCAACAAATGTTCTTGGCCCTGTCTAAAGGAAAAGAGGACTTGAAGACTTTGTTGATCAAATAGAAGAAGAAGAAAGCGAAGAAACCAGTCGGTGTTTTGAATCTGGGAAGAAGGTTCAAAGGACCAGCCAGACGAGGAAGAGGTCGACTATTCTGAAGAACAGTATCCTCCAGCTGACAATAAATACAAGCAACTGGAGGATCGCCTCAATGCTATGGAGATCCATAGGGTACCCAGATTGGATTTTGAAGAGCTATGACTTGTCTCAGGGGTTGTCATTCCGCAGAAATTCAAGGTTCCCACTTTCGCTAAATATGACAGTGTCTCTTGTCCAAAGCTGCATTTAAGGTCATACGTCAGGAAGATTCAACCCCATACTGCTGATAGGAACCTGTGGGTACATTTCTTCCAAGAAAGCTTGTTAGGGACACAGTTAGATTGGTTCTATCAATTGGAAGGAACCAATATTGGCAATTGGGAAGATTTGGTTGCCGCCTTTTACAAGCAATACCAGTATAATGCTGACTTAGCTCCAACCTGAACACAGTTGCAAGGCATGTCTATGGGCGCTGATGAAGGTTTCAAAATTTATGCTCAAAAGTGGAGGGATCTCGCGGGAAGAGTCCAGCCCCTCTATCTGACAGAGAATTGGTGGATATGTTCTTAGGTATGTTATCTGGTCCATTATTCAATCATCTGATCGGAAGCTCTTCTGATGGATTTACTGAACTAATCATGACTGATGAGCGGGTAGAAGTCGGTATAAAGAGTGGCAAAATTCAAAGAGATGTATCCTCGAGCACGATGAAGAAACCCTTTACCGGAAAGAAGGAGCTCAGTGTTGCATATGACCACATGAATCAAAACAAAACTGAACATCGCCCGATAGTAGGGGCTGTTATGATTTCTAATCATGTATAAAATCAGCAGCGAAACTATCAACGTAGGCCAGAGGCGCCCATGAGACGATTCACTCGGATCAACATGACCTTGTCCCAAGTTTTTCCACATCTTTTGAAATCCAATCTAATGACTCTAAAGGAAGCTCCCAAGAACCCCAATACTGCTTCTCCTCGCTACAACCTGAATGCTCGATGTGCCTATCATTCTGAAAGCCCGGGGCATGATAAAAATGATT
The DNA here is from genome assembly GCA_948472305.1 of Vicia faba. Lineage (NCBI taxonomy): Eukaryota > Viridiplantae > Streptophyta > Magnoliopsida > Fabales > Fabaceae > Vicia > Vicia faba. Next base: position 1,544,634,954 of record OX451735.1, read on the forward strand.
GTTGGGCCTTGAAGAATAAGGTACAAGACCTTATCGAGGCGAAAGGGATTGAGTTTGACCCCCCAGAAACACCTAATGTAATAACGGCGCTAATGCCCAAACATGGTCAAGGTGTCAACACTGTTGATGATGACTATTTTGTTTCCTCCGTGGATGATTTAACTACTCCCATTTTGTCTGTTAAACAGAATCTATTGCAAGCTGGCCTATTTCCGGGTTGTGATGAAAGTTGTCACTTATATATGTCTTTACCAGATGGCTGTTTGTTACTGAAGATGGGCGTCCAGTGCCTGATGGTTAACAAAGAAATATTGTTTGAAAAAATTCCTCTTACCAGAAATTCCTGTGAAGATGTCTCAATAATCACCATTTTCGACAATCCTCCCAAGGTCTCCACGAAAAGACCCGTCAGGATTACATTTGTTCCAAAGTCTGCTCCCCTAATCATCACCATGCCGGGGCCAATACCATATTCTTTGGATAAAGCTGTTCCCTGGAACTATGGAGCTGACGTCTATTATCATGGCGTCAGGTAAGATCTATTGGCTATCAAAGACAAAGTTGCGAAAGACACGGATCCTGACATCGTCAATATCGTTGGGACCGGTAAGATAACAATAAGTGGAAGAGTCTTCTCACCCGATATCTCTCCAAAGACCATTATTACTCCTGTATTTATTCCCACTACCGCTCCTACTAGAATTCCCAATGATACTCCCGTTGACAATCCTACTGTTATCCTTGTTGCCAAGACAAGGGGAAAAGAGGTATTATTTGAGCCTGTCAAGAAGAAGGCACATCCAAATGTCATTCTTGAAGCTTCTGGAAAAGAGATGGAAGAGATACTAAAAATAATCAAGAAAAGTAACTACAACGTCGTGGAATAGTTGGGGCAGACCCCCTCTAAAATATCAATGTTGGCCTTACTTTTATGTTCAGAGGCCCATGCCCAAGCCTTGGTAAAGTTTCTAAATACGGCCCACATGCCCCAAGAGACCTCCATTGATCAATTTGAGAATTGTGTGGCCAGTCTAACTGCTGATAATGGACTGGGTTTTTCTGACGTTGATTTAACTCCCAAAGGAAGAAAACACAATAATGCCTTACACGTTTCCATTGAGTGTAGGGGCACTACGTTAGCCCATGTTCTGGTGGATACAGGTTCATCACTGAATGTCTTACCAAAGAATTCTCTTGACCGGTTCGATTGTGAGGGACTCACTTTAAAGCCTAGCAACATTGTGGTGAGGGCCTTTTATGGTTCTAAGAGAACAATGCACAGAGAAGTAGATATCCCTATAAAAGTTGGAACTCAGACTTTTGATTCAACTTTCTATGTGATGGATATCTGCCCTTCCTATTCCTGTATATTGGGCCGACCCTGGATCCATGGCTCTAGTTCCGTCACTTCTACCCTACATCAGATGTTGAAGTACCCAATCAAGAGAAAGATCATCACTGTCCATGGGGAGGAGGAATACATGATTAGCCACCTGAACTCTTTCAGGTACGCGGAAATGGATGGTGAGTTCATTGAGACCCCATGTCAGAATTTTGAAGAGGTCCCACAAACAGTTGTGGCAACCAAGACTACTACCAAGACTCTGAAGGCTACCAAATCTCCATTGAAAATGGCCTCTCTGAAAGATGCTAGAGCAGTGATTGGAGAAGGTGGATGTACCATCTGGGGTCAACTTCCGGATATTCCCTACGAATCCAACAAATTTGGTTTGGGTTTTACTGCAGAGGCCCAAAGAGCTGTTCAATGTTCTCGTGCTGGGGACCACCTTTACGTATCAGCAATCGGGGAATCAATGCAGTGGAAGACAGTGATCGCAGCTGTGACATGGACGAGTGGATTTTTCCAACCATCAACGGAGGACTCAACAATTGGGAGGCCAAAGAATTTGTCCCTATTATTTTTATTCAAGATTAATTATCTTTTAAATTTTTCGGACTTGTAATATTTAAAGAATTTAGACTTTAAAACCTTGTGTCTTACCCGAGGCACAATGGTCCATTTGTGAGGGTTGTTACTTCATCTTCATATGTCATCAATAAATTATGGACGTTTTTGCATGCAAATTTTATGCTTTTTCTTTTTCTTTTTCTACCTTTTATGTTATCAAATATAGCTATGCTCTTACGCACACTCACATATCGAAATGCAGATCCACATTCACTCAGGATCCCATGGGTAACAACTCTGCTATGGCCTATTGTGACTTTGAAAATCCGATCTACCAAGCCAAATACGAAGGTGGGGAAGATTGTAAGGTACCAGGGGAACTAGACAGGTTATTACAACAAGAAGAAAGGACCATACAGCCCCACGAAGAGCCGGTTAAAATAGTTAACTTAGGTACTGGAGAGGACAAGAAAGAAGTCAAGGTAGGTGCCAATCTAGAGCCTAGTGTCAAGAATCACTTAACTTATTTACTACATGACTATGTTGAGGTCTTTTCCTGGTCATACAAAGACATTCCAGGACTTGACACTGATATCATGGTTCATCGTCTGCCGACAAAAGTAGACTACCCTCCAGTAAAATAGAAGGTCCGTCGAATATGGACAGAAATGTTAGAGAAAATCAAGACTGAAGTCATGAAGCAGTTCAATTCCAGATTCTTAGCTGTCACCTCCTATCCACAATGAGTCGCCAACGTTGTTCCAGTGCCTAAAAAGGACGGTAAAATGCGTATGTGTGTGGATTATAGAGACTTGAATAGGGCAAGCCCCAAGGATAACTTCTCGCTTCCCTATATCGATATTTTTGTTGACAATATCGCACAACATAAAGTATTTTCCTTCATGGATGGTTTCTCCAGATACAACCAGATCATAATGGCACCTGAGGACATGAAGAAAACGACCTTCGTAACACAGTGGGGCACATTCTGTTATAAAGTTATGCCATTTGGGCTGAAGAACACCGGGGCAACCTATCAGCATGCCATGGTAGCTTTGTTTCACGATATGATCCATCACGAGATAGAGGTCTATGTGGATGACATGATAGCCAAATCTCAAACTGAAGAGGAACATCTTGACCATCTGCAGAAACTGTTTGAAAGACTATATAAATACAAACTAAGGCTGAACCCGAATAAATGCACTTTTGGAGTGAGGTCCGACAAGCTCTTAGGCTTCATTGTCAGTGGCAAAGGTATCGAAGTGAACCCTGTAAAGGTAAAAGCAATACAAGAAATGCTTGATCCTTGCACTGAGAAGGAAGTCATAGGTTTCTTAGGAGGGCTAAACTACATCTCCGGGTTCATTTCCCATCTAACCGCTACTTGTGAACCAATCTTCAAATTACTGAAGAAAGATCAAGTGGTGGAATGGAACAATGACTGCCAAGCTGCCTTCGATAGGATAAAAGAGTACCTTCAAGAGCCTCCTATTTTTATGCCTCTAGTTGAGGGAAGACCTCTGATCATGTATCTAACAGTCTTGGAAAATTCAATGGGGTGTGTGCTGGGGAAGCATGACGAGTCTGGCCGAAAAGAGCATGCAATATACTACCTGAGCAAAAAGTTTACCGACTGTGAAACCAGATATTCACTACTCGAGAAAACTTGCTGCACTCTGGCATGGGCTGCTCGCTGGCTAAGACAGTATATGCTGACTCACACTACCTTATTAATATCCAAGATGGATCCAATTAAATACATATTCGAGAAGCCCGCCCTCTCTGAAAGAATAGCAAGATGGAAAATGGTCCTGACTGAATATGACATTCAGTACACTACCCAAAAAGCAATAAAGGGAAGTGTACTAGACGATCACCTGACTCATCAGGCTGTGGATGACTATCAATCCATGAATTTCGAATTCCCGGACGAAGACATCATGGTGGTAAATAATTGTGAAGAACTCAAACCATATGAAGGACCTGAACAAGGACCCCGATGGACCATGGTTTTTGACAGAGCTTCCAACGCACTCGGCAACGGCATATGCGCTGTGATCATATCCGCTGAAGGCTACCATACTCCCTTCACCGCAAGACTTTGTTTCAATTGTACCAATATTATGGCGTAATACGAAGCGTGCATTTTTGGTTTCAGAGCTGCCATAGATTTGGGGATCAAGTCCTTAAGTGTATTTGGAGATTCATCCTTAGTTATCAGCCATATCAAAGGAGAATGGGACACTAAACTCCCTAACCTCATCCCCTATAAAGAACATGTGTTGACATTAATCCCACATTTCGAGGAAATCACCTTTGAGCATTTTCCACGAGAGGAAAATAAACTAGCGTACGCGCTAGCCACAATGTCATCCATGTTTAAACTCAAATGGGGTGAAGAGGCTCCCCAGATCACCATTGAATGGATGGATGAACCAGCTTACTATCACGAGATCAATACTGAAGAAGTAGTGGACCAGCCTTGGTTCCATGAAGTCAAGAGGTATCTCGAGGCTCAAGAGTATCCTGAAGGGGCTTCAGTCAATGATAAGAAGTTCTTAAGGAGATTCTCTGCTAAGTTCTTCATCAGTAATGGCATCCTCTACAAACGCAAACACGACTCTGTTTTGCTTCGTTGCGTAAATAAGACGGAGGCAGAAAAGATCATGGTTGATCTAAATGAAGGCACTTTTGGCACCCATTCCAGTGGACATACAATGGCTAAGAAAATCCTACGGGAAGGTTATTACTGGTCTACCATGGAACCAAATTGCTATCAGCATTCACGAACCTGTCACAAGTGTTAGATCTACACTGACAAAGTGCATGTGCCTCCAGTCCTTCTAAATGTCTTGACTTCTCCATATCCATTCGCGATGTGGGGCATCAATATGATTGGAGAAATCAAACCTACGGCTTCTAATGGGTATCGCTTCATCTTGGTGGCCATTGACTATTTCACGAAGTGGGTTGAGGCAGCTTCTTTCGCTTCCGTTACCAAGAATGTTGTGGCCCGTTTCATCAAACAAAATCTCATTTGTCGGTACGGCATCCCAGAGAGAATCATCACAGACAATGGTACGAATCTCAACAATACTATGATCATCGCACTGTGCGTGCAATTCAAGATCCAGCACCATAATTCTTCTCCTTACCGGCCAAAGATGAATAGTGATGTCGAAGCTGCAAATAAGAACATCAAAAAGATCATACACAAAATGACAGTACCCTACAAGGACTATCATGAGATGCTACTATTCACTATCCACGGTTACCGTACCACGGCACGCACATCAACAGGGGCAACTCCCTTCTCCTTGGTATTCGACATGGAAGTTGTCTCACCAATTGAGGTCCAAATACCTTCTCTAAGAATCATAAAGGACGCATGGTTGAATGAAGAGGATTAGATCCAGACTCGAATTGACCAGTTGAACCTAATTGATGATAAGAGGCTCACGGCTGTCTGTCATGGCCAGATGTACCAAAAACCTATGATCAAAGCCTTTAACAAAAAGGTCAGACGTCAGGTATATCAGGTTGGTGACTTGGTAATCAAGCATATCATATTACCACAAGGTGATCCCAGGGGAAAATGGACCCCTACATATGAAGGACCGTTTGTGATCAAAATCATATTCTCTGGTGGAGCAATGATCTTGACCACTGTGCATGGCGACGACCTTCCACACCCTGTGAATGCAGACATAGTCAAAAGATACTACACATAAGAGACCCGCTAGGTAGACACACCTAGGCAAAACAAGGGCATCCCGGCGAACCAAAAAGGTTCGTGAAAAAATTAGGGATAAAACAAAAAAATCTGTACACACGGCAAGTTGAAAACCTGAAAGGGCGACTTGAGCAAAAAAGGGTATCCCGGTGGACTGAAAACCCGAAAGGGAGGTCCAGGCAAAAGTTAGGGAATTAAAGTGTATGACTATGTCCCGTTGGATCACCTTACGGACAACCTTTAGCTTCGACTGACAAACTCAACGATCCTAATCCATCCAATCAACTTTGGACAAGGCAACAAGTGGACAAGACGCTCAGAGACACGAAGGCTATAGCAGAATGGGAACCCCATGGGATTATTGCACATAACTATCTTTTCTTTGTATCAAATTTTCATTTTTTACGATGATTCTCTTACTAGGACGTTCGTCTCATTGTACAAAAATACTTATTCAAGTTAATACAAAGATATCCCTTTGAAAGTGCAAAACTATCTGTTTTTTCTTTTTCCGTGTTTTGTTTGCGAAAATGTCCAATGATTTATTTTTGAACATATGCATTTGAACGTAACTGTTGTTTACAAATGAATAAAAAAAGGAACAAAAAATAGAAAGATGATCACTAATGGCTTTAAGAAATAGGATAATATCTTTAGACTATAAACTCCCCCACAATGTGCAGCTTAATGATATCAATCTCTCTCACATCCCCGGCGGAACAAAACTTCCAGTTATCACTCCCCAGTAAAAGTCACCCAATTTCTCAGGATTCCCCAACATGATTTCACAAGCAATACACGACATTTCATTTACACAACAAAGTTTATTTCTCTAACAAATAGAAGCTCATCAACTCATCAGCACTTCAAAACATGAAGACTTACACTCCACATCCCTAGCAGCAGTCAGGGATTTATTTTCCCTAATCCAACAGTATTACAGCAGAATAGCTTACATGCCCATACATCGCATCCATACGTCATAACATTGACAGCACAAATACATACAACACAATCTCATTTATTTTGAGAACATCATTACACCATGCATTTCATACATCATGACATTGCATACAACTAACCTTTCATCTTTTTCAGGAAAGATCAATCAACAGAAAATTATCGTCAAAATTTCAACAAGTCAATTACAGATCAATTTCCAAGAAAGGATTGGTCAACTATCCACATAACAAATATTTCTTTAAGACTCCTTCCAGTTCAGTTTAAATATCTCAACAATTTATTCTGATTCTTTTCCCGTAGTTGTCTTCTCTAGTTCAGATAAATCTCTCAACGATTTATTCTGATTCTTCTCCAGATCCCTGCCGGTTCAGATAAATCTCTCAATGATTTATTCTAATTCTTTCCCGCAAACAATTTCTCTGGTACAGATAAATCGCACAAAGATTTACTCTGATTCTTTCCAGTTAAAGAATATTCAAGACCTCTTTTGGTTCAGTTTAAACCCCCCAACGGTTTATCCTGATACTATCCAAAGGAACCTTTCGAGTTCAGATAAATCTCTCAATGATTTATTCTGATTCTTTCCCGCGGACGCTTTCTCTGGTTCAGATAAATCGCACAAAGATTTACTCTGATTCTTTCCAGTTAAAGAATATTCAAGACCTCTTTTGGTTCAGTCTAAACCTCTCAACGGTTTATCCTAATACTTTCCAAAGGAACATTTCGGGTTCAGGTAAATCTCTCAACGATTTATTTTGATTCTTTCCCGCAGGAAATTTCTTCGGGTTCAGATAAATCCCTCAACGATTTATTCTGATTCTTCCCAGTCAAACAACATACAAGATTTCTTCTGGTTCAGATAAGTCGTTCCAAAGATTTATTCTGATTCTTTTTCAGTTGAAATAAAGTTCAGACTTAGTACAGTCTCTGTCAACAGTCACCTTCTGATGGCATCTACAAGCCCATCTCTGACAAATCTCCATCATTCCTCCAAATGGCATCTATAAGCCCATTCCTGTTTCATCTTCGAGTACAAATTTCAGGGCACTCTAGTGTCAAATCATCTTCCACCTTCAAGTCACGAATGGAGGATCCGCCAATCTAACTCTTCAGGTTTAAGAAGATTGAACAGGGGAAGCTGTTGTACCCTAAAATTTTCCCTCTCATTTATCAAGTATTTTCTCACAAGATCTCCTTTGGTTCAAGACTGCACAAGGATTAATCAGCTCAAGACACCTCCTTAAGCACTGATGACTGAAATTAGGGTTTGAGATTGCACAAGGATAATTGAACTTTCAATGCCTTGTATAACTTCCATGGATCGTTATGGACCCCCAAGATTACTCATGTCAAGTTTCAAGCTTTGGATCACATTTTGCTCAGTCAATTGAGCAGTTAACCTAAAAATCAACTGTATTGAGGAAAAAGTCAAATGTGGCCAATTTACAGTCAAACTTCAAAAAAATTTATCCACATAAACATTATAAACTCATATGTATCATTTTATCAAGTTTGGACCATAATTCCTCAAGAAATTTGATCAAATCATCAAAAGGGCAAAATGGTCAAAATTAGGGTTTTGACTGAGAAAGAGAAATTTCTGGTTTTTGACCTAACAAATGGTTAATTGGTTTGAGGCATGATATTAAGAGTTCAATTGCATCATTTTGAACTAATGGCATGACTCAAAACATTGCTCAAGATCAATTGGATTGATAGTTGACTTTCAGTCAACTGATCAAAAGTCAACTGTATACTGAAAAGTAAAACTTTGACTTTTTGGTCAAAATCAAGTGTCAAAAATCACAATTCATCAAAACATGTCAAAATATGAAACTTGTTCATCAAGAAATCAAAAAGTCAAGATTTCATTTTGAAAAGTCAAAGTTTTCAAACTTAGAAATTTTTCTAAGTGTTGAAAACTTCATGTTTTTTCACAACTTTGAGCCAATTTTTCACCATGATGCGAAAAGATTCAAAAGAAACTTTCAACGTGAAAGTTGCAGATCTCCACGAGATCTAAAACATTACTTTACACAACTTCTCCTAGAAATGCTTGGATCTCAAGTTATTAATTCATGAAGTCATGGTCTTGAAACTAAACACTTAGTGAAATTTTGCCATAGTTTAGGCAGGATTTTGACCTAACTTCATGGCAATTTTTCATATAGTTCAAAGGGGAATTTTCAAAAGTGGTTCAAAGAGGGGTTGTAGAGCACATTACAAGTTTTCTCAAATGTCTAAGAATTCCTTGAGATCATTCTTGAGCAAGGAGAATCGAAGAGAGGAAGTTAGGGTTTTAAACTAAAATTATAGGTCATTTTCATGATGAACAAAAATGCAATTTCAATGTTAGGCTGCATAATCGTGCTTTGCAGGCCTTCTAACTTGTGTATCTATCCATCATTAATAGATTACACAAGCTTTTGAGCTTTAATCCAAGTGGTTTAAGCTTTATCCAATCCATATTTCCATTAATGGCACAAAGTGAACACTTCCATTTTAGAAAAGCAAGCTTTATGCACAAAGTCAATTCTTGAGCCTCTAACTTGTTCCCTCTGATCACACTCCATCTACAAAGTCAGAAGCAAGTTTGTTTAAAGCATAACCACTCTACAATAGCAAGTACACAAGGAATTGAAACTTGATTTCTCAAAAAATCACATGTTGAGCTTAAATATGTGATTTTAAATTCTGATCAGATACAAGCCTCCATACTTTTTGCTTATAAATAGAGGCACTATTTGTGAGCTAGAACACGAGCTTAAGCACTCTGAAATACACCAAAACTCTCTCAAATAAAAAATTACCCAAAAACTCCATTGTTGCACAGTTTCTGACCTTGAACACCAAACTCATATTTCCCTCGTGCGTTTCTTGGCCTTTTAGTTCCTAAAGCTTCCTTACATCAAGTGTAACCTATCCCTGTTCCTGTTTCATCACTGTAACACCATTTACCATAACCTCCATAACCAAAAAACAGAGTCTGCACATTGACTTATCCATGTCATTCCAGCCATCCATTGCTCAAGCAAACCATTGCATTAGCTTCTTGGGAACTTGAGGAAGCTAACATGATCATTACAGCACCTTGAATCAAGCTCATTTGCATTTCACGATTTCCAGTTTTGAGGTATTTTTCTTGAATTTATATCTCATTACTTAGGCATTGTTAGGCTTGCATTTGTGAAGATAAAATGTAGACATCATTGCCCTGAAGCTGTACATGTCCATAGATTTTATTTATATTGTTTGAGCTAGGAGAATTTTAGGATTGAATCTCTGAAAATAATTAGGTCAGAATTTGGTACTTTCAAAAATTCTCATTCATCTTTGATTTATAGTTCATGATATTTATATGGTTGGATTCGTATGAAAAAATGGAGCAACTTTCATGTTTGCATCTTCCATTTTTGTTGAGAAATAGTGAAGTTACAGGTGGTCTGGCTGGAGGTTGAAGATGAAGTGTGTTCAGGACTTGTTTTACCTTACATATTTATCATTTTAGTTATATTAACAGATGTATAGCCACCCCAGTGGTAAGGCAGCGCGCTGGTAATCAAGAGGTCATGGGTTCGAACCTCAGCACGCTGCCTTTTGCTTTTTTTTCCTCCATATTTTTGACATTTTTTGGTTTCAGGAAAGCGCTTGGGCCTCTATCCTACCCTGACTTTTTTTTCTCACAACACTCCCTATTTCACTTATCAACCTCCCTGACTTTATTTTTTATTTTATTTTATTTTTACTTTTTTTATCTTTTATTATTATTAATATTATTATTATTATTATTTTCATTAATAAAAAATCCAAAAATATTTATATTTTATTATTTATATTTATTTATTTTATTTTTCCTTTACAAAAATAAAAGAACAAAAAAACATTTTCTTTAACTAATTTCTTTTTTTGAATAATTAGATAATAAATTTTAATTATTATTTTTCTTGTAAATTAAAATCAATTTAGAATTTAGGACTTTTATTTAATTATTTTTATTTACTAGTTTAATTAAATTCACAAAAACCCTAAAAAATACTTTTCTTTAAATTAATTTATTTTACTAACTTAATCTTAATTTTCTTATTTTTAGTTGATTATTTTATTTATGCCTAATTAGGTCAAAGAAACCCTTTTCATAAAAAAAATCCAAACAATGAATCACATTTCTTTTACATTTATATTCTTGCATATTTATCTTTATTCTGCACATTTATTCAAGTTCAATATGGTTGTAATAATTAATTAGATTTAATTTCTTGCAATTCCTCATTTGTAATTTGTACACCCCCTCCCCTAAATCATGTAATAGCTTAGTATTTTTATTTTCCGCAATTTAAATGCTTTATATATATAAATGCTAGTAATTAGGGTTTTGTATGGCAAGAATAAAACCAACAAATAGAAAACCCTAATCAAGACTAATCAAGCATGTAAATCAATACGCTTGCACACAAACACCCCTAGGGTAAATCCACTTGGTTGCCTTACAAAAATGACCATATTATGCATGTGAGGTATCTTAGCAAAAACAAGCAAAAAATACAAGATCATATTCCCTCGATGACGCTATCCATGTTGCCTTTCAAAATGATCTTAGCCCCTAAAAAATGCTAAGATATCTTACAACATTGCTAATCATGGTTATACGATGACCCACGCTCGTCCCTTTTACATCAAAAGATAGGGTTACTTACCAAATCAATGGTAAGATAACAATGTCAAAGGAAAGAGGAAATAGACATGAAAGACTTTTGAGTAGGTAGAATGTTCCTAGTTACTTGCTCAATTTCAAAACAAAAAAAAAATCCTTGCTATTTTCAAAACAAGCACCAACACTTTCAAAAACATCTTTCAAACTTGAAAACGTTTTCAAAAGATCAAACACTTTGTATACATTCTTACGAACAAGAATCATTACAAAGTTTGCCTAAACAAAGGCATCTTTACAAAATACTTTCAAAAACCACACAAAAGCACATTTCCAAACAAAAGCAAGTGATCTAGCAAGTAACTAAGAGCCCATGGAAAACCATGGATGAAAAGGGTGCTAATACCTTCCATTTTCATAATCTACCCCCCGAACTACATAAACAATCTCAAAGGTCTTTTCTATGCTTTTTCACCTTTCCTTTTGGATAAAAGAAAAGTCAGTGGCGACTCTTGCTAACCGCAACATTTGCAATCAAACGCAAAACAACCAAGTCAGTTCTCCCACCGTATCACAGCTCCCGACCAGATAGTAGTTAAATTTCACCTCTCCAGTCAAGAGATAACTCCCCAGTAGAGTAATGGACAACTGAAGCTCCTAAACTCTATTTCCCAAGATAGAGACCAACATTCCACAGTGGACTCCTACTCAGACGATAGGAACAGGAATCCCCACAAAGTAATCTCTCATGACATCAATATCTACTCTAGATGGCATCTTGAAGCCCATCTACAACGAATCTCCGTCATATTCTCTAAATGGCATCTTTAAGCCCATTCCCTACACAATCAACCAACACATCATCAAGTGAAAATTTTGGGGCACTCTATTGTTCAATCATCTTCCACCTTCAGGTCACGAAAGACATACAAGCCAATCTACATCTTCTGGTCTAAGAAGATTGAACAGGGGCAGTTGTTGTACCCTAAAATTTACCCTCTCATATTTTCCTAAGATTTTTTCCTTACATGGTGGTTACAAACACTTGTTTAAAGAAATAGGAAAATTTTGAATCTTAGCAAAGTGTCTTTCGATTGGTAGCTCAACAATGTCCTTCGATTGGAAGTTAAACAGTGCCCTTCGATTAGCCTAACAACAAGCTTTGACCGAGCTTGTAAAATCCTAAGATACAAGCATGACTTACTAATATTCGATTTGGAATTTAACACCCTTTGATCAAACTTTGGTCTGCAAGTCTTCAATTGAGCTTTTCTTTCCTTTGAAATGGCTCCCTTCAATTTAGAAAGAAGTTGAGCTCCTTTGGGCTTCTTTGGTTTGAAGCACCTCTGGCTTCTTTCGTTTGGAGTATCTCTGGGCCTCCTTCGTTTGAAGCACCTTTGGTTTTGTCCATACAGGCCCCATTTGGACAAATGGCCTGCATGCCTGCCTGCATAAGGCGAGAATTTTCTCATATCTACAAGGCAAACACCTGCTACATGCCTGCCTGCACAAGGAAACAACTTCCCTCATGCTAAGTCATGACAACCCAATTTCTACACTATGGCATTCCAAAAGTCCATTCGAAGGATGCATATTGTTGTTCATTCAAAGAAGCTGAATCAGAGCCATTTGAAAAAGCATGCAAGAGGTCCAATTGAAGGGCAAGGATTGAAGTCATTCGAAGAGGGCCAAAGCATGCGTAGGGAGTCCATTCAAAATGGCCATGCGAAGGAAACACTAAAGGTCTATTCGAAAGGTACACCAGAAAGACCATCTAAAGACCCGGTCGAAAGAGGCAACTTGAGCCCTGTCGAAGGCTATACAAAAAGGCCAATTCGAAGGGTGCATGGGAGGTCCAATCGAAGGATAGAGACAAGAGGACAAGATCCCATGTTTTTGTCCATAGTTAAAAAACTTCATTCATGGCCTTGAAAATGTTTGTTTATGGCAGTTAAACTTTTGTCTTCTTGTCCCCCCTCATACTCTATATAAGCAGCATGATTGTAAGCCAAAAAGAAGAGGTTAGAGATATGCTGCTCATAAACACACCATAGTTATAAAAAATAATCCAAGAGGATCCAACTACTCTAGTCCCCACACAAGTTCAATTTTCCAGCAAGGTGAGTCCCTCTGACCTTGCACCTTTCGTTTTCAGCATGGCATGCAAATAACACCTATTTACCTTTTATTTATGTCCTTTTCGATTGTATGTTTTTCTTGTCTAAATATACATGTTAGAGATAACCCTTGTAAATAATCAAACAAAAAGAAAAGGACTAGGGTGAAACGAAACCTTAGGCTTCGCCCCTCATTGCCTGACTGCCCCAAACGAAAGAGGCACCTTCATGATTGTTTTGCAGGTCAACATACCTTTACAGTCCAAATGAACTAGGCAGAAAAGAGTCCAAACGAAGGATCCTCATACTGCTTCCAGCATAATAGAAGGAGGCCAGGAGACTCCAATCGAAGGCTGGTCACGCCAGCTTCCCAACCTAATCGAAGGAGGCCAGGGGAGTCCAATCGAAGGCTGCTCACGCTAGCTTCCTAGCCCAATCGAAAGAGGCCCAAGAAGGGGTGAATCGAAAGCACATCATTCCCCCTTTAATCGAAAGGCTCATTCCCCTTATTTTATTTTACATACTTAGGCCCTATTGTACCCCAAAATTTTCCCTCTCATATTTCTCAAAACATTACAAGAAAAATCTCCAAGTTGCTCAAGGTTGCTCAAGAGTGGGTCAGACAAGTCATCTCCTAAGGCAGTAAACCCAAATTAGGGTTTTGTGTTGCACCAAGATCCTTGAGTCCAAATGACCTCAAGTGCTCCCCAATGTCCTAATATTTTCTCAAGAGTATCCATGTCAAATTTCAAGCTTTACAGAGGAAGTTTGCTCAGTCAATTGCTCAAAGGGTCCAAAAATCGACCATGCTAGGGAAAAAGTCAACTGTGACCTATAAACAGTCAAACTTCAAGATTTTTTGTCAACATTCTCATTTTGAAGGATATTTCATCATTTGATCAAGGGTTGATCATGATTCATCAAGGATTGCTTAAAATTCATCAAGACTCAAAAGTTGCTAAATTAGGGTTTTGTAGAAAAAGTCAACTCAACTTTGACCAAGCATAACTTTCTCATACTTTATGATAAATGACGCATCCAAATCTCATTTTGAATAGGATTAAATTTCCTACAATCCATCTTCATACCCCAAGATCAGAAAATGCATTCACAAGAAGTTATAAATTTGGACATTATAGGTAATTTTTGAAAGTCAACAAAAACACCTTTTTTGCAAAAGCTTATAACTTTAGCATGGAACATAAAAATGAGATAAGACCAAAAGGGTTGGTTAGAGGACATCTCAAGATTTCTAAAAAGTCCAAGAACACCTCCAAAAGTTCAAAATTGAAGAAGTTATGCATTGTTGAAGTTGGACATTTTTGCAAAATTGCCAAAAGTCAACTATCCCCAAAACTTTAAATTTTGTGAAATGGACCCATTCCTTTCCACTTGATTTGAGCTTGCATCATTGTCCACGTGGTCTAGCTTCAGCCATGAGCTCATATCTTACTTTTATTATTTTATTTGATTTTTTATTGAATTTATTCATTTTAAATCAAATAAAATTATATAAAATCCCAACCTTTGATTACATGAGATCTTTTGGTTATTTCAGGTTGTAATTATTATCAATATCATCATCAAACTCGAATCTCACCATACCATGTGCAAAAAGATTGATTTTTGGCAAAATTGGAAAGGTTTAAAGAGTGAATCAAATCAAATTGCAATGCATTGATTTAGAGAGATTCCATCCAAATTTGTTACCCTAGCACATTCCACAATACATAAGCAAGAGAAGCACACGAAAATAAGGGTTGGAGGCTGCAAGAAGAGGCAGAACAAAAGTTTGAAAAAGTGGTAAAAAGCTTGAATTCGAAATCATAACAAGAGACGTTTTCAGGACTTGGCAAGCATCCCAAACGATTCCTGGACGTTCACTGAGGCGAAACCAATCCAAAGCAGGCTTCCATACATGCCCAAACACGCTGTAAGTATCATGTTACCTCACTCTGTATTTGAAATCATAACTCACTATTCTTGCATCATTTGAACAAATCATTGATATATTTGTGATCTTCATAACATTTCCAAGCTTTTGGCATTAGTTAATTTTGTTTATCTGACCTGTAAAGCCAAACACCATAGCTAGGGTTCTTGGAGCTTTTTTGGGCATTTTTATTTCAGGGATAATTGGCCACCAAGAAGGGCATGGTTAGGACCGGGAGGTCAAGACGAGTATGACCATGCCCTTGAAATGCATTTTTGTGGCTCGTAGCAAGTTTTGGAGATGGCTTGGGTTATAGCTATGAAGTGTTGTCCGTTGGTATAGGCCTGAGTTGTTTTAGCCACGGTTCAACAAAGAAGATGAAGACGTGGCGCCTACCCATTGCACCATTCAAATCGCGCGCGTTATTTTTTGTCTTTTCTGGCTATGGATTTGTTTTAATATATTATATTTTATTTGTATATTATTAACAAATAAAACAATTCAGCGTAGTGGCAAGGCGAGCTGGCAATCACGTTCAGGACCTGGGTTCGAATCCCAGGTCCTCCAAATTTCTCTTTGATTTTTTCTTTCAGGCAATCGTATGTGTAGTCCAAGCGCGCAGTATACCATACACTATCATCTATCCAATGGCCAGATGGCCAAAGGCCAAATCTGGTGATCCAGGAATTAGGGTCTACCATAAGCAAAATCAACACACGCCCACTGGATCTCACAAAGTCAGCAAAGGGCCAGCTCGTTTGGGCCTCAGCATTACTTCTCAAACCACCAAAATCAGGCCCATACCCCCTTTCTCTCTTTCTATTTTGTTTATTTTGTTTATATTAATTGTTTTAGTTTTTTTATTATTCAAATTACTAACCAATTAAAATTCAGCCTTTTCATAAAATAAAATCACAAAATATTTTTTATCACATTAAATTTTTATTTTTACTTTATTAATAAATACTAATAAATTAACTTAGTTTTAATTAGAATAACTTTAATTCCTTTTTAATAATTAAAATTAAATTAGATTTAATTAGGCTTTTACTAACATTAATTATTTTATTTTTCTTTCTTAAAATACCAAAACCCAAAAATAACTTTTTTTATTATTAATTAATTAATTTATTAATTTAGCAATTAATTTAGATTTATCTCTTTCTTAAAATAAATAAAACCAAAAAAAGATGTTTTCTTTAAAGGGTCAAAACCCTAGAACTTTGCGCTCGATTTAATTTCCCGCATGCGACTTATTTTTATCATATTAATGTACTTGCCTCCGGTTTGTAATAGTTAATAGGACCTTTTATTATTTTTTATCGCTTTATTTATTTTTTTAAAGGGTTTTGTCTTTGGCGATGTAAATACTCGACGCCTTGTAATTTAAATTCCGCAATTTATTTTCCGCAAATTATAACTATTAGATGTTTGATAATAGGATGGCATGACAAGAATGAATGTTTTAACCTGAAAACGACACACTCGCACATGCGCACTCTTAGGGTACACCCCACTTGGTTGCCTTCGTACACGATCATTGAGTATAGGTCACTTTAGAGGTCGTCCTCTTGTCTAAAGATCATAGTCGCCTCGAAATGGTTGCCTCAGATGTTGTTGCCTCAAACAAATGATCTAAGACATCAGGGTTACCGCTAAGGCATCCTAACATTGCTTTGGTGACCGTAAGTCCCTAATTCGAATTGACCCTCAAATTCCAACGACGGTGCTACCTACTCATCAATAGTGGGATAGCATTGTCTAAAGGACATTAGCATAGAAAGATTCCTTTTTTGAGTAGGTAGATGGTTCTTAGATACTTGCTCTTTCAAAAACAAAATCTTTTTCACACTTAAACTTTTCGAACAAAGTTTTCAAAAAAACTTCATACGCTCTTGAGGACAGAAGCAAGAGTTAAATCGAAGTTTTCAAACAAAAACTTTTTCAAACCCACAAGAAAAAAGAAAGCAATTTTGAAAACAATTGAGCAAGTACCTAAGAGCCCGTGGATAACCACAGATAGAAAGGGTGCTAACACCTTCCTTTTCTATAATCTACCCCCCAAACCCGAGAAATATCTCAAAAAAGGAATTTTTCCGTGCTTTTTTCCTTTCCTTGTTGGATAAAATAAAAGTCAGTGGCGACTCTTGCTTACCGCGACATTTTGCGAACAAAAAACGCAAAACACAAACCAGCATTCCAAAAAACAGTCAGTTCTTTCCCACCGTATCACAGAACTGGCGACTCTGCTGGGGAATATTAAAAGTGGGGTGTACCTTAGGAATAGTTCATATTGTTTTCAATTGCTTGACTTGTATGCTTTATATTTGTGGGCTTGTATCAAAGTTACTATAGATCCTAACCCGGATCTGGGGGACACCCTTTAGGTAAGTAGCAATAAATTGTGAGAAAACTGTACGGCGTAGACCAATACGGTTGAAGCAGTAGCTACGTTGGTGTGGCACTTTAGTATGTACCTATATCCCTTGTGGCGCAACAAGGAGAATATGGGTTTGCTAAGGGGTCATTAAGCACCAACTGACCTTAGAACCTTTAAATTGACCAACTAGGCTATAGAACAGTAACAGTATGCTACACTCATTGAGACTAAACTCTCGCGATGATTCCGGCCGTAAGAAAAGGTTGCTAAACTGGAATTATGACCGATCAAGGGTAGTCAGTGATATTGAGATCCTATAGAACCCGGTTACTATTTCTAGGACAGGTTTGAACCAACTGAACTGAAAGAGGGTAATACCTAAACCCCATGCAAGCCTAAATATAAGGGCTATATGTGTGACTTGTGTGCCCTTACCATGTTTTCTATTTGTGGATACATGTGGTGTGTTTTCTATCATAACATCATGACATCATAACATTGCATGCATCTTGCATTGGACTAACCTATTTCAAAGACAGGAGGGATTCATCTTTGTTCTATTTTGTAGGTCATGATACCCATGCGTAGGAACACCATTTGGATCAACTTTGTCCAGGTTCCCACTCATCTTAAGGAGTTGGTTGCAAAGATTTCAGATACTACCTCCTTTATCAGAAGACATGGTCACCTCTTGGGTTTGGTCACTTCCAATTTGGACGAGCAGATGATGAGGGTCCTAGTCCAGTTCTTTGATCCGTTGTACCATTGCTTTACTTTTCAGGACTACCAGTTGGTCCCTACCTTAGAGGAGTTCTCTGATCTGCTTGGTATCTCTATTCTGGAGCAGACCCCGATCACAGGTTGGGAAAAGATCCTTAGGCCGGAAGAGATTGCTTCAGCCCTCCATCTGACAAAGGATGAAGTGATGTCTAATTGGGAGACTAGAAGTGGAGCAAAAGGCTTTCTGACTAAGTTCTTGGTTGGTAAAGCAAATCATTTATGGGACAGTCTAGACTTCTAGGCATTTGAGGACATTCTGGCTCTTCTTATATATGGTTTGGTGCTGTTTCCTAACTCGGATTCCTTCGTCGACGTGAATGCCGTGAAGATTTTCATATCCGGTAATCCTGTACCCACTCTCTTGGGTGACATTCTTCATTCTCTGTATGCCCGTACTGCTCGGAAGTGGGGAACCCTTATGTGCTGTGCTCCATTGTTGGCGAGGTGGTTTATTTCGCACCTCTCCAAATCAGTTTTGAAGAACAAAGAAGGCATGGGCTGGGCCTATAGGATTATGTCTCTCTCTCATAATGACATCATTTGGACTATCAAGGGTATGGAAGATGTGGCCATTATTGATCGCTGTGGGGAATACCCCAATGTTCCACTGATATGAACCAATGGAGGAATCACCTATAATCCGTGCTTGGCCTTACGTCAGTTTGGGCAAGCTAGAAGAGAAGGACCTCATGAGTTGCTAATGCCTAGCATTGTCTTTGATTTCCAAGGGGATAATGACGAGCAACGCCGCAGATTTATAAGAGCTTGGGATAGAGTACACAGGTCTGATCCGCACGAGTTAGGTGCAAAGACTTCTCTTCCGATGGAGCCATATCTCCGATGGGTTCGTATCCGTACCCAAAAGCTGGGAATGCCGTATGAAGCCGTCTTGCCTATAACTGTTGAGGTTGCTGATGAAGAAGGGGTTCCTCCTACTATTCTCCATCCATACATGCCTACTGACATTGGGGCATTGAAGAGATCGTGGATGCAGCTGAGAGAAGAGCGGGATACTTACCGAGAAAAGTATCACGAGCAAGAGCTGAAGATTCATAAGTTGACAAGGCAACTGGAGAACGAGCAGATCCTCAATGACTATGTCCGCACCGACAAGAAACGACCATGGGAGCACTGATTGTCTTTTTGATTATTTCTAGTTTGATTTACTTTTCAGTTTTTCTTTCCTGTAACGCCTTAAAGGCATCTGTTGAACAATTGAATTTCAAGTTTATCTAATAAAAGTGTGTTTCATTTTTTGTTTACGGATTTTAATCTCTCGATGTCTTTGAAATCATGTCATGCGCATCTCATTCCATGCACCTCATAATAGGTACCCATTACAGGTTTTCTCATCTTCTTCGCTGTTTATTTCAACATCATGTCTTCTGAACCATCAACTGAACAAGCAATCAAGGCTCTACAGGCTCAAAACGCCAAATTCCAAGAGTTGTTCATGAGTTTAGCTAAGGGTCAGCAAGATCTGAAGGCCCTTATCTTGAAAGAGAAGAAGAAGAAGAAGAAGAAGACGGTCCTGTTCAATATGGGTCACAGATTCAGAAACGATTTGCGAGA
Source organism: Vicia faba (assembly GCA_948472305.1). NCBI lineage: Eukaryota > Viridiplantae > Streptophyta > Magnoliopsida > Fabales > Fabaceae > Vicia > Vicia faba. Next base: position 1,544,654,992 of record OX451735.1, read on the forward strand.
AGAGGTTGATTTGATCCCCTCATCTAGAGGGAAATATAATCAGGAAGAAAGGAGGGCTCCTAGCCCTGTGATTTCAGACAACGAGACCGACTTCGACGAAGACCAGTATCCTTCGGCTGAGGATAAATATAAGAAACTGGAAGACCGGTTGAGTGTGATGGAAGTTCAAAAAGTGCCTGGTTTGGACTTTGGTGATCTGGGTCTATCATCTGGGGTGGTGATTCCCCACAAGTTCAAAGCACCAGCCTTTGCTAAGTATGACGGGGTTTCTTGCCCGAAACTGCACCTCCGTTCGTATGTTAGGAAGATTTAGCCGTACACCGCTGACAAGAATCTCTGGATCCACTTCTTTCAAGACAGTCTTTCAGGGACTCAGCTTGAATGGTTTTACCAGTTAGAAGGAGCTAGTATCCGTAATTGGGAAGATTTGGCCACTGCTTTCTACAAGCAGTACCAATACAATGCCGACCTCGCTCCCACGCGTAACCAACTCCAGGTATGTCAATGGGTGCGGGTGAAGGTTTCAAAGATTATGCTCAGAAGTGGAGGGACCTCGCTGGAAGAGTGCAACCACCCTTGGCTGATAGGGAGCTAGTGGATATGTTTCCGGGGACCTTGTCTGGTCCGTATTTCAACCATCTGATTGGAAGCTCGTCATCCGGGTTTATAGAGCTGATTAATCAGGGAAAGGATTGAGGCTGATATCAAATCTGGTAAAATACAGAAGGGTGCTTCATCAGGCACCGAGAAGAAGCCTTTTAAGAAGGAGTCCAGCGCTGTCTACAGTTCAAAAAGCCAGAATAGACCTGAACACCGCCAAGCTGTTAATGCGGTTGTTATATCAAGACCCGCTGGTGCTCCTCAATGCAACAATCAGTCAAGGGCCGAGAGACCACGAAGACAATTCACTCAGCTCAAAATGACTTTATCCCAAATTCTGCCGCAGTTATTAAAGACCAACTTGGTGATTCCAAGGGAGGCCCCGAAGACTCCTAACACAATATCACCGAAGTACGATCCGAATGCCCGCTGTGCTTTTCACTCTGATAGCCCGGGGCATGATACAGATGATTACTGGGTTTTGAAGAATAAGGTATAAGACTTGATTGATGCTAAGGAGATCGAGTTCGGAGCACCAGAGAAGCCTAAACATGACGCAGGGGTGAATGCTATCGGGGATGACAATGATGAAGAGTTTGATATTGACAGCTGGATATACCCAACTGCCGATGGTGGATTAAGCAACTGGACAACAAAGGATTCTATGCCCGTTTCTGTTATCACCCAGTAATGAGACTTTTGTTTTGTATCTGTAACAAACAATGTTTTAAACTTTACGGCCCGATGTCTTACCCGGGGCACCGTGGCTTCATTTGTGAGGGCTTTATGTGTGTCATCTACATATATCATTAATAAAAGCATTGGACGTTTTTCTTGCATTTCAAATATTGCGCTCCTTGTTTTTCTTTTATTATATATTTCAAAACAACTATTTTACACACACTCACATATCATGATCTACATCCACAATGGATCTCATTGGTAACGACTCTGCTACTGCCAGTTATGACCTCGAAAGTCCGATCAACTTAACCGAAGACGAAGGTGAAGATGATTGCGAAGTGCCTGCTGAATTTGCTAGACTATTGCTTCAAGAAGAGAGGGTCGTACTACCTCCAATCCACCAATTATGATGCCTCCAATTGCAGGAAGACTGTTGATCCTATGCTCAAAGGGCTGTATAATACAATAGGTGGGTTCTGGGGAAGCATGACGAGTCTGGCCAAAAAGAGCGTGCTATTTACTGCCTTAGCAAAAAGTTTACCAACTGTGAGACCCAATACTCACTGCTCGAGAGAACTTGTTGTGCTTTGGCATGGGCTGCTCGCCGGTTGAGACAGTATATGTTAGCTCATACTACCCTTTTGATACCAGTTCCTCTGAACGTCTTGACGACACCTTGGCCTTTTGCAATATGGGGCATCGATATGATCGGCAAGATCAGACCTACGGCATCTAACGAACATCGTTTCATCCCGGTAGAAATTGATTACTTTACAATGTGGGTTGAAGCAGCTTCCTTTGCTACTGTAACAAGAACGTCGTGGCACGGTTCATTTCACACAATCTAATCTGTTGATACGGTTTACCCGAGAGGATCATTACAGACAATGGTACGAATCTCAACAATAAGATGATCACCGAACTTTGCAAGCAATTCAAGATACAGCATCATAACTCTCCCCCCTACGGGCCGAAGATGAATGGGGCTGTTGAAGCAGCTAATAAGAACATTAAGAAGATTGTGCATAAGATAACAGTGACATACAAAGATTAGCACGAGATGTTACCATTTTCTCTTCATGGGTACCGTACCTCAGCAAGGACGTCAACAGGGGTAACACCCTATTCCTTGGTATATGGCATGGAGGCAGTCTTGCCCATTGAAGTTCATATACCCTCTCTTCGGATCATGAAGGATGCAGCTTTGAGCGAAGATGACTGGATTCAGACCCGACTTGATTAGCTGAACTTAATCAACGAGAATAGGCTTACTGCTGTTTTTCATAGTTAGACATATCAGAAACGGATGATCAAGGCATTTAACAAGAAAGTTAGACGACAAGAGTATCAAGTTGGGGACCTAGTTATCAAGCGCATTATCTTACCTCAAGGTGATCCCAGGGGCAAATGGACCCCTACCTACAAAGGGCCATTTGTGGTTAAGAACATTTTCTCAGGAGGAGCTATGATCCTAACCACCATGGATGGTGACGACCTTCCTCACCCCGTCAATGCAGACATAGTGAAAAGATACTACGCATAATCAAAGACCCACTAGGTTGACTGGCCTAGGCAAAAATAAGGGCTTCCCGGTGAACCAAAAGGGTTCAGGCAAAAATAAGGGATGAAAATGAAAAAACTGTACATCCGGCAAGTCGAAAATCTGAAAAGGCGGCTTGGGAAAAAAAGGGTATCCCGGTGGACCGAAAACCCGAAAGGGCGGTCCAGGCAAAAATTAGGGATCAAAGCGTAAACACTATGTCTCATTGGATCACCTTGCAACCAGACGTCGGTATCAACTATCAAGCTCGAACGACACTAATCAATCTGATCCACCTTCAACCAAGTAACAAAATGATGAGATGCTCGAGGACATAAAGACAATAGCAGAGTTGGAACCCAGTGGGATTATTCACATAGCTGTCTTGTTTAGTTTTTCACAAAATGTATAAACTATCTGTTCGACGATGTTCTCTTACTAGGACGTCAGCCTCTTGTACAAAAACGCCTATTTACAGGCCAAACTTCAAAATCAATACAATTCATTTTCAAATAAATTTCAAACTGTTTTTCCTTTATCTGTTTTGTTTTGCAAAGAACGTCCAATGTTCATTTTTGATATATGCATTTGACATTAATTACTGTTCATAAAAATTTACATGCGAAACAAAAGACGATTACTGGTAATGTCAGAAACAGGGGCAATAAGAATTGTACAAGCATACAATTGCTCTATTCACCAAGGTAAAAAGGTAGATTCAGCTGAAGAATATGGCTAAGATACTTTCACTCCCCGTAGAGTAAGATAGTAATGATAGCTCTCCCCAGCTGAGACTTGCAACTGTGAATTAATGAATCAGTAATATTCTCCCCCAAGCAGAGTTTATCTACCATCAACACTGAAAAAGCTTAATATCCCCGGCAGTCTTAATATTCCCCAACGGAGTATAAGAATATTCCCCGACAGAATACAAGATATCCCCAGTGGAGTTAAAATTTTCCCAGCGCAGTCTAAAAAAGCTTCCCCAGTGGAGTTGAAGAATCATCCCCAGTAAACTCTGGAAGTTTGTCCCCGGCGGAGTATAAAAATAAATATCCCCAGCCAAGTTCAAAGGAAGATTGTCCCTAGCAAAGCTCAAAGGATTATCCCCATTAGAGTCTAGAAGGTTATCCTCGGTGAAGTCGCAACTGAAAGATCATCCCCAGCGGAGTTCTTCCCTTTCACAAACAGGAATTCAATCCCCAGCAGGATTCAATATCACCAGCAACAGTAATTCATCCCCAGCGGAACTTATCAGTGGAATCCTCAGTAGAGCATCTCTTCCCCACAGAGTAATCTCCTCATCAGTTTATTCCCCAACGGAATTATACTCTCCTGCAGGTTTATTCTCGCAATCACCTTCGTTCGCCATCCCCAGCGGAAACGAAGAATTCAACTCTTTTCTCCAGCAGCTATCCGGGATTTATTTTCCCCAGCTAAAAACATTACATTTCCATACATCATGATACATGCATATACGCATCATACAACACAATCTCATTTATTTCGAGAACATCATTGCTTGATCCATATCATGCATTGCATATGACTGACCTTTACCTTTCAGGAAGGATGCAGTTAAGTTCTCAGCTATGTCGAAGACCTGACCGGTTCTTAAATCTCAACTGAATTATTCTCGGTTGAATTACAGATAAGGTTCTCAATCTCGATAATTTTCCTCCGTCGAAGTGTGGATGAGTTCTAAAATCTCAACAGAATTATCCTCCGTTGAAGACCAGACAGTCCTAGATCTTGATGAAGATGTTTCCCTCAGTCGAAGACCTGACCGGTTCTTAAATCTCAATTGAATTATTCTCGGTTGAATTACAGAGAAGGTTCTTAATCTCTATAATTTTCCTCCGTCGACGTGTAGACGAGTTCTAATATCTCAACAGAATTATCCTCCGTTGAAGACCAGACAGTCCTAGATCTTGATGAAGATGTTTCCCTCAGTCGAAGACCTGACCGGTTCTTAAATCTCAACTGAATTATTCTCGGTTGAATTAAAGATAAGGTTCTCAATATCGACAATTTTCCTCCGTCGAAATGTGGACGAGTTCTAAAATCTCAACAGAATTATCCTCCGTTGAAGACCAGACAGTCCTAGATCTTGATGAAGATGTTTCCCTCAGTCGAATACCTGACCGGTTCTTAAATCTCAACTGAATTATTCTCGGTTGAATTACAGATAAGGTTCTCAATCTCGACAATTTTCCTCCGTCGAAATGTGGATGAGTTCTAAAATCTCAACAAAATTATCCTCTGTTGAATTACAGATAAGGTTCTCAATCTCGACAAATTTCCCCCAGTTGAATTACTGACAAGTTCTTAAAACTCAGCAGAGGAATTCTCTCAGTTGAAGTACAAGCAAGTTCCTAAATCTCAACAAAGATCAGGCTTCCCCAGCGGAATCTTCCACAACAACAAGTACGCAAGCTCTCGCTAAGGAATCTCTTATGCGATCGACACTCCTGCAGATGGAATCTTTAAGCCCATCCTCCCGTCAACAATCTCCAAATGGCATCTGTAAGCCCATTCCTGACATCACAAGGCCGATACCACTTCATGCGAGTGCAAATTTCTGGGCACTCTAGTGTTCAACCATCTTCCACCTTCGGATCACGAAAGGCACGAAAGCCAATCTACATCCTCAGGTTTAAGAAGATTGAACAGGGGCAGCTGTTGTACCCCAAAATTTTCCCTCTCATATTTCTCAAAACATTACAAGAAAAATCTCCAAGTTGCTCAAGGTTGCTCAAGAGTGGGTCAGACAAGTCATCTCCTAAGGCAGTCAACCCAAATTAGGGTTTTGTGTTGCACCAAGATCCTTGAGTCCAAATGACCTCAAGTGCTCCCCAATGTCCTAATATGTTCTCAAGAGCATCCATGTCAAATTTCAAGCCTTGCAGAGGAAGTTTGCTCAGTCAATTGCTCAAAGGGTCCAAAAATCGATTGTGCTAGGGCAAAAGTCAACTGTGACCTATAAACAGTCAAACCTCAATATTTATTGTCAACATTCTCATTTTGAAGGATATTTTCTCATTTGATCAAGGGTTGATCATGATTCATCAAGGAATGCTCAAAATTCATCAAGACTTAAAAGTTGCTAAATTAGGGTTTTGTAGGAAAAGTCAACTCAACTTTGACCAAGCATAACTTTCTCATACTTTATGATAAATGACCAATCCAAAGCTCATTTTGAATAGGATGCAATCTCCTACAATCCATCTTCATACCCCAAGATCAGAAAATGCATTCACAAGAAGTTATAAATTTGGACATTATAGGTCATTTTTTAAAGTCAACAAAAACACCTTTTTTGCAAAAGCTTATAACTTTAGCATGGAACATAAAAATGAGATAAGACCAAAAGGGTTGGTTAGAGGACATCTCAAGATTTCTAAAAAGTCCAAGAACACCTCCAAAAGTTTAAAATTGAAGAAGTTATGAATTGTTGAAGTTGGACATTTTTGCAAAATCGCCAAAAGTCAACTATCTCCAAAACTTCAAATTTTGTCAAATGGGCCCATTCTTTTCCACTTGATTTGAGCTTGCATCATTGTCCACGTGTCCTAGATTCAGCCATGAGATCATATCTTACTTTTATTATTTTATTTGATTTTTTATTGAATTTATTCATTTTAAATTAAATTAAATCATATAAAATCCCAAACTTTGATTATATGAGATCTTTTGGTTATTTCAGGTTGTAATTATCATCAATATCATCATCAAACTCGAATCTCACCATACCATATGCAACAAGATTGATTTTTGGCAAAATTGGAAAGGTTTAAAGAGTGAATCAAATCAAATTGCAATGCATTGATTTAGAGAGATTCCATCCAAATTTGTTACGCTAGCACATTCCACGATACATAAGAAAGAGAGGCACACGAAAATAAGGGTTGGAGGCTGCAAGAAGAGGCAGAACAAAAGTTTGAAAAAGTGGTAGAAAGCTTGAATTCGAAATCATAACAAGAGACGTTTTCAGGACTTGGCAAGCATCCCAAACGATTCCTGGACGTTCACTGAGGCGAAACCAATCCAAAGCTGGCTTCCATACACGCCTAAACACGCTGTAAGTATCACGTTACCTCACTCTGTATTTGAAATCATAACTCACTATTCTTGCATCATTTGAACAAATCATTGATATATTTGTGATCTTCATAACATTTCCAAGCTTTTGGCATTAGTTAATTTTGATTATTTGACCTGTAAAGCCAAACACCATAGCTAGGGTTCTTGGAGCTTTTTTGGGCGTTTTTATTTCAGGGATAATTGGCCACCAAGAAGGGCATGGTTAGGACCGGGAGGTCAAGACGAGTATGACCATGCCCTTGAAATGCATTTTTGTGGCTCGTAGCAAGTTTTGGAGATGGCTTGGCTTATAGCTACGGACTGTTGTCCGTTGGTATAGGCCTGGGTTATTTTATCCACGGTTCAACAAAGAAGATGAAGACGTGGCGCCTACCCATTGCACCATTCAAATCGCGCGCGTTATTTTTTGTCTTTTCTGGAAATGGATTTGTTTTAATATATTATATTTTATTCGTATATTATTAACAAATAAAACAATTCAGCGTAGTGGCAAGGCGAGCTGGCAATCACGTTCAGGACCTGGGTTCGAATCCCAGGTCCTCCAAATTTCTCTTTGATTTTTCTTTCAGGAAATCGTGTGTGTAGTCCAAGCGCGCATCATACCATACACTATCATATATCCAATGGCCAGATGGCCAAAGGCCAAATCTGGTGATCCAGGAATGACGGTCTACCATAAGGAAAGTCAACACACGCCCACTGGATCTCACAAAGTCAACAAAGGGCCAGCTCATTTGGGCCTCAACATTGCTTCTCAAACCACCAAAATCAGGCCCATACCCCCTTCTCTCTTTCTATTTTATTTATTTTGTTTATATTAATTGTTTTAGTTTTTTTATTATTCAAATTACTAACCAATTAAAATTCAGCCTTTTCATAAAATAAAATCACAAAATATTTTTTATCACATTAAATTTTTATTTTTATTTTATTAATCAATACTAATAAATTAACTTAGTTTTAATTAGAATAACTTTAATTCCTTTTTTAATAATTAAAATTAAATTAGATTTAATTAGGCTTTTACTAACATTAATTATTTTATTTTTCTTTCTTAAAATACCAAAACCCAAACATAACTTTTTTTATTATTAATTAATTAATTTATTAATTTAGCAATTAATTTAGATTTATCTCTTTCTTAAAATAAAAAAACCAAAAAAAGATGTTTTCTTTAAAGGGTCAAAACCCTAGAACTTTGCGCTCGATTTAATTTCCCGCACACGACTTATTTTTATCATATTAATGTACTTGCCTCCGGTTTGTAATAGTTAATAGGACCTTTTATTATTTTTTATCGCTTTATTTATTTTTTAAAGGGTTTTGTCTTTGGCGATGTAAATACCCGACGCCTTGTAATTTAAATTCCACAATTTATTTTCCGCAAATTATAACTGTTAGATGTTTGATATTAGGATGGCATGACAAGAATGAATATTTTAACCTAAAATCAACTTAGATCACCCGTAACATGTACAAAGACAAAAATAAACTGAAAATGGCACACTCGCACATGCGCACTCTTAGGGTACACCCCACTTGGTTGCCTTTGTACACGATCATTGAGTATAGGTCACTTTAGAGGTCGTCCTCTTGTCTAAAGATCACAGCCACCTCGAAACGGTTGCCTCGGATATTGTTGCCTCAAACAAATGATCTAAGACATCAGGGTTACCGCTAAGGCGTCCTAACATTGCTTTGGTGACCGTAAGTCCCTAATTCGAATTGACCCTCAAATTCCAACGAAGGTGCTACCTACTCATCAATAGTGGGATAACATTGTCTAAAGGACATTAGCATAGAACAATTCCTTTTTCGAGTAGGTAGATGGTTCTTAGATACTTGCTCTTTCAAAAACAAAATCTTTTTCACACTTACACTTTTCGAACAAAGTTTTTAAAGACACTTCATACGCTCTTGAGGACAGAAGCAAGAGTTAAATCCAAGTTTTCAAACAAAAACTTTTTCAAACCCACAAGCACAAAGAAAGAAATTTTGAAAACAATTAAGCAAGTACCTAAGAGCCCGTGGGTAACCACTGATAGAAAGGGTGCTAACACCTTCCTTTTCTATAATCTACCCCCCGAACCCGAGAAATATCTCGAAAAAGGATTTTTTCTGTGCTTTTTTCCTTTCCTTGTTGGATAAAATAAAAGTTGGTGGCGACTCTTGCTTACCGCGACATTTTGCAAACAAAAAACGCAAAATGCAAACCAGCATTCCAAAAAACAGTCAGTTCTTCCCACCGTATCACAGGCCCAATAGCATTTTTTTATTGTTCTAATTTCTTTTCTTTTTTATTTTGCTATCTATTATTTAATTAATTATAAAAATCATTAAAACAATCATTAAAATATTAAGTCAATTTTTTTATTAAACTAATTTTGTAAATAATTTAATTTAAACTTTAACTCTTTCTCAACTTTAAAATAAGCTAGAATTTAGGACTTAATTTAATTTTAATATTTCTTTTCATAAATATAAAAAAAACACAAAAAGTTTAATTTATTTTCTAAATAGACTTTAGGAAAACTAATTTATTTTTCTCTTAAATCAAAAATAAACAAAAAGATTTCTTATTGCCTTAGGTTCTTAGGAGTATTTTCTAACCTTTTGCGCGTTATTATTTTCTTGTATTTTTTTTATTGTAACTGCCTTCTGGATGTAATAGACTGTAACTAGGTTTTATTATCTGGTTTTAATTTATGTACTCCCAATTTTGTACATTGTAAACACCCCATCCCCGAAGCGATGTAATGGTCTAGACTTTTACTTTCCGCACTTTATATTTCCTGCAAAAATATAAACTGCTCGTAACTAGGTGTGTATGACAAGACTAATAACAAGACGCTAGCAAACTTAACACAAGACATAAATAATTGAATACAACACACATCGAACATATACACCTCTAGGGTACCCCACTTTGGTTGCCTTTAAGAAATAAAACAGTCATGAGGCAGGAATGCTTTAGCAAAGACCCATAAATCAAAAGATCATAGTCCCTCGATAACCCTACAGTTTCCTTTTCGGGAAATGATCTAGTCCCTAAAGAAAATTTCTAAAGCGTCTCCACAAGTTGCCTTCGTGACTGTAAAGGTCCCTTCGATGTCCCTCAAACATCCAACGATAGGGCTACCTACTCACTAATAGTATGATAGCACTGTCTAAAGGATAGGAGGAAAAGAACACCTCTTTTCGAGTATAAAAGTAGATAGATGTTAGAAGTTTGCTTAAAAACACTTTTTGCACATACACAAATACTACTTTTCAAAAAAAAAATTCAAAAACATTTGCTTTGTTAACACTCTTGAGGACTGATACAAGAGTTAAACACAAAGCAAATTGCCGCACTAAGGAATTTTCCAAACATTTTCAAACGCACAAAGCACAAAGGTATTTTAAAAATGAGCAAACCTCTAAGAGCCCGTAGATAACTACGGATGGAAAGGGTGCTAATACATTCCCTTTCCATAATCTACCCCCTTACTTAGAAACTCTCAAAAAGGTCTTTTTCTGTTCTTTTCACCCTTTCCTTAATTTAGATAAAAGAAAAGTCGGTGGCGACTCTTGCTTACCGCAACATTTGTGAATACAAAATGCAAAACCAGTATTAAACAGTCAGTTCCGCCACCGTATTACAAGCACCATGTCACCCCCTGATTATAAAAGGCCTGTCACTGGAATGTCTTTCCATTTGAGGTGATTCTGTCCATTGAGAGGATCTTCGTTCATCGAATATCCGTCGTGCGAATTTCTCTATTGTTGAACAAATAGTCATATGCAAACAATGGTATTTAAAGAATGCAAAGCTTACGTCTGTCTTAAAATTCATTTTTTAGTAAAACAAACAAATTTTGTAAGAGTGTGATATCAGCTCAGGATTTATAGCGAACCCTACAAGAGTCAGGATACCTTTTGTAATAGTATGATTTCGAACTAACCCATGCTTCAGTTAGGACTTTTGAGGGTTGTAGCATGGCCTGGTTCACGGTTTAAGAAACAAAGGATAAAGACTCAAATTTTATTTGTACCCAACCCGCTCTTCGTGACGTTCTTTAGTCTTATGCTCAGTTAATTATGCGTTTAAATCCCGATTGAGTCTGGCATCTTGTCCTTGATGTTCTAATGAGGGTTCGGATACTGAAAGTTTATTTTGAAGAGGCAGTCATTTTTGTAATCTTCTTTTTATCGAGGATTTGTAGTAACCTCCTTTTTTTTGTTTTTATTATCCCTAATATTTGCCTGAACTGTTTCTTTTGTGATTACAGTCAGCGAGATACCCTCGTTTTTTCTTAAGTGCCTTTCATAGGTTTTGACTTAGCGGGCTCTTCTTTTGAAAAATAATGACCGCCTGCTTTAATGATTATGCGAAACCATCACCATCTTTTAGAAGACATCTTCTACACTATTTGTCGTGAATGAAGGATGAGCTTGCGACTGAATGCACCTCTGAATTAAATGAGAAAGCTAGCCTCCCCTGGGTTATGATTAAGGGTTTTAATTTGTATGAAAATAAAAAACTCCTACTTCTTAGGCTCAAAGGGGTTGACTAGGGATTATCTTCCTTATAACTCCACTGTTTAGGATTTGAAACAACGCCTGTACATCGTCAGTGGGGTCTGTTGAAAAGCATACTGTAGAGATCATGATATTATTTTCGTCATCCTCCATCTAAAAGCTTGTAGCTTTTAATCAAGAGTTGTATATCACGAAAAGGAAGTAAAAACACAGTTTGAATATAGTGCATACGAATGAAATAATTCAAGACAAACATATGCAATGCATTTATGAAATAACAAAGTTTGACGTGAATAAATGTTCAAACAATCAAAAGAAAATTACAAATTGAGAATTCAGATGAATAAAAGCCTCTTTGTTTGAATTTGTCACTTCAGATGGTGTGCCCTTGAGGAATGGCAGAAGAATTCCAGTTGACCATCTTGTTTGAATTCCAACGCTTCTTCATTGATTAGGTCTTGAATTTTATATTTCAACATCCAACAGTTATCAGTATCATGCCCCGGGCTGTCGGAGTGATATGCACACCTTTCATTGAGATGGTAAGTAGGAGCGGAAGTATTAGGATTCCGAGGAGGATCCTTCAAGGTGACCAAATTCAAATTCAACGTGTGTTACAAGACTTGCGACATTGGGATGTTGAGTTTGGTATATTGCCTAGTGAATGCATCCCGCTTACGTTGATTACCATGTTGTTGGTAGCGAGGTGGCGGTTGGGTTCGTGACGTAGAAGGAATTTGGAAAGGTCTACTTTCCACCCAGCCAACTTCTTGTCTCATCAGAGGCTGATTAATGACCTGATCCCTAGTCTCGACTGTTTGCTTCATACGGTTGCATCCGTCTTGATGAAGCTTGCTGATGAGAAACCTTAACTCTTCTTGTTCCCGAGCTAAACTTTGGATAATAGCCATTTGATTACTCATCTGGATTCTCATCCTTTCCATTTCAGCTTGCAGTTGTTCCAACTGGTCATCCTTATTGTTGTCAGGATTTTCTTTGTCAAGTTCCCGTTGAGGAGTCTTTTTAATTCTTCCTGCTCCTTGGATAGGTTGAAGAACATTTCCATGAACCGAGCCTCTTGAATTTGGAAATCTCTGTTATTCTGTTTGAAAGCCATTTTCCTTGCTGAAATAAACAGCGAGAAGATGAGAGACATGTACTAGAAGACCTGTTATGTAATGACATGCATGATGTGTGGATGCAATGTTTTCTAGGACCTCGCAGGGTAAACACAAGAAAATATTAGAAGTTGAATTTTGACTGCAGCTTTGACGGAAGAACTTTGTATTATTGAATGTCCTTCTATGAGTATCAAGCTTACTATATCGAGTGGGTCATAGCCCCTAACTCAAGTTGTCGTGTTTTAATCTTTTGACGACATTGCCTAGAGGAAAATAAATCCCCTTGCCCTTGCTAGACGTCTGGTTCACCATAACCTGCACCACAGGCCCTTGAGATCCTTGAAATGGTTAAGGAAATGCTATGGTATGATGCTATGATGTGTATGTGCATCAAGCAAAAATGAAGGGTTATGAAGACAAGTATGACTTGCAAGAAAACCAGTTTATTGGATAATGTATACAAACAAGGTCCTGCAAGGAATACCAACAAAAGCCCTGCAATGAGTTCAAGTTAATAGACAATGAAGGCAAACATGTCACACAAACAGCCTTCGGTTCAGGCTTGCATGGGGTTTGTAGGTAAGTACCCTCTTGAAGTTTAGTTGGTTCAACCTGTCTTAGAAAAGTATCTGGGTTCTAAGGAATCTCAATATCACAGATCATTCTTTATCGAGCATTGTTTCAGCTTAGCAATATTTTCTTGCGGCCGAAACAACTCGAAAGTCCGATCTCAATGAGTGTAGCATCGAGTACCAATCCCCAGCTTTACACTAAGGCTGGCTATCTCACTGCTTTCTAATGGCCAAGTTTGTTCAACTAAGGTTCTAAGGTCCGTTAGTGCTTCACGACACCACGCGGCGGCCCCGTATTCTCCTTGATTCAACACAAGGGATACCAGTACCAACCAAAGTGTCACACTAACACAGCTATCGATTCAAGAATATCGGTCTATGTCGTACATTCTCCATGATCTATTGTTGTTTACCTAAAAAGATGTCCCCAGATCCGGGTGTAGGATCTATAGTAAAACCTAAAACAACCCTCCAAGGATAAAGCATACAAAGCAAGCAATTAAAACAGTTTTAAAATGAACTAACTCTTAAGGTAACCCCACTTTTTATTCATATTCCCTAGCAGAATCGCCAGTTCTGTGATACGGTGGCATAACTGATTGTTTATACTGGTTTTGCATTTGTGTTCGCAAATGTTGCGGTAAGCAAGAGTCTCCACTGACTTTTCTTTTATCCAAATTAAGGAGAGGGTGAAAAGAACAAAAAAAGACCTTTTCAAGATTTTTTTGAGTAAGGGGGGTAGGTTATGGAAAGGGATGGTGTTAGCACCCTTTCCATCCGTAGTTCTCTACGGGCTCTTAGATGCTTAGCTCATTTTAAAATTACCTTGTGCTTTGTGTGTTTTGAAAAAATGTTTTGAAATGCTTTAGTGCGGCAATTTGCTCATGATAACTCTTGTATTAGTCCTCAAGAGTGTTGACAATGCGTTTGAAAATGTTTTTGAAATGTTTTGTGTAAGTGTAAAAGTTTGTTTTTGAGCATAGCGTCTAGGAACTATCTACTTATACTATAAAGGTTTATCCTTTTCCTCCTATCCTTTAGACAGTGTTATCCTACTATTACTGAGTAGGTAGCCCTATCATTGGATGTTTGAGGGACATTCGAAGGGATGTTTTTATAGTCACAAAGGCAACTTGGCAAGAAGCTTTAGTAACTACCCTAGGGTTCTAAGATCATATCTTTACCGAGGCAACGTCGAGAGGGTCATCGAGGGACTTATGATCTTTTTGAACCAGAGGGTAGTCACTAAAACCTCTCACGTTTCAAGAGTTGTGACTATTTCCGAAGGCAACCGAAGTGGGGTACCCTAGAGGTGTATATGTGCAATGTGTGTTATGTTCAGTTATTTTAGTCTTGAGTTAGATTTGTTATGTTTTGATTATTAATCTTATCATACAATCCTATTAGTCATACATCTAGCAGTTAATATGAAAAGTAGTAAAAAATGAAGAAAGTAAGGGTCCTACGCTATTACAACCAAATCGAAAAACGAGAAAAAATGTAAAAACAAAGAACAGAATAAAGAAGAGAAATGAATTCTTCGATCTAGGCAATGGAGTCCTTCGATTCACCCTTCTTTTGCCTTCTTTCCATTGAGCTTGAGAGTTGACGTGAGTAACCTTCGATTGCACCTTTTCCTGTCTCTTTCGATTGAGTTTGGGTGTTGGTATGAGAAACCTTTGATTGCACCCTTTTCTGCTTCTTTCGAATGATCTTGGAAGTGGGTATGAGCCACCTTCGATTGCAACCTTCTACGCTTCTTTCGATTTAGACTATAAAGTAATATGAACCTGTATAGCAGCATGAGTGTATATCCTTCGTTCATACTCTTTTTTTATTTCATTTGAATCTGTACAGGTTAGTTCCAACATATATACAAACAAGAAAATCAAACAAACCAAGAGGGCAGAAACGAAGAACATAATTAAGAGGCTATTTACATATTATGCTGAAACGAAAAGATGCTAGGTCAAGAGGACTTACCTTGCCTGGAATTGGAACTTATGTGTGGAATGGAGTTTATTGGATACTCCTGGATTTGAAAGGAGAGAGGCAAGTTTGGTGTGATCTTGTTGAGTTTTTGAGAGTTTTTGGTGTGCTTCTCTTAGGTTGTGTATGCGTGTAAGGCAATATATATGCATGGTTCCTGAGATTATGTCTCAGTGTGTATGCGTATGTATGTGGTATCCCCTTTTTTCGTGTCCTTTGCAATGTGTCCTAGGCCTTGTATTTATAGGAGTGTGACGCGCATGGAAATGGAAAGATACAGCCATTAACTAGCTTTGAAAGTAATCAGACCAAAATCAGACATATTAAAAGATTTCCTTTTTGAAATACTCATGCCTCTTTTGAAATCTTGGATGAACCTGGACACCTTTGACAGTCATTAACCAACTTTGAAAGCAATGAGACCAAAATCAGACATATTAAAAGATTTCCTTTTTGAAATATTCAGGTCTCTTTTGAAATCTTGGATGAACTTGGACACCTTTGACTTTTGAATGCCTTCAGGCCATTACCTTCGATTGGCCTTAAGTTGCCTCCTTCGAATGGACTTCTTGTGTACCCTTCGAATGGACCTTCTGAACGCTTCTTCGAATGGACCTTTTGTGTACCCTTCGAATGGAACTTCTGAATGATTCTTCGAATGGAAGACATGTGCATCCTTCGAATGACCCTTTTGTGTGCCTTTCGAATAACGCACATGTATGCCTCGTGCATTCTTCGAATGGTTCACCAATGTGGGCTCATAATATGGCAATCATATGCTGAAAGGTTCAAAGATAGAGTTAACGCAAGCAGTTTCGAAGGGAACTATTTCCCAGTCAAAGCTAGCACAAAGCAAGCCAATTCCTTGTGGATGTTAGCATGAGGAGGTCATTGCTCTGTGAATCGAAGGTCAATTGAAAGGGTCTTGTCCTTGTGCATTGAAAGCAAGCACATGGGAAGCCTTTGCCCTTGTGAATCGAAACAAACTTGTAGGGGGTTCTTGTCTCACGCAGTCGAAGCCTTGTAAACTTAACTTGATCGAAGGAAGCCCAACGCCCAATCGAAGAACTTGTGAATCTTGATCGAAGGAGGCCCAATGCCCAATCGAATACCTTGTGAACTTATCTTGATCTAAGGAGGCCCAATACCCAATTGAAGACTTGCAGACCAAAGCCTGATCGAAGGGTTTTAGATGCTCAATCGAATCTCCTTGTCCAGATGCCAATTGAAAAAACAAACTGCTCAGGGCCTAATCGAAAACACCCTGTCTCAAAGCCAATTGAAGACACCTTGTTTATTTTAAAAAAAATATTTTTCTTTAACCAAGTATTTGTGACCACCCATATAAGAGAAAATCTTGGAAAACATGAGAGGGAAAATTTTGGGGTACAACAGTATGGAATAAATACAAAGTTACTAAGGGAAAAAATGAGCATTCTTGTCCCTTTTGAAAGGATAAATTATATTCCCTTCCTCCCAATTTTCTTCTACTTCCAAATAGTATTTGAAATGAGTGTTTGATTGGTTTTCAATATTTTAAAATCTAGCCTGGTTATTAAATCGATAAGGGTATTGGGTCACTAATTCAATGGTCAAACTATTGAGTCACTGATTCAATGGTCAAACCAATGGGTTACTGGTCGAACCGCATGACTAAGCCGAATTAATCTAGATAATTCAGTTGAATAAATTAATCTCTATAACAAAACTATATAGTTATTAAATTGGTCGAATCAGATGACTCGGTTTTTAAAAATTATCATGACACCTTCAAAATTTTAACATTTCAAAATATTATAATTTCACAAGTTCATTCTTTAAATTCAAGTTATAGCAATAATCACAACACACAATAAAATAGTACAAAATATAAATTCAAATAAATTTTTGAACAAAATCTAATGGCAACATATACTAAATAACAAAATAACTTGTTTAGTAAATTTAATTTTAAAGAGGAAAAATGTTTCAAATAAATTTTAAACAAAGTCTACTTATTTTTAATTATTTTTTTAAAATTAACAAAACAATTTCGTTTTATCTAATAAAAAAGAAGTATTTAACCCGTCAATTTTCCAAAACTGCCAGTTCTCCCATTTTTACTGGTTTTGGTCGATTCACACCGATTTATAACTTAGCTAATCTAAGAATCAGATCAGACCAATGACTCTTCCGATTCTCGACTTAACCGATCCGAACAACTAATTTGGCCTAATTTTTAAAAGAATCTTGTTTTCCCTCTATTTACCTTGGAAATTGGTAAACAATGTTGGTCTCTTGTTAAAGGTTGCTTTGTGAGATCTACTTGTGGATCTCAGGACAATGCTTCAACTTTTAAGTATTTTGAGATAAAAATGTGATGGATGTGAATGACTTCAACACATTGTGAAATCAACTTGTGTTGCAGAATAATAAATAAAGCTTAAGTAAAGTTTAAAGTGAATTTTCTTGACATGAAAGAAACTTGGCGATTCAAACATAAATTGTTCTTGCTTGACTCATTTCTCTCTTTGTTTGGGTACTTTGAGTGTTTGCGTAAGATATGATCAAGTTTGAATCCCCTTGAATCTATTTACAATGATTTATTTATAGCACAAAAAATGTAACTTCTCCTTTGGCAGGTGTGATACGGTGGAAGAACTGACAGTTTTTTGGAATGCTGGTTTGCGTTTTGCGTTTGTTTTTGCAAAATGTCGCGGTAAGCAAGAGTCGCCACCGACTTTTATTTTATCCAACAAGGAAAGGAAAAAAGCACAAAAAAATTCCTTTTTCGAGATTTTCTGAGTACGGGGGTAGATTATAGAAAGGGAAGGTATTAGCACCCTTTCTATCCGTGGTTATATACGGGCTCTTAGGTACTTGCTCAATTGTTTTCAAAATTGTTTTCTTTGTACTTGTGGGTTTGAAAAAGTTTTTATTTTAAAACTTCGATTTAACTCTTGCTTCTGTCCTCAAGAGTGTAATGAAGTGTTTTGAAAACTTTGTTCGAAAAGGAGTGTAAGTGTGAAAAAGGTTTTGTTTTTTGAAAGAGCAAGTATCTAAGAACTATCTACCTACTCAAAAAAGGAATCGTTCTATGCTAATTTCCTTTAGGTAATGCTATCCCACTATTAGTGAGTGGGTAGCACCGTCGTTGGAGTTTGAGGGTCAATTCGAATGAGGGACATACAGTCACTAAAGCAATGTTAGGACGCCTTAGCAGTAACCCTAATATCTTAGATCATTTATTCGAGGCAATGATATCCGAGGCAACCTTTCCGAGGCAACTTATGATCTTTTAGACAAGAGGGCGACCTCTAAAACGACCTATACTCAATGACCGTGTACGAAGGCAACCAAGTGGGGTGTACCCTAAGAGTGCGCATGTGCGAGTGTGTTGATTTCAGATATTTTTTTATCTTTGCACATGTTAAGGATGATCTAATTTGATTTTAAGATTAAACATTCATTCTTGTCATGCAAGCCCTATTATCAAACATTTAACAGTTGTAATTAGCAAAATTTAAAATGCGGAAATTAAATTACAAGGCGTCGGGTATTTACATCGCCAAAAGCAACCCTTTGAAAATAAAATAAAGTGGTAAAATAAATAAATGTCCTAATTAATTATTACATACCGGAAGCAGATACATTAATTGGATAAAGAAAAATAAAGCGCGACGCGAAATTAAATCGAATGTGAATTAGAGTTTTGACCCTTTTTTTTTAAAGAAAATGCTTTTTTTGTTGTTTTTATTTAAGAAAAGAAATTAATCCTAAAACTAAATACTAAATTAATTATTAAATTAATTAATTAATGAAAAAAATAATTAATGGCATATTTTTGGAGTTTTTGATATTTTAAGAAAGAAAATAAAAATAATTAAATTAGAGTTAAAACTTAATGATTTCTGATTGATTTTATTTATTTACAAAAGTAAATTAAAGTTTCCTAGAATTAAAAACCTAATTAATTAGTTAGTGTTTATTAAATAAAAAAAGAATTCTGAAATTTTATTGGATAAAAATATTTTTTGTGATTTTTTGATAAAAAAGGAAATTTGTTTATTGGTTAGAAAATAAATTAAATAAAATAAAGCAATTAAATTAATAAAAGAAAATATAAGAGAAAGAGAATTTGGGCCTGATTCATTGGAGGTGTCAAAAGCAATTTTCTTGGCCCATTTGAAGCTGATCCGTTTGGACTTTCTTGATTTGCTGCATATGCGTTGACCTGGCTCTTTGGTGGACCTCCAACACTGACCACTAGATTTGGCCATCTGGCCATCTGGCATGCTGAAGAGTGAGGGAGTATGATGGAAATCTGGCCTATGCACGCACATGATCGCCTGGAAGAAAATGGAAAAACAACAAGTGTTGGAGGCAGGGATCGAACCCCTGACCTCTAGCCTTTGAACGCCTTAAGGCCAACGTGGCTGCCACTGGAGCGCTGGTGTTTGTTTGTTATAATAATATAAACAATGTATAATATATAAAAACAAAGCATATGGCCAGAAAATAAAAAACGCGCGCAATGCATTTGAATGGCCCAATGGGAAGACGACACGGCTTCGTCCCTGTCCTCCCAGAACTGTAACTTTACCTGCAGATTTTTATCCGCAGCTAAAACCGTGGCTTCATCCTAAAATCTTCTCCAGGCAATATAAATGAATTCCAGGACCATGGTTTGATTCGTCATCTTCTTCTGAACACAACCATGTCTATCATGAAGATCAATTGTACCTGAAACGAAAACCCCCCAAAACTCCAAGAAAACCCTAACTATGGTGGATCACAATATAGGTCAGATAAACGAAATCAAATAATACCAAAAGCTTGCAAATGATGTATAGATTCAGAATATGCAATTAGTTTTTGTTATAGATGCAAGAATAATAATGTTCGAAATCAAGAGTGGGGCGGATCCGTGAGGGACTTACAACGCTCTAGGAAGCTTGAAAACACGTGGTTTGGATTGATTTAGCTTCTGGAGATGGCCAGGAAGAGATTGAGACCAATATTAAGCCTTGAAACGATCTCTAACCTTGATTTCGATCCCACACTTTTTCCTTGTTTTTGCAAGTTTGGTTCTGCCTCCACAATTGCTCTCTAACCCTTATTCTTGTATGTTGCGCTTCCTTATGTATTGCTCAGTGTATTAAGGTAACAAACTTCGTCCAAATCTTCCTACATTGATGCTTGGATATTTAATTTGATCCTCCATTTATAACCTTCCAATTTTGGCTTGATTTCAATCTTTATGTGCTCTAATGCCTTGATCTGAGTTTGGTATGGTGCAAGTTGTCCATTGAAACCTATAACCATCAAAAGATCCTTGGTTATCAATATTTTTGATTTTATGTGATTTTATTTGATTTAAAATGAACTAATTCAAATAAAAATCAAATTAAATAATAAAAATAAGATATGGACACATGGCCAAAGCTAGAGCACGTGGGAAATAATGCAAACTCAAATCAATTGAAAAAGAATGGGCCCATTTGGCAAAATTTGAAGTTTTGGGGAAAGTTGACTTTTGGCAATTTTGCAAAAAAGTCCAACTTCAACAATGCATAACTTCTTCAATTTTGAACTTTTGGAGGTGTCCTTGAAATTTTTAGAAATCTTGAGATGTCTTCTAATCAACCCTTTTGGTCTCATCTCATTTTTATATTCCATTCTCAAGTTAGAAGCTTTGACAAAAAAGGTATTTTTGTTGACTTTAAAAAATGACCTATAATGTCAAAATTCATAACTTCTTGTGAGTGCATATTTTTATCTTGGGATATGAAGATGCATTGTAGGAAATTGCATCCTATTCAAAATTAGCTTTGGATGGGTCATTTCTCATAAAGTATGAGAAAGTTATGCTTGGTCAAAGTTGGGTTGACTTTTCCTACAAAACCCTAATTTAGCAACTTTTGAATCTTGATGAATTTTGAGCAATCCTTGATGAATCATGATCAACCCTTGATCAAATGATGAAATATACTTCAAAATGAGAATGTTGAT
This sequence comes from Vicia faba, assembly GCA_948472305.1. Classification (NCBI taxonomy): domain Eukaryota; kingdom Viridiplantae; phylum Streptophyta; class Magnoliopsida; order Fabales; family Fabaceae; genus Vicia; species Vicia faba. The sequence continues at coordinate 1,544,676,114 of OX451735.1, forward strand.
AAAAAATCTTGAAGTTTGACTATTTGTAGGTCACAATTGACTTTTGCCCTAGCATAGTCAATTTTTGGACCTTTGAGCAATTGATTGAGCAAACTTCCTCTGCAAGGCTTTAAATTTGACATGGATGACCTTGAGAGCATATTATGACATTATGGAGCACTTTAGGTCATTTGGACTCAGGGATCTTGATGCAATGTGAAACCCTAATTTGGGATAGACTGCCTTAGGAGATAGCTTGTCTGGTCAATCTTTGAGCAACCTTGAGCAACTTGGAGATTTTTCTTGCAATGTTTTGAGAAATATGGGAGGCCAAATTTTGGGGTACAACAGCTACCCCTGTTCAATCTTCTTAAACCCGAGGATGTAGATTAGCTTTCATGCCTTTCGTGATCCAAAGGTGGAAGATGATTGAACACTAGAGTGCCCAGAAATTTACACTCGCATGAAGTGGTATCAGCATTGTGATGTCGGGAATGGGCTTACAGATGCCATTTGGAGATTGGTGACGAGGGGATGGGCTTAAATATGACATCTGAAGGAGTGTCGATCGCATAAGAGATTCCTTAGCGAGAGCTTGTATACTTGTTGTTTGAGTAAAATTCCGCTGGGGAAGTCTGATCTTTGTTGAGATTTAGGAACTTGTCCGTAATTCAACTGAGGGGAAACATCTTCGTCGAGGTTTAAGAACTCGCCCGTAATTCAACTGAGAAAACTTCTCTGCTGAGATTTAGGAACTTGTCTGTAATTCAACGGAGGAACTTTGTCGAGATTTAGGACCTTGTCTATAATTCAACTGAGAAAACATCTCTGTTGAGATTTAAGAACTTGTCAGTAATTCGACTGAGGTAACATCTTCATCGAGATTTAAGAACTCGCCCTTAATTCAACTGAGAAAACTTCTCTGTTGAGATTTAGGAACTCGTCTGTAATTCAATGGAGGAACTTTGTCGAGATTTAGGACCTTGTCTGTAATTCAACTGAGAAAACATCTCTGCTGAGATTTAAAAACTTGTCAGTAATTCGACTGAGGTAAAAGCTTTATAGCTTTGAATTTTGTGAGAATTTAACCGCATCCTTCCTGAAAGGTAAAGGTTAGTTGTATGTAATACATGATATGTATCAGGCAATGATGTTCTCAAAATAAATGAGATTGTGTTGTATGATGTGTATATGCATGTGTCATGATGTATGGAAATGTAATGTTTTTAGCTGGGGAAAATAAATCCTGGATAGCTCCTAGAGAAAAGAGTTGAATTCTTCATTTCCACTGAGGATGACGAATGAAGATAATTGTGAGAATAAACCTGCAGGAGAGGGTAATTCCGCTGGGGAATAAACTGATGAGGAGATTACTCTGTGGGGAAGAGATGTTCTGCTGAGGATTCCACTGATAAATTCCGCTGGGGATGAATTACCGTTGCTGGTGATACTGAATCCTATTGGGGATTGAATTCTTGTTTGTGAAAGAAAAGAACTCCGCTGGGGATGATCTTCAGTTGCCACTTCACTGGGGATAACCTTTAGGCTCTTCTGGGGACAATCTTCCAAATTCTACCGGGGATGATTCTCCAGACTCTACTGGGGAAGCTTTTTCAGACTGCGCTGGAGAAAATTTCCAAACTCCATTGGGGATATCTTATACTTTGCCGGGGATGATAAGACTTTTCAGCGCTGATGGTAGATAAACTCTGCTTGGGGAGAATATTATCGATTCATTCACAGTTGCAAGTTTCAGCTGGGGAGAGTTAACTCTACTGTCTTTCTTTTACTCTGCGGGGAGTGAATGTTACTGGGACGCGTGCTAAGGATATGGCGATGGCTTTGCATCGAGACTTTTATGCCCCTGTATCTGCGGGAGAAGGTGCCTGCGGAGGCCTTGTGGATCGAGTATTATCCCAACCTATGAGGTGCTTGGTAACTTTCGATTGAAGTGACAAGTATTCTTCTGGTAGGTAAGTGACGAGATGACGGGACGTAGTCGTACGCTTTGATCCCTAATTTTTGCCTGGACCGCCCTTTTGGATTTTCAGTCCACCGGGATACCCTTTTTTGCCCAAGCCTCCTTTTCAGGTTTTCGACTTGCCGGGTGTACAGATTTTTTAATTTTCATCCCTTATTTTTTCCCGAACCCTTTTGGTTCGCTGGGAAGCCCTTATTTTTTCCTAGGCTAGTCGACCTAGCGGGTCTTTATTCATGCACGGTATTTTCTGACTATGTCCATGCTCTCAAGGTGTAGGGGGTTGTCACTGTCAGTAGTGTTGTGTTGCCATACTACCAGAAGATGTTCGTTTGATCATGCAAGATTCGTTGCTGGAATTTATGTCCAATGCCCCTGTAGCGATAAAAAATGTAGCGGGGTAAATCGGAGATCGAATTATTGATTAATTCGTCTCACAAAAGCAAGAGTCGCCACCGCGCTTTATTATTTCCAAGGGAAAAGGGGAAAGAGCGAAATAAAACCCTAAAGTATGCAATGTAAAATAATACTTTCTAAAAGTAATAAAAATACAAGGCGTTTTTGAAAAGAGATCTATGGTTCGGGGGTTGGTTATACAGTGGGAAGGTATTAGCACCCAATGCATCTATAGTATTCTATAGGAACCTTTTGAAATATCTGTTTATTAAAATGTTCGTTTGATTAAAAATAAATTGTTTTGGCCGAAAAGGGGTATGGACGGGTTTTTGAAGGTACGACGACCTAATGTCGAAGTTTTGGCTTAAAAGGTATAAGTTTTGAAAAGATTGAATATTTGGGGAAAAATTATCTTAAGTTTTAATGAAATGAAGATATTCGCGTGATTGGATTTGAGGACATGAAGTCAACAAATTTAATCATTTTTCCTCTTGGATTAAAAAGTAAACAGAATAACCATGTAAATACTGAATAATCAAACAAACAATTTAAATAGCTAAGTGATATACAACCACAACAATGACTAAATAACAGACTAAATAGTGTGAACATACATTTTTTGTATTTTTATTTAATATGTACAAAGCAAGAGAATTAAATAAAGAAAATGAAATGTTTTAATTAAGTTTTTTTTATTTTTTATATGTTTTTTAGTATTAATATAAAGTATTATTTTAAGAATTATTAAATAATTCTAAACTAAATTAAAACTTTAAAAGTTACTAACTTAAATCTAATAAAAAAGAATACTACGATTACTAAATTAATCCTAAAGTTAAACTAATAAAAATTGGTCAAATTATTAAAATTTGTTTAATTAAATTAACTCTATTTGATTAAGTCTAATTAACTAAATTAATAATATTCTAAAAAAAACTAAAAGAAAATAGAAAGGGAAGTGTCCAAGAAATAAAGGGGGGGATAAGCAATCGTATGGGCCAAAGAGCTTTCAAGTGGCCCAAAACAAAAATAGGATGGGGAGGTGTCTTAAGGAATTCGTTGGGCTTTAAGGCAGGGAAAAGGGTTAAGCCCAAACATTTCATAATTTGTTTAAGGGTTAACCATATTTGTTTTAGTTTGGTGAAAGAGATTAGGGTTAACAAATGGTACAGAGCGACGCTCATCTTCTCGTTACGGATTCATCTTCTTCGTGCTTTCATGCTCTCGCCTCTGACCTTCCCTTGCCCGAGCCACCAACGCCTCCTCTTCCCCATGTGTCGCTCAGTGAAACGGTGTAGAGGTGATGATCTCGCTCTTTTAGTGCATTAGGTTTTTATGATTTTTGCATGTTTATGATTTTGTGTCCATCTTGATTCTGACTTTATTTTACATGTGGTTTTTGTTGAAATGGTGGAAAGGAAAAAGAAAAACAAAGCTACCTTTCTGAAGGAGGAGGAAGAGGTGTTCCGGAGGCTTGCTGGAGGAGGAGTGAAGCGCGGTGGCTTGGAGTCCTGGTATTTCGTTTCTTTGCCCCTTTGATTTGTGGTTTGATGATGATTTGGCCCTGAGAACCTTATGTGATATTTTCTTCTTCTTCTGTTGACCTCGCCTTGGCCTATGCAACGCTTCTTTTCATTCTTCTTTCTGTGGGCTTGATGCTTGAATACTTTTCCTCTCTTCTTCTTTGTTGTGCTTCTGTTGCCTTTTGCCCAGTGATGATACTGTCTGAGGGCTTTTGATGCTTGAATACTTTGAGGCCTTTTCTGTATGCTTGAATATGCTATTGTTGAAATATTTGTTTTGACTAGCTTGATGTGTTTGCTATCCTATGATGCTTCTATCTGAGAATTCATGTTGCCTCGATGATTTTGATGATGATATGCTGGAAATGCCTTTGAATACGTTTGATTTTCTTTCTTTTCTTCTGGTTGCCTTGTGTTGGTTGCTATATGATTTGAATCTGAGGGTTTATGGTGTTTTTGGCTGGGTTTGCTTCAGGTTTGGCCTGGTTTTTATTTCAACAAGTTTGGCCTTTTGATGAGTTTATTGGTTAGGCCTTGAAATGGTTATGGTTTCAGGTTTGGCCTGGAGGTTTTCTTTGGCAAGGTTTGGACCATTTGTTGGTTACAGGCTTTTCTGGTTATTGCTTTGATGAGGCTTGACTGGTTATGGCTTTAGAACTGGGCAGGTTTCTGTCTTGAATGCAGGTTGTGTTTACTGGTTTTTTCAGGCCATGGTTATATGATATTTGGCTTGACAGGTTTAAAGTTTTTGGTGATGGCTTTACTGGTTTATCGGTTGAGCTTGAAAATAGGTTGAACAGGTTTTATAGTTTAGGCCATATTGGTTGTTGTTTTGGTGAGGCTTTACTGGTTTATGCAGGTTATGTTGGGTATTTTTTTGAACTAAGGCTTAAGGTTTTGGCTGGACAGTAGGTGGTTTACTGGTTTTCTTAAGCCATGGTCTTTGGTTTTGAGATAGCAGGTTCTTGAGGTTTGTTTTTTGGTACCTTGAGAATTGGCTTAGTATTTGTTTTTGACAGTTTTGTTTTAGGCTTACCACAGGTTTCTTGAACTCTCTCCTTTTTGAAGGGTTTGTTGTTGTAATAATAACAGTTGGTTCGCTTGGCTCTAATGGTTCAGGTTCTGAATATTTTTACTATTTTTTTTGCCTTTGACCTCTGCACTCTACTGCTTCATTCAGTTTGTCTATATTCTTTTTTCATGCTTTCCTTTTTTTTACTGTGTTACTGCTGTTTTGTTTTGTATCCCTTTTCTGCCTAAGGCCAAAACCTGTAAACCCACACTCTTTCTCTCTTCTCTTTCCTCAGTACAGTTTGACATTAAAATATGATGCTATGTACTTGTTCTGAAAAAGTAAAGCTGGAAAATGATGAGAATTAGAAAATACTTTGCTTGCATATTTGGTTTTAAAACTGCACATGTTTTCTTTGGCTTCTGCATTGTACAGCATGGAGCCTTTGTGTTTTGACTTCTTCCCACATGCTGGATAGTTTACGTTGGACTTTGGCTTTGAAAATGTAACTTGACTTGCATATGCTGTTTTGCTTTGGAAATATGCAGTGGATTTTGAATTATGCAGTTTACAATTAAAATGTGCAATTTTGACAAAAGTGAATTTGTGCATATTTTTAACTTGTGCATTCATATTTATCAATAAAATCCATCCCTTTTTAAGAACCGGGAGAAATCCCGTGATTTGCAAAGAGGGTAGAAACTGATTCCAGCCGTTTGCTTTTAATGATGAACGCTAAATTAATCGTCTGCTTTTAATTATATATTCATTTCTGACTTTTCTTTTAATTCTTTGCAGGTAAAATTAAATGAGCATTAAAGAAGTATTGGATAGAAGATGAAGATTTAGAATCTTAGAAAAATTAAAATAGTTTTTATTTTACTTTAAACATTTTACATAATTGTCATTGTAAATACTTTGTACATAATACAGTATTTAAACAACAATTGTAATAATTAGAATAAAGATGAATAAAATTCTATTATTTTACCAGTTAATTCCTTTCTTCTTTCCAATTATTTATTTTATCATTTATAATTCTTTAAATTATATAATAACTGAAAATTAATTCCAATTATTTAAATTTAGAATGATAAATAATTAAATAAACATCATTGATCAATTAACGTCTCTTCAATTATTTACTTCATTATTTATAATTCTTCTAAATTATAATAACTGAAAATAAAATTTCAACTATTTAAACTTAGAATAATAAATAATTAAATAAACATTGTTGATCAATTAATAAACTTCTTCTCAAATATTTACTTTATTATTTATAATTCTTTAAATTATATAATAACTGAAAATAAATTCCAATTATTTAAATTCAGAATAACAAATAATTAAATAAACATCATTTAGCATTGATCAATTAATAAATTTAGCGTTTCAAAAATAAACAGCTCTTGACTTGAAAAAGTTATGAATTTAAAAACTGCTTTGAAAGTTGATAAAAATAGGTCAAAACCCTTGCAATGTAATGATGCAGATGGGATATGGTATCTTAGGTCAAAATTTGGGGTACAACAGCTGCCCCTATTTAAGTTTCTTCTATCCGGAGATATAAAGATTAAAATCTTCGTCTCGACAAGATTGAAGGTACTTAAATACATAATACGCAAATTTTTGCCCTAAGATACCGCCATTATGTTTGATATGAATGTAGTGATTGAATTCACAGAGAAAGATTTTGTATGAAACAAGACAATGCTGGAGAAATCAAACACCAACAAAACACAGAGACATGGATTATACACTACTGGGGAAATGAGCCATCGACTTCAAATGACAGACTCTTGATGGCGAATAAAATTGAGGGAATACGACCTCTGACCCTAACAAAGAAGGCATCTTGCATAGGCCATAAAACAGATCATTGACCCAAAATAACAGTGGGTTCACAACTCAAGGTCAATGATAGACAGAGAGTATCAAATTGCTGGCGACGGATTACCGACTTCTGAAGGTAAAGATTCATAACAAACTCCTCTGCGAGATTTCCGGAGATATACTCATTAATGCTGAAATAAGATAAGATTGTAGATACGCAAGTTGCCTCAAATAAAGAAGCTGCCACTTGCTGTCTTCCAAAAATACTATGACATACAAGCTGCTCAAATAAAGAAGCTGCCACTTGCTGTCGTCCAGCGGTGTCAATAACATACAAGCTGCTCAAATAAAGAAGCCGTCGCTTGCTGTCTTCCAAAAAATACTATGCCAATAACATACAAGTTGCTCAAATAAAGAAGCTGCCACTTGTTGTATTCCAGAAAAATAATAACGTACAAGTTGCTCAAATAAAGAGACTGCCGCTTGCCGTTTTCCAAAATAATAATAACGTACAAGTTGCTCATGAAGAGACCACCGCTTGTCATTTTCCAACGATGTCTATAACGTACAAGTTGCTCATAAAGAGACCGCCGCTTGCCGTTTTCCAACGATGTCTATAATGTACAAGTTGCTCATGAAGAGACCGCCGCTTGCCGTTTTCCAACGATGTCTATAACGTACAAGTTGCTCATGAAGAGACCGCCGCTTGTCGTTTTCCAAAAATAATAATAACGCATAAGTTGCTCATGAAGAGACCGCCGCTTGTCGTTTTCCAAAAATAATAACGTACAAGTTGCTCATGAAGAGACTGCCGCTTGTCGTTTTCCAACGATGTCTATAACGTACAAGTTGCTCATAAAGAGACCGCCGCTTGTCGTTTTCCAATAATAATAATAACGCACAAGTTGCTCATGAAGAGACCGCCGCTTGCCGTTTTCCAACGATGTCTATAACGCACAAGTTGCTCATGAAGAGACCGTCGCTTGTCGTTTTCCAATAATAATAATAACGCACAAGTTGCTCATGAAGAGACCGCCGCTTGCCGTTTTATGAAGAATAACTCAGAAGGAAAATGTGATGATACTGGCAGAGAATAAAATCTTCGTCAAAGAGAACCATGAATCATCCTTCCCGAGGAGATCACATACTTAAACGTGCAAAATAAATGCATCATTCGTCTAGGTCGCGACTTCACTGGGGAAAATCGTGAGATAGCCTATGCAAGAGACAACAACTTCCTCCAGGAATAAACCAGAGAGAAAACGGTCAAACAAGACTCCACCCAATGAGAAAGTAACTTGATTGGGGGATTCATACTATCCAGAAATGGACAAGGAAGGCTAAATCAAAAACATCCACGAGGATTAGCTCAGTTGGGGAATTTAGAAAGGAAGCACATTTTCTTCCTAAGCCAACCTTCTACTTGGAAAGAACATGTACATTGTCTTAATAAACAAAGTACAACCCAAAATCAGCGGTAAATGTGAATATGCATACTGATGTAAACGTAAATGAGTAAATGAATGTTATGCTGACAAAACGAACAGATGGAATAACTTGAAGACAATAAGATGTCATGACATAATAGATACTCGGCCAATCTTAACAAGACCGAAAATAACTGGAACTGGAACCCCAAAGTAACATCGGAGCGTATCACGCTACAAGGCTCAAGTCTTCAGAGGAGAAAAGAATTAAAATCCAATCTTCTAATACCAATAGACCACTGGCATGATACAAAACGTACCACACCTCAGAAATCTGCTCAAATAAAGGTAACCAAAACAACGCTTAACTGGAACAACTGGGGAGTCACCAAACTTAGTATTACGAGAAATGCAAGTTTGACACAACCAACACCTCATGACGATTTTGAAACGAAACATGTTCATCATGCAAGGATAAGTTACTGTATTGTTTTGCATTTCATGGCTTGACCATCCTCGGAACAACTGTTAATATTCCTTTCATTATTCACGACACATTTTTAAAATAAGAATATTTTAAATAATTTTGTTTCAAATATTTCCATAAAATTAAAATTTTGCCCACAAAAGGTAAATGCTCAAATTTCATTAATAAGATGGTAGTTCGCTAACAACGCGACTCCAACGGTTTACAAAAGTTTGGGAAATAGTACATGAAAGAAAAGGGTTACACAAAAACAATGATCACTATTCTCCCTAACAACTTCGAATTCCGAAATGTGTTCAAATGCCAAGACTGGTCTGACCAAACGCTTGCCTAAGCCGCCCCTTCGGGTTTTCAACTTAGCAAACTGTCAACTCAAACCTAAGCGAAATATTTCTTGACTGCATCGGCGTTCATGGGGCGCAGGAGCTCTTCACCGTCCATATTTGTGAGAATCATGGCACCTCCAGAGAAAACTTTCTTAACGACATACGGTCCTTCATAATTCGGAGCCCACTTGCCCCTAGAATCAGGTTGGAAAGATAATATCTTCTTGAGCACAAGGTCACCCTCTCTAACTCGCGTGGTCGAACCTTCTTATCAAAAGCCTTCTTCATTCTCTGCTGATATAATTGACCATGACACAAAGCTGTCAATCTCTTTTCTTCAATTAAATTCAACTGATCATATCTACTTTGACACCATTCAGCCTCAGAAAGTTTAGCTTCTATCAACACTCTCAGAGACGGAATCTCAACCTCCACGGGGAGTACTGCTTCCATACCATAAACTAGGGAAAATGGGGTTGCGCCTGTTGAAGTTCGAACTAAAGTACGGTATCCATGCAGAGAAAACGGAAGCATTTCATGCCAATCTTTATAAGTTACCACCATCTTCTGGACAATCTTTTTGATGTTCTTGTTAGCAGCTTCAACAGCCCCATTCATCTTCGGTCTGTAAGGAGAAGAGTTATGATGTTCGATCTTGAACTCTTCACAAAGCTCTCTCATCATCTTGTTATTCAAATTCGAACCATTATCAGTGATGATCTTGCTCGGGATACCGTATCGACAAATGATCTGATTCTTGATAAATCTGACTACCACTTGTCTGGTTACATTAGCATAAGATGCTGCTTCCACCCATTTAGTAAAATAATCGATCGCTACCAAGATGAAACAATGACCATTTGAAGCTTTGGGTTCAATCATTCCAATCATATCAATGCCCCACATAGAGAAAGGCCAAGGTGAAGAGATAACGTTGAGGAGGGTCGGTGGCACATGTATCTTGTCCGCATAAATCTGGCATTTATGACATTTCTTCACATATTTGCAGCAATCAGATTCCATTGTCATCCAATAGTAACCCGCTCTCAACATCTTTCTGGCCATTGCATGTCCGTTGGCATGAGTGCCAAAGGATCCTTCATGTACTTCTTGCATCAGCATGTCTGCTTCACATCTGTCTACACATCTGAGCAAGACCATGTCGTAATTCCTCTTATACAAAACTTCTTCATTGAGGAAGAAACTGCTTGCTAATCTTCTCAACGTCTTCCTATCTTTATTGGATGCCCCAGGCGGGTACTCTTGAGTTTGAAGAACACGTTTAATGTCATAGAACCACGGTTTGTCGTCGGTAACCTCTTCTACTGAGAACACATGAGCAGGTCTGTCGAGGCGCATAACCCGGATTGTAGGCACATCGTTCCAACCATTCACTTGAAACATTGAAGATAAAGTAGCTAAAGCATCAGCCATTTGGTTTTCATCTCTAGGGATATGATGTAATTCTACTTTGTTGAAGAAAGTTAACAACCTTCTAGCATAGTCTCTGTAAGGGATCAAACCAGGATGATGAGTCTCCCATTCTCCTTTGATTTGATTAATTACCAATGCCGAATCTCCGTAAATATCAAGAATCTTAATCCTTAGATCCACTGCTTCTTTGAGACCCATAATACATGCCTCATATTCAGCCATGTTGTTCGTGCAGTCAAACTTCAATCTCGCCGTGAACGGGATATGAGTACCTCGGGGAGTGATGATGAATGCCCCAATTCCATTTCCGTAAGAGTTCACAGCTCTGTCAAATATTAAACCCCAATGGGATTCGGGATCAGGTCCTTCTTCAGGTAACGGCTCTTCACAATATTTAGCTTTCAAGTACATAACATCTTCATCTGGGAAATCGAACCTGATGGATTGATAATCTTCAATTGGTTGGTGAGCCAAATGGTCGGCTAAAATACTCCCTTTGATTGCTTTCTGAGTCTGATACTCAATGTCATATTCGGATAACAACATCTACCAACGGGCAATTCTTCCAGATAAGGCGGGCTTCTCAAAGATATAATTGATCGGATCCATTTTGGAGATCAACCAAGTGGTGTGGTTAATCATATACTGGCGCAGACGACGAGCAGCCCAAGCTAAAGCACAACAGGTTTTCTCAAGCAATGAGTATCGAGACTCACAGTCTGTGAATTTCTTACTCAGATAATATACGGCATGTTCCCTTCTTCCAGTCTCATCTTGTTGACCAAGCACACATCCCATGGAATCTTCCAATATAGTCAGGTACATAATCAAAGGTCTTCCTTCCACTGGAGGAATCAATATGGGAGGTTCAAGCAAATATTCTTTGATGCTATCAAAAGCTCTCTGACAATCTTCTGTCCATACACATCCTTGGTTCTTTCGGAGAAGCTTGAAAATCGGCCCACAAGTAGCAGTCATATGAGATATAAATCTAGAAATATAGTTCAGTCTCCCAAGGAATCCTCTTACTTGTTTTTCCGTCTTGGGTGCGGGCATTTCCCGAATATCTTTGACTTTATCAGGATCTACCTCAATACCTTTCTGACTGACAATGAAACCCAAAAGTCTTCCAGAACGAACACCAAAAGTGCACTTGTTGGGATTCAGACGGAGTTTATACTTTCTCAAACGCTGGAATAACTTCAATAAATGTTCCAAATGATCTTCTTCAGTTTGTGATTTGGCAATCATGTCATCTACATACACTTCTATCTCTTTATGCATCATGTCATGGAACAAAGCAGTCATGGCCCTTTGGTATGTTGCACCAGCATTCCTCAAACCAAACGGCATAACCCGATAACAAAACGTTCCCCAAGGTGTAATGAAAGCTGTCTTCTCCATACCTTCTGGCGCCATCCTGATTTGATTGTAACCAGAGAAACCATCCATGAAAGAAAAGACTTTGAACTTCGCGGTACTGTCGACCAATACGTCAATGTGTGGTAATGGGAAGTCATCCTTTGGGCTAGCTCTATTCAGATCTCTATAGTCTACACACATTCGAACTTTGCCATCCTTCTTAGCAACAGGCACTATATTGGCTAACCACTGAGGATAGACCGATGTAAAAAGGAAACCTACATTAATTTGTTTTTGAACTTCTTCTTTGATCTTGTCAGCCATATCGGGACGAGTCCTTCTCAACTTCTGCTTAATCGGCGGACATTCAGGTCTCAACGGTAAACGATGCTCCACAATATTGTTGTCCAAACCTGGCATATCTTGGTAGGACCAAGCAAACACATCAACATACTCTTTGAGAAGCTCCCACATTTTCTCTTTGACCTCTAGGATAAGCAATGCTCCGACCTTGACTTCCTTCTCATCTTCTTCATCACCCAAATTGATCAACTCTACAGGTTCTTCAAACGGTTGAATAATCTTTTCATCATGCTCAAGCAAACGGGAAATTTCATCAGGAATCTCTTCACTATCCTCTTCTTCGGCTCTGAACACAAGGAATTCAAAGTTGGGAGAGGGCATAGGATCATTGTTTTCAATGGTTAAGTCATGTATTAATCTACACATATGATTATGCTTTATTTTAGAAATCGATTAATATGAATGTTGTACAAATGAAACAAAATATTATTATATTTTCCTATTACTACCGATTAATTTTCATTACTATTTCCCAGAAAAAAGTGAAAAATAAAACAGTCATGGACAAAATAACATTTTTATTCATAAAGGGAAATACTTGAAACAAAGAGCCCAGACATTTTCTCTTTTGCCTTGGGCAGAGCAAAAGGATTTATTTTCAACATAGCCCGACACAAATACTTTTCGCCTTGGGCAGAGCGAAATTTTCTTTCAAAAATAAAACAAAACATTACTCAGAAATGTGCATCACAACAGGAACATCAACAGCAATCCAGTTCTGGAAAACCACTCCATGCGTTACAAAATCGGGTAAATCCTCTTCAGAATCGTCTCCTATTATAGCATCAACTTCAGGAGGAGTCGGATGGATAAAACCTGCGCTTCGGAAAACCTCTTGAATCGGACAAGTAACTACTTCCTGCTTGACTCTTGCAGACACGGGATGAAAACCAAGACCTTCTCCAGACTTGTTCTCGGGCAAAGTCAACACCTGGCCCCAACCTTCAGCCGAACCACTTTCAACCACTCGTCGCGCATCCTCAAAAGAAGAAATAGATGTCCCTTGCTTCTTCACTTCATTATTAGCAACAGATAGAGCTTGGAATTGGGTTGCAACATCCTTATCAGCATCAATAAAAGAGAAAGATGACAAATGGCTTACCACCATAGCCTGCTCTCCACCAATCATTACCAGCTTTCCATGCCTTACAAAATTCAATCTTTGATGGAGCGTGGAAGTGACTGCCCCTGCATCATGGATCCATGGACGACCCAATAGACAACTGTAGGCAGCACGGATATCCATTACTTGAAAAGTGATCTGAAAAGTATGAGGGCGAATTATTATAGGAAGATCCACTTCACCAATGACAGTCTTCCTAGAACCATCAAACGCTTTGACAATTACTCCACTAGGTCTCATGGGAGCACCTTGATATGAGAGTCGAGATAATGTAGTTTTGGGCATTACATTTAACGACGAACCTGTATCTACCAACACACTTGATAAAGTATCATTTCCACAACTTATTGAGATATGCAAAGCCATATTATGGTTCCTTCCCTCCTCCGGAAGCTCTTCATCACTGAAACCAAGATTGTTACATGAAGTAATATTTCCCACAATTCCATAAAATTGGTCAACCATCACATCATGATCCACGAATGCCTGGTCCAAGACCTTCATCAAAGCTTCTCTATGGGCACCAGAATCTCTTAGTAAAGCAAGCAAAGAAATCTTGGAAGGAGTTTGCAATAGTTGGTCCACAATCTTATATTCACTTCTCTTGATGAGCTTCAGAATCTCATCATCCTCAGGATGTGGGATAGGTTCATTGGATCGGCCTATCTCAACCCTTGGTTCAACATTTCTCGCTGGAATTTCTGCCGGTATGGGCCTCCTGACTTGAACTTCTGGTCTCTTCAAAGGTACTGCTGCAAAGACACGCCCGCTTCTTGTAACTCTACTCACATCAGCGATGTTAACAAAAGACGGCCTTGTTGGTATAGGGACTTCTACCCCATTCTCAATCATTATGGCATTATACTTATACGGTATAGCTTGGTCTGAGTTGTAAGGCACAGGACCAGGTGGATAAATGATCAAAGGAGCAACAAGTGCAGTCTGACTGTTGTAAACGATCTCTACTGATTCAGGCAAATTGAATTGCGGTATTATAACATTCACTTCATCCTCCAGATCTCTGTCATATGTAATAGTGATAACCCTCTGGTCTAACAACTTTTGAATATCCTCCTTCACAATAGGGCAATCAACCTCTCTCGAACAAAATTCACAAACGTCATAATCATGCTGATGCCTAACAAAGGCAAGTCTTCTTAAGCTCTGATGTAACCTGATCAACGACTCTCTTATGTGTTCAACTTGAAAAACTCGAAACTTTCCCGGACAACCTTCCACCATATTCACTGATGCTGCCCCATGTCGAGGCAAAGGATTATCTCTAACATTTGAGTTAACATCCTTGAAAGACAAGATACCATTCTTAATCAACCTCTACACGTCCGCTTTTAGAGCAAAACAATTTTCAAGGTTGTGCCCCGACGACCCTTGATGATATTCATAAAACTGATCCGCCTTGTACCACGGAGAAGTACTATTTGGTGCGACAGGAGGAGGTTTTATCGTTATGAGGTTCTTTCTGATAAGAGCAGGGAACAATTCAGTATAAGTCATAGGAATGGCATCGAATTGCAATTTTCTTGGTGAACGGTTCTGGTTGTTGAATGGATAAGCCTGTTGTCGAGGCTGCTGCTGAAATGGCCGTTGTTGAGTTGGTGGGGTTTGATGAGCTGGGGTCATCAAAGCTAGGCGAACAGCCGGAGTGACTGCCGTAACGTGTGAGTAACCTCTCCTCGGTCTCCCTGGGAAGATTGCGCTGACATCCTGCTCTTTTCTTTTTGGGAAAACACTTCCAAACTTCTTAGTACTGCTAGACGGACTTCCTTCTTTAACCAAACACCCCTCACGAATCCCTTCCTCCAACCGCATGCCCATGCTTACCATTTCGGTGAAGTCACTGGGTGCGCTGGCAATCATTCTTTCATAGTAAAAGGTACCTAAAGTCTTCAAGAATATCTTCGTCATTTCTTTCTCCTCAAGAGGAGGATAGATTTGAGCAGCAATTTCACGCCACCTCTGGGCGTATTCCTTAAAAGACTCTCTGTCTCTCTGGGACATCGCCCGGAGTTGATCCCTGTCCGGTGCCATGTCAACGTTATACTTATACTGGTGGACAAAAGCTTCGCTAAGATCGTTGAAGTTGCGGATCCGAATGCTGTCTAAACCCATATACCACTTTAGAGCAGCACCCGTCAAACTGTCTTGAAAATAGTGAATCAACAAGTCATGATCATCAGAATATGTAGACATCTTTCTCACGTACATAGTCAAGTGACTCCGAGGACACGAATCACCCTTATATCTTTCAAAGTATAACACTTTGAATTTTGCTGGAATCTTGACATTCAGAACTAAACAAAGGTCATGCGTGTTCTTTCCAAACAAATCCTTCCCCTTTAACGCTCTGAGCTCCCTCTGCATTTCTCGGAATTGGTCTTGAAATTCTTCCATTCAATCAAAAAGACCCAAACTTTCAGCAAGCTCGGCAGGATAAGTAGGTTCATTCAAGTATGGAACAGAGTGAATCACAGGAGCGACAGTTGTCATTACCGGTTGCGGGAAAGGTGTCACAGACGGGATTACCGGCAGCATGGCAGTTGTCTCTGTTTGAGGAAGAGACAAAGTAGGTTGAAACAAAGACTGTACGACAGGCTGATACCCCTCTGGCACAAAGTTGTAAGGCATTCCCCACGGAAAACCTTTTGGCATCTGATATTGAAGCGGAGAGTTGATTTCAGTCACAGATGTTGGAACGGTGACAATCTCAGAAACCACAGTAGTTGAAGTCTGAATCTCAGCAGCTGTAGTTGATGGCTGATTCTGAGCAGCCATCAAACTTTCCACTAGCACAATTAACTTTTCCATACCGACACGAAGGGTAGCGACCTCCTCACGAAGCTCATGGTTTTCCTATTCCAGATCTTCCATCTTCCTCTGACGATTAGCCCGAGTATCGTATCGATGAGACAGCTTGACAATCTATCGGAGTGGAAAAAGAAACAAGGATAAGACTTCTAGAAAACATGTGAAGTGGAATGTTGAATGATGCATGATGTGTGATGCAAATGATGATTCATTTTAATAGTTTTTTTTTCAAGGAACTTCAATAATTTTGCACACATCAATGGTAAAGGAATTTGGAACAACAAAAACTCATTTCATTAATCAAAAGCGGTAAATTACAACTTACAACTTTGGAACAACAAAACAATAAATTACACTTTGGGATATCAACCCAATAATAAAGCAGTAATCTACAACTTTGGAACATGAAGCCCATAATAAAAGCAGTAAATTACAACTTTGGAACATGAAGCCCATAATAAAACAGTAAATTACAACTTTGGAACATGAAGCCCATAATAAAACAGTAAATTACAACTTTGGAACATGAAGCCCATAATAAAAGCAGTAAATTACAACTTCGGAACATGAAGCCCTTTTACAGAGTTTTATAAAATGACATCAGTAAAATAAAACTAAGAACTAAAGATCACTCAGAATCATCAGAGGAAGGACCAAATGCCAACTATAACTGGAGCTTCCTGATCTTCTCTTCATAAAAGTCTTCCATCTCTTTCTTCTCAGCTACCAGTCGATCAATGATTTCCTTTTGTGGATTAGGAACAAGAGCAACGCTTACCGAACCTTCCTTCTTTCTCTTCCTTTCACTAGCATATTTCTTCAGCAAAGCATCCTTTTGACGAAGCTTCTCATCATGATCAATGAACCAGCCGTCTTGAATAAATAGCAAATCCTCCTTTTCCTTTAGTTGTCGAGCCAGGGCCCGATTCTCATATTCAGACATATTATACTTTTCTTTCCAAGCATCTCTCTCGGACTTCATCCTAGCCAGATTTCCTTGGTATTCTCCCATATTCTCGATAGGGATAACAACAGATGATGATGCAACAATAGGGAATAGAGGTTTCTCAGGTTTATAGGGCATCTTGAGAGCACAAGCCCTAGCACGGACCCATTGTAGGTAAGGCTCCAAAGAAACGGCACCCCTATGTCCTAACATATCTCTCCCTTTCCTATGGATGTGGCGCCAAGCTCCTTCGATCTCCCTCTTAGCTGCCTGGTGATCTTGTCCTTCCTGTAGAAAGAAACCACTCACATGGATGTTGTTTGGCTTGTCCCTCATCGGGTATCCAAACTGACGGCGCGCGAGAACAGGGTTATAGTTAATTCCACCTTTCGTACCAAGAAGAGGCACGTTAGGAAAAGCACCACAGTTATCGATGATCTTCACGTCATAGTAAGCTCGATTATACCAATCAATGTCGAAATGAGTGAGAGCCATAATTTTTGGCGCCCATCGCGGCTCCTTCTCGAGATCCCAGAAAACATCAGACCTAGGTAGATGAGAAACATACCACTGATACAACAACGGTGCACAACAAATAATCATCCCTCCTTGATAAGAGTTTCGAAGATGGATGGAGTAGTAGGTATCTCCGAGCAGCGTAGGGACCGGATTTCCAATCAAGAAAATTCTGATGGCGTTGATATCCACAAACTTATCAACGTTGGGGAACAAGAATAGACCATAAGAGAGTAAAGCAAAGACGTCTTCAAAGGCAAAAGTATCTTTTATCTCAGCGAAATGACGAGCTTTCCTCAACAAAAACTACGCAGACAAACCTCGGATTCCCCCTTTTGTAGTCATGTTCTCCTCTATCTCTGACTTCTTCAAGTTGGTGATGGTCGCTATCTCGTGAGATTTGGGTTCCTCTTCTAATCCAGAAAAAGGAACACAGTCGGTGATCGGAAAACCAAGTATGTAGGAGTACTCTTCTAAGGTGGGCATTAACTGGTAATCCGGAAAGATAAAACATCGATACAAAGGATCGTAGAATTGGACTAACGTATTAAGGATGCCTTCTTTCATCTTGCGCTTCATGAGAGGTATAATGGACCCATACTTTTTCTGAAAATCCGTCGGGTTCTTAATCTTAGGAATTAAACTCTTCAGTTCTTCAATCTCGGGCTCCTTAAAACTAAAACTTCGAGTGTTTCTCCTTCCAAATTCCATAATAATAGTACCTGAGATGTCTGCAAAAATCATTCCTAAGTTCCTTGAAAAACAAGTTTTTTTTTAAAAAAAGTTGATGAATGCATGAATGAATGATAATGCAACAGTTACACACAAGTTCGCAAACATGGGGTTCAAAGGTTCAACGTTCCGCATGGAGTCAAAGGTAAAACCCACCCCAAGGTATGTACTATGGTTTCATCACACCTGTAAGACAAGGTTCTAAGAGTTCCTAGAGTCTACATTCCTCCTTCGGATATTGCCAACGTCTTGATTACTCAATAATTATCAATATTCTCAAGAGAAACTCATCCGAGCGTAGCATCGCGTAACAACTACTTCCGAATTACTCCGTTATAGTCTCCACGCTACACCTAAAAAGGCCAAGATGGGTTAGGGTTCTACGGTCCTCAATTTCTCTGGCTCCCAGGTCGAAAATAATAATGTCTTCCCGATTACTCGGTAAACAAATATTAAGTTCAAAAGGGCCTTCCATTGAGTGGGGGATCTCATGCCTCCTTCTTTGGGATTACTCCCTCAAAGTTAACATGATTGTACCGCCCGTCCTATTCTTAAGTGTAACTTAATCCGGGTATAGGATTCGTCCTTTGCAAAAAACCCAAACAACCCCAATTTAAACACATAATCAAACAAATAATAATAAAACAGATAAGACAAACTAGGCTTAACCCACTTAGGGATGGACCAACAAGAGGTCAATCTGTCCCCAGCAGAGTCGCCAATTCTGTAGCGATAAAAAATGTAGCGGGGTAAATCGGAGATCGAATTATTGATTAATTCGTCTCACAAAAGCAAGAGTCGCCACCGCGCTTTATTATTTCCAAGGGAAAAGGGGAAAGAGCGAAATAAAACCCTAAAGTATGCAATGTAAAATAATACTTTCTAAAAGTAATAAAAATACAAGGCGTTTTTGAAAAGAGATCTATGGTTCGGGGGTTGGTTATACAGTGGGAAGGTATTAGCACCCAATGCATCTATAGTATTCTATAGGAACCTTTTGAAATATCTGTTTATTAAAATGTTCGTTTAATTAAAAATAAATTGTTTTGGCCGAAAAGGGGTATGGACGGGTTTTTGAAGGTACGACGACCTAATGTCGAAGTTTTGGCTTAAAAGGTATAAGTTTTGAAAAGATTGAATATTTGGGGAAAAATTATCTTAAGTTTTAATGAAATGAAGATATTCGCGTGATTGGATTTGAGGACATGAAGTCAACAAATTTAATCATTTTTCCTCTTGGATTAAAAAGTAAACAGAATAACCATGTAAATACTGAATAATCAAACAGACAATTTAAATAGCTAAGTGATATACAACCACAACAATGACTAAATAACAGACTAAATAGTGTGAACATACATTTTTTGTATTTTTATTTAATATGTACAAAGCAAGAGAATTAAATAAAGAAAATGAAATGTTTTAATTAAGTTTTTTTTATTTTTTATATGTTTTTTAGTATTAATATAAAGTATTATTTTAAGAATTATTAAATAATTCTAAACTAAATTAAAACTTTAAAAGTTACTAACTTAAATCTAATAAAAAAGAATACTACGATTACTAAATTAATCCTAAAGTTAAACTAATAAAAATTGGTCAAATTATTAAAATTTGTTTAATTAAATTACCTCTATTTGATTAAGTCTAATTAACTAAATTAATAATATTCTAAAAAAAACTAAAAGAAAATAGAAAGGGAAGTGTCCAAGAAATAAAGGGGGGGATAAGCAATCGTATGGGCCAAAGAGCTTTCAAGTGGCCCAAAACAGAAATAGGATGGGGAGGTGTCTTAAGGAATTCGTTGGGCTTTAAGGCAGGGAAAAGGGTTAAGCCCAAACATTTCATAATTTGTTTAAGGGTTAACCATATTTGTTTTAGTTTGGTGAAAGAGATTAGGGTTAAAAAATGGTACAGAGCGACGCTCATCTTCTCGTTACGGATTCGTCTTCTTCGTGCTTTCATGCTCTCGCCTCTGACCTTCCCTTTCCCGAGCCACCAACGCCTCCTCTTCCCCATGTGTCGCTCAGTGAAACGGTGTAGAGGTGATGATCTCGCTCTTTTAGTGCATTAGGTTTTTATGATTTTTGCATGTTTATGATTTTGTGTCCATCTTGATTCTGACTTTATTTTACATGTGGTTTCTGTTGAAATGGTGGAAAGGAAAAAGAAAAACAAAGCTACCTTTCTGAAGGAGGAGGAAGAGGTGTTCCGGAGGCTTGCTGGCGGAGGAGTGAAGCGCGGTGGCTTGGAGTCCTGGTATTTCGTTTCTTTGCCCCTTTGATTTGTGGTTTGATGATGATTTGGCCCTGAGAACCTTATGTGATATTTTCTTCTTCTTCTGTTGACCTCGCCTTGGCCTATGCAACGCTTCTTTTCCTTCTTCTTTCTGTGGGCTTGATGCTTGAATACTTTTCCTCTCTTCTTCTTTGCTGTGCTTCTGTTGCCTTTTGCCCAGTGATGATACTGTCTGAGGGCTTTTGATGCATGAATACTTTGAGGCCTTTTCTATATGCTTGAATATGCTATTGTTGAAATATTTGTTTTGACTAGCTTGATGTGTTTGCTATCCTATGATGCTTCTATCTGAGAATTCATGTTGCCTCGATGATTTTGATGATGATATGCTGGAAATGCCTTTGAATACGTTTGATTTTCTTTCTTTTCTTCTGGTTGCCTTGTGTTGGTTGCTATATGATTTGAATCTGAGGGTTTATGGTGTTTTTGGCTGGGTTTGCTTCAGGTTTGGCCTGGTTTTTATTTCAATAGGTTTGGCCTTTTGATGAGTTTACTGGTTAGGCCTTGAAATGGTTATGGTTTCAGGTTTGGCCTGGAGGTTTTCTTTGGCAAGGTTTGGACCATTTGTTGGTTACAGGCTTTTCTGGTTATTGCTTTGATGAGGCTTGACTGGTTATGGCTTTAGAACTGGGCAGGTTTCTGTCTTGAATGCAGGTTGTGTTTACTGGTTTTTTCAGGCCATGGTTATATGATATTTGGCTTGACAGGTTTAAAGTTTTTGGTGATGGCTTTACTGGTTTATCGGTTGAGCTTGAAAACAGGTTGAACAGGTTTTATGGTTTAGGCCATATTGGTTGTTGTTTTGGTGAGGCTTTACTGGTTTATGCAGGTTATGTTGGGTATTTTTTTGAACTAAGGCTTAAGGTTTTGGCTGGACAGTAGGTAGTTTACTGGTTTTCTTAAGCCATGGTCTTTGGTTTTGAGATAGCAGGTTCTTGAGGTTTGTTTTTTGGTACCTTGAGAATTGGCTTAGTATTTGTTTTTGACAGTTTTGTTTTAGGCTTACCACAGGTTTCTTGAACTCTCTCCTTTTTGAAGGGTTTGTTGTTGTTATAATAACAGTTGGTTCGCTTGGCTCTAATGGTTCAGGTTCTGAATATTTTTACTATTTTTTTTGCCTTTGACCTCTGCACTCTACTGCTTCATTCAGTTTGTCTATATTCTTTTTTCATGCTTTCCTTTTCTTTACTGTGTTACTGCTGTTTTGTTTTGTATCCCTTTTCTGCCTAAGGCCAAAACCTGTAAACCCACACTCTTTCTCTCTTCTCTTTCCTCAGTACAGTTTGACATTAAAATATGATGCTATGTACTTGTTCTGAAAAAGTAAAGCTGGAAAATGATGAGAATTAGAAAATACTTTGCTTGCATATTTGGTTTTAAAACTGCACATGTTTTCTTTGGCTTCTGCATTGTACAGCATGGAGCCTTTGTATTTTGACTTCTTCCCACATGCTGGATAGTTTACGTTGGACTTTGGCTTTGAAAATGTAACTTGACTTGCATATGCTGTTTTGCTTTTGAAATATGCAGTGGATTTTGAATTATGCAGTTTACAATTAAAATGTGCAATTTTGACAAAAGTGAATTTGTGCATATTTTTAACTTGTGCATTCATATTTATCAATAAAATCCATCCCTTTTTGTGAACCGGAAGAAATCCTGTGATTTGCAAAGAGGGTAAAAACTGATTCCAGCCGTTTGCTTTTAATGATGAATGCTAAATTAATCGTCTGCTTTTAATTATATATTCATTTCTGACTTTTCTTTTAATTCTTTGCAGGTAAAATCAAATGAGCATTAAAGAAGTATTGGATAGAAGATGAAGATTTAGAATCTTAGAAAAATTAAAATAGTTTTTATTTTACTTTAAACATTTTACATAATTGTCATTGTAAATACTTTGTACATAATACAGTATTTAAACAACAATTGTAATAATTAGAATAAAGATGAATAAAATTCTATTATTTTACCAGTTAATTCCTTTCTTCTTTCCAATTATTTATTTTATCATTTATAATTCTTTAAATTATATAATACCTGAAAATCAATTCCAATTATTTAAATTTAGAATGATAAATAATTAAATAAACATCATTGATCAATTAACTTCTCTTCAATTATTTACTTCATTATTTATAATTCTTCTAAATTATAATAACTGAAAATAAAATTTCAACTATTTAAACTTAGAATAATAAATAATTAAATAAACATTGTTGATCAATTAATAAACTTCTTCTCAAATATTTACTTTATTATTTATAATTCTTTAAATTATATAATAACTGAAAATAAATTCCAATTATTTAAATTCAGAATAAAAATTAATTAAATAAACATCATTTAGCATTGATCAATTAATAAATTTAGCGTTTCAAAAATAAACAGCTCTTGACTTGAAAAAGTTATGAATTTAAAAACTGCTTTGAAAGTTGATAAAAATAGGTCAAAACCCATGCAATGTAATGATGCAGATGGGAGATGGTATCTTAGGTCAAAATTTGGGGTACAACAGCCCCAAGTGGTTCAGATGGAGATTTGCCTCTGGCTATTTGGCATCTTTGAGAGATTCCTTGAATCTTGACTTGACTGCCCCAGATGATGGACAATGATCATGCCGTGCCCCTTGGTTGGAAGTGTTTTTCCACTTGAGGTGATCCTTTTTATTGAGAAGGTTTTTTGTTCACTAGATATTCGTCATACGAATTTCTCTACTGTTTGGACAAATGGTCATATGCAAACAATGTTATTTTAAGAATGCAAAGCTTATGTCTGTCTTGAAAATTTTTTGAAAATGCATTTTCCAGTAAAACAAGCAAATTTTGTAAAATGTGATGTCAACTCAGGATGTACAGTAAGCCCTACAGGAGTCAGGATACCTTTGTAACAGTATGCTTTCGAACTAACCCATGCTTCAGCTAGGACTTTTAAGGGTTATAATGTGGCTTGGTTCATGGTTTAAGAAACAAAGGATAAAGGCTCAAATTTTATTTGTACCCACCCGTTCTTCGTGATGTTCTTCGATCCTAAACTCAGCTAATTGTGCATTTAGATCCCGTTTGAGTCTTTGCTCTGATATTCCAGTGATGGTTCGAGTACTGGCAGTTTATTTTGAATAGGCGGTCATTTCTTTTTGTTGAGGGTTTGTAGGACCTCTTTCTTTTTGATTTTATTATCCCTGTCTTTTGCTTGAACTGTTTCTTTTTGTGATTACAGTCAGCGGGATGCCCCAATGTTTTTTTCTTAAGTCTCCTTCACAGGTTTTGACTTAATGGGCTTTGATTTTTGAGAGATAATGACTGCTTGTCCTTACGATTATACGGAACCATCACCGTCTTTTGTTTTGGAAGGACGTCTTTGAAGTCATTCATTGTGCACCTGAATTAACTGAGAAAACTACCCTGCCCCAGGTTATGATTAAGGGTTTTTATTTGTGTGGAAAAAAAACTCCAACTTCTTTGGCTCAAAAGGGGTTGACTAGGGATTATCTTCCTTATAACTCCACTATTTAGGATTTGAATCAACGCATGTACCTCGTCAGCGGGGTCTGTTCAAAAGCATACTGTAGAGATTGTGGTATCATTTTCGTCATCCTCCCTCTAAGGCTTAAAGTTTTAATCGAGAGTTGAACATCACAAAAAGGAAATAAGAACGCATTTTTTGAAATAGTTGATACGAATGGATTGATTCAAAACAGACATATGTAATGCATTGATAAAGTAACAATGTTTGACATGAATAAATATTTGAACAATCAAAAGAAAATTACAAATTGAAAATTCTAATGAACAAAAATCCCTCTCTTGTCGGAACTTGTCACTTCAAATGGTGAGCCTTGGAGGGATGGAAGAAACATTCCAGTTGACCATCTTGTGTGAATTCCAAAGCTCCTTCATCAATCAGGTCTTGAATTTTGTATTTCAACTTCCAACAGTCGTCAGTATTATGCCCCGGAATGTTGGAGTGTTGTGCACACCTCGCATCAGGATTATAGTTAGGTGAAGAAGTCTTGGGATTCGGATGAGGTCCTATCAACGTCACCAGATTCATCCTCAACAGATGTTGTAAAGCTTGAGACAGCGGCATGTTGAGCTTGGTAAACTGCCTCTTGGGTATATCTGGCTTACTCTGATTTACCCGTTGTTTTTGGCGAGGTTGTTGTTGGACCCGTGAGGTAGTAGCAACTTGGAGAGATCTATTCTTCATGAAACCAAACCTTTGACTTCTCGGCAGTTGATCAATGACTTGGTCCCCGGCCTCGACCGTTTGCTTCATACTGTTATGTCGGTCTTGATGAAGCTGGTTGATAATGGTTCTCAACTCTTCTTGTTCTCGGGCTAAACCTTGGATAAGAGCCATCTTCCCCAGCATCTAGGTTCTTATTGCATCTACCTCAGCTTGTAGATGTTTCAGCCGTTCGTCCTTATTGTCTTCAGGACTTTTCTTGACTAAGTTCCTAACGAGGAGTGTTTTCAACTCTTGTTGCCCCTTGGATAAGTTTAGGAATATCTCCCTGAACCGAGCTTCTTGGGTTTGAAGATCTCTGTTGTCTTGTTTGAGAGCCATTGCTGAAATAAACAGCGAGAATATGAGAGACCTGTATTGGAAGACCTGTTATGCAATGATATGTATGCAATGTTTTCAAGGATCTCGCGGGGTAAACAAGAAATTGTTAGAATTTGAATTTTGCAGCTTTGATCGAAGAAACTTCGTGTCGTCAAGAGTCCTTCTTCAAGAGTTGAGCTCACCATATCAAGTAGGTCATAGCCACCGACTCAAGTCATCGTGTTTTGATCTCTAGACGACATTGGTTAGAGGAAAATAAATCCCCTTTGCCCCTTGCTAGACGTATGATTTACCATAACCTGCATCACAAACCCTTGAGATCCTTGAAATGGTTAAGGAAATGTTTAGGCAATGATGTTATGATGTGTATGCTATGCGTTTAAGCAAAAGTGTGAGGTGATGTAAGTAAACCCTGCAATAAATCTAATTCATTGGATAAGGACTGTAAACAAAACCTGCAAGGAACTCATGTTGTCAGATAAAAAGAATGTGCAAGTAGTTCAAGTTTGAAGGCACACAAGTCACACAAACAACCTTAAGTTTAGGCTTGCATGGGGTCTAGGTATTACCCTCTTGAAGTTCAGTTGGTTTAACCTGTCCTAGTAATAGTAATCGGGTTCTAGAGGATCTCAATATCACTGACCACCCTCGATCGGTCATAATTCCAGTTTAGCAACCTTTTCTTGCGGCCAGAATCATCGCGAGAGTTTGGTCTCAATGAGTGTAGCATACTGCTACTTTTCTATGGCCAAGTTGGTCAATTATAGGTTCTAAGGTCAGTTGGTGCTTAATGACCCCTTAGCATCCCCATATTCTCCTTGTTCCACCATAAGGGATATCGGTACAAACTAAAGTGTCAGACCAACGTAGCTACTGCTTCAACCGTATTGGTCTATGCCGTACAGTTCCCTCACAGTCTATTGCTACTTACCTAAAAGGTATCCCTAGATCCGAGTTAGGATCTACAGTAACTCTGATTCAAACCCACAAAGATAAAGCATCCAAATCAAGCAATTGAAAACATTATGAACTATTCCTAAGGTACACCCCACTTGTAAAATATCCCCAGCAGAGTCGCCAGTTCTGTGATACGGTGGAAGAACTGACTGTTTTTTGGAATGCTGGTTTACGTTTTGCGTTTGTTTTCGCAAAATGTCGCGGTAAGCAAGAGTCGGGGGGTAGATTATAGAAAGGGAAGGTATTAGCACCCTTCTACCCATAGTTATCTACGGGCTCTTAGGTACTTGCTCAATTGTTTTCAAAATTGTTTTCTTTGTGCTTGTGGGTTTGAAAAGGTTTTTGTTTTAAAACTTCAATTTAACTCTTGCTTTTGTCCTCAAGAGTGTAATGAAGTGTTTTGAAAACTTTGTTCGAAAAGGAGTGTAAGTGTGAAAAAGGTTTTGTTTTTTGAAAGAGAAAGTATCTAAGAACTATCTACCTACTCGAAAAAGGAATCGTTCTATGCTAATTTCCTTTAGGCAATACTATCCCACTATTAGTGAGTGGGTAGCACAGTCGTTGGAGTTTGAGGGTCAATTCGAATGAGGGACATACGGTCACTAAAGCAATAATAGGACGCCTTAGCAGTAACCCTAATGTCTTAGATCATTTATTCGAGGCAATGATATCCGAGGCAACCTTTCCGAGGCAACTTATGATCTTTTAGACAAGAGGGCGACCTCTAAAACGACCTATACTCAATGACCGTGTACGAAGGCAACCAAGTGGGGTGTACCCTAAGAGTGCGCATGTGCGAGTGTGTTGATTTCAGATATTTTTTTATCTTTTCACATGTTAAGGGTGATCTAATTTGATTTTAAGATTAAACATTCATTCTTGTCATGCAAGCCCTATTATCAAACATCTAACAGTTGTAATTAGCATAATTTAAAATGCAAAAATTAAATTACAAGGCGTCGGGTATTTACATCGCCAAAAGCAACCCTTTGAAAATAAAATAAAGTGGTAAAATAAATGTCCTAATTAATTATTACATACCGGAAGCAGATATATTAATTGGATAAAGAAAAATAAAGCGCGACGCGAAATTAAATCGAATGTGAATTAGAGTTTTGACCCTTTTTTAAAAGAAAATGATTTTTTTGTTGTTTTTATTTAAGAAAAGAAATTAATCCTAAAACTAAATACTAAATTAATTATTAAATTAATTAATTAATGAAAAAAAATAATTAATGGCATATTTTTGGAGTTTTTGATATTTTAAGAAAGAAAATAAAAATAATTAAATTAGAGTTAGAACTTAATGATTTCTAATTGATTTTATTTATTTACAAAAGTAAATTAAAGTTTCCTAGAATTAAAAACCTAATTAATTAGTTAGTGTTTATTAAATAAAAAAAGAATTCTGAAATTTTATTGGATAAAAATATTTTTTGTGATTTTTTGATAAAAAAAGGAAATTTGTTTATTGGTTAGAAAATAAATTAAATAAAATAAAGCAATTAAATTAATAAAAGAAAATATAAGAGAAAAAGAATTTGGGCCTGATTCATTGGAGGTGTCAAAAGCAATTTTCTTGGCCCATTGAAGCTGATCCGTTTGGACTTTCTTGATTTACTGCATATGCGTTGACCTGGCTCTTTGGTGGACCTCCAACACTAACCACCAGATCTGGCCATCTGGCCATCTGGCATGCTGAAGAGTGAGGGAGTATGATGGAAATCTGGCCTATGCACGCACATGATCGCCTGAAAGAAAATGGAAAAACAACAAGTGCTGGAGGCAGGGATTGAACCCCTGACCTCCATCCTTTGAACGCCTTAAGGCCAACGTGGCTGCCACTAGAGCGCTGGTGTTTGTTTGTTATAATAATATAAACAATGTATAATATATAAAAACAAAGCATATGGCCAGAAAATAAAAAACACGCGCAATGCATTTGAATGGCCCAATGGGAAGACGACACAGCTTCGTCCCTGTCCTCCCAGACCTGTAACTTTACCTGCAGATTTTTATCCGCAGCTAAAACCGTGGCTTCATCCTAAAATCTTCTCCAGGCAATATAAATGAATTCCAGGACCATGGTTTGATTCGTCATCTTCTTCTGAACACAACCATGTCCATCATGAAGATCAGTTGTACCTGAAACGAAAACCCCTAAAAATTCCAAGAAAACCCTAACTATGGTGGATCACAATATAGGTCAGATAAACGAAATCAAATAATACCAAAAGCTTGCAAATGATGTATGGATTCAGATTATGCAATTAGTTTTTGTTATAGATGCAAGAATAATAATGTTCAAAATCAAGAGTGGGGCAGATCCGTGAGGGACTTACAGCGCTCTAGGAAGCTTGAAAACGCGTGGTTTGGATTGATTTAGCTTCTGGAGATGGCCAGGAAGAGATTGAGACCAATATTAAGCCTTGAAACGATCTCTAACCTTGATTTCGATCCCACACTTTTTCCTTGTTTTTGCAAGTTTGGTTCTGCCTCCACAATTGCTCTCTAACCCTTATTCTTGTATGCTGCGCTTCCTTATGTATTTCTCAGTGTATTAGGGTAACAAACTTTGTCCAAATCTTCCTACATTGATGCTTGGATATTTGATTTGATCCTCCATTTACAACCTTCCAATTTTGGCTTGATTTCAATCTTTATGTGCTCTAATGCCTTGATCCGAGTTTGGTATGGTGCAAGCTGCCCATTGAAACCTATAACCATCAAAAGATCTTTTGTTATCAATATTTTTGATTTTATGTGATTTTATTTGATTTAAAATGAATTAATTCAAATAAAAATCAAATTAAATAATAAAAATAAGATATGGACACATGGCCAAAGCTAGAGCACGTGGGCAATATTGCAAACTCAAATCAAGTGAAAAAGAATGGGCCCATTTGGCAAAATTTGAGGTTTTGGGGATAGTTGACTTTTGGCAATTTTGCAAAAAAGTCCAACTTAAACAATGCATAACTTCTTCAATTTTGAACTTTTGGAGGTGTCCTTGGACTTTTTAGAAAACTTGAGATGTCCTCTAATCAAACCTTTTGGTCTCATCTCATTTTGATATTCCATGCTCAAGTTAGAAGCTTTGAAAAAAAAGGTGTTTTTGTTGACTTTCAAAAATGACCTATAATGTCAAAATTCATAACTTCTTGTGAGTGCATATTTTGATCTTGGGGTATGAAGATGAATTGTATGGAATTGCATCCTCTTAAAAATGATATTTGGATGGGTCATTCTCATAAAGTATGAGAAAGTTATGCTTGGTCAAAGTTAGGTTGACTTTTCCTACAAAACCCTAATTTAGCAACTTTTGAATCTTGATGAATTTTGAGCAATCCTTGATGAATCATGATCAACCCTTGATCAAATGATGAAATATACTTCAAAATGAGAATGTTGACAAAAAATCTTGAAGTTTGACTGTTTGTAGGTCACAGTTGACTTTTGCCCTAGCAAAGTCGATTTTTGGACCTTTGAGCAATTGACTGAGCAAACTTCCTCTGCAAGGCTTGAAATTTGTCATGGATGACCTTGAGAACATATTAGGACATCAGGGAGCACTTGAGGTCATTTGGACTCAGGGATCTTGATGCAATGTGAAACCCTAATTTGGGATAGACTGCCTTAGGAGATAGCTTGTCTGGTCAATCTTTGAGCAACCTTGATCAACTTGGAGATTTTTCTTGCAATGTTTTGAGAAATATGGGAGGGCAAATTTTGGGGTACAACAGCAGGTTCATCTTCTCTAAGCGCCACATGTCTGATAATTCCTCCATTTGTCTTTCAAACTTTCCCATGTGTTGTACCCTAAAATTTACCCTCCCATTTTTCTTCAAGATATCTTCTCAGGCTTTAAGGCTTTTCATTTGCTCAAGAATTGATAGACAAATTCTCCTCCTAAGCAATTGAACTACAACTAGGGTTTCACTTTTCTCAAGGAAGATTGGGTTTATGAGGCCTCAAGTGGATTTCATGGATCCTCATATGTCTCAATGAATGATCATACCATATTTCGATCCTTGCATCATTATTTTGCTCAGTCAATTGCTTAGATGACTGAAAATCAATTATATTAGACAAAAAGTCAATTGTGGTCAACATATAGTCAAACTTCAAGATTTTTGGTCAACATAAATATTTTGAAGTCATATTCATCATTTGATCAAGGGTTGACCATGATTCATCAAGAAAACTCTCAATTCATCAAAAGTCAAAAGTTGCCAAATTAGGATTTTCTTTAGGAGAAGTCAACTAAACTTTGACCAAGCACAACTTTCACATGCTTCGTCAGATTTTCCTCAACCAAAGCTAATTTTGAAGGAAATTCAATTTTCTACAACTTTGTATCTCTAAGCTCAAGTCCAAAATATGCTTCATTTGAGAGATATGGGCCAATACATTATAGGTCATTTCAAAAGTCAACAAAAAGACACTTTTTGTCAAGGTAACTTACATCAAGATAAAGTCTTCAAATGCAAAAATTATCAAAATGGGGATTGTATAGGATATCTTTGGATTCCCAAGAAGTCTAATATCACCCTCAAATGATAAAAATTGAGAGAGTTATGACTAGTGCAAATTGGGAATTTTTGAGCAAATGCATGAAACCAAAAATGACCAAACTTGGAATTTTGGGCTATTGAGCTTGTGATTCAAAGTCCATGCGTGTTTTATACCTCAAGATAAACCTCAGAGCTTACTTGTATACCCCCTTTGGTTTTTATTATATTTATTTTTGGTTTTTATTACAAAGATCCAAGCCCAAATTATTTGACCTAATTCTCCATTATATATGCTCACTCATTCAGACAAGAGACACACGAGACCCTTGCACAAAAACACCTCTCCAAAACTCCAAAAATATCAAAGAGTTAGAGTAACTTGAAACCCTAGCTTGCAGCCACTCTCAAGGCAAACCAACCTTTCCATTCACTTCCAGAAACACTATAGGGTAAGGTTGGATCGATTGCAATGATCAAAGGGGCATAAAAACTCAAGATTTTTCTTCGTGTTTTTATGCATATTAACTTTGCTAACGTGTTTGTGAGGGTTAATAGTGCAGGAATAACCCAAAGCACGACCCCCATGATGGTTGAATCATGAACTTCCATGCTTGGTCTAATCTACGGTAATTTTATTATACCTCTCAAACCAGCGCGAATCAGTAAAAAATAACACTCCCATTGAACTCGCAGGGCTTGATTTAAGGGGTAGGGTACCCTTGGATCACTAACCATGTCTATTTTGCAGGAATGATAAAAAGAGCCACCGGAGAATACGACCGGAGCTAGGGCTCCGGCGCTTCTCTAGTCCAGTCATGTAGTTTTATTATTTATTTATTTTGTTTTGCTGATGATAATGGATGTATCACGACCCCGGTGGTAAAAGCGCGTGTTAAGGTCTTACTATGCCAGGGCACAGGTTCGATCCTTACCTTTTGGCGTTTTGGATGCTTTTTCATATTTACATGCTTTGCAGATTACATAGCGCGCTGATTCCATTCCTTTGACACCAAAGTGTGCTTGGAGCAGTGGTAAGGCTTGCAGGAGGAAAGGCTAAAGGCGTGGATTCAACACCCACCCCTGGCATTCTATGGTTTTTTTTTCTATTTTCCTCAATTTTTCCCTTAAAAACCCTAAATTTGTTTAACCATAAGCCATAAAACATTTTTTTTTTACAAACTCAAAAAATGATTAGGTTTTAGGTTTTCATCATTAACTTTTTTTTATTAATTTAATTAATCAATTAATTTTAATTAAAATTAAGGTTTATTTAATTAATCGCCAAAAACATTTTTCGTTTTTCCTTTCTCTTATTCTTACATTCTTTTTTGTGTAGCTTCTTCTTCTCGCATTTCCTTGATTATGTAACTGTTTACGGGTTATAATAGCTTAGGGTTTTTTTACTTCTCACTTTATATTTTTTAACTGCCCCGAAGTGATGTAATAGTTTAGGGTTTACTTTCTGCCTTTACTTTCCGCACTTTACATTTCTATATTCTATTTTACTCTATTGCTATTAGTAATTAGGGTTTGCATGGAAAGACTAACAACTGAACGATAGAAAACCCTAACTGCAAAGATAAAATAACTGAATACAAATCACTCACACACTCATACCTCTAGGGTAACCTCCCTTGTTGCCTTTGGAAAATAAACAGTCATGTCCCTCGAAAGTGGGGACGCTTTAGCAAAGTCCCTTGATTCAAAGATCATAGTCCCTCGATGACCCTTCAATGTTGCCTTTCAGTAAATGATCTAGTCCCTTACGAAAATTTCTAAAGCGTCCTTACTAGTTGCCTTCAATGACTATACGATGACACTCGCCTAACCCTTCACATCCAACGATAGGGCTTCCTACTAACTAATGGTGCAAATAACACTATCTAAAGGAGGAGGAAAATACAAGAACGACCTTGAGTAGGGTAGAACTCCTAATCGCTTTCTCACAAAGCTCTTCAAAACAAAAAAAAACATGTCGCACAATGACACTTTTCAATAAATATTTTCAAACAAACACTTTGTACGCATTCTTGAGGACCGATACAAGAATCATTACAAATTCTTGCCTTATATTGGCAACTATTCAAAATATTTTCAAATACATAACACAAAGAAATTTTCAAAAAGTGAGTTAAGCGATTAAGAGCCCGTAGATAATTACGGATGAAAAGGGTGCTAACACCTCCCCTTTTCATAACCTACCCCCCAAACTCAAAATTTTCAAGGTCTTTCCCGTTCTTTTCACCCTTTCTTTCTTGGATAAAAGAAGTCAGTGGAAACTCTTGTTGTCAGCAACGTTTGTGATAAAACACAAAACAAGTCAGTTCTCCCACTGTATTACACCATGTTTCAAACCTTACTAAGGGACAATCTTTTCCCGCGTTTGTCTTCTCATAATTACCCATTGCAAACAGGGTCTTCGTGTCGCCACTGTATTTTGTGTCGACTTAGCCTTTTCCTCCTTCGGAGATTGTTTATTTTTAGTTTGCGCTTTTGATCATTCTCTCCTTCTAATACTTCTCTTATCGCTTGTGGCCATACTTTTTCTTTTTAGATGGATTTGACATTTGTCAAAAATCCTGGCTAACAAATTTCCCCCTAAAATGCCTTTGTCGATTGATAATGAGAGAGGGGTATTTCCCATTTTTCTGTTTGACATCAAGGGATAACGTCATCGTTATCATGACTTTCTTCTCAAAGGTTATGTCCGCAGTAATATAGCCATTATCCTAGTGTAGCCCCAACTTCTAAGAATAAAACATGGCTGATACTCAACAACTTCCTCGTTCCTCCTACCAGTTTTTTCTACCTATACACCGCGTGTATCTTCGACGATCTCACTCCCCTTTGATACCTTAAGGGTATAAATATCTCAGAAATTTCATTTCCACTTTTTCTTTATGATTTCTTCTTTGAGTCAAGCTTGAGCTTTCTTTCTTTTATTTCTTTACGCTTGAACCTCTTTGAAAGCCAAACAAACTCTTCATTTCCTATCAATGGCTTCCTCCACCCACCCTCTGGATCAAACACAAAAAGCATATTTCATGCCTTTGGTCACAAAACTAGACAAACCACTTGTTGTCAGGTAAAAATATGTATTTTCCATTCTTAAGTACTTCTTCGATTTCTTGTTAGTGATGCTTCGCATTCCCTTTTAGGCCTTATCCCAAATTCCCCTAGGGTTGTTTAACAAATAAAATAGTTCTTTTCTGCTTATCACCGTACCAAACCTAATGTCAACCTCGATATCCCTCTCGACTTCAATCATGTCTATCGATCACCTATTGTTTTTAGTTCTATTCCCGTTGTCAATCCAGACTACCTATCTTGGTTAGAGAAAGTTGAAAAAAAGAAAGGTCAGTTCTGGAAAGACCAAGGGATCTTTGACTTGCTCCAAATGTCCAGGGTTGGCCCCACATAATGCCCTTAACTTTTGGTTTCTTCCCTTTTACTTTTGGGATAGTTCGACTAATACCTTCCATTTCAACTGTGGGATGTGACTCTCACTCTTTTAGATGTTTCAGTCATCACTGGCCTTCATCCAACTGGTGAATTGTTCAACCCGACCAACAACGATGAAAACAACATCGATTTCGACAAGAATTTTGCTGGCTTCACTAAGTACATAGAGCATTATCATGATCAAATTGTTGAGTCTGTCTCCGACATCAAACACGTTTCTTTTCTGACATTATAGCTGTCAAAATTCATTTTTTGTCGTAGGTCTCTGAAGGTAGCAAAAAGGTTTATCACTTTGGCTAACCAATTGCAAGCAAGTCGTAACATCTATTTGAGCGAACTCATCTTAGGGTCTCTTTATGAATCCCTGAGCGAAGGAGTTTATCTCTCGACCATCTTGAAACCTAATGCTAGTTATTTTCTTGTTGGACCTTTCTGGTTGCTTCAAATCTGGTTGAATGCTACCATTGCGTGTAACACCCTAAAAATCTAGATTAATCATTTAATTAGTTATTTAATTGATTTAGTGTTAATATTGGTGATTATTGATGTATATGTGAATTATTGTGAATTAGAAGATGCATTATGGTGTGTCGATGATATGTTGTTGTGGGGCAGTGATTGGAATAAGAGAAATATGAGGATTATTTAATTAGTTTAATTATTTAGAATTATTGTGAAATATTTAAAATAGATAATATTTGTGTAGAGGTGATAAGGATAAGATGGTAAAGTTGTGTGAAATAAGTAAGGGCAAGGATGGAATAACATATTAAAGGTCCTAGGGGTAAAAAGAGAAAACAAGGAAGAGATATTTATTTGGTACAATCAAAGTTTGAGAGATCGCGAAAGAAAGCTAGGGCTCAGAGGGATTGTCAATTGAATGTGAAGAAGAAGAAGACAAAGTTGCTAAGAAGTAAGGTAAGGGGTTTAATCGCGTTTATTATAATTGATATCGGGTTAAGGTGTTGGTAGGTTTGTGATTTGTGCGATGATTTTGGTGAAAATTGATGAAATTGATGAAAAACATGTATTGAGTAAATGAATTAATGAATCTTTGATAAATGGATGAAGTTAGGACCTCTAAATATGTGTAATAGGATGTTATAATATTATATAATCATAGGATTTCAAATTCTGAAACTGGGACTTTTTAAGGAATCGAATTCGGAGGTCCAAAAGACCTCCAGCCATGAAAAACCGTAGGCTGAGGAGTGTTGTCCTGCAAGCAGCGCCCCAACAACATCGGGCGAGCCCCGGGCAAGGCAGTATGGCAGCAACGTTCAAACATCATAACTTGAGTTTCAGTAGTCCGTTTGACGCGTCGTTCGAAGCATTGGGAAGCAGACGTGATGAACTATATTATGATTGAATTATATGAGTGTTTTGATGCATGATTACATTATCTATGTGTTTATGAGATTTATTTATTACATGTTGTTATACTATGATGTGTCATTTTGATGATAAATATGATGTTGATTATCATGTTCTATTATAGTGATTTGTCAATGATGTTGTTGTGACGTAAATGATGTGATTCACGATGATTTGGTGATGTGCATGTTCAAATATAATACATGCTATTGTGATAATTTTATGATGAATTATGGTGTTGAAATACTATGATTTGGTGTAGGTAATGAGTATTAGGATGTGTTATTATGGTATTGTGAAAACATGTTGAATCATACGAGTTTTGGAGTGAATGGGTATTGAATGGTCGGGTTCAGAAATCGCAACAAGAAGTTGTTGTCAGGAGCGTAGTGCCAGGTGAGCCATATGCAGTGTCGGGCAGCATGACTTCGCCCAGGCAGTGTCGGGTGAGGGCTTTGCGATGGGAATTGGAAAATAACAAGCTCTTGGAAAATAAGCGAAGCGCCTCAGCATCGTCGGGCGAGCCTACTGCATCATCGGGCGAGACTCGATTTTTTCATATGCTTCGCCAGACGAGCCTCGAGCGAGCAGACTGATACATATTTGTTTTAAAACTTTAAAAATTCATAACTCGAGTTGTGAGTGTTCGATTGATGCGTGGTTCAGATTGTTGGAAGGATGGTTTGACTTACTTTCTTTTAAAAATATTTTTATTACAAGAATTCTAACTATTTGACGTGTGGATGGTTGTTTTGTACTATCGAGTTTTGTCGTTTTATAAAAATGAAAACAAATGTTTTACGTAATTGATAATTGGTGATGTTCTATGTCTAATGATAGCAATCTCATTGTTATGAAATTAATTATGATGATTTTGATGTTGACGTGGTGTGATATTGCTACTTGTGATGATGTTTGATTACGTGCATGATAACTATATGTATACATGCTATGTGATGATGATAATGTGATGGTGAATATGAGATGCATTGAATAAATTTGATGTTAAATATGTTTTAATGATGAACTTGATACTGATGTGATGATGCTATGCTATACTATGATGTATTTTATGTTGTTATGATGAATGAAGATGATGGTGTGCATGTTTGATGTTTATACATGCTATGTGAAGAATGTTACTATGATGATTACATGAATTAGGATACAATTGAGTAGTTGTGGTCAAATTATTAATGGTGATGTGCATCATACATTCATGGCATATATTTGGATGATGGTCCATTGGTGATGTTAGGAAGGTTGTCCAGTGATGGCCTTAATCCCATTGTGTGGATTTAGTGCATTTTTGTGAAGTGCTTTGGTTCCAAGCGGTAATCGATCCTAAGGTGGGGATCTTTTGAGGAAAGATGACTCAGTCACAGTGAAGTTTGGTACCACATGCATGATTCTTAGTTGTTGCATTAACATTCTAGGTGACATTGCATAAAATTGTTGATGAATTGTGAATGGTGAGTAATTGTGAAGTATGTGACTATGTGATGTTTTGATGATGAAATATGTATAAATGATGCTTGACAATGATTATTGATTAAGTGAGGCTGGTTACATTATGACTTAAGTGATGTTTGGTGATAAATATGGATTCAATGATTTTATGACGAAGATGTGTATACATTATTATAATATAAAGGTGTGAGTATAATACTTGGTAAATGATGATGTATGGATTGCATGATGATGTTGTTTGTAACTACTATATCTTTTCCTTATATCTTTTGTAATGAATTGTGATTACTCACCTTTTTGTTTGAATGTTGCCTCCACGTGGGTAACACTCAAGTGATTCCGAATAGCTCGTAGAAGTGTGAGGATAGCTTTGGTGTCTTAGTGGATTATTCGTGAATATTCTTTGGGTTTATATTGGTGTTACATTAGTGGTATCAGAGAAGTTTTGTTCGTCCGACCAGGTTGTCTAATGTTGTTTGTTCCTTAGTACGCGACATGTGTGTGAACCACTGATGGTGCTTGCTTGTTTGTCTAACCGTTTGTATGCAGGAGTTAGTTTGAGACAAGTTGGGGAGAAGCTTTTTCTTCTCATAGATGTTTTCAGGTGTGAACAGTTGGCTCAGTGTGCCGTGCTTTGCATGAGTGTAAATGTTGGTGAGGCTGCGTTGTTTCCTGATTTTAATGGAAGTACGAATTCAATATTCCTATTTGTTGGTCAAGTAGGAACATCTATGAGAGGGAACGATCAGGTATTGTTAAAGGTTGCTTCTCAAAGGATAGAGAGAAATGTGGCGGCTAGTGATATGCCAGTGGTGTGTAATTTCTTGATGTTTTCCTAAAGATATCTGCTAACCAAGTAGGATAACTCTTAGGATAGGAGACTCAAATGTTTGCATGCTCGTGACAATGGTCATATGGGGTTGTGTATGGATTATCAATAGTTGATTAAGGTAATGATTGACATTGAATAACCACTCTAAAGGATTGATGATTTGATGGACCAACTGGTAGGCGAGTATGTCTTCAGTATAATCGAATTGAGGTCGGGTTACCTTCAGATTCAGGTGAAAAGTGAGAATAATTAGAGGATAACTTTTAGAACTTGGTGTAGGCATTATGAATATTTGGATCAGTTTTTTGTAGTGTTTATTATAGACATTCTGATTTAATCTAAGTCAGAGTAAGGACATGTTGAACATTGTGATTTGAAATTACAGTGGCAAAAGGGAGGAAACTTTATGCTAAGTTATGAGGTGTAGATTATGGTTTGATGAGGTGAGTTTTTGAGCATGATATTTTGGGTGATGTCGTCTGTGGATCCATCCAAAGTAGATGCAGTTCTACATTGAGAGACGCTGAAGTCAGTTACAGAGACTAGAAGCTTCTTGGGCTTAACTGGTTATTATCGTAGCTTGTTTGAGACGAGGTCAAGTACGATACATTGTCAATGAATGGATTGAGGGAATGAGATGTTTGACATTAGGAAGGATCCAAAGATATTGGATAAGCGTATGAAGGTGCAACTTATGCCATGTAAGAATTATTATAGTGACAATAGTTTTTGAGGAAAAGAGAGGTAATGGTAAAAGAAATTGTGGAAGCATTTGTAAACCTTAAAGGAGATTAATTGGACCATGGTGCTTTAGGTAACTTTGATGCACAAGTTATAAAGAAACATTATTATAGTTCAATAACAATGTTTTATGCACCATCATGGTTGTCGTCTACCTATTGACAAATTGAGGAACCGATCACTCTTAATCTCTTGTTGATAGTAGACGTGATCGTGTTGGATGGGATAAACTTGTCTTTCCATTTATATGGTGTGTAAGGAATTTGCCGTTCTATCAAGAGGATAGTCATTCACCATTTCGGGTGAACCTAATGGATAAGTGACTATGAAAGATGTTGGGACTTATTGAACAGTTTGGAGACTTGAAGTTGTATGCGAGCTAATGCCGCAGAGTGAAAGGTTGAGGTTATCAGAAGTGAATGATGATTTTCTGGTGGATAAAAAAGAAGTTACATGTGAAACTTATGGGTTTGATAGTTGATGGAAATCAAAATGAGGAAAATGACTTTAATGTAGATGATCAGAGTAATGCAACTGAAGCGTGATGTGGCGTGGTTCATTATGCGGGTGTGACTCATTAGGAGTCAGGGGTTAAGCATAAGAAGCCTACAGATATGATGAAAAACCATTGGGCATCTTGGAATGGAAGTGATAGGTGAAAGGTTTATATATTATTCGTGTCACTACAATGTAATTAGATGTATCGGGTTACATGTTCAATTGATAAATTGTAGAAATTGTTGGAGTAAGCCCTAATAGCCAATCAATAGTGGCTTAATATGCTTTTGTATCATGACCTTGATATACATTATTTGTCAATATATGTATACTTATTAGGCATCGTATTTATGATGTTATTTGTATATGACATAATAAAGTCCTTAGAATAATTAGTCTATTAATGATCTATTAAGTGTGACTTAATTGTGAAAGCTCATTAAACATAAAGACGTTATTCTTAAAGTATACGTAGTCAAGCTTTAATGTCAAATAGACAATAGTAATGCATAGAGATTATTATGTGAGTAGACTAATGACTGTATCTCACAAGTCATGGATATGAGATATCAAGTCTTCACATATGTATAAATATTAGGAGTCATATTTATACTAGATTGACCCGCCATGAGAATACTACATAGTTTATATGTAAGTGTCATGATTTATTCTCATGGTGATAGTGGTGTATGACACCCTTCGACCTGAAATCACTATGGACCCTAGATATGAAGTCGAGTACTTTATTGCCAATCAAACGTCATCTGTAACAGGATGGCTATAAAGATGATTGATGGGTACTTTACAAATCATGTTGAGGGACATGAGTGACATATAGGGAATTTGCCCCTTCTACATATACGGGAGTAATATCTATGTGCCCTTTGATAGAGTATGATTGTAAAATGCATGGTCGTGCTCAAATAACCCGATGTGACATATTGGGCTTATTTGTTGTTATCAAGTATACTCTGAGGTCAAGGAATAAAATATTGAACTATACAAGGGTGACACATTTTATGCCTTGTGTTCAATATAGATATAAGGGTAAAAGGGTAATTGTACACATGATCATTATCACAGATATGTTATGTCAGATCACACGACATTCTCGTCACTTGGGTAGCAGTGATGTGTTGCTAGATACCGCTTACTGCTTATAATATTAAATAAGTGATTTAATATTGTTGCCAATGTTATGAGAAGTTATAGGGTCACACGCATAGAGTGCTGATAGTGGAATGAATGTTTAAGTTAAATAAGATTTAATTTAATTATGTGTTAATAGTATTTAAATTGTTTAATACATTAACACATATAATTTATTTGATTAAATATGATTTAATTAAATAAATGAGAATTGACCTATGATTAAATTAAATATGATTTAATTTGATTAATATTTTATTTAATTAAAAGAGTTTAATTAAATATAAATAATAATTATTTAATTAAATAGTTTAATTAAAAAAGATTGGGCTTGTTTTGGAAAAACCCAAATTAAGAGTATTAGGATTTTAGAAGCTCTCTATAAATAGAGGAGCTATTTCCCCTTGCTATGTTAATTGTCAATTTTCTCAGAACAAGAGACGGCTAGCACCGCCATTCCATTTTGCACTCGCGTGGACTATGTAGAGACGTCGGTATCTTCCGCCGTTCGTGATCAAAGATAATGAATGCTTCAAGAGGTAACTCTTGAACCCTTATTTTGATTAACTTGATTTGTGATTGATTATTTAATCAAGATCTATTTTTCGGGATTATTCCGCTAAAAGGATCAAAAAGTTTGAAAACCCCCTCTTAAAATCCCAACAGTGGTATCAGAGCATTTGTTATGATTAAATCATTTAATCAAAAATAACTTATGTATTTCTATGATTAAAATGAGGTTGTGATAATTGATATCAGGTTAAGGTGTTGGTAGGTTTGTGATTTGTGTGATGATTTTGATGAAGATTGATGAAATTGATGAAAACCATGTATTGAGTAAATGAATTAATGAATATTTGATGAATGGATGAAGTTAGGACCTAAAAATATGTGTCATGGGCTGTTATAAATATTATATAATCATAGGATTTCAAATTCTGAAACTGATACTTTTTATGGAATCCAATTTGGAGGTCCAGAAGGTCTCCAACTGTGAAAAATCGCAGGCTGAGGAGTGTTGTCCCGCAAGCAGTGCCCCAGCAGCGCCGGGCGAGCCCCAGGCGAGGTAGTCTGGTAGCACCGCTCAAAACATCATAACTTGAGTTTCAGAAGTCTTTTTGATGTGCCGTTTAAAGCGTTTGGAAGCTAACATGATTAATTATATTATGATTGAATTATATGAGCATGTTGATGCATGATTCCATTGTCTATGTGTTTATGAGATTGATTTATTACATGTTGCTATACTATGATGTGTTATTTTGATGATAAACATGATGTTCTATTTTAGTGATTTGTTAATGATGTTGTTATGATGTAAATAATATGATTCATGATGATGATTTAGTGATGTGCGTGTGCAAATATAATGCATGCTATTGTGATAATTTTATGGTGAATTATGATGTTGAAATACCATGATTTGGTGTAGGTAATGAGGATTAGGATGTGTTATTGTGAAAACATGTTGAATCATATGAGTTTTAGACTAAATGGGTATTAAAATTGTATGGGGTTTGAGACTTGTCGGGTGCAGAAATCGCAGCAAGAAGTTGTTGTCAAGAGCTTAGTGTCAGGTGAGCCATATGCGGCGCCAGACGGCGCGACTTCACAGAGGCAGCACCGAGCGAGGGCCTGGCGATGGGAACTGGAAAATAACACGCTCTTCGAAAATAAGCGAAGCGCCTCAGCATTGTTAGACGATCGCGATGTGATGAAGTAGTGCAGGGCGAGCCTTTTGCATCGTCGGGTGAGACTTGATTTTTCCATTTGCTTCTCTAGGCGAGCCTCGGGCGAGCAGACTTGGACATATTTATTTTAAAACATTGAAAATTCATAGCTCAAGCTGTGAGTGTCTGATTGATGCGTGGTTCGGATTGTTGGAAAGTTGGTTTAATGTACTTTCTCTTAAAAATATTTTTAGTACCAGAATTCAAATTATTTGACGCATGGACGGTTGTTTTATACTGTCGAGTTATTTCGTTTTATAAAAATGGAAACAAATGTTTTGTGTAATTGATAATTGGTGATGTTCTATGTCTAACGATAGCAATAACATTGTTGTGAAATTAATTATGATGATTTTGATGTTGACATGATGTGATACTACTACTTGTGATGATGTTTGATGACGTGCATGATAACTATACGTATACATGCTATGTGATGATGATAATGTGATGGTGAATATGAGATGTGTTGAATGAAGTTGATGTTAAGTATGTTTTAATGATGAACTTGATACTGATGTGATGATGCTATGTTGCACTATGATGTATTTTATGTTGTTACGATGAATGAAGATGATGGTGTGCATGTTTGATGTGTATACGTGCTATGTGAAGAATGTTATTATGATGATTACATGAATTATAATGCAATTAAGTAGACGTGGTCGAATTATTATTGGTTAT
This sequence comes from Vicia faba, assembly GCA_948472305.1. NCBI lineage: Eukaryota > Viridiplantae > Streptophyta > Magnoliopsida > Fabales > Fabaceae > Vicia > Vicia faba. The sequence continues at coordinate 1,544,718,658 of OX451735.1, forward strand.
GTGCATCATACATTCATGGCATATATTTGGATGATGGTCCATTGGTGATGTTAGGACGGTTGTCCAGTGATGGCCTTAATCTCATTGTGTGGATTGAGTACATTTTTGTGAAGTCCTCTGGTTCCAAGTGAGAATCGATCCTAAGGTGGGGATATTTGGAGGAAGATGACTCAGTCATTAGTGAAGTTTGGTACAACATGCATGAGTCTTAGTTGTTGCATTAACATTCTATTTAACATTGAATAAAATTGTTGATGAATTGTGAATGGTGAATAATTGTGAAGTATGTGACTATGATACGATGGGAGAACCGACTGTTATACTAGTTTTGTATTTTTGTTTGCAAGTGTTGCGATAAGCAAGAGTCGTCACCGACTTTTCTTTTATCCAACAAAGGCAAGGGTGAAAAGAATAAAAAAAGACCTTTCAAGAGTTTTCTGAATAAGGGGGTAGATTATGGAAAGGGAGGGTGTTAGAACCCTTTCCATCCGTAGTTATCTATGGGCTCTTAGATGCTTAGCTCATTTTGAAATACCTTGTGCTTTGTGTGTTTTGAAAAGTATTTTTGAAATGCCAATAGTAAGGCAGTTTGCTTTATGATAACTCTTGTATCAATCCTCAAGGGTGTTGATAAAACATATTGGAAATGTGTTTCTGAAAGTTGTTTTCTGTAAGTGTAAAAGTTTGTTTTGAGCATAGCATCTAGGAACTATCTACTTTTACTCGAAAGGGTTGTTCTTTTCCTCTTTTCCTTTAGACAATGCTATCCTACTATTAGTGAGTAGGTAGCCCTAGTCGTTGGATGTTTGAGGGACATTCGAAGGGATGTTTATAGTCACAAAGGAAATTGGGCAAGAAACCTTAGTAACTACCCTAGGGTTTTAAGATCATTTTTACCAAGGCAATGTCGAGAGAGTTATCGAGGGACTTATGATCTTTAAACCGGAAGGTAGCCACTAAAATATCTCACGTTTCAAGAGTTGTGACTGTTTTTTTTAAGGCAACCGAAGTGGGGTACCCTAGAGGCGCGCATATGAAATTGTATTGTTTTCAGTTATTTTAGTCTTTTGCATTAAGTTTGCTAGCGTTTGTTTGTTAAACTCTCGCCATACAATCCTATTAGTCATGTATCTAAACAGTTTATAATTTGCAGTAATTAAAAGTGCGGAAATGTAAATCTAGCTATTACAAGGCTTCAGAGAGGGGATTATTTACATGTCCAAAATAGGGAATAAAGCAGAAAAAATAAAAGTCCTAATTTAAACTATTACAACCAGGAAGCAAGTATAATAGTATGAAAAATAATAATTCTAAAATAAAATCGCGCGCGAATTAGAATGGACGTCTAAATCAAAAAAGAAAATGAAATCTTTTTGTTGGTTTTGGTTTAACAAAAGAGAATAAAATCTAAGTCTACTTAATTTTAATTTTAAGAAAGTGTTTAGGTAATTAATAATTAATTAACAAAATTAACTTTAATAAAAAAAACTAAAACCTAATTTTTTTGTGATTTTTATCTGACTTTATAATTAAATAAAAGTAACTAAAAGAACGAAAAACAAACATGTAAGATGGGCCAGGCAGCAAAAGTAAACAAGGGGTGGTGTAAGTTTAAAAACGTGGGCCCAAAGTGAGAGGAGGTTGTCTTTCGATCCCGTGAAGGAGGTTGTCTTTCGATCCAACGAGGGAGGTTGTCTTTCGATCCAACGAGGGAGGCTGTCTTTCAATCTAACGAGGGAGGTTGTCTTTCGATCCAACGAGGGAAGTTGTCTTTCTATCCAATGAGGGAGGTTATCGAAAGTGCATGATGGTCTGCACATTGAGGGTACTGATCTGGATTGGCCAGCATCTGGAAGTAGGGGAACGATGGTGTACAACACACTCCTTCGATCTGGGAACACTGGATCTGCTCAGATGGGATCTACTGGTGTTGACCATGTGGTGTATGGTACGCACATTAGACCTGCAAGAATGGGATCTAGAATACAATTGTTAGAAAAAAAACAAAATACATGACTTGGGTGTCGATCCCAGGTCCTTCCCCTTAATTCGAACCCCCACCTAATTCGAACCCCTGAGTCCAAATCTGAAGCTATTTTATCCTGAAACACCATGAATCCTGAGATTTGAAAGAACAAATTTCAAATGCCCTAGCAATGGCATTTTTTGCTTTGGGCACTGAAACTCACATGAATTACGTTAAAACATTCATAAATAATGACAATAACATGAATATGCAATCGAAAGAGATTTAAATTAAAGGTTAAACGAGTTTGAGATCCAATTATTTTTACCAAACAGAAGGATCGAATGAGCTTGTTTTTGGGTGCCTTTGAATTGCTTAAGGCCTGAGAATCACTCCTGGGACCCTCAGGGGATGAATAGTGGACTTGGTTTAGATTGAGGAAGCTTACACTATGCTTTTTGAATTTGGCAACTTTGATGTTTTTTTTTAATGATTTTCTTGTGGCCCTTTGAGGTGGTTTTTTCCTTGTGTTTATAGGAAATGTCCCCCCTTTTTCTTGCACTTTGGCCTTGTATTTATAGGGTGTTGTGGTGAACAAAAATGACATGAATCAACCATTAACTATGGCTTTGCAAGCAGGAATCAAAAGATTTGGAAAGTTGGCATTTTGATAATTTTCTTGCCATTCTTGAATTTTGAGTAAACCTGGACAGGTTGTGGTTGGAGTTTTGCACGAATTTGGGCTTCGTCCCATTAGGTTTTCGTTTCAACTTTTCACATAATTCTTTTGAATTCTTCCAAGCTTTGCTCTTTTCGATGGCTCTGAGTCCCAATTCGAATTGTTCAAGGCCTCATCATATTGGCTCCTTCGATTGAGTCACCATCTGCATTGGTTGCATGATCTGGAAACATCAGTGTAATCGAATAGTTCTTTCTCCTTTCGTTCTCCTTCCACTCAATTCTACCAATCGAAGTATCAACTCTTCCTTTTGATTGGTCGAAGCTTCGTTCTGCTCACCTCCTTCGAACACAGTTTTGACTGTTGTGACTGTGTCGAAGCTTCGTTTTGTTCTTTCCTTCGAACACAATTATGAATGTGTCTCTGACTCCCATTTCAACCTTTGCTTTTGTCTACAAGAATATCTTTATTGCTCACTAGCTCATCTTTGATCGGTGAATACAACTTGTATGCACCAATCAAATTATAACCAATGAGCGCCAAAACTTCACTTCAATCATCCAACTTCTTCCTCGCTTGTTTAGGTACATGCATGTCCTTTGAACCATAAGATCAAAGCTTTTGAATTCAAGATCTTCCTCTTTTCGAATCGCGAATTTAATCAACATGACAGTCGGAGTGCCTTTTCTTGTGATGCTTCAAATGGTTATATTTCAATGGTTCAAAAACGAACCCTTCGAAGCTCCTTACTAGCTCTTCCAATCAAAGACTTCATAAAAGCCACCTCACGCTTTCTTTCGAACTATCCTTCCTTCAATCCTAGTGCTTCATTGGGCATCAAATTAGACTGCATACTATTATCAAAGCTGCTTTGACCCAAAATCTCTTAAGAATATTGTTGTACCCCAAAATTTGCCCTCCCATATTCTTCAAGGTTTATCAGGAATCATCATCCAAATGGTTCAAGATGTCTCAAGGGTTGCACAGTCCCAAACACCTCCTAAGCCAGCCAAAATTAGGGTTTGGTTTTTTCAGGGAATTTGAGGTTTTCAATGGTCCAATCAAGTCCCATAGGCCTATGTACATTGTCAAGCATCTACAAGCCAAGTTTCAAGGTTCACAATGCCAATTTGCACAGTCAAAAGCTCTATTTGATTCACAATCAACTGCAGGGGTAAAATGGTCATTTGGCAGTCAAAAGTCATAATTTTTGGTCAACATCTTATTTTGAGCCCACAATCATCATTTGATCAAGTCTTGATCATGATTCCACAAGCATGGCTCAAAAATCATCAAGATGCCAAAAGTTACTATTTTTGGATAGTTGAAAAGTCAACTGTACATTGACCAAAGCATAACTTTTTCATGGTTCATCAGAAAAATCTCATCCAATGCTCATTTTGAAGGGGATGACATTTCCTACAACTCATCTTCACATTCCAAGTCCAAGAAATGCTCTCATAAAAAGTTATCAATTTCTACATTATAGGTCAATTTCAAAAGTCAACAAAAATGCACTTTAAGTCAAAGACCATAACTTGAGATTGGTAAATCCAAATGACATGGGACCAAAGGCATTGGTTAGAGGACTTCAAGACCTTTCCAAAATGTCCAAGAACATGTTCATATGATCAAAATTGAGCAAGATATGCATTGGAGAAGTTGGGAAATTTTTGTGAATTTGCAAAAGTCAACTTTGCTCAAAACACATCATTTTTGCTAATGGGCCTCAAATTTCTTCTTGAAACATTGTCCAAGGCCTATGCACGACCCATCAAGCCTATTTGAGTTTACTTTCTTATTTTTATTAATTAATTGGATTTTTTATTAATATTAATTCATTTAATTGATTCAAAATATAGGAAATTCAAAGATATGGTTTTCAAATCTTTTTGTGAAGCAAACAAGCTCAAGACAAGCTGGAGATTTCGTGTGCCAATCAAATAGACAAGAATATCCAAAATTGGCAAGTTTTCTCAATCAAAAAGATGCAAAAAGATGTGATTGGAAATCAAATATACAAATCATAATTCCATGGATCTTTGACCAAGATTTTAACCTAAATCAGTTCTATTATATATACTGAAGCTAACCCTAATGCATTCACGTGAGAACTGCTACAGAAACACCATAGCAACATTGGAAAAAACCAAGAAAAAGTGAAAACTGTTTTTGGCCTTCCAGCACGATTCAAAGCTTTCTCTTGATTCTAATATATTGCAGGGATTCCCAGAAGCGTGTAGCAATCAAAAACAAGCCTTAAAGCTCAAGAAACACACAAGAACAGTCCCTCGATTTCTCACTTTTTTTCAGAATCGTAACTCTAAATTTATGCATCATTAACATGATTTTTTGGTTGTATTGTGTTGCTTGAATCTACAGGAAACTTTTGGCATAGGTTAATTGCATTAAAATGCACTGAAACAGAAATCACGATGAACGAAATCTAGGGTTTTCGAGTTCTGGATTTGGGGCTTTATAAACCAAGTAAAATTAAGCCTCATGATGCCCATGGTTGAATTCGTTGCATTCAGACGAATCTAAAACCACCCTCGCGAACAATTTATATTAACCATAGGCCTGTTCGCTATTTTTTGCATTTGCAGTTTGTGGGGGTTAAAAACCCCCGCTATCTAACATTGGTTTTACAGTTTCAGTGGGGAAGACGATGATGTGTTCATGCATCATTGGTGGATTCAAAGCTACGCGCGTTTTTTTATTGCTTCTAGCATGATTATTATTTTTCACATATTATGTTTGTTTCATATTATAATTACATAAGCAAGCAGATGGTGGAGTGGTTAGGCGCACTGGCTATTGATCACTGGGACCTGGGTTCGATTCCCAGGTCCACCCAAAACGCATTATGTTATTTTTCTTCACATATTTGCATGCAGCTTTCCAAGGGTGGTACACCATGTGCCTCCAGACATCCAGGCGCCATGTGTCCTTATGCGTCAATCCAAGGGCCAAAGATGAAGGACCACAATAATCCTCAGTCAACACAGGCATAACTGACTCTAGAAGTCAAACAAGGCTTGAGTGCTATTGGGCCAGAAATTCCAGGCCTCACCTCCTAATGGATCAACACACCCCCCTGAGTTCTTTTCTTTCTTTCTTTCTTTATATTTTCCCTTTTTTATTATTCTTTATTCTAATTAATAACTATTATTATTATTATTTAATTACCTCACAAATTATATTTTCACAATAAAATCCAGAAAATAAAAATGCAAATATTTTTATTATTTATTATTTTCACCTTTAATTATTATTTTTGTAAATAAAATGTAAATTAATTAATCTAGCCTTTTAAAATTAGGTCAACTTTAATTTTTTCTCAATAACTTAAAATAAATTAGAATTAAGTCTTGACAACTTTTAATTTCTTTTTATTTTCATTAAGACATAAAAAACCACAAAAATACTTTTTCTTGTAAATAATTAATTAATTAGTCATTAGGTTTAATATTTAATTTAATTGCAAAAAAGGACAAATTCAATTCTTTTCTCAAAAAGGGTCAAAACCCTAAGGACGTCCCGATTCAATTCTTTCGCGCGCATATTTTTAATTTATTATTTATTTGATCACATTTATGTATATGTTTCCGAGGATGTAATAGTTAATTAGGACTTTTATCGCTTTATTTATTTTCTCGCAATTTATTTTTCCAAAGGGTTTGTTTTTGGCGATGTATATACCCGCGCCTTGTAATAGCGTAGATTTAACTTTCCACACTTTATTTCCCGCAAATTATTAAACTGTTAATTATGCATGCAAGACTTGGATGAAAATTAAAAACAACTCGTAGATCACCAGGATACATGTACAAGATAATTTAACCTGAACCTAACACACATGCACATGCCACTCCTAGGGTACGCCTCACTTGGTTGCCTCGAAGTGGTCGTCAAGTATAGGGTGTTTTAGAGGTCGCCCTCCTGTCTAAAGATCCAGTTGCCTCGAAACGGTTGCCTCGAATAAAAAGGATCTAGGACATTAGGGTTACCGCTAAGGCGTCCTACTATTGCTTTGGGGACCACACATGTCCCTATAATCGAGTTGACCCGAATAACTCCAACAACGGTGCTACCTACTTCTCAATAGTGGGATAGTACTGTCTAAAGGACTCTTACACAACTTAATTCCTTAGAGTAGGTAGATTTCTCCTGGGTACTTGCTCTTTCAAAAACAAAACACTTTTCGCACTTACACTTTCAAAAAGTTTTTGAACAAATACTTCATACACTCTTGAGGACTGATACAAGAGTTACCTAGAAGTTTTTTCAAACTAAACTTTTTCAAAACCCACATACACTTGACAAGCAAACAATTTTTGAAAACATAGTGAGCAAGTACCTAAGAGCCCGTGGATAACCACAGATAGAAAGGGTGCTAACACCTTCCCTTTCTATAAATCTACCTCCCGAACTGAGAAGCATCTCGAAAAGGAATTTTGCTGTGCTTTTGTCCTTTCCTTGTTGGAGTACATAAAAGACGGTGGCGACTCTTGCTTACCGCGACATTTCGCGAACCAGCATTCCAAAACAGTCAGTTCTATTTCCACCGATCACAGAACTGGCGACTCTGCCGGGGATACTTTATAAGTGAGGTGTACCCTAGGATTAGACCACTCTTATGTTTTCAATTGTATGCCTTGATTGCTTTTATATTTGTTGGCTTGCATCGGAGTTTCATAGATCCTAACCCGGATCTGGGGAATACCCTTTAGGTAGCATAAGCTGTGAGGGACCTGTCCGGCGTAGACTGACATAGGTGAAGCAGTGGCTACGTTGGTGTGACACCTTGGTCTGTACTGATATCCCTTGTGTTGCAACGAGGAGAATATGGGTCTTCTGAGGAGTCATTAAGCACCAACCGACTTTAGAACCCTAAATTGACCTAACTTGGCCCTAGAACAGTAGCAGTATGCTACACTCATTGAGGCTAAACTCTCGCGATGGTTCTGGCCGCAAGAAAAGATTGCGACGCTGGAGTTAAAACCGATTGAGGGTAGTCAGTGATATTGAGATCCTCTAGAACCCGGTTACTATTTTCTAGGACAAGTCTTAACCAACGAAACTGAAAGAGGGCATTACCTAAACTTCATGCTGGCCTAAACTCTAAGGGCTGTCTTGTGTGACTTGTGTGCCTTACCATGTTGGCCTTTGTGAATACTTGTGGCGTGCTTTATCATAACATCATACCATCATAACATTGCATGCATCCTGCATAAGGACTGACCCATTTCAAAGACAAGAGGGTTTCATCTTTGCTCTGTTTTGTAGGACATTATGATGCCTATGCGAAGGAATACTATCCGGCTCAACTTTGTTCACCCACCTGATTTGCTTAAATAATTGGTAGACAGAATTCCAAATACTACTTCCTTCATCCAGAGGCATGGTTCTCTTCTCGGTTTAGTCACTTCAAAGTGGGACCAACAGCTGATGAGTGTCCTGACCCAGTTTTATGATCCACTATATCATTGCTTCACCTTTCAAGACTTCCAGCTGGTCCCTACCCTAGAAGAATTCTTTGATTTTCTTGGTATCCCTATCTTGGATCAGACTCCATTCACTGGTTGGGAAAAGACTCTTAGACTTGAGGAAATTGCTGCAGCCCTTCCTTTGACCACCAAAGAGGTAATGGATAACTGGGTGACTAGAAGCAGAGTTAAGGGATTTTTGGCTAAGTTTTTTATTGGTAAAGCTAACAGTTTCTGGAACGACTTAGACATTAGGGCGTACAAAGATATGCTGGCTCTTCTAATCTATGGTCTAGTATTGTTTCCAAATCTTGATAACTTTGTCAATGTCAATGCCATAAGGATCTTCATGTCTCGGAATCCTGTACCCACTCTCTTGGGTGATATCCTACAACAACTTTATGCTCGTACTGCCCGAAGACGGGGAACTCCGTGGTGTTGTGCTCCTTTGTTAGTGAGGTGGTTTATTTCGCACCTCCCTAAGTTCGTGCTGAAGAACAAAGAAGGAAGGGGATGGGCTCATAGGTTAATGTCTCTCACTGATAATGACATCATTTGGACTCTCAGAGGTTTGGATGAGGTAGCTGTTATTGATCGTTGCAGAGAGTATCCTAATGTTCCATTGATCGGCACCCAGGGAGGAATCTCTTATAATCCATGTTTAGCTCTCCGTCAGTTTGGAAGAGCCAGAAGAGCAGGACCCTATGAGATGTTGGTACCTCACATCAGTTTTGAGTTTCAGGTAGACAGTGACGAGCTGCGTCGTAGATTCATCTGGGCTTGGGATAGAATTCACAAAGCTGACCCACATGAGTTGGGATCGAAGACTTCTCTGCCTATGGAATCCTACTACAGATGGGTCCGCATCCGTGCTCAGAAGTTAGGTATGCCATATGAAGCTGTCAGGCCTATTATTCTTGAATTTCCTGATAGAGAAGGGGTTCCTCCAACTGTACTCCCTCCTCAGATACCCACTGATGTTGATACACTAAAGAGGTCTTGGGCGCAACTACAGGAAGAATGGGATTCTTATCGGGAAAGGTTCAATGAACAAGAACAGAAAATCCAGAAGCTGACCAAGCAGTTGGAGAACGAGCGGATCCTGAATGACTATATCCATACTGAGAAGAGGAGGCCATGGGAGCACTGATGGGCTTTGGATGTTTCTTTTACAGCTTTCATTTCCTTTTCAGTATTTTCATTTATGTAACGCCTAAGGGCAATTTCTTGAACAATTTAAAGTTGAATCTAATAAATGTGTTTCCTTTTTGTCTACAAAGTTGAATCCCGATTGTCTTTGAAAACATAAATCATACGCATTCCATGCTATTGTACCCCAAAATTTTCCCTCCCATTTCATCAATATTTTCTCACCACAAGACCCTTGGAGCTCAAGATCAAGTTAGGGTTTGCTCTGCTCAAGACTCCTCCTTGCACTGTTGACCCAAATTAGGGTTTGAGTTTGCACAAAGATGTTTTGACATAAAATGCCCAAAATGACTTTCATGCTTCATGTTGGACTCACAAGTTTATCCATACCAAGTTTCAAGCCTTGATTCTAATCTTTGCCCAGTCAATTGGACAGTTGACCTAGAAATCAGTTGTATTGGGGAAAAAGTCAATTGTGGTCAATTGACAGTCAAACCTCATGATTTTTGACCCACATCAACATCATGAACTCATATGGATCATTTGATCAAGTTTGGATCACAATTCCACAAGAAATTTGATCAGATCACCAAAAGGGCAAAATGGTCATTTTTAGGGTTTTGACTGCACAAAGGCAATTTTTGACTGTTTGACCTAACCAATGGAAAACCAAGCTCACATATGGACTCAAGGACTCAATGACATGGTCTTGACACATTCAACAAGTTCAAAACATCCCAAATGCACAAGATTGACAGATGAATTTTCCAGTCAACTGATCAAAATTTGACTGTATACTGAAAAGTCAAACTTTGACTTTTTGGTCAAAATCAAGTGCCAAGATCCATTTTTAATCAAGACATGTCAAATTATGAAACTTGTTCATCAAGAAACCAAAAATTGCAAATTAGGGTTTAGAATGAGAAAATTTCATAACTTAGAATTTTTTTTAAGTTATGAAACTTCCTTATTTTTTCCTAACTTTGTCCCATTTTTTCATCAAGATACATTTGGATTCAAACAAAACTCAAAACATGAAAGTTATAGTCCATTGCAAAATCTACAACTTTGATTCACAAAGTTTCCTCAAAAGAAGCTTGTAGCTCAAGTTATGATTTTTGGAATAGGGGTGCAAAACATTCTTAAACTAGAATTTTTTTGACCTATTTTAGGCAGGATTTTTGCCTAACTTCATGGCCACTTTTCACATGCTTCCACTTGGAATTTCAACTTGCATTACAAATATGTATTGTAGTACACATTCCAAGCTTTCCAAATTGTCAAAGAACTTCTCAAACACCCTTGTGGTTAGGGAGAATCGAATTTGGGAAGTTGGGCAAAAGTCACTTTGTTCATGAGCCAATTTCATGTTCATACACTATGCATTTTCAAACTCAGCTTGCACAAGCTAGATTACAGGCCTCTAATCCTTCTTACACTCAATAATTAAATGCATATCCTTTGTGTTAGAGTGTTATTTTGTGCATTTGGACAACACACACAAAATCAATCCATATATGGAAAAAGCAAGTTTGCCATTTTGAAAAAGCATGGCTTTATGTCAAAAAGCAAATCAAATAGGTACAAGCCAGATCTTTTAGGCACAAGTTTATGGACTAATCCCACTGATCAAAGAGAGAAAATGCAGCATGCTTGAGGGACCTGCCTTGGCCTATAACCCAACTTGACAAACTTTGCTTATCTAAGAAGAAACTTTGCAAAACTAAACACAACTCACATTCCTGCAAGCAAGAGCTGAAGCAAACATTGTAAACACTTTTCACTTGATCCAACTGACCTGAAACACGAGCCTACCATATTCCAAACCTCATCATTCATCAAAACACCATTTTGCTGCACAAAACAGGACATCCCTGCAGATTGAGTTGCACAACTCAGTTTGCTCGTGCGTTTTGGCCAAAGCTGGTTCATACACACTCCATAACATCCATACAAGCTATCCCAAGCCCTAGCTACAGACTGTAACACCTCTAACCAAGTTCACCATTTTCATTTTTTCAGTTGTGCAGGTTAAGTTACATAGCTCGTTTCAGTTAATTTCAAAGCAAGCTAGAGGTTGGAGAAGCATCACTGAACTTCAAGCAAGCTGTACAAGTCCTCACACTGCACTGAAAGTGCCTCCATTGTTGTACACGATTCAAGCTGAACAGGTAAAAGTTTGAACTTCTATCTCTCTATCCAAGCATATTTAGGCTTAGGTTTGTGAAGAAGTTATGTCCTACTCATGGCCCTAAAGCTACCCATATCATTACTTTTCATTTATGTTGTGTGTACTGAGAGAATTTGGAACCTGAACATTAGAAAAAACTTAGGTCAGGAATTAGGGATGAAGAAATTCTCCTTCGTTTCTTAGAGTTAAGTCAAGTTTTTTATATGTCTGGATTCGTCTCTTGATGCTCTACATTTTTGGTGTTATGAGTTTTGCTTGAAAGTCCAGGAATCAGGAGTTAGGAAACGCGCATTGTTGTTTGTTCAAACAAGTCTGGAGGTTGAAGATGACTGGCTTGGGCTGGGCCAGCGTCAGTCCTACTTTTTGCACCCTTTTTTTCAATTTGCACCCCCCTGGCCCATTATGTGATATATTTGTTATTTTTGATTTTTTCTTTTTAATTCTGATTTTATATTTTTATTCAAACATGAAAAAACACTAAAAATATTTTCCCCACATTTTTTGCATTTTATTTGGTATTTATTTGTTTCATTTAGTTCCACATATAAATAAACATAATGCCTTTTATTTAAAATACTAAAAATAATACAAATACATTTTATTTTCTGATTTTGTTTTGTTTTATCTTTTGAATACATTTTTCTAAAAAATATACTTTTTTTTGTAAATAATAAATATTTTTATTTTTTTTTATATATTTAATATATTTAATACATAATATAAATATTTATGTATTTAGAATATTTAGGATAAAAAATACAAGAATAATACATTTTTATTTTTATTAATATTTGACCTCAAAAATTACTTTTTTACAATATACTTCTCTTTTATTTATTTTTGTATATAATTAATAAATATTGTATATAATATAATTGATAAATATTATTATTTAGAAAATTAGGGTTTTGCCCTAAAAACACAAAATATCCAAAAATTGATTCTTTTATTTTTTGTTTATATTTCACATAAAAAAAATACTTTCCCATACATATAAAAACCATTTTTGTGCATAAATACATTTTTGCATATTTATTTACTTAATTATTGTACAACTAATCTTTGTATATTCAATTTGGATGTAATAGCTTAGGTTTTAATTTCTTGCTAAATATCCCCATTTGAACATTTGTACCCCCATCCCATAATTGTGTTGTAATAATTTATGATTTTATTTTTCGCATTTAAAAGCTTTCTAAATATGCTATGATAGACTTAGGATTTGTATGCAAATCAAAAAAATGACAAATAGCTTGACCTAACAAAAGACAAAAAAAGCATGAAAATGGACAACACCAATCACACTTGCACCCCCTAGGGTTACTCCACTTGTTGCCTTCAATAATGGGCCATGTTGCATGTTGAGTTGCTTTGGAAAAACAAAACAAATCAAATGATCATAGTCCCTCGATGACGCTTTCGAAAGTTGCCTAAAAATGATCAAGTCCCTTAAAGGAAAAATTGCCAAAGACCATTGGCACCATTGCAATCATGGTCTAAACGATGACCCGCGCCCGTCCCGTTAACATCCTAACACAAGATTGTCCATCAAATACAATGGTGGAACAAAATTGTTAAAAGGGTTAAAACATAGGAAAGATCTTTGAGAAATTTAGGGTAGATAGCTCTTGGTTACTTGACCAAATCTTACAAAGCAATCCTTGCCATTTTTCAAAACACACATCACAACACACTTTCAAAACAACTTTCAAAAACATTGAAAACTTTTCAAAAGATAAGTACACCTTTGTATACATTCAAACATGGATCATTACAAAGGTTGCCACAACAAATGGCCTCTTTTCAAAAACATTTTCAAACCCACACACAAAGCACCATTTCAAACAATTGAAAACACAAGACAAGTGATCTAAGCAAGTAACTAAGAGCCCATGGATAACCATGGATAGAAAGGGTGATAATACCTTCCCTTTCTATAATCTACTCCCCGAACCCAAGAAAACATCTCAAAGGTTTTTGCTGTGCTTTTTAACCTTTCCTTAGGATAAAATAAAAAGTCAGTGGCGACTCTTGCTCAACCGAAACATTTGCGAAAACAAACGCAAAACCTCAAGTCAGTTCTCCCACCGTATCACAGAACTGGAGACTCTGCTGGGGAGAATTTTAAAAGTGGAGTAACCTTAGGGCTTAGATCACCCTCTTGCATGACTAATTGTTTGCTTTGATTGCTTTATATCTTGGCTCTCTTGTTTGGGTTTGAAATCCTACACCCGGATTTGGGGAAACATTCATAGATAGCAATACGTTATGGAAACTGTGTGAGGCATACCAACACGGTTGAAGCAATAGCTATATTAGTGCGACATATTTGTGAGTACCGGTAACCCTTGAGTTCAATCAAGGAGAGTACGGGGCCGCTGAGTGATGTCACTAAGCACTAATGACCTAGAACCTTACTTGACCATCTTGGCCTTTTATTAGGGGTAGTGAGATTACCGGCTTTGGTGCAGTCCGAAGTTGGTAGATACTCGATACTACACTCATTGAGGGTTGTTTTCTTGGAATATTTTGGTCCCTAGTTAAGTGGCTAAACCAAAACAATGAACATGGAAAACAATCCAGTGATATTGAGCTCCTTAGAACCCGGTTACTATTTATAGGACACGTTTTTAAGCCAACTTCACTCAAGAGGGTACTTACCTATGAAACCTCATGCAAGCCTGAAACTAGGGTTTTGTGTGAATTGTTTGTACATATGTTTGTGCATGCATCATAAACATCATAAAGCATCATATGCATCCACTAACCATTTCAAGGGTTTGGATCTTCATCTTTGTTCTTGTTTTGCAGGTCATGGAAATTCTTCGCAGGAAAACTATCCAAGTCAACCTTGTGAGAATCCCTCCTCAACTCAAGGAGCTCACATCCAGAATTCCCGAAAGCTCTCCCTTCAGTGAAAGACATGGTAGACTGCTCAGCCTAGTCAACACTAGCATTGAAGAGGACATGGTAAAGGTGTTGTTCCAGTTCTTTGACCCCCTTCACCACTGTTTCACTTTCCCCGACTATCAATTGGTGCCCACTTTGGAGGAATTTTCTCAACTCTTGAGAATTCCTATTCTTAATTAACTACCCTACAACGGTACGGAGAAAGAACCAAAGCCTGAAGATGTTGCTCAAGCACTACACTTGCAACCATCTGACATCAAGGGGCATTGGGAAACTAGAAGCGGTGTCAAAGGCTTCTTGGCAAAATTCTTATTTGAGAAGGCACAAGAGTGTTGGAATTCATTGGATCTACAAGCCTTTGAAGAAATTGTGGCACTCCTCATTTATGGGTTGGTCCTGTTCCCAAATCCTGACCAGCTTATAGATGTCAACGCCGTCAAGATTTTCCTATCCAGAAATCCAATACCAACATTGCTTGGGGACATTCTTCACTCATTTTACACACGAACAATGAGAAAGAGGGGTGTTCTCATGTGCTGTACTCCTCTCCTTGCAAGGTGGTTTATTTCGCACCTTTCACAATCTGTCTTGAAGAATGACCAAGGCTTAAGGTGGTCACAACGGTTGATGACCCTCACTCACTCTGATGTACATTGGTGTTCTCGGTCTAGAGAAAATGTCATCATCATCGATCATTGTGGAGAGTTCCCTAATGTTCCATTGCTTGGCATTAGAGGAGGCATTACCTACAACCCTTGCCTAGCTTTGAGACAGTTTGGATATGCACGGAGGGATGGCCCTCACGACATGTTGATTCCTGACCTAGTTTTTGACTTCGACAATGATGCACAAGGACTTCGCCAAAGATTCATCCGAGCTTGGAGGATGCCTAACAAGGTAGACAGCAAGACACTGGGGCATAGAACTCCATCCCTCTTGAGCCTTATCTCAAGTGGGTACGAACCCGAGCCCAGAGTCTAATGATGCCTTACCCTCATGTTCTCCCTGTGATTAAAGAGCCCGTTAAGGAAGGAGAGGTTCCCTACACCATCCTGTATCCTGACATGCCAACATCGTGGGAGGACATGCAGAAGAGTTGGATCCAACTCAAGGAGGAACAAAATACTTTTGAAGCCAACTTCTACGCCAGTGAGAAGAAGGTTTTGGAGCTTACCCGCCGAATCCACGAGGAAGAGACCCTCAACACCTACATCGCACCAAAGAGAATGCGCAACGTCTTTTTACCTTGAGAAGTTTTTTGTAATATTTGGCCCATGGGGCATTTATGTACTGACAAAATTTCTTCTTATTAATATGACGTGTGTTCTTTTTGTTTGCAACAATTTTGAATTTTCTAAATCCTTGAATGCATTGCATAAGTAAGCATATCATTCATCATATGCATAACAGGTACCCTTCTTCTACAGGTTGCTTAATCTTCTTCGCTGTTTATTTCAGCACTCAATCATCATGTCTTCCGAGCCTACTACCGAACAAGCTATCAAGGCCCTCTAGGCCCAGAACGCCCAGTTTCAGGAGCTGGTCATGAGCTTAGCCCAGGGTCAATAGGAGTTGAAGACTCTGCTCTTGAAGAAGAAGAAGAAGAAGAAGAGGACTGCGTTGTTTAACACTGGACGGAGGTTTGGGAATACACTACAGAATGAGGATGATCAGGCTACTTCCTCTGCAGAGAAAGACAGTCCCCAAGGGGGAAAGGCTCCTAGTCCTGTGGTCTCCGACAACGAGACAGATTACAATGATGAACAGTACCCTCCTACTGAAGACAGGTACAAGCAACTAGAGGATCGTTTAAGTGCCATAGAGATTCAACATGTGCCGGGGCTGGATTTTGGAGATCTAGGTTTATCTTCTGGGGTGGTGATCCCACACAAGTTCAAGGAACCTGCCTTTGCGAAGTACGACGGGGCTTCCTGCCCTAAGCTGTATCTCAGATCATATGTAAGGAAGATCCAACCTTACACTGCAGACAAGAACCTATGGATCCATTTCTTTCAGGATAGCCTTTCAGGGGATCAACTCGAATGGTTCTATCAGCTGGATGGAGCCAGTATTCGAAACTGGGAGGACTTGGCTACCGCATTTTATAAATAGTATCAGTACAATTCCGACCTCGCTCCCACGCGTACCCAACTCCAGGGTATGTCACTGGGGACGGGCGAAGGATTCAAGGAGTATGTGCAAAAGTGGAGAGACCTGGCTGGCAGGGTGCAACCACCGCTGACTGACCGTGAGCTTGTGGACATGTTCTTAGGGACCCTGTCTGGTCCGTTCTTCAACCACCTGATTGGTAATTCTTCTGCTGGGTTTACAGATCTGATCTTAACCGGTGAGAGGATAGAAGCTGGTATCAAGTCGGGGAAGATACATAAAGGTGCCTCCTCAAGTACTGAAAAGAAGCCCTTCAAGAAGGAAGCCAATGCTGTTTATGGTCCCAGAAGACAAATTAAACCAGAACGCCGCCAAGCTGTCAACGTGTTGGTAATTTCAAAGCCTGTTGCTGCTCCACAGCAGTATAACCAACCAAGGGGTGAGAGACCCAAAAGGCAGTACACTCGACTCAGCATGACCCTGTGATCAGTGGAAATAGAACTGACTGTTTTTAGCTGGTTTCGCGAAATGTCGCGGTAAGCAAGAGTCGCCACCGTCTTTTATGTTCTCCAACATGGAAAGGACAAAAGCACAACAAAATTCCTTCTTTGAGAATGTTTCTCGGTTCGGGAGGTAGATTTATAGAAAGGGAAGGTGTTAGCACCCTTTCTATCCGTGGTTATCCACGGGCTCTTAGGTACTTGCTCTTATGTTTTCAAAATTTGTTTGCTTTTCAAGTGTGTGTGGGTTTTGAAAAAGTTTCGTTTGAAAATTTTCTAAGTAACTCTTGTATCAGTCCTCAAGAGTGTATGAAGTGTTTTGCTTGAAAACTTTTTGAAAGTGTAAGGTGTGAAAAGTTGTTTTGTTTGTTTTGAGAAAGAGCAAGTACTTAAGAGAAATCTACCTACTCTAAGGAATTAGGCTGTGTAAGAGTCCTTTAGGTAGTACTATCCCACCATTGAGAGGTAGGTAGCACCATCGTTGGAGTTGTTCGGGTCAATTCGATTATCGGGACATGTGTGGTCACCAAAGCAATGGTAGGACACCTTAGAAGTAACCCTAATGTCCTAGATCCTTTTTATCCGAGGCAACCGTTTCGAGGCAACTGGATCTTTAGACAAAGGGCGACCTCTAAGACACCCTATACTTGATGACCACGTTCGAGGCAACCAGTGAGGCGTACCCTAGGAGTGGCATGTGCTTTGTGTGTTATTTTTCAGTTAGTTGTCTTTGTACATGTTATTTGTGATCTACAGATTAATTTTATTTACATACATTCTTGCAGGCATTTTTTTAACAGTTAGGAGTGCGGAAAGTAAATTGCGGAAAGATAAATCTAACTATTACAAGGCGCGGGTCTATACATCGCCAAAAACAATAACCTGTTTTGAAAAGTAAATGCAGAAAATTAAAGAAAGCAATAAAATCCTAATTGATATTACATCCTCTGTACAGATACATAAACATAGTCAAAATAAATAAATACGCGCGAATAGAAATTTAATCGGGAACGTCCTAAGGGTTTTGACCCTTTTTTAAGAAAGAATTGAATTTTTGTCTTTTTTTGCAATTAATGAAATTAAAACTAATAACTAATTAATTAATTAATTAATTAAAAGAAAAAATGTTTTTTTGTGTTTTTTTATGTTTTTAATGAAATAAAAACTAATAACTAACTAGTTAATTAATTAAGAAAATGATATTTTTGTGTTTTTTATGTTTTTAATAAAATAAAAAAAAAAGAAATTAAAAGTTGAAAGTTCTAATTCTAAATTAATTTTACTTATTAAAAAATATTGAAATTGTTCTAATTACACAACTAATTAATTAATATTAAAATTTATTTACAAAATAAGTTAATAAATAATAAAATGTTTTTTTTTTTGGTTTTATTGAATTTTATGGGAAAAAATTAGTTTGTTAGGTTAATTAACAATAATGATAATAATTAAAAAAAAAGGAAAATAAAAAGAAAAGGAAAATAGAAAAAAAAAAAAGAAATAGAAACCAATGGGGGTGTTGATGGCCCAATGGAGGTGTGAAGCCTGGAAATTGCTGGCCCATTAACCAGCCTTATTGACTTTTGGAGATTTCCTGGAGCACGTTGACTGGAGAATATAGTGTTCATCACTTTTTGGCCCTCGGATTGATGATCATGGCCACTTGGCATGTGGAACGCTGAAGGTTCATGGTGAAACGCACTGGGCATCCTGCACACAAACACATAAGAAAAAATGATATGGAATTTTGGGGGACCTGGGAAGAACTTACAGCGCGGTATGATGGATCTTAGGACGTGGCAAGGGTTGCTTTAGCTTTAGGGGATGGCAAAGAAGAGAGTCACGTTCTCCTTTTGGCCTGAAAATGCTTGCAATACTCCTTTTGATCTCACACTTTTTTTGACACTTTTTGGATTTTGCTCTGGCCGTTTGTGTAATGTTCAGGTTGTGAATGAGGCTTGCAAGGCTTGCATATGTAGTAATGAGTGAGAATAAGTCACATTTAGGAGCCTTTAACCATTGCAATTAAGCTTTGGATTTTGTCTTAACCACCATTAAAGGCCTTTCAAAGCTTGTTCAAAATTTGAATTTTCATGCCTAAATGAGCTTAGCACGAAATTGGTAGGTTGCAAATGCTTCATGAAGGCTATTCAAACCATAAGATACCATTTAATTAATTTTTTTAGATTTACTTGAATTATTATGGATTAAAATGAATTAAATCCATAAAAATTAAATAAAAATAGAAAAATAATTATTTGGTCTTGAAATTGATCATGGGACACGTGGGTGGCATGACAAGGGTGAATCAAGTGGAAAAAAGTGGGCCCTTTTGTCAAAAATTGAAGTTTCAAGGATAGTTGACTTTTGCCATTTCACAAAATTTTCCCAACTTCTCCAATGCATATCTTGCTCAATTTTGATCATATGAACATGTTCTTGGACATTTTGGAAAGGTCTTGAAGTCCTCTAACCAATGCCTTTGGTACCATGTCATTTTGAGTTGCCAATATCAAGTTATGGCCTTTGACTTAAAGTGCCTTTTTGTTGACTTTTGAAAATGACCTATAATGTTGAAATTGATAACTTTTTGTGAGAGCATTTCTTGGACTTGGAATGTGAAGATGAGTTGTATGAAATGTCATCCCCTTCAAAATGAGCATTGGATGGGATTTTTCTGATGAACCATGAAAAAGTTATGCCTTGGTCAAGTTACAGTTGACTTTTTTCAGTTGTCCAAAAATGGAAACTTTTGCATCTTGATGATTTTTGAGCCATTCTTGTGGAATCATGATCAAGATTTGATCCAATGATGATTGTGGCTTCAAAATAAGATGTTGACCAAAAATTTTGACTTTTGACTACCAAATGACCATTTTACCCCTACATTTGATTGTGAAGCAATTAGGGTTTTTGACTGTGCAACTTAACCTTGTGAGCCTTGAAACTTGGCATGTAGATGCTTGACAATGTGTATAGGCATATGTGACTTAATTGAGCCCTTGAAAGCCTCAATTTCCTTGCAAGAACCAAAACCCTAATTTGACTGGCTTAAGAGGGTGTTTGAACTGTGCAACCCTTGAGTACACTTGAGCAAATTGAGATGATGCTTGTTAAAACTTTGAAGAATATGGGAGGGAAAATTTTGGGATACAACAGTTGCCCCTGTTCAATCTTATTAGACCTGAGGATGTAGATTGGCTTGCGTGCCTTTCGTGATCCGAAGGTGGAAGATGATTGAACACTAGAGTGCCCAGAAATTTGCACTCGCATAGTAGAGTATCAGCAATGTGTTGTCGGGAATGGGCTTACAGATGCCATTTGGAAAGATGGCGGATAGCAGGATGGGCTTATAGATGCCATCTGGAGATGTGACAGAACCTTGTCGAGAATGGGCTTATAGATGCCATTTGGAAAGATGGTATGGGAGGATGGGCTTATAGATGCCATTTAGAGATGTGACAGAACCTTGTCGGGAATGGGCTTTATAGATGCCATTTGGAGACTGTTGGTAGGTGGATGGGCTTATAGATGCCATCTGGAGGTTGTCTGTTGAATTGTAATTTTTGTAAGTTGAAAGAGGGAACCTGTGTAGGGTTGCCTGATGATGAGCTAGTGTAAAGCTGCATCTTGGAAAGAAGGACACCTGTGTAGGGTTGACTGATGAGCTTGTGTAAAACTGCATCTTTGGAGGAAGGAAACCTGTATAGGGTTTATTGATAATGAGTCCGTATAAGACTGCCTCTGAAATGGAGAAGGAACATGTGTAGGGTTATTTTGATGACGAGTCCGTGTAAAACCGCATCTAGAGCCGAGAAGGAAACCTGTGTAGGGTTTACTGATGACGAGTCCGTGTAAAACTACGTCTGGAGTTTGAGAAGGGAACCTGTGTGGGGTTACTTTGATGATGAGCCTGTGTAAAACTGCATCCTGGAAGAAGTAAAACCTGGGTAGGGTTTCTGATGACGAGTTTGTGTAAAACTGCATCTTTGGGAAGAGAGAACCTGTGTAGGGTTTCTTTGACGACGAGCCCGTGTAAAACGACGTCTGGAGAGAGAGAACCTGTATAGGGTTTCTTCGGGATAAGTTCGTGTAAAACTTCTGGAGGAACCGGGGTAAGGTTACTTTGGGATAAATCCGTGTAAGACTTTGGGAGGAACCAGCGTAGGGTTACCTTGAGATAAGTCCGTGTAAGACTTCTGGAGGAACCGGGGTAAGGTTACTGCAGGGTAAGTTCGTGTAAAACTTCTTGATGAACCGGGGTAAGGTCATCTTGAGATAAGTCTGTGTAAGACTTCTGGAGGAACCGGGGTAAGGCTACTGCAGGGTAAGTTCGTGTAAAACTTCTTGATGAACCGGGGTAAGGTCATCTTGAGATAAGTCCATGTAAGACTTCTGGAGGAACCGGGGTAAGGTTACTTTGAGATAAGTCAGTGTAAGACTTTTTCTGAAAGAAAAGGAACCGGTGTAGGGTTACTTTGATGATAAGTCCGTGTAAGACTTCTTCTGAAAGAAAAGGAACCGGTGTAGGGTTACTTTGATGATAAGTCTGTGTAAGACTTCTTCTGGAAGAAAAGGAACCGGTGTAGGGTTACTTTGATGATAAGTCCGTGTAAGACTTCTTCTGAAAGAAAAGGAATCGGTGTAGGGTTACTTTGATGATAATTTCGTGTAAGACTTCTTCTGGAAGAAAAGGAACCGGTGTAGGGTTACTTTGATGATAAGTCCGTGTAAGACTTCTTCTGAAAGAAAAGGAACTGGTGTAGGGTTACTTTGTGATGGGTCCGTGTAAGACTTCGTCTGAAAATTGAGAAGGAATCGGTGTGGAGTTTCCTGATGATGAGTTCGTGTAAAACTACATCTGAAGTTGAGAAGGAACTAGTGTGGGGTTGCTTCATGATGATCAAGTGGATGATTGTCCTGTCTGGTTTCAGATATTAACCCACGATCAGTCGTCCACAGAATTTTCCTGGCTTGTTACCAATGTTGATCTGGAACTGTAGAGGTAGATGGTAATCATCTTTTGATTGACCTTTTCCTGAAAAGGCAAAACGTTAGCTGTATGCAGCGTCATGATGCATGAACTGCATGATATTAAGATGTTCTCAAGAATAAATGAGATTTGTGTGTTATGATGCGTATATGCATGCGTCATGGTGTATGATAATGTGATGAATGTCTATGAATGTATCTTCGTCTAGGAAAATAAATCCTTGACGAACGCCGGGAAGTTGAATCCTGGGCTGAGGTTGAAGAGTAGAGTTCTTCATTTCCGCTGGGGATGATGGTTGCAAGAATAAACCGGTAGGAGAGGATGACTCCGTTGGGGAATAAACTTGATGAAGATATTACTCTGCGGGGAATTACTCTGTGGGAAGAGATACTTCACTGAGGTTTTGATGATAACTCCGCTGGGGATTCCCGTTGATAAATTTTGTTGGGGAATTTGATGAATTCCGCTGGGGATAGGAAGAACTTCGCCGAGGTCGATCTTTCCGTGGTAATTAGCTGAGGATAACCCAGTTAGACCCTGGTGGGGAATAACCTTTGAATAGAGCCGGGGAGATGCGTTCATACTCTGCAGGGGATAAGCTTCCAGAATCTACTGGGGAGATTGATTCAACTCTCCTGGGGAAACTTTTGAGACTGTACTGGGGAAGTGGCTCCACTGGGGTGTCTGTATTCCGCCGAGGAACAATCTTATATTAAGACTGTCGGGGATGCTTGCTTAGGAACATCTGTATACTCCAATGGGGAATATTGAGATTTTCTGGGGGTACCCAACTTCCTTAGGGCTGACAGTAGCCTAACTCTGCTTGGGGAGAGCGTTGCTGACCTGCTAGGGATACTGTGCCTCTTCGGGGTTGATGAGAGACCAACTCTGCTTGGGGAGAGCATTGCTGAAACCTGTTTTACTCCCGGGGAGTGGAGGCCTCTTGGTTATGTTCTTCAGCCAAACCTACCTTGGTACCTTGGTTGACAAAGCAACTAGATCGCTTGGACAACTCATTATTGCCCCTGTTTCTGACGTGAGAGAAGAAGATACCTTGTGAGGTGTTAGACAACTGCCGATTCGACAAATCTTCTTCTGGTAGGCAAGTGACGAGATGACGGGACATAGTCGTACGCTTTTGATCCCTAACTTTTGCCTGGACCGCTCTTTCGGGTTTTCAGTCCATCGGGATACCCTTTTTTGCCCAAGCCGCCTTTTCAGGTTTTCGACTTACCGGGTGTACAGATTTTTTCATTTCATCCCTTGTTTTTGCCCGAACCCTTTTGGTTCGCCGGGAAGCCCTTATTTTTGCCTAGGTGTGTCAACCTAGCGGGTCTTTGATTATGCGCAGTATTTTTTCGACTATGTCCACGCTCTTAGGATACAGGAAGTTGTCACTATCAGTAGTGCAGTGTTACCATACCACCAGAAGATCTTCGTTTGATCGTCCAATGCCCCAAGTGATCCAGATGGAGATTTGCCCCAAGCTGGTTGGCCTTTTGAGAGATTCTCTGAATCTTGACCTAACTGCCCCAGATGTTGGACAATGATCATGCCATGCCCCTTGATTGGAGGTGTTTTTGTTCATTAGACATTCGTCGTGCGAAATACTATGTTGTTCAAACAAATAGTCATATGCAAACAATGTTATATTAAAAATGCAAAGCTTATGTCTTTTTTGAAAATGCATTTTTTTCATAAAAACAAGTGAATTTTTTTTTTGAACTGTGATGTCAACTCGTTATTTTACCGCAAGCCTTAAGGAGTCAGGATACCTTTGGTAACAGTATGCTTTCGAACTAAACCCATGCTTCAGCTAGGACTTTTAAGGGTTGTAGCGTGGCCTGGTTCACGGTTTAAGAAACAAAGGATAAAAGCTCAAATTTTATTTGTACCCACCCGTTCTTCGTGATGTTCTTCAAACCTAAACTCAGCTGATCGTGCGTTAGACCTTGTTTGAGTCTTTGTCCTGATATACCGGTGATGGTTCGGATGTTGACAATTTATTTGGAATAGGCAGTCATTCCTTTTTTTGGTTGAGGGTTTGTAGGACCTCTTTCTTTTTTGATTTCGTTATCCCTGTTTTTTGCCTGAACTGTTTCTTTCATGATCACAGTTAGCGGGATGCCCCAGTTTTGTAAGTCTCCTTCATAGGTTTTGACTTAATGGGCTTTTATTTTTGGGAGATAATGACTGTCTGTCTTTATGATTATTCGGAGCCATCACTGTCTTTTGTTTTGTAAGGATTCCTTTGGTGCCATTCGTTGTGCACTTGGATCAGCTGAGAGAACTAACCTGCCCCAGGTTATGATTAAGGGTTTTAATTTTCGAAAAGAAAAATCCTACTTCTTTGGCTCAAAGGGGTTGACGAGGGATTATCATCCTTATAAATCCAGTGTTTAGGAATTGAAACAATGCCTGTACCTCATCAGCAGGGTTTGTTCAAAAGCATACTGTAGATTGTGGTATCGTTTTCGTCATCCTCCCTCAAGAGGCTTAGAATTATTAATTGAGAGTTTGAACATCACAAAAAATGAAAGTAGTTTGAATATAGTGAATGCCAATATATTAATTCAAAACAGATATATGCGATGCATTGATAAAGTAATAAAGTTTGCTATGACAATAATTGTTTAAACAATCAAAGAAAAATACAACTTGAATATTCGAATGAAAAAAAGTTTTCTCGTCTCAGGACTTGTCACTTCAAATGGTGAATCCTGCAGGGATGGTAGAAGAACTCAGCCTGACCCTCTTGGGTGAAATCCAATGCTCCTTCATTAATCAGGTCCCGGACCCTGTTCTTCAGAGCCCAGCAGTCGGCAGTGTCATGTCCAGGACTATCAGAGTGGTATGCACATCTTTTGTTGGGATGATAGTTAGGAGCAGAGATGTTGGGGTTCCGGGGAGGAGCCCTTAGTGTAATCAGATTCAATCTCAACAGGTGTTGTAAAGCTTGAAACAGCGACACGTTGAGCTGGGTGAATTGCCTCCTGGGCTTGTTTGGCTTACTCTGATCAACCTGTTGCTCTGGGCGAGGTTGTGGTTAGACCTGTGAAGTGGTAGCAATTTGGAGAGGTCTATTCTTCACCATACCAGACTCTTGTCCTCTTGGAAGCTGATCAATGACCTGGTCCCTGACTTGGACTGGTTGCTTCATGTTGTATCTGTCTTGATGAAGCTGACTGATCATGGTCTTCAACTCTTCTTGCTCCCGAGCTAAGCCTTGGATGAGAGCCATTTTCCCCAGCATCTGGGTTCTCATTGTATCTACCTCATTGTTCATCCTTATCATCTTCGGGACTTTTCTTGGCCAAATTCCCCATGAGGAGTGTCCTCAACTCTTCCTGCCCCTTGGATAGGCTTAAGAAGATCTCCCTGAACTGAGTCTCTTGAGCATGAAGACCCTGGTTATCTTGTCGGGAAGCCATTGCTGAAATAAACAGCGGAGAAGGTAAGTGACCTGTAACAAGGGTACCTGTAATGTAATGATATGTATGATATGCATGCAATGTTTTCAAGGATCTCGCGGGGTAGACAAGAAAATTGTTAGAATTTGAATTTTGTAGCTTGATTGAAGGAACTGCATATTGTTGAGAGTCCTTCTTCAAGAGTCAAGGCTCACCATATCGAGTGGGTCATAGCCGCTGACTCAAGTCATTAACCTTGGCTAGAGGAAAATAAATCCCCTTTGCCCCTTGCAAGACTTTTGATTCAGCATGACCTGCATCACAAACCCTTGAGATCCTTGAAATGGATTAGTCTTTATGCAGGATGTATGCAATGGTATGATGGTATGATGCTATGCTATGCGTGGAGTAATGTAGGTAAACCCTGTTATGAGTCCAGATTAAGGACTGTAAACAAAACCTGCAAGAAACTCAAGTGTCAGATAACAAGCATGCAAGTAATTCAAGTTTGAAAGCACACAAGTCACACAGAGAGCCCTTAGAGTTTAGGCCATCATGAAGTTTGGGGTACTACCCTCTTGAAGTTGGTGGGCTCAAAAACCTGTCCTATCAAAAGTAACCGGGTTCTAAGGGGCTCAATATCATTGGGTTGTTTTCTATGTTCATTGTTTTGATTTAGCCACTGAACTGGCGATCAAAATATTCCAAGAAAACAACCCTCAATGAGTGTAGTATCGAGTATCTACCAACTTCGGACTACACCAAAGTCGGTCATCTCACTACCCCTAAAGAGGCCAGGATGGTCAAGTAAGGTTCCTAAGGTCAGTTGATGCTTCACGACACCACGCGGCCGCCCCGTACTCTCCTTGACTTGACTCAAGGGTTACCAGTACTCACCAAAGTGCCACATCAACGTAGCAAACTGTTTCAACCGTGTCGGTATACCCCGCACAGTTCCCTCACAGTTTGTTGCTACTTTCTAAGAGGTATCCCCCAGATCCGGGTTAGGATCTATGAAACTCCCAAAACAGGCCCACAATTTTAAAGCAAACAAATCAAGCAATTGAAAACATGATGATGAACTATTCCTAAGGTACACCCCACTTATTTGATTCCCCAGCAGAGTCGCCAGTTCTGTGATCGGTGGAAATAGAACTGACTGTTTTTAGCTGGTTTCGCGAAATGTCGCGGTAAGCAAGAGTCGCCACCGTCTTTTATGTTCTCCAACATGGAAAGGACAAAAGCACAGCAAAATTCCTTCTTTGAGAATGTTTCTCGGTTCGGGAGGTAGATTTATAAAAAGGGAAGGTGTTAGCACCCTTTCTATCCGTGGTTATCCACGGGCTCTTAGGTACTTGCTCTTATGTTTTCAAAATTTGTTTGCTTTTCAAGTGTGTGTGGGTTTTGAAAAAGTTTCGTTTGAAAAATTTCTAAGTAACTCTTGTATTAGTCTTCAAGAGTGTATGAAGTGTTTTGCTTGAAAACTTTTTGAAAGTGTAAGGTGTGAAAAGTTGTTTTGTTTGTTTTGAGAAAGAGCAAGAAGAGAAATCTACCTACTCTAAGGAATTAGGCTGTGTAAGAGTCCTTTAGATAGTGCTAGCCACCATTGAGAGGTAGGTAGCACCATCGTTGGAGTTGTTCGGGTCAATTCGATTATCGGGACATGTGTGGTCACCAAAGCAATGGTAGGACACCTTAGAAGTAACCCTAATGTCCTAGATCCTTTTTATCCGAGGCAACCGTTTCGAGGCAACTGGATCTTTAGACAAAAGGGCGACCTCTAAGACACCCTATACTTGATGACCACGTTCGAGGCAACCAGTGAGGCGTACCCTAGGAGTGGCATGTGCTTTGTGTGTTGTTTTTCAGTTAATTGTCTTTGTACATGTTATTTGTGAGCTACAGATTAATTTTATTTACATACATTCTTGCAGGCATTTTTTTAACAGTTAGGAGTGCGGAAAGTAAATTGCGAAAAGATAAATCTAACTATTACAAGGCGCGGGTCTATACATCGCCAAAAACAATAACCCGTTTTGAAAAGTAAATGCATAAAATTAAAGAAAGCAATAAAATCCTAATTGATATTACATCCTCTGTACAAATACATAAACATAGTCAAAAAAAATAAATACGCGCGAATAGAAATTTAATCGGGAACGTCCTAAGGGTTTTGACCCTTTTTTAAGAAAGAATTGAATTTTTGTCTTTTTTTGCAATTAATGAAATTAAAACTAATAACTAATTAATTAAAAGAAAAAATGTTTTTTTTGTGTTTTTTATGTTTTTAATGAAATAAAAACTAATAACTAACTAATTAATTAATTAATTAAGAAAATGATATTTTTGTGTTTTTTATGTTTTTAATAAAATAAAATATAAGAAATTAAAAGTTGAAAGTTCTAATTCTAAATTAATTTTACTTATTAAAAAATGTTGAAATTGTTCTAATTACACAACTAATTAATTAATATTAAAATTTATTTACAAAATAAGTTAATAAATAATAAAAAAAATTTTTTTTTGGTTTTATTGAATTTTATGGGAAAAATTAGTTTGTTAGGTTAATTAACAATAATGATAATAATTAAAAAAAGGAAAATAAAAAGAAAAGGAAAATAGAAAAAAAAAGAAATAGAAACCAATGGGGGTGTTGATGGCCCAATGGAGGTGTGAAGCCTAGAAATTGCTGGCCCATTAACCAACCTTGTTGACTTTTGGAGATTGCCTGGAGCACGTTGACTAGAGAATATAGTGTTCATCACTTTTTGGCCCTCGGATTGATGATCATGGCCACTTGGCATGTGGAACGCTGAAGGTTCATGGTGAAACGCACTGGGCATCCTGCACACAAACACATAAGAAAAAATGATATGGAATTTTGGGGGACCTGGGAAGAACTTACAGCGCGGTATGATGGATCTTAGGACGTGGCAAGGGTTGCTTTAGCTTCAGGGGATGGCAAAGAAGAGAGTCACGTTCTCCTTTTGGCCTGAAAATGCTTGCAATACTCCTTTTGATCTCACACTTTTTTTGACACTTTTTGGATTTTGCTCTGGCCGTTTGTGTAATGTTCAGGTTGTGAATGAGGCTTGCAAGGCTTGCATATGTAGTAATGAGTGAGAATAAGTCACATTTAGGAGCCTTTAACCATTGCAATTAAGCTTTGGATTTTGTCTTAACCACCATTAAAGGCCTTTCAAAGCTTGTTCAAAATTTGAATTTTCATGCCTAAATGAGCTTAGCACGAAATTGGTAGGTTGCAAATGCTTCATGAAGGCTATTCAAACCATAAGATACCATTTAATTAATTTTTTTAGATTTACTTGAATTATTATGGATTAAAATGAATTAAATCCATAAAAATTAAATAAAAATAGAAAAATAATTATTTGGTCTTGAAATTGATCATGGGACACATGGGTGGCATGACAAGGCTGAATCAAGTGGAAAAAAGTGGGCCCTTTTGTCAAAAATTGAAGTTTCAAGGATAGTTGACTTTTGCCATTTCACAAAAATTTCCCAACTTCTCCAATGCATATCTTGCTCAATTTTGATCATATGAACATGTTCTTGGACATTTTGGAAAGGTCTTGAAGTCCTCTAACCAATGCCTTTGGTCCCATGTCATTTTGAGTTACCAATCTCAAGTTATGGGCTTTGAATTAAAGTGCCTTTTTGTTGACTTTTGAAAATGACATATAATGTTGAAATTGATAACTTTTTGTGAGAGCATTTCTTGGACTTGGAATGTGAAGATTAGTTGTATGAAATGTCATCCCCTTCAAAATGAGCATTGGATGGGATTTTTCTGATGAACCATGAAAAAGTTATGCCTTGGTCAAGTTATAGTTGACTTTTTTCAATTGTCCAAAAATGGAAACTTTTGCATCTTGATGATTTTTGAGCCATTCTTGTGGAATCATGATCAAGATTTGATCCAATGATGATTGTGGCTTCAAAATAAGATGTTGACCAATTTTTTTGACTTTTGACTGCCAAATGACCATTTTACCCCTACAGTTGATTGTGAAGCAATTAGGGTTTTTGACTGTGCAACTTGACCTTGTGAGCCTTGAAACTTGGCATGTAGATGCTTGACAATGTGTATAGGCATATGTGACTTAATTGAGCCCTTGAAAGCCTCAATTTCCTTGCAAGAACCAAAACCCTAATTTGACTGGCTTAGGAGGGTGTTTGAACTGTGCAACCCTTGAGTAGACTTGAGCAAATTGAGATGATGCTTGTCAAAACTTTGAAGAATATAGGAGGGAAAATTTTGGGATACAACAGACCCTGTCTCAGATACTGCCGCAAATACTGTCGACCAATCTGGTAACTGTCAAAGAAGCTCCGAAGGTAGTGAACACAACTTCTCCAAAGTACAACCCCAACGCTCGTTGCGCTTATCACTCTGATAGCCCGGGGCATACTACGGATGATTGCTGGGCTCTGAGGAATAAGGTTCAGGACCTTATTGATGCTAAAGAAATACAGTTTGAGGCGCCCGAAAGGCCCAATGTTGTGACTGCTCCCATGCCCCAGCATGGAGTGAATGTTGTGGAAGAAGACCGATATGTAGCCTCCGTGGAAGAGATTGTTACTCCGTTATTGACCGTCAAAAGGAACCTGTTGCTAGCCGGTTTATTTCCGGGATGTAGTAAAGGTTGCCATCTATGTGATGTTTCACCTGTTGGTTGTCCTTTGCTGAAATCAGGTATCCAAAGCCTGATGGATAGCAAAGAAATCTTATTTGAGAAGATTGATGTTCCTGCTATCCCTGCTGAAGAAGTTTCTATTGTCACTATTTTCAACAACCCTCCTAAGGCTCCTTCAAAGAAGCCTGTCAAAATCATGTCCACTCAGAAGATTGCTCCTATCATCATCACTATTCCGGGGCCCCTCCCCTATACGTTCGACAAAGCTGTCCCGTGGCACTATGGGGCAGATGTTTATGTTCTTGGAGTAAAGCAAGAGTTTGATACCAGTACCGGTGTCAGCAACATCACTGGGCCTGCCAAAGTCACTCGTAGTGGTAGGCTCTTCTCGCCTGATATTGCGCCACCATCTATTCAGAAACCTCTTGTCATTACACCTGCAAGTGTGCCTGTTCCCCTTCCTGATCAAGTTCCTGTGTCTACCCCTACTGCCGAGTCATATGACGCTCGGGGCAAAGGGATTTCTACTGATTTGCCTGCCCTTACGGAGGCACCAAAGACAACCACTGTTGAAGCTTCCCAACAAGAGATGGAAGAGATTCTCAAGATCATTAAGAAGAGTGATTTCAATGTAGTTGAGCAGTTGGGGCACACCCCATCAAAGATTTCTATGCTATCACTGTTGTTGTGTTCAGAGGCCCATGCCAAGGCCCTGATTTCCTTCCTGAAGACGGCCCATGTGCCACAAGAGACGTATGCTGATCAATTTACCGATTGTGTGGCCAACTTGACTGCTGATAATGGGTTGGGCTTCTCAGACGCCGATCTGACTGCCAAAGGAAAGAACCATAACGACGCCCTGCATGTCTCCATTGAATGCAGGGGCACTACTCTTGCCCATGTGTTGGTAGACACCGGTTCTTCATTGAATGTATTACCCAAGAAAGCTTTAGACAGGCTGGATTGTGAGGGTTTGGAGCTCAAGCCTAGTAACATTGTTGTCCGGGCCTTTGACGGTTCGAAAAGGATGGTACATGGGGAAGTTGACATTCCAATCAGGGTTGGTTCTCAAGTTTTTGATTCAACATTCTATGTGATGGACATCCAGCCATCCTATTCTTGCTTGCTGGGTCGTCCTTGGATCCACAAGGCTGGAGATGTGACCTCCACACTACATCAGAAGCTGAAGTACCCGGTCAAAGGGAAGATTGTTACAGTTCAGGGGGAGGAAGAGTATATGGTCAACCACCTCAACTCGTTCCGGTACATAGAAATGGATGGGGAATTCATTGAGACTCCATTCCAGCACTTTGAAGAAGTTCCTCAGACACTGGCATCAGCTGAGACTGTGACTAAAGAAGACTCTCCTTTGAAGATGGCTTCCTTAAAGGATGCACGGGCTGTGATTGAGAAGGGTGAGTGTGCAAACTGGGGCCGACTTCCTGATTTCACTCCAAAGACTGACGAGTTTGGTTTGGGCTTCACTACAGAGGCTCAGAGGGCTGTTCGTAAGGCAAGGATTGGAAGACCTCCCATGTTCATCACCAACCCGGGAGTAAATGCTATTGAAGACGACGTGGAGGAATCTGAATTCGACAGCTGGATCTACCCAACAACCGACGGTGGACCAAGCAACTGGACTGCCAAAGACTTCACACCTATTACTTTTGTCACTCAGTAATGAACTCTTTTGTTTTGAATTTGTAACAGATAATATTTTGAAACTTTTATGGCTCGGTGTCTTACCCGGGGCACCGTGGCTTCATTTGTGAGGGCTTTTGTGTGTCATTTTCATATATCATTAATAAAAACATTAGACGTTTGTTGCATTTCAAAATCTTGCGCTCCCTTTCTTTCTTTATTATATATATTGCAAAGCAGCTATATTACACACACTCACTTATACAGGTTCCAATCCACTCTGGATCTCACTGGTAACGACTCTGCTACTTCCAGTTATGACTTCGAAAATCCGATCAACTTAGCTGAAGACGAAGGTGAAGATGATTGCGAAGTGCCTGGTGAACTTGCGAGACTACTACTCCAGGAGGAGAGGGCCATTCAGCCACATGAAGAGTCAGTGGAAACGGTAAATCTGGGTACTGAGACAGACAGAAAGGAAGTCAAGATTGGTGCCAATCTAGAGCTCAGTGTGAAACAACGGTTGATTCAGATGCTGCATGACTATGTGGAAATCTTTTCCTGGTCTTACGAAGACATGCCTGGGTTGGATACCGACATTGTGGTTCATCACCTGCCTACCAAGGAAGATTGCCCTCCGATAAAATAGAAGGTCCGCCGTATGCGTCCAGAAATGTCCGAGAAAATCAAAGCTGAGGTTATGAAACAATTTGATGCCGGGTTTCTAGCAGTGACTTCTTACCCTCAATGGGTTGCCAACGTGGTTCCAGTGCCGAAAAAGGATGGTAAGGTCCGAATGTGTGTTGATTACAGGGATCTGAACAGGGCGAGCCCTAAGGATGATTTCCCTCTGCCTCATATCGACGTTCTGGTTGACAACACTGCTCAGCATAAAGTATTCTCCTTCATGGACGGCTTCTCCGGTTATAATCAGATCAAGATGGCTCCTAAAGACATGGAGAAGACCACTTTTGTTACTCAGTGGGGCACCTTTTGCTACAAGGTCATGCCTTTTGGGTTGAAAAATGTTGGGGCAACCTACCAACGTGCCATGGTTGCTTTGTTCCATGACATGATCCATCACGAGATAGAAGTATACGTCGACGACATGATTGCAAGGTCCCAAACTGAGGAGGAACACCTTGACCATCTACGAAAGCTGTTTGACCGGCTGAAGTTGTACAAGCTAAGGTTGAACCCAAACAAGTGCACCTTTGGGGTGAGATCTAGAAAATTGCTAGGCTTCGTCGTAAGCGACAAAGGCATTCAAGTGGACCCTGCCAAAGTGAAAGCCATACAAGAGATGTCGACTCCCAAGACAGAGAAAGAAGTCAGAGGCTTTCTAGGAAGGTTGAACTACATTGCCCAATTCATCTTGCACCTAACTGCTACCTGTGAACCAATCTTCAAGCCGCTGAAGAAAGATCAAGTAGTATGTTGGAATGATGAATGTCAGGCCGCTTTCGAAATAATCAAAGAGTATCTTCAAGAACCGCCCATTCTTATGCCACCGATTGAAGGGAGACCTCTAATCTTATACTTGACAGTACTGGACAACTCAATGGGGTGTGTGCTGGGGCAGCATGACGAGTCTGGCCGAAAAGAGCACGCTATTTATTACCTTAGCAAAAATTTTACCGACTGTGAGACCCGATACTCACTGCTCGAGAAAACTTGCTGCGCTTTGGTATGGGCTGCTCGCCGGCTGAGACAGTATATGTTTACTCACACTACTCTGTTGATTTCAAAAATGGATCCAATAAAGTACATCTTCGAAAAGCCCGCCTTGTCCGGAAGAATAACAAGATGGCAGATGATCTTGACGGAATATGACATCCAGTACACGACTCAAAAAGCAATCAAGGGAAGTGTATTGGCAGATCATTTGGCACACCAGGCAGTGGACGATTACCGGTCAATGAACTTTGAATTTCCATACGAGGATATCATGGTAGTAACTAATTGTGAAATACCTGGACCGGATGAAGGACCTGAGGAAGGATCCTGATGGTCTATGAACTTTGACAGAGCCTCAAACGCTTTGGGTAACGGTATCGGCGCTGTGATCATATCCCCTAAAGGCACTCATACTCCACTCACTGCCCGACTATGTTTCAACTGCACCAACAACATGGCAGAGTATGAGGCATGTATCATGGGTCTTCAAGCTGAAATCGACTTAAGGATCAAGTTTCTGAGTGTCTTCGGAGATTCCGCTCTCGTGATCAATCAGGTCAAAGGCGAGTGGGATACGAAACACCCAAATCTTCTTCCTTACAAAGAGTATGTGATGACATTGATTCCCCATTTCGAAGAGATAACTTTTGAACACTTCCCAAGAGAGGAGAATCAGTTAGCGGACGCGTTGGCTACGATGTCTTCTATGTTCAAAGTCAAATGGGACAACGAGGCTCCCCGGATCATTATTTTGAAGTTGGATGAACCTGCACATTGCTGCGATCTCGAGACCGAAGAGGTAACAGAAAAACCCTGGTATCATGAAGTGAAGAGGTACCTTGAAGCTCAAGAATACCCCGAAGGCGCATCTGTTAATCACAAGAAGTTCCTGAGAAGGTTTGCGGCAAAGTTCTTCCTCAGCAATGGCATTCTCTACAAGCGAAACCATGATTCAACCTTATTGCGTTGTGTGGATAAGACTGAAGCAGAAAGGATCATGGCAGAGCTACATGAAGGTACCTTCGGAACACATTCCAGTGGACATACCATGGCAAAGAAAATCCTTCGGGCAAGATATTTCTGGTCCACAATGGAAGCCGACTGTTATCAGCATTCTCGAACTTGTCATAAATGCCAGATCTATGCTGATAAGGTGCACATTCCTCCGGTTCCTCTGAACGTCTTGACAACACCTTGGCCTTTTGCAATGTGGGGAATTGATATGATCGGCGAAATCAGACCTACAGCATCCAACGGGCATCGATTCATCTTGGTAGTGATTGATTATTTCACAAAATGGGTTGAAGCAGCTTCCTATGCTACCGTAACTAAGAATGTCGTGGCACGGTTCATTCGACACAACCTGATCTGTCGATACGGTGTACCTGAGAGGATTATTACGGATAATGGTACCAATCTTAACAACAAGATGATCACTGAGCTCTGTGAGCAATTCAAGATACAGCACCACAACTCTTCTCCCTACCGACCGGAGATGAACGAGGCTGTAGAAGCAGCGAATAAGAATATCAAAAAGATTGTACAGAAGATGACAGTGACCTACAAAGATTGGCACGAAATGTTACTGTTTGCTCTTCATGGGTACCGTACCTCAGCACGGACGTCAACATGGGTAACTCCCTTTTCCTTGGTCTATGGCATGGAGGCAGTCTTGCCTATTGAAGTCCAGATACCCTCTCTCTGGATAATGAAGGATGCAGGTTTGAGCGAAGATGACTGGATCCAGACTCGGCTTGATCAATTGAAACTAATTGACGAAAAGAGACTCACTGCTATTTGTCATGGTCAGACGTACCAAAAACGGATGATCAGGGCATTTAACAAGAAAGTCAGACGACAAGAGTATCAAGTTGGGGACCTGGTAATCAAGCGCATCATTCTACCTCAAAGTGATCCCAGGGGCAAATGGACCCCTACGTACGAAGGGCCATTTGTGGTTAAACATATCTTCTCAGGAGGAGCTATGATTCTAACCACCATGGATGGTGACGACCTTCCTCACCCCGCCAATGCAGACATAGTAAAAAGATACTACGCAT
The DNA here is from genome assembly GCA_948472305.1 of Vicia faba. NCBI lineage: Eukaryota > Viridiplantae > Streptophyta > Magnoliopsida > Fabales > Fabaceae > Vicia > Vicia faba. Next base: position 1,544,754,090 of record OX451735.1, read on the forward strand.
GAATTAAAGACCCACTAGGTTGATACACCTAGGAAAAAATAAGGGCTTCCCGGCGAACCAAAAGGGTTCGGGCAAAAATAAGGGATGAAATGAAAAAATTGTACACCCGGTAAGTCGAAAACCTGAAAAGGCGGCTTGGGCAAAAATGGGTATCCCGGTGGACTGAAAACCCGAAAGGGCGGTCCAGAAAAAAGTTAGGGATATAGCGTAATACTATGTCTCATTGGATCACCTTGCATCCAGAATTCGTCATCAACTATCGGGCTCAGATGACTCCAATAAATCAGCTTCATCTTCAACTAAGCAGCAGAGTGATGAGACGCTTGAAGACATAAAGGAGATAGCAGAGTTGGAACATGTGATCGGTGGATCTGGAACTGACTGTTTAACGCTGGTTCGCGAAATGTCGCGGAAGCAAGAGTCGCCACCGTCTTTTATTTTCTCCAAATGGAAAGGACAAAAGCACAGAAAAATTCCTTAAAGAGATTGCTCTCGGTTCGGGAGGTAGGTTATAGAAAGGGAAGGTGTTAGCACCCTTTCTATCCATGGTTATCCATGGGCTCTTAGATACTTGCTCATTGTGTTTTCAAAATGGTTTGTTTGCTTTTCAACTGTGGGTTTTAAAAAAAGTTTCTTTGAAAATTTCAGTTCGACTCTTGTGTCAGAGTGTTTGAAAAATTGCTTTGAAAGCTTTTGAAAAGTGTCGGTGTGAAAAGTATTTTGTTTTGTTTTGAAGAGAGCAAGTATCTACGAGAACCTACCTACCCTAAGGAATTCGTCTGTGTAGGTGTCCTTTAAAGTAGTGCCATCCCACCATTGAGAGGTAGGTAGCACCACCGTTGGAGGTGTTCGGGTCAATTCGAAGGTTCGGAACATGATGATCACCAGAGCAATGGGAAGACACCTTAGAAGCTACCCTCATGCCAGGTTCCCGGATCATGAGGACTTACTAAGACATCCTCTACTCGACGATCACCTTTCGAGGCAAGGCAACAGTGAGGCGTACCCTAGGGGTGGTGTGTGATTTGTGTGTCGTTTTCATTTGTATTTATCTTGTCATGTTAAAGTGATCTACGCTTGATTTTATTTAAGGCCATTCATTCTTGCATGCTTTGTTTAACAGTTAAAATATTTGCGGGAAAAGTAAATCTAAAGCTATTACAAATGGCGCGGGTCCACATCGCCAAAATTAAAATCCAGGACCCGATTTGACGGAAAGTAAATAAAGAAATAAAATAAAGTGCGAGAAATTAAGTTTACAAGGCTTTGGGAGAGTTACATAAATATTTAAGCGGAAAAAGAAATAAGTATGCGAAATTAAACAATTAAAAATATGGGCGTTGGACCCTTTCGCAAAAATTAAAATTAATAAGGAATTAAAATTAAAATTTAAAAGAAAATGTTTTTTGGTATTTTTATGTTTTTTAAGATTTAATAGAAAAAGAATTAATTAAAACTAAAATAAAATGTTAAACCTAGCTCTAATTATTTTTTAAGTTATTAAGAAAAATATTAAAGTTTTTAACCTAAATTAACCCTAAATTACTTTCATGCAAATTTAATTATAAAAAATAAAATAAATATTATTATTGTGAAAAAGAAATATTAAAAAAGAATAAAAATTAACTAAACCTAATTCTACATTTTTTAGATTTTTATTATGAAAAGAATTAAAATTGTAACCTAATTTAAAAATAATTAATTACATGCTAATTTATTTACAAGAAAATATCAAAATAAATAATCATTATATTTTTTATCTTTTTCTGAGTTTTTTAGGCATTTTTTTATATTTTGTAAAAAATAATTAATTAATTCAAAACAAATAAGGAAAATAATATAATATTTGAAAAAAATAAAATAGGAGAAAAATTGCAAACCAGGGGGGGGGGGGGGGGTTCAGGCCCCAATTGTGAGGTATGCTTTAGGAATTTGGCCCAACAAGCTTCAGGTCCATTGACTTTTTTGAGTAGCGTGTGGTCACTTTGACCAGGGTTTATGGTGCTCTCTAATCTCAGCCCTTGGATTGCTTCTGATGGACGCGTGGGTAGATGGATGATGAAGGTGTACGTTGTGCCTTGACATTGAAAACGCATATGAATTCCTGTGGAAAAATAATGTGAAGAATAACGCAGACCTGGGGTTCGAACCCAGGTCTTGGACATTGCAAAGGTGTACACCTGCCACTGAACCATGTCAACGCGTTTTAATATATAATAGCTAATAAATAATATAAAAGAAAGTAAAGGAGTTAGTGGATAGCGCGCGAAACATTCAAACACTCCAATCAACGCCCTCCACGTGATCGTCTTCTTCGTGGCCTTTTTTTATTTTTCTGAAACAAGAATATAAGGCAACGGTTTTGGACGCGTTTCCTTAGGCTAGCTATTGAAAAATAGCGATTAGCTCTCAAGCGTTCATAAATTGAGCGTGATAGGTGCGTCTTCTTCGTCCAGATGTGATGAGTTCAATGGCCTTGGTCTCGTCCTCCAATTTTGCCTTATTTCAAAAGCCCTAATTCTAAGCTCTGCAAACCCTAGAAATTAAACATGGCGAAATCTCGTATACAGCATAATAATTCAATTAAACATCATGGTTAGCTTTAAAACATCATAATGAACATGAATCAATGAATATATTTCACAAATAATGCATAGAATGGCATGTACGATTATGAAATTTGTTTGATACAGTTTAGGTTCCATATACCAATTCTTTGCGTTTGGATGGCTATTCTTGACTGGAATGTGTTCAAGGGACCTTGAGCAAGCTATTGGAATCAAAATTATCCTTTGAATCGCCCTCTAAAGATGATTTCAGTTTTGAGTTTTTAAGGAATTTTTCAAGTTTGCAATGGAGTTTCTTGCGCAGCTTTTGTGTCTAGCACGATTAGGTTTATGATCAAGCCTTTGTAGTGAATGCATTAGGTCAAAAATATTGATCAAATCTCTTGTAATTCATTGTTTTGAATATTTGATTTCTTAAGATCTTTTCCATATCTTTTTCACATGTTTTTGTATCAATTAGCATCCAATCAAGCCAAATCTTTCCATAATTGTACAAGCACGAAATATTGAGTCCAAAACATGCATGAAAAGATTTATTAGGTCAAGTTATATATTTTTCATATATTTAAATGATTTAAATGAATTAATATAAATAATAATTCAAATAAATAGATAAAAAATGAGAAAATACTTCCCTTTGGGCCAAGTGGTCGTGCATATGCTTGGAATGGTGAATCATGGAAGAAAAATGGGCCCATTAGCAATTTTAGACCATTTGAATCAATGTTGACTTTTCAAAATATCCAAAAATTTCCCAACTTCCACAAGGCATAACTTGCTCAATTTTTAAGCTTTTCTCATGTTCTTGGACATTTTGGAAAGGTCTTTGAGTCCTCTAACCAATGCCTTTGGTCCCATGTCATTTTGATTTACCAATCTCAAGTTATGGCCTTTGACTTAAAGTCCTTTTTTGTTGACTTTTGAAAATGACCTATAATGTTGAAATTGATAACTTTTTGTGAGAGCATTTCTTGGACTTGAAGTATGAAGATGAGTTGTAGGAAATGTCTTTCTCTTCAAAATGAGCTTTGGATGGGATTTTTCTGATAATCCATGTGAAAGTTATGCCCTGGTCAATTTCAGTTGACTTTTTCAGCTGTCCAAATAAGGAAACTTTTGCATCTTTGATGATTTCTGAGCCAAATTTTGAGAATCATGATCAAGCATTGATCAAATGATGTTTGTGGCTTCAAAATGATATATTGACCAAAAATTTGAACTTTTGACTGTCAAATGACCATTTTGCCCCTACAGTTGACTGTAGTGCAATTTAGGGTTTTGACTGTGCAATTTTATGCTGAATGCCTTGAAACTTGATATGAGGATACTTGACCATATTTGTAGGCATATGAGACTTGATTGGGCCTTTGAAAACTTCATTTCTTTGATCAGAACAAAAACCCTAGTTTTGACTGTATAGGAGACCTTTGCACTGTGCAACCCTTGGGGAATTTTGAAGCATGGCTTGGCAATTTCTTGAAAAATATAGGAGGGCAAATTTTGGGGTACAACAGTTGCCCCTGTTCAATCTTCTTAGACCTGAGGATGCAGATTGGCTGACGTGCCTTTCGTAATCCGAGGGTAGAAGATGATTGGACACTAGAGTGCCCAGAAATTTGCGCTCACATGTTAGCAGTGATGGGGGAATGGGCTTATAGATGCCATTTGGAGATTGTTGGATAGGATGATGGGCTTATAGATGCCATCTGGATGTTAATCGCGTAAGAGATTCCTTGGCGAGAACCTGCATACCTGCAAAAAAGAAAAATGAGTACCTGACATGTTGCAGGGGCTGATTTTTAGATGCTTGGTATAGATATGTCCTGACTGGTTACAAGAGGTGAGTCTGGAGCTTCAAACGGCGATGAATGAACCAGGGATGGTTACTGCCTTAGCATGAATGGTAAGAGAATCTTGGGTGACTTTAACTTCAACAACGCTCGTTGAGAAAAATCTTGGGTGTCTTCTACTGGGACAAGAATCAGGGAGATCTTAGGGTCGATCTGACTGAACCAGAGAAGGCCTTTGAATGGATAAGCATCCGGAAAATCTTAGGGTCGATTTAACTGAACCGGTCTAGGTCTTGAAATATCTTCAACTGGATAAGCATCAGGGAGATCTTAGGGTCGATCTGACTGAACCAGAGAAGGCCTTTGACTGGATAAGCATCAGAAAAATCTTGGGGTCGATTTAACTGAACCGGACAAGGTCTTGAAATATCTTCAACTGGATAAGCATCAGGGAGATCTTAGGGTTGATCTGACTGAACCAGAGAAGGCCTTTGACTGGATAAGCATCAGGAAAATCTTGGGGTCGATTTAACTGAACCGGACAAGGTCTTGGAATATCTTCAACTGGAATAAGTGTCAGAACGTCGCCATATCTGGGTCATATCTGAAACTATATCTGGAAGGAAATCTGGAAGTAGCATCAGAACGTCACCATATCTGGTTTACATCTGAAACTATATCTGGAAGGAGATCTGGAAGCAGTATCAGAACGTCACCATATCTGGTTTACATCTGGAACTATATCTAGAAGGAACTCTGGAAGCAGCATCAGAACGTCACCATATCTGGTTTACATCTGAAACTATATCTAGAAGGAAATCTGGAAGCAGTATCAGAACGTCACCATCTCTGGTTTACATCTGAAACTATATCTAGAAGGAAATCTGGAAGCAGCATCAGAACGTCACCATCTCTGGGTCATATCTGAAACTATATCTAGAAGGAAATCTGGAAGCAGTATCAGAACGTCGCCATATCTGGGTCATATCTGAAACTATATCTAGAAGGAAATCTGGAAGCAGTATCAGAACGTCACCATATCTGGGTCATATCTGAAACTATATCTGGAAGGAAATCTGGAAGCAGTATCAGAACGTCACCATCTCTGGGTCATATCTGAAACTATATCTAGAAGGAAATCTGGAAGCAGTATCAGAACATCGCCATATCTGGGTCATATCTGAAACTATATCTAGAAGGAAATCTGGAAGCAGTATCAGAACGTCACCATCTCTGGGTCATATTTGAAACTATATCTAGAAGGAAATCTGGAAGCAGTATCAGAACGTCGCCATATCTGGGTCATATCTGAAACTATATCTAGAAGGAAATCTGGAAGCAGTATCAGAACGTCACCATCTCTGGGTCATATCTGAAACTATATCTAGAAGGAAATCTGGAAGCAGTATCAGAACGTCACCATCTCTGGGTCATATCTGAAACTATATCTAGAAGGAATTGCGATAGTTGATAGTAATCATTTTTGTATTGATCTTTTTCCTGAAAAGGCAAAACATAATTGTATGCAAAATCATGATGCATGAACTGTATGTCTTCAAAATTAATGAGATTCGTGTAGTATGATGCATATACATGCTATAATGTATGAAGATGTGATGTTTATGAACATATGTTTTCGTCTTAGGAAAATAAATTCTTGACGAGTGCCGGGAAGTCACTCCTGGGCTGATATTGAAGAATACATCTTTGCCTCTGCTGGGGATGATAGTTGCAAGAATACCGGTAGGAGAAGATAACTCCGTCGGGGAATGAACTTGGCGAATGGATTACTCTGCGGGGAGAAAAAGTGCCCTAGTGACTATGCTGGGAAGCAATACTCTGTGGGAAGCGAGATGTCTTGCTGAGTGTTGATAGTAACTTGCTGAGGATGTCTTGTTGTTGGAAGTGTGAATAGACTTCGCTGGGGATAGGAAGACTTTGTCGACGACGCTCTTTCCGTGGCTTTTGGCTGAGGATAACCCAATTATATCCTGGTAAAGAAATAACTCTTTGAATAAATCCGGGGGACGCGTTCGTGCTCTGCGAGGATAAGCTTCCCGAATCTTCTGAGGATAAGCTTGCTGCTTTGGGGAGATGGATTCCAACTTTCCTGGGGAAACTGGATTGGACTCTCTTGGGGAAGTAAGATATACTGGTTATGTTTTTCAGCTGAACATCCCTTATATCTTGTGGACAGAGCAATTAGATCGCTTGGACAACTCTTTATTGCCCCTGTTTCTGAGGTGGGAGAGGAAGACCTATGAGGCGCTGATAGTTGTTGACGGACAAACCTTCTTCTAGTAGACAGGTGACAAGATGACAGGACATAGTCGTACGCTTTGATCCCTAGCTTTTGCCTGGACCGCCCTTTCGGGTTTTCAGTCCACCGGGATACCCATTTTTGCCCAAGCCGCCTTTTCAGGTTTTCGACTTGCCGGGTGTACAGATTTTTTCATTTCATCCCTTCATTTTGCCCGAACCCTTTTGGTTCGCCGGGAAGCCCTTATTTTTGCCTAGGTGTGTCAACCTAGCGGGTCTTTGATCTTGCGTAGTATCTTTTCGACTATGTCCGCGCTCTTAGAATGCAGGTGGGTGCCCCTGGCTGCCTGTGTTGCCATATTACCAGAAGGTGTCTGATCGTGCAAGATTCGTTGCTGGAGTGCCCCAAGTGACTTAGGCAGAGATTTGCCCCAGGCTTTTTGGCCTTTTGAGAGATTCTCTGGATCTTGACTTAACTGCCCCAGATGGTAGACCATGATCATGCCGTGCCCCTTGATTGGAGATACTCCTGTTCATTAGGCTTTCGTCATGCGAATTTCTATGCTGTTCCAACAAAAAGTCATATGCCAACAAAGTTATACTAAAAATGCAAAGCTTATGTCTGTCTCGAAGATTTTGAAAATGCATTCTTTTTTTCATAAAACAAGCGAATGTTTGTAAAACGTGATGTCAACTCCGTATTTACCGTAGGCCTTAAGGAGTCAGGATACCTTTCGTGACAGTATGCTTTCGAGCTAACCCATGCTTCAGCTAGGACTTTTGAGGGTTATAACGTGGCCTGGTTCACGGTTTAAGAAACAAAGGATAAAGGCTCAAATTATTTGTACCCACCCGCTCTTCGTGACGTTCTCCAAACCTAAACTTAGTTGATCGTGCGTTAGACCTTGCTTGAGTCTTTGCTTTGATGTTCCAATAATGGTTCAGATGTTGATGATTTCTTTGGAATAGGCAGTCATTTTTTGCTTTGGTTGAGGGTTTGTGAGACCTCTTTCTTGATTTTTGTTATCCCTTTCTTTTTTTTTTCCTGAACTGTTTCCTTTTTTGGAATTACAGTCAGCGGGATGCCCCAGTTTTGTAAGTCTCCTTCATGGGTTTTGACTTAATGTTTTTTTCATTTTTTGAGATAATGACTGCCTGTCCTTGTGATTTATTCAGAACCATCACTGTCTTTTGTTTTGTAAGGACTCCTTTGGTGCCATTTGTTATGCACTTGGATCAACTGAGAGAACTACCCGGCCCCAGGTTATGATAAAGGGTTTTAAATTTCGAAAAGAAAAACTCCTACTTCTTTGGCTCAGAGGGGTTGACGAGGGATTATCATCCTTATAACTCCAGTGTTTAGGGATTGAAACAATGCCTGTACCTCATCAGCGGGGTCTGTTCAAAAGCATACTGTAAATTGCGATATTGTTTTCGTCATCCTCCCTCAAGAGGCTTAGAATTTTAGATCCAGAGTTGACATCAGAAAAAATATGAAAAGAAATTTGAATTTAATGAAAACAATTGTATTAATTCCCAAAACAGACGTATGCGATGCATTGATAGAATAAAAGAGTTTGCTATGACATTAATTGTTTGTATAAGCAAAGAAAAATACAACTCAAAAATTCAAATAAACAAAAGGCTTCAATGATTGGGCAACGGAGTAGTGATTATGTTCGGAGTCTCAGGCACTTCAAACTGAATTTCCCCGGCGTCGATCATGTCTTGAATCTTGTTCTTGAGAGGCCAGCAGTTGTCCGTAGTATGCCCCGGGCTATCAGAATGATATGCGCACCTATCGTTGGGAGCAGAAGTGTTCGGATTCCGGAGAGGAGCCCTTAAGGTGATCAGCCCTTCCTTCAACATTTGTTGCAGTGCTTGATCCAGCGACATGTTGATTTTGGTGTACTGTCGTTTCTCCTTGCGCTGCTGCCCCTGTCCTTGTTGAGCAGGTCCAGGATTGGGGATCTGGATTGCCCCTACCTCATGACGGCTCTTTTTACCGTGCACAGCATTGGATTCTTTCTTTCCATGATGAGGCTTTTTATCAGAAGGTGCAGCCTCTTGAATTTTCCCAGACCGGATGCCAGCTTCTATTCGCTCTCCAGTCAAGATAAGATCTGTGAATCCAGCAGACGAATTCCCAATTAGGTGGTTGTAGAATGGACCAGACAGGGTCCCCAAGAACATATCGACAAGTTCCCGATCAGTCAGAGGTGGTTGTACCCTTCCAGCAAGATCCCTCCATTTCTGCGCATATTCTTTAAAACCTTCACTTGATCCTAACGACATACCCTGGAGTTGGGTACGCGTAGGGGCAAGGTCGGCATTATATTGATACTGCTTATAGAAAGAAGTAGCCAACTCCTCCCAGTTACGAACCTTGGTCCCATCCAGTTGATAGAACCATTCGAGATGAGTCCCTGAAAGACTCTCCTGGAAGAAGTGGATCCACAAATTCTTGTCCACCGTATATGGTTGAATCTTCCGAACATAGGACCTGAGATGTAACTTGGGAAAAGACGCCCCGTCATACTTGGTAAAGGATGGTGCTTTGAACTTCCGAGGAATAATCACACCAGTTGACAAACCCAGATCTCCAAAATCCAGCCTAGGTACCTGTTGGATCTCCATAGCATTCAGCCTATCCTCCAACTGTTTGTATTTGTCTTCGGCAGGAGGGTATTGTTCGTCGTTGAAATCTGTCTCGTTGTCGGAGACCACTGGACTGGGAACCCTTTCCTCCTGATGACTACCTTCCCTCACAGATGGAGTTGTCCTCTCAGTTTCAATCTGCGGTGTATTCCCAGATCTGCGCCTAGGGTTGAAGAAAACAGTCCTCTTCTTCTTCTTTTTCAAGAGCAGAGTCTTCAGGTCTTGTTGCCCCTGGGCCAAATTCATGATCAGCTCTTGGAACTGGGCATTCTGAGCCTGGAGGGCCTTGATGGACTGCTCAGCTGATGATTCAGGATTCATGACGATCGGCTGAAATAAACAGCGAAGAGGGTAAGAAACCTGTCAAAGGGGTACCTGCAATGCGATGAGATGTATGATATGCATGCAATGATTTCAAGGACCTCGCGGGGTAAACAGAGAGACTTGTTAGAGTTGAGAACTGGTAACTTGATTGAAAGAACTTCATGTTGTTGAGAGTCCTTCGTCAAGGGTCAAAGGCTCACCATATCCAGTGGGTCATAGCCCCTGACAGCCTTGGCTAGAGGAAAATAAATCCCCTTTGCCCCTTGCTAGATGGTTGATTTATCATGACCTGCATCACAAGCCCTTGAGATCCTTGAAATGGGTTAGGATGTATGCAATGGTATGATGTTATGTTATGCATGGGGTAATGTAGGTAAACCCTGTTATGAGTCCCAATTAAGGACTGCAAACCAACACCTGCAAGAAACTCAGTGCACTCTTGTTATGAGTCCCAATTAAGGACTATAAACAAACCTGCAAGAAGCTCAAGTGTCAGACAAAAAAGCATGCAAGTAGTCAAGTACGAAGGCACACAAGTCACACAAGAGAAGCCCTTAGAGTTTAGGCCAACATGAAGTTTGGGGTACTACCCTCTTGAAGTTGGTGGGCTCAAACCTGTCTTATCAGAAGTAACCGGGTTCTAAGGGTCCCAATATCATTGGATTGTTTTCATTGTTCATCGTTTCGATTGAGCCACTGAACTGGCGACCGAAATATTCCAAGAAAACAACCCTCAATTGAGTGTAGTATCGAGTATCAACCAACCTCGGACTGCACCAAAGTCAGTTATCTCACTACCCTAAAGAGGCCAAGATAGTTCAATTAAGGTTCCTAAGGTCTGTTGATGCTTCATGACACCACGCGGAGGCCCCGTACTCTCCTTGACTGAACTCAAGGGTTACCGGTACACACCAAAGTGCCACATCAACATAGCAGACTGTTTCAACCATGTCGGTATACCCCGCACAGTTCCCTCACAGTCTTGTTGCTACTTTCTAAGAAGGTATCCCCCAGATCCGGGTTAGGATCTATAGAACTCCCAAGCAACCCACAATTTAAAGCACACAAGGAAAACAATTGAAAACACAGTTATGACCTAGCCCTAAGGTACACCTCACTTTAAGTAGTATCCCCAGCAGAGTCGCCAGTTCTGTGATCGGTGGATCTGGAACTGACTGTTTAACGCTGGTTCGCGAAATATCGCGGAAGCAAGAGTCGCCACCGTCTTTTATTTTCTCCAAATGGAAAGGACAAAAGCACAGAAAAATTCCTTAAAGAGATTGCTCTCGGTTCGGGAGGTAGGTTATAGAAAGGGAAGGTGTTAGCACCCTTTCTATCCATGGTTATCCATGGGCTCTTAGATACTTGCTCATTGTGTTTTCAAAATGGTTTGTTTGCTTTTCAACTGTGGGTTTTAAAAAAAGTTTCTTTGAAAATTTCAGTTCGACTCTTGTGTCAGAGTGTTTGAAAAATTGCTTTGAAAGCTTTTGAAAAGTGTCGGTGTGAAAAGTATTTTGTTTTTTTTTGAAGAGAGCAAGTATCTACGAGAACCTACCTACCCTAAGGAATTCGTCTGTGTAGGTGTCCTTTAAAGTAGTGCCATCCCACCATTGAGAGGTAGGTAGCACCACCGTTGGAGGTGTTCGGGTCAATTCGAAGGTTCGGGACGTGATGATCACCAGAGCAATGGGAAGACACCTTAGAAGCTACCCTCATGCCAGGTTCCCGGATCATGAGGACTTACTAAGACATCCTCTACTCGACGATCACCTTTCGAGGCAAGGCAACAGTGAGGCGTACCCTAGGGGTGGTGTGTGATTTGTGTGTCGTTTTCATTTGTATTTATCTTGTCATGTTAAAGTGATCTACGCTTGATTTTATTTAAGGCCATTCATTCTTGCATGCTTTGTTTAACAGTTAAAATATTTGCGGGAAAAGTAAATCTAAAGCTATTACAAATGGCGCGGGTCCACTTCGCCAAAATTAAAATCCAGGACCCGATTTGACGGAAAGTAAATAAAGAAATAAAATAAAGTGCGAGAAATTAAGTTTACAAGGCTTTGGGAGAGTTACATAAATATTTAAGCGGAAAAAGAAATAAGTATGCGAAATTAAACAATTAAAAATATGGGCGTTGGACCCTTTCGCAAAAATTAAAATTAATAAGGAATTAAAATTAAAATTTAAAAGAAAATGTTTTTTGGTATTTTTATGTTTTTTAAGATTTAATAGAAAAAGAATTAATTAAAACTAAAATAAAATGTTAAACCTAGCTCTAATTATTTTTTAAGTTATTAAGAAAAATATTAAAGTTTTTAACCTAAATTAACCCTAAATTACTTTCATGCAAATTTAATTATAAAAAATAAAATAAATATTATTATTGTGAAAAAGAAATATTAAAAAAGAATAAAAATTAACTAAACCTAATTCTACATTTTTTAGATTTTTATTATGAAAAGAATTAAAATTGTAACCTAATTTAAAACTAATTAATTACATGCTAATTTATTTACAAGAAAATATCAAAATAAATAATCATTATATTTTTTATCTTTTTCTGAGTTTTTTAGGCATTTTTTTATATTTTGTAAAAAATAATTAATTAATTCAAAACAAATAAGGAAAATAATATAATATTTGAAAAAAATAAAATAGGAGAAAAATTGCAAACCAGGGGGGGGGGGGGGGGGGTTCAGGCCCCAATTGTGAGGTATGCTTTAGGAATTTGGCCCAACAAGCTTCAGGTCCATTGACTTTTTTGAGTAGCGTGTGGTCACTTTGACCAGGGTTTATGGTGCTCTTTAATCTCAGCCCTTGGATTGCTTCTGATGGACGCGTGGGTAGATGGATGATGAAGGTGTACGCTGTGCCTTGACATTGAAAACGCATATGAATTCCTGTGGAAAAATAATGTGAAGAATAACGCAGACCTGGGGTTCGAACCCAAGTCTTGGACATTGCAAAGGTGTACACCTGCCACTGAACCATGTCAACGCGTTTTAATATATAATAGCTAATAAATAATATAAAAGAAAGTAAAGGAGTTAGTGGATAGCGCGCGAAACATTCAAACACTCCAATCAACGCCCTCCACGTGATCGTCTTCTTCGTGGCCTTTTTTTATTTTTCTGAAACAAGAATATAAGGCAACGGTTTTGGACGCGTTTCCTTAGGCTAGCTATTGAAAAATAGCGATTAGCTCTCAAGCGTTCATAAATTGAGCGCGATAGGTGCGTCTTCTTCGTCCAGATGTGATGAGTTCAATGGCCTTGGTCTCGTCCTCCAATTTTGCCTTATTTCAAAAGCCCTAATTCTAAGCTCTGCAAACCCTAGAAATTGAACATGGCGAAATCTCGTATACAGCATAATAATTCAATTAAACATCATGGTTAGCTTTAAAACATCATAATGAACATGAATCAATGAATATATTTCACAAATAATGCATAGAATGGCATGTACGATTATGAAATTTGTTTGATACAGTTTAGGTTCCATATACCAATTCTTTGCGTTTGGATGGCTATTCTTGACTGGAATGTGTTCAAGGGACCTTGAGCAAGCTATTGGAATCAAAATTATCCTTTGAATCGCCCTCTAAAGATGATTTCAGTTTTGAGTTTTTAAGGAATTTTTCAAGTTTGCAATGGAGTTTCTTGCGCAGCTTTTGTGTCTAGCACGATTAGGTTTATGATCAAGCCTTTGTAGTGAATGCATTAGGTCAAAAATATTGATCAAATCTCTTGTAATTCATTGTTTTGAATATTTGATTTCTTAAGATCTTTTCCATATCGTTTTCACATGTTTTTGTATCAATTAGCATCCAATCAAGCCAAATCTTTCCATAATTGTACAAGCACGAAATATTGAGTCCAAAACATGCATGAAAAGATTTATTAGGTCAAGTTATATATTTTTCATATATTTAAATGATTTAAATGAATTAATATAAATAATAATTCAAATAAATAGATAAAAAATGAGAAAATACTTCCCTTTGGGCCAAGTGGTCGTGCATATGCTTGGAATGGTGAATCATGGAAGAAAAATGGGCCCATTAGCAATTTTAGACCATTTGAATCAATGTTGACTTTTCAAAATATCCAAACATTTCCCAACTTCCACAAGGCATAACTTGCTCAATTTTTAAGCTTTTCTCATGTTCTTGGACATTTTGGAAAGGTCTTTGAGTCCTCTAACCAATGCCTTTGGTCCCATGTCATTTTGATTTACCAATCTCAAGTTATGGCCTTTGAACTAAAGTCCTTTTTTGTTGACTTTTGAAAATGACCTATAATGTTGAAATTGATAACTTTTTGTGAGAGAATTTCTTGGACTTGAAGTATGAAGATGAGTTGTAGGAAATGTCTTTCTCTTCAAAATGAGCTTTGGATGGGATTTTTCTGATAATCCATGTGAAAGTTATGCTCTGGTCAATTTCAGTTGACTTTTTCAGCTGTCCAAATAAGGAAACTTTTGCATCTTTGATGATTTCTGAGCCAAATTTTGAGAATCATGATCAAGCATTGATCAAATGATGTTTGTGGCTTCAAAATGATATATTGACCAAAAATTTGAACTTTTGACTGTCAAATGACCATTTTGCCCCTACAGTTGACTGTAGTGCAATTTAGGGTTTTGACTGTGCAATTTTATGCTGAATGCCTTGAAACTTGATATGAGGATACTTGACCATATTTGTAGGCATATGAGACTTGATTGGGCCTTTGAAAACTTCATTTCTTTGATCAGAACAAAAACCCTAGTTTTGACTGTATAGGAGACCTTTGCACTGTGCAACCCTTGGGGAATTTTGAAGCATGGCTTGGCAATTTCTTGAAAAATATGGGAGGGCAAATTTTGGGGTACAACAGAACCCAGTGGGATTATTTTTCACATAGCTGTTTTGTTTCCTTTTCACAAAATTGTATAAACTCTATTTTTCTCGGCGGCGTTCTCTTACTATGACGTCAGCCTCTTGTACACAAAGCGCCTATTTACAAGCAAATTTCAAAATCAATACAAGTTCATTTTTTCAGACAAATTACCCATCGTTTTTCCTTTTTCTGTTTTATTTTGCGAAGAACGTCCAATGTTCATTTTTGATATATGCATTTGACATTAATTGCTAATCATGAATATTTGCATGCGAAACAAAGGACTAATTACAGATGACATCAGAAACAGGGGCAATAAAGAATTGTCTAAGCGATCTAGTTGCTTTGTCCACCAAGATACCAAAGTAGGTTCGGCTGAAGAACGTAACCAGGATATCTTCACTTCCCGTTGAATAAGACAAGATTCAGCAAAACTCTCCTCAGGCAGAGCTGGTCTCCCGTCAGACCCGAAAAGGCACATTGTTCCCCTAGCAAGTCAGCGATACTCTCCCCAAGCCGAGTTAGTCTACTGTCAGCCTTAAGGAAGTTGGGTATCCCCAGAAGATCTCAACATTCCCCAGCGGAGTATAAGACATTCCTCAGCAAGCATCCCCGACAGTCTTAATATAAGATTTGTTCCCCGGCGGGATACAGACACCCCAGTGGAACCATTCCCCAGTACAGTCTGAAAGGTTTCCCCGGGAAAGTTGAATCAACCTCCCCAGTAGATTCTGAAGCTTATCCCTAGTAGATTCTGGAAGCTTATCACCTGCAGAGTGCATACGTATCTCCCCGACTTTATTCAAAGGTTATTTCCCCACCAGGGTATAACTGGGTTATCCTCAGCTAATTACCACGGAAAGATCGTCCTCGGCGAAGTTCTTCCTATCCCCAGCGGAGTTCATCAAATTCCCCAACATAACTTATCAGTGGAATCCCCAGCGGAGCTCTCATCAAAACCTCAGTGAAGTATCTCTTCCCACAGAGTAATTCCCCGCAGAGTAATCTCTCCAACAAGTTTATTCCCCAACGGAGTCATCATTTCCTACCGGTTTATTCTTGCAACCGTCATCCCCAGCGGAAACGAAGAACTTTACTCTTCAACATCAGCCCGGGATTCCACAAACTCCCGACAGTCGTAAAGGATTTATTTTCCTAGACAAAAATACATTCATCACATTATCATACACCATGACGCATGCATATACGCATCATATCACACGATTTCATTTATTTTTGAGAACATCATGACATCATCATGACATTGCATACAACTAATGTTTTTGCCTTTTCAGAAAAAGGACAATCCAAAGATGATTACTATCAACTGTCACAATTCCAGATTCGATTCCTGTATCCAGCCATGGCATATCTGTAGACGACAAATTCCAGATTCGATTCCTGTATCCAGCCAGGGCATATCTGTAGATGACAAATTCCAGATTCGATTCCTGTATCCAGCCAGGGCATATCTGTAGACAACAAGTTCCAGATTTGATTCCTGTATCCAGCCAGGGCATATCTGTGAGAGTTTGATTGTAGATTCGATACCTGTATCCAGCCAGGGCATGTCTACATGAAGAGTTTAGAGATTCGATACCTGTATCCAGCCAGGGCACGTCTGTAAGCAACCTTTTGAAGTTCCGGATTCGATTCCTGTATCTAGCCAGGGCATATCTGTGAGCAATTGATTGTAGATTCGATACCTGTATCTAGCCAGGGCACATCTGCACGAAGAGTTTGAATATCAACACCTGTAACAGGCCAGGAAACCATCTTCCTTTCTCAAAATACGCAAGTTCTCGCTAAGGAATCTCTTACGCGATCAACACTTCCAAATGGCATCTATAAGCCCATTCCCGACAAGGTTCTGTCACCTCTCCAGATGGCATCTATAAGCCCATCCTCCTATCCACCATCTCTCCAAATGGCATCTATAAGCCCATTCCCGACATCACATTGCTAATACTCCACTATGCGAGTGCAAATTTCTGGGCACTTTAGTGTTCAATCATCTCCCACCTTCGGATTACGAAAGGCATGCAAGTCAATCTACATCCTCAGGTCTAAGAAGATTGAAAAGGGGAAACTGTTGTACCCCAAAATTTTCCCTCCCATTTCATCAATATTTTCTCACCACAAGACCCTTGGAGCTCAAGATCAAGTTAGGGTTTGCTCTGCTCAAGACTCCTCCTTGCACTGTTGACCCAAATTAGGGTTTGAGTTTGCACAAAGATGTTTTGACCTAAAATGCCCAAAATGACTTTCATGCTTCATGTTGGACTCACAAGTTTATCCATACCAAGTTTCAAGCCTTGATTCCAATCTTTGCCCAGTCAATTGGACAGTTGACCTAGAAATCAGTTGTATTATGGAAAAAGTCAACTGTGGTCAATTGACAGTCAAACCTCATGATTTTTGACCCACATCAACATCATGAACTCATATGGATCATTTGATCAAGTTTGGATCACAATTCCACAAGAAATTTGATCAGATCACCAAAAGGGCAAAATGGTCATTTTTAGGGTTTTGACTGCACAAAGGCAATTTTTGACTGTTTGACCTAACCAATGGCAAACCAAGCTCACATATGGACTCAAGGACTCAATGACATGGTCTTGACACATTCAACAAGTTCAAAAGATCCCAAATGCACAAGATTGACAGATGAATTTTCCAGTCAACTGATCAAAATTTGACTGTATACTGAAAAGTCAAACTTTGACTTTTTGGTCAAAATCAAGTGCCAAGATCCATTTTTCATCAAGACATGTCAAATTATGAAACTTGTTCATCAAGAAACCAAAAATTGCAAATTAGGGTTTAGAATGAGAAAATTTCATAACTTAGAATTTTTTTTAAGTTATGAAACTTCCTTATTTTTTCCTAACTTTGTCCCATTTTTTCATCAAGATACATTTGGATTCAAACAAAACTCAAAACATGAAAGTTGTAGTCCATTGCAAAATCTACAACTTTGATTCACAAAGTTTCCTCAAAAGAAGCTTGTAGCTCAAGTTATGATTTTTGGAATAGGGGTGCAAAACATTCTTAAACTAGAATTTTTTTGACCTATTTTAGGCAGGATTTTTGCCTAACTTCATGGCCACTTTTCACATGCTTCCACTTGGAATTTCAACTTGCATTACAAATATGGATTGTAGTACACATTCCAAGCTTTCCAAATTATCCAAGAACTTCTCAAACACCCTTGTGGTTAGGGAGAATCGAATTTGGGAAGTTGGGCAAAAGTCACTTTGTTCATGAGCCAATTTCATGTTCATACACTATGCATTTTCAAACTCAGCTTGCACAAGCTAGATTACAGGCCTCTAATCCTTCTTACACTCAATAATTAAATGCATATCCTTTGTGTTAGAGTGTTATTTTGTGCATTTGGACAATACACACAAAATCAATCCATATATGGAAAAAGCAAGTTTGCCATTTTGAAAAAGCATGGCTTTATGTCAAAAAGCAAATCAAAGAGGTACAAGCCAGATCTTTTAGGCACAGGTTTATGGACTAATCCCACTGATCAAAGAGAGAAAATGCAGCATGCTTGAGGGACCTGCCTTGGCCTATAACCCAACTTGACAAACTTTGCTTATCTAAGAAGAAACTTTGCAAAACTAAACACAACTCACATTCCTGCAAGCAAGAGCTGAAGCAAACATTGTAAACACTTTTCACTTGATCCAACTGACCTGAAACACGAGCCTACCATATTCCAAACCTCATCATTCATCAAAACACCATTTTGCTGCACAAAACAGGGCATCCTTGCAGATTGAGTTGCACAACTCAGTTTGCTCGTGCGTTTTGGCCAAAGCTGGTTCATACACACTCCATAACATCCATACAAGCTATCCCAAGCCCTAGCTACAGACTGTAACACCTCTAACCAAGTTCACCATTTTCATTTTTTCAGTTGTGCAGGTTAAGTTACATAGCTCGTTTCAGTTAATTTCAAAGCAAGCTAGAGGTTGGAGAAGCATCACTGAACTTCAAGCAAGCTGCACAAGTCCTCACACTGCACTGAAAGTGCCTCCATTGTTGTACACGATTCAAGCTGAACAGGTAAAAGTTTGAACTTCTATCTCTCTATCCAGGCATATCTAGGCTTAGGTTTGTGAAGAAGTTATGTCCTACTCATGGCCCTGAAGCTACCCATATCATTACTTTTCATTTATGTTGTGTGTACTGAGAGAATTTGGAACCTGAACATTAGAAAAAACTTAGGTCAGGAATTGGGGATGAAGAAATTCTCCTTCGTTTCTTAGAGTTAAGTCAAGTTTTTTATATGTCTGGATTCGTCTCTTGATGCTCTACATTTTTGGTGTTATGAGTTTTGCTTGAAAGTCCAGGAATCAGGAGTTAGGAAACGTGCATTGTTGTTTGTTCAAACAAGGCTTGGGCTGGGCCTGCGTCAGTCCTACTTTTTGCACCCTTTTTTTTCAATTTGCACCCCCCCTGGCCCATTATGTGATATATTTGTTATTTTTTATTTTTTCTTTTTAATTCTGATTTTATATTTTTATTCAAACATGAAAAAACACTAAAAATATTTTCCCCACATTTTTTGCATTTTATTTGGTATTTATTTGTTTCATTTAGTTCCACATATAAATAAACATAATGCCTTTTATTTAAAATACTAAAAATAATACAAATACATTTTATTTTCTGATTTTATTTTATTTTATCTTTTGAAAACATTTTCTAAAAAATATACTTTTTTTGTAAATAATAAATATTTTTATTTTTTTGGTATATATTTAATATATTTAATACATAATATAAATATTTATATATTTAGAATATTTAGGATAAAAAATACAAGAATAATACATTTTTATTTTTATTAATATTTGACCTCAAAAATTACTTTTTTACAATATACTTCTCTTTTATTAATTTTTGTATATAATTAATAAATATTGTATATAATATAATTGATAAATATTATTATTTAGAAAATTAGGGTTTTGCCCTAAAAACACAAAATATCCAAAAATTGATTCTTTTATTTTTTGTTTATATTTCACATAAAAAAATACTTTCCCATACATATAAAAACCATTTTTGTGCATAAATACATTTTTGCATATTTATTTACTTAATTATTGTACAATTAATCTTTGTATATTCAATTTGGATGTAATAGCTTAGGTTTTAATTTCTTGCTAAATATCCCCATTTGAACATTTGTACCCCTCATCCCATAATTGTGTTGTAATAATTTAGGATTTTATTTTTCGCATTTAAAAGCTTTCTAAATATGCCATGATAGACTTAGGGTTTGTATGCAAATCAAAAAAATGACAAATAGCTTGACCTAACAAAAGACAAAAAAGCATGAAAATGGACAACACCAATCACACTTGCACCCCCTAGGGTTACTCCACTTGTTGCCTTCAATAATGGGCCATGTTGCATGTTGAGTTGCTTTGGCAAAACAAAATAAATCAAATGATCATAGTCCCTCGATGACGCTTTCGAAAGTTGCCTAAAAATGATCAAGTCCCTTAAAGGAAAAATTGCCAAAGACCCTTGGCACCATTACAATCATGGTCTAAACGATGACCCGCGCCCGTCCCGTTAACATCCTAACACAAGATTGTCCACCAAATACAATGGTGGAACAAAATTGTTAAAAGGATTAAAACATAGGAAAGATCTTTGAGAAATTTAGGGTAGATAGCTCTTGGTTACTTGACCAAATCTTGCAAAACAATCCTTGCCATTTTCAAAACACACATCACAACACACTTTCAAAACAACTTTCAAAAACATTGAAAACTTTTCAAAAGATAAGTACACCTTTGTATACATTCAAACATGGATCATTACAAAGGTTGCCACAACAAATGGCCTCTTTTCAAAAACATTTTCAAACCCACACACAAAGCACCATTTCAAACAATTGAAAACACAAGGCAAGTGATCTAAGCAAGTAACTAAGAGCCCATGGATAACCATGGATAGAAAGGGTGCTAATACCTTCCCTTTCTATAATCTACTCCCCGAACCCAAGAAAACATCTCAAAGGTTTTTGCTGTGCTTTTTAACCTTTCCTTAGGATAAAATAAAAAGTCGGTGGCGACTCTTGCTCAACCGAAACATTTGCGAAAACAAACGCAAAACTTCAAGTCAGTTCTCCCACCGTATCACACATGCATCATATGCATAACAGGTACTCTTTCTACAGGTTGCTTAATCTTCTTCGCTGTTTATTTCAGCAATCATCATGAATTCTGAACCTACTACTGAACAAGCCATCAAGGCCCTCCAGGCCCAGAACGCCCAGTTTCAAGAGCTTGTCATGAGCTTAGCCCAGGGTCAACAGGAATTGAAGACTCTGCTTTTGAAGAAGAAGAAGAAGAAGAGGACTGTATTGTTCAACACTGGACGGAGGTTTGGAAATACACTGCATAATGAGGCTGATCTGGCTACTTCCTCTGTAGGGAAACATAGTCCCCAAGGGGGAAGGGTTCCTAGTCCCGTGGTCTCCGACAACGAGACGGATTTCAATGATGAGCAGTACCCTCCTGCTGAGGACATGTACAAACAGCTAGAGGACCGTTTGAGTGCTATGGAGATTCAACAGGTGCCTGGGTTGGATTTTGGAGATCTAGGTTTATCTTCTGGGGTGGTGATCCCACACAAGTTCAAGGCACCTTCTTTTGCGAAGTACGACGGGGCATCCTGTCCTAAGCTGCATCTCAGATCATACGTAAGGAAGATCCAACCTTACACTGCAGACAAGAATCTATGCATCCATTTCTTCCAGGATAGTCTTTCAGGGACTCAACTCGAATGGTTCTATCAGCTGGATGGAACCAGTATTCGTAACTGGGAGGACTTGGCTACTGCATTTTATAAGTAGTATCAGTACAATTCTGACCTCGCTCCCACGCGTACCCAAATCCAGGGTATGTCACTTGGGACATGTGAAGGTTTCAAGGAGTACGCGCAAAAGTGGAGAGACCTGGCTGGCAGGGTGCAGCCACCGTTGACTGACCGTGAACTCGTGGACATGTTCTTGGGGACCCTGTCTAGTCCGTTCTTCAACCATCTGATTGGTAATTCTTCTGCAGGGTTTACAGACCTCATTCTGACTGGTGAAAGGATAGAAGCTGGTATCAAGTCTGGGAAGATACAAAAGGGTTCCTCCCCGAGCACTGAAAAGAAGCCCTTCAAGAAAGAATCTAGTGCTGTGTATGGTCCCAGAAGACAAAATAAACCGGAGCATCGCCAAGCTGTCAACGCGGTGGTAATTTCAAAGCCTGCTGCTGCTCCTCAGCAATACAACCAGCCAAGGGGTGAGAGACCTAAAAGGCAGTACACTCGGCTCAGTATGACCCTGTCTCAGATATTGCCACAACTACTGTCGACCAATCTGGTAACTGTCAAAGAAGCTCCGAAAGTAGTGAACACAACCTCTCCAAAGTACAATCCCAACGCCCGCTGCGCTTATCACTCTGACAGCCCGGGGCATAACACAGATGATTGTTGGGCTCTGAGGAATAAGGTTCAAGACCTGATTGATGCTAAAGAGGTTGAGTTCGAGGCGCCCGAGAGGCCTAATATGGTGACAGCTCCCATGCCCAACCATGGAGTAAATGCTATTAGGGATGATGACGACATGGAGGAATCCGAATTCGACAGCTGGATCTACCCCGCAACCAACAGTGGACCAAACAACTGGACTGCGAAAGACTTCACACCTATTACTTTTGTCACTCAGTAATGAACTCCTTTGTTTTGAATTTGTAACGAACAATAATTTGAAACTTTATGGCCCGGTGTCTTACCCGGGGCACTATGGCTTCATTTGTGAGGGCTTTTATTTGTCATTTTCATATATCATGAATAAAAGCATTGGACGTTTTTTGCATTTCAAATGTTGCGCTCCTTTTCTTTCTTTTACATATTGCAAAACAACTATATTTACACACACTCACCTATACAGGTTCCAATCCACTCTGGATCTCACTGGTAACGACTCTGCTACTGCCAGTTATGACTTCGAAAATCCGATCAACTTAGCCAAAGACGAAGGTGAAGATGATTGTGAGTTGCCTGGTGAGCTTGCAAGACTGCTACTCCAGGAAGAGAGGGCCATTCAGCCACATGAGGAGCCAGTGGAAACGGTAAATCTGGGTACCGAGACAGACAAAAAGGAAGTCAAGATTGGTGCCAATCTGGGGTCTAGTGTGAAACAACGGCTGATTCAAATGCTGCATGATTATGTGGAAATCTTTGCCTGGTCCTACGAAGACATGCCTGGGTTGGATACCGACATTGTGGTTCATCACCTGCCTACCAAGGAAGAATGCCCTCTGGTAAAACAGAAGGTCCGTCGTATGCGTCCAGAGATGTCCAAGAAAATCAAAGCTGAGGTTATGAAACAATTTGATGTCGGGTTTCTAGCAGTGACTTCTTACCCTCAGTGGGTTGCCAACGTGGTTCCAGTGCCGAAGAAAGATGGTAAGGTCCGAATGTGTGTCGACTACAGGGATTTGAACAGGGCCAGCCCCAAGGATGATTTCCCTCTGCCTCATATCGACGTTCTGGTTGACAACACTGCTCAGCATAAAGTATTCTCCTTCATGGATGGCTTCTCCGGTTATAATCAGATCAAGATGGCTCCTGAAGACATGGAGAAGACCACTTTTGTTACTCAGTGGGGCACCTTTTGCTACAAGGTCATGCCTTTTGGGTTGAAAAATGCTGGGGCAACCTACCAACGTGCCATGGTTGCTTTGTTTCATGACATGATCCATCATGAGATAGAAGTATATGTCGACGATATGATTGCAAGGTCCCAAACTGAGGAGGAACACCTTGACCATCTACATAAACTGTTTGACCGTCTGAAGTTGTACAAGCTGAGGTTGAACCCAAACAAGTGCACCTTTGGGGTGAGATCTGGAAAATTGCTAGGATTCGTCGTGAGTGACAAAGGTATTCAAGTGGACCCTACCAAGGTGAAAGCCATACAAGAGATGCCAGTTCCCATGACAGAGAAAGAAGTCAGAGGCTTTCTAGGACGGCTGAACTACATTGCCCGATTCATCTCGCACCTAACTTCTACCTGTGAACCAATCTTCAAGCTACTGAAGAAAGATCGAGTAGTACATTGGAACGATGAATGTCAGGCGGCTTTCGAAAGAATCAAAGAGTATCTCCAAGAGCCACCCATTCTTATGCCACCGATTGAAGGGAGACCTCTAATATTATACTTGACAGTAATTGACAACTCAATGGGGTGTGTGCTGGGGCAGCATGACGAGTCTGGCCGAAAAGAGCACTCCATTTATTACCTTAGCAAAAAGTTTACCGACTGTGAGACCCGATACTCACTGCTCGAGAAAACTTGCTGCGCTTTGGTATGGGCTGCTCGCCGGCTGAGACAGTATATGTTGACTCACACTACTCTGTTAATTTCAAAAATGGATCCAATCAAGTACATCTTCGAAAAGCCTGCCTTGTCCGGATGAATAGCAAGATGGCAGATGATCTTGACAGAATATGACATCTAGTACACGACTCAGAAAGCAATCAAGGGAAGTGTATTGGCAGACCATTTGGCACACCAGGCAGTGGATGACAACCAATCCATGAACTTTGAATTTCCAGACGAGAATATCATGGTAGTGACTGATTGTGAAGTACCTGGACCGGATGAAGGACCCGAGGAAGGATCCCGATGGTGTATGCACTTTGACGGAGCCTCGAACACTTTGGGTAATGGTATCGGTGCTGTGATCATATCCCCTAAAGGCACTCATACTCCACTTACCACCCGGCTATGTTTCAACTGCACCAACAACATGGCGGAGTATGAATCATGCATCATGGGTCTTCGAGCTGCAATTGACCTAAGGATCAAGTTTCTGAGTGTCTTCGGAGATTCCGCTCTCGTGATCAGTCAGATCAAAGGCGAGTGGGATACGAAACACCCAAATCTTATTCCCTACAAGGAGTATGTATTGACGTTGATTCCCCATTTCGAGGAGATAACTTTTGAACACTTCCCAAGAGAGGAGAATCAGTTGGCGGACGCGTTGGCTACGATGTCTTCTATGTTCAAAGTTAAATGGGACAACGAGGCTCCCCGGATCATTATCTGGAAGTTGGATGAACCTGCACATTGTTGTGACCTTGAGGCTGAAGAGGTAACTGAAAAACCTTGGTATCATGAAGTGAAAAGGTACTTGGAAGCTCAAGAATATCCCGAGGGTGCAACTGTTAATGACAAGAAGTTTCTGAGAAGGTTCGCGGAAAAGTTCTTCCTCAGCAATAACGTTCTCTACAAGCGAAACCATGATTCAATCTTACTGCGTTGTATGGATAAGACTGAAGCAGAAAGGATCATGGCAGAGCTGCATGAGGGTACCTTTGGAACACATTCCAGTGGACATACTATGGCAAAGAAAATCCTTCGGGCAGGATATTTCTGGTCCACAATGGAAGCCGACTGTTACCAACATTCTCGGACATGTCATAAATGCCAGATCTACGCTGATAAGGTGCACATTCCTCCAGTCCCTCTGAACGTCTTGACAGCACCGTGGCCTTTTTGCAATGTGGGGCATTGATATGATCGGCGAGATCAGACCTACGGCATCCAACGGGCATCGCTTCATCCTGGTAGCGATTGATTACTTCACAAAGTGGGTTGAAGCAGCTTCCTATGCTGCCGTAACCAAGAACGTTGTGGCACGGTTCATTCGGCACAACCTGATCTGTCGATACGGTGTACCTGAGAGGATCATTACGGATAATGGTACCAATCTTAACAACAAGATGATCACTGAGCTCTGCGAGCAATTCAAGATACATCACCACAACTCTGCTCCCTACCGGCCGAAGATGAATGGGGCTGTAGAGGCAGCAAATAAGAATATCAAGAAGATTGTGCAGAAGATGACAGTGACCTACAAAGATTGGCACGAGATGTTACCGTTCGCTCTTCATGGGTACCGTACCTCAGCACGGACGTCGACAGGGGAAACACCCTTCTCCTTGGTATATGGCATAGAGGTAGTCTTGCCTATTGAAGTCTAGATACCCTCTCTCCGGATAATGAAGGATGCAGGTTTGAGCGAAGATGACTGGATCCAGACTCGACTTGATCAATTAAATCTAATCAATGAAAAGAGACTCACCGCTATTTGTCATGGTCAAATGTACCAAAAACGGATGATCAAGGCTTTTAACAAGAAAGTCAGACGACAAGAGTATCAAGTCAGAGACCTGGTAATCAAGCGCATCATCCTACCTCAAGGTGATCCCAGGGGCAAATGGACCCCTACGTACGAAGGGCCATTTGTGGTTAAGAATATCTTCTCAGGAGGAGCTATGATCCTAACCACCATGGATGGTGACGACCTTCCTCACCCCGCCAATGCAGACATAGTAAAAAGATACTACGCATGAATTAAAGACCCGCTAGGTTGACACACCTAGGCAAAAATAAGGGCTTCCCGGCGAACCAAAAGGGTTCGGGCAAAAATAAGGGATGAAATGAAAAAATCTGTACACCCGGCAAGTCGAAAACCTGAAAAGGTGGCTTGGGCAAAAATGGGTATCCTGGTGGACTGAAAACCCGAAAGGGCGGTCCAGGTAAAAGTTAGGGATTGAAGCGTAATACTATGTCTCATTGGATCACCCTGTATCCAGAATTCGGCATCAACTATCAGGTTCAGACGACACCAATCAATCAGCTTCATCTCCAACTAAGCAGCAAAGTGATGAGACACTTGAAGACATAAAGGCGATAGCGGAGTTGGAACCCAGTGGGATTATTTTTTCACATAGCTGTTTTGTTTTCTTTTCACAAAATGTATAAACTCTATGTTGTTCGGCGGCATTCTCTTACTAGGACGTCAGCCTCTTGTACATGAACGCCTATTTACAGGCAAATTCCAAAAAAATCAATACAAATCCACTTTTCCAAACAAATTGCCAACTGTTTTTCCTTTATCTATTTTGTTTTGCAAAGAACGTCCAATGTTCATTTTTGATATATGCATTTGACATTAATTGCTGATCATAAATATTTGCATGCGAAATAAAGGACTAATTACAGGTGGCATCAGAAACAGGGGCAATAGTGAGTTGTCTAAGCGATCTAGTTGCTTTATCCACTAAGGTACCAAGGTAGGTTCGGCTGAAGAATGTAACCAGAATACCTTCACTCCCCGCAGAGTAAGACAAGATTCAGCAATACTCTCCCCCGAGCAGAGTTGGTCTCCCGTCAGCCCTGAAAAGGCACAATGTCCATAGCAAGTCAGGAACACTCTCCCCAAGCAGAGTTAGTCTACTGTCAGCCTTAAGGAAATTGGATATCCCCAGAAGATCTCAATATTCCCCAGCGGAGTATACAGATGTTCCTAAGCAAGCATCCCCGACAGTCTTAATATAAGATTGTTCCCCGACGCAATACAGACACCCCAGTGGAGCCACTTCCCCGGTACAGTTCAAAAGTTTCCCCAAGAGAGTTGAATCATCCTTCCCAGTAGATTCTGGAAGCTTATCCCTAGTAGATTCTGGAAACTTATCCCTAGTAGAGTCTGGAAGCTGGTTCCCCGTAGAGTACAAATATCTCTCCCCGACCATGTTCAGAGGTTACTCCCCACCAGAGCTTATAACTGGGTTATCCTCAGCTAATTACCACGGAAAGATCGTCCTCGGAGAAGTTCTCCCTATCCCCAACGGAGTTCATCAAATCCTCAACAAAATTTACCAGCGGAGTTATCATCAAAAATCTCAGCGAAGTATCTCTTCCCACAGAGTAATTCCCCGCAGAGTAATATCTTCAACAAGTTTATTCCCCAACGGAGTCATCTTCCCCTACCGGTTTATTCTTGCAACCATCATCCCCAGCGGAAACGAAGAACCCTACTCTTCAACACCGGCCCAGGATTCAACAAGCTCCCGGCATTCGTCAAGGATTTATTTTCCTAAACGAAAATACAATCATAAACATCACATTGTCATATATCATGGCACATGCATATACGCATCATAACACACAATCTCATTTATTTTGAGAACATCATGACATCATGCATCTCATACATCATGACATTGCATACAACTAATGTTTTGCCTTTTCAAGAAAAAGGTCAATCAAAAGATGATTACTATCAACTGTCGCAGTTCCAGATTCAATACCTGTATCTAGCCAGGGCATGTCTGTGAGTGATGGATTGTAGATTCGATACCTGTATCCAGCCAGGGCATATCTGCATGAAGAGTTTAGAGATTCGATACCTGTATCCAGCCAGGGCATATCTGTAGACAACTAATCCCAGATTCGATACCTGTATCTAGCCAGGACATATCTGTGAGTAATTGATTGTAGATTCGATATCTGTATCTAGCCAGGGCATATCTGCATGAAGAGTTTAGAGATTCGATACCTGCATCCATCCAGGGCATATCTGTAGACGACTTGTTCCAGATTCGATACCTGTATCCAGCCAGGGCATATCTGTAGACAACCAGTTCCAGATTCGATACCTGTATCTAGCCAGGGCATATCTGTGAGCGATTGATTGTAGATTCGATACCTGTATCTAGCCAGGGCATATCTGCATGAAGAGTTTGAAGTTCCAGATTTGATACCTGTATCTAGCCAGGGCATATCTGTGAGCGATTGATTGTGGATTCGATACCTGTATCTATCCAGGCCATATCTGTGAGTGATTGATTGTAGATTCGATACCTGTATCCAGCCAGGGCATATCTGCATGAAGAGTTTAGAGATTCAATACCTGTATCCAGCCAGGGCATATCTGTAGACGACTAATCCCAGATTCGATACTTGTATCTAGCCAGGGCATATCTGTGAGTAATTGATTGTAGATTCGATACTTGTATCTAGCCAGGGCATATCTGCATGAAGAGTTTAGAGATTCGATACCTGTATCCAGCCTGGGCATATCTGTAGACAACTAATCCCAGATTCGATACCTGTATCTAGCCAGGGCATATTTGTGAGTAATTGATTGTAGATTCGATACCTGTATCTAGCCAGGGCATATCTGCATGAAGAGTTTAGAGATTCGATACCTGTATCCAGCCAGGGCATATCTATAGACGACTTGTTCCAGATTCGATACCTGTATCCAGCCAGGGCATATCTGTAGACAACCAGTTCCAGATTCGATACCTGTATCTAGCCAGGGCATATCTGTGAGCGATTGATTGTAGATTCGATACCTGTATCTAGGCAGGGCATATCTGCATGAAGAGTTTGAAGTTCCAGATTCGATACCTGTATCTAGCCAGGGCATATCTGTGAGCGATTGATTGTGGATTCGATACCTGTATCTAACCAGGGCATATCTGCATGATAGAGATTGAAGATCAACACCTGTAACAGGCCAGGAAATTATCTTTCTTCCTCAGGTACGCAAGTTCTCGCTAAGGAATCTCTTACGCGATCGACACCCCCGGATGGTATCTTTAAGCCCATCTCCATGACTATCTACCAACAATCTCCAAATGGCATCCATAAGCCCATTCCCGACAAGGTTCTGTCACATCTCCAGATGGCATCTATAATCCCATCCTCCTATCCACCATCTTTCCAAATGGCATCTGTAAGCCCATTCCCGACATCACGTTGCTGATATTTTACTATGCAAGTGCAAATTTCTGGGCACTTTAGTGTTCAATCATCTTCCACCTTCGGATCACGAAAGGCACGCAAGCCAATCTACATCATCAGGTTTAAGAAGATTGAACAGGGGCAACTATTGTACCCCAAAATTTGCCCTCCCATATTATTCAAGGTTTATCAGGAATCATCATCCAAATGGTTCAAGATGTCTCAAGGGTTGCACAGTCCCAAACACCTCCTAAGCCATCCAAAATTAGGGTTTGGTTTCTTTAAGGGAATTTGAGGTTTTCAATGGTCCAATCAAGTCCCATAGGCCTATGTACATTGTCAAGCATCTACGTGCCAAGTTTCAAGGTTCACAATGCCAATTTGCACAGTCAAAAGCTCTATTTGGTTCACAGTCAACTGCAGGGGTAAAATGGTCATTTGGCAGTCAAAAGTCAGAATTTTTGGTCAACATCTTATTTTGAGCCCACAATCATCATTTTATCAAGTCTTGATCATGATTCCACAAGCATGGCTCAAAAATCATCAAGATGCCAAAAGTTACTATTTTTGGACAGCTGAAAAGTCAACTGTACATTGACCAAAGCATAACTTTTTCATGGTTCATCAAAAAAATCCCATCCAATGCTCATTTTGAAGGGGATGACATTTCCTACAACTCATCTTCACATTCCAAGTCCATGAAATGCTCTCATAAAAAGTTATCAATTTCTACATTATAGGTCAATTTCAAAAGTCAACAAAAATGCACTTTAAGTCAAAGACCATAACTTGAGATTGGTAAATCCAAATGACATGGGACCAAAGGAATTGGTTAGAGGACTTCAAGACCTTTCCAAAATGTCCAAGAACATGTTTATATGATCAAAATTGAGCAAGATATGCATTGGAGAAGTTGGGAAATTTTTGTGAATTTGCAAAAGTCAACTTTGCTCAAAACACATCATTTTTGCTAATGGGCCTCAAATTTCTTCTTGAAACATTGTCCAAGGCCTATGCACGACCCATCAAGCCTATTTGAGTTTACTTTCTTATTTTTATTAATTAATTGGATTTTTTATTAATATTAATTCATTTAATTGATTCAAAATATAGGAAATTCAAAGATATGGTTTTCAAATCTTTTTGTGAAGCAAACAAGCTCAAGACAAGCTGGAGATTTCGTGTGCCAATCAAATAGACAAGAATATCCAAAATTGGCAAGTTTTCTCAATCAAAAAGATGCAAAAAGATGTGATTGGAAATCAAATATACAAATCATAATTCCATGGATCTTTGACCAAGATTTTAACCTAAATCAGTTCTATTATATATACTGAAGCTAACCCTAATGCATTCACGTGAGAACTGCTACATAAACACCATAGCAACATTGGAAAAAACCAAGAAAAAGTGAAAACTGTTTTTGGCCTTCCAGCACGATTCAAAGCTTTCTCTTGATTCTAATATATTGCAGGGATTCCCAGAAGCGTGTAGAAATCAAAAACAAGCCTTAAAGCTCAAGAAACACACAAGAACAGTCCCTCGATTTCTCACTTTTTTTCAGAATCGTAACTCTAAATTTATGCATCATTAACATGATTTTTTGGTTGTATTGTGTTGCTTGAATCTACAGGAAACTTTTGGCATAGGTTAATTGCATTAAAATGCACTGAAACAGAAATCACCATGAACGAAATCTAGGGTTTTCGAGTTCTGGATTTGGGGCTTTATAAACCAAGTAAAATTAAGCCTCATGATGCCCATGGTTGAATTCGTTGCATTCAGACGAATCTAAAACCACCCTCGCGAACAATTTATATTAACCATAGGCTTGTTCGCTATTTTTTGCATTTGCAGTTTGTGGGGGTTAAAAACCCCCGCTATCTAACATTGGTTTTACAGTTTCAGTGGGGAAGATGATGATGTGTTCATGCATCATTGGTGGATTCAAAGCTACGCGCGTTTTTTTATTGCTTCCAGCATGATTATTATTTTTCACATATTATGTTTGTTTCATATTATAATTACAAAAGCAAGCAGATGGTGGAGTGGTTAGGCGCGCTGGCTATTGATCACTGGGACCTGGGTTCGATTCCCAAGTCCACCCAAAACGCATTATGTTATTTTTCTTCACATATTTGCATGCAGCTTTCCAAGGGTGGTACACCATGTGCCTCCAGACATCCAGGCGCCATGTGTCCTTATGCGTCAATCCAAGGGCCAAAGATGAAGGACCACAATAATCCTCAGTCAACGCAGGCATAGCTGACTCCAGAAGTCAAACAAGGCTTGAGTGCTATTGGGCCAGAAATTCCAGGCCTCACCTCCTAATGGGTCAACACACCCCCCTGAGTTCTTTTCTTTCTTTCTTTATATTTTCCCTTTTTTATTATTCTTTATTCTAATTAATAACTATTATTATTATTATTATTTAATTACCTCACAAATTATATTTTCACAATAAAATCCAAAAAATAAAAATGCAAATATTTTTATTATTTGTTATTTTCACCTTTAATTATTATTTTTGTAAATAAAATGTAAATTAATTAATCTAGCCTTTTAAAATTAGGTCAACTTTAATTTTTTCTCAATAACTTAAAATAAATTAGAATTAAGTCTTGACAACTTTTAATTTCTTTTTATTTTCATTAAGACATAAAAAACCACAAACATACTTTTTCTTGTAAATAATTAATTAATTAGTCATTAGGTTTAATATTTAATTTAATTGCAAAAAAGGACAAATTCAATTCTTTTCTCAAAAAGGGTCAAAACCCTAAGGACGTCCCGATTCAATTCTTTCGCGCGCATATTTTTAATTTATTATTTATTTGATCACATTTATGTATCTGTTTCCGAGAATGTAATAGTTAATTAGGACTTTTATCGCTTTATTTATTTTCTCGCAATTTATTTTTCCAAAGGGTTTGTTTTTGGCGATGTATATACCCGCGCCTTGTAATAGCGTAGATTTAACTTTCCACACTTTATTTCCCACAAATTATTAAACTATTAATTATGCATGCAAGACTTGGATGAAAATTATAAACAACTCGTAGATCACCAGGATACATGTACAAGATAATTTAACCTGAACCTGACACACATGCACATGCCACTCCTAGGGTACGCCTCACTTGGTTGCCTCGAAGTGGTCGTCAAGTATAGGGTGTTTTAGAGGTCGCCCTCCTGTCTAAAGATCCAGTTGCCTCGAAACGGTTGCCTCGGATAAAAAGGATCTAGGACATTAGGGTTACCGCTAAGGCGTCCTACTATTGCTTTGGTGACCACACATGTCCCTATAATCGAATTGACCCGAATAACTCCAACGACGGTGCTACCTACTTCTCAATAGTGGGATAGTACTGTCTAAAGGACTCTTACACAGCTTAATTCCTTAGAGTAGGTAGATTTCTCCTGGGTACTTGCTCTTTCAAAAACAAAACACTTTTCGCACTTACACTTTCAAAAAGTTTTCGAACAAATACTTCATACACTCTTGAGGACTGATACAAGAGTTACCTAGAAGTTTTTTCAAACTAAACTTTTTCAAAACCCACATACACTTGAAAAGCAAACAATTTTTGAAAACATAGTGAGCGAGTACCTAAGAGCCCGTGGATAACCACGGATAGAAAGGGTGCTAACACCTTCCCTTTCTATAAATCTACCTCCCGAACCGAGAAACATCTCGAAAAGGAATTTTGTTGTGCTTTTGTTCTTTCCTTGTTAGAGAACATAAAAGACGGTGGCGACTCTTGCTTACCGCGACATTTTGCAAACCAGCATTCCAAAACAGTCAGTTCTATTTCCACCGATCACACATATTTTTAGATTTCGACCTACACCTTGTCATGTACACTTCTTTTCTTTCTTTCAGCTATTCCATTATGTTGAGGTGTATAGGGTTCCATGGAAATCATTTGAAGCCCTTGTAAACCAAAATTCTTGTGAGAAATGAAACCTTAGATGGAAATCCATTGCTTAGGAGGAGAATTTGTATGGTTAATTCTTAGTAAACCTTGAGCAATAGGGGACCTTAATGAGCATGCCTTGAATAGAATGGGAGGGAAAATTTTAGGGTACAACAGCTGCCCCTGTTCAATCTTCTTAAACCTGAAGATTTAGATTGGCTTGTTTGCCTTTCGTGATCTGAAGGTGGAAGATGATTGAACATTAGAGTGCCCAGAAATTTTCACTCGCATGAAGTAACACCGTTGGTTGATGATATCAGGAATGGGCTTACATATGCCATTTGGAGGGGTGATAAAGAGCTATCAGAGATGGGCTTATAGATTCCATCCAAAGTGACTGTTGGTAAGTATAAAGCTTGACTGCAACATATAATGAAGGAATCTTTGGCGACTACTACTTTAACAGATAATGAAGAAATCCTACGACTACTACTTCAACAGGTAATGAAGGAATCTTGGACGACTACTACTTCAGCAGGTAAAGAAAGAATCTTAGACGACTACTACTCCAGCAGGTAATGAAGGAATCTTTGACGACTACTACTTCAGCAGGTAATGAAGGAATCTTGGACGACTACTACTTTAGCAGGTAATAAAGGAATCTTTGACGACTACTACTTCAGCAAGTAATGAAGGAATCTTTGACGATTACTACTTCAGCAGGTAATAAAGGAATCTTTGACGACTACTACTTCAGCAGGTAATGAAGGAATCTTTGACGACTACTACTTCAACAGGTAATTAAGGAATCTTTGTCGACTACTACTTCAGCAAGTAATGAAGGAATCTTGGATGACTACTACTTCAGCAGGTAATGAAGGAATCTTGGACGACTACTACTTCAGCAGGTAATGAAGGAATCTTGGACGACTACTACTTCAGCAGGTAATGAAGGAATCTTTGACGACTACTACTTCAGCAGGTAATGAAGGAATCTTTGACGACTACTAATTCAGAAGGTAATGAAGGAATCTTGGACGACTACTACTTCAGAATGGTAATGAAGGAATCTTTGAAGACTACTACTTCAGAAGGTAATGAAGGAATCTTGGACGACTACAACTTTAGCAGGTAATGAAGGAATCTTTGACGACTACTACTTCAGTAGGTAATGAAGGAATCTTTGACGACTACTACTTCAGCAGGTAATGAAGGAATCTTGGACGCTTACTACTTCAGTAGGTAATGAAGAATCTTTGATGACTACTACTTAAGCAGGTAATGAAGGAATCTTTGACGACTACTACTTCAGCAGGTAATGAAGGAATCTTTGATGACTACTACTTCAACAGGTAATGAAGGGATCTTTGATGACTACTACTTCAGCAGGTAATGAAGGAATATTTGACGACTACTACTTCAACAGGGTACCGGAAGGAATCCGCACTTGATTTCGTCTGAATGATGCACTAGAAGATGTCTACATCTGACTTCATCTAGAAGAGATATTTTTCAGAATGACTTTCTGGGGAAAGCCTTTGAGGGAAGTACTTGTCAGGATTTAGTTTTTGAAGAAATTTGTCTTGTCATGTAGATAGTTGATGATACTCGTCTGCTTATAGACTTTACCTGAAAAGATAAAGGGTTAGTTGTGTGCAATGTTATGATGTATGAAGTGCATTGCACAATGCCGTTCTCAAAATAAATGAGATTATGCTATATGCGTTTTGTATGTAGATGCTATGATATTGGTAAATGATGGTGAATGTGAAATTTTATTGAAATGCATTCACAAATTTGAGCAGCATCTTAGTCTAGGGAAAATAAATCCCTGATTGTTGTTAGGGATGAAGAGTATGAGAACATTGGCGATGGAGGAATGAGCTATGTTGGAGAGAAGTAGTCTGCAGGGGTTTTTATAATTTTGAACACTCAGCTGGGGAGAGGAATTCCCTTTGGCTGTAATGTTGAAACTCCGTAGATTGGTGATATTTTCAGGAAGATGTTTGCTTGATCGCACATGGCCCTCATGTTCAATGCCCCAAGTGATTCAGATAGAGGTCAGCCCCTGGCTATTTGGCACTTTTGAGAGATTCCTCGAATCTTGACTCGAATGCCCCCAGATCAGTTAGACACCATGTCACGCCCCTTGATTATGAAAGACCTATTACTGGGAATGTCTTTCCATCTAAGGTGATTCTGTCCATTGAGAGAATTTTCGTTTATTGAATATTCGTCGTGAAAATTTCTCTGTTGTTACACAATTAGTTATATGCAAACAGTGGTATTAAAAATGTAAAGGTTATGTCTGTCTTGAAGTTTTTGAAAATTCATTTTTCAGTAAAACAAAATTTGCAAGAATATGATATCAACTCAGGATTTATAGCAAACCTTACATGAGTCAAGATAACTTTTGTAACAGTGTGCTTTCGAACTAACCCATTTTTCAGTTAGGACTTTTAAGGGTTGTAGTGTGGCCTCGTTCACGGTTTAAGAAACAAAGGATAAAGGCTTGAAATCTATTTGTACCCAACCCGATCTTTTTGGTGTTCTTCAGTCCTATACTCAGTTAATTATGCGTTTAAATCCCAATTGAGTCTGGAATCTTTGCCTTGAAATTCTGGTGATGGTTCGGATACTGAAATTTCATTTTAAGGAGACATTCATTTTGTTGTAACATTTTTTCTTTTGTTGAAGACTTGTAGTGACCTCTTTTTTTATATTATCCCTACCTTTTGCCTGAATTGTTTCTTTTGTGATTACGGTCAGCAAGATGCCCCCGTTTTTCCTTAAGACTCCTATAGGTTTTGACTTAGCGGGTTTTTCTTTTGAGATATAATGACTGTATGTTTTAGTGATTACGGGAAACCACCACTGTCTTTTGATTTAGAAGAGCATCTTCGACACCACTCGTCGTGTATGAAGAGAAAGCTTTCGATTGAATGCACCTTTGAATTAATTGAGAAACTACCATGCCCTAGGTTATGATTAAGGGTTTCAATTTGCATGAAAAAGAGAACTCCTACTTCTTAGGCTCAAAGGGGTTCACTAGGGATTATCTTCCTTATAACTCCATTGTTTAGGATTTGAAAGGATGTATGTACATTGTCAGCCAGGTATGTTCCAAAGCATACTGTAGAGATTACGGTATTATTTTTGTCATTCTCCCTCTAAAGGCTTATAGCTTTTAATCGAGAGTTGAATATCATAAAAAGGAAGTACAAGCACATTTTGAATATAGTGAATACAAATAAATTAATTCAAGACAAACATATGCAATGCATTAATGAGAATAACCAAAGTCTGACATAAAGATAAGTGTTTAAGCAAACAAAGAAATCAAAACTGATAATTCAAATGAAATAAACACTCTCAATCTTGGCCATGATTTGGCATGGGGGCAGTGATCACATTGGGGGCCTTAGGGGGGGGGGGGGGTCAAATTTAATCTCCTTGTTGTCAATAAAATCTTGAATCTTGTTTTTCAAAGGCCAACAGTTGTTGATGTCGTGCCCAAGATTATTAGAATGGTATGCACATTTCGCATTCAGATTGTACTTAGGAGAGGAGGTATCGGGTTTTTGAGGAGGATCCCTTAGTGTAATTAGTTTCGCTTTTAGAAAATGTTGTAACGCTTGAGACAATGACATATTAATCTTAGCGTACTGCCTTTCTTGGAACTTTATCCTATGCTTATTGCCCTGTTGTTAAACAGGTGTAGGATTAGAAATTAACACCACTCCCACGGACTGATGGTGGTTATTTTTACTATGGCTCCTTTGACCATAGACAACATTAGTTTCTTTTTTACCAACAAAGGGCTTTTTCACATCATTTGAGGTTGAGGCCATTGGGATCTTCCCACTTTTGATGTCGCTTTCAATCCTTTCCCCAGTCAGAATCATCTCTGTAAAACTAGATGAAGAACTCCCAATCAGTAAATTAAAGAATGGGCCTGTCAGAGTGCCCATGAACATGTCTACCATTTCCCGATCAGTCAGAGGAGGTTGCACCCTGCCAGTTAAATCCATCCATTTCTGCACGTATTCCTTGAATCCTTCCCTTGAGCCCATGGACATATTCTACAATTGCACTCGAGTTGGTGTCAGGTCAGCATTGTATTGGTACTTCTTGTAGAAAGCAGAAACCAAGTCTTCCTAGGTATAAATGTTGGTTCCTTCCAACTGATAGAACCACTCCAGTTGAGTGCCAGCCAAACTTTCTTGGAAGAAATGGACCCATAACTTTCGGTCGGCAGTGTGAGGCTGGATCTTTATGACGTATGATCTCAAGTGAAGTTTAGGACAAGAGATCCTGTCATATTTGGCAATGGTAGGGACCTTGAACTTAGGTGGGATGACCACCCCTAGAACCAGCCCTAGTTCACCAAAATCAAATCCTGGTATCTTATGGATTTCCATGGCGTTGAGACGATCCTCCAGCTACTTTCATTTGTCATCAGCAGGAGGATACTGTTCCTCAAAGTAGTCAACTTCATCCTCCTCAGACCCCGGACTGTTGTCTTCTTCCTTGTCTTCTTGTTATCTTCATCTTGAGTGTCTCCCTCCTTAGATGGAGTAGCAAAATCTAGAGCTCACTTAGCAGGTCCTATGAATCTTCTCCCCAGGTCAAGACACCCTGCTTCTTAGTCTTCTTCTTCTTGTCTTTCAAGATGAGAGCCTTCAGATCCTCTTGCCCTTTAGCTAGAGCCAAGAACATCTGCTGGAACTGAGCATTCTATGCCTGAAGATCCTTGATGTTTTGTTCGAGTGCCATTTCTTCTTACTGAAATAAATAGCGAAGGGATAATAAACTTGCCTTAAAACCTGTAATGATATGTATGCCATGTTTATGCGATGTTTTCAAGGATCATGCGAGGTAAACACAAGAAAATGTTTGAATCCAATTACAACTTTATTGAATAACTTTCGTATCATTTACCGTCCTTATACGAGAATCAAGCTCACCATGTCTAGTGCGTCATAGCCTCTGACTCATGTTATCGCGCTTTGGTCTTTTGACGGCATTGGCTAGAGGAAAATAAATCCCCTTGCCCCTTTCTAGACGCCTGATTCATCATAGCATGCATCACAGACCCTTGAGATCCTTGAAATGGTTAAGGAGATGCTATGGCGTGATGTCATGATGTGTATGCTATGCATCAAGAAAAGTGTAAGGTGATGAAGACAAGTGAGTCTTGCAGGAAATCCAAGTTATTGGATAATGACTACAAACAAGTCCTGCAAGGAGTACAAACAAAGCCATGCAATGAGTTCAAGTTGTTAGATAATGAAAGCAAGCAAGTCACACAAGTAGCCTTAGGTTCAAAGGCTTACATGAGGTTTAAAGGTAAGTATCCTCTTGAAGTTTCAATTGGCTCAACCTGTCTTAGAGAAGTAACCGAGTTCTAATGAGTCTCAATATCCCTGATCTTTCTTTATCAGGCATTATTTCAGCTTAGGAGATCTTTTCTTGCGGCCAAAATATCCCAAAAGTCCAGTCTCAATGGGTGTAGCATCGAGTATCAACCAATCCTCAGCTTTATACCGAGGCCAGATATCTCACTACTTTCTAATGGCCAAGTTGGTTCAACTAAGGTTCTAAGGTCCGTTAGTGCTTTATGACGCCACACTGTGGCCCCGTATTCTCCTCGATTTAACACAAGGGATACTGGTACCAATAAATGTGTCACACTAATGCATCCATCGCTTTAACCATATAGGTTTACACTGTACAGTCTCAACAATCTATTGTTTCTTATCTAAAAAGGTGTCCCAGATCCTGGTGTAGGATCTTTTAGTTACAACCCAAATAAACCCTCAAAAGTAAAGCATACAAACACACAATGTAAAGCAATTTAAAATGAACTAAACTCTAAGGTAACCCCACTTTTATTAGAAGATCCCCAACATAGTCGCCAGATCTGTGATACAGTGGCAGAACCGACTGTTATACTGGTTTTGTGTTTGTGTTTGCAAGTGTTGCAGTAAGCAAGAGTCACCACCGACTTTTCTTTTATCCAATAAAAGAAAGGGTGAAAAGAACAGATAAAAACCTTTCGAGAGTTTTATGAGTAAGGGGGGTAGATTATGGAAAGGGAAGGTGTTATCACCCTTTCCATCCGTAGTTATCTAGGGCTCTTAGAGGCTTAGCTCATTTTAAATACCTTGTGCTTTGTGTGTTTTGAAAAGCATTTTTTAAATGCCAATAGTAAGGCGGTTTTCTTTATGATAACTCTTGTATCAGTCCTCAAGAGTGTTGATAAAGCATTTTGAAAATGTTTTTTTGAAAGTTGTTTTGTGTAAGTGTAAAAGTTTGTTTTGACCATAACATATAATACCTATCAAATTTTACTCA
Source organism: Vicia faba (assembly GCA_948472305.1). Classification (NCBI taxonomy): domain Eukaryota; kingdom Viridiplantae; phylum Streptophyta; class Magnoliopsida; order Fabales; family Fabaceae; genus Vicia; species Vicia faba. Next base: position 1,544,793,474 of record OX451735.1, read on the forward strand.
AAAGGATTGTTCTTTTCCTCTTTTCCTTTAGACAGTGATATCCTACTATTAGTGAGTAGGTAGTCCTAGTCGTTGGATGTTTGAGGGACATTCGAAGGTCACAAAGGCAACTGGGCAAGAAACCTTAGTAACTACCCTAGGGTTTTAAGATCATTTTTACCGAGCAATATCGAGAGGGTCATCGAGGGACTTATGATCTTTAAACCAAAGGGTAGCCAATAAAATATCTCACGTTTCAAGAGTTGTGACTGTTTTTTTCGAAGGCAACCGAAGTCGGGTACCCTAGAGGTGTGCATGTGAAATTGTATTGTTTTCAATTATTTTAGTCTTTTGCATTAGGTTTGCTAACGTTTGTTTGTTAAAATCTTGCCATAAAATCCTATTAGTCATGCATCTAAACAGTTTATAATTTGCAGTAATTAAAAGTGCAGAAATGTGAATCTAGCTATTATAAGGCTTAGGGGAGGGGATTATTTACATGTCCAAAATGGGGAATAAATCAGAAAAAGTAAAAAGTCCTAATTTAAACTATTACAAACAGGAAGCAAGTACAATAGTATGAAAAATAATAATGCTAAAATAAAACCACGCGCGAATTAGAAAGGACGTCTAATTCCTAAAGAAAATGAAATCTTTTTGTTGGTTTTGGTATAATAAAAGAGAATAAAATCTAAGTCTACTTAATTTTAATTTTAAGAAAGTGTTTAGGTAATTAATAATTAATTAACAAAATTAACTTTAATAAGAAAAAACTAAAACCTAATTTTTGTGTGACTTTTATCTGATTTTATAATTGAATAAAAAGTAACTAAAAGAACGAAAAACAAACATGTAAAATGGGCCAGGCAGCAAAAGTAAACAAGGGGGTGGTGTAAGTTTAAAAACGTGGGCCCAAAGTGAGAGGAGGTTGTCTTTCGATCCCATGAAGGAGGCTGTCTTTCGATCCAACAAGGGAGGCTGTATTTCGATCCAACGAGGGAGGCTATCGAAAGTCCATGATGGACTGCATATTGAGGGTACTAGATCTGGATTGGCCAGTATCTAGAAGAAGGGGAATGATGGTGTACAACGCACTCTTTCGATCTAGGAACATTGGATCTGCTCAGATGGGATATACTGGTTTTGACCACGTGGTGTATGGTACGCACATTAGACCTGTAAGCATGGGATCTGGAATACAATTGTTAGAAAAAAAACAAAATGCATGACCTGGGTGTCGAACCCAGTTCCTTCCCCTTAATTCGAACTCCTACCTAATTCGAACCACTAAGTCCAAATCTAAAGCTATTTTGTCCTGAAACACCATGAATCCTGAGATTCGAAGGAACCAATTTCAAATGGCCTAGCAATGGCATTTTATGTTTTGGACACTGAAACTCACATGAGTTACGTTTAAACATTCATAAATAATGACAATAACATGAATATGAAATTTAAAGAGATTTAAATTAAAGGTTAAACGAGTTTAAGATCCAAAAAATTTTACCAAACAGAAGGATCGGATGAGTGTGTTTCTGGGTGCGTTTGAATTGCTTAAGGCCTGAGAATCACTCCTGGGACCTTCAGGGGATGAATAGTGGACTTGGTTTAGATTGAGGAAGCTTACACTATGCTTTTTGAATTTGGCAACTTTGATGTTTTTTTATAATGATTTTCTTGTGGCCCTTTGAGGTGGTTTTTTCCTTGTGTTTATAGGAAATGTCCCCCCTTTTGCTTGCACTTTGGCCTTGTATTTATAGGGTGTAGTGGTGAACGAAAATGGCATGAATCAACCATTAACTATGGCTTTGAAAGAAGGAACCAAAAGATTTGGAAAGTTGGCATTTTGATAATTTTCTTGCCATTCTTGAATTTTGAGTAAACCTGGACAGGTTGTGGTTGGAGTTTTGCATGAATTTGGGCTTCGTCCCATTAGGCTTTCGTTTCAACTTTTCACATCTTGATTCTTTTGAATGCTTCCAAGCTTTTCTCTTTTCAATGGTTCTGAATCCCAATTCGAATTGTTCTAGGCCTCATCATATTGGCTCCTTCGATTGAGTCACCATCTGCATTGGTTCCTAATCTGGAAACATCAACCTAATCGAACATTTCTTACTCCTTTCGATCTCCTTCCACTCAATTCGACCAATCGAAGTATCACCTCTTCTTTTTGACTATTCGAAGCTTCATTTTGCTCACCTCCTTCGAACACAATTTTGACTGTTGTGACTGTGTCGAAGCTTTATTTTGTTCTTTCCTTTGAACACAGTTGTGACTTTGTCTCTGACTCCCATTTATACCTTTGCTTTTGTCTACAAGAATATCTTTATTGCTCACTAATTCATCTTCGATTGATGAATACAGCTTGTATGCACCAATCGAATGATAACCTATGAGCACCAAAACTTCACTTGAATCATCCAACGTCTTCCTCGTCTGTTCAGGTACATGCATGTCCTTTAAACCATAAGATCAAAGCTTTTGAATTCAAGCTCTTCCTCTTTTGGAATCGCCAATTCAATCAACATGACAGTCGAAGTTCCTTTTCTTGTGATGCTTCGAATGGCTTATATTTCAATGGTTCGAAAACGAACCCTTTGAAGCTCCTTACTAGCTCTTCCAATCGAAGACTTCATAAAAACCTCCTCACGCTTTCTTTCAAACTATCCTTCCTTCGATCCTAGTGCTTCGTTAGGCATCAAATTAGACTGCATATTATTTTCGAAGCTGCTTCGACCCAAAAACTCTTAGGCATATTTTCAGCTTTCGACCTACACCTTGTCATGTACGCTTCTTTTCTTTCTTTCAGCTATCCCATTATGCTGAGGAGTGTAGGGTGCTATGGAAATCATTTGAAGCCCTTGCAAACCAAAATTCTTGTGAGAAATGAAACCTTAGATGGAAATCCATTTCTTAGGAGGAGAATTTGTCTGGTCAATTCTTGGTCAACCTTGAGCAATTGGGAACCTTAATGAGCATGCCTTGAATAGAATGGGAGGGCAAATTTTGGGGTACAACAGTTACTATGTGATGTTTTGATGATGAGAGATGTATAAATGTAAGGTTGATGATATTATGACTTAAGTGATGTTTAGTGATGAATGTGGATTTGATGATTTTATGATGAAGATGTGTATATGTTATTATGATGTAAAGGTGTGAGTATAATACTTGGTAAATGATGATGTATGGATTTCATGATGATGTTGTTTGTAACTACTATATCTTTTCCTTATATCTTTTGTAATAAATTGCGATTACTCACTCTTTTTGTTTGAATGTTGCCTCCATGTGGGTAACGCGCATGTGATCGCGAATAGCTCATAGAAGCATGAGGATATCTTTGGAGTCTTAGTGTGTTTCATTTTAATAAAAAAGGGTCTTGCTCTGATATGTAACAACATGGTTTTGTGAAATGTTTGACTTGGACCTTATGTTCCTTTTGTTGACATATAAGTTATTATGTGATGTATAAGTTGTTTTTAATTGTTTAGGTTGTTTTGAATCATGACTTATGAATGATGAAGTCTTATGGAGTTTTCTTTGAAATTTTACAATGAAACTTTGTTGAGATAATGAATCTGCTGCAAAGTTTTGAAGTTATGATTTGATGTTACTAAAGATATATTTATTTTTAATTTTTTAAAACTCGAGTTACGGAGCAGGATATATTGATTAAGATGTTTTTCTAAAGCATGTGACACCCTTGTTGGTGCTTTACTCTGATTTAATTATTGAATTATTCATGAATATTCCTTGGGGTTAGATGGGTGTTACGTTACGCATGTCCTAAAACTTGACAAACCTAAAGAGATAGATCTCACCTTGAATGATAGACCTATTGAAGCCATTCGTTTTACCCGCATGACGCATAATGATTCTGAAGTTTTTATGGAAGATGCTCTGAAGAAATATATTGTGATGTTCGCCAGCCAATGTGTCTTCACCTTTGAGATGGAACCTTTTTCTTACAGGCGCCATGGACCTAAATGGTTTACCATGGAATTTCTCCTTCTAACGCAGATCTACTCATCGAATCAAGGGAAATTTGGGGAGCTTTCCTCATCCCTAAGCTTATCGTCACCATACTTGGCTCAAAGGAGGGCGTGAAGCTTCTTTTCCACCTACCAAAGTTGGGGGTGTGCTAGTTTGGTCTATGTCATCTAATGCCTCGTTGCTTTTACACCCAAAAACGTGACATTTGTCTTTGGTTGGTAAATTTTGACGAGACTGAATGTGACGAGCTTCTAGCCTAATTTGTTCCTGACGTCCCTGTCCTCACTCCCCTTGTCTTTGAACCCGCTTTCTTTTGTACCAAAGAATTTCATGACTGGTGGCTCAAATATTATATGGTCAACTGTGGCTCTTCTAAAGCGCTTTCCAAATGACTGACTGATGCTTTTTCTATCATGCAGAAAAAATTCTAACAAGGTAGATCCCAACATATTAAAGATATTCAAGCCTTTCAATAGTACTTTGAAGTCGTTTACAATCCTGAGTGCTTATAATGGACTATTTACGACACTGCTGTGACTTTGAAAGAAAAGTTTCTAAAAAGATTACCCATTTTGAAACTGCCTTCTTACATGGCGAACGAAGACATGTACGAGTTTTCTTTCCAATGATATCCACCAAAGTTCCCACCTTTACCAAAATCGAGATTGGCTTTGGCGTTTCACCCCCCATTTCACGACTGGTGGCCTTGTGGATCTTTTTATAGAGTAATAAATAATAATCTTTTAAAACCAGCGCAGCGAGTAGTCCCGACTAAACACTATATGGATGACTTCAAAGGACACATTCATATCGGCCTTGAATATGTTAAGATTCTGACTCCGATACCTGAAGATGTAGAAAACACCTAGACTTATTCCACACTTTTGCTTTCTCTGGTGTTGGTCTTGTCACTTTTACTAAGCCTTTTTTAGCAATTGAGCATAAAAAGCGTCCTAAAGAATCTTCTAGAGGGGCCGACACTTCTATTACAATCAATGAAGGACCTTCAAACCAAGTTTCTCTTGTTTATCTAATTGAACTTTTGTGCAATCTGGTTTGCATATCTTTGCTTTTTTTGTATTATCTAGGCGCAATTAGAAATCGTGTCTAATGATCCTCTTCCCAAGCGGTCTAAAGGCATCCATATCCAATAGCCTTCGGCCAATCAACAGTCCTCTCTAAAATTCTCCACAAAGAAACTCAAGAAAAGTAAATCCGCTTGAATGGCCCCTTCCCTCAAATTTGCTGATTCTCCTCAACCCAAGGTTTCTGCTGCGACAAAGACGTCAAAGGGGACAAAAATAATTTTCCTAAAGGCCCAGTCGACTGTGGCTGCCCTAGGCGTTGCCCCTAATCATCCAGAAAAGTACTAATTTCATCCATGAAGGTTCTCTTTAGGTATGTATATTGTTTAAAGTGGAATTTCCTTTTTGTCAGTGTAGTCATTAAAACATGCTATTTCCTTTTTGCAACATAATATTGTCGCAAAATCCAAATCAATTGTTCAACAACAATTGATCCCTCATGTTCCACCACCAAGATATAATGTTCAATAACACCCAGCTATCATTCAACCAATCCCTTCCATGACTGCGACTTCGCCTCCAAATCCCACTCCTTCTGATGAAATTGACTTACAATCTCCTCACTCCAATGCCTTTTCCGACACTGCTGGTGAAGTTTCGGACTATTCACCAATGAGAAAAACCCTTGTCGATGATGATGTGGACAACCATCTTTTGCACAACATTGTTGCCACCTTGGTCGATAATCATCTTGCTCCTATTGATTGTGTTGTCGATCCCAACCAAACTTCAAATGACGACATTGAGAAAGAGTTGACTGAAGATGACCATAACACTTTCCATGCTCGATAGACTCCACCTCCTTCATTAGTGGTGCATTCTTCTATGGTTATTCTTTTTAATCAACCAGAGGTTCATGTCGTCTCCGACATAACATCGAATCCTGACAATCCTCAACTAACTCCGGACCTCATTTCTTCTGAAGAACTTGTTGCTCTGAAAAAAACTAGGCCTCTGGACAACTTAAAGATCATGATGAACTCCAAGGGTACTTCGACTTGTAGATGTTCTAGCTCTTCCATGATTTTCGAGTAATGTTTCTCCAACTAAAACTCAAGAAGACATACTCCATCGTCTTAAAACCATTCTATTTGATGGTGACTTCTTTGCGATGACATCAAGGACTTACTCAAATAGGTCAACTTGTTAATTGCATCTTCGGCTATCGTCAGCTTTGTGATGGAGTTTTCTGCCTTCTTGGATCAACTCTTGGTCGACCTTGCTTGCAAGAATGATGCCCACACAAAGAAGTTACCTAAGGAACAATCTCAGGCCTAATAATTGGTTTTAGTAGCAGCTTCTTTAGCCAGACTTGAGGTTTTGCAGAAGACACTCGGTCGTGAAAAGTCTGAATTTGAGACCAGAGCTACCGACATATCCAAATGGAAGAACAGATTGAAGAATTGAGGGCCAAAGTGAAGGAAGTTGAGGTGCTTCAAACTTGTACGAGCAACAATACTCAACAAGCCCTTGATGCCGAAACCAATATCGGGATCTAGCACTTCGATTGAGTAGGGGATTTGGATGATGAGTTGGCTGGCTTCGACTCTGGCATTCTCTTAATTGATGGATGCCTTGTCATAGCTAGGGAACATTATTCAATGATGAAAGAATCTGTGCCTTTTTAGTTCATGGTTATTGTACCTAAACAAGTTTTTTTCTTGACATACCGTTCAGGCCCTATTAGCCTTTTTATTTCTTTAACTGTGCTTTTTATTCTTTACCAATGGCGATTTCTTGCAGCACGGGTCTATATTTTTTTCAAATATTTACCGTTAATATGCAAGACTCTTCCTTTGGGTGTGAGTTCCTCAATTTCATACGTGTTATTCGTAAAATGTTTGCGACACACGAAATGGTGCTTCCCAATTAGGAGACCATTTCCCAAAAACCCTTCTATCTATTGGCAAAATAACTTTCCAAACCAAGTCTCCTAAAATGAACGACTTATATTTTAATTTTTTATTATACGCTTTGGCTACTTGTTCTTTTTTCCTAAGTAGAACATCTAACACGGCCAGCCTTTCTTCGTCGATATCAATCAATGTGTCGAACATCATCCTCCAATAAAATTTAGTTGGGATTTATGTCTGCCTCTGGATTGACTACATGTGTATCTCCAATCGTAATAGTGCATCTTATCCATACACTAGTCTGAATGGTGTTGTATTTATGGGTTCTTTTGGTGAGTTTTGACATGCCCGTAAGACTTGACTCAAAGTTTTATGCCAATTTCTGGGCTTTTGCTCAATATGTTTCTTAATCAAACTAATTATAATTTTGTTGACCACTTCGACTTAACCATTAGCTTGAGCATAATATGGTGTCGATGTTAATAGCTTGAAACCTGTGTCCGTGAAAAACTCCTCCATCTTTCGCTCGGTGAACACAATCCCTTGATTGGTTCTGATAGTTTTGGGTACCCCAAATCTGTGCATGATGTGGTTTTGTATGAAACTCATCACTTCCTCTTGGTCGACGCTGGTTAATGCCATAACTTCGACCCATTTGGTGAAATAATCGATTCCCACCAAAATATATTTGTGTCCTTTTGACAATGTGGGTTTAATTTCCCCTATTATATCCAAAGCTCATTCTCTAAAAGGCCAAGGTTTCACAATATAATGTAATTCTCTTGCGGGCACATGTTGAATTCCTGAGTGTTTTTGGAAATCTTGACACCCTCTAGAGAATTCTATGCAATGCTTTAATATAGTTGGCCAATACACTATCATTCAACATGGTAACCATTTCATTTTTTTGCCTACTTGATAAGCACTGCATGCACCACTGTGCACCTCTGATACTGCCATGTATGCCTCATTTTCCCCTAAACACTTCAACAAAACTCCTTCAGAGGTTTTCTTAAACAATTTGTTACCCATAACTCTGTAACTTAACACCCTATATTTCACCTTGCGACCCGTCGATCTTATTGGTGTATTCAAATAATCGACTATGAGTTTTCTCCAATCGTTATCTGTTAAAGCGTCAATGGCAAAAAATTCCAAAGTTTCGAAATTTCCAAAGTAATCAAAATTTATTAAGTCTGGGGCTGTTTCTACTCATGCCCCCTAGTTTTTGGAGTTAACACTTCTCCTGGTGAGAGATTTTTTTCAGACATTAATTTGTCTTTTATTTATATTAGTTCTTCTAATTTTTCTCTTGAAATTCTATACCCTGGGGCTACTTAGGCTAATTCATTAGCCTCTTGATTTTCTATGCGACAGACATGACTTATCAACACATTATCAAACTTAGTCAGTAACCATAACACAGTGCAAAGTAAACCATTAGGTTCTCTTTGATTTTAAACTTAAACCGGCTAGGAACTTGCTTTGGCGACATAATGAAGACACCTACACATGTTCCATGTTTATGTTTGAAGCCATCAAAGTATAACTGCCAAGGCCCGGTACTTACGTAACATTCGTTCATCTCGACCACTGAATGGTCGGCAATAAAATCAGCAACAATCTGGTCTTTTACGGCCTTTAGAGGAACTTATGTAAGCGAATATTCTATTAAGGCTAATGCCCATTTACCAATACGACTATGTATAATAGGTTTTGACAGCATGTGTTTAACAACATCAAAAAGAGAGTAAATAGAAAGTTCCACTAGTTTTATATAATGCTTAAGTTTATTACATGAGAAATAGAAACAAAGACATAATTTCTCTATGGAATTATACCTAGTTTCAGGGTCATTCATGACACAACTGAGGTAGTAAATGGCTTATTCGACACCATCTTTATCCTCTTGGGCTAACATGTTGCCTAGTGTTGAATCTGACACTGAAATATATAACTTCATACATTTGTTTATGCTAGGAGGCAAAAAAATGGGTGGGTTAACTATACATTCATTTATATTGTCGAATGCCTCCTGGTGGTCTTTACCCCATAAAAACTCTATTTCTTTCCCAAGTCAAAGTAATGGCGAAAACACGAACGTCTTGCCACTGAAGTTTGATATGAAACGACTGAAAACGTTTATTTTTCCCAAGAGCGACAGAAGTTGCTTCTTAGTTGTTGGCGTCTGTATATTTAGGATCACTTTGGTCTTGTTTTGATTCATCTCTATTCCTTTTTTATGCGCAACAAAACCTAGAAACTCTCCTGCATGAACATAAAAAGCACATTTTAATGGGTTTATTTTCAATCCATATCTCATCATTCTTTTAAAAGACTGTCGAAGATGGTCTATATGAACATCCTCTAACGAGGATTTTACCATAATATCATCTATGTAAACTTGCATGAACGTGTCAATAAAATCATGGAACATTGAATTCATAGCTCTTTGGTACGTAGCTTCAGCATTTTTTAATCTAAAGGGCATTACTACCCATTCATAGGTCCCAAAAGCTCATCGAAACGCCATTTTAGGGGTATCCTCTTCAGTGATAAAGATTTAGTTGTAACCAGAATACCCATCCAAAAGGCTAAGGTACTCATGTCTTGCGGCTGAATCAACCAATATTTCTGCCACAAGCATAGGGTATTCGTTCTTTGGAGTTGCATTGTTTAAATCCCTAAAGTCTATACAGACCCTAAGACTCCCATTTTTCTTAATAACAAACACTATATTAGTTATCCATTCAACAAACCTGACAGTTCGGATGAACTTGCTCCTCAATAATCGCTCGATCTTTGTCTTTATCTTTGACAGTATTTTTGGGGTGAATCTTCTTGACATTTATTTCACTGGCCTTTTTCCCAAATGAATTGATAACCTTTCCACTATCTCTCGACTCAGCCCTGACATCTCAATATAATCCCAGGAGAAACAATCTTTGAACTCTTTGAGAACCTTCACCATATTATTCTTTAATTATGGGTCAATTTTGGTGCTCACATAGGTAAGACGTTTAATCATTCCATATCCTAAATTGACTTCCTCCAAAGGATCTTGTGCTTGTATTTTGCAAGTAAAATCCATTGGGTCTTTTTCAAACCCTAAAGTCTCTTCATCTTAGATACAATCAAGCCTCCGACTTTCTGAAGCTGATGGTTGGCCGTGTTGGCCACTCTTCCATTCAACAAATATGGCTTCAAGAGCCATTTTTTGCAGTTGATCAGTCTCTAAGGCCGATTTTAACCTGTTTTCAGCTAAATAAGTTGAAATCCTTACCAGAGTGCTCGAATCAGGCATCATCACGATATTCGTCTTCCCACCCCCATGGGGTTGACTTGTCCCTGTGTGATTGGATATTTATCCATCTTCTCTTGGTCCCAGATAAAACCATGAGTTGGGTTACATGGCATCTAGGTGAGATGCAAAGGGAGACTCTTCTGGGTTACATGGAGGAATCTTGGCCAAATTTTGGTCGAAATTCTTCTTGTTTACCATATTGACGTCGGCCGCTGATAAGTGCAAATTATAGTTATTTTTGTATATACTTTTTGTTGCACTTATCAACTCTTTATTGTTAAAATCAATTGAACAAACCCGATTTTTGTGTAAATACGTTTAGTTTGTGTTTATTTGTGTTTTTGTGTATATAGTATACCGTTTGATGTTTTTCCATTCATTTTGTAGGTATTTGTTACATTTTGGAGCATCTAGGAATAAGGCATCGAAGGCACGGCTCTGGATGCGTGTTTTAGGAATAAAATACCAGTTTAGAGAAGTTTTGCTCAGGAGAGAGCGCAAAAGGCCCCTAAGCGCGAGTACACTCAGCATATTTTATAGCGCGTTGCTTGCGTTTTAACATTTTGGTAGAAGCTTTGTTTTGAGCCCGCTTAGCGCGGATAGCCCGCTTAGAGTGGTTTTAGGCAGATTAGTGTGTTAAATAAATGCAGCCTGCTTAGCACTGTGAGTCTGCTAAGCACAATATGCTAAGATCAGTTTGTAAAAATAGTTTAAAAACAAATTTTTTAAAAGATTTTTTATCATCTCTATCCCTCTTGGAGGAGCTCTGATCCAATTCTTTGTAGCTTAGAGGTTTAAGCAACATCATTGGGTGGTTCATCGTGTTGATTGGCTATGGGTGGTCTCGGATTGTGTTGACACTCCGAGAAGTTTCCTATTCATCTCCTTCTTCCCTATGTATCATTCTTATGGTGGGTGTTGTATGTATATATTTACTCTTATTGTATGTACATTTATTGATCATGGGATTGTATGAAATCTCTTTTACAAATTAATACTGGTGTTTATTCTTTATTTTTGCTTAATCACAGAGTTTTGGTTTGTCATAGATATATTTTTCCGAATCTCTTTCTTGAATGAATATCTATTAGGTCCTAGACTCTAAATATAGATTTAGGCTTAATATTCATGTGGGTATCGGTTATGGAATGCATCTGGGTTATTTGAGTCGGTTGAGAGATCATCGACGAGAGCAATGCGGGTGATGTCTCACTTTGCGTTAGAGATAGCCTTAGTGTGAGTGATACATGATGATATTGACAAGTGATTTAGGTCGCATGCAATTGATCAACAAGTTTAAGTATTTGATGGGTAGAGTGAAATGCGATTCCAGAATGAATTCTCTTAGGCTGCAAATGATTGTTAATCACTTTCTTTTTTTGGTTTATTTACTTTTCCTGAACTTTTTCCGCAAAACCCATTTTCCAAACTTATAAGGATTGAAATTGCTGAATAATAGTTTTTCCCTCTCACCAATATCCATGGACACGATACAATATAACCTATATCACCCGGTAAAAATAATACTTTACTTTTTGCTTTCTGCTTTACTGCTTCCAGCAAAATGGCACCGTTGCCGGGGATTGGTGTTTATTGTTTTGCATTGTGATAGTTTCTTTGTTTTTGAGTTTTGTAATTAATGTATATGTTGTATAGAATGTGTACATAAACTTGTCTATTTTTACTTGTACATGCTTTGTGTTTACTTTCCATACTTGTGCATATATGTGTTTTTCACGTATTGTTGTAAATCATCTCGTTTTCGTAACGTTTGTTGTGTGCTTGTTAGGACACTTTTTTTAGATTTGCACGGTGTGACAATACCATGTTATGATAAGAGGAGGTTACTAGCATGCACAATAAAGGCGTCGAGCTTACGACGTAAAACAATCATGTTTATGTTCGTTTATGTTGTGTGGTGAACTTGTTTAATTCACTTTCACCCATTTGTTTTGTTATGTCAATTTGTATTTTTTTGCAAGCTTGTCGTGTTAAGCTTGAGGTCTGTTGTGGATTGTAAATATCGTACATGTGTAGTTGAGATTGTGTAGGTGTAAGTGGAGCTTGCATAGCATCTGGAGCAGTTGCCCTATTTTTCTGCAACTGGTGTAGCGTGCTTAGCGCACTTGACCGTGCTTAGTGCGCCCTACTATGCAGAGCCAGTGAATTCTTTTTAATTTTTCGCTTGGCTCTCCTTTTTCCCACTTCACTCAAGGCTTTATAGTATAGTAATTAATAGTAATATTTTTAATTCTTTCTTTTATTGTTTGAACTCAAATTTTGGTCCGATTAGCTTGAAGTCACATTTGGTGATTTTCCGATTTTGAGTGTGTCAACTTGCAGATGTATGGTAATGATAGTTTTTGAAGTTGGTACTCACCAGGTACTCGTTTATCACTTTCTATAACATAACATGTTTAGGAAATTTATCATTTGTATGATTATCATACCATTTATTCTTTTTGCATTACTTGTTTTTGATTGAATCACTTTAGTTCCCTTTTTACCCATAAATGTTAGGAAGCTTTCCATTGTTCATATATGTTGGAGGCCATAATTCTTGTTTTAACTGGATTTTATTGTGTTTAATATTTTGTTTGTATTGAATGTATGAAAGCATGAAAATTATCAAGACATTTTATTTGATTATGAGCACAACTACCTATTCAAATAGTCAATTCACCTTATGAGTGTGTGAACTTTTGCTAATCCCTTTTGAGCCTTTTTGTCAATGTCCATGTTGTTTTTGAACTTAATGCTCGTCTAAGAGTGTTTAGTTTTCCTTTTTGAATGGATGTTGATTCTTTGTTTTCTTGAACCATCAACTATGATTTTTAGTTGAATTTTTACCTTGCCTTAGAAAGTATGGAGTATTCACTTTAATGTTGGTTGAATTCAAGTTGGGAAGAGAATTGTTTGCTTGCTCTTGTGTGTATTACTATAAGGTTGAGAAAGAAAGAGAAAAAGAAAGAGAAAAGTGAAAAATAAAGAAAAGAAAAAGAAAGTAAATAAAGAATAGAAAAGTTGTGAAAAATAAAAAGAAAAAGAGTATGGAATAATATTGTGTTAATAAGTATTGCGGTTGGTGTGACAAATTTGGGATTATGAAGAAAGTTGATGGAAATTTTGTGTTTGAACTTTTGTGAGTTGATCACTCCCTTAGGTTTAGGAAAGTTTATGTTTCAATTAGCTTTAGGACTTATCCCTTGTTTGCTAATCAAGTCACATTACAACCTTGAAAAGCCCTTGTGATTCTTTCCTTTGTACTTTCAATATGAGTTTTTGGATGAATACATAATTTAGTCTATTGTTTGAAAGATTGTGGATGAGTTTTTTTTGTCCCTCACCTTTGTCTGTTCTTCATCTATCGATGAATTTTTACTAGGTGTGGTTCATGATTAAGCTTGTTTTGTTTTAGAATTTTTAGTATGATTTTTGTACTTAGGATTCGTTTCACTTACATGTTGTCGTTGTAGGATTGTGGTAAGTATTTACCTTGCGTGTGCATTTTTGTTTGAACCATATATTTGTTTTTCGTTTTCAAAACTTTTTGATTCATGATACTTTGGTTGATTACTTTTGGTTCTTTGAGTTGTTTGACCTTGTTTTAGGACAAACAAGTTCAAATTGGGGAGAGTTTGATAAGTAAAATTATATCTATTTTTGTATATACTTTTTGTTGCACTTATCGACTCTTTGTTGTTAATATCGGTTGAATAAACCCAACTTTTGTGTAAATATGTTTAGTTTGTGTTTATTTGTGTTTTTGTGTACATAGTGTACCGTTTCATGTTTTTTCATTCATTTTGTAGGTATTTGTTTCTTTTTGGAGCACCGAGGAATAAGGTGTCAAAGGCACGACTCCCAATACGTGTTTTCAAAATAAAATACCAGTTTTGAAAAGTTTTGCTCAGGAGAGCCTGCTTAGCGCGCAAAAGGCCACTAAGCGCGAGTGTGCTCAGTGTATTTTGTAGTGCGCTTCTTGCGTTTTGACATTTTGGCAGAAGCTTTATTTTTGAGCCCGCTTAGCGCGGTTTTAGGCGGTTTAGTATGTTAAATAAATGCAAATCGCCTAGCACGGTCTACTGAGATTAGTTTGTATAAATAGTTTAGAAGTCGATTTTCTAAGTTTTTATTATCTCTTTCCCTCTTGGAGGAGCTCTGATCCAATTCTTTATAGCTTAGAGGTTCAAGCAACATCATTGGGTGGTTCATCATGTCGATTGGCTATGGGTGGTCTCAGATTGTGTTGACACCACGAGAAGTTTCATATTCATCTCCTTCTTCCCTATTTATCATTTCTATGGTGCGTGTTGTATGTATAATTTTACTCTTATTTTATGTACATTTGTTGATCATGGGATTGTATGAAATCTCTTTTACAAATTAATACTAGTGTTTATTCTTAATTTTTGCTTATGCTTTCCGAATCTCTTTCTTGAATGAATATTTATTAGGTCCTAAACTCTAGACATAGATTTAGGCTTAATATTCATATGGGTATCAGTTATGAAAAGCATCCGGGTTATTTGAGTCAGTTGAGAGATCATCGACGAGAGTAATATGGGTGATGTCTCACTTTGCATTAGAGATAGCCTTAGTGTGAGTGATACATGATGGTATTGACAAGTGATTTAGGTCCCGTGCAATTGATCAACAAGTTTAAGTATTTGGCGGGTAGAGTGAAATGTGATTCCAGAATTAATTCTCTTAGGCTGCAGATGATTGTTTATCTCTTTCTTTATTTTCTTTATTTACTTTTCCTGCACTTTTTCTGCAAAACCCCTTTTCCAAACATAGAAGGATTGAAACTGTTGAACGATATTTTTCCCTCTCACCAATCTTTGTGAACATGATATGATATAACCTATATCACTCGGTAAAAATAATACTATAATTTTTGCTTGTTGTTTTACCGCTTCCAGCACCCGCGTAATAACTTTGATATGCCTCAGTATTCTCCATTATCCCGTATGTGCACCAAATCGACAGCTTTTGGTGTAAAGTAGATGGGACCGCGCCTATTCGATGAATCCATTTGCACCCTAACAACTGGTTATAATTAGCGTTGGATGTAGGGCTAGAAATGAGTCGAGTCTAGTCAAACTTGCCTCAACTCAGTTTGACTCATTAAGAATTAGCCGAGTTTGAGTTTGAGTTCGAGTTCATCACGAACTTTCTTTTCCAATTTAAATTCGACTCGTTAAGAATTGGCCTAGTTCGAGTTCTAGTTCATCACAAATTTTTTCCAGCTCAAACTCGACTTGTTAGAAGTTCACGAACATCTCGGTTCAACTCACTTATTTCACGAACTTAAAATAATTTTTAAAGTCTATATATATATATATATATATATATATATATATATATATATATATATATATATATATATATATATATATATATATATATATATATATATATATATATATATATATATATATATATATATATATATATATATATATATATATATATATATATATATATATATATATATATATATATATATATATATAATAAAAGTTATGAGATTGGAATTTATACGATGTAAATTTTATTTGTATGATCATTTGTAGAAAATTTTTGCTCACTTGAGAATATAAATTATCAATTAAAACCGTTAGATTAAAAGAAAATATGAGACTAAGATTTAGAGCAAATCTTTAAACCTACTCTTAAAGACAATATAATCTATCTCATATATAATCGAATTGACTCATGAACCTAACGAGTCGAACTATGTCTAGTTCAAGTTCAACTCATTTAGTTAAAGAACTTAGTTTTTAGCTCATATTCAGCTCATTTGGTTCATGAACCTAGTTCAACGATTTAATTTTCGAATCGAATTTCGAACTATTTTCGAGTTGGTTTGATTCATTGTTAGCCTTATTTGGACATGATCACCATGAATAGAGTTAGCCTAACAGTCGATCCAACAAATAAGTTCACTTGGAGCACTCCTAGAATGTGACTTGTTTTTCCTTTATAGTTAGAGAGAACCATGTTGTGAGGCCTTAGATCTGTTTCATAATTGCCTATTTTCTTCAATGACCGTGGCATTGAATTCACCGCAGCGCCACCGTTGACAAACACTTTGTTGACGGGAAAACCATCTACCTTATCCTGGATAAATAAAGGTTCCAGGTGGTACATCATGCCTGAGTTTGGAATTTCAAAGATAGCATGTTGTTCCTCAACGACATTGCTACTCATGACATAGTAACATAGGGGTTTCTTGTTTGCCTCCTCTTCACCCACAACTTCATCTTCAACTTCAGATACTTCAGATAAACAATCATACTTTGTTGGTAAGATTGAACAACCTTGAAAAGGGTTTAATCATAAATTTTGTCGGTTTGCCAACAATTATCATCAAAATTATCGAAAACCATTTCGTCATCAAGATTCTCATAGGACTTTCAGGCTTCTCCTTGGGAGAACTTTCAGTCCGGGGCAACTAAATTCAACCTTTCTTTTGTTGGCCACCTTGTCGGCTCTTTTCTTTCAACTTTTCTTTTTCTTGACCAAATTTCGGTGCCACTTCCCTTGCAGCCTTCTTGTTTCTCTGAAATTGCATCCATTGAGTTCTAGTCATTAGATTCTTTCCCTTATAGGTATGGGGAACATGTTTATTTTTATGGTCATTCCAATTTGACCTTGCTAGGACAAACTTGATCCTTTTTTAATCATCGACCATTTTTAGCTTGATCCTGACCCCTTTTCGACTACTTTCCATTTATCATTTACTTCCCTCTGGTATGTGGGACGAACCCATTTGTCCTTGCGAGCATTAGTTGGTGGCACGAAGGTCCTTCGATAAGGGAATTTAGTTCTCCCCTAAGGCAACTGAACCTTATGAGGAACTACATTCCTATGGCTCTGAAAATCTCATTTCTCCCTAACATGTGGCTCTCTCTCAACTCTTCCTCTCTGAACTCTTCGATCCTCTTTACATCCTTTTCATCATAGACAACATTGCACTTTTGAAATAAAGTTGGTCAAGAGTTCTCTAGCTTGCACCTATTCAAAAAATCAATCAACTCATCTTCAGGCTGAGGAAATACAACTTTCATCAATTCAACCATAGTGCTTTCTGACATTTCCTCATTCTATTCACCAACTTCCAAATGCTTTTTAGCATTATCCCTGCCTTCGAGGCCTTCAGTAGCCTCGACCATCATAATTTTGACATGTTTGATGAAGTTAGCATCCCCTACACGCAGAGGATTAGTGTCCACTTTCGTCGATGCTTTTGGCTTTTGACCAAATTGCAACCTGCCATCCTTCAATGCTTTCTGCGCCAAATCCATGAAAAGAACACATTGAAAAGTTTTATGACCAAATAAATTGTGATATTTACAAAAGCGTTTTTTTGCTTTTGTTCTAATGGCAGATTTTTTAGACCTGGAGGTACTATAATCTCACTATTTGACACTAACACATCAAATATTTGATCATATTTAGTCACATTAAAATTATAAATTTTAGCGACAAACTTCTCATTTTTAGGCTCTTCAGGATTTTTTCCGTTTGACAGTTTTAAATCTTTACATGCATATGGATGGATTGGTTTAAGTTATGCCATGTTAACTTCTCCATCCTCTATGTATTTGTTCTCCCACTCTAAAGGGTGCTCTTTAGTGTTAACATACACAATTTTATCTTTTTAATGACTTTTTGAAGTTTTGGCCTTCTCATCTCTTAAGCGTTCGACTTGTCGAACCCTATCGACCAATTGCACTATATCCCTAAGGTACTGGGTGTCTAGCTTCTTCCTAATGGAGTAATCTAACCCGCCAGCCTCCATTTCGACCAGTTCGTGTTCAGGAACCCTGGTGAAACACATGGTTTTGAGTAATCTAAACCTGTTCAAGTAATCGTCTATCGACTCAGATGTTTTTCGCCTAACACTAGACAACTCCTTCAGACTTATCTTAGATTAACCCATGTAAAATTGTTCATGGAAAATGCCCTTTAATTGATCCCAAGTTCATATAGAGTTTGGGGAAAGAGTTATGAATCATGTGAACACATGCTTGGTCAATGAACTGGGGAAGTATCTTATTTTTAAACCCTCATCATTGGCGATATCCCCAAACTCGATTTCAAACCTAGCTATCTATTCGACAGCTGACTCGGTTTTGTCACCGGCGAACTTAGTAAATCCCCTAGGTAATTCTGCCTGTCGAATATAATCAGGCAAAGGGGACGTATAATTTGGCATGTGTAGACCAACATTAAATCCACTTCGTGTAAACACTTCTTCGACTACAATCGCTATGTTATTTTGTCCTGCGAAGTTGTTCATGTTCCTGAGGACACGATCTTCATCTTGGTTTCTTCGCACTAAGACTGGCCTAGGTTCATACTGCTCTACATACTCTTCTTCTTCATTAAAAATAGGTTCTTGTACTCTAAACCTAGCAGCACATTCGTTGGCTACTAGAGGTGACACCTCTTCTTCTACCTCCATTTGCCTCACATTCGGCCTTATAGGCCTTTGGCATGTCTGCACTAGTTGAACACAAAATGACTCAAGCAGTCGGCCTATTTGATCTACCATTGGGTTAAAAATGATACCTATTTATTGAGTTAGATTATTTACTAACTCGAGATTACTTTCATCCATCTGCTGTCTTAATTCCATTACTGAAGTTGTATTCAATGATGGTGTCATTTGGGGAATATATCATATTCCTCTAGTTCGACCATTAGTGTTTGTAGTCACCGCATGCATACTTTGATAATGAAAAGATGGTGGCCCGGTAGCCATCATATTATCAGCGTAAGTTGATACATTTGAATGAACACTAACCATCATCGACTGAGGCATATAACGTATTGGTATTATCCAAGAGGCATTGATCCTATTTGGAATAAAGCTCTTGTGGGGTTAAAAGTCATCCTCCCCCATATCCTGGTCTCGTTGCGACCGTTGTTGCTGGACCAGTAACTGATGTTCGAACAGGGGACAAAATTGTTGCACCTTGTACTATGGTCACCACTGGTATGACATCCATGTTTCGTGAAGTATTTTGTGCAGGGTCTGAATTGTTCGTATCTGTGCCAGAACATGATATTTTAGACAATTGTTTCCCACTTCTCAAATCCATGCATGACCAACGTACACTAATACAATAATGCAAATAACAAAACAACATAAAAGATTATTAGCACCGTCCCACTGGGCGTACCAATTTGTTTACCTTTGAAATTGGTAAATAACACTAATCTCTTGTTAAAGGTTGCTTTACGAGATCGACTAGTGGATCTCAGGACAATGCTTCAACTTTTAAGTGTTTTGAGATAGAAATATGATGAATGCGAATGACTTCGACACTGTGTGAAATCAACTTGTGTTGCAGAATGATAAGTAAAGCTAAAAATACTCGAAAGTTTAAGAAAATAGATTTGCAAAGTTTAAGTAAAATTTAAAGTAAATTTGCTTGACATGAAAGAAAATTGGCGATTCAAACATACATTGCTCTTACTTGACTCATTTCACTCTTTGCTTGGGTACTCCGAGTGTTTGCGTAAGATGTGAATAAGTTTGAATGCTCTTGAATCTATGTACAATGATTTATTTATAGCACAAAAAAGGTAATTGCTCCTTTGGCGGGTTCAACTTCTCTTAGCTCCACGTGTCTGCTAATTCCTCAATTTGTCTTTCACGCGTTCCCATGTTTCAAACCCTACTAAGGGGCACTCCTTTTCCATGTTTGTCTTCTCATAACCGCCCCTTGCGAACATGGTCTTCGTGTCGCCACCATGTTTTGTGTCGACTTGGTATTTTCCTTCTTCGCATATTGTTTATTTTGAGTTCGCACTCCTGATCATTCTCTCCTTCTAGTACTTCTCATGTCGCTTCTGGTCATACTTGTTCCTTTTAGCTGGATTTGACATTTATCCAAAATCCTAGATAACACCCTCTTGATGTATTCTTTCCCACTTTCATTTCAAACAAGAGAAATTAGGAGATGCACATACAATGTAAAATAATTTTACACTATTAACTAATAAATCTCGTGTATTATTCCAAATTATCATTGTATTTATAATTATTTAGATGACATGGCAGACTGTTGGTTTATTATTGAACGAAATTGTAAAGTTATTTTACATTGTCAGTGCATGTCCATTAAGCTCTTCAAACAAATAATGTGTGTGTATTAGGGGTGTTCAATACCGAACCGGCCCAATAGAAAACGCAAACAAAACCAAACAAAATCTAAAAAAATTGCATTTGGTTCGGACTTGTTTGAGCCATTTTTTAACAAAACTGTGCGGTTCAGTTCAATTTTTGGTTTGTATTTTATAGACCGAACCAAACCAAACTAAACAACATTATGTTACAACTCAAACTTCACTTAACCCACATCCAACCCTAACTCAAATTTATTGTGCCTCAGCCTTAGGATTACGAATGATTTTCTCTTCCTCACACTTAAGGTTTCAATTTAAGTTGTTTCAAATCTCTCTTAGCGGTATCGCGTCTTCTACTCATATTTTTTTCCATGTACATCTTGCATCTTTTTCTATCTCATCTCTTATGTTATTTAATTTTCTTATTTTTATTCTATTATTCTCTCTTTTAATTACGTTTTTAATGCACCTCTTTGTAATACGGTGAGAGAACTGACTTGGTTATTTTGCGTTTGATCGCAATTGTTGCGGATAGCAAGAGTCACCACTGACTTTTATTTTATCCAATGAACGAAAGGTTGAAAAGAATAGGAAAGACCTTTTGAGATTTATTTTCTTGAGTTCGGGGGGTAGATTATGAAAAGGGAAGGTGTTAGCACCCTTTTCATCCATAGTTATCTATGGGATCTTAGTTGCTTGCTAGATCATTGCTTTTGTTCGAAAGTGTGCTTTGTGGTGGTTTTTGAAAGTATTTTTGAAAAGCGCCTTCGTTTAGGCAAACTTTGTAATGATTCTCGTCTCTATAAGAATGTATACAGAGTGTTGAACTTTTGAAAATATTTCAATGGAAAGTGTTGGTGTATTTGAAAAAGTGTTTGTGTTTTGAAGATGAGAAAGCAACTAGGAACATTCTACCTTACTCAAAAGTCTTTTGTTCATTTATCTCTTCCTTTGATATTGCTATCTTACCATTGATTGGTAAGAAGCCTTATCTTTGGATGTAAAAGGGACGGGCGTGGGTCATTGTATAGTCATGATAGCAATGTTGTGAGATATCTTAGCATTTCTTTTGATGGACTAAGATCATTTGTAAGGCAAACTTTGAAGCGTCATCGAGGGACTATAATCTTGTATTTTTGATTATTTTTTCTAAGATGTCTCACATGAATAACATGACTATTTTTCATAAGGCAACAAGTGGAGTTAACCCTAGATGTGCATGTGTGCAAAGTGTGTTTGATTGCATGCATTTTTGTCTTCTGATCAGGGTGGTCTACTTATTGATTTTATCTTGCCATACACCCTAATTACTAACATTTTATATAAAGTCAAAAGTGCAGAAAGGTAAAATCCTACACTATTACAACCATATTGAATTGCATGAAAATATAAAGGAAAAAATAAGGTAAAAGCAAGAAAAATGGATCTTTCAATTTAGGGCAGCAAACCCTTCAATTCTGCACTTTCTGGCTCTCTTCGATCTGGCCTGAAAATGGGTGAAGGCATGACTTTCAATTGGGGCCTGGAAGCCAGCATGTCGTGTCTTTCGATTGGGGCCTGGAGGCCAGCATGTTGTGCCTTTTGTTTGGGTCCTGGAGGCCAGCATATTGTGCCTTTTGGCTGCCTCTTTCGTTTGGCCTGAAGGTTAGTATGGAAGCCAGAGGCTTCGTTTCTAACTTTTTGTCTCCTGTTTCTTTCGTTTGAGTTTGAATAGAAACATGGCCCAAGGCCATGCCAACATCACCTTAAGGCTAGATTAGTTCTTAAAGCATGTTTAAATGTACAAAGAGCAAAATCCAAGAAGATTGTTAACCATGACACACATTAAAAGAGTGGAAACGAAAAGAAGAAAAAAAGTATGTACATGTTTGAAACAAAAAGAAAACTTATTTACATGTTATGCTGGAAACGAAGGGTCAAATGTTAAGAATGACTTACCTTGCTGGAGGCTGGAGCGTGTGCTGGACCTTGAAGTGGTTGCCTTGAATGTCTCTGGTTCGAAGGAAAAGACCAAGGGTGGGCCTTTGACACTAGATTCGAAAGAGCAAAACAAGTGAAATGTCCTTCTTTGTTGGATTCGAAGGATAGTAAGATGTAAGGATTTTTCATATTTGAAAGGGACAAGTATTTGGATTATGGGTTTGGATTTGCAAAAGTGTTTAAGTGTTTGAGAATTTTATGGTGTGTAAGAATTTTGAAGATATGTTCCCCTCCTCTTCTTCCTCCTCTTATTTTGATGTGCAAATGAACTCTCTATTTATAGAGGAAAAATTTGAAATGTTTGGGAGTAAAAATAATAAAATAAAGGCTCAGCTGGAAAGTGAGCATCCACTTGTGTCATGATATCAAGATGAATGGTTCAGATGGATTTCTTCCTTCAGAAGGAAAACAGGCGCAAGGCTCAAGACAAACTTTTTCTAAAAAGTAGTATTATACTATTAAGGGCAAGTGGTCTTGGACAACAAATGAGTAAAAGCCTATTTCAACTTGCATAAACAATTAAATATAGAGTGAGTCATAGGTTTGAGGCCTGAAAAGGGGAAACACGTAGCCTAGCATATGGGTCTAATGTTCAACATGATATTTTGAGTCGAATCCTCCATCTTTCTACACCTTTCGACCAGACTAGAACAACATTCGTTCCCACCAGTTATGTGTCCTTCGAATGGACCAATTGTGTGTTCTTCGAATGTTCCTCTTCAGCTGAATATGCCATTTTAAGTCCTCTTGCTTTTGATCACTTAGGCCTAAACCTTCAACCAGACTCCAAAGTAAGCAAAAACAATTATTCCCCAACTATGGCAAGTCCTTCGAATGGGCCACCAAGTTGTGTGTCATAATGAAGCACTATGGCATATTGAAGGGTTTGCAGATGGATTTGAAGGTGATATGAAGGCGCATTCGAAGCAAACATGAAGATGAAATCGAAAGTAACAGGAAGGTAGCCATTCATCCAATCGAAAACTTATGAATCCAAGGCAAATAGGTGAGGGGCTAATGGTGAAATCGAAGCTTACAGGCAGGAGCCATTGTCCAAATGAAGCTTGCATGCAGGAGCTATTTTAGTGCATCAAAGCAAATCTGCAGGAGGTCAAATGCCCAAATGAAACTTATGGACCAAAGCTTGATCAAAGAAGCCAAATGCTCAATCGAAGGATGTAAATCAAATCTTGTATAGAAGGAGGCCCAAATGTTCAATCGAAGCGTGAGGACCAAAGCTCGCTCGAAGAAGCCAGATGCTCAATCGAAGGATGTAAATTAAAGCTTACATCGAAGGAGGCCCAAATGCCCAATCGAAGCATGAATCAAACTTTTTCGAAGGAAGCCTAGATGCCCAATCGAAACTAGTATCAATCGAAGCAAGCTTGTTTTTCTTCAATTTTTTGAAGAAAATTAATTTTTCTACTTTGCCCCTTTTTTGTCTGTTTTGTACTTGTGCAAATTTGAGATTTTTGAAAATCCTTGTGATAAAATGTCTTGAGAAAAGAGAGGGAAAATTTTGGGGTACAACACTCTTCTTCCAAAATCTCTCATATTTTTTGCTTTTTCTTTGTCATCTTCTCTAATCTTTCATCTCCTTTATTTTCTGTTTTATTATAATATTTTTGATATTATTTTATGTTACTACTATATTATGTTTTTTTTCCGCTTTCTATTTAATGAATTTTTGTATATTAAATGGAAATTTGTTGTCCAAATATAATGAATTTTATTGTTATTTAATAGCACATAAATGACTAAATGCAAAAATATGTTGTCATCTATATATATGTATGTATGACTCAATAATTTTTTTTGTGAAAAACCGAATCAACCGAACCAATTCAAACCATATTGATTTGCTTTATTTTGGTTCAATTTTATTTCAAAAATTCAATCGAACCTAATTGAATTGCACACTTTTTCTCTTACTATTCAGATGATTTTTTACGTAAAACCTTCCGAACCGCACCGCGAATACCCCATTACGCATTTGATCATATTAAAATTTAAAAGTAAAACTAGTATGATACTCGTGCATTCGCACAGGTACCGGTCTGACACTCTCATTGAGCTAAGCGGATTACATTTCGAAAGAAAAAAACAATCAAATGCTATGATATTATCTATGATAAAAAATAATATAAATAAAAGAATAATTTAATTTGTAAAAACTATATTTTGCATTATTAGTTTGTGCAATGAGTATAAATCAATAAAATGGAATAGTTTGAATTAAAGAAATAATGTTAAATTGAAATAGTAACAAAAACATATCATTCTTATTTATATTATTGATACTATTTCACTTAAGTTTAAGGTGCAAACACATATAATTTTTAACTGCCACAAGCCTTGTTGTTAACTACAAGTTTCCAACAATACATGTTACTTCAGTTAAAATCACATTTTAGATACCAAAATATAGCATAAAGTGATAACACACAACAACACATGCTACTTCAATTGGAATTACTTCAGAACTACTTACATTGTATTTCCACACTTTATCATAGCTCTACAACAATGCAATAAAATAAAAGCAGAGGTTGCTGTAAAGATCTTGTTGTGGTCTTGTTGTAGATTTATTTTCCCAAATGCAACCAATACATGCTCATGGCGCTAACAAAATTTCAATTTACACTACCAACAGTTACAACCAGCAAACATGCGTAATTATAAAACATCACAGTCACAAAGACTTGCATAAATCTGAAGAAGAGGTCATGAACAAAGGAAGAATAGCTTCAATTGTATTGCACAATTGTTCAACAGTTATAATTGTCACTTGTACGACGGTGTAGTCAAATTGTCACATAATGATAATAACAAAAGTATATGAAACAAACATACTTAATTATCTAATAAGACAGTAATATATAACATTCACAAGTTTAATGTTACACAAAATAAGTTGTTCACCTAATAACAATGGTGGGGCAACTTAAAATCATTGTAACGTTGGTAAAGACACTCATAAGAAACCAACATACCATAAGTTTTGACATAAACATATGTCCTTTCTATTTAAATAAAAAACCTTAACATTATCCTACCATGACCGCCAACCCTCAGTTGCATTTCCTCACTCCACCGATACAAATATGTCGTCTACTGGTGGGTAACGAATGCCAAAGTGTATTGTATCACCAACCTTCAGATTGGCTTCCTTGGCATATTCACACCAGACACCTAAGAGGTACCTTTCCACACTCCCTTTCCGCTTTTTCAAAAGGAAATAGTACGAGACTCATTTGTCTCAATCTAACAGCTTAATCGGTATGTCTCCTCCCCATAAACAATTTCCGATTATGTCTCTGGGTATTTGCTGTTAATGAACAAATATAGATGGATGAATAAAATTGATTTTGTATAGTTTTGTTACCAATATTCCCAATTGAAAGGTATAGATACAGATGAGTTTTTTACTTACAAGGGCATTGGAGCGCATGGCCATGGGATCAGAAACAACCTGAGTCCAACTTTGTTCTAAACTCTTCTCAGCAATAGGGGTATCTATCATGCAATATTTCAACAGAAACAACGAACTCTGTTATAGTGTGCGAGTGGCCACATTCCGTATTTTAACAAAAATCAAGAACTGCATATTACTTATATGAATATTATAAATTGTTTCGCATATGCTAAGTGTTTGTTTTCAGGTTCATCCGAAGGAAGGTAACCCTAAATAATCATTGTACAAAATCGTTTTCATCATCGTTGTAGCATAAAAAACCTGATACATGAGTTTCTAACCCATTAACCATCAACAACATTATAAATGACCACAAACAACCATTGTTAAACACACATGCAAATACAAACAAGTTAGCATTTTAACAACTGAAATGACATGTAATCAGCGATAATCATACTTCTAACATTCGCACTTACTGTGATGTGTTTTCTTATGAGGTTGTTGTGGTCTTCGAGCAGTCTCTGGCGGCCATGTTTGGATGATCCGAAGAGGAGAAAACACGTTGTGTAGGGAGGGTTAGGCTTGAAGATGGATGTGTTTTGTGTACACCGGGTGAAAATGTGAGTATATGTATAAGTGGGTTCACTTTTTATTTTAATATTGCTTAAATCTTGACCACTGATCTTGTTGCAAGTATAAAATAATAACAAAACTGTAATCTTTATTCTGTTTAAAAAGATATAATAATATAAACATATAATATATATAAAAAATTTGTATCTATTAGGGAATATTTTATTAACAAAAAAGAGACGGAGAGTGAAATGGGCCATTGGGCCGCTATCAAAGAAG
This sequence comes from Vicia faba, assembly GCA_948472305.1. Taxonomy (NCBI): domain Eukaryota; kingdom Viridiplantae; phylum Streptophyta; class Magnoliopsida; order Fabales; family Fabaceae; genus Vicia; species Vicia faba. Next base: position 1,544,820,087 of record OX451735.1, read on the forward strand.
GAACATAAGTAGAAAAGGAAAATTCTAGGGATAATAGGGTTAAAATGGGTTTGCATTGAGATATACAGGAAAATAGTTTATGTTTAAATTATAAATTGTAGCTTACCATAACACGGAGAAGCAGTAGAAAGAAAAGGTCGGTTTAACTTCCGGTTGAAGATGAAGAATCGTGGGGGCAAACGACATGCATGTAGGTAAGTCAGTAGCTATCGATCCTCAAGTATTGGTAATTTTGTTGATGTAGTCGATATTGTTTTAGTTAGAAGTTATATAGGTTGTGAGTAATATATATGCATGATGAAAGTTGTTGCAGATCTGCTTCGGAGAATTTGTCATCGGTTAAACGTCAAAAGATCGAATAGGGGCGGGCGTGGGTCATCATATAGTCATGATAACAATGTTGTGGGATATCTTAGAATTTCTCTTTGAGGGACTAAGATCATTTTGAAAAGCAACATTGATACCGTCATTTAAGGACTATGATCTTGTATTTTTTATTGCTTTTTGCTAAGACATCTCACATGCATAACATGGCCATTTTTGTAAGGCAACAAAATGGAATTACCCTAAGGGTGCAAGTGTGAAAATGTGTTTGATTTATATGCATTGTTTATCTTGAATTAGGGTTTGCTACTTGTTGATTTTAGTCTTACCATACAAACCCTAATTACTAGCATTTATATTAAAGCGATAAATTGCGGAAAGTAAAAATTACTACGCTATTACATCATTAGGGGAGGGGGTATACAAATTTACAAATGGGGATTTGCAAGAAAATTAAACCTAATTATCTATTACAACCATATTGAATAATGTACAAGAATTGAAAATAATGCACAAATGTAAAACGGAAAAAAGAAATGATTTTTGTTTATTTTTTTTAGGAAAGGATCTTGGTTTTAACCTAATTAACTAAAAGAAATAATTAATTAAATTAAGAAAATTAAACCTAAATTAATTAAGAAAAGAAATTAAGTTAGAAAGCATTTTTTAGGGTTTTTTTAGAAAAGGTTTTAAGTTTAATAAAAATAGTATGGAAATTAATTAATTAAAAGAAAACCTAAATTCTAAGTTAATTTTAATTAAAAAGAGAATAACTAAACCTAAATCTAATTATTAATTTAATAAGAAATAGAAATTATGTTTATTATAAGAAAAATGTTTTTTGTCTTTTGTTTTTTAAGGAATAAAATATATAGAATGCAAATAATAAAAAAATATTTCTGAACCCCATTCACTTTATTTTTGTTCCAAAATGGTGGTGTCTTCTTCCTTCATGGTTACGGCAGTACTGGTAAGACCTATATGTGGAGAACACTGGAGGCATCTTTGAGGTCCAAACATGAGATATGTTGAACCGTTTCCACCAGTGGTATAGCTTCTTAGTTATTGCCAGGGGGTAGAACTACATTCCAAGTTTAAGATACCTGTACCGACGCTTGATAATTCTACTTGCAAAGTTGAATACAACAATGATTTTGGAGACCTTCTAAGACAGACAAAGCTAATTATATGGGACGAAGCACCAATGGCACACAAGCATGCTATAGAAGCACTTGACAAAATATTGAAAGATGTCATGAGTGCGTACAATAATTTGAAGGATGTGTTTGGTGGAAAGGTTGTAGTTTTCAGTGGTGACTTTAGACAAATTTTACCTGTTGTTCCACGAGGCAGCCGTTCGGATATTGTTCGCTCGGTGATAAATGCATCTTACATATGGAATTCAGTTCAGGTTTTAATGCTAACAAAAAACATGCATTTGCATTCGGGACCGACATAGCAAAATAAAAAGGAAATTGCAGATTTTTCAGATAGGATTTTGCGAATAGGCGAAGGCAAAGTATCAGAACCTAACGGCGGTGTTGCAGAAATTGACATTCCCTCTGAACTTTTGATTATGGATTTTTATGATCCCGTTGTTGGAATTGTGAATAGTACATATCCTGATTTCATTAATAATTATCATTCCTATGATTACCGCAAGGGTCGAGCAATTCTTGCTTATACACTAGAAGTTGTGGATGACATCAATGACCATATTCTTGCTTTAATGGAACATTGTCATATTCTTCCATTTTTTTACTGTCAAATATACATTGACTTCTATTTGCTAATTTATTTATGTTCCAAAAACAAGAGACATACGCGACTAATACAGTTCAAATTCAATTGATAAGTCTGAAATCCATGTGCCTGAAGTACTTGACATCCTGACACCGAAATTCCTTAGTTCCCTACTATTGTACCCCAAAATTTTCCCTCTCATTTTCTCAAAACATTTCTCACAAGATCTTTAATGGCTCAAGTTTGCAACACTGATACCTCAAGATTAGGGTTTGAATTTGCATAAGAACAATTGGACTTCTAATACTTCAAGTGACGTTATTGGATCATTATGGACCTTCAAGAATGCTCATGTCAAGTTTCAAGTCTTCTCAGTCAATTGACCAAGAGACCAAAAATCAGTTGTACTGATGAAAAAGTCAACTATAGCACCAAAAGTCAAACTTTGACTTTTTGGTCAACATTGAGTATCAAAGATCAAAATTCATCATACATTCAAAAAAATGAAACTTGATCATCAAGAAGTCAAGAAATTCAAAAGTTAATTCAAACTCTTCAAGACTTAGAAATTTTTCTAAGTGTTTTTTATACATGATAATTTCATTTCTTCATGCCAAATTTTCACCATGATGCAAGATGATTCAAGGAAAACTTCCAACATTAAAGTTGTAGATCTCAATGTGATCTAAAACTTTTCAGGTCAGAACTTTTTCTAGAAATGCTTGGATTTTGAGTTATAAATTCATGAAGTCATGGCATTTTTGAATAAACACTTAGAGAAATTTTCAATAGTTTTGATCAGGATTTTATCCCAACTTCTTGGAATTTTTTCACATAGTTACAAGATGATTTTGTCAAAATGGCCAACATGAAAGTTATAAAGGGTGTTTCAAGCTTTCCAAAACATCCAAGAGCATGAATTTATTATGTTTGAGCTAGGAGATTCAAGGATCTGAAGTTGGACATTCATTCTTGATTTGCAAGGCAGATTTGTGATGAACAAGGAACCAAAATCTTAGCCATGCTGCATAATCTTCACTTTGCAGGCCTCTTGACTTGCAAACTTATCCATAATCAGATGTTTACTTAATTGATTGAACCATTATTCAAGTGGTTCAAGTATTGTCCATTGCATCTTTCCATTTTTTGGCACAAAGGCACCATTGTCATTCTTGCAATGTTCACTTTAATCATAAAGTCAATTTCTTGAGCCTCTAACTTATTGTTATAATCACACTCAACTTCTACATATCAGAACAAACATGTTTAAAGTGATCAACCACTTTAGATAGCTTGGTACAAGCATTGGAAACATGTTCTTCATGCTTGCTTCAAAAACAAGCAAGATAGCCATAACATGTGATTCAAAATCTGAGTCGTTTGAAGTCTCAAACCTTCTCTATAAATAGAGAGGCCAATTGCAAGAGAAAGAGGTCAGAAAAAAGAAAGGGAAACTAACACTCAAAATAATTTTTACTGTCAAAAACCAGAATTGTCCATCAAACCTCCATTTTTGAGCTTTGAAGTCCAAATCTTTTTGAATCTCATACCTTGCAAGTTTTCTCCAAACACTCCATATACATCATATGGAAGTTGTTCAAACACAAGAACTTCTGTAACATCACTATCATCACTTCCCAAGCTCAACAATAGCCCACACAACAGGTCAAACTCAAAGCACAAATTTCAGTTTCAAGGTAAGTTTTCTTGACTTTGAACTCTTCACACAAGCATCATTAATGGGTCATTTGTGAAGATAATATGTAGATATCATTGCCTTGAAGCTAACAATATGCTTTCTTTTCATTTTCACTAACCATGTGTTGAGAACTAACTTTTACATGTAGCAGAACAGTGATAAAAGCAAAAAAACAACAGTTATGCGTCGACACGAAATGCTATGAGTAGATACATATTATGTTCAAAACAGGTTATGAGTCGACACGAAACACGTATGCATCGACAAGAAATGGTTATGAGTCGACACGAAACCAGTATGCGTCGACTCATACTGACTTGTTTTGACTTCCAAGAGCAAGAAACATACATGAGCCAACACATGAGCCGACACATGATCCAATACGAAACATGCGTGAGCCAATACATAAGCTCATGTGTCAGCTCATAAAAAAAAATTTTAATCTTTTTTTATTTATTTTATTTTTACTTTTTCTTTATATTTTTATTATTATTATTTTCATATAAAAAATTCCAATTTTTTTTATTATTATTTGCATTCTATATATTTGATTCCTTTAAAAACAAAAGACAAAAAACATTTTTCTTATAAAAAACTTTTTTTTCTTATTAAATTAATAATTAGATTTAGGTTTAGTTATTCTCTTTTTAATTAAAATTAACTTAGAATTTAGGTTTTCTTTTAATTAATTAATTCCCATACTATTTTTATTAAACTTAAAACCTTTTCTAAAAAAACCCTAAAAATGCTTTCTAACTTAATTTCTTTTCTTAATTAATTTAGGTTTAATTTTGTTAATTTAATTAATTATTTCTTTTAGTTAATTAGGTTAAAACCAAGACCCTTTCCTAAAAAAAAATCAAACAAAAATCATTTCTTTTTTCCATTTTACATTTGTGCATTATTTTCAATTCTTGTACATTATTCAATATGGTTGTGTTGTACCCCAAATTTTGACCTAAGATACCGTCTTCCATCCGCATTATTCGCATTGCAAGAGTTTTGACCTATTTTTATCAAATTTTCAAAACAGTTTAAAAATTCACACCTTTTTCGAGTCAGAAGCTGTTTATTTGTTGAACGCTAAATTTATTAACTGATCAAGACTTAAACAATGTTCATTAATTATTTATTATCTTAAATTCAAATAATTGGAATTTATTTTCGATTATTACGTAATTTAAAGACTTATAAATAATAAAAAGAATATTTGAGAAAAGGTTTATTAATGGGTCAAATAATGTTTATTAATTATTCATTATCTTAAATTTAAATAATGGGAACCTGTTTTTCGTTATTATATAATTTGAAGGTTCATGAATAATGAAATAAACATTTGAAAATGAGTATATTAATTGATCAAGCAATGTTTATTTGATTATTTATTGTTCTAAAGTTAATAGCTGAAATTCTATTTTTTCAAGTTATTATAATTTAGAAGAATTAAAAATAATAATAAAATAAATAATTGAAGTTATTAATTGATCAATGATATTTATTTATTTGTTTATCATTCTGAATTTAAATGATTGGATTTGATTTTTCAGTCATTATATAATTTAAAGAATTATAAACAATAAATAAATAATTGGAAAGAAAAAGAATTAATTGAGAAATAATAGAATTTTTATTCACTTTATTCTATTTATTACAATTGTCATTTAAATGTTGTGTTATTACAAAATATTTATAAAGACAATTACATAAATGCTTAAAGTAAATAAAAAGCTATTTTTCTAAATTCTAATTCTAAATCTTCAATCCAATGCTCTTGTTCGCTCATTTAATTTTACCTGCAAAAAACGATTAAAAGAAAAGTCAGAATTTAATAAATAATTAAAATGCAGAAAATAAATTCAATGTTCATCATTAAAAGCAATGGCCGGAATCAGTTACTCTTTTTTGCAAATCACGGGATTTCTCCCGGTTCACAAAAAAGAGAGGAATTTTTAAATGAATGCACAATTAAAAAATAGCACATTTCAAAATCAATTGCATTTTTATCAAAAAAAACCCACTGCATATTTCAAATATGCATAAATTTCAAAACTGCATAAACCATACAAACAGCATGTTTAGTTCACAAATAACAAGCCAACGTTAACCTGCAAAAAAACAATATGAAATTTCCAGCATGTGCAGTTTTAAAACTATGAAAGCAAGCAATGTATATTTCCTCTTTCATCATATTCCAGCCCATTACAATTTCAGAAAAATGTACAGCATATCACATTTTTATATATCATTTCTGTACTTGGGAGAGAGAGAGAAGAGGTTCAATTTTGCAGGTTTTGGCCTAAGCATGAATTGGGAATAAAGTCAACCTTGTAGCAGCATATGTAAAAAGCATCAGAAAATATATTAAATATTCAAAACCTGAGCCATGAGAAAAGGCAACGGCTATATGGGAAAATGCCTTCAAAAAGGAAGTCTAAGCTTGCATATCTCCACCAACACATTACTGCAAAACTAAGCCAAGCAAAATAACATATTGCCAAACCATATTGCATACTGCATATTTCCTAACCTGCATATTGCATACTGCATATTGCATAAAACCATTTTTTACATATTGCCAAACCATATTGCATACTGCATATTTCCTAACCTGCATATTGCATAAAACCATTTTTTACATATTGCCAAAACCATTCTGCATGTTCAAAAACCTGCATATTTCATTCTGCATATTCAAAACCATTCTGTCTAGCATAAGGCATTCAAAAAACCTCATACCAGCATAAAACACACAAGTTCAAACCTTTCCATAACTACAAACTCAGAACCTGCATTGGCTAAAACCAGAATACATCCTTAACCAAAACTCAAGCCATAACATGCTGAAGCATTAAGCTTGCGCTTGCCTAAGCCAGAACCTGCACCAAACCTGCTACCTGCTGAACCTAAACCCACTACTGTCCAGAAAAATAGACAACTCAGTTCAGCATAAGCAAAGTCACAACCTCAAGCTTGGCCAAGCCCAAACCGAATAAACCGAATAAACCACAAAAACCATTTATTCAATATTTCCAATCAGTTTTTTTAGACGGAGAGGAAGAGAAGAATTAGTGGCAGAAAGCAAGGAGCGAGGAGTTTTCGGAGCTTACCTGACTTCGCCGGAATCGTAACTGTCGGACTAGCTCCGACCATGTGAGTTTTTCTTCAGTTTTTTCGCATAAAGCTTTATACCGCTGCGTTGCCTTTGTCTCACTTAATAATACTCTCTTTAATTTCCTGAAATCATGTAAAACGGCTATTTAATATCTTTGCGAATCATCAATACATTAAATCCCTTTAACACAGACAATAATTTGATTGATAAAATTCAAGATTCATAATTTTGCAAAACCGGCACAATCACATAAGTACTGTTAATTTAAAGCCAACTTATAAAAAATACAGGAAATTCGCAAACCTTTTTCAACTACCCATTTGGACTTCGCGGTTCATTACTATCATCTTCATTCAATTCTTCTGCCGCTCTTAAATCCGCATCTGATGCAACGGTATCCTCCTTCCTATACTATCATCACATTTCAATCATCTTCATCGAGTTGCTCCTTTACTTCTTTCACCACTAGGACAACATGAAGATACTCTACTTTCATCTGTTTTGTCTACTGCAATTTTGCATTTTGAGGATTCTACGCTTGTTGCTTCTTGTGCTTTTCTTTTGGGAGCTATGTGGTTTATCTGCCGGCAAGATGCGCATTGACATGGCTGTGCTAAAACGGATATCTTATTTCTACAAATCACATGAAGCTTACAAAATCTCAAGCAATTATCACCACCATGGATATGTTAATGCTGCAAGTGTTTCCGATGAAGGGCCTGCTTCTCTTTCCAAGATGGTTGCAGTGCTTTGTGAACAACGGTTGTTTTCGCCTTTGCTAAGGGCGTTTGAGATGTTCCTTCCATCATGCCCCCTGCTTGCCGTACCACCACCGACCCACCTCTCTCTTTTTCTCGCTCTCTCCAATTACCACAACTAGTATTTAGAGTAAACATTGCCTCATAAAGAAACAAAGTAGTCCAAAATAATGAAGCTCAGCTTAGAACTAGGAGTAACAACATTTCTTCTATGTGCTGCTATTTCTTTCTTCCACATTACTTCAGCTGAAGATCCATAAATTCTTCAACTGGAATGTTACTTACGGTGACATTTACCCACTTGGAGTTCGCCAAACAGGTATATTGATCAATGGACAATTCCCTGGTCCAGACATTCATTCTGTTACAAACGACAATCTCATTATCAATGTCTTCAACAGTTTAGATGAACCCTTTCTCATATCCTGGAATGGGATCCAGCAGAGAAGGAATTCATTTGAGGATGGTGTATTTGGAACAACATGTCCAATTCCACCAGGGAAGAATTTCACTTACATACTTCAAGTGAAAGATCAATTGGAAGTTTTTACTATTTTCCATCTCTTGCATTTCACAAAGCAGCTGGTGGTTTTGGAGGTATTAGGATACTGAGTAGGCCAAGAATTCCAGTTCCTTTTCCTGATCCGTCTGGTGATTACACTGTGCTTATTGGTGATTGGTACAAGTCCAACCATACGACTCTAAAAGCCCATCTTGATAATGGAAAGAAGCTTCCTATACCTGATGGAATCCTCATCCAAATCGCATCCCTCGCTTAAATCGTCTTCTTTTCAAATCAAAACGCTATCTCCTCCGCGCAAACCTCTCTTCGTTTCCTTCTAAACAGCGAAACCCCTTCTCTTCAAATCGAAACGCTCCTCTAAGACAGCCGGCACCGACCTCCAAGACAATCACCAGCGGCGGCCAAGCTTGCGTTTCCTAGGTTTTTCGTACAGCTCTGCGTTTTCTTTTCCTGGGTCCGGGTCTTCCAAACGACCCGCTCCACTCCCCTCAACCCATCTCATTTCCTTTTTTGCTCAAGCCCATGCATTTGTTTACCCCCCCTTTGGTTATTGATACTTCTTTTTCTACTTTTAATTTCCTTAGCCCCTTTTTTAGAATTACTATCAACTTAGTTAAATTAGTAAGATCTAATAAAAGAAAAAAGAGATATAAGTTAATTAAACATTTTAATAACTTGACATTTTTTTATTTTATTAGTTTAAACTTTAGGATTAATCTATTAATTTTAGTTTTTTTAACTAGATTTAATTTAAGAGCTTAAAGATTTAATCTAATTGTTTAATAATTCTTAAATAATACTCTGTGTTATTAATAAAAACATAAAAAATAGAAACATATAAAAATCTAAAAAACATTTCTATTATTTCTCATTACTTTTATCATAAAAAATGCGTAAAAAGTGAAAACCAATTAAACTTTTTTTCTTTTCGCCTATTAAACAAAAATCATCTAAGAAAATGCATGTTCACATTTAATTGTTGTGTATCATTTTCTGTTTAAATATCTCGCATTTACTTGATTATTCTGTTTGCGTCAATCCAAAGGGAATTGTCTAATTTGTTGTTGACTTCATGTCCTCAAAAATGATCGAGCGAATACTCTCATTCATTAAAAACTTAGGTTAATTTTCCTCAAATATTCACCTTTCTTCAAAATTTCAACCTTTTCAAGACTTATACCTTTTAAGCAAAAACTTCGACATTAGGTCGTCGTATCTTCAAAAACCCGTCCGTATCCCTCTTTCGGCCAAAACGATTTATTTTCAATCAAGCAATCAATTTTAAATAAAACAGATATTTCAAAAGGTTCCTATAGAGTACTATAGATGCATTGGGTGCTAATACCTTCCCATTGTATAACCAACCCCCGAACCATAAGATCTCTTTTCAAAAACGCTTTGTATTTTATTATTATTTACATTGCATATTTAGGGTTTTATTTCGCTCTTTTCCCTTTTCCTTTGGAAACAATAAAGCGCGGTGGCGACTCTTGCTTTTGCGAGACGAATTAATCAATAATTCGATCTCCGATTTACCCCGCTACATTTTTTATCGCTACAGAATTGGCGACTCTGCTGGGGAAAGATTGACCTCTTGCTGGTCCATCCCTAAGTGGGTTAAGCCTAATTTGTCTTATCTGTTTTACTATTATTTGATTTGCTTGATTATATGTTTAAATTGGGGTGTTTGGGTTTTTTTGAAGGACAAATCCTATACCCGGATTAAGTAACACTTAAGGAATAGGACGGGCGGTATAGTCATGTTAACTTTGAGGGAGTAATCCCGAAGAAGGAGGCATGAGATCCCCCACTCAATGGAAGGCCCTCTTGGACTTAATATTTGTTTACCGAGTAATCGGGAAGACATTATTATTTTCGACCTAGGAGCCCGAGAAGTTGAGGACCGTAGAACCCTAACCCATCTTGGCCTTTTTAGGTGTAGCGCGGAGACTATAACGGAGTAATTCGGAAGTAGTTGTTACGCGATGCTACGCTCGGACGAGTTTCTCTTGAGAATATTGCTAATTATTGAGTAATCAAGACGTTGGTAATATCCGAAGGAGGAATGTAGACTCTGGGAACTCTTAGAACCATGTCTTACAGGTGCGTTTGAACCGATAGTACATACCTTCGGGTGGGTTTTACCCTTGACTCCATGCGAAACGTTGAACCTTTAAACCCCATGTTTGTGACCTTACTTGTGGTTGTTGCATCGCCATGCATTCATGCATCCATAAAACCCTTTTCACTTGACTTTGAAGGAGTTTGTAGGTCTCTCTTTGTAAACATCACTAGTTTCGTCAAACTCAATGGATCTTGGGTGTCGATAGGGCGAAAACCCTAATCCACCAAAATGGATGATTGATCTTGACGACAACTTGATCAATGTTTGGAGCCAATTTAAAATTCAGCTGTTATCTTCATACTTGGATGTTTATAACTTGATATCTTGAGTTCCTTGAAAGTCAAATAAAACTCTCTTTTGCATATCATACATCATTCTACATTTTCTTTGTCTCACTTTCAAAGGTCTTTTTCCGAGTCTTATTTTTTCCTTGGTCTCACCAGTACAACACTGACGCTAAGAGAGCAATGGAGAATATCAAGCAAGAGATTTCTGAACTCCGCAGAGAGGTGACTGTTTTGAAAGCCAGTATGGATCACTTAACTGGTTTGGTTGAAATTCTGCTTGCCGCCCAAGTCAATCCGTCTAGGAGGGAGGGAGCAATGATAAAAGTCTTCACGGAAACTCTAAAATCTTTTTCTCATGAAAAAGTGATGATTAATACACCTGTCGACTTTCCTGACAAGGTGAATGTGGGAGTGCGTCTAGAAGAAGATGTTGGAAATGGATGTTTATATGAAGACGGTAGCGCAGCTAATGGTGTGAAGAGGTTTGATAATGACTTTTCCAAGAAGAGAACCAGAGGAAGAAATGTTCATCATCAGAATCAGCAAGTTCCTAATCAGAGGAAAACCCAGTTTGATTCAATTCCAATCACCTATATAGAGTTGTTCCCTATCCTGTTGCAGAGGAATTTGGTTCAGACCCGACCTCTACCGAAGGTCCCTAAGAAGATACATTGGAACTACAAAGCTGATTTGGCTTGTACTTTTCATCAAGGTGCTCGTGGGCATGACTTGGAGGGTTGCTTCGCTTTGAAGATTGAGGTTCAGAGGTTGGTCCGAAGTGGTATCTTGTCATTCGAGGACGTTGGTTTTGAAGTTCAAATCAAACAGGCGCCAAAGAGTAAACACGATTGAGGGTGACTTTGAGTTTTTGAGGATGTTTTCGGTAGTTCAAGTGGAAAGCCTTCCCAGATTATTAACTTGTTTTCTGCTTTTGTAGCTTTTCTTATTTATCGAAACATTGTTTGCATGTAAGAACTTGTTTGCGTCTAAATGGTTATTTTAATACAATGAGTATGTTTGTCTTGAAGAAATTCATTCGTTTCACTCATATTTGCTCTCAAATTTTAAATTTCTTTTGCATTATGATACCAACATGTTGCCCATTCTCTTGCCTAGGCAGAGATTGAAGGGGGGGATGATGATCTAAAGAACACAAAATCTTTGGTTGCATGCTTTTGAATAAGATCTTGTTGATGATGTACAGGCATTGTTTCAAATCCCTAAACACCGGAGATATAAGGAAGAAAATCCCTTGCTAACCCTTTTCGAGCCTTTGAAGCAGAAGTTTCTTTTCTATACGAAAAAACCTTGAATTTTTACCTGGGGCAGGGTAGTTTTCAGTTAATCTGATTGAGTGTTCAAAATTCGCAAGGAAGATGTTACCGTCATCAAATCCTTTGAGAGATGAACACTCATGTTGAATTAACCGAACATAGAGTTGGAGAACATCATGAAGAATGGGTGGGCACCAAATATTTTGAGCCTTAAAACCTTTTTCTAAAAAACCATGAATCGGACCACATTACAACCTTCAAAAGTCCTAATTGAAGCAAGGTTATTTTGAAAGCATATTTCAATGAGATAGTGTTCCTGACTCCCATGAATGTTCTAAATAGTTATGTTGGTATCATATGTTTTTCCTGTACAAAAATAAATGGTGCTTTAACTCGCAAAATTTGTGCGATATCTTTCAAAATCTTCAAGACTTACATAACTGTTGCATTAGAATTTTCATTTTCATAATAAACTTTTCTATCTGCAAAACATTTGTTTGATATCAAGGAAGCTCACATATAAGCAGCAGTGATGAGTTTATTCTTTTAAGGCTTGAAACTATGTTGAGTAATTGGAGAATCAATTCAGAGAATCATATCCAGGGGCATGTTAGTTGAAGACCTTAAGCATGGACAGGTTGCTTCTCCTAGTTAATGCTTTTCCCAACTTGTTTGCTCGATTGGGGCAAAAATTCGAAGACTTTGTTGTGCCGACTACAGTCAATCCGGGGCAATCACGTCAGGATTTGATGATTTTCTCTAAAAGATTGAAGACACCAGAGCATGGTAAATGCCAGGTCTTTTGTAAACCCTCTTGAGACGTTTTCTCGCCATCAACCTTTTAGCTTGGGGCATTCTAGAAGTGAAACTATTCGCAAGGATCGTCGTGCATCATGCAGCTCATCAGCAGTAATTTGGGGCATCCAACATTGGTCCCAGGGGAAATCTAGACTTGTTAGGATGTGTGTTATGTATTGCACACTTCATCAGAGGGTGGTGTTCCCAGTACCCCCAGCTAAGCATGACTCTTTCCAGCTGAAGCATTTGTTCGTGTTGTTATCCTTTCAATGGGTTGTCAGCAGTAGAGGACTGGACTTTGGGTTTTCTACTCGAAATATTTTCCTCTCCAAAGAGATTTAAGCCTTGTAGAAGGATTTTACAGCGTTGTTGGCTTTTGTCTTCTATCTCCAGTGATGTTCCCCTCCTGTTGAGTTTAGCCGAGCGTCGGGTTGTACTGTGATGTTTCATCATCTTCTGTCCGTCTCCCCTGTCTGTTTTGTCAGCATATACATGACATTCATGACATTCATTCGCACTTGCATCATGCACGCACAGTTGTATCTGTTGATGTCTTTGAATTCGTACACCTTGGTTGTGTCTTTTCAAATAACGTATTTGATCTTTCCAAATAGGGTGTTAACTTAAGCATAAAGTGCGCCTCCTTTCTAATTCCCCAACTGAGCTAATCCTCGTGGATGATTTTTGATTCAGCTTACCTTATCCATTTCTGGATAGGATAATTTCCCCAATCGAGTTACTTTCTCATTGGGAGGAGTCTTGTTTGACTGTTTTCTCTCTGGTTATTCCTGGATGAAGTTGTTGCCTCTTGCATAGGCTATCTCAGTGATTTTCCCCAGTGAATTGCGACCTAGACGACTGGTGCATTTATTTTGCACGTTAAAGTATATGATCTCCTCGGGAAGGATTGATTCAGGGTTCTCTTTGACGAAGATTTTATTTCTCTACCAATATCATCGCAGTTTCCTTCCGAATTATGTTGGAAAACGACAAGCGGTAGCTCTTCACGAGCAACTTGTACATTACTTTTTCGAAAGCGCCGAGCAGCAGTTCTTCATGAGCTACTAGTGCGTCATTTTATCTTTTCGAAAGCGCCGAGCAGCAGTTCTTCATGAGCTACTAGTGCGTCAGTTATGACTTTGTGAAAGCGCCGAGCAGCAGTTCTTCATGAGCTACTAGTGCGTCAGTTATGACTTTGTGAAAACGCCAGCAGTTCTTCATGAGCTACTAGTGCGTCTTTTATCCTTTTTGGGAAGCGCCGAGCAGTAGTTCTTCATGAGCTACTAGTGCGTCATTTACTTTTTTCGAAAGCGCCGAGCAGCAGTTCTTCATGAGCTACTAGTGCGTCATTTTTTTTTTTTGAAAGCAACAAGCAGCAAACTCTTCATGAGTTACCAGTACGTTATTATTCTTCGGAAAACAGCAAGTGGCAGCTTCTTTATTTGAGCAACTTGTTTGTTATTGGTATTTTCTTTTCTGGACGACAGCAAGTGGCAGCTTCTTTATTTGAGCAACTTGTTTGTTATTGGTATTTTCTCCTGGACGACAGCAAGTGGCAGCTTCTTTATTTGAGCAGCTTGTATGTTATCAGTATTTTCTTCTGGACGACAGCAAGTGGCAGCCTCTTTATTTGAGCAACTTGTATGCTTTGGTATTTTCTTTGAACGGCAGGCGGCGGTCTCTTTATTTGAGCAACTTGCGCGTTGTTAATTTTTGGAAAACAGCAGGTGGCAGCTTCTTTATTTGAGCAACTTGTATGTTATTGACACCCATGGATGGCCAATGGCAGTTTCCTTTATTTGAACAACTTTCGTATCTACAGTCTCATTACCTCAGCATTAATGAGTATATCTCTGAAAATCTCGCAGAGAAGTCTGGTACGAATCATTACCTTCAGGAATCGGTAATCTGTTATCAGCAATTTGATACTCTCTGTCTACCGTCGACCTTGAGTTGCGAACTCACTGTTTTGGATCAATGATCTGTTATAGCCTATGCAAGATGCTCCCTTTGTTAGGGTTAGAGGTTGTTTTCCCTCGATTTTGTTCACTGTCAGGAGTCTGTCGTTTGAAGTCGATAGCTTGTCTCCCCAGTAATGTATAATCCGAACCGCTGTGTTTTGTTGGTGTTCGATTCCCCCAACATTGTCTTGTTTCACACAATATCTTTCTCTGTGAATTCATGCACTACATTCATATCACTGCATGATGACGGCATCATAGGACAAAATTTGCGTAGTTATGTATTTAAGTACCTTCAATCTCGTCGAAACGAAGATTTCAAATCTTCATATCTCCGGATAAAAGGAACTTAAATAGGGGCAGCTGTTGTACCCCAAATTTTGACCTAAGATACCGTCTTCCATCCGCATTATTCGCATTGCAAGAGTTTTGACCTATTTTTATCAAATTTTCAAAACAGTTTAAAAATTCACACCTTTTTCGAGTCAGAAGCTGTTTATTTGTTGAACGCTAAATTTATTAACTGATCAAGACTTAAACAATGTTCATTAATTATTTATTATCTTAAATTCAAATAATTGGAATTTATTTTCGATTATTACGTAATTTAAAGACTTATAAATAATAAAAAGAATATTTGAGAAAAGGTTTATTAATGGGTCAAATAATGTTTATTAATTATTCATTATCTTAAATTTAAATAATGGGAACCTGTTTTTCGTTATTATATAATTTGAAGGTTCATGAATAATGAAATAAACATTTGAAAATGAGTATATTAATTGATCAAGCAATGTTTATTTGATTATTTATTGTTCTAAAGTTAATAGCTGAAATTCTATTTTTTCAAGTTATTATAATTTAGAAGAATTAAAAATAATAATAAAATAAATAATTGAAGTTATTAATTGATCAATGATATTTATTTATTTGTTTATCATTCTGAATTTAAATGATTGGATTTGATTTTTCAGTCATTATATAATTTAAAGAATTATAAACAATAAATAAATAATTGGAAAGAAAAAGAATTAATTGAGAAATAATAGAATTTTTATTCACTTTATTCTATTTATTACAATTGTCATTTAAATGTTGTGTTATTACAAAATATTTATAAAGACAATTACATAAATGCTTAAAGTAAATAAAAAGCTATTTTTCTAAATTCTAATTCTAAATCTTCAATCCAATGCTCTTGTTCGCTCATTTAATTTTACCTGCAAAAAACGATTAAAAGAAAAGTCAGAATTTAATAAATAATTAAAATGCAGAAAATAAATTCAATGTTCATCATTAAAAGCAATGGCCGGAATCAGTTACTCTTTTTTGCAAATCACGGGATTTCTCCCGGTTCACAAAAAAGAGAGGAATTTTTAAATGAATGCACAATTAAAAAATAGCACATTTCAAAATCAATTGCATTTTTATCAAAAAAAACCCACTGCATATTTCAAATATGCATAAATTTCAAAACTGCATAAACCATACAAACAGCATGTTTAGTTCACAAATAACAAGCCAACGTTAACCTGCAAAAAAACAATATGAAATTTCCAGCATGTGCAGTTTTAAAACTATGAAAGCAAGCAATGTATATTTCCTCTTTCATCATATTCCAGCCCATTACAATTTCAGAAAAATGTACAGCATATCACATTTTTATATATCATTTCTGTACTTGGGAGAGAGAGAGAAGAGGTTCAATTTTGCAGGTTTTGGCCTAAGCATGAATTGGGAATAAAGTCAACCTTGTAGCAGCATATGTAAAAAGCATCAGAAAATATATTAAATATTCAAAACCTGAGCCATGAGAAAAGGCAACGGCTATATGGGAAAATGCCTTCAAAAAGGAAGTCTAAGCTTGCATATCTCCACCAACACATTACTGCAAAACTAAGCCAAGCAAAATAACATATTGCCAAACCATATTGCATACTGCATATTTCCTAACCTGCATATTGCATACTGCATATTGCATAAAACCATTTTTTACATATTGCCAAACCATATTGCATACTGCATATTTCCTAACCTGCATATTGCATAAAACCATTTTTTACATATTGCCAAAACCATTCTGCATGTTCAAAAACCTGCATATTTCATTCTGCATATTCAAAACCATTCTGTCTAGCATAAGGCATTCAAAAAACCTCATACCAGCATAAAACACACAAGTTCAAACCTTTCCATAACTACAAACTCAGAACCTGCATTGGCTAAAACCAGAATACATCCTTAACCAAAACTCAAGCCATAACATGCTGAAGCATTAAGCTTGCGCTTGCCTAAGCCAGAACCTGCACCAAACCTGCTACCTGCTGAACCTAAACCCACTACTGTCCAGAAAAATAGACAACTCAGTTCAGCATAAGCAAAGTCACAACCTCAAGCTTGGCCAAGCCCAAACCGAATAAACCGAATAAACCACAAAAACCATTTATTCAATATTTCCAATCAGTTTTTTTAGACGGAGAGGAAGAGAAGAATTAGTGGCAGAAAGCAAGGAGCGAGGAGTTTTCGGAGCTTACCTGACTTCGCCGGAATCGTAACTGTCGGACTAGCTCCGACCATGTGAGTTTTTCTTCAGTTTTTTCGCATAAAGCTTTATACCGCTGCGTTGCCTTTGTCTCACTTAATAATACTCTCTTTAATTTCCTGAAATCATGTAAAACGGCTATTTAATATCTTTGCGAATCATCAATACATTAAATCCCTTTAACACAGACAATAATTTGATTGATAAAATTCAAGATTCATAATTTTGCAAAACCGGCACAATCACATAAGTACTGTTAATTTAAAGCCAACTTATAAAAAATACAGGAAATTCGCAAACCTTTTTCAACTACCCATTTGGACTTCGCGGTTCATTACTATCATCTTCATTCAATTCTTCTGCCGCTCTTAAATCCGCATCTGATGCAACGGTATCCTCCTTCCTATACTATCATCACATTTCAATCATCTTCATCGAGTTGCTCCTTTACTTCTTTCACCACTAGGACAACATGAAGATACTCTACTTTCATCTGTTTTGTCTACTGCAATTTTGCATTTTGAGGATTCTACGCTTGTTGCTTCTTGTGCTTTTCTTTTGGGAGCTATGTGGTTTATCTGCCGGCAAGATGCGCATTGACATGGCTGTGCTAAAACGGATATCTTATTTCTACAAATCACATGAAGCTTACAAAATCTCAAGCAATTATCACCACCATGGATATGTTAATGCTGCAAGTGTTTCCGATGAAGGGCCTGCTTCTCTTTCCAAGATGGTTGCAGTGCTTTGTGAACAACGGTTGTTTTCGCCTTTGCTAAGGGCGTTTGAGATGTTCCTTCCATCATGCCCCCTGCTTGCCGTACCACCACCGACCCACCTCTCTCTTTTTCTCGCTCTCTCCAATTACCACAACTAGTATTTAGAGTAAACATTGCCTCATAAAGAAACAAAGTAGTCCAAAATAATGAAGCTCAGCTTAGAACTAGGAGTAACAACATTTCTTCTATGTGCTGCTATTTCTTTCTTCCACATTACTTCAGCTGAAGATCCATAAATTCTTCAACTGGAATGTTACTTACGGTGACATTTACCCACTTGGAGTTCGCCAAACAGGTATATTGATCAATGGACAATTCCCTGGTCCAGACATTCATTCTGTTACAAACGACAATCTCATTATCAATGTCTTCAACAGTTTAGATGAACCCTTTCTCATATCCTGGAATGGGATCCAGCAGAGAAGGAATTCATTTGAGGATGGTGTATTTGGAACAACATGTCCAATTCCACCAGGGAAGAATTTCACTTACATACTTCAAGTGAAAGATCAATTGGAAGTTTTTACTATTTTCCATCTCTTGCATTTCACAAAGCAGCTGGTGGTTTTGGAGGTATTAGGATACTGAGTAGGCCAAGAATTCCAGTTCCTTTTCCTGATCCGTCTGGTGATTACACTGTGCTTATTGGTGATTGGTACAAGTCCAACCATACGACTCTAAAAGCCCATCTTGATAATGGAAAGAAGCTTCCTATACCTGATGGAATCCTCATCCAAATCGCATCCCTCGCTTAAATCGTCTTCTTTTCAAATCAAAACGCTATCTCCTCCGCGCAAACCTCTCTTCGTTTCCTTCTAAACAGCGAAACCCCTTCTCTTCAAATCGAAACGCTCCTCTAAGACAGCCGGCACCGACCTCCAAGACAATCACCAGCGGCGGCCAAGCTTGCGTTTCCTAGGTTTTTCGTACAGCTCTGCGTTTTCTTTTCCTGGGTCCGGGTCTTCCAAACGACCCGCTCCACTCCCCTCAACCCATCTCATTTCCTTTTTTGCTCAAGCCCATGCATTTGTTTACCCCCCCTTTGGTTATTGATACTTCTTTTTCTACTTTTAATTTCCTTAGCCCCTTTTTTAGAATTACTATCAACTTAGTTAAATTAGTAAGATCTAATAAAAGAAAAAAGAGATATAAGTTAATTAAACATTTTAATAACTTGACATTTTTTTATTTTATTAGTTTAAACTTTAGGATTAATCTATTAATTTTAGTTTTTTTAACTAGATTTAATTTAAGAGCTTAAAGATTTAATCTAATTGTTTAATAATTCTTAAATAATACTCTGTGTTATTAATAAAAACATAAAAAATAGAAACATATAAAAATCTAAAAAACATTTCTATTATTTCTCATTACTTTTATCATAAAAAATGCGTAAAAAGTGAAAACCAATTAAACTTTTTTTCTTTTCGCCTATTAAACAAAAATCATCTAAGAAAATGCATGTTCACATTTAATTGTTGTGTATCATTTTCTGTTTAAATATCTCGCATTTACTTGATTATTCTGTTTGCGTCAATCCAAAGGGAATTGTCTAATTTGTTGTTGACTTCATGTCCTCAAAAATGATCGAGCGAATACTCTCATTCATTAAAAACTTAGGTTAATTTTCCTCAAATATTCACCTTTCTTCAAAATTTCAACCTTTTCAAGACTTATACCTTTTAAGCAAAAACTTCGACATTAGGTCGTCGTATCTTCAAAAACCCGTCCGTATCCCTCTTTCGGCCAAAACGATTTATTTTCAATCAAGCAATCAATTTTAAATAAAACAGATATTTCAAAAGGTTCCTATAGAGTACTATAGATGCATTGGGTGCTAATACCTTCCCATTGTATAACCAACCCCCGAACCATAAGATCTCTTTTCAAAAACGCTTTGTATTTTATTATTATTTACATTGCATATTTAGGGTTTTATTTCGCTCTTTTCCCTTTTCCTTTGGAAACAATAAAGCGCGGTGGCGACTCTTGCTTTTGCGAGACGAATTAATCAATAATTCGATCTCCGATTTACCCCGCTACATTTTTTATCGCTACAGGTTGTAATAGATAATTAGGTTTAATTTTCTTGCAAATCCCCATTTGTAAATTTGTATATCCCTTCCCCTAATGATGTAATAGCGTAGTAATTTTTACTTTCCACAATTTATCGCTTTAATATAAATGCTAGTAATTAGGGTTTGAATGGTAAGACTAAAATCAAAAAGTAGCAAACCCTAATTCAAGATAAACAATGCATATAAATCAAACACATTTGTACACTTGCACCCTTAGGGTAATTCCACTTTGCTGCCTTACAAAAATGGCCATGTTATACATGTAAGATGTCTTAGCAAAAATAAATCAAAAATAGAAGATCATAGTCCCTCAATGACGCTATCAATGTTTCCTTTCAAAATGATCTTAGTCCCTCAAAGAGAAATGCTAAGATATCCCACAACATTGCTATCATGACTATACGATGATCCACGCCCGTCCCTTTACATCCAAAGATAAGGCTTCTTACCAAATAAATGGTAAGATAGCAATATCAAAGGAAAGGAAGAAATGAACAAAGACTTTTGAGTAGGTAGATTATTCCTAGTTGCTTGCTCATTTTCAAATCAAACATCCTTGCTTATTTTCAAAAACAAACACCAAACACTTTCAAAACATTTTCCAAACATGAAACGTTTTCAAAAGTCCAACACTTTGTATAAGTTTTTACGAACGAGAACTATTACAAAGTTTTCCTAAACGAAGGCGCATTTTCAAAATACTTTCAAAAAACCACACAAAGCACATTTTCAAACAAAAGCAAGTGATCTAACAAGTAACTAAGAGCCCATAGATAACTATGAATGAAAAGGGTGCTAATACCTTCCCTTTTCATAATCTACCCCCCGAACTCAAGAAATAATCTCAAAGGTCTTTCCTGTTCTTTTCAGCCTTTCCTTTTGGATAAAAGAAAAGTCGGTGGTGACTCTTGTTAACCGTAACAATTTCGATAAAACGCAAAAATCCCAAGTCAGTTCTCCCACCGTACCACAGAACTGACGAGTCTGCTGGGGAAAATTAAAAGTGGGGTTACCTTAGGGCTAGATAACCTTTATTTGCTTTCATTGTTTGACTTGCTTGCTTTATATTTTGGTTCTTTGTTTGGGTTTATTTTGATCCTCTACCCAGATCTGGGATACCTTATAGGTAAGTAGCAATACATTGTGGAAACTGTGTTGGGTATACCGACATGGTCTAAGCAATAGCTACATTAGTGTGACACATTTATGGGTACTGGTAGCCTTTGAGTAGTTAAGGAGAATATGGGGCCGTTGTATGGTGTCATGAAGCACTAACTGACTTTAGAACCTTTACTTGACCAACTTGGCCATTAGGACGTATTGAGATAACCGACTTTGGTGTAGTCCAAAGTTAGTTGATACTCGATACTACACTCATTGAGATATGACTTCTCGGGATATTTCGGTTGCTGTGAAAGAGGCTTACTGTGATACGGTGGCTAAAACCCGAACGTGGTTTCCCTATTTCGTTAAGGAATTTGCTGCTTTGTGTTTTGCGTTTGTGTTTGCAAAATGTCGCGGTAAGCAAGAGTCGCCACCGACTTTTATTTTATCCAACAAGGAAAGGAAAAAAGCACAGAAAAATTCCTTTTTCGAGATATTTCTGAGTACGGGGGGTAGATTATAGAAAGGGAAGGTATTAGCACCCTTTCTATCTGTAGTTATCTACGGGCTCTTAGGTACTTGCTCATCATTTTCAAAATTGTTTTCTTTATGTTTGTGGGCTTTGAAAAGTTTTTGTTTTAACTTCGATTTAACTCTTGCTTCTGTCTTCAAGAGTGTAATGAAGTGTTTTTGAAAACTTTGTTTGAAAAGGAGTGTAAGTGTGGAAAAAAATTGTTTTGATTGAGCAAGTACTTAAGAACTAATCTACCTACTCGAAAAAAGAATCGTTCTATGTTTATTTCCTTTATACAATGCTATCCCACTATTAGTGAGTAGGTAGCACCGTCGTTGGAGTTTGAGGGTCAATTCAAAAGGGGACGTACGATCACTAAAGCAATGTTAGGACGTCTTAGTAGTAACCCTAATGTCTTAGATTAATTTATTCGAGGCAACAATATCCGAGGCAACCTTTCCGAGGCAACTTTGATCTTTGGACAAAAGGACAACCACTAAAATATCCTATACTCAATGACCGTTTACCAAAGGCAACCAAGTGGGAGTGTACCCTAGGAGTGCGCATGTGCGAGTGATTCAATTTCAGATTATTTATCTTTGCACATGTTTAAGGTTATCTAACCGTTTTAAGATTAAACATACATTCTTGTCATGCAAACCCTAATTATTCACATATCTAGCAGTTAAATAATTTGCGGAATTTAAACTACGCTATTACAAGGCTTCGGGTATTTACATAGCCAAAAACAAACCCTTGAAAAGTAAAAACGGTAAAAGTAAATAAATGTCCTAATTAAATTATTATAAATTGTGAGCAGATACAATAATTGGACAAAATAATAATAAAGCACGCGATGATAAATTAAATCGAAGAGAAATTAGGGTTTTGACCCTTCTATCCTAATTAAAATAGAAAATCCTTTTTGTTGTTTTTAATATTTTTTTAAGAAAAGAAATTAGGTTTAAAAAAATAAATGCTACATTAATTAGTTAATTAAATTATTTAATGAAAATAATTACATGACATATTTTTGGGTTTTTGTTATCTTAGGAAAGAAATAAAATAATTAAGTTAGTAATAAAACCTATTTATTCTAATTAATTTTAATTATGTAAAAAGAAATTAAAGTTGTCTAAAATTAATAACCTAATTAAATTAATTACCTTTTTTAATAAAAATAAATATCTTGAATTTAATTGGATAGAAAAATGTTTTTGTGATTTTTTTGATAAAAAGAAAATGATTATTGGTTAGTAAAATAAATAATAAAATAAATTAATAGAAAATATAAAAAAGAAATAAAGAGTGAGAAAAGGGCCTG
This sequence comes from Vicia faba, assembly GCA_948472305.1. Lineage (NCBI taxonomy): Eukaryota > Viridiplantae > Streptophyta > Magnoliopsida > Fabales > Fabaceae > Vicia > Vicia faba. The sequence goes on from OX451735.1 coordinate 1,544,843,032, forward strand.
AATCAGCATTTTTGGGAGGTGTGGATATCAGCTTTTGGGCCCAATAATTGATGATCCACGCTGACATTTTGGATCCAATACCACGCGCTTGACTTGGCTCATGGTGCATCTTCAGATGATGGCCATCAGATTTGGCCATCTGACACTTGGCTGGCCAGATTGGGAGGATGTATGGTGGTCATTGGGCTTGTACATGCATTGGATTGCCTAAAATAAAATATGAAAATAACAAATGCTGGAGGCAGGGGTCGAACCCCTGACCTCCAACCTTCCAATGCCTTAAGCGCTTATCTGGCAACCACTGGGCCATTTTGTATTTGTTGTACAATAATGAAACAATAATAATAATATGTAAAAACAAAAATTAGTGGAGAATTGTCAAAAACCGCGCGCCAAAGTTCAAATGACCAAATCAGGGGAAGACACGTCTTCATCTCCCTCCTTGCACCGTCGCTAAAGGTTTGATAACCTATACCTACGGAAAATGTCCGTCGCTATAGCCCTGTCAATTCTCAAAATCACGTACACGTGATATAAATGACCACCAAGGCCATGGTTAGAACCGTCTCGTCCTTCTGAATACGATGGTACCTTTTATCAAGACCAATTTTCCCTGTAATCAAAAACCCTAAAACAAACTCCAAAACCCTAACAATGGTAGCTTACAATTTAGTCCATGAAAATGCAATTGGGTATTATAGAAAGCTTGCAAACATGATGGTGATCAAGAATGTACAGTTATTTTACGCTATAAGTGCAAGAATAATGCTAATCGAATTCAAGAGTATAGCAATACCGGGACGGACTTACAGTGTGATTTGGGACTTGAAAAGCTTGGTTCTTGATTGCTTTAGCTTGCTGAGAGTCCCAGGAGTCGATTGAGATAGGCAAAGAGTCTTGAGGATGCCTCTAAGTGCAAAATCGATCTCACACTTTTCTTGCTTTTTTTTCAGTCTTGGTTCTGCCTCTTGCGCCTGTTTCCAACTTGTTTTTAGGTCTGCCTCGCCTCCTTATGTACCAAGGACTGAATTAGGGTTGATAACTGCATCCAATCTTCCTCCATCAATGATTTTTTATTTGATTTGATTCACCTTTAAGATCTTTCCAAACATGGCCTAAATCCAATCTTTTTGTGCACACATGCCTTTACACGATTTTGAATGCTTGCTATCTGTAATTTAAGACCTGAAACAATCACCAAATCTTTTGTTTTCAATATTTTTTATTTTATATGATTTGTTTTGATTTAAATTTAATTAATTCAAATAAAAATCAAAATAAATAATAAAAATAAGATATGGACAAGTGGTAAAGGCTAGAGCTCTTGGACCATGTTGCCAACTCAAAACAAGTGAAAAAGATTGGGCCCATTTGCCAAAATTAGATGTTTTGGGCATAGTTGACTTTTGGCAATTTTGCAAAAAAGGTCAACTTCAATAATGCATAACTCCATCAATTTTGTCTCTTTGGAGATGTTATTGGAATTTTTAGAAAGCTTGAGATGTCCTCTAATCAACCCTTTTGGTATCATTTGAATTTGATATTCCATGCTCATGTATGAAGCTTTGACAAGTTTCATATTTTTGAATGTCTTGATGAATTTTGATCTTTGAGACTTAATGTTGACCAAAAAGTCAAAGTTTGACTTTTGGTTCTACAGTTGACTTTTTCATCAGTACAACTGATTTTTGGTCTCTTGGTCAATTGAATGAGAAGACTTGAAACTTGACATGAGCATTCTTGAAGGTCCATAATGATCCAATAACATCACTTGAAGTATTAGAAGTTCAATTGTCCTTATGCAAATTTAAACCTTAATCTTGAGGTATCAGTGTTGCAAACTTGAGCCATTGAAGATCTTGTGAGAAATGTTTTGAGAAAATGATGGGGCAAATTTTGGGGTACAACAGTTGCCCCTGTTCAATCTTCTTAAACCTGGAGAGTTAGATTGGCGAGTCTGCCATTCGTGACTTGAAGGTGGAAGATTATTGAACACTAGAGTGCCCAAAAATTTGCACTCGATGATGTGGTGGTTGATTGTGTAGGGAATGGGCTTAAAGATGACATTTAGAGTATTGTCAGAGATGGGCTTACAGATGCCATCCAAAGTGATTGTTGACAAAAGTTAAACTCAGTCTAAGTTTGACTGTAACTGGGAGGAGTGTCAGAATAAATCTTTGGTTGGTTAACTCTGAATAATATGTTGGAATGGACCCATGTTAAGCTGTGTCTGGAAATGTATTAGTAGGAATCTGTGTAAGATTACTTTATGGTGAGCCCGTGTCTGAGAAGGAACCTGAGTAGGATTACTTCATGATGAGTCCGTGTAAAACTTCATCTGGAAATGTCTGAGAAGGAACCTGGGTAGGGTTGCTTCATGATGAGTCAGTGTGAAACATCATTTGGAAATATGAGAAGGAGCCTATGTAGGGCTGCTTCGGAATAAGTTTCCGTGTGAAACTACATTTGGAAATTCATGAGAATGAGTCTGTGTGGGGCTGCTTCGGGATGAGTCTGTGTGAAACTGCATCTGGAAACTTATGAGAAGGAGCCTGGGTAGGGCTGCTTCGGGATGAGTCTGTGTGAAACTGCATCTGGAAACTTACGAGAAGGAGTCTGTGTAGGGCTGCTTCGGGATGAGTCCTTGTGAAACTGCATCTAGAAACTTATAAGAACGAGCCTGGGTAGGGCTGCTTCAGGATGAGTCTGTGTGAAACTGCACCTGGAAACTTATGAGAAGGAGCCTGGGTAGGGCTGCTTCGGGATGAGTCCGTGTGAAACTGCATCTGGAAATGTATGAGAAGGAACCTGGGTAGGGTAACTTCATGATGAGTCAGTGTAAAACTTCATTTGGAAATGTATGAGAAGGAACCTGGGTAGGGTAACTTCATGATGAGTCCGTGTAAAACTTCATCTAGAAATGTATGAGAAGGAACTTGTGTAAGGTAACTTCATGATGAGTCCGTGTAAAACTTCATCTGGAAATGTAGGAGAAGGAACCTGTGTAGGGTAACTTCAGTTGTTCGTGCAGATAATTGTCCTGTTTCATTTCAGGTATTAATCTCTAACCTGAGAAAGAAAGATAGTTTTCTGGCTTGTTACAGGTGTTAATTTCAATCTCTTCATGTAGATAGTTTTCCTGGCTTGTTACAGGTATTAATCTACAATATGTCGTCCACAGATGGTTTTCCTGGCTTGTTACAGGTATTAATCTACAATATGTCATCCACAGATGGTTTTCCTGGTTTGTTACAGGTATTAATCTGGAACTTGAAAAGCTTGGTCGTTGAGATAGTTGTCCTGTCTGGTTTTAGGTATTAATCTTTGACCTGAGAAAGAAAGATAGTTTTCCTGGCTTGTTACAGGTGTTAATCTTCAATCTCTTCATGTAGATAGTTTTCCTGGCTTGTTACAAGTATTAATCTACAATCCCTCGTCCATAGATAGTTTTCCTGGCTTGTTACAGGTATTAATATGGAACTTGAAAATGGTTAATGATAGCTATCTTGTTATTGACCTTTCCCTAAAAAGGTAAAACGTTAGCTGTATGTAATCTCATGATGTATGAAATGCATGGTGTCCTCAAAATAAATGAGATTATGCTGGATGCATTTATCATGTATGTAAATAAGATGTATGAAATATGAAATGTTATTGAAATGTATCTCTGTCTGGAAAATAAATCCTTTACAAATGTTGGGGAGCTTTGGGAAATGAAATCCCGGACCGCTGTTGTGGACAAAGAGTATGCTCCTCTTCGGACCTTGTTTTAGGATGTTTCCACTGGGGAGTCCTGTTTTATTGTTTGAGGAGAACTCTGTTGGGGAACATTGACTTTTCTTAGGAAAACTCTATGGGGAGTGTTGATCTCTGCTTGGGGGAAAAGAGTTTAGGAGTCTTATTTGTCTGTTGCTCTACTGGGGATTTAACTCTTGAATAGAGAGGAAGAAAGTTTAGCTGTTATCTGGTCAGATTCCCAGCTTCACAATAACTTGCTGGGGATAAATAAATTAACTAATATATGGTCGGATTCCAGGCTTTGCAGTGACTTGCTAGAAAGGATGAAAAGTCTACTGGGGATTGTAGAAAAGTATACTGGGGAAGAGGAGTTGTGGTCCCTTAATTTGTAGTAATCAGAGAGGCAAACTCAAGCTGGGAAATCTGTTGTTTGTTGGGCAAATAAACCTTATCGTCAGTCTATCGGGGAGGAGTCTTCTATTGGCAAAAATACTCGAGGATTCTTGAGGTCGACTTAGTTGAGGAGAAGTTTTTAGTAGCAGGTGTTTGTGGAACTGCCAGGAAATGTTTGACTGTATGTAACCCTTTGTTGGGATTCACGTTCAATGCCCCAAGTGATTCAGATACAGACCTGTTCCTGGTTACTCAGCACTTCTTGAGAGATTTTTTGGAATCTTGACTGGACTTCCCCAGATGTGCTAGATAATGATCATGCCATGCCCCTTGCTTATAGGAGATCTGTTATGGGAAGCGTCTTCCCACATGAAGTGATTTTGTTCATTGAGAGGGTTTTGTTCACTGGATATTCGCCGTGCGAATTTCTATGTTGTCAAACAATTAGCCATATGCAAACAATGATATTCAAATAATGCAAAGTTTATACTTATCTTGAATTTTTGAAAATGCGTTTTAGCAGATAAAAAAAATTGCAGGAAAATTCAACTCAGGATTTAGAGTAAAGCCTTACAGGAGTCAGGATACCTTTTGTAACAGTATGCTTTCGAATTAACCCATGCTTCAATTAGGACTTTTGAAGGGTTGTAACGTGGCTTGGTTCATGGTTTAAGCAACAAAGGATAAAGACTCAAATTTTATATGTACCCACCCGTTCTTCGTGATGTTCTTCAGTCCTAAACTCGATTAATTGTATGTTCGAACTCCAATGACGTTTTGATCATGGTTCAGAAAAATTTAGTTTATCTGAAGGCATTCATTTTTTGCAACATTTTTCATGTTGTTGAGGATTTGTAGTGACCTCTTTTTGATTTATTATCCCTGATTTTGCATGACCATTCTTGTTTTGAGATTACAGTCAACGGGATGCCCCAATTTGTTTCTTAAGTCTCCATCATAGGTTTTGACTTAGCGGGCTTATCTTTTTTTGAGAGACAATGACTACCTATGTGATAGGGAACCATCACTGTCTTTTGATTCAAGAGGAATGTTTTTTACGTGATTCGTTGTATTACGAAGTGAAAGTTTGCGACTGAACACGCATTTGAATTAACTGAGAGACTACCCTGCCCCAGGTTTTGATTAAAGGTTTCAATTTGTGTAAAAAGGAAACTCCTACTTCTTTGGATCAAAGGGGTTGACTAGGGATTATCTTCCTTATAATTCCAGTGTTTGGGATTTGAAAGAACGTCTGTACATCGTCAGCAAGGTCTGTCCAAAAGCATACTGTATGAGATTAAGGCATTGTTTTCGTCATCCTCCCTCTAAAGGCTTGTAACTTTTAAAACAAAAGTTGAGTATCATAAAGGGAGTAAACATCATAGTTTAAATGTAATGAAAACAAATGGACCAATTCAAGACAAACATATGCAATGCATTAACAAAACAGAGTTTGACATTAATAGATAAGTTTTTAAACAAGCAAAAGAAATTACAATTGAAAATTCAAATGAACAAAAGCCTCTTTGTCTGAACTTGTCACTTCGGGTGGTGAGTCTTTGAGGGATGGCAGAAGAATTTAGTCTGACCATCTTGTGTGAACTCCAGCACTCCTTTGTTGATCAAGTCTTGAATCTTATTTTTCAATGCCTAACAACTATTTGTATCATGTCCCGAACTATTGGAATGGAACACACACATTGTATCAGGATGATAGTTAGGAGCATAGGTATTGGGATTTCGAGGAGGATCCCTCAACGTAATCAACTCCAATTTCAACATGTGTTGCAATAATTGGGCCAATGACATGCTGATGTTAGTAAACTGTCTCTCGGGTTTATTTTGCCATTGCTGATTTTCCTGTTGACATTGACGAGGTCGTTGTTGGGCCTGTGACATGGCAGTAATTCAGAATGGTCTATTTTCCCTTGAACCAGCTTCTTGTCTCATGGGCGGCTGAGTAGTGACTTGATCCCTAATCTTGACCTTTTGTTTCATACGGTTGCAACCGTCTTGATGAAGTTGGTTGACAAGGGCTCTCAACTCTTCTTGTCCTTGAGCCAGGTTTTGGATAAGATCCATCTGGCCCACCAGTTGTCCCATTATTTGGTCCTTCATTACGGCTATCTCGGTTTGTAGCCACTCCAACCGGTCATCTCTGTCGTCCATAGAGTTTCCCATGGTCATGCCCCTAGTGAGGAGCGCCGTCACCTCTTCTTGCCGCTTAGATAGGTTTAAGAACATCTTTTGAAGTTGAGCGTTTAGAATCTGAATGCTCTTGATGGTCTGTTCTAGGGCCATCCTTACTGAAATAAACAGTAAGAAGATAAGTAAACTTGTACGGGAAAACCTATTATGATGACATGCATGATATGTGGATGCAATGTTTTCAAGGATCTCGCGGGGTAAACACAAGAAGATGTTAGAATTTGAACGTTGATCAATAACTTTGATTGGAAAACTTTGTATCGGTGGATATCCTTCCATGAGAATCAAGATCACCATGTCAAGTGGGCCTTTGAATCAAGTTACCGTGCTTTGGTATTGACGATGTTTGATTAGAGAACGGATCCTTTTACCCCTTGATAGGCGTCTGGTTCAACATGACCCTACATCATAGGCCCTTTAAGATCCTTGAAATGGTTATTGAAAATGCTATGGCATGATGTTATGTACAAGTATGCAAAGTAAGAAAGTTGTTATGTACAAATATACACAAAAAGCAGACAAGTCCTTAGGTTTAGGCTTGTATGGAGTCTCATAGGTAAGTACCCTCTTGAAGTTTAGTTGGCTCAAACTTGTCCTAGAAATAGTAACCGGGTTCTAAGGGATCTCAATATCATTAATCTGTCTTATCGGGCATTGTTTCAGCGTAAGTGTTGTACCCAAAAATTTTCCCTCCCATATTTCTCAAAACATTTCAATAAAGATCCTCAAGTTGCTCAAGGTAGTCCAAGGGTTGGCCAGACAAGCTCTCTCCTAAGGCAGTCTACCTCAAATTAGGGTTTCATGTTGCATCAAGATACTTGAGTCCAAGTGATCCCAAATGCTCACCAATGTCCTAATATGTTCTCAAGATCATCCATGTCAAGTTTCAAGTCTTGCAGAGGAGGTTTGCTCAGTCAATTGCTCAAAGGCCTAAAAATCGATTGTGCTAGGGCAAAAGTCAATTGTGGCCTACATACAGTCAAACTTCAATATTTTTGGTCAACATCCTCATTTTGAAGTATATTTCATCATTTGATCAAGGGTTGATCATGATTCATCAAGGATTGCTCATAATTCATCAAGATTCAAAAGTTGCTAAATTAGGGTTTTGTAGGAAAAGTCAACTCAAATTTGACCAAGCATAACTTTCTCATACTTTATGATAATAATGTCGCAAAATGTTATGTATATATTATTGTTATCATGATAATAATGTCGCAAAATGTTATGTATATATTATTGTTATCATGATAATAATGTCGCAAAATGTTATGTATATATTATTGACGTATAATGCGATAATAAGGTTATAAAAACATGCTTTACGTAGGTTTTTGGATGGAGGTTCAGTATGTACAGAGTACTAAGTCTTCTGTGGCCTGTTGTGTTTTTGTAGAATTATAAAGAATACAAATATAATGGAACCCAACTATATTGTTGTGTATTTTCAATGATGTGGTTATGTTGGAAAAGTTTAACAGTATTCAAAATCCGTAAATAATGTAGTATATGATGTAGTTTTAAAGTGTCTTTAGGATGGCTAAAATGTTTTGGATAAGTTATATTGAAGAAATACATTAACATTAGTATGCATATATTTGGTTTGGTGCTTGAATCAGGAAATTTACTCCAATGTATGTTGAAGAAAACAAGAAACATGGAGCATGATTGCATCTAATGCTAAGGTTATGAGGAGGAATGTGTTGGTAAGTAATAGAAGTTAATCGTTGCAGCAATATATTTAATTTTTTCAGGGTTGAATGTCATACAATTTAAGTAAATGTTTTGCAGCAACTACCGCGTGAAGTGATTAAGAAGTGCCTCATGGGACCAATCAACTCGATTGCCTTATATGATTCGGACAAGGGTATCTCAGAAAATTGTGTAGTGAAAGTGAAGAATGATGACGAAGGCGAGAAGTATCTCACAACTGGTTGGTATGAATTTGCTAAACAGGAAAAATTAAAGAAAGGAGACATTCTGCATTTCTGCATTCGATATCCGCCAGCCGATGAAATATTGGTTTTGTTGAGCCGGGAAAGAATAGACAGTGAAACTGATTGTGTTGGATATGTAATGGGAAAGAAGGATTAGTTGTCTGTGTTTTTTGTTTATGTTGACTCCGTGTTTTTAAATTTGTAAGGTTTGAACATCCGGTAAATATTTTGGTCAAGTATTTAGTAAATGATAGGAGTTATGATAATGTTAAATTTTGGTAATCAGTTTTTTGCATGGTGTAGATACTATGCTAAAATACTTAGGTAGTTGATGTTATAATACTAAAAGTAAAAACATGATTTTAACTGCATGTTTTGAGTGATATTTGCACCAGTATCACCATCTTCCCAATAAACCAAAACCAAAACATACATCAATATTGACACACACACACACACACACACACACACACACACACACACACACACACACACACACACACACACACACACACACACACACACACACACACACACACACACACACACACACACACACACACACACACACACACACACACACACACACACACACACACACACACACATATATATATATATATATATATATATATATATATATATATATATATATATATATATATATATATATATATATATATATATATATATATATATATATATATATATATATATATATATATATATATATATATATATATATATATACGCACACACACAATAAGGCCAAATAGTTCATATCCAATATGTAATGCAATTTCATTCAAACATGCCAAATGGTACAAATTAAAAGATCCAATTTTGGTTCACAAACAAAGCCATGACAGTTTATCTATAATGCAAATCACAAATCAGTTTCAAGCGAAAATATCAGTTTTGAAATCCAAATTAGACTACCTCTAGCTCACGTAATTGCACATTCCATTTTCTTAACAGCTCATACTAACTATTAACCAAACATCTCATGCAACTAACAACCACTAACCGAAATTAGCTAAACAAACTAACCGATTCACTTAACCTCCATCTATTATAACTGCAACTTAATAGAGAAATTAACAATTAACGGATTTTCTAACATAACTAACCAGCTTCCCTCATATGCCCAGTCAAACCTCTCAATTTCATTTCACCTTCTTATTTATAAGGCATCAGAACACGAAATGCTGATTGATGTGCAACAATCTCAAAATGAAGCAAGCTTACCATTCAAAGAGACATCACAAATAAGAAGTCGCAATACGAAAAAAGTGAGGTCTTCTCCATTCAGTCGCTTTGCAAGAACAAAATCACATGTATGATCCACACAAAGAACACATATCTTTTGATAACATAACACATGAAAGTAAAAAAATTAAGCTTTCAAAGGGTAATACTACGTACCTAGCCGAATATTGTTGTCATTGGTAAGGAATATGTTGGAACACTGAGAATTTACATTAAATTGCATTTAGTAAACATCACACGAATTTCATTTCATTTTTATTTTATTTTTATTAGTATAAGAGAATATGTAACACCTTAAGATCTCAGTGGATTACACGGTTATAATGCAAGTAGTCAACCACTATCAACAGTTGAGTTACCCAATTTCAGACCTTCTGCACTTCAAATTGGAATTCCAGGGTGGGTAATGAATATTCATAATGAAATGTTAAGGAATTGACGATTAAGATATTAATTACCTCCTCTGGAAAAAATGATCTGCGAGCTTTCTTAATGCTCTCGACCCTGCTCCACAAAGAATGCAGAGTACCATCGTTAGGCTTTGTGTCAATGATAATTTTCCAATGGGGATGGTTAGCCATGTTGATATAGAAATGCATAGCAAACAGAACGTGATGATTAACAATCTGAAATAAAATGGTATAAGAATCAAATATAGTTGGTGTGTGCTTAGAAACATAAAAGGAACAACATATATTTTTTAGATAGAAAAGGCTAAACAGTAAATTCAGAATATACCAAAAAGTGATGTTACAAATTCATGTACTACACATTCAGAAGCAAGAAGAAAATGATGCAGATTAACAAAAGAGCATACCTAATATTTGAATAATCACATATTGTCGAAAACTTCCTTGTAAACAACATTTGTAGTTGTTACTTTGAACTTTCCATGTTCATCATGTATCAATATTTTGATTCCTTGTTTTGTTGTGACCCTCGATAGTGCAACATAATTTTGACCATGGGTAAATACATCTCTTGGCAAGTAGAGACCTACGTTATCAATAGATTATCCCTGTGATTTGTTAATCGTCATGGCATACGAGATAATAATTGGGAATTGTCGTCTATTTAACTTGAATGGCCATGGTGACTGCAACGGTGAAATGTCCATCTTAGGGATGTAAACCAAATTTCCATAACCCTTTCCCAACATTATCGAAGCTTCAAGGACATGGTTTTCCATGTTTGTTATGATTAGACTTGTGTCACTACACAAACCTTCGGACTAGTCTATGTTCGCATTAGCATAACAAGTGTTCCTATTTTTAACTTTAAGTGTTGGTTAGGCAAACCTGACGTACATAGGTGTGATACGATGGGAGAACTTACTTGGGATTTTTGCGTTTTATCGCAATTGTTGCAGTTAGCAAGAGCCGCCACTGATTTTTCTTTTATCCAAAAGGAAAGGCTGAAAAGAACAAGAAAGACCTTTGAGATTATTTCTTGAGTTCAGGGGGTAGATTATGAAAAGGGAAGGTATTAACACCCTTTTCATCCATAGTTATCTATGGGCTCTTAGTTACTTGCTAGATCACTTGTTTTTGTTTGAAAATATGCTTTGTGTGGTTTTTTGAAAGTATTTTGAAAAGGCGCCTTCGTTTAGGCAAACTTTGTAATAGTTCTCGTTCGTAAGAACGTATACAAAGTTTTGGACTTTTGAAAATGTTTCATGTTTGGAAAATGTTTTGAAAGTGTTTTTGAAAGTGTTTGGTGTTTGTTTTTGAAAATAAGCAAGGATGTTTGATTTGAAAATGAGCAAGCAACTAGGAACAATCTACCTACTCAAAAGTCTTTGTTCATTTCTTCCTTTCCTTTGATATTGCTATCTTACCATTCATTTGGTAAGAAGCCTTATCTTTGGATGTAAAGGGACGGGCGTGGGTCATCGTATAGTCATGATAGCAATGTTGTGAGATATCTTAGCATTTCTCTTTGAGGGACTAAGATCATTTTAAAAGGCAACATTGATAGCGTCATTTAAGGACTATGATCTTGTATTTTTTTATTGCTTTTTGCTAAGACATCTCACATGCATAACATGGCCATTTTTGTAAGGCAACAAAGTGGAATTACCCTAAGGGTGAAAGTGTGCAAATTTGTTTGATTTATATGCATTGTTTATCTTGAATTAGGGTTTTCTACTTGTTGATTTTAGTCTTACCATACAAATCCTAATTACTAGCATTTATATTAAAGCGATAAATTGCGGAAAGTAAAAATTACTACGCTATTACATCATTAGGGGATTTGCAAGAAAATTAAACCTAATTATTTATTACAACCATATTGAATAATGTACAAGAATTGAAAATAAGGCACAAATGTAAAATGGAAAAAAGATATAATTTTTTTTTAGGAAAGGGTCTTGGTTTTAACCTAATTAACTAAAAGAAATAATTAATTAAATTAAGAAAATTAAATATAAATTAATTAAGAAAATAATTTAAGTTAGAAATCATTTTTAGGTTTTTTTTAGAAAAGGTTTTAAGTTTAATAAAAATAGTATCGAAATTAATTAATTAAAAGAAAACCTAAATTCTAAGTTAATTTTAATTAAAAAGAGAATAACTAAACCTAAATATAATTATTAATTTAATAAGAAAAAGGAATTAAGTTTTTTATAAGAAAAATGTTTTTTTGTGTTTTGTTTTAAAAGGAATAAAATATATAGAATGCAAATAATAATAAAATATTTTTTTGGAATTTTTTATATGAAAATAATAATAATATAAATATAAAGAAAAAGTAAAAATAAAATTAAAAAAAGATTAAAAAAAAGTTTTATGAACTGACACATGAGCTTATGTATTCGCTCATGTATTGGCTCATGCATGTTTTGTACTGGCTCATGTGTCGGCTCATGTGTTGGCTCATGTATGTTCTTGCTCCTGGAAGTCAAAACAACTCAGTATGAGTCGACACATACTGGTTTTGTGTCGACTCATAACCATTTCATGTCGATGCATGCGTGTTTTGTGTCGACTCATAACTTGTTTTGAACATAATATGTGTCGACTCATAGCATTTCGTGTCGACGCATAACTGTTGTTTTTTGCTTTTATCATTGTTTTGCTACATGCAAAAGTTAGTTCTCAACACATGGTTAGTGAAAATGAAAAGCAAGCATATGGTTAGCTTCAAGGCAATGATATCTATATTTTATCTTCACAAATGAACCATTAATGATGCTTGCGTGAAGAGTTCAAAGTCAAGAAAACTTACCTTGAAACTTAAATTTGTGCTTTGAGTTTGAGCTGCTGTATGGGCTATTGTTGAGCTTGGGAAGTGATGATAGTGATGTTACAAAAGTTCTTCTTGTGTTTTAACAACTTCTATATGATGTATGTGGAGTATTTGGATGGTTTGTTTGGAGAAAACTTGCAAGGTATCAGATTCAAAGATTTGGACTTCAAAGCTCAAAAATGGAGGTTTTATGGAAAGTTCTGGTTTTTGACAGCAAAAATGTTTTTGCGTGTTAGTTTCCCCTTCTTTTTTTCTGACCTCTTTCTCTTGCAATTGGCCTCTCTATTTATAGAGAAGGTTTGAGACTTCAAACAACTCAGATTTTGAATCACATGTTATGGCTATCTTGCTTGTTTTTGAAGCAAGCATGAAGAACATGTTTCCAATGCTTGTACTAAGCTATCTAAAGTGGTTGATCACTTTAAACATGTTTCTTCTGACTTGTAGAAGTTGAGTGTGATTAGAACAATAAGTTAGAGGCTCAAGAAGTTGACTTTATGATTAAAGTGAACTTTGCAAGAATGGCAATGGTGCCTTTGTGCCAAAAAATGGAAAGATGCAATGGACAATACTTGAACCACTTGAATAATGGTTCAATCAATTGTGTAAACATCTGATTATGGATAGATTTGCAAGTCAAGAGGCCTGCAAAGTGAAGATTATGCAGCATGGCTAAGATTTTGGTTCCTTGTTCATCACAAATCTGCCTTGTAAATCAAGAATGAATGTCCAACTTCAGATCCTTGAATCTCTTAGGTCAAATATGATAAATTCATGCTCTTGGATGTTTTGGAAAGCTTGAAACACCCTTTATAACTTTGTTGGACAAATTTACGTGAAGATTCAACATATTTGTTATACTTTTTTTCCGATCTTTTGATGTTCAACCGATGACAAATTCTCTGAAGCAGATCTGCAACAACTTTCATCATGCATATATATTACTCACAACCTATATAACTTCTAACTAAAACAATATCGACTACATCAACAAAATTAACAATACTTGAGGATCGATAGCTACTGACTTACCCACATGCATGTCGTTTTCCCCCACGATTCTTCATCTTCAACCGGAAGTTGAATCGGGCTTTTCTTTCTACTGCTTCTCCGTGTTATGGTAAGCTGTAATTTATAATTTAAACATAAACTATTTTCCTGTATATCTCAATGCAAACCCATTTTAACCATATTATCCCTAGAATTTTCCTTTTCTACTTCTGTTCCTTCTTTGACAGCGGCCCAATGGCCCATTTGACTCTCCATCTCTTTTTTGGTAATAAAATATTCCCTAATAGATACATTTTTTTATATTATATGTTTATATTATTATATCTTTTTAAATTGAATAAAGATTACAATTTTGTTATTATTTTATACTTGTAACAAGATCAGTGGTCAAGATTTAAGCAATATTAAAACAAAAAGTGAACCCACTTATACATATACTCAAATTTTACCCGATGTACACAAAACACAGCCATCTTCAAGCCTAACCCTCTCCACACAGTGCGCTTTATCCTCTTCGGATCATCCAAACATGGCCGTCAGAGACTGCTCGAAGACCACAACAACCTCAGACAAAAACACATCACAGTAAGTGCGAATGTTAGAACTATGATTATCGCTGATTGCATGTCATTTCAGTTGATAAAATGCTAACTTGTCTGTATCTGCATGTGTGTTTAACAATGGTTGTTTGTGGTCATTTATAATGTTGTTGATGGTTAATTGGTTAGAAACTCATGTATCAGGTTTTTTATTCTACAACGATGATGAAAACGATTTTGTACAATGATTATTTAGGGTTACCTTCCTTCGGATGAACCTGAAAACAAACACTTAGCATATCCGAAACAATTTATAATATTCATATAAGTAATATGCATTTCTTGATTTTTGTTAAAATACATAATCTAGCCACTCGCACATTATAACAGAGTTCGTTGTTTCTGTTGAAATATTGCATGACAGATACCCCTGTTGCTGAGAAGAGTTTAGAACAAAGTTGGACTCAGGTTGTTTCTGATCCCACGGCCATGCGCTCCAATGCCGTTGTAAGTAAAAAACTCATATGTATCTATACCTTTCAATTGGGAATATTGGTAATAAAACTATACAAACTCAATTTTATTCATCCATCTATATTTGTTCATTAACAACAAATACCCAGAGACATAATTGAAAATTGTTTCTGGGGAGGAGACAGACCGATTAAGCTGTTAGATTGAGACAAAGGAGTCTCGTACTATTGCCTTTTGAAAAAGCGGAAAGGGAGTGTGGAAAGGTACTTCTTAGGTGTCTGGTGTGAATATGCCAAGGAAGTCAATCTGAAGGTTGGTGATACAATACACTTTGGCATCCGTTACCCACCAGTAGACGACATATTTGTATCGGTGGAGCAAGGAAATGCAACTGAGGGTTGGCGGTCATGGTAGGATAATGTTAAGGTTTTTTATTTAAATAGAAAGGACATATGTTTATGTCAAAACTTGTGGTATTTTGGTTTCTTATGAGTGTCTTTACCAACCTTAGAATGACTTTAAGTTGCCCCACCATTGTTATTAGGTGAACAACTTATTTTGTGTAACATGAAACTTATGAAGGTTTTATATTACTGTCTTATTAGATAATTAAGTATGTTTTTTTCATATACTTTTGTTATTATCATTATGTGACAATTTGACTACACCGTCGTACAAGTGACAATTATAACTGTTGAACAATTGTGCAATACAATTGAAGTTATTCTTCCTTCGTTCATGACCTTTTCTTCAAATTTATGCAAGTCTTTATGACTGTGATGTTTTATAGTTACCCATGTTTGCTGGCTCTAACTGTTGGTAGTGTAAGTTGAAATTTTGTTAGCGCCATGAGCATGTATTGGTAGCATTTGGGAAAATAAATCTACAACAAGACCACAACAAGATCTTTACAGCAACCTCTGCTTTTATTTTATTGCATTGTTGTAGAGCTATGATAAAGTGTGGTAATACAATGTAAGTAGTTCTGAAGTAATTCCAATTGAAGTAGCATGTGTTGTTGTGTGTTATCACTTTATGCTATATTTTGGTATTTAAAATGTGATTTTAACTGAAGTAACATGTATTGTTGGAAACTTGCAGTTAACAATAAGGCTTGTGGCAGTTAAAAATTATATGTGTTTGCACGTTAAACTTAAGTGAAATAGTATCAATAATATAAATAAGAATGATATGTTTTTGTTACTATTTCAATTTAACATTATTTCTTTAATTCAAACTATTCCATTTTATTGATTTATACTCATTGCACAAACTAATAATGCAAAATATAATTTTTACAAATTAAATTATTATTTTATTTATATTATTTTTTATCATAGATAATATCATAGCATTTGATTATTTTTTCTTTCGAAATGAAACCCGCTTAGCTCAATGAGAGTGTCAGACTCGTAGTTGTGCAAATGCACGAGTATCATACTAGTTTTACTTTTAAATTTTAATATGATCAAATGCGTAATGGGGTATTCGCGGTGCGGTTCGAAAGTTTTTACGTAAAAAATCATCCGAATAGTAAGAGAAAAAGTGTGCAATTCAATTAGGTTCGATTGAATTTTAAAATAAAACCGAACCAAAATAAAGCAAATCAATGTGGTTTGAATTGGTTTCGTTGATTCGGTTTTTCACAAAAAAAAATTATTGAGTCATACATACATATATATAGATGACAACATATTTTTATATTTAGTCATTTATATGCTATCGAATAACAATAAAATGCATTATATTTGGACAACAAATTTCCTTTTAATATACAAAAATTCATTAAATAGAAAGCGGAAAAAAACATAATATAGTAGTAACATAAAATAATATCAAAAACATTATAATAAAACAGAAAGCAAAGGAGATGAAAGATTAGAGAAGATGACAAAGAAAAAGCAAAAAAAATGAGAGATTATGGAAGAAGAGTGTTGTACCCCAAAATTTTCCCTCTCTTTTCTCAAGACATTTTATCACAAGGATTTTCAAAAAGATCAAATGTACAAGTACAAAACAGACAAAAAAGGGGCAAAGTAGAAAAATTGATTTTCTTGACAAAATTGAAGAAAAACAAGCTTGCTTCGATTCATACTAGTTTAGATTGGGCATCTAGGATTCCTTCGAGCAAGTTTGATTCATGCTTCAATTGGGCATTTGGGCATCCTTCGATGTAAGCCTTAATTTACATCCTTCGATTGAGAATTTGGCTTCTTCGAGCGAGCTTTGGTCCTCACGCTTCGATTGAACATTTGGGCCTCCTTCGATGCAAGATTTGATTTATATCCTTTGATTGAGCATCTGGCTTCTTTGATCAAGCTTTGCTCCATAAGTTTCATTTGGGCATTTGACCTCCTGCAGTTTTTCTTTGATGCACTAAAATAGCTCCTGCATGCAAGCTTCATTTGGACAATGGCTCCTGCCTATAAGCTTCGATTGCACCATTAGCCCCTCACATGTTTTCCTTGGATTCACAAGTTTTTGATTGGATGAATGGCTACCTTCCCGTGACTTTCGATTTCATCTTCATGTTTGCTTCGAATGCGCCTTCATATCACCTTAGAATTCATCTGCAAACCCTTCAATATGCCATAGTGCTGCATTATGACACACAACTTGGTGGCCCATTCGAAGGACTTTCCATAGGTTGGGAATAATTGTTTTTGTTTACTTTGGAGTCTGGTCGAAGGTTTGGGCCTAAGTGATCAAAAGCAAGAGGACTCAAAATGGAATATTCAGCTGAAGAGGAACATTTGAAGAACACACAATTGGTCCATTGGAAGGACACATAACTGGTGGGAATGAATGTTGTTCTAGTCTGGTCGAAAGGTGTAGAAAGATGGAGGATTCGACTCAAAAGATCAAGTTGAACATTAGACCCATAGGCTAGGCTACGTGTTTCCCTTTTTCAGGCCTCAAACCTATGACTCACTCTATATTTAATTGTTTATGCAAGTTGAAATAGGCTTTTACCCATTTGTTGTCCAAGACCACTTCCCTTAATAGTATAATACTACTTTTTAGAAAAAGTTTGTCTTGAGCCTTGCGTCTGTTTTCCTTTTGAAGGAGGAAGAAGAGGAGGGGAACATATCTTAAAAATTCTTACACACCATAAAATTATCAAACACTTAAACACTTTTGCAAATCCAAACCCAGAATCCAAATACTTGTCCCTTTCAAATCTGAAAAATCCTTACATCTTACTATCCTTCGAATCCAACAAAGAAGGACATTTCACTTGTTTTGCTCTTTCGAATCCAGTGTCAAATGCCCACCCTTGGTCTTTTCCTTAGAATCAAGAGACATTCAAGGCAACCACTTCAAGGTCCAACACATGCTCCAGCCTCCAGCAAGGTAAGTCATTCTTAACCTTTGACCCTTCGTTTCCAGCATAGCATGTAATAAGTTTTCTTTTTGTTCCAAACATGTACATACTTTTTTTTCTTCTTTTTGTTTCCACTCTTTTAATGTGTGTCAGGGTTAACAATCTTCTTGGATTTAGCTCTTTGTATATTTAAACATGCTTTAAGAACTAATCTAGCCTTAAGGTGATGTTGGCATGGCCTTGAGCCATGTTGCTATTCAAACTCAAACGAAAGAAACAGGAGACAGAAAGTTAGAAACGAAGCCTCTGGCTTCCATACTAACCTTCAGGCAAAATGAAAGAGGCAGCCAGAAGGCACAACATGCTGGCCTCCAGGCCCCAAACAAAAGGCACAACCTGCTGGCCTCCAGGCCCCAATCTAAAGACACAACATGCTGGCCTCCAGGCCCAAATCGAAAGTCATGCCTTCACCCCTTTTCAAGCCAGATCGAAGAGAGCCAGAAAGTGCAGAATTGAAGGGTTTTCTTCCCTAAATTGAAAGATCTATTTTTTTTGTTTTTACCTTATTTTTGCCTTTATATTTTCATGCAATTCAATATGGTTATAATAGTGTAGGATTTTATCTTTTTGCACTTTTGACTTTATACAAAATGTTAGTAATTAGGGTGTATGGCAAGATAAAATCAACAAGTACACCACCCTGATCAGAAGACAAAAATGCATCAATTAAACACACTATGCACACATGCACCTCTAGGGTTAACTCCACTTGTTGCCTTATGAAAAATAATCATGTTATGCATGTGAGACATCTTAGCAAAAACAATAAAAAATACAAGATCATAGACCCTCGATGACGCTTCAAATGTTGCCTTATAAATGATCTTAGTCCCTCAAAAGAAATGCTAAGATATCTCACAACATTGATATCATGACTATACGATGACCCACGCCCGTCCCTTTTACATCTAAAGATAAGGCTTCTTATCAATCAATGGTAAGATAGCAATATCAAAGGAAGAGAGAAATGAACAAAAGACTTTTGAGTAAGGTAGAATGTTCCTAGTTGCTTGCTCATCTTCAAAACACAAACACTTTTTCAAATACACCAACACTTTCCATTGAAATATTTTCAAAAGTTCAACACTCTGTATACATTCTTATAGAGATGAGAATCATTATAAAGTTTGCCTAAACGAAGGCGCTTTTCAAAAATACTTTTAAAAACCACCACAAAGCACACTTTCAAACAAAAGCAATAATCCAACAAGCAACTAAGAGCCCATAGATAACTATGGATGAAAAGGGTGCTAACACCTTCCCTTTTCATAATCTACCCCCCGAACTCAAGAAAAATAAATCTCAAAAGGTATTTCCTGTTCTTTTCACCCTTTCCTTCATTAGATAAAAGAAAAGTCAGTGGCGACTCTTGCTATCCGCAACAATTGCAATCAAACGCAAAACACCCAAGTCATCCATTCGTTTTCACTATATTTATGCTATTCTTTTTACTCTCTTTATGACATTTAACTCTTTCTAAAAGTTACAAGCATTTAGAGGGAGGATGACGAAAACAATGCCTTAATCTCATACAGTATGATTTTGGATAGACCTTGCTGATGAGTACATGCATTCTTTCAAATCCTAAATGTTGGAGTTATAAGGAGGATAATCCCTAGTCAACCCCTTCAAGCCAAAGAAGTAAAAGTTTTCTTTTTCACACAAATTGAAACCTTTAATCAGAACCTGGGGCAGGGTAGTCTCTCAGTTAATTCAAATGCGCGTTTAGTCGTAAACTTTCAGTTCGTATACAACGAATGTCATCAAAAATATTCCTTCTGAATCAAAATATGGTGATGGTTCCCCATCAAATAGGCAATCATTATCTCTCAAAAGAAAAGCCCATTAAGTCAAAACCTACGAAGGAGACTTAAGAAAAATTGGGGCATCCCGCTGACTGTAATCTCAAAAAGAAGAACAGTCAGGCAAAATCAGGGATAATAAATAAAAAAAGAGGTCACTACAAATCCTCAACATGGAAAATATGGAAAAAATGACTGCTTTCCAACAAACTTGTCTGAACTATCACCTAGATGTCATTTCAGACTCAATTGGAGTTCAAACACACAATTAACTGAGTTTAGGACAGAAGAACATCACGAAGAATGGGCGGTGTGATACGGTGGGAGAGAACTGACTGTTTTTTGGAATGCTGGTTCGCGTTTTGCGTTTGTTTTTGCAAAATGTCGCAGTAAGCAAGAGTCGCCACCGTCTTTTATTTTATCCCACAAGGAAAGGAAAAAAGCACAGAAAAATTCCTTTTTTCGAGATGTTTCTCGGGTCCGGGGGGTAGATTATAGAAAGGGAAGGTTTTAGCACCCTTTCTATCCGTGGTTATCCACGGGCTCTTAGGTACTTGCTCAAAATGTTTTAAAAAATTGCTTTTCTTTGTGTTTGTGGGTTTGAAAGAAGTTTTTGTTTGAAAGGTGTAAGTGCGAAAAGTTTTGTTTTTGTTTTTGAAAGAGCAGGTACTTAAGAACCATCTGCCTACTCGAAAAGGGAATCGTTTTATGCTATCTTCCTTTAGACAATGTTATCCCACTATTGATGAGTAGGTAGCATCGTCGTTGGAGTTTTAAGGGTCAATTCGATTAAGGGACGTGCGGTCACTAAAGCAATGTTAGGACGCCTTAACGGTAACCCTAATGTCTTAGATCATTTTTCCGAGGCAACCGTTTCGAGGCAACTATGATCTTTGTACAAGAGGGCAACCTCTAAAACTTCTTATACTCAATGACCGCGTTCGAAGGCAACCAAGTGAGGTGTACTCTAAGAGTGCGCATGTGCAAGTGTGTTGTTTTAAGTTAATTTGTCTTTGTACATGTTAATGGTTATCTATGTTGATTTTAAGTTAAACATTCAATCTTGTCATGCATTCCATATTACCAAACATCTAACAATTTATAAGTTGCGGAAATTAAATTGCGGAAATTAAACTAACTATTACAAGGCGTCGGGTATTTACATCGCCAAAAGCAACCCTTGAAATTAAAATGCGGAAAATAAATAAAGCGGTAAAAATATTCAAAGTCCTATTAAACTATTACATTCCGGAAACAGATACAATATTGAAATAAAATGGATCGCGTGCGGGCAATTAAATCGAGTGCGAGTTTTTTTAGGGTTTTGACCCTTTAACTAAAGAAAAGATTTTTTTGGTTATTTTTGAATTAAAAAGAAATTAAACTAAACTAATTATTAAATTAATAAACTAATTAATTAATAAAAATATTTTTGGGTTTTTGGTATTTAAAAATAAAAATAAATTTGATCAATATTAATAAAACCTAATTGTCTAAATTAATTTTAATTATTGCAAAAAAAGATATTAAAGTTATTCCTAATTAAAACTAAATTAATTAATTGATTTTTATTAACAAAAATAAAATGCTAAAATTTAATTTTAATAAATGAGATGTTTTTTGGTTTTTAATTTTATTAAGAAAAAAAAATTTTAATTGGTTAGTTAGTAATAAAAATAATTAATCAAATAAATAAATAGAATAAATAAAAAGAAGTAGAAAGACTTAGGGGGGGTTTTGGGCCTGAAAGGAGGGTGAGAATGGCAATTTTGTGGCCCATTTGTGCAAGCCTGTGCTGACCTTCCCTGATTTCCTGTGGCACGTTGACTTGATCCCACCATAGGCCATCATCCCTGGATTGCCAGATTTGGCCTTGGGCCATCTGGCGCTTGATATCTGATGGTGTATGGTATGCCCTTAACCTGAATCATTGCATACGCTCCACTACCACTCAACCAACGCGCTTTAGTTGTTATAATACTGGACAATAATAATAATAATATGGGAAAAAACAATAATATGCCAGAAATAAAAAATAAAGCGCGAATATTTGAACCAGCCACTAAGAGGGGGACACGTCTTCGTCTTCTTCGTTCAACCCTGGATATTTACTTGCGGATTTATGTCCGCACTAAATTCGTATGTGCGTCCTAAAATCCATTCTAGGCCATGAAAATCAAATCCAAGACTATGGTTATGCTCGTCTAGGTTTCCTGAACAAACCTATACCATTCTTGGACCTTGATTTCCCCTGAAAAAGAAAACCCTAAAATCTAATGCAAAACCCTAGCCATACGGTTAAGGGGTTAGAGTCCATATCAATGCAATCAAATAATGCCAACAGTCCAGAAATTTCACAAGCATCATGAATATGTCAACGATTTGCCAAAAAATGCAAGAATATGGGGTTACGATTTCGAATACAGGGCGGTATTTTGAGAGACTTACAGAGCTTCTAGGCGTGTATGGAGATTGGCTTTGGATTGTAGAAGGTTCAGTGATTGTCCAGCAAGCGATTGGCATTGAGATATTCCTTTGAAAATGCCTCTAAGAATGATTTCAGTTTCACACTTTTTCACATTTTTTCAAGTTTTGCTTTTGATGATTCTGCAGCCTCTAGCCCTTGAATTCGTGTCCTTTCACTTGTATATGTATGTTGCAATGTATTAGGTCAACTTTTATGGACTGGATCCTTGTACATCAATGCTTGGAGATTTGATTTGATCCTCCATTGAAAACTTGCTTAATTTGCCAAAAATCTAATCTTTTTGCACATGGAATGATTGATACGAATTTGATCATGACATTGATGATGATTAGGTCCTGAAAATAGAAAAAGATCTCATGTAATCAAGTTTTGTGATTTTATTTGATTTAAATTGATTAAAAATGAAATAATTCAAATAAAAATTAAATAAAATAGAAAAATTGATAAATGGACACAAGGCTGAAGCTAGGACACGTGTGTAGTGTGACAAGATCAAATCAAGTGGAAAAGAATGGGCCCATTTGACAAAATTTGAAGTTTTGGGGATAATTGACTTTTGGCAATTTTGCAAAAATGCCCAACTTCAACAATGCATAACTTCTTCAATTTTGAACTTTTGGAAGTGTTCTTGGACTTTTTAGAAAGCTTGAGATGTCATATAACTAACCCTTTTGGTCTCATCTCATTTTGATATTCCATTCTCAAGTTATAAGCTTTGGAAAAAAAGGTGTTTTTGTTGACTTTCAAAAATGACCTATAATGTCCAAATTTGTAACTTTTTGTGAGTGCATTTCTTGAACTTGGGGTGTCAAGATGGATTGTAGGAAATTTAATCCTCTTCAAAATGAGCTTTGGATGGGTCATTTCTCATAAAGTATGAGAAATTTATGCTTGGTCAAATTTGAGTTGGCTTTTCCTGTAAAACCCTAATTTAGCAACTTTTAAGTCTTGATGAATCTTGAGAAATCCTTGATGAATCATGATCAACCCTTGATCAAATGATGAAATATCCTTCAAAATGAGAATGTTGACAAAAAATCTTGAAGTTTGATTGTTTATAGGTCACAGTTGACTTTTGCCCTAGCACAGTCGATTTTGGGAGAATTTTTTTTATTAATAACCAAGTATTAAAAAAATATTTCGCAAATAACCGGGTTTCGGAAAAAATTACGCAAATAACCATGTTTGAGATGGCTCCACAAAGGAGGAGCCATCTCATTTGGCGCATGCACCTAGGGTTTTGCCCTAGGCGCCATCTCACTTGGCGCCTCCATTGGCTTTTAGCCAAGTGAGATGGCGCATGCTCCTTAAAAAGGAGAGGAGGCGCCATCTCACTTGGCGCCTAGGGCAAAACTAGGGTTTTTTGCTGTTTTATAAATAATTCGTCCGTTTCTTTGAAATTTCTCACACTTTCTCGCACTGTATTTTTATTTTGTACTCCCTTATTTACCTAATGACGTCGCCTATGATTTTTAGCAGAGATGGTTACGTTATATTCTCCGCCACGAAACCTGCGATGAAAATGAAATTCTGGCACATTCACTCCATGGAGCGTCTGAAGCGGGAGTTGATGCGGTGGCTAGATGGAGACATCGCCGAGGGGGAAAAAATTCGAAGGATCCAGCGAAAACGAACAACAACCTCGCATGCGACAGGAAGACCTAATGTGTGGTTGGTGGAAGTCAAAACAGACAGTGATGTAATGCTGATGATGCATGGGTCAGATGAAATTGTGTTAACAGTTGTAATTTCCTAGATTGATTATCGTTAATCATTGTTGTACGCGAAAACCCTAATGTAATTTCCTATATTGAATTTCTTAAATTGTGTGAACAGTTTTATTAACGGAAAACCCATAATGTTTACAACACAAATATTGAAAAGATTTATTGTATTACAAAATTTATGTGGTCGAGCCAGACGCCCGATTCGGACAGTTTTTGCGATTGTGTCCGACCTGACGGCATAAACCACACTTTCTTTCCAACCTGTCAAGATCGTCCATTTCTGTTGTTATGCGCCTGCTTTTGGGACGACCCTTCTTGTTCCTTCGCATTTGGTCATTGTGCCAAACTATATCACCGTTGTATTCAGGCCAATAGTCCGGTTTTGCCACCAAAGGAAAGTTATTGTTGTAAACAGTGAGCAACGTTTCAGATTTATAAACGTTTGAGAGCAGTTGAAGCGCGTCTTGATGGGTATGCGCACAAGCGGCAATGACATGAGAGCAAGGCATACGAAAAGCTTGAAACCTGCCACAATCACACCATTGAGAAGGTAAAATGACCCTGTATTCTTGCCTTGCCAGGCCTTCATTGTGGTCAATTGTCTCTTTCACAATGAAGTTGTGGCTATGGCGGTCAAACCGTGTAACCATGTGAGTGTTGGCTTTAGCACTTTCAGCCTTAATGTACTTCATACAGCTTTCACTCCATAGTTGTCCTGATTGCAAGACCGCATACCACATTTCACCTCTTTTGGCAAATAATGCAGCCATCCTAAAATACGTGGATTTCACCAAGGCAGTGATGGGGAGGTTTCGTATGCCCTTGAATACCCCATTCATTGATTCGATAAGATTTGTTGTCATATGCCCCCATCTTTGGCCATTGTCGTATGACCTAGTCCACTTTTCGACCGGTATATTGTCGATCCATGTACCGGCTTCTGGGTTAGACAAACGGATCTCGTTGCGATAATATTTGAATGTGGGCTGTGTCAGTGCGTATCCCGCATTCATCACCGCTTTCCTCAATGTTTTGTCCTTGACCTCCCTCGAGAAATTCTGGACGATATGCCTGACGCAATAGACATGCGTAGAAGGAGGGTCATGCCAACCATTTGCCGGATTATTATAGGCACTTTCAATGGAGGCATGTCTGTCCGAGATCAAACAGAGATCTGGTTGAGGAGCCACGTGTGTACGAAGATTTTTCAGGAAAAAGCTCCAAGCACCACCGGTCTCCCCCTCGACAAGGGCAAACGCAACGGGGAAAATGTTATTGTTGCCATCTTGTGCAACATCCATCAAAAGCGTGCCTTTGTACTTCCCATACAACCAAGTCCCGTCTATTTGTAGAATTGGTTTGCATGATGCAAACCCTGTGATGCATGGTTGAAAAGCCCAAAAGACGCGACTGAATATTCCGTTGCCATGTAGTAGACTACCATCTTGAGCGTACGCTGGCAATGTTTCCAGAACATAAACACTACTTGGAGAATATGTCTTGAGTGCATTTAGGTAGCGGGGAAGTTCTCGGTATGACTCCTCCCAGTTTCCGTACACCCTTTTAATCGCCTTAGTCTTTGCTAACCACGCCTTACGGTAAGACGGAGTGTAGTTAAAAACCGTGGTGATGTGGGAGATGATTGTTTTCACCTTCAAAGAAGGGTCGTTGCTGACCAGGGGTAGGATTTCTTGACAGATTAGATCATGGTTGAGTTTTCGGTGGTCTTGTGATTGAGTGGAACTTACACAAGTATGGGTAGTCATGGAACCTATGACCCAGCAGTCACCCCTTAGTCTGTATGAAGCGGTCAGCTTGAACATGCAGTCAGGGTGGACACACTTGATCTTGTACCTTTCCGGGTTTACACGATCCACCTTATAATCAACCGAGTTGAGCATGTGAAATTTTTTGATGGCCCTTATGCATTCCTCTCTATTACGAAACTTGTCCTTCTCTTTTAAATTTTCATCTGATTGCATATACGGTTGGAAAAACAAGTCCGTAGAAGGTTCATCTCCGCCCATGTTGAAGTTTGTCATGTGCGTAGGTGGTGTGTAGATTTTGTCGGTAGGAATACTTGGGATGCCATCATCGTCAGAATCGTCGTTCACCATTTCATCGAACTCTAACTCGTTATCTTCTTCTTCATCATCAACTGCATCCACCTCATCTTGCTCATTCTCCAAAGGATCAACCTCCTGTGTCACCGGAGGCTCTACCTCCTGTGTCACCGGAGGCTCTTGAAACAGAACGTACAACTCAATAGAGTCGTTTCCAGAATAGACATGGCTGGAAATCATGTTCTGGAAATCCTCGTCATCTTGAATTGCAACCTTATAAAATATGACTTGGTTGTTTCCAAAAAAGACTGGACTCTGATAAAATATCTGGGATACCGGGCCTCGTTCAAGTTTGGCCTCCAATCTTTTCTTAAAGTAGGAGAAATTTGCTTTCCCGTTTAAGAGAAATCGGACATTGTCGGTGTTTCTAAACAAAAACCCAACTGTGGGACACATGTATGTCTCACCGTTGAAATGTGCTTTGATAATAAATTGTGGTGAAGAGGCCATTGTGTAGAATTGTTTTAGGTATGAAGGTGGGAATGTTTTGGGTTTATTGATTATATGAAGGTATGAATGCTGGAATGTTTGAAGGTTAGATGACTGATTCGAAAGTTGGAAAATTTTACACTTTATGTGAATGAATGTTATGTTCAACCTAAGGCAAAATATTTCAATTAAGTAAGTGATGTAACCCCCCAAGGCTGCCAATAATATTACATGCATGGGCTTATGCTACCACCTAGCCTGGCCCTATTCTACACACATAAATGTTTTGTGTAAGCCTGCCACCCATCAACTCCAATGGCCTTGCATGCAACAGAGAAAGGAATCCCAAAGGCTGTCACGTAGCCTGAGCCAATGCTGTAAAACGTGACACCTCTTATTCGCCAAATGGGGTGGCGACACCATTCAATTTTGTACTATTTCGCCAAGTGAGATGGCGCCTCCCTTACTGTCCAATCGTGATACATGCATGGGCTTATGCTGCCACCTAGCCTGGCCCTATTCTACACACATAAATGTTTTGTGTAAGACTGCCACCCATCAACTCCAATGGCCTTGCATGCAACAGAGAAAGGAATCCCAAAGGCTGTCACGTAGCCTGAGCCAATGCTGTAAAACGTGACACCTCTTATTCGCCAAATGGGGTGGCGACACCATTCAATTTTGTACTATTTCGCCAAGTGAGATGGCGCCTCCCTTACTGTCCAATCGTGATACATGCATGGGCTTATGCTGCCACCTAGCCTGGCCCTATTCTACACACATAAATGTTTTGTGTAAGCCTGCCACCCATCAACTCCAATGGCCTTGCATGCAACAGAGAAAGGAATCCCAAAGGCTGTCACGTAGCCTGAGCCAATGCTGTAAAACGTGACACCTCTTATTCGCCAAATGGGGTGGCGACACCATTCATTTTTGTACTATTTCGCCAAGTGAGATGGCGCCTCCCTTATTGTCCAATCGTGATACATTCATGGGCTGCCACCTAGCCTGCAAGAGTGACACCTTACATTATTTGTAAATGCATGCATGCATATGTGTAACTCCCTAAGCATGCAAATGTGACACCTCGCAGGCATGCAACCACTACATCAAAATTATTTGCCTATAAATACATACCTTATGAAACATCTCTCACACCCACACAACTCTCACTCTCTGCTACGAAATATTTCTTAAGTCTATCATACTCTCTATTTCTTCCTAAGTCTTTCATTCTCTCAAGCGTTCTGAAGAATGGCCCTTCTAACAATGGGAGATACTCACAGAGGCACAAGGGAAAACATTGCTGCATTTGTAAGTCTCTTCTTTGGTTATACATTTTTCATACTTTAAAAAACGTGTTGTTCATCTTAATTAATCTTACTCTTATTTAATTATGATCTCAGGATACACAAAGATTCAGAATCCGTTCGCACAAATACCTGGCTCCCGACCCTTTTATCGTCCCTTATCTGGAATATGCAGGTTTTGGACACGTGATAAAGATCTCCAACTGCACCATTGACTCCAAATTCATCCTTGCAATGTTGGAGAGGTGGAGACCGGAGACGCATACATTTCACCTACCAATAGGTGAATGTACCATCACTCTAGAAGATGTGTACATGCTACTGGGCCTCCCTATTGACGGTAAAGCGGTGAACGGGTCGGTTCAACAACCCAACTCACAGTGTGAAGAACTGTTGGGTAGGGACATGGTAGAAGGTGGTGGAGCAAGAGGGCAGGGAATACTACTCACTGACCTGAAACGGCATTATGCAAGTATGGAATTAAATGAAAATTCCTCAGAGAATGACCGAGTAGTAAAAGCCCGAACGTATATTATGATACTTTTTGGTACTTTTTTATTTCCCGAAAGTACGGGAAATAGTGTAAATTTCATGTACTTACATTTACTAACAAATTTTGATAAAACTAGAAAATTTAGTTGGGGTTCTGCAGTATTAGCCCACCTGTACAGTTCCTTGTGCAAAAACGCAGTCAAGGAAAAATGTACATTTTATGGGTGCGCATTTTTACTACAAGCCTGGGGTTAGTGGAGGATGGAGTCCTTAAACCCCATCAACAACAACACTTTTGGTTTCCCTTACGCAACAAAGTAAGTCATTAAGTTATAGCATTTATAACTATTCTTCTCTTTCCAAAATATATGCTAAAAATAACATGTTTCTCATTTCCTATAGGTACTGCGTGAGGGGTATGGATTACGGCAAGAATCCCAGATTCAATGTCGCACTCTACCGGAATCTGTTGGATCACTTAGGCCCAGATGACGTAAGTCATAGCTTTTAACTTTTGTTCATTTTAATTATTTATACATTACTTTTGCGCTTACCTGATTTAAATTTTATCGCAGTTCGTCTGGAGACCATATTTGGGTTTGGACCATTCTCCAAATCCAGAGGATGCAGCAACTTGGACTGCAAAGACTGCACTCATTCGGTTCAACATTGTAGAGATGCACCACAGCGACCGTGTGAAGATGCAGTTCAGAATGATCCAAGAGATACCAAGTGATCCAACAGATTTGTCCCCCTGGCATCTAAAAAGGGTCGACGCCCAGTGGAATCTAACCAACTGGAAAGACTTTGCTCCAGAATGGTGTAAAATGTGGCAAAGGCGTCACCGCTACATCTTGCAATCCCCTATTTTCCTTACTCAAGGTAACATGCGACACACCGATCAATATATGTCGTGGTACAGGTCGGTTAGTAACCCAGATATGCACGTGTCTCATCCGAGGTACTTGGTTGACCCACGCACACAATGGGCACAACCCTCGATTCCCCACCAACAAACCCAAAATCCATCAACCTCAAACCAACCCCCAAGAAGAAACAGACCAACAAACACACAACCACATTCCCCACCACAACACAACTACAACCAAATGTCGTACTACCAACCACAATCACCGCCAAACTACCAATACCCAGATATGCCTCAAACCCAACCACAATACCAACCCCAATACCAGCAAACCCACATACCCCATACACAATTTCAGTCTTCCACATATCCCAATATGGGGCCCTCAACATCCAGCCTAAGCCCTGATATGGGAATGTCAGAAGATTATGACCAACCCGACCAAACCTACCATCAACCACCATATCACCAAACAACCCAACATCCACAGTACCAAACACCCCAAGATCCATTTCCTTTCTACCCCCCATACTCAGATGACCAATGCTACCGACCAACCATGGAACCCCACCCACCGCCAACACGACCAAACTTCGAGGGTATGGGTAACCGACTGTACCAGAGCGGATCTTCGAGATATGGAGATCTTACTGATTTTATGGATTCGGATCGCATTGACTTCGCTGGGCCATCGACCTTGCCGCAATAGGAAACGAGACGGCACCCAGCAAGAGAAAGGCGAGGACGGGGATGCGGAACTGGGGGTCATTACCGGGTTCCTGGGGATCATTGATGTATCTTTTTTTTTCCAGTATTTTTTGTATCTATTTTTTTACTGTTATTTAAATGTAAAACAGTTAAATGTAATTATATTTTTTCAAATAAAAAATCAATTTTGTTTATCTCTGTCTAATACGCAACGCGCAGGAAAGAAAAAAAAATTTTTTTTTTGACCTAATTTTGTACATAGGCGCCATCTCACTTGGCTTAGGGCTTGCCATTTGCCCTTAGGCGCCAAGTGAGTTGGCGCCTCCCTTATAAAAAGAGGAGGATGCGCCAAATGAGATGGCTCCTCCTTTGTGGAGCCATCTCAAACATGGTTATTTGCGTAATTTTTTCGGAAACCCGGTTATTCGCGAAATATTTTTTTAATACTTGGTTATTAATAAAAAAAATTCATTTTGGGACCCTTTGAGCAATTGACTGAGCAAACTTCCTCTGCAAGGCTTGAACATTGACATGGATGAACTTGAGAGCATATTAGGACATTGGGGATCACTTGAGGTCATTTGGATGCAAGGACCTTGATGCAACACAAAACCCTAATTTGAGGTTGACTGCCTTAGGAGATAGCTTTACTGTCCAACTCTTGAGCAATCTTGAGCCACTTGGAGATTTTTCTTGCCATGTTTTGAGAAATATGAGAGGGAGAATTTTGGGGTACAACAGGCGGGTACAAATACACTTTGAGCCTTATCCTTTGTTTCTTAAACTGTGAACCAAGCCACGCTACAACCCTTCAAAAGTCCTAATTGAAGCATAGGTTAGTTCAAAAACATACTGTTACAAAAGGTATCCTGACTCCTGTAAGGTTTACTCTAAATCCTGAGTTGAATTCATTTTTTTATCTGCTAAAAACGCATTTTCAAAACTTCAAGACAAGCATAAACTTTGCATTATTTGAATATCACTGTTTGCATTTGGCTATTTGTTTGACAGTAGAGAAATTCGCACGACGAATATCTAGTGAACAAAAACCCTCTCAATGAACAAAATCACTTCAAGTGGAAAGATACTTCCAATAATAGATCTCTTATAAGCAAGTGGGCATGACGTATCACTATCCAACACACCTGGGGCAGTCCAATCAAGATTATAAGAAATCTCTCAAGAAATGATGAATATACCAGGGGCAGGTCTCCATCTGAATCACTTGGGGCATTGGACATCAGTTCCAATAAACGAATCATGTACGATCAAACAAACATCTTTCTGGAAGTGTGGCAACACTTGCTACTAGGGATAGTGACAATCTCCCCCAAAATCCTGTTCATGGGATGGCCCCCAGCCAGGGTTTCAATCTCTAAAAACTTCTCCCCAACTGAGTCGACCTCAAGAATCCTCGAGGATTTCTGCCAAAAGAAGACACCTCCCCAACAGACTGGCGACAAGGTTTATTTCCCCAACAACTATAGATTCCCCAACTTGAGTTTGCCTCTCTGATTGCTACAAATAAAGGGACCTCGACTCCTCTTCCCCAGTAGATTACTCTATAATCCCCGGCAAGTTATTGTGAATCCTGGACCCGACCAGATATCAGTTCAACTTCTTTAAATTCAGTAAGTTACTGCAAAACTTGGAAACCGACCAGATAACAGTTAACTTCAGTAAGTTGTTGTGAAGCTTGGAATTCGACCAAATAACAATTAACTTCATTTTCTCAGAAATTTGTTGTGAAGCCTGGAATCCGACTAGATAATAATTAAATTTAGAATTTGTTATGAAGCCTGGAATCCGACAAGATAACAATCAAATTCAGTAAGTTACTGCGAAGCCTGGAAACCGACCAGATAACAGGTAACTTCAGTAAGTTGTTATGAAGCCTGGAATTCGACCAGATAACAATTGACTTCATTCTCTCAAGAATTTGTTATGAAGCCTGGAATCCGACCAGATAACAATCAAATTCAGTAAGTTACTGCGATGCCTGGAAACCGACCATATAAGAGTTAACTTCAGTAAGTTGTTATGAAGCCTGGACCATACAGATATCAGTTCAACTTCATTCTTTCAAAACTTTGTTGTGAAGCCTGGAATCCGACCAGATAACAATTAAATTCAGAATTTGTTATGAAGCCTGGAATCCGACCAAATAACAATCAAATTCAGAATTTGTTATGAAGCCTAGAATTCGACCAAATAACAATCAAATTCAGTAAGTTATTGTGAAGCCTGGAAACCGACCAGATAACAGTTAACTTCAATAAGTTGTTATGAAGCCTGGAATTCGACCAGATAACAATTGACTTCATTTCCTCAGAAATTTGCTTTGAAACCTAGAATCTGGCCAGATAGCAGTTTAA
This sequence comes from Vicia faba, assembly GCA_948472305.1. Classification (NCBI taxonomy): domain Eukaryota; kingdom Viridiplantae; phylum Streptophyta; class Magnoliopsida; order Fabales; family Fabaceae; genus Vicia; species Vicia faba. The sequence continues at coordinate 1,544,875,557 of OX451735.1, forward strand.
TGTTGGTAAGATACTGTGAAGCCTGGAATCCGACCAGATAACAGTTTAACATCACTCTCCCAAGAAATTTTCTACGAAGCCTGGTATCCGGCCGAATAACAGTTAATTTAATCTTCCCCAATAAGTCGCTGCGAAGCCTGGAATATGACTAGATAATAGTCAACTTCATTATCCTCAACAAATTATTGTCAAACCTGGATTTCGACCAGATAAAAGTTAACTTTCGATTCACTCTAGTCAGGAATAATTCCCATAGAGTCTTCTTAAAGCAAGCCAATATTCCCCAACGGAGTTTCTCCTCAAACAACATAACAGGAATTCCCAACAAAACTATTCTAAACAAAGTTGAAGATACATCTATTCTCCAACAACAGTTAGGGATTCAGCCTCCCAAGATTCCCCAGCATGTTGTCAAGGATTTATTTTCCTAGATAAAGACGCACTGCAATAAACACATCACATTCATACACCATATAACATACATGATATATGCATACAACACAACTTAATTTTTGAGAACATCATTACATAATGCATTTCATACATCATGGCATTGCATATAGTTAACCCTTTACCTTGTCATGAAAGATCAATCAACAGATAGCTATCATCAACAATTTTCAAGTTCCAGATTAATACCTGTAACAAGCTAGGAAAGCTATCTGTGGATGACTGGTTGTAGATTAATACCTGTAACAAGCCAGGAAAACTATCTACACGAAGATATTGAAGATTAATACCTATAACAAGCCAGGAAAACTATCTTTCTTTCTCGGGTCAGAGATTAATACTTGTAACAAGCCAGGAAATCTATCTACATAACCATCCCGAGGCAACCCTACCCAGGTTCCTTCTCATCTCCAGATGAAGTTTTTACACGGACTCATCATGAAGTAACCCTACCCGGGTTCCTTCTCATTTCCAGATGCAATTTTACATGAACTCGTCCTGAAGCAACCCTACCCAGGTTCCTTCTCTTAAATTCTAGATGAAGCTTTACATGGATTCATCTTGAAGCAGACCTACCCAGGCTCCCCCTCACATGTCTCCTAAAGCAGCCCTACACAGGCCCATCATAAATTGAAGAATATCCAAGACCTCTGCTGGTTCAGTTTAAATTGATTAATGGTTTATCCCGATCCCTTTCTGTTACATACTTTCTTTGGTTAAGATAAATCGCTCCAAAGATTTATTCTGATTCTTTTCCAGTTGAAGTCAAATTTAGACTTAGTCTAATTTTTGTTAACAATCACTCTAGATGCATGTAAAGATTTAAAATCGTCAAACGGAAAAAAATCCTGAAGAGCCTAAAAATGAGAAGTTTTTCGCTAAAATTTAAAATTTTAATGTGACTAAATATGATCAAATATTTGATGTGTTAGTGTCAAATAGTGAGATTATAGTACCTCCAGGTCTAAAAAATCTGCCATTAGAACAAAAGCAAAAAAAAAAAACGCTTTTGTAAATATCACAATTTATTTGGTCATAAAACTTCTCAATGTGTTCTTTTCATGTATTTGGTGCAGAAAGCATTGAAGGATGGCGGGTTGCAGTTTGGCCAAAAGCCAAAAGCATCGACAAAAGTGGACACTGATCCTCTGTGTGTGGGGGATGCTAACTTCATCAAACCTATTGAAATTATGACGGTCGAGGCTACTGAAGGCCTCGAAGGCAGGGATAATGCTAAAAAGCATTTGGAAGTTGGTGAATAGAATGAGGAAATGTCAGAAAGCACTATGGTTGAATTAATGAAAGTTATATTTCCTCATCATGAAGAGAAGTTGATTGATTTTTTGAATAGGTGCAAGCTAGAGAACTCTTTACCAACTTTGTGTCAAAAGTGCAATGTTGTCTATGATGAAAAGGATGCAAAGAGGATCGAAGAGTTAAAAGAGGAAGAGTTGAGATAGAGCCACATGTTTGGGAGAAATGAGAGTTTCAGAGCCAACAGGAATGTAGTGCCTCATAAGGTTCAACTTCCTTAGAGGAGAACTAAATTCCCTTATCGAAGGACTTTTGTGCCACCAACTAATGCTCCCAAGGACAATTGGGTTCATCCCACATACCAGAGGGAAGTAAATCATAAATGGAAGGTAGTCGAAAAGGGGTCAGGATCAAGCCAAAAATGGTCGGAGATTAAAAAAGGATCAAGTTTGTCCTCGCAAGGTCAAATTGGAATGACCATAAAAAATAATCATGTTCCCCATACCTACAAGGGAAAGAATCTAATGACTAGAACTCAATGGATGCAATTTCAGAGAAACAGGAAGGATGCAAGGGAAGTGGCACAGAAATTGGGTCAAGAAAAAGCAAAGTTGAAAGAAAAGAGCCAACAAGGTGGCCAACAAAAGAAAGGTTGACTTTAGTTGCCCCAGACTGAAAGTTCTATAAAGGAGAAGCCTGAAAGTCCTATGAGAATCTTGATGACTAAAGGGTTTTCGATAATTTCGATGATAACTGTTGGCAAACCGACACAATTTATGATTGACCCCTTTTCAAGGTTGTTCAATCTTACCAAAAGAGTATGATTGTTTATTCAAAGTATCTGAAGTCGAAGATAAAGTTGTGGGTGAAGAGGAGGCAAACAAGAAACCCCTATGTTACTATGTCATGAGTAGCGATGTCGTTGAGGAACAACATGCTATCTTTGAAATGCCAAACTCAGGCACGATGTACCACCTGTAACCTTTATTTATCAGGGATAAGGTAGATGGTTTTCCCGTCAACAAAGTGTTTGTCAATGGTGGTGCTGCGGTGAATTTAATGCCACGGTCGTTGAAGAAAATAGGCAAGTATGAAACAGATCTAACGCCTCACAACATGGTTCTCTCTAACTATAAAGGAAAAACAAGTCACATTCTAGGAGTGCTCCAAGTGAACTTATTTGTTGGATCGACTATTAGGCTAACTCTACTCATGGTGATCACGTCCAAGTAAGGCTCGCAATGAACCAAACCAACTCGAAAATAGTTCAAAATTCGATTCGAAAATTAAATCGTTGAACTAGGTTCATGAACCAAATGAGCTGAATATAAGCTAAAAACTAAGTTCTTTAACTAAATGAGTTGAACTTAAACTAGACATAGTTCGACTCGTTAGGTTCATGAGTCAATTCGATTATATATGAGATAGATTATATTGTCTTTAAGAGTAGGTTTAAAGATTTGCTCTAAATCTTAGTCTCATATTTTCTTTTAATCTAAGGGTTTTAATTGATAATTTATATTCTCAAGTGAGCAAAAATTTTCTACAAATGATCATACAAATAAAATTTACATCGTATAAATTCCAATCTTATAACTTTTATTTTATTTCTATATTATTTATTTAAAAAATATTAATTTAAAATGTCAAATATATATATATATATATATATATATATATATATATATATATATATATATATATATATATATATATATATATATATATATATATATATATATATATATATATATATATATATATATATATATATATATATATATATATATATATATATATATATATATATATATATATATATATACTTTAAAATTATTTTTAAGTTCGTGAAATATGTGAGTTGAACCTAATAAGATAAACCTAACGAGTTGAACCGAGATGTTCGTGAACTTCTAACAAGTCGAGTTTGAGCTGGAAAAAAAGTTTGTGATGAACTCGAACTCGAACTTGAACTCGAACTAGGCTAATTCTTAACGAGTCGAGTTTGAACTGGAAAAAAAAGTTCGTGATGAACTCGAACTCGAACTCAAACTCGGCTAATTCTTAACGAGTCAAACTGAGTTGAGGCGAGTTCGACTAGACTCGACTCATTTCCAGCCCTACGTCCAACGCTAACTATAACCAATTGTTAGGGCGCAAATGTATTCATGGAATAGGTGCGGTCCCATCTACTTTACATCAAAAGCTGTTGATTTGGTGCACATATGGGATAATGGAGAATACTGAGGCAGATCAAAGTTATTTCGCGGGTGCTGGAAGCGGTAAAACAACAAGTAAGAAGTATAGTATTATTTTTACCGAGTGATATAGGTTATATCGTATCGTGTTCACAGAGATTGGTGAGAGGGAAAAATATCGTTCAACAGTTTCAATCCTTCTAAGTTTGGAAAAGGGGTTTTGCAGAAAAAGTGCAGGAAAAGTAAATAAAGCAAATAAAGAAAGAGATAAACAGTCATCTGCAGCCTAAGAGAATTAATTCTGGAATCACATTTCACTCTACCCGTCAAATACTTAAACTTGTTGATTAATTGCGTGGGACCTAAATCACTTGTCAATACCATCACGCATAACTCACACTAAGGCTATCACTAACGCAAAGTGAGACATCACCCATATTGCTCTCGTCGATGATTTCTCAACCGAATCAAATAACCCGAATGCATTTCATAATTGATACCCATATGAATATTGAGCCTAAATCTATGTCTAGAGTTTAGGACCTAATAAATATTCATTCAAGAAAGAGATTCGGGAAGCATATGTCTATGACAAACCAAAACTCTGTGATTAAGCAAAAATTAAGAATAAACACCAGTATTAATTTGTAAAAGAGATTTCATACAATCCCATGATCAACAAATGTACATAAAATAAGAGTAAAAATATACATACAACACCCACCATAGGAATGATAAATAGGGAAGAAGGAGATGAATATGAAACTTCTCGCAGTGTCAACACGATCTGAGACCACCCATAGCCAATTGACATGATGAACCACCCAATGATGTTGCTTGAACCCTAAGCTATAAATAATTGGATCAGAGCTCCTCCAAGAGGGAAAGAGATGATAAAAACCTAGAAAATCGGCTTCTAAACTATTTATACAAACTGATCTCAGTAGACCGCGCTAGGCGAGTTGCATTTATTTAACATACTAAATCGCCTAAAATCGCGCTAAGCGGGCTCAAAAACAAAGCTTCTGCCAAAATGTCAAAACACAAGAAGCACACTACAAAATACGCTGAGCATACTCGCGCTTAGTGGCCTTTTGCGCGCTAAACGGGCTCTCCTGAGCAAAACTTTTCAAAACTGGTATTTTATTCTGAAAACGCGCATTGGGAGTCGTGCCTTTGACACCTTATTCCTCGGTGCTCCAAAAAGAAACAAATACCTACAAAATGAATGAAAAAACATCAAACGGTACATTATGTACACAAAAACACAAATAAACACAAACTAAACATATTTACACAAAAGTCGGGTTTACTCAACCGATATTAACAACAAAGAGTTGATAAGTGCACCAAAAAGTATATACAAAAATAGATATAATTTTTACCCTATCAAACTCTCCCCAATTTGAATTTGTTTATCCTAAAGCAAGGCCAAACAACTCAAAGAACTAAAAGTAATCAACCAAAGTATCATGAATCAACAAGTTTTGAAAACGAAAAACAAATATATGGTTCAAACAAAAATGCACACGCAAGGTAAATACTTACCACAATCCTACAACGACAACATGTAAACGAAACGAATCCTAAGTACAAAAATCATACTAAACATTCTAAAACAAAACAAGCTCAATCATGAACCACACCTAGTAAAAATTCATCGATAGATGAAGAACAAACAAAGGTGAGGGACAAAAGAAACTCATCCACAATCTTGCAAATAATAGACTAAATTATGTATTCATCCAAAAACTCATATTGAAAGTACAAAGGCAAGAATCACAATGGATTTTCAAGGTGGTAATGTGGCTTGGTTAACAAACAAGGGATAAGTCCTAAAGCTAATCGAAACATAAACTTGCCTAAACCTAAGGGAGTGATCAGCTCACAAAAGTTCAAACACAAAATTTTCATCAACTTTCTTCATAATCCCAAATTTGTCACACCAATCGCAATACTTATTAACACAGTATTATTCCATACTCTTTTTGGTTTTCTTTTTCATAACTTTTCTCTTCTTTTTTTACTTTCTTTTTCTTTTCTTTATTTTTCACTTTTTTTCTTTCTTTTTCTTTTCTTTTTCTCTTTCTTTCTCAACCTTATAGTAATACACACAAGAGCAAGCAAATAATTATATTCCCAACTTGAATTCAACCAACATTAAAGTGAATACTCCATACTTTCTAAGGCAAGGTAAAAATTCAACTAAAAATCATAGTTGATGGTTCAAGAAAACAAAGAATCAACATCCATTCAAAAAGGAAAACTGAACACTCTTAGACGAGCATTAAGTTCAAAAACAACATGGAAATTGACAAAAAGGCTCAAAAGGGTTTAGCAAAAGTTCACACTCACAAGATGAATTGACTATTTGGATAGGTAGTTATGCTCAAAATCAAATAAAATGTCTTGATCATTTTCATGCTTTCATACAATCAATACAAATAAAAGATTAAACACAATAAAATCCAGTTAAAACAAGAATTATGGCCTCCAGCATATATGAACAATGAAAAGCTTCCTAACATTTATGGGTAAAAAGGGAACTAAAGTGATTCAATAAAAAACAAGTAATGCAAAAAGAATGAATGCTATGATAATTATACAAATGATAAATTTCCTAAACATTTTATGTTATAGAAAGTGATAAATGAGTACATGGCGAGTACCAACTTAAAAAACCATCACTACCATACATCTGCAAGTTGACACACTCAAAATCAGAAAATCACCAAATGTGACTTCAAGCTAATCAGACCAAAATTTGAGTTCAAACAATAAAAGAAAGAATTTAAAATATTACTATTAATAACTATACTATAAAGCCTTGAGTGAAGTGGGAAAAAGGAGATCCAAGCGAAAAATTAAAAAGAATTCACTGGCTATGCATAGTAGGGTGCGCTAAGCGCGGTCAAGTGCGCTAAGCACGCTACACCAGTTGCAGAAAAATAGGGCAACTGATCCAGATGATATGCAAGCTCCACTTACACCTACACAATCTCAACTATACATTTACGATATTTACAATCCACAATAGACCTCAAGCTTAACACGACAAGCTTGTAGAAAAACACAAATTGACATAACAAAACAAATGGGTGAAAGTGAATTAAACAAGTTCACCACACAACATAAACGAACATAAACATGCTTGTTTTACGTCGTAAGCTCGACGCCTTTATTGTGCAAGCTAGTAACCTCCTCTTATCATAACATGGTATTGTCACACCGTGCAAACCTAAAAAAAGTGTCCTAACAAGCACACAAGAAACGTTACGAAAACGAGATGATTTACAACAATACGTGAAAAACACATATATGCACAAGTATGGAAAGTAAACATGTAGAAGTAAAATAGAAAAGTTTATTGTTGTACCCCAAAATTTGCCCTACTATTTTTCCACAAGAAATCACAGCTTCGGGCTTTTCCTGATTTTTCAGACTGGCTCAAGAATCGGTCAAACAAACTTTTCTCGTCAGTCAGACAAAATTTAGGGTTTTCATTGATTTTAAAGTAGTTCAAGCAGATTGCTAAGGTTTGGTTAAGTTGGCTCAGGTTTTGATCAGGCAGACGCTTCTTTGACATTTAATCAAGAACTAGGGTTTGTGCGCGCAATAAGAATTAATCCTACAGTTCTTTTCAGTTTACTCTGAGATTTGGATTGAGGCATTTGAATCAAGAACTTGCAGTATTTTGTTTAATCAGTAAAGGCTAAGGCATTTGATTTGAGATGAGATAAAAGATGAGGTACTTAAACTGAGAATCTGCAGTGTTTGATTTAATCAGTAAAAAGATAAGTATCTGGATGTTGGTTTGATTAACTATGCATTGTTTAATTGGAGCGCCAGGTTTATTATTGATTCATGCTAAATGGCAAGACCACAGTGTTTATTAATTATTTTTCTAAGTCAGAATAATTGGATACTTCCAGTTATTTTAATTTAAGAAATTCAAATAATTAAATGGACAGTAAATTGAAAGAGGAATTAACTGATAAAAAGGATGTTTATTATTTAAATACTGTTAAATTTATTTGTAGTTATTTACATTAATATTATTACAAATAATTAAAATTGAAATAAAGCTATGTCCTAAATGTCTTGAAATCTTCATCTTCTATCCAATTCTCCTTTGCTCAATTATCTTTACCTGCAAAAAGAAAAGAAAAGAAATCAAAAGCAGATAAAATAAAAGAGCAGAGTCCGTTAAAAAGATCATCATTAAAAGCAACTGGCCGGAATCAGTTTGCCCTCTCTGCAAATCACAAGATTTCTCTTGGTTCACAAAGAGGGATGGAATGTCTTGCAGTTAAAGAATGAAATGCACAAATTTACAATATTGCACAAATTCAAAGTTTGTCAAAAGCTGCATAATTCCAAAAGTTTCCAAACAGCATGTACAACTATGAAGTCCAAACTGAATTGCCTAACCAAACCAAAAAGGCAAACTGAAAGTCACAAGTTTAAACTATCCAAGATGTCAAAAGCTGTCCAAAAGGATATCGAAAGATATCAGACACCAAAAAGCTGTCAAAAGAGATATGCAAATATCAAGAAGTACAAAGTATGTAGAGGAAAACTAGTGTGCAAGCAAGCATTTCAAATTACATCATTTTCCTGGGCCAGTACCTTTTCAGAAATAGTACATTTCTAAAGCAATAAAGATGCTTTTTAAATGTGTAGAGAGAGAGAAGAGGGAAAGAAAATAGGCTTACAACAGGCTTAGGCTTGAAAAAAAGATAAAAAACCAACTTACTACAACACAGTAGAAAAAGGCAGATTACATGACAAGAAAATAACACAAACTGTATCAAGAAGACAGTCCTGCCTCCAACACAAAAAAAAGCCCTCAACCTGCATAACTTACATATCAAAAGCCTAACACCAGACCTGTTTCAAACATGAAACAAACAGCCTCAAGCTCAACCTTCAAACCCCTTTTCAAAACCTGCTAAATCCTAAACTTGTCCAAGCTTTAACCTGCATCAAACCATACAAGCCAAAGAGCCTGCTGAAGCCCAAGCCTCAAAGCCCTCAAGCTTAAACTGTCAAACCAGTAAACCTGCCTAAAAAAGCTCAATGTCCCAACCTGCATAAGCCTTATTCAAACTCACAAGCAGGTCCCAACAAACTGTCAAACCTTAAACCAGAAAGAACACCAAGCCTAAAGCATAAACCTGCTAGTCTGCAACACAAGCCTTTCAAAGCTTCAAACCTGCTAACTTGTTCCAAGCTTAGCATAAAAATACACAAAACACTCAAATCAACAAAGCTCTTAGAACTAGGAAAGTTCATCATTGAGCATCTAAAGCCAGCACAAAGCCAAGAGAAGGGAAGCTAGTCAAAACTAATGTTTCAACCATAGCAACTCAGAAGCATTCAATCCCAAAGGCCCTCAGAGGTAACCTCATCACAGGGCACAACATACCAAATACCTCAACATATCATCAAGTATCTCATACAAAAGCAAATAGGAGCAAGCCAACAAAAAGAAGAGGAAAAGAAGCATCATAACCAGCAATAAACATATCAAAGCAAGTGTCTCAGGGGCAAACATTCAGGCAGACAAAAGAGGAACAAGAAGTAACTCAAATCAAACACTGAAGCATCATAACCAGCAAAAAACCCTCAGAGAAAACCTCATCATAGGGTTAGGGAAACAATACCCTAAAATCAACAACAAATATTCAGAGGCAACAGAAGCAAGTAAAAGAGAAGAAGATAAAGAAGTGTTTTCAGATAGTCATCATCAAACCTAACAAAGAGCAAATACGAGTACTAGACAAACCGGAGCAAGCCTTGTCACCACCGTTCTCTCCGCCTCCGGCCGCCCTAGGTGCCTCTGGTCCACCTCGCCTCCATCTCCAAAAGCCAAAGGTATAAATCCCTTCCCTTTTTTCTTCTCCTTTCACAGAAACAACAACAACACTTAATCAGAACATGAAATCAAAAAGAACTAATAAAAACCCTAAGGCATAAGAAGGAGAGGTCGTTACCTTTTGCTTATCCCTGCTTGAACGGTCCATGGAGGGAGGAGGATGGACGGTGGCGCACCTGGCAATAGGGACGGAGAGTAACTCAGAATCCATGGCTCACGAGCGAGAAAGACGAAGACGAAGTGAACGGCGCCGCGCCTCTGTATCACGAACCCTAATCCCAAATGAACAAAACAATTTCCACCCTAAAACATGTTGTGAAACGCGTGGGCCTTTCCCCATTCATAACGCCTAAGCCCATCAGATTTTGGTGCATACCCCCCTCTGATTCCCTTCACAATTCATTTTGGGCCACCTTTTTTTTTGTACAGCCCAGTTAACCTTTTTCTCTTCCTTTTTTTATGTATACTAATATTCTTTTATCACTTTTATTTATTTTTTCTTTTTTATATAACTTAACTCCTTTTTTAATAAATAATGCACTAATTTCTCATATAAAAAATGTTGCTAATTAAAAAATACATAAACATTAGATTTTATCAAGATTAAACGTTTTCATTTTTCTTTTATTAAAACCTTTTTTAATTTAAATCTTGTATAGAAACTAAAATGTAAATAATAATTTTCTCGAACTTAAAACACTTTTCTCTCTTAATTAAAACTCTTGTATAAAATATTCACATTAATACATAAAACTTAAAATATTTTCTTTTTCTTAAACTTAAACATTTTCTTTTCTTAAAACATTTTGTTTTGTACATATTAACAAAAATACAAGAATACAATAAATAAACAATACTTAATTTTTTTCATTAAGTTAAACATCCATCACTTGTAAATAAATCATACACTTACACAAATACATTGATACATTTTACATTGCCTTTATTCTTGTACATTCGATACATTTTACATTTGAGATCGCAATTCGATTTGGTTGTAAATTATTTGGACACTACTCTCCTAATAAGTCTCATACCCATTTGTAAATATTTGTACCCTCACTCCCAGATACTTATTTGTAATAGCGTAGACTTTAAATTCTCGCAATTTATCACTTTCAAATATACCATGGTTAGACCTAGGGTTTGTATGTACATAAAATCAAACGCTAGATAACCTAATACAAAGACAAATGCATGGAAATCAATACACCATTCACACTTGCACGCCTAGGGTAATCCCGCTTGTTGCCTTCCAAAATGGGCCATGCTTGCACGTTGAGTTTCTTTGGCAAAACAAAACAAATCAAAATGATCATAGTCCCTCGATGACGCTTTCGAAAGTCGCCTATCAAAATGATCATAGTCCCTTCAAGCATAATTGCCAAAGACACTTGGCACTATTGCATTCATGGTCTAAACGATGACCCGTGCCCGTCCCGTTAACATCCTAACACAAGATTGTCCACCAAATACAATGGTGGAACAATATTGTTAAAAGGGTTAAAACATAGGAAAGATCTTTGAGAAATTTAGGGTAAATAGCTCTTGGTTACTTGATCAACTTGCAAAACAATCCTTGCCATTTTTTCAAAACACACATCACAACACACTTTCAAAACAACTTTAAAAAAAAACATTGAAAACTTTTCAAAAGACAAATACATCTTTGTATACATTCAAACATGAATCATTACAAAGGTTGCCACGACAATGGCCTCTTTTCGAAACATTTTCAAACCCACACACAAAGCACCATTTCAAACAATTGAAAGCACCATTTCAAACAATTGAAAGCACCATTTCAAACAATTGAAAGCACCATTTCAAACAATTGAAAATGCAAGGCAAGTGATCTAAGCAAGTAACTAAGAGCCCATGGATAACCATGGATAGAAAGGGTGCTAATACCTTCCCTTTCTATAATCTACTCCCTGAACCCAAGAAAACATCTCAATGGTTTTTTGTTGTGCTTTTTAACCTTTCCTTAGGATAAAATAAAAAGTCGGTGGCGACTCTTGCTCAACCGAAACATTTGCGAAAACAAACGCAAAACCCAAGTAAGTTCTCCCACCGTATCACAGAACTGGCGACTCTGCTGGGATTTGCAAATTCCAAAGTGGGGTTACCTTAGGGTTTAGATCACCTTTACATTCTTGCTTTGATTGCTTTACTTTTTGGGTCCTTGTTTGGGTTTGTTGTAAATCCTACACCCGGATTTTGGGCACCTTTTTAGGTAAATAGCAATAAAACTGTGAGGGAACTGTGCGGGGTATACCGACACGGTTGAAGCAGTAAGCTATGTTAGTGTGACATATTTGTGAGTACCGGTAACCCTTGAGTTCAATCAATGAGAGTACGGGGCCGCTGAGTGATGTCATGAAGCACTAACGAACTCTTAGAACCTTAATTGACCATCTTAGCCTTTTTAGGGGTAGTGAGATGACCGACTTTGGTGCAGTCCGAAGTTGGTAGATACTCGATACTACACTCATTGAGGGTTGTTTTCTTGGAATATTTTGGTCGCCAGTTAAGTGGCTAAACCAAAATAATGAACACAGAAAACAATCCAATGATATTGAGCTCCTTAGAACCCGGTTTCTATTTTAGGACAGGATGAGCCAACTAACTTCAAGAGGGTACTTGCCTACAAATCCATGTAAGCCTAAACCTAAGGACTTGTTTTGCTTTGTGTGAATATGTTTGTCTGTATATACACTTACTTGCTTTTACATGCATGTACATAACACCATGACATCATACCATGGCATTTTTAATAACCATTTCAAGGATCTCGAGGGTTCTTTTGATGCAGGGTTACATTGAAACAGACGTCTACCAAGAGGCAATAGGTTTTCTCCTCTAAGCAAATGCCATCAAAGATCAAGTGCAACAACTTGAATCAGGGGCTATGACCCACTTGACATGGTGAGCTTGATTCTCGTGGAAAGACATCCACCGGTGCAGAGTTCTCCAATCAAAGATCAAGTACAACAACTTGAATCAGGGGCTATGACCCACTTGACATGGTGAGCTTGATTCTCGTGGAAAGACATCCACAGGTGCAAAGTTCTCCAATCAAAGATCGAAGTTCAACCTCTAACATTCTCTTGTGTTTACCCCAAGAGATCATTGAAAGCATGCATCCACATACCATGCATTGCATCATAGCAGTTTTTCCCTTTTTCAGGTTTCCTTACTCTCCTACTCTTTATTTCAGTAAGAGACTGCTCAGCTGCAGTAAATGTTCTTGAACCTGTCTCTGGGGCAAGAAGAAAAGAAAGCTCTCCTCACAAAGGGCTTGGTCCAGGAGAATTCAAATAATGCCAGGAGTGATCAGCTGGGGGAACTGCAGTTCGATTTGGCAACATTGAGGATCCAAGTGATGGGACAACTAGTGGGCCAGATGGCTCTCATCCAGGACTTGTCTCAAAGACAAGAGGAACTCAGAGTTCTCGTCAGCCAACTGCTTCAGAACAACCAACTGGGGCAAACGTATGAGGTTGAAGAGCAATTCACCACTCAACCCCCCTCCAGACAAGAAGACAAAGGGAAGGCTCCTTTGCTTGCTTCAGGGTCACAAGCCCAACAACAACCTCGTCAGCATCAATGGGGTAATCGGCGTAAGCAAGAGACGTCGGGCAGACAGTTCACTGAGACTGACATACCGTCCTCTTTGATTCTGGAGCGCTTTTTGGAGGTCAATCTGACTGCTTTGAGGGATCCTATTCGAAAGCCCAATACCTCCGCTCCTAACTATCATCCCGATGCATTTTGTGTGTACCACTCCTATAGCCCGGGGCATGACACCGACGACTGTTGGGCCTTGAAGAACAAGATTCAAGATCTAATTGACATTGGAGTGCTGAGGTTCATGCCAGACGGCTAGATGAAAATATTCCGTTAAGGGTTTCTCCACCTGAAGTGACAAAGCTCGAACTGAAAGACTTTTGCTTCATTTGAATTTTCAATGTTGTAATTTCTTTTGTTATTCAAACAATTATCTGTTGATGTTAAACTCTGTTTCATTAATGCATTGCATATGTTTGTCTTGAATTCATCCATTCGTTTTCACTACTCTTATGTTTTCTTTATGATATTTGACTCTTGATAAAAAGCTGCAAGCCTTTAGAGGGAGGATGACGAAACAATACCATAATCTCATACAGTATGCTTTTGAACAGACCTTGCTGATGATGTACAGGCATTTCTTTCAATTCCCAAACACTGGAGTTATAAGGAAGATAATCCCTAGTCAACCCTTTCGAGCCAAAGAAGTAGGAGTTTTCTGTTCTAAACAATCAAAACCTTTGATATAAACCTGGGGCAGGGTAGTCTCTCAGTTAATTCAAAAAAAGTGCGCATTGAAGTCGCAAACTCTCAGTTTGTAACGCAACGAACGACATCAAAAAGATAAAAACATTCCTTTGGAATCAGAAGACAAGGGTGGTCCCCTACCACATAGGCAGTCAATCTCTCAAAAGAGAAAAAGCCCACTGAGCCAAAACCTGTAAAGGAGGCTTAAGAAAGCTGGGGCATCCCGCTGACTGTGACCTCGAAAAACAGAGACAGTCAGGCAAAAGTTAGGGATAACAAATCAAAATAAAAATAAAGAGGTCATTACAAATCCTCAACAACATGAAAAATGTTGCAAAGAAAAAAGGAGATAATGACTGCCTCCTAAATTCAATTGGTGAGCCATCACCGAAAAAGTCGTTCCAAACTCGAATAGAGTGCGACGCACAATTAACTGAGCTTAGGATTGAAGAACATCACGAAGAGCGGGTGGGTACAAATACACTTTGAGCCTTTATCCTTTGTTTCTTAAACCGTGAACCAAGCCACGTTACAACCCTTCAAAAGTCCTAATTGAAGCATGGGTTAGTTCGAAAGCATACTGTTACAAAAGGTATCCTGACTCCTGTAAGGCTTTGCTCTAAAATCTTGTGTTGATTTGTCTTATAAAAAGTTTTCTGCTAAAAAACGCATTTTTCAAAATTTCAAGACAGACATAAACTTTGCATTGTTTGAATATCACTGTTTGCATTTGGCTATTTGTTTGACAGCGAAGAAATTCATACAACGAATGTTCGGAAGAACGAAAACTCTCTCAGTGAACAAAAATCACTTCAAAAGGATGACACTTCCAATGACAGGTCTCCTATCAACAAGGGGCATGGCATGTCACTATCCAGTTAACCTGGGGCAGTCCAGTCAAGGTTTCAACAGATCTTTCAAAGTTCAGTTAACCTGGGGCAGTCCAGTCAAGATTTCAACAAATCTCTCAAAAGTTCAGTGAACTTGGGGCAAGTCTCCTTCATCACCACTTGGGGCATTCGAATGTCAAAAGTGTTCAACAATTCCTTCATCACCTGTTGGAAGATACGGTCCAGATATGCTCCAGACACGGTTGCCATTCTGTCACCTTTCTTAAGTTTCGGATTAACACCTGTAACAAGCCAGGAAAATATCTATGGACGACTGATTATGGATCAACACCTGTAACAAGCCAGGAAAATATCTGTGGATGACTGATTGTGGATCAACACCTGTAACAAGCCAGGAAATTATCTACATAAAGAGTCTCTTCCATCACCACTTGGGGCATTTGAATGTCAAAAGTGTTCAACAATTCCTTCATCACCTGTCGGAAGATACAGTTTCAGATACGCTACAGACACGGTAGCCATTCTGTCACTCATTCAGATCCTAGTTACAGTTTCAGATACACTCCAGACACGGAAGTCATTCTGCTACTCATACAGATCTCTACTCCAAGATACAGTTTCAGACACGCTCCAAACATGGTAGCCATTCTGTCACTCATTCAGATCCTAGTTACAGTTTCAGATACACTCTAGACACGGAAGTCATTCTGCTACTTATTCAGATCTCTACTCCAAGATACAGTTTCAGATACGCTCCAAACATGGTAGCCATTCTGTCACTCATTCAGATCCTAGTTACAGTTTCAGATACACTCCAGACACGGAAGTCATTCTGCTACTCATACAGATCTCAAATCCAAGATGCAGTTTTTACACGGACTCATCATTAGGAAACCCTACACCGGTTCCTCTTCAAACCCAGATGCAGTTTTTACACGGACTCATCATCAGGAAACCCTACACCGGTTCCTTCTCAAACTCAAAAGATTCTTGCAATCCCCAGCCAGAGAGCCTCACAGAATCTAATTCCCCTCAGAGTCAAGTTTCAATATCCCCAGCGGAGCTAAAACTTCCAACTATCAATCCCCAAGCAGAGTGAAGACTCTCATTTTCAGTTCCTCATAGAATATTCGAATATTCTCCAGTGAAGATCTCCTCAACACAGGAATTCCCCAGTAGATGGGCATACAACCCAAGCTCCGGATTCCCCGACAGTGGTCCCAGGACTTCTTATCCTCAACGATCAAAAGATTCTTGCCCTCCCCTGCAGCAGTCAAGAATTCACTTTCCTCGGCAGCAGTCAAGATTCTTTTGTCTCCAGCCATCCAGGATTCATCTATCCTCAGCAAGACAGTTCATCGGCTTACATGCGCATTCATTACATTCATATCATAAACATTGATACAGCATACATTGCATCATGCATCATGACATTGCATATAACTAACTCTTCACCTTTTCAGGAAAGATCAATCGACAGACAAAGATCATCGTCTTCCAAGATTCTTTCTAGAAATAGTTTAGATGTGACCTGGACATGGCGACATTCTGATACTTATGCCAGATTCACCCAGAGATAGTTCAGATGTGACCCAGACACTGCGACATTCTGATACTTATTCCAGATTCATCCAGATGCAGTTTTACACGGACTCATCATCAGGAAACCCTACACCGGTTCCTTCTCTATTTCAAGACTTCTGAAAACAGTTTACGAATTCTTCCCAACAACGGATGTTAATCTATCGCTTGTTCAGATGCAACTTTTGAAAACAGTGTACGGACGCTTCCCAACAACGGATGCTGCTCTATTGCTTATTCAAACTTCAAGATTTCTGAAAACAGTTCACGGGTTCTCCAGTAACGGATGTTAACCTATCGCTTATTCAGATTCTTCTCAACTGTTGAAAACAGTTTACGGACGCTTCCCAACAACGGATGCTGCTCCATTGCTTATTCAATTTCAATACTTCTGAAAACAGTTTACGGATTCTTCCCAACAACGGATGTTAATCTGTCGTTTGTTCAGATGCAACTTTTGAAAACAGTTTACGGACGCCTCCCAACAACAGATGCTACTCTATTGCTTATTCAACTCCAACTCCTGAAAACAGTTTACGGATTCTCCAAACATGGATGTCAATCTATTGCTTGTTCAGACCCCCAGTTCAGAGATGTTCCAAAACATGGGTACCTTGCTGATACTCGTCCACTCACCAATGACATACAGTTCAACAATCACCTTTAGATGGCATCTATAAGCCCATCCTCCTCCAGACATTTCCAGATGGCATCTTTAAGCCCATCCTCCTACCAGCAATTTCCAGATGGCATCTCTAAGCCCATCCCCCAGTCACATCTTCAGATGGCATCCTTAAGCCCATCACCAAATGGCATCTTTAACCCATTCCTTCTACCATCACATCACCGAGTGCAAATTTTTTGGGCACTCTAGTGTCCAATCTCCTTTTACCCTCGAGTCACGAAAGGGTAACTTGCCAATCTAACTCTTCAGGTTCAAGAAGATTGAACAGGGGAAACTGTTGTACCCCAAAATTTGCCCTCCTATTTTTCCATAAGAAATCACAACTTCGGGCTTTTCCTGATTTTTCAGACTGGCTCAAGAATCGGTCAAACAAACTTTTCTCGTCAGTCAGACAAAATTTAGGGTTTTCATTGATTTTAAAGCAGTTCAAGCAGATTGCTAAGGTTTGGTTAAGTTGGCTCAGGTTTTGATCAGGCGGACGCTTCTTTGACAATTAATCAAGAACTAGGGTTTGTGCGCGTAGAAAGAATTAATCCTACAGTTCTTTTCAGTTTACTCTGAGATTTGGATTGAGGCATTTGAATCAAGAACTTGCAGTATTTTGTTTAATCAGTAAAGGCTAAGGCATTTTATTTGAGATGAGATAAAAGCTGAGGTACTTAAATTGAGAATCTGCAGTGTTTGATTTAATCAGTAAAAAGATAAGTATCTGGATGTTGGTTTGATTAACTATGCATTATTTAATTGGAGCGTCAGGTTTATTATTGATTCATGCTAAATGGCAAGACCACAGTGTTTATTAATTATTTTTCTAAGTCAGAATAATTGGATACTTCCAGTTATTTTAATTTAAGAAATTCAAATAATTAAATGGACAGTAAATTGAAAGAGGAATTAACTGATAAAAAGGATGTTTATTATTTAAATACTGTTAAATTTATTTACAGTTATTTACATTAATATTATTACAAATAATTAAAATTGAAATAAAGCTATGTCCTAAATGTCTTGAAATCTTCATCTTCTATCCAATGCTCCTTTGCTCAATTATCTTTACCTGCAAAAAGAAAAGAAAAGAAATCAAAAGCAGATAAAATAAAAGAGCAGAGACCGTTAAAAAGATCATCATTAAAAGCAACTGGACGGAATCAGTTTGCCCTCTCTGCAAATCACAAGATTTCTCTTGGTTCACAAAGAGGGATGGAATGTCTTGCAATTAAAGAATGAAATGCACAAATTTACAATATTGCACAAATTCAAAGTTTGTCAAAAGCTGCATAATTCCAAAATTTTCCAAACAGCATGTACAACTATGAAGTCCAAACTGAATTTCCTAACCAATCCAAAAAGGTAAACTGAAAGTCACAAGTTCAAACTATCCAAGATGTCAAAAGTTGTCCAAAAGGATATGGAAAGATATCAAACACCAAAAAGCTGTCAAAAGAGATATGCAAATATCAAGAAGTACAAAGTATGCAGAGGAAAACTAGTGTGCAAGCAAGCATTTCAAATTACATCATTTTCCTAGGCCAGTACCTTTTCAGAAATAGTACATTTCTAAAGCAATAAAGATGCTTTTTAAATGTGTAGAGAGAGATAAGAGGGAAAGAAAATAGGCTTACAGCAGGCTTAGGCTTGAAAAAAATAGATAAAAAACCAACTTACTACAACACAGTAGAAAAAGGCAGATTACATGACAAGAAAATAACACAAACTGTATCAAGAAGACAGTCCTGCCTCCAACATAAAAAAAAAAGCCCTCAACCTGCATAACTCACATATCAAAAGCCTAACACCAGACCTGTTTCAAACATGAAACAAACAGCCTCAAGCTCAACCTTCAAACCCCTTTTCAAAACCTGCTAAAGCCTAAACTTGTCCAAGCTTTAACCTGCATCAAACCATATAAGCCAAAGAGCCTGCTGAAGCCCAAGCCTCAAAGCCCTCAAGCTTAAATTGTCAAACCAGTAAACCTGCCTAAAAAAGCTCAATGTCCCAACCTGCATAAGCCTTATTCAAACTCACAAGCAGGTCCCAACAAACTGTCAAACCTTAAACCAGAAAGAACACCAAGCCTAAAGCATAAACCTGCTAGTCTGCAACACAAGCCTTTTAAAGCTTCAAACCTGCTAACTTGTTCCAAGCTTAGCATAAAAATACACAAAACACTCAAATCAACAAAGCTCTCAGAACTAGGAAAGTTCATCATTGAGCATCTAAAGCCAGCACAAAGCCAAGAGAAGGGAAGCTAGTCAAAACTAATGTTTCAACAATAGCAACTCAGAAGCATTCAATCCCAAAGGCCCTCAGAGGTAACCTCATCACAGGGCACAACATACCAAATACCTTAACATATCATCAAGTATCTCATACAGAAGCAAATAGGAGCAAGCCAACAAAAAGAAGAGGAAAAGAAGCATCATAACCAGCAATAAACATACCAAAGCAAGTGTCTCAGGGGCAAACATTCAGGCAGGCAAAAGAGGAACAAGAAGTAACTCAAATCAAACACTGAAGCATTATAACCAGCAAAAAACCCTCAGAGAAAACCTCATCATAGGGTTAGGGCAACAATACCCAAAAATCAACAACAAATATTCAGAGGCAACAGAAGCAAGTAAAAGAGAAGAAGATAAAGAAGTGTTTTCAGATAGTCATCATCAAACCTAACAAAGAGCAAATATGAGTACTAGACAAACCGGAGCAAGCCTTGTCACCACCTCTCTCTCCGCCTACGGCCGCCCTAGGTGCCTCCAGTCCACCTCGCCTCCATCTCCAAAAGCCAAAGGTATAAATCCCTTCCCTTTTTTCTTCTCCTTTCACAGAAACAACAACAACACTTAATCAGAACATGAAATCAAAAAGAACTAATAAAAACCCTAAGGCATAAGAAGGAGAGGTCGTTACCTTTTGCTTATCCCTGCTTGAACGGTCCATGGAGGGAGGAGGATGGACGGTGGCGCACCTGGCAGTAGGGACGGAGAGTAACTCAGAATCCATGGCTCACGAGCGAGAAAGACGAAGACGAAGTGAACGGCGCCGCGCCTCTGTATCACGAACCCTAATCCCAAATGAACAAAACAATTTCTACCCTAAAACATGTTGTGAAACGCGTGGGCCTTTCCCCATTCAGAACGCCTAAGCACATCAGATTTTGGCGCATACCCCCCTCTGATTCCCTTCACAATTCATTTTGGGCCACCTTTTTTTTGTACAACCCAGTTAACCTTTTTCTCTTCCTTTTTTTATGTATACTAATATTCTTTTATCACTTTTATTTTTTTTTTCTTTTTTATATAACCTAACTCCTTTTTTAATAAATAATGCACTAATTTCTCATATAAAAAATGTTGCTAATTAAAAAATACATAAACATTAGATTTTATCAAGATTAAACGTTTTCATTTTTCTTTTATTAAAACCTTTTTTAATTTAAATCTTGTATAGAAACTAAAATGTAAATAATAATTTTCTCAAACTTAAAACACTTTTCTCTCTTAATTAAAACTCTTGTATAAGATATTCACATTAATACATAAAACTTAAAATATTTTCTTTTTCTTAAACTTAAACATTTTCTTTTCTTAAAACATTTTGTTTTGTACATATTAACAAAAATACAAGAATACAATAAATAAACAATACTTAATTTTTTTCATTAAGTTAAACATCCATCACTCGTAAATAAATCATACACTTACACAAATACATTGATACATTTTACATTGCCTTTATTCTTGTACATTCGATACATTTTACATTTGAGATCGCAATTCGATTTGGTTGTAAATTATTTGGACACTACTCTCCTAATAAGTCTCATCCCCATTTGTAAATATTTGTACCCGCACTCACGGATACTTATTTGTAATAGCGTAGACTTTAAATTCTCGCAATTTATCGCTTTCAAATATACCATGGTTAGACCTAGGGTTTGTATGTACATAAAATCAAACGCTAGATAACCTATTACAAAGACAAATGCATGGAAATCAATACACCATTCACACTTGCACCCCTAGGGTAATCCCGCTTGTTGCCTTCCAAAATGGACCATGCTTGCACGTTGAGTTTCTTTGGCAAAACAAAACAAATCAAAATGATCATAGTCCCTCGATGACGCTTTTGAAAGTCGCCTATCAAAATGATCATAGTCCCTTCAAGCAAAATTGCCAAAGACACTTGGCACTATTGCATTCATGGTCTAAACGATGGCCCGTGCCCGTCCCGTTAACATCCTAACACAAGATTGTCCACCAAATACAACGGTGGAACAATACTGTTAAAAGGGTTAATACATAGGAAAGATCTTTGAGAAATTTAGGGTAAATAGCTCTTGGTTACTTGATCAACTTGCAAAACAATCCTTGCCATTTTTTCAAAACACACATCACAACACACTTTCAAAACAACTTTCAAAAAAAACATTGAAAACTTTTCAAAAGACAAATACATCTTTGTATACATTCAAACATGAATCATTACAAAGGTTGCCACGACAATGGCCTCTTTTCGAAACATTTTCAAACCCACACACAAAGCACCATTTCAAACAATTGAAAGCACCATTTCAAACAATTGAAAGCACCATTTCAAACAATTGAAAGCACCATTTCAAACAATTGAAAATGCAAGGCAAGTGATCTAAGCAAGTAACTAAGAGCCCATGGATAACCATGGATAGAAAGGGTGCTAATACCTTCCCTTTCTATAATCTACTCCCCGAACCCAAGAAAACATCTCAAAGGTTTTTTGCTGTGCTTTTTAACCTTTCCTTAGGATAAAATAAAAAGTCGGTGGCGACTCTTGCTCAACCGAAACATTTGAGAAAACAAACGCAAAACCCAAGTCAGTTCTCCCACCGTATCACAGAACTGGCGACTCTGCTGAGGATTTTCAAATTCAAAAGTGGGGTTACCTTAGGGTTTAGATCACCTTTACATTCTTGCTTTGATTGCTTTACTTTTTGGGTCCTTGTTTGTGTTTGTTGTAAATCCTACACCCGGATTTGGGGCACCTTTTTAGGTAAATAGCAATAAAACTGTGAGGGAACTGTGCGGGGTATACCGACACGGTTGAAGCAGTAAGCTATGTTAGTGTGACATATTTGTAAGTACCGGTAACCCTTGAGTTCAATCAAGGAGAGTACGGGGCCGCTGAGTGATGTCATGAAGCACTAACAAACTCTTAGAACCTTAATTGACCATCTTAGCCTTTTTAGGGGTAGTGAGATGACCGACTTTGGTGCAGTCCGAAGTTGGTAGATACTCGATACTACACTCATTGAGGGTTGTTTTCTTGGAATATTTTGGTCGCCGGTTAAGTGGCTAAACCAAAACAATGAACACAGAAAACAATCCAATGATATTGAGCTCCTTAGAACCCGGTTTCTATTTTAGGACAAGATGAGCCAACTAACTTCAAGAGGGTACTTGCCTACAACCCCATGTAAGCCTAAACCTAAGGACTTGTTTTGCTTTGTGTGAATATGTTTGTCTGTATATACACTTACTTGCTTTTACATGCATGTACATAACATCATGACATCATACCATGGCATTTTTAATAACCATTTCAAGGATCTCGAGGGTTCTTTTGATGCAGGGTTACATTGAACCAGACGTCTACCAAGAGGCAAGAGGTTTTGTCCTCTAAGCAAATGCCATCAAAGATCAAGTGCAACAACTTGAATCAGGGGCTATGACCCACTTGACATGGTGAGCTTGATTCTCGTGGAAAGACATCCACCGGTGCAGAGTTCTCCAATCAAAGATCAAGTACAGCAACTTTAATCAGGGGCTATGACCCACTTGACATGGTGAGCTTGATTCTCGTGGAAAGACATCCACAGGTGCAAAGTTCTCCAATCAAAGATCGAAGTTCAACCTCTAACATTCTCTTGTGTTTACCCCAAGAGATCATTGAAAGCACGCATCCACATACCATGCATTGCATCATAGCAGTTTTTCCCTTTTTCAGGTTTCCTTACTCTCCTACTGTTTATTTCAGTAAGAGATGGCTCTAGAAAGGACTGTCAAGGATATCCAGGACCAGACTGCTCAGCTGCAGGAAATGTTCTTTAACCTGTCTCTGGGGCAAGAAGAAATGAAAGCTCTCCTCACAAAGGGCTTGGTCCAGGAGAATTCAAACAATGCCAGGAGTGATCAGCTGGGGGAACTGCAGTTCGATTTGGAAACATTAAGGATCCAAGTGATGGGACAACTAGTGGGCCAAATGGCTCTCATCCAGCACTTGTCTCAAAGACAAGAGGAACTCAGAGTTCTCGTCAGCCAACTGCTTCGGAACAACCAACTGGGGCAAACGTATGAGGTTGAAGAGCAAGTCCGCACTCAACCCCCCTCCAGACAAGAAGACAAGGGGAAGGCTCCTTTGCTTGCTTCAGGGTCACAAGCCCAACAACAACCTCGTCAGCATCAACGGGGTAATCGGCGTAAGCAAGAGATGTCGGGCAGACAGTTCACTGAGACTGACATACCGTCATCTCTGATTCTGGAGTGCTTTTTGGAGGTCAATCTGACTGCTTTAAGGGATCCTATTCGAAAGCCCAATACCTCCGCTCCTAACTATCATCCCGACGCATTTTGTGTGTACCACTCCTATAGCCCGGAGCATGACACCGACGACTGTTGGGCCTTGAAGAACAAGATTCAAGATCTAATTGACATTAGAGTGCTGAGGTTCATGCCAGACGGCGAGATGAAAATCTTCCGTTAAGGGTTTCTCCACCTGAAGTGACAAAGCTCGAACTGAAAGACTTTTGCTTCATTTGAATTTTCAAAGTTGTAATTTCTTTTGTTATTCAAACAATTATCTGTTGATGTTAAACTCTGTTTCATTAATGCATTGCATATGTTTGTCTTGAATTCATCCATTCGTTTTCACTACTCTTATGTTTTCTTTATGATATTTGACTCTTGATAAAAAGCTGCAAGCCTTTAGAGGGAGGATGACAAAACAATACCATAATCTCATACAGTATGCTTTTGAACAGATCTTGCTGATGATGTACAGGCATTTCTTTCAATTCCCAAACACTGGAGTTATAAGGAAGATAATCCCTAGTCAACCCCTTCGAGCCAAAGAAGTAGGAGTTTTCTGTTCTAAACAATCAAAACCTTTGATATAAACCTGGGGCAGGGTAGTCTCTCAGTTAATTCAAAAAAAGTGCGCATTGAAGTCGCAAACTCTCAGTTCGTAACGCAATGAATGACATCAAAAAGAGAAAAACATTCCTTTGGAATCAGAAGACAAGGGTGGTCCCCTACCACATAAGCAGTCAATCTCTCAAAAGAGAAAAAGCCCACTGAGCCAAAACCTGTAAAGGAGGCTTAAGAAAGCTGGGGCATCCCGCTGACTGTGACCTCGAAAAACAGAGACAGTCAGGCAAAAGTTAGGGATAACAAATCAAAATCAAAATAAAGAGGTCATTACAAATCCTCAACAACATGAAAAATGTTGCAAAGAAAAAAGGAGATAATGACTGCCTCCTAAATTCAATTGGTGAGCCATCACCCAAAAAGTCGTTCCAAACTCGAATAGAGTGCGACGCACAATTAACTGAGCTTAGGATTGAAGAACATCACGAAGAGCGGGTGGGTACAAATACACTTTGAGCCTTTATCCTTTGTTTCTTAAACCGTGAACCAAGCCACGTTACAACCCTTCAAAAGTCCTAATTGAAGCATGGGTTAGTTCGAAAGCATACTGTTACAAAAGGTATCCTGACTCCTGTAAGGCTTTGCTCTAAAATCTTGTGTTGATTTGTCTTCTAAAACGTTTTCTGCTAAAAAACGCATTTTTCAAAATTTCAAGACAGACATAAACTTTGCATTGTTTGAATATTACTGTTTGCATTTGGCTATTTGTTTGACAGTGAAGAAATTCATACAGCGAATGTTCGGAAGAACGAAAACTCTCTCAGTGAACAAAAATCACTTCAAAAGGATGACACTTCCAACGACAGGTCTCCTATCAACAAGGGGCATGGCATGTCACTACCCAGTTAACTTGGGGCAGTCCAGTCAAGGTTTCAACAGATCTTTCAAAGTTCAGTTAACCTGGGGCAGTCCAGTCAAGATTTCAACAAATCTCTCAAAAGTTCAGTGAACTTGGGGCAAGTCTCCTTCATCACCACTTGGGGCATTCGAATGTCAAAAGTGTTCAACAATTCCTTCATCACCTGTTGGAAGATACGGTCCAGATATGCTCCAGACACGGTTGCCATTCTGTCACCTTTCTTAAGTTCCGGATTAACAGCTGTAACAAGCCATGAAAATATCTGTGGACGACTGGTTGTGGATCAACACCTGTAAAAAGCCAGGAAAATATCTGTGGATGACTGATTGTGGATCAACACCTGTAACAAGCCAGGAAATTATCTATATAAAGAGTCTCTTCCATCACCACTTGGGGCATTCGAATGTCAAAAGTGTTCAACAATTCCTTCATCACCTGTCGGAAGATACAATTTCAGATACGCTCCAGACACGGTAGCCATTATGTCACTCATTCAGATCCTAGTTACAGTTTCAGATACACTCCAGACACGGAAGTCATTCTGCTACTCATACAGATCTCTACTCCAAGATACAGTTTCAGACACGCTCCAGACACGGTAGCCATTCTGTCACTCATTCAGATCCTAGTTACAGTTTCAGATACACTCCAGACACAGAAGTCATTCTGCTACTCATACAGATCTCTAATCCAAGATACAGTTTCAGATACGCTCCAGACACGGTAGCCATTTTGTAACTCATTCAGATCCTAGTTACAGTTTCAGATACACTCCAGACACGGAAGTCATTCTGCTACTCATACAGATCTCAAATCCAAGATGCAGTTTTTACATGGACTCATCATCAGGAAACCCTACACCAGTTCCTCTTTAAACCCAGATGCAGTTTTTACACAGACTCATCATCGGGAAACCCTACACCGGTTCCTTCTCAAACTCAAAAGATTCTTGCAATCCCCAGCCAGAGAGCCTCACAGAATCTAATTCCCCTCAGAGTCAAGTTTCAATATCCCCAGCGGAGCTAAAACTTCCAACTATCAATCCCCAAGCAGAGTGAAGACTCTCATTTTCAGTTCCTCACAGAATATTCGAATATTCTCCAGTGAAGATCTCCTCAAGACAGGAATTCCCCAGTAGATGGGCATACAACCCAAGCTCCGGATTCCCCGACAGTGGTCCCAGGACTTCTTATCCTCAATGATCAAAAGATTCTCACCCTCCCCTGCAGCAGTCAAGAATTCACTTTCCCCGGCAGCAGTCAAAATTCTTTTGTCTCCAGCCATCCAGGATTCATCTATCCTCAGCAAGACAGTTCATCGGCTTACATGCGCATTCATTACATTCATATCATAAACATTGATACAGCATACATTGCATGATGCATCATGACATTGCATACAACTAACTCTTCACCTTTTCAGGAAAGATCAGTCGACAGACAAAGATCATCGTCTTCCAAGATTCTTTCTAGAAATAGTTCAGATGTGACCCGGACATGGCGACATTCTGATACTTATTCCAGATTCACCCAGAGATAGTTCAGATGTGACCCAGACACGGCGACATTCTGATACTTATTCCAGATTCATCCAGATGCAGTTTTACACGGACTCATCATCAGGAAACCCTACACCGGTTCCTTCTCCATTTCAAGACTTCTGAAAACAGTTTACGGATTCTTCCCAACAACAGATGTTAATCTATCGCTTGTTCAGATGCAACTTTGGAAAACAGTTTACGGACGCTTCCCAACAACGGATGCTGCTCTATTGCTTATTCAAACTTCAAGATTTCTGAAAACAGTTCACGGGTTCTCCAGTAACGGATGTTAACCTATCTCTTATTCAGATTCTTCTCAACTGTTGAAAATAGTTTACGGACGCTTCCCAACAAAGGATGCTGCTCCATTGCTTATTCAATTTCAAGACTTCTGAAAACAGTTTACGGATTCTTCCCAACAACGGATGTTAATCTATCGTTTGTTCAGATGCAACTTTTGAAAACAGTTTACGGACGCCTCCCAACAACGGATGCTACTCTATTTCTTATTCAACTCCAACTCCTGAAAAAAGTTTATGGATTCTCCAAACATGGATGTCAATCTATTGCTTGTTCAGACCCCCAGTTCAGAGATGTTCCAAAACATGGATACCTTGCTGATACTCGTCCACTCACCAATGACATACAGTTCAACAATCACCTTCAGATGGCATCTATAAGCCCATCCTCCTCCAGACATTTCCAGATGGCATCTTTAAGCCCATCCTCCTACCAGCAATTTCCAGATGGCATCTCTAAGCCCATCCCCCAGTCATATCTTCAGATGGCATCCTTAAGCCCATCACCAAATGGCATCTTTAAGCCCATTCCTTCTACCATCACATCACCGAGTGCAAATTTTTTGGGCACTCTAGTGTCCAATCTCCTTTTACCCTCGAGTCACGAAAGGCTAACTTGCCAATCTAACTCTTCAGGTTCAAGAAGATTGAACAGGGGAAACTGTTGTACCCCAAAATTTGCCCTCCTATTTTTCCACAAGAAATCACAGCTTCGGGCTTTTCCTGATTTTTCAGACTGGCTCAAGAATCGGTCAAACAAACTTTTCTCGTCAGTCAGACAAAATTTATGGTTTTCATTGATTTTAAAGCATTTCAAACAGATTGCTAAGGTTTGGTTAAGTTGGCTCAGGTTTTGATCAGGCGGACACTTCTTTGACATTTAATCAAGAACTAGGGTTTGTGCGTGTAGAAAGAATTAATCCTACAGTTCTTTTCAGTTTACTCTGAGATTTGGATTGAGGCATTTGAATCAAGAACTTGCAGTATTTTGTTTAATCAGTAAAGGCTAAGGCATTTGATTTGAGATGAGATAAAAGCTGAGGTACTTAAATTGAGAATCTGCAGTGTTTGATTTAATCAGTAAAAAGATAAGTATCTGGATATTGGTTTGATTAACAATGCATTGTTTAATTGGAGCGCCAGGTTTATTATTGATTCATGCTAAATGGCAAGACCACAGTGTTTATTAATTATTTTTCTAAGTCAGAATAATTGGATACTTCCAGTTATTTTAATTTAAGAAATTCAAATAATTAAATGGACAGTAAATTGAAAGAGGAATTAACTGATAAAAAGGATGTTTATTATTTAAATATTGTTAAATTTATTTACAGTTATTTACATTAATATTATTACAAATAATTAAAATTGAAATAAAGCTATGTCCTAAATGTCTTGAAATCTTCATCTTCTATCCAATGCTCCTTTGCTCAATTATCTTTACCTACAAAAAGAAAAGAAAAGAAATCAAAAGCAGATAAAATAAAAGAGCAGAGACCGTTAAAAAGATCATCATTAAAAGCAACTGGCCGGAATCAGTTTGCCCTCTCTGCAAATCACAAGATTTCTCTTGGTTCACAAAGAGGGATGGAATGTCTTGCAATTAAAGAATGAAATGCACAAATTTACAATATTGCACAAATTCAAAGTTTGTCAAAAGCTGCATAATTCCAAAAGTTTCCAAACAGCATGTACAACTATGAAGTCCAAACTGAGTTGCCTAACCAAACCAAAAAGGTAAACTGAAAGTCACAAGTTCAAACTATCCAAGATGTCAAAAGCTGTCCAAAAGGATATGGAAAGATATCAAAGACCAAAAAGCTGTCAAAAGAGATATGCAAATATCAAGAAGTACAAAGTATGCAGAAAAAAACTAGTGTGCAAGCAAGCATTTCAAATTACATCATTTTCCTAGGCCAGTACCTTTTCAGAAATAGTACATTTCTAAAGCAACAAAGATGCTTTTTAAATGTGTAGAGAGAGAGAAGAGGGAAAGAAAATAGGCTTACAGCAGGCTTAGGCTTGAAAAAAAAGATAAAAAACCAACTTACTACAACACAGTAGAAAAAGGCAGATTACATGACAAGAACATAACACAAACTGTATCAAGAAGACAGTCCTGCCTCCAACATAAAAAAAAAGCCCTCAACCTGCATAACTCACATATCAAAAGCCTAACACCAGACCTGTTTCAAACATGAAACAAACAGCCTCAAGCTCAACCTTCAAACCCCTTTTCAAAACCTACTAAAGCCTAAACTTGTCCAAGCTTTAACCTGCATCAAACCATACAATCCAAAGAGCCTGCTGAAGCCCAAGCCTCAAAGCCCTCAAGCTTAAACTGTCAAACCAGTAAACCTGCCTAAAAAAGCTCAATGTCCCAACCTGCATAAGCCTTATTCAAACTCACAAGCAGGTCCCAACAAACTGTCAAACCTTAAACCAGAAAGAACACCAAGCCTAAAGCATAAACCTGCTAGTCTACAACACAAGCCTTTCAAAGCTTCAAACCTGCTAACTTGTTCCAATCTTAGCATCAAAATACACAAAACACTCAAATCAACAAAGCTCTCAGAACTAGGAAAGTTCATCATTGAGCATCTAAAGCCAGCACAAAGCCAAGAGAAGGGATGCTAGTCAAAACTAATGTTTCAACAATAGCAACTCAGAAGCATTCAATCCCAAAGGCCCTCAGAGGTAACCTCATCACAGGGCACAACATACCAAATACCTCAACATATCATCAAGTATCTCATACAAAAGCAAATAGGAGCAAGCCAACAAAAAGAAGAGGAAAAGAAGCATCATAACCAGCAATAAACATACCAAAGCAAGTGTCTCAGGGGAAAACATTCAGGCAGGCAAAAGAGGAACAAGAAGTAACTCAAATCAAACACTGAAGCATCATAACCAGCAAAAAACCCTCAGAGAAAACCTCATCATAGGGTTAGGGAAACAATACCCAAAAATCAACAACAAATATTCAGAGGCAACAGAAGCAAGTAAAAGAGAAGAAGATAAAGAAGTGTTTTCAGATAGTCATCATCAAACCTAACAAAGAGCAAATACGAGTACTAGACAAACCAGAGCAAGCCTTGTCACCACCGCTCTCTCCGCCTCCGGCCGCCCTAGGTGCCTCCGGTCCACCTCGCATCCATCTCCAAAAGCCAAAGGTATAAATCCCTTCCCTTTTTTCTTCTCCTTTCACAGAAACAACAACAACACTTAATCAGAACATGAAATCAAAAAGAACTAATAAAAACCCTAAGGCATAAGAAGGAGAGGCCGTTACCTTTTGCTTATCCCTGCTTGAACGGTCCATGGAGGGAGGAGGATGGACGGTGGCGCACCTGGCAGTAGGGACAGAGAGTAACTCAGAATCCATGGCTCACGAGCGAGAAAGACGAAGACGAAGTGAACGGCGCCGCGCCTCTGTATCACGAACCCTAATCCCAAATGAACAAAACAATTTCTACCCTAAAACATGTTGTGAAACGCGTGGGCCTTTCCCCATTCAGAACGCCTAAGCCCATCAAATTTTGGCGCATACCCCCCTTTGATTCCCTTCACAATTCATTTTGGGCCACCTTTTTTTTATACAGCCCAGTTAACCTTTTTCTCTTCCTTTTTTTTATGTATACTAATATTCTTTTATCACTTTTATTTATTTTTTCTTTTTTATATAACTTAACTCCTTTTTTAATAAATAATGCACTAATTTCTCATATAAAAAATGTTGCTAATTAAAAAATACATAAACATTAGATTTTATCAAGATTAAACGTTTTCATTTTTCATTTATTAAAACCCTTTTTAATTTAAATCTTGTATAGAAACTAAAATGTAAATAATAATTTTCTCGAACTTAAAACACTTTTCTCTCTTAATTAAAACTCTTGTATAAAATATTCACATTAATACATAAAACTTAAAATATTTTCTTTTTCTTAAACTTAAACATTTTCTTTTCTTAAAACATTTTGTTTTGTACATATTAACAAAAATACAAGAATACAATAAATAAACAATACTTAATTTTTTTCTTTAAGTTAAACATCCATCACTTGTAAATAAATCATACACTTACACAAATACATTGATACATTTTACATTGCCTTTATTCATATACATTCGATACATTTTACATTTGAGATCGCAATTCGATTTGGTTGTAAATTATTTGGACACTACTCTCCTAATAACTCTCATCCCCATTTGTAAATATTTGTACCCCCACTCCCGGATACTTATTTGTAATAGCGTAGACTTTAAATTCTCGCAATTTATCGCTTTCAAATATACCATGGTTAGACCTAGGGTTTGTATGTACATAAAATCAAACGCTAGATAACCTATTACAAAGACAAATGCATGGAAATCAATACACCATTCACACTTGCACCCCTAGGGTAATCCCGCTTGTTGCCTTCCAAAATGGGCCATGCTTGCACGTTGAGTTTCTTTGGCAAAACAAAACAAATCAAAATGATCATAGTCCCTCGATGACGCTTTCGAAAGTCGCCTATCAAAATGATCATAGTCCCTTCAAGCAAAATTGCCAAAGACACTTGGCACTATTGCATTCATGGTCTAAACGATGACCCGTGCCCGTCCCGTTAACATCCTAACCCAAGATTGTCCACCAAATACAATGGTTGAACAATACTGTTAAAAGGGTTAAAACATAGGAAAGATCTTTGAGAAATTTAGGGTAAATAGCTCTTGGTTACTTGATCAACTTGCAAAACAATCCTTGCCATTTTTTCAAAACACACATCACAACACACTTTCAAAACAACTTTCAAAAAAAACATTTAAAACTTTTCAAAAGACAAATACATCTTTGTATACATTCAAACATGAATCATTACAAAGGTTGCCACGACAATAGCCTCTTTTCGAAACATTTTCAAACCCACACACAAAGCACCATTTCAAACAATTGAAAGCACCATTTCAAACAATTGAAAGCACCATTTCAAACAATTAAAAATGCAAGGCAAGTGATCTAAGCAAGTAACTAAGAGCCCATGGATAACCATGGATAGAAAGGGTGCTAATACCTTCCCTTTCTATAATCTACTCCCCGAACCCAAGAAAACATCTCAAAGGTTTTTTGTTGTGCTTTTTAAACTTTCCTTAGGATAAAATAAAAAGTCGGTGGCGACTCTTGCTCAACCGAAACATTTGCAAAAACAAACGCAAAACCCAAGTCAGTTCTCCCACCGTATCACATTTATGTACACATTCTATACAACATATACATTAATTACAAAACTCAAAAACAAAGAAACTATCACAATGCAAAACAATAAACACCAATCCCCGGCAACGGTGCCATTTTGCTGGAAGCGGTAAAGCGGAAAGCAAAAAGTAAAGTATTATTTTTACCGGGTGATATAGGTTATATTGTATCGTGTCCACAGATATTGGTGAGAGGGAAAAACTATTATTCAACAATTTCAATCCTTCTATGTTTGGAAAATTGGTTTTGCCGAAAAAGTGCAGGAAAAGTAAATAAACCAAAAAAGAAAGTGATAAACAATCATTTGCAACCTAAGAGAATTCATTTTGGAATCGCATTTCACTCTACCCATCAAATACTTAAACTTGCTGATCAATTGCACGCGACCTAAATCGCTTGTCAATATCATCATGTATCACTCACACTAAGGCTATCTCTAACGCAAAGTGAGACATCACCCGTATTGCTCTCGTCGACGATCTCTCAACCGACTTAAATAACCCGAATGCATTTTATAACCAATACCGAAATGAATATTAAGCCTAAATATATATTTAGAGTCTAGGACCTAATAGATATTCATTCAAGAAAGAGATTCGGAAAAAAAATATCTACGACAAACCAAAACTTTGTGATTAAGCAAAAATAAAGAATAAACACCAACATTAATTTGTAAAAGAGATTTCATACAATCCCATGATCAATAAATGTACATATAATAAGAGCAAATATATACATACAACACCCACCATAAGAATGATACATAGGGAAGAAGGAGATGAATATGAAACTTCTCGCGGTGTCAACACAATCCGAGACCACCCGCAGCCAATCAACATGAAGAACCACCCAATGATGTTGCTTAAACCTCTAAGCTACAAAGAATTGGATCAGAGCTCCTCCAAGAGGGATAGAGATGATAAAAATCTTTTAAAAAAAAATTTTTAAACTATTTTTACAAACTAATCTTAGCAGGCTCACAGTGTTAAGCAGGTTGCATTTATTTAACAAACTAAACCGCCTAAAACCACTCTAAGCACGCTATCAGCGCTAAGCGGGCTCAAAAACAAAGCTTCTACCAAAATGTCAAAACGCAAGCAACGCGCTACAAAATATGTCGAGTGTACTCGCGCTTAGCAGCCTTTTGTGCGCTAAGCACGCTCTCTTGGGCAAAACTTCTCAAAACTGGTCTTTTATTCCTAAAACGCGCATCCGGAGCCGTGCCTTCGATACCTTATTCCTAGATGCTCCAAAATGCAACAAACACCTACAAAATGAATGGAAAAACATCAAACGGTATACTATATACACAAAAACATAAATAAATACAAACTAAACGTATTTACACAAAAGTCGGGTTTATTCAATCGATATTAACAACAAAGAGTTGATAAGTGCAAAAAAAATTATATACAAAAATAACTACAATTTGCACTTATCAGCGACCGACGTCAATATGGTAAACAAGAAGAATTTCGACCAAAATTTGGCCAAGATTCCTTCATTTAACCTAGAAGGGTCTCCATTTACATCTCACCTAGATGCTATAACTTTTTTGACTTTGCACCCAACTCATGGTTTTATCTGGGACCAAGAGAAGATCGATAAATATCCAATCACACAGGGACAAGTCAACCCCATGGGGTGGGAAGACGAAGATCCTGATGATGCCTGAGTCGAGCACTCTGGTAAAGATTTCAACTTATTTAGCTGAAAACAAGTTAAAATCGGCCTTAAAGTCTGATCAACTGCAAAAATGGCTCCTGAAGCCATATTTGTCAAATGGAAGAGTGGCCAACACGGCCAACCATCAACTTCAGAAAGTCGGAGGCTTGATTATATCTATGATGAAGAGCCTTTAGGGTTTGAAAAAGACCCAATGGATTTTACTTGCAAAACACAAGCACAAGATCTTTTGGAGGAAGTCAATTTAGGAGATGGAATGATTAAACATCTTACCTATGTGAGCACCAAAATCGACCCATAATTAAAGAGTAATATGGTGAAGTCAGGGCTGAGGCAAGAGATAATGGAAATGAGGTTATCAATTCATTTGGGGAAAAGGCCAGTGAAATAAATGCCAAGAAGATTCGCCCCAAAAATACTGTCAAAGATAAAGACAAAGATCGAGCGACTATTGAGGAGCAAGTTCATCAGAACTGCCAGGTTTGTTGAATGGATAACTAATATAGTGTTTGTTATTAAGAAAAATGGGAGTCTTAGGGTCTGTATAGACTTTAGGGGTTTAAATAATGCAACTCCAAAGAACGAATACCCTATGCCTGTGGCAGAAATATTGGTTGATTCAGCCGCAGGACATGAGTACCTTAGCCTTTTGGATAGGTATTCTGGTTATAACCAAATCTTTATCGCTGAAGAGGATACCCCTAAAATGGCATTTCGATGAGCTTTTGGGACCTATGAATGGGTAGTAATGCCCTTTAGATTGAAAAATGTTGGAGCTACGTACCAAAGAGCTATGAATTTGATATTCCATGATTTTATTTACACGTTCATGCAAGTTTACATAAATGATATTATGGTAAAATCCTCGTCAAAGGATGTTCATATAGACCATCTTCAACAGTCTTTTAAAATAATGATGAGATATGGATTGAAAATAAACCCGTTAAAATGTGCTTTTTATGTTCATGCAGGAGAGTTTCTAGGTTTTGTTATGCACAAAAAAGGAATAGAGATGAATCAGAACAAGACCAAAGTGATTCTAAATATACAGACACCAACATCCAAGAAGCAACTTCAGTCATTCTTGGGAAAAATAAACATTTTCAATCGTTTCATATCAAACTTTAGTGGCAAGACGTTCGTGTTTTCGCCATTACTTTGACTTGGGAAAGAAATATAGTTTTGATGAGGTAAAGACCACCAGGAGGCATTCGACAATATAAATGAATGTATAGTTAACCCACCCATTTTTTTCCTCCTAGCATAAACAAATGTATGGAGTTATATATTTCAGTGTCAGACTCAACACTAGGCAGCATGTTAGCCCAAGAGGATAAAGATGGCGTCGAATGAGCCATTTAATACCTCAATTGTGTCATGAATGACGCTGAAACTAGGTATAATGCCATAGAGAAGTTATGTCTTTGTTTCTATTTCTCATGTAATAAACTTAAGCATTATATAAAACCAGTGGAAGTTTCTGTTTACTCTCATTTTGATGTTGTTAAACACATGCTGTTAAAACCTATTATACATAGTCGTATTGGTAAATGAGAATTAGCCTTAACAGAATATTCGCTTACATAAGTTCCTCTAAAGGCCGTAAAAGACCAGATTGTTGCTGATTTTATTATCGACCATTCAGTGGTCGAGATGAATGAATGTTACGTAAGTACCGGGCCTTGGAAGTTATACTTTGATGGCTTCAAACATAAACATGGAACATGTGTAGGTATCTTCATTATGTCACAAGAGCAAGTTTCTAGCCAGTTTAAGTTTAAAATCAAAGGAGAATGTTCTAACAATGAAGTAGAATTTTAGGCCCTAATAATAAGACTTTAGATTTTATTACAACTAGGAGAAAAACATGTGGAAATAAAAGGCGATTCTGAGTTGGTCGTGCGACAAATGAAGAGGGAATATAAGTGCATTAAAGAAAACCTAATGGTTTACTTTGCACTATGTTATGGTTACTTACTAAGTTTAATAATGTGTTGATAAGTCATGTTTGTCGCATAGAAAATCAAGAGGCTAATGAATTAGCCTAAGTAGCCCCAGGGTATAGAATTTTAAAAGAAAAATTAGAAGAATTAATATAAATAAAGACAAATTAATGTCTGAAAAAAATCTCTCACCAAGAGAAGTGTTAACTCCAAAAACTAGGGGGCATGAGTAAAAACAGTCCCAGACTTATTAAATTTTGATTACTTTGGAAATTTTGAAACTTTGGAATTTTTTGCGATTGACGCTTTAATAGATAGCGATTGGAGAAAACTCCTAGTCGATTATTTGAATACACCAATAAGATCGATGGGTCGCAAGGTGAAATACAAGGTGTTAAGTTATAGAGTCATGGGGAACAAATTGTTTAAGAAAACCTCTGAAGGAGTTTTGTTGAAGTGCTTAGGGAAAATGAGGCATACGTGGCAGTATCAGAGGTGCACAATGGTGCATGTAGCGCTTATCAAGTAAGTCAAAAGATGAAATGGTTACTCTGTTGAATGATAGTGTATTGGCCAACTATGTTAAAGCATTGCATAGAATTCTCTAGAGGGTGTCAAGATTTCCAAAAACACTCAGGAATTCAACATGCGCCCGCAAGAGAATTACATTATATTGTGAAACCTTGGCCTTTTAGAGAATGAGCTTTGGATATAATAGGGGAAATTAAACCCACATTGTCAAAAGGACACAAATATTTTTGGTGGGAATCGATTATTTCACCAAATGGGTCAAAGTTATGGCGTTAACTAGCGTTGACCAAGAGGAAGTGATGAGTTTCATACAAAACCACATCATGCACAGATTTGGGGTACCCAAAACTTTCAGAACCAATCAAGGGATTGTGTTCACCGAGCGAAAGATGGCAGAGTTTTTTGCGGACACAGGTTTCAAGCTATTGACATCGACGCCATATTATGCTCAAGCTAATGGTTAAGTCGAATTGGTCAACAAAATTATAATTGGTTTGATTAAGAAACATATTGAGCAAAAGCCCAGAAATTGGCACAAAACTTTGAGTCAAGTGTTACGGGCATGTCAAAACTCACCCAAAGAACCCATAAATACAACACCATTTAGACTAGTGTATGGACAAGATGCACTATTACCGTTGGAGATACACATGTAGTCAATCTAGAGGCAGACATAAATCCCAACTGAATTTTATTAGGGATGATGTTCGACACATTGATTGATATCGACGAAGAAAGGTTGGCCATGTTAGATGTTCTACTTAGGCAAAAAGAACAAGTAGTCAAAGCGTATAATAAAAAATTAAAATATAAGTCGTTCGTTTTGGGAGACTTGGTTTGGAAAGTTATTTTGCCAATAGATAGAAGGGTTTTTGGGAAATGGTCTCGTAATTGGGAAGGACCATTTTGTATGTCGCAAACATTTTACGAATAATGTGTATGAAATTGAGGAACTCACACCCAAAGGAAGAGTCTTGCATATTAACGGTAAATATTTGAAAAAATATAGACTCGTGCTACAAGAAATCACCATTGGTAAAGAATAAAAAGCACAGTTAAAGAAATAAAAAGGCTAATAGGGCCTAAACGGTATGTCAAGAAAAATACTTGTTTAGGTACAATAACCATGAACTAAAAAGGCACAGATTCCTTCATCATTGAATAATGTTCCCTAGCTATTAAAAGGCATCGATCAATTAAGAGAATGATAGAGTCGAAGCTAGCCAACTCATCATCCAAATCCCCTACTCAACCGAAGAGCTAGATCCCGATCTTGGTTTCAGCATCAAGGGCTTGTTGAGTGTTGTTGCTCATACGAGTTTGAAGTACCTCAGTTTCCTTCACTTTGGCTTGCAATTCTTCAATCTATTTCTTCCATTTGGATATGTTGGAAGCTTTGGTCTCAAATTCATACTTTTCACGACCGAGTGTCTTCTGCAAAACCTCAAGTATGGCTAAAGAAACTGCTACTAAAACCAATTATTAGGCCTGAGATTGTTCCTTAGGTAACTTCTTTGTGTGGGCATCATTCTTGCGAGCAAGGTCGGCCAAGAGTTGATCCAAGAAGGCAGAAAACTCCATCACAAAGCTGACGATAGCCAGAGATGCAATTAATAAGTCTACCTATTTTAGTAAGTCCTTGATGTCATCGCAAAGAAGTCACCATAAAATAGAATGGTTTTAAGACGATGGAGCATCTCTTCTTGAGTTTTAGTTGGAGAAACATTACTCGAAAATCATGGAAGAGCTAGAACATCTACAAGTCGAAGTACCCTTGGAGTTCATCATGAGCTTTAAGTCGTCCAGAGGCCTAGTTTGTTTCAGAGCAACAAGTTCTTCAGAAGAAATGAGGTCCGGAGTTAGTTGAGGATTGTCAGGATTCGATGTTATGTCGGAGACGACATGAACCTATGGTTGATTAACAATAATAACCGTAAAAGAATGCACCACTAACGAAGGAGGTGGAGTCTATCGAGCATGGAAAGTGTTCTGGTCATCTTCATTCAACTCTTTCTCAATGTCGTCATTTGAAGGTTGGTTGGGATCGATAACACAATTAGTAGGAGCAAGATGATTATCAGCCAAGGTGGCAACAATGTTGTGCAGAAGATGGTCGTCCACATCATCTTCGACAAGGGTTTTTCTCATTGGTGAGTAGTCCGGAACTTCACTAGCAGTGTCAGAAAAGGCATTGGAGTGAGGAGACTGTAAGTTAATTTCATCAGAAGGAGTGGGATTTGGAGGCGAAGTCGCAGTCATGGAAGGGATTGGTTGAATGATAGCTGGGTGTTGTTGAACATTATATCTTGGTGGTGGAACATGAGGGATCGATTGTTGTTGAACAATTGATTTGGATTTTGCGACAATATTGTGTTGCAAAAAGGAAATAGCATGTTTTAATTACTACACTGACAAAAAGGAAATTCCACTTTAAATAATATACATACCTAAAGAGAACCTTCATGGATGAAATTAGTACTTTTCTGGCTGATTAGGGGCAATTCTTAGGGTAGCCACAATCGACTGGGGCTTTAGGAAAATTATTTTTGTACCCTTTAACATCTTTTCCACAGCAGCAACCTTGGGTTGAGGAGAATCAGCGACTTTGGGGGAAGGGGCCATTCGAGCGGATTTACTTTTTTTGAGTTTCTTTATGGAGAATTTTAGAGAGGTATGACGATTGGCCGAAGGCTATTGGATATGGATGCCTTTAGATCGCTTGGGAAGAGGATCATCAGACACGATTTCTAATTGCGCTTAGATAATACAAAAAAAGTAAAGATATGCAAACCAGATTGCACAAAAGTTCAATTAGATAAACAAGAGAAACTTAGTTTGAAGGTCCTTCATTGATTGTAACAAAAGGGTCGGCCCCTCTAGAAGATTCTTTGGGACGCTTTTTATGCTCAATTGCTAAAAAAGGGTTAGTAAAATTGACAAGACCAACACCAGAGAAAGCAAAAGAGTGGAATAAGTCTAGGCGTTTTCTACATCTTCAGGTATCGGAGTCAGAATCTTAACATATTCAAGGTCGGTATGAATGTGCCCTTTGAAGCCATCCATATAGTGTTTAGTCGGGACTACTCAATGAGCTAGTTTTAAAAGATTATTATTTATTACTCTAAAAAAATATCCATAAGGCCATCAGTCGAGAAATGGGGGGCGAAACGCCAAAGCCAATCTCGATTTTGGTAAAGGTGGGAACTTTGGTGGATATCATTTGAAAGAAAACTCGTACATGTCATTGTTTTCCATGTAAGAAGGCAGTTTCAAAATGGGTAATCTTTTTAGAAACTTTTCTTTCAAAGTCACAGCAGTGTCGTAAATAGTCCATTATAAGTACTCAGGATTGTAAACGGCTTCGAAGTACTTTTGAAAGGCTTGAATATCTTTAATATGTTGGGATCTACCTTGTTAGAATTTTTTCTGCATGATAGAAAAAGCATCAGTCAGTCATTTGGAAAGCGCTTTAGAAGAGCCACAGTTGACCATATAATATTTGAGCCACCAGTCATGAAATTCTTTGGTACAAAAGAAAGCGGTTTCAAAGACAATGGGAGTGAGGACAGGGACGTAAGGAACAAATTAGGCTAGAAGCTAGTCACATTCAGTCTCGTCAAAATTTACCAACCAAAGACAAATGTCGCGTTTTTGGGTGTAAAAGCAACGAGGCATTTGTTGACATAGACCAAATTAGCGCACCACCAAATTTGGTAGGTGGCAAAGAAGCTTCACGCCCTCCTTTGAGCCAAGTATGGTGACGATAAGATTAGGGTTGAGGAAAGTTCCCCATATTTCCCTTGATTAGATGAGTAGATCTGGGTTAGAAGGAGAAGTTCCATGGTAAACCATTTAGGTCCATGGCGCCTGTAAGCAAAAGGTTCCATCTCAAAGGTGAAGGCACATTGGCTAGCGAACATCACTATATATTTCTTCAGAGCATCTTCCATAAAAACTTCAGAATCATTAGGCGTCATGCGGGTAAAACGAATGGCTTCAATAAGTCTATCATTCAAGGTGAGATCTGTCTCTTTAGGTTTGTCAAGTTTTAGGACATGCGTAATGTAACACCCATCTTGTAACACCCCTTCTAAAATACCCTGAATAATATTAATTATATCAATGATTAAAGACATATTCCATCAGAGTTAACACGGAACAAGGGATGTCACAATTATGAAATAAATAAAACTTCCAATAAAACAGTAGTCATGCTACACTGAGGGTCATTATTCAAATAATTCAATCAAATTAAGACCATGTCTTACACAGCGGAAAAATACCATAACCAAAACGGAATAAACCAAAACATAATTATTCCCAATGAAATTCAAAGAAACAATTGAATAATAACTAATTCCTCAACTAAACGTTCCCTAGTGTTACAACCTATCAGAGCACGACACTGACACGCGGACTTAAAGTAACATAGCTCTAGAGCCATCCTCACCAACTCCTGAGCTGCTAACTTTAATCTGAAATTGTTAAAGTAAGGGTGAGATTTCTCATGATTAACATGCATTATAAGCTTCTCAATCAACATTATATCACAAGCATATTATTTCACCCATTTTAGCATAAATTCATA
Source organism: Vicia faba (assembly GCA_948472305.1). NCBI lineage: Eukaryota > Viridiplantae > Streptophyta > Magnoliopsida > Fabales > Fabaceae > Vicia > Vicia faba. Next base: position 1,544,916,640 of record OX451735.1, read on the forward strand.
TTCAACACGCAGTTCCAATCATACAAGTCATTATGCACAAATCAATAATCAACAAAAGAATTGTAACACTGGAAGACATCCTACCATGTTACAATTACATGCAAACACAAATGCAGACACAATGCATGTGGTACCAACACGTAACCAAGTCACCTAACACTGATCCATCATCAACCGGATACAGAAACCATCGATTCGTCCATAAACACCCGGACACGAATCCAGCCTAACCACCCATCATCACCCGGATATCGGTTAACGGCAATACAAGTCAAATTCCACACAATGGGAATTAACTTCACCAAAACAATGCATATGCACGCACATCACTAGCATGCAACATCAAATCAGTCTATGAAATACATCAATTTATCATAACTGAACCAAAACCAAAAACATGATATCTCAACGATCATGCACACCATCATTAGCAACATAAACATGCCTTTCATTCACACAATACTAATACATCCATCCATCACAGGTTCACTGCTACATACACACCCATGTGTGTTAGCCAATAATCACTTATTCTGGGATTTGACTCATTTTCAAAATAATTTCAGGTTTTAGGAAATCTTTTCATTTTATAAAATAGAGCATTAAATTTAAGAAATAACGTCCAAAACGGCACTCAAAACGGACTTACAGTTTGAAAGTTATGAATTTTCAAAGTTTAATATTTTTCAAAAGTTACAGCAGAACCCGGTTCCTACATATGCAGGAACCGGTTCCTGCGAAGTTCAAAAATCAAGCTTCTGGAAAAATGTATGGGAACCCGGTTCCTACCTATACAGGAACCAGTTCCTACGTGCATTTTTGCCAGTTTTTATAAATTCACACAGTGGAACCCGGTTCCTCCCTACTGGGAACCGGTTCCCACGACCTGCAGAGTCAAATTCTGCACTTTTGACAGCATTTATTCATTCTAAACCAATTCCAAACACACCCATACGAATTGCAACATGAGAAACACCAAAACACATCCATTTTGCACCATTATAACATCAAACAACATTATTTCATCATTCCTTTTTATCATCTGACACCCTAATGGTTTTCAACCTACAATTCGACGCAATAGGGACAATTCTACGGAACCCTAGAATTCCAAATCGGGATTCCCTAACATACTATGATTCATACTATTGAATATCTAAACCGATAATACGAATTAACTAATTGAAATCACCCCTTACCTTGTGGGTTCTTCGAATTCTGACGCTTTCGGTTTTCTCCTTCTTTTTCCTCTTCTCAAATGCACGTATGATGAATATTCCAAAATAACTCTCTTTCTCTTCTTTTTTCCTTTTAATACTCCTTTTATAATTCCAATAAAATAATTAAATTAGTAATTAGTAAGAGTAAAGTATTTTACCCCTCACACCCTTTAATCACTCTTCACACCACCAATACTTCTTTCCTTTAATTAATTAAATTAATTCCAATAATCCAAAAATACCAATAATTAAATTTCCAATTAAATTAATAATTAAAAATTTTAATTATTTAATAATCGTATTATTTGGGGTGTCACAACTCTCCCCAACTAAAAGAGTTTTCGTCCTCGAAAACATACCTTAGACGAACAGTTCGGGATACGAGTCCTTCATCTGACTCTCCAGCTCCCAAGTGACATTTCCATCTGCTGGTCCTCCCCAAGCCACTCTTACCAACGCGATCTCCTTGCCTCGCAACTGTTTCAACTTCCGATCCTCAATTCTCGCAGGTACCGCTTCCACAGTCAAATTCTCTCGTACCTGTATATCGTCTACCCGAATCTCATGAGACAGATCAGCAATGTGCTTCCTTAGCTGAGATACATGAAAAACATCATGAAAATTTGCAAGTGACGGCGGCAAAGCAATCTGATAAGCAACTTTCCCAACTCTCTTGGTAATCTGAAACAGACCAATAAAACATGGAGTCAACTTCTTTGACTTCAAAGCTCGACCAATACCAGTCATCGGAGTAACTCGCATAAAAACATGTTCTCCTTCGCTAAACTCAAGATCTTTCCTCCTCTTATCATGATAACTTTTCTGACGACTCTGAGAAGTCCTCATCTTCTCCTGAATCATCTTAATCTTTTCCGAAGTCTGTTGGACAATTTCCGGTCCAATCACAGCACTCTCTCCAGATTCATACCAACACAACAGTGTCCGACACCTCCTACCATACAATGCCTCAAACTGAGCCATACCAATGCTCGAATGAAAACTATTGTTGTAGGTAAACTCAATCAATGGTAGATAACTATCCCAAGCTCCACCTTTCTCCAACACACAAGCTCTTAACAAATCTTCCAACGACTGAATCGTTCTCTCCGTCTGACCATTTGTCTGTGGATGATAAGCGGAACTCAAACGCAACTTACTACCCAAAGCTTCTTGCAATCCCGTCCAGAATTTAGATGTAAACCTCGGATCTCGATCCGACACAATACTAGAAGGAATACCGTGCAACTCATAATCCTCTCAACATACAATTCTGCCAACCTTTCCATCGGATAATCCATTCTTATCGAAATAAAGTGAGCAGATTTCGTCAACCGATCAACTATAACCCAGATAGAATCACAATTCTTTGATGTCCTTGGCAAACCAGACACAAAATCCATAGAGATTCCATCCCATTTCCATTCCAGAACAAACAACGGTTCCATCAATCCTGACGGTTTCTGATGCTCAATCTTCGACTTCTGACAAACCAAACAAGCATACACAAACTCAACAATTTCCTTTTTCATTCCCGACCACCAAAACAACTTCTTCAAATCATGGTACATTTTAGTAGCACCAGGATGAATACTCAATCCACTACGATGTCCTTCTTCCAAAATACTCTTCCTAATCTCTGCAACATCCGGAACACACACCCTATTACCAAATCTCATAACACCATTCTCATCAATCTGGAACTCTGTCCATTCCGAATTTCTTCCAGAATACCACTAGTCAGTTTCAACATACCCAATTTCACACTATTAGGAGTAGTTTCACATACCAAACTTAAATCTCTGAACTGCTCAACCAAATCTAACTCACGTACCATTAACATCGACATATGCAAGGACTTCCTACTCAAGGCATCCGCAACAACGTTTGCCTTACCAGGATGGTAATTCAAACCGAAATCATAATCCTTTAGAAATTCTAACCATCTCCTCTGCCTCATATTCAACTCTTTCTGATCAAAGAGATACCTCAGACTTTTGTGATCACTGAACACCTCAAACCGAGAACCATATAAATAATGCCTCCACAACTTCAAAACAAACACAACAGTTGCCAACTCCAAATCATGAGTCGGATAATTCCTTTCATGTACTTTCAATTGTCTCGAAGCATAAGCCACCACCTGCTTATCTTGCATCAACACACCACCTAATCCCATTAATGATGCGTCACAATACACAACAAAAGACTTAGTCGGATTTGGCAAAATCAAGATCGGAGCACTTGTCAACCTCCTCTTCAGCTCTTGAAATCCTTTCTCACATTCAACATCCCAAACAAACATCTGACCCTTCCTGGTCAACTTAGTCAACGGTAACGCTAATTTGGAAAATCCTTCTATAAACTTCCTGTAATAACCTGCAAGACCCAGAAAACTACGGATCTCAGAAGCATTCTTCGGCGCTTCCCACTGAGATACTGCTTCTACCTTCGTAGGATCCACAACAATTCCATTCTTGGAAATTACATGGCCAAGAAAACTTACTTCACTTAACCAGAATTCACACTTGGACAACTTCGCATAAAGCTTCTTCTCTTTCAACAATTCCAACACAACTCTGAGATGTTCTGCATGCTCTTCATCGCTCTTCGAATAAATTAGAATATCATCAATGAACACCACCACAAACTTATCAAGATACGGATGAAATATCCTGTTCATATACTCCATGAAAACACCAGGTGCATTAGTAACTCCAAACGGCATAACAGAATACTCGTAATGTCCATACCTCGTTCTAAATGCAGTTTTATGAATATCTTCCGACTTCACACGAATCTGATGATATCCAGATCTCAGATCAATCTTACTAAATACACAAGCTCCAACTAGTTGATCCATCAAATCATCGATCCTCGCCAAAGGATACTGATTCTTGATTGTAACTTTATTCAGCTGTCTGTAATCAACACATAATCTCATTGAACCTTCTTTCTTCTTAACCAACAACACCGGAGCACCCCACGGTGAAACACTCGGACGAATAAACTTCTTATCAAGTAACTCCTCCAACTGTTTCTTTAACTCCGCTAATTCAGATGCCGACATATGGTAAGGCGCCATCGACACCGGACTAGTTCCAGGAATCAAATCTATAGTAAATTATACCTCCCTCTTAGGTGGCAATTCACTAACGTCTTCCGGAAACACCTCTGGAAATTCATTCACCACTGGCAATCCATCACTCTTTGCTTTTCCCTCCGCTTCTATTGCAGAATACAACATAAATACCACAGCACCATCTTTCACAACTAGGTTCATCTGTTTAACCGACATAGTCACATCTTCGACACCAACCTCTTCAGGAAAAATAACCGTCTTTGCAAAATAGTTGATATGAACCTGGTTGAATTCCAACCAGTTCATTCCAAGGATGTTATCAAGTTGTTCTAACGGTAGGCACACTAAATCCATACCGAAACCCCTACCAAAAATCACAATAGGACAATTCCTACAAACATACGAAGTAGTCACTGAACCCGACGCAGGAGTATCAATAACCATACTTCAATCCATATTAGAAATTTCCAAATTCAATCTTTTATCACAATCCAAAGCAATAAGAGAATGCGTAGCTCCAGTATCAATAATCGCAACCAAAGGTATGTCATTAATAAAACATGTACCTTTAATCAGCCGATCATCTGGCTTAGTCTCTGACCCAGACAATGCAAACACTTTACCACCAGCTTGCTCCTTCTTGGGTTTTGTACACTGAGGACGAGTATGACCTTCTTCACCACAGTTGTAACAAGTCACCACTCTTACTCTGCAATCATTGGCCACATGGCCGAGTTTCCCACACTTGAAACACTTCTTATCATTACTTTTGCAATCCACCATACGATGTCCTGTCTCACCACACTTGTAGCACTTAATGGAAGAACTAGAATCTCCTCCACCAAACTTCTTCCAACCACCGGGTCTCTGATTACTTCTATCATAAGGCTTACCACGATCCATCTGTTACTTACCCTTCCTATCAACATACCCTCGAGCATTCGACTTAGTGCTAGCAAGATCCTCCTCTAAAATCCTACTACAGTCAACCAGATCAGGAAATCTTCGGATACGCTGATACCGAATACCCTGCTTAATCTCATCACGAATACCATTCTCAAACTTGATACATTTGGAAAATTCTCCATCTGCATCGTTAGTATAATGAGCATAATACTTCGCTAACTCAGTAAACTTCGAAGCATCCTCACTGACAGTCTTGTTACCCTGCTTGAGTTCTAGAAACTCAATCTCCTCCTTGCCTCTGATGTCCTCAGGAAAGTACCTCCTCAGAAAAGCCCTCCTGAACACAGCCCAAGTCAACGCAATACCATCTTCTTCCATTTCAGTTCTGGTAGCAACCCACCAGTCATCAACTTCCTCTGCTAACATGTGAGTTTCGTATCTCACCTTCAGCCCTTCAGCACAGTCAATTACTCTGAAGATCCTCTCGATCTCCTTCAACCACTTCTGAGCACCTTCGGGATCATGTGCACCCTTGAACAACGGAGGATTATTCCTCTGAAAATTCCCCAATTGTCGGTCAGCACCAATCACAGCTCCCTGCTGGTTCCCTCCGAGTACTCCAGCCAACATTCCCAATGCTTCAGCAATAGCATCGTCGTTTCTTCTGTTACCTCTTCCGGCCATTGTTATGTAACATTTCAAAACAACCTCATCAGCACACAAGTATCGACAGTGTCATCTTACACTAGTCGCATACAAAAGGGATAACGACACAAGACAAGCACGACTATGCTCTGATACCACTATTGTAACACCCCTTCTAAAATACCTCGAATAATATTAATTATATCAATGATTAAAGACATATTCCATCAGAGTTAACACGGAACAAGGGATGTCACAATTATGAAATAAATAAAACTTCCAATAAAACAATAGTCATGCTACACTGAGGGTCATTATTCAAATAATTCAATCAAATTAAGACCATGTCTTACACAGCGGAAAAATACCATAACCAAAACGGAATAAACCAAAACATAATTATTCCCAATTAAATTCAAAGAAACAATTGAATAATAACTAATTCCTCAACTAAACGTTCCCCAGTTTTACAACCTATCAGAGTACGACACTGACACGCGGACTTAAAGTAACATAGCTCTAGAGCCATCCTCACCAACTCCTGAGCTGCTAACTTTAATCTGAAATTGTTAAAGTAAGGGTGAGATTTCTCATAATTAACATGCATTATAAGCTTCTCAATCAACATTATATCACAAGCATATTATTTCACCCATTTTAGCATAAATTCGGATTCAACACGCAGTTCCAATCATACAAGTCATTATGCACAAATCAATAATCAACCAAAGAATTGTAACACTGGAAGACATCCTAACATGTTATAATTTCATGCAAACACAAATGCAGACACAATGCATGTGGTACCAACACGTGACCAAGTCACCCAACACTGATCCATCATCAACCGGATACAGCAACCATCGATTCGTCCATAAACACCCGGACACGAATCCAGCCTAACCACCCATCATCACCCGGGTATCGGTTAACGGCAATACAAGTAAAATTCCACACACTGGGAATTAACTTCACCAAAACAATGCATATGCACGCACATCACTAGCATGCAACATCAAATCAGTTTATGAAATACATCAATTTATCATAACTGAACCAAAACCAAAAACATGATATCTCAACGATCATGCACACCATCATTAGCAACATAAACATGCCTTTCATTCACACAATACTAATACATCCATCCATCACAGGTTCACTGCTACATACACACCCATGTGCGTTAGCCAATAATCACTTATTCCGAGATTTGACTCATTGTCCAAATAATTTCAGGTTTTAGGAAATCTTTTCATTTTATAAAATAGAGCATTAAATTTAAGAAATAACGTCCAAAACTGCACTCAAAACGGACTTACGGTTTGAAAGTTATGAATTTTCAAAGTTTAATATTTTTCAAAAGTTACAGCAGAACTCGGTTCCTACATATGCAGGAACCGGTTCCTGCGAAGTTCAAAAATCACGCTTCTGGAAAAATGTATGGGAACCCGGTTCCTATCTATACAGGAATCGGTTCCTACGTGCATTTTTGCAAGTTTTTATAAATTCACATAGTGGAACCCGGTTCCTCCCTACTGGGAACCGGTTCCCACGACCTGCAGAGTCAAATTCTGCACTTTTGACAGCATTTATTCATTAAACCAATTCCAATTATACCCATACGAATTGCAACATGAGAAACACCAAAACACATCCATTTTGCACCATTATAACATCAAACAACATTATTTCATCATTCCTTTTTATCATCTGACACCCTAATGGTTTTCAACCTACAATTCGACGCAATAGGGACAATTCTACGGAATCCTAGAATTCCAAACCGGGATTCCCTAACATACTATAATCCATACTATTGAATATCTAAACCGATAATACGAATTAACTAATCAAAATCACCCCTTACCTTGTGGGTTCTTCGAATTCTGACGCTTCCGGTTTTCTCCTTCTTTTTCCTCTTCTCAAATGCACGTATGATGAATATTCCAAAATAACTCTCTTTCTCTTCTTTTTTCCTTTTAATACTCCTTTTATTATTCCAATAAAATAATTAAATTAGTAATTAGTAAGAGTAGAGTATTTTACCCCTCACACCCTCTAATCACTCTTCACACCACCAATACTTCTTTCCTTTAATTAATTAAATTAATTCTAATAATCCAAAAATACCAATAATTAAATTTCCAATTAAATTAATAATTAAAAATTCTAATTATTTAATAATCGGATTATTTGGGGTGTCACACATCTAACCCCAAGGAATATTCATGAATAATTCAATAATTAAATCAGAGTAAAGCACCAACAAGGGTGTCACATGCTTCAGAAAAACATCTTAATCAATATATCCTGCTCTGTAACTCGAGTTTTAAAAAATTAAAAACAAATATATCTTTAATAACATCAAATCATGACTTCAAAACTTTGCAGCAGATTCATTATCTCAACAAAGTTTCATTATAAAATTTCAAAGAAAACTCCATCAGACTTCATCCTTCATAAGTCCTAATTCAAAACAACCTAAACAATTAAAAACAACTTATACATCACATAATAACTTATATGTCAACAAAAGGAACATAAGGTCCAAGTCAAACATTTCCCAAAACCATATTGTTACATATCCAAGACCCTTTTTATTCAAATGAAACACACTAAGACTCCAAAGATATCATCACACTTCTATGAGCTATTCGCAATCACATGCGCGTTACCCACGTGGAGGCAACATTCAAATAGAAAGGGTGAGTAATTGCAATTTATTACAAAAGATATAAGGAAAAGATATAGTAGTTACAAACAACATCATCATGAAATCCATACATCATCATTTACCAAGTACTATACTCACAACTTTACATCATAATAACATATACACATCTTCATCATAAAATCATCAAATCCATATTCATCACTAAACATCACTTAAGTCATAATATCATCAACCTTACATTTATACATCTTTCATCATCAAAACATCACATAGTCACTATTGTACCCCAAAATTTTCCCTCCCATTCTATTCAAGGCATGCTCATTAAGGTCCGCAATTGCTCAAGGTTGACCAAGAATTGACCAGAAAAATTCTCCTCATAAGCAATGGATTTCCATCTAAGGTTTCATTTCTCATAAGAATTTTGGTTTGCAAGGGCTTCAAATGATTTCCATGGCACCCTATACGCCTCAGCATAATGGTATAGCTGAAAGAAAGAAAAGAAGTGTACATGACAAGGTTTAGGTCGAAAGCTGAAAATATGCCTAAGAGCTTTTGGGTCGAAGCAGCTTCGACAGCAGTATGCAGTCTAATTTGATGCCCAACGAAGCACTAGGATCGAAGGAAGGATGGTTCGAAAGAAAGCGTGAGGAGGATTTTATGAAGTCTTCGATTGGAAGAGCTGGTAAGGAGCTTCAAAGGGTTCGTTTTCGAACCATTAAAATATAAGCCATTTGAAGCATCACAAGAAAAGGAACTTCGACTGTCATGTTGATTGAATTGGCGCTTCAAAAAGAGGAAGAGCTTGAATTCAAAAGATTTGATCTTATGGTTTGAAGGACATGCATGTACCTGAACAGACGAGGAAGAGGTTGGATGATTCAAGTGAAGTTTTGGTGCTCATAAGTTATCATTCGATTGGTGCATACAAGTGTATTCACCAATAGAAGATGAATTAGTGAGCAATAAAGATATTCTTGTAGACAAAAGCAAAGGTAGATATGGGAGTCAGAGACACATTCACAACTGTGTTTGAAGGAAAGAACAAAATAAAGCTTTGACACAGTCACAACAGTCAAAACTGTGTTCGAAGGAGGTGAGCAAAACGAAGCTTCGAACAGTCAAAAGGAAGAGGTGATACTTCGATTGGCCGAATTGAGTGGAAGGAGATCGAAAGGAGTAAGATCTGTTCGATTAGGTTGATGTTTCCAGATTAGGAACCAATGCAGATGATGACTCTATCGAAGGAGCCAATATGATGAGGCCTAGAACAATTCGAATTGGGACTCAGAGCCATAGAAAAGAGCAAAGCTTGGAAGCATTCAAAATAATCAAGATGTGAAAAGATGAAACGAAAGCCTAATGGGACGAATCCCAAATTCGTGCAAAACTCCAACCACAACCTGTCCAGGTTCACTCAAAATTCAAGAATGGCAAGAAAATTATCAAAATGGCAACTTTCCAAAAAAATTTATTCTTGTTTTCAAAGCCATCATAGTTAATGGTTGATTCATGACATTTTAGTTCACCACTACACCCTATAAATACAAGGCCAAAGTGCAAGTAAAAGGGGGGACATTTCCTATAAACACAAGGAAAAAATCATCTCAAAGGTCTACACGAAAATCATAAAAAAAACATCAAAGTTGCCAAATTCGAAAAGCATAGTATAAGCTTCATCGGTCTAAACCAAGTCCACTATTCACCCCTCTGAAGGTCCCAAGAGTGATTCCCATGCCTTAAGCAATTCAAACACACCCAGAAACACGCTCATTCGATCCTTCCGTTTGGTAAATTTTTTTGGATCTAAAACTCGTTTAACCTTTAATTTAAATCTCTTTCAATTGCATATTCATGTTATTATCATTATTTATGAATGTTTTAACGTAACTCATGTGAGTTTCAGTGCCCAAAACACAAAATGCCATTGTTAGGGCATTTGAAATTGGTTCCTTCGAATCTCAGGATTCATGTTGTTTCAAGACAAAATAGCTTCAGATTTGGACTCAGTGGTTCAAATTAGGTGGGGGTTCGAATTAAGGGGAAGGACCTGGGTTCGACACCCAGGTCATGCATTTTGTTTTTTTCTAACAATTGTATTCCAGATCCCATGCTTGTAGGTATAATGTGCGTACCATACACCATATGGTCAACACCAGTAGATCCCATCTGAGCACATCCAGTGTTTCCAGATCGAAGGAGTCTGATGTACACCATCATTCCCCTACTTCCAGATGCTGGCCAATCCAGATATAGTGCCCTCAATATGCAGTCCATCATGCACTTTCGATAGCCTCCCTCGTTGGATCGAAAGACAGCCTCCCTCGTTGGATCGAAAGACAACCTCCTTCATGGGATCTAAAGACAACCTCCTCTCACTTTGGGCCCACGTTTTTAAACTTACACCACCCCCTTGTTTACTTTCGCTTCCTGGTCCATTTTACATGGTTGTTTTTCGTTCTTTTAGTTACTTTTTATTTAATTATAAAATCAGATAAAAGTAAAAAAAAAATTAGGTTTTAGTTTTTTTTATTAAATTTAATTTTGTTAATTAATTATTAATTACCTAAACACTTTCTTAAAATTGAAATTAAGTAGACTTAGATTTTATTCTCTTTTATTATACCAAAACCAACAAAAAGATTTCATTTTCTTTAGGATTTAGACATCCTTTCTAATTCGCGCGTGGTTTTATTTTAGCATTATTATTTTTCATACTATTGTACTTGCTTCCTAGTTGTAATAGTTTAAATTAGGACTTTTACTTTTTCGGCTTTATTCCCCATTTTGGACATGTAAATAATCCCCTCCCGAAGCCTTGTAATAGCTAGATTTACATTTCCGCACTTTTAATTACTGCAAATTATAAACTGTTTAGATGCATGACTAATAGGATTTTATGGCAAGAGTTTAACAAACAAACGCTAGCAAACCTAATGCAAAAGACTAAAATAATTGAAAACAATACAATTTCACATGCGCACCTCTAGTGTACCCCACTTCAGTTGCCTTCGAAAAAAAAGTCACAACTTTTGAAACGTGAGATATTTTAGTGGCTACCCCTCGGTTTAAAGATCATAAGTCCCTCGATGACCCTCTCGACGTTGCTCGGTAAAAATAATCTTAAACCCAAGGGTAGTTACTAAGGTTTCTTGCCCAGTTGCCTTTGTGACTATAAACGTCCCTTCGAATGTCCCTCAAACATCCAACAACTAGGGCTACCTACTCACTAATAGTAGGATAGCACTGTCTAATAAAGGAAAAGAGGAAAAGAACAATCCTTTTGAGTAAAAGTAGATAGTTCTTATATGCTATGCTTAAAACAAACTTTTACAGTTACACAAAACAACTTTCAAAAAAACATTTTCAAAACGCTTTACCAACACTCTTGAGGACTGATACAAGAGTTATCATAAAACAAACCTCCTTACTATTGGCATTTCAAAAATAATTTTCAAAACACACAAAGCACAAGGTATTTTAAATGAGCTAAGCATCTAAGAGCCCGTAGATAACTACAGATGGAAAGGGTGCTAACACCTTCCCTTTCCATAATCTACCCCCCTTACTCAGAAAACTCTCGAAAGGTCTTTTTCTGTTCTTTTCACCCTTTCCTTTGTTGGATAAAAGAAAAGTTGATGGTGACTCTTGCTTACCGCAACACTTGCGAACACAAACGCAAAACCAGTATAACAGTCAGTTCTGCCACCGTATCACAGACCTGGCGACTCTACTGGGGATCTTTTAATAAAAGTGGGGTTACTTTAGAGGATACTTACCTTTAAACCTCATGCAAGCCTTTGAACCTAGGGCTACTTGTGTTACTTGCTTGCTTTCATTATCTAACAACTTGAACTCATTGCATGGCTTTGTTTCTACTCCTTGCAGGACTTGTTTGTAGTCATTATCCAATAACTTAGATTTCCTGCAAGACTCATTTGTCTTCATCACCTTACACTTTTTCTTGATGCATAGCATACACATCATAACATCATTCCATAGCATCTCCTTAACCATTTCAAGGATCTCAAGGGTCTGCGATGCATGCTATGATGAATCATACGTTTAGCAAGGGGCAAGGGGATTTATTTTCCTCTAGCCAATGTCGTCAAAAGACCAAAGCGCGATAACATGAGTTAGAGGCTATGACCCACTAAACATGGTGAGCTTGATTCGCATAGAAGGATGGTAAACGATACGAAAGTTATTCAATAAAGCTGTAATTGGATTCTAACATTTTCTTGTGTTTACCCCGCATGATCCTTGAAAACATCACATAAACATGGCATACATATCATTACAGGTTTCAAGGCAAGTTTCTTATCCCTTTGCTATTTATTTCAGTAAGAAGAAATGGCACTCGAACAAAACATCAAGGATCTTCAGGCATAGAATGCTCAGTTCTAGGAGATGTTCTTGGCTCTAGCTAAAGGGAAAGAGGATCTGAAAGCTCTCATCTTGAAAGACAAGAAGAAGAAGACTAAGAAGCAGGTTGGTGTCTTGACCTGGGGAGAAGATTCAGAGTACCTGCTAAGTGAGCTCTAGATTTTGCTACTCCATCTAAGGAGGGAGACACTCAAGATGAAGATAACAAGAAGACCAAGGAAGAAGACAACAGTCTGGGGTCTGAGAAGGATGAAGTTGACTACTCTGAGGAACAGTATCCTCCTGTTGATGACAAATGCAAGTAGCTGGAGGATCGTCTCAACGCCAAGGAAATCCAGAAGATACCAGGATTGTATTTCGGTGAACTAGGGATGGTTCCAGGGGTGGTCATCCCACCTAAGTTCTAGGTCCCTATCATTTCCAAATATGACAGGATCTCTTGTCCTAAACTTCACTTGAGATCATACGTCATAAAGATCCAGCCTCACACTACCGACCGGAAGTTATGGGTCCATTTATTCCAAGAAAGTTTGGCTGGAACTCAACTGGAGTGGTTCTATCAGTTGGAAGGAACCAACATTTATACCTGGGAAGACTTGGCTGTTGCTTTCTACAAGCAGTACCAATACAACGCTGACCTGACACCAACTCGAGTGCAATTGTAGAATATGTCTGTGGGCTCAAGGGAAGGATTCAAGGAATACGTGCAGAAATGGATGGATTTAGCTGGCAGGGTGCAACCTCCTATGACTGATTGGGAAATGGTAGACATGTTTATGGGCACTCTGACAGGCCCATTCTTTAATTTACTGATTGGGAGTTCTTCGTCTGGTTTTACAGAGATGATTTTGACTGGGGAAAGGATTGAAAGCGACATCAAAAGTGGGAAGATCCCAATGGCCTCAACCTCTAATGATGTGAAAAATCCCTTTGTTGGTAAAAAAGAAACTAATGATGTCTATGGTCAAAGGAGCCATAGTAAAAATAACCACCATCAGTCTGTGGGAGCGGTATTAATTTCTAATCCTACACCTGTTCAACAACAACAGGGCAATAAGCGTAGGATAAAGTTCCAAGAAAGGCAGTACACTAAGATTAATATGCCATTGTCTTAAGCGTTACAACATTTTCTAAAAGCAAAACTGATTACACTAAGGGATCCTCCTCAAAAACCCGATGCCTCCTCTCCTAAGTACAATATGAATGCGAAATGTGCATACCATTCTAATAGTCTTGGGCACGACACCAACCATTGTTGGCCTTTGAAAAATAAGATTCGAGATTTGATTGACAACAAGGAGATTGAATTTGACCCCCCTAAGGCTCCCAATGTGATCACTGCCCCCATGCCAAATCATGGCCAAGATTGAGAGTGTTTATTTCATTTGAATTATCAATTTTGATTTCTTTGTTTTCTTAAACACTTATCTTTATGTCATACTTTGGTTATTCTCATTAATGCATTGCATATGTTTGTCTTGAATTAATTTATTTGTATTCACTATATTCAAACTGTGCTTTTACTTCCTTTTTATGATATTCAACTCTCGATTAAAAGCTATAAGCCTTTAGAGGGAGGATGACGAAAATAATACCGTAATCTCTATAGTATGCTTTGGAACAGACCTGGCTGACAATGTACAGACAGCCTTTCAAATCCTAAACAATGGAGTTATAAGGAAGATAATCCCTAGTCAACCCCTTTGAGCCTAAGAAGTAGGAGTTCTCTTTTTCATGTAAATTGAAACCCTTAATCATAACCTAGGGCAAGGTAGTTTCTCAATTAATTCAAAGGTGCATTCAATCACAAGCTTTCTCTTCATACACAATGAGTGGTGTCGAAGATGCTCTTCTAAATCAAAATACAATGATGGTTTCCCGTAATCACTAAAACAGACAATCATTATATCTCAAAAGAAAAACCCACTAAGTCAAAACCTATAGGAGACTTAAGGAAAAACTGGGGCATCTCGCTGACCGTAATCACAAAAGAAACAGTTCAGGCAAAAGGTAGGGATAATATAAAAAAAAGGTCACTACAAGTCTTCAACAAAAGAAAAAATGCTACAAAAAATGATTGTCTCCTTAAAATAAACTTTCAGTATCCGAACCATCACCGGAATATCAAGGCAAAGATTCCAAACTCAATTGGGATTTAAACACAAATTTAACTGAGTATAGGACTGAAGAACACCACGAAGAACGGGTTGGGTACAAATAAATTTCGAGCCTTTATCCTTTGTTTCTTAAACCGTGAACCAGGCCACACTATAACCCTTAAAAGTCCTAGCTGAAGCATGGGTTAGTTCGAAAGTATACTGTTACAAAAGGTATCCTGACTCATGTAAGGTTTGCTATAAATCCTGAGTTGATATCATATTCTTGCAAATTTTGTTTTACTAAAAAATGAATTTTCAAAAACTTCAAGACAGACATAAGCTTTACATTTTTAATACCACTATTTTCATATAACTAATTGTTCAACAACAGATAAATTCGCACGACAAATATTCAATGAACGAAAATTCTCTCAATGGACAGAATCACCTCAGATGGAAAGACATTCCCAGTAACAGGCCTTTCATAATCAAGGGGCCTGACATGGTGTCTAACTTATCTGGGGGTAGTCGAGTCAAGATTCGAGGAATCTCTCAAAAGTGCCAAATAGCCAGGGGAAGACCTCCGTCTGAATCACTTGGGGCATTGAACATGAGGGCCATGTGAGATCAAGCAAACATCTTCCTGGAAATATCACCAATCTACGGAGTTTCAACATTACAGCCAAAGGGAATTCCTCTCCCCAACTGAGTGTTCAAAACTATAAAAACCCCTGCAGACTACTTCTCTCCAACAGAGCTCATTCCTCCATCGCCAACGTTCTCATACTCTTTATCCCCAACAACAATCAGGGGATTTATTTTCCCCAAACTAAGATGCTGCTCAAATTTGAGAATGCACTTCAATAACATTTCACATTCACCATCATTTACCAATATCATAGCATATGCATACAAAATGCATATAGAACAATCTCATTTATTTTGAGAACAGCATTATGCAATGCACTTCATACATCATAACATTGCACACAACTAACCCTTTATCTTTTCAGGTAAAGTCTATAAGCAGACGAGTATCATCAACTATCTACATGACCAGACAAATTTCTTCAAAAACTAAAATCTTACAAGTAATTCCCTCAAAGGCTTTCCCCAGAAAGTCATTCTGAAAAATATCTCTTCTAGATGAAGTCAGGTGTAGACATCTTCTAGTGCATCATTCATACAAAATCAAGTGCGGATTCCTTCCGGTACCCTGTTGAAGTAGTAGTCATCAAAAATTCCTCCATTACTTGATGAAGTAGTATTCGTCGAAGATCCCTTCATTACCTGTTGAAGTAGTAGTCGTCAAAGATTCCTTCATTACCTGCTGAAGTAGTAGTCATCAAAGATTCTTTCATTACCTGCTGAAGTAGTAGTCGTCAAAGATTCTTCATTACCTACTGAAGTAGTAGTCGTCCAAGATTCCTTCATTACCTGTTGAAGTAGTAGTCGTCGAAGATTCCTTCATTACCTGCTGAAGTAGTCGTCGTCAAAGATTCCTTCATTACCTACTGAAGTTGTAGTCGTCGAAGATTCCTTCATTACCTTCTGAAGTAGTAGTCTTCGAAGATTCCTTCATTACCTGCTGAAGTAGTAGTCGTCCAAGATTCCTTTATTACCTGTTGAAGTTGTAGTCATCAAAGATTCCTTCATTACCTGCTGAAGTAGTATTCGTCAAATATTCCTTCATTACTTGCTGAAGTAGTAGTCGTCCAAGATTCCTTCATTACCTGCTGAAGTAGTAGTCGCCCAAGATTCCTTCATTACCTGTTGAAGTATTAGTCATCCAAGATTCCTTCATTACCTGCTTTAGTTGTAGTCGTCAAAGATTCCTTCATTACCTGTTGAAGTAGTAGTCGTCAAAGATTCCTTCATTACCTGCTGAAGTAGTAGTCATCAAAGATTCCTTTATTACCTGCTGAAGTAGTAGTCGTCAAATATTCGTTCATTACTTGTTGAAGTAGTAGTCGTCAAGGATTCCTTCATTACCTGCTAAAGTAGTAGTCGTCCAAGATTCCTTCATTACCTTCTGAAGTAGTAGTCGTCAAAGATTCCTTCATTAACTGCTGGAGTAGTAGTCGTCCAAGATTCTTTCTTTACCTGCTGAAGTAGTAGTCGTCCAAGATTCCTTCATTACCTGTTGAAGTAGTAGTCGTAGGATTTCCAAATTATCTGTTGAAGTAGTAGTCGCCAAAGATTCCTTCATTATACATTGCAATCAAGCTTTATACTTACCAACAGTCACTTTGGATGGCATCTATAAACCCATCTCTGATAGCTCTTTATCACCCCTCCAAATGGCATCTGTAAGCCCATTCCTGATATAATCAACCAACGGTGTTACTTCATGTGAGTGCAAATTTCTGGGCACTCTAGTGTTTAATCATCTTCCACCTTCAGATCACGAAAGGCAGACAAGCCAATCTAAATCTTCAGGTTTAAGAAGATTGAACAGGGGCAGCTGTTGTACCCTAAAATTTTCCCTCCCATTCTATTCAAGGCATGCTCATTAAGGTCCCATATTGCTCAAGGTTGACTAAGAATTGACCATACAAATTCTCCTCCTAAGCAATGGATTTCCATCTAAGGTTTCATTTCTCACAAGAATTTTGGTTTACAAGGGCTTCAAATGATTTCCATGGCACCCTATACACCTCAGCATAATGGCATAACTGAAAGAAAGAAAAGAAGTGTACATGACAAGGTTTAGGTCGAAAGCTAAAAATATGCGTAAGAGCTTTTGGGTCTAAGCAGCTTCGACAGTAGTATGCAATTTAATTTGATGCCCAACAAAGCACTAGGATCGAAGGAAGGATAGTTCGAAAGAAAGCGTGAGATGGCTTTTATGAAGTCTTTGATTGGAAGAGCTAGTAAGGAGCTTCGAAGGGTTTGTTTTCGAACCATTGAAATATAACCATTCGAAGCATCACAAGAAAAGGCACTTCAACTGTCATGTTGATTGAATTGGCGATTTGAAAAGAGGAAGAGGTTGAATTCAAAATCTTTGATCTTATGGTTCAAAGGACATGCATGTATCTAAACAAGCAAGGAAGAAGTTGGATGATTGAAGTGATGTTTTGGTGCTCATAGGTTATCATTTGATTGGTGCATATAAGTTGTATTCACCAATCAAAGATGAATTAGTGAGCAATAAAGATATTCTTGTAGACAAAAGCAAAGGTTGAAATGGGAGTCGGAGACACATTCACAATTGTGTTCGAAGGAAAGAACAAAATGAAGCTTTGACATAGTCACAACAGTCAAAACTGTGTTCGAAGGAGGTGAGTAGAATGAAGCTTCGATCAGTCAAAAGGAAGAGTTGATACTTAGATTGGTCGAATTGAATGGAAGGAGATCGAAAGGAGCAAGAACTATTTGATTACGCTGATGTTTCCAGATCAGGCAACCAATGTAGATGGTGACTCAATCGAAGGAGCCAATATGATGAGGCCTTGAACAATTCGAATTGGGACTCAGAGCCATTGAAAAGAGCAAAGCTTGGAAGCATTCAAAAGAATTAAGATGTGAAAAGTTTAAACGAAATCCTAATGGGACGAAGCCCAAATTCGTGCAAAACTCCAACCATAACCTGTCCAGGCTCACTCAAAATTCAAGAATGGTAAGAAAATTATCAAAATGCCAACTTTCCAAATCTTTTGATTCCTGCTTTCAAAGCCATAGTTAATGGTTGATTCATGCCATTTTTGTTCACCACAACACCCTATAAATACAAGGCCAAAGTGCAAGTAAAATGGGGGACATTGCCTATAAACACAAGGAAAAAACCACCTCAAAGGGCCACAAGAAAATCATTAAAAAAACATCAAAGTTTCCAAATTTGAAAATCATAGTGTAAGCTTCCTCGGTCTAAACCAACTCTACTATTCATCCCCTGAAGGTCCCAGGAGTGATTCTCAGGCCTTAAGCAATTCAAATGCACCCAGAAACACGCTCATTCAATCCTTCTGTTTGGTAAAAAAATTTGGATCTCAAACTCGTTTAACCTTTAATTCAAATCTCTTTCGATTGCATTTCATGTTATTATCATTATTTATGAATGTTTTAACGTAATTCGTGTGAGTTTCAGTGCCCAAAACACAAAATGCCATTGCTAGGGCATTTGAAATTGGTTCCTTCGAATCTCAGGATTCATGGTGTTTCAGGACAAAATAGCTTCAGATTTGGACTCAGGGGTCGAATTAGGTGGGGGTTCAAATTAAGGGGAAGGACCTGGGTTCGACACCTAGGTCATGCATTTTGTTTTTTTTCTAACAATTGTATTCTAGATCCCATGCTTGCAGGTCTAATGTGCGTACCATACACCACGTGATCAACACCAGTAGATCCCATCTGAGCAGATCCAATGTTCCCAGATCGAAGGAGTGCGTTGTACACCATCATTCCCCTACTGCCAGATGCTGGCCAATCCATATCAGTACCCTCAATGTGCACTCCATCATGAACTTTGGATAACCTCCCTCATTGGATAGAAAGACAGCTTCCCTCGTTGGATCGAAAGACAACCTCCCTCGTTAGATTGAAAGACAGCCTCCCTCGTTGGATCGAAAGACAACCTCCCTCGTTGGATCGAAAGACAACCTCCTTCATGGGATCGAAAGATAACCTCCTCTCACTTTGGGCCCATGTTTTTAAACTTACACCACCCCTTGTTTACTTTTGCTGCCTGGCCCATTTTACATGTTTGTTTTTCGTTCTTTTAGTTACTTTTTATTTAATTATAAAATCAGATAAAAATCACAAAAAAATTAAGTTTTAGTTTTTTTTATTAAAGTTAATTTTGTTAATTAATTATTAATTATCTAAACACTTTCTTAAAATTAAAATTAAGTAGACTTAGATTTTATTCTCTTTTTTTAAACCAAAACCAACAAAAAGATTTCATTTTCTTTAGGATTTAGACGTCCATTCTAATTCGCGCGCGATTTTATTTTAGCATTATTATTTTTCATACTATTGTACTTGCTTCCTGGTTGTAATTGTTTAAATTAGGACTTTTATTTTTTCTGCTTTATTCCCAATTTTGGACATGTAAATATCCCCTCTCTGAAGCCTTGTAATAGCTAGATTTACATTTCCGCACTTTTAATTACTGCAAATTATAAACTGTTTAGTTGCGTGACTAATAGGATTATATGGCAAGAGTTTAACTAACAAACGCTAGCAAACTTAATGAAAAATACTAAAATAACTGAAAAAAATACAATTTCACATGCGCACCTCTAGGGTACCCCACTTCGGTTGCCTTAGAAAAAAACAGTTACAACTCTCGAAACGTGAGAGATTTTAGTGGCTACCTTTCGATTTAAAGATCATAAGTCCCTCGATGACCCTCTCGACGTTGCCTCGGTAAAAATGATCTTAAAACCCTAGGGTAGTAACTAAGGTTTCTTGCCCAGTTGCCTTTTTGACTATAAACATCCCTTCGAATGTCCCTCAAACATCCAACGACTAGGGCTACCTACTCACTAATAGTAGGATAACACTGTCTAAAGGAAAAGAGGAAAAGATAAATCCTTTCAAGTAAAAGTAGATAGTTCCTAGATACTATGCTAAAAACAAACTTTTACACTTACACAAAACAACTTTCAAAAAAACATTTTCAAAACATTTTATCAACACCCTTGAGGACTAATATAAGAGTTATCATAAAGCAAACTGCCTTACTATTGGCATTTCAAAAATACTTTTCAAAACACACAAAGCACAAGGTATTTCAAAATGAGCTAAGCATCTAAGAGCCCATAGATAACTACAGATGGAAAGGGTGTTAACACCCTCCCTTTCCATAATCTACCCCCTTACTCAGAAAACTCTCGAAAGGTCTTTTTCTATTTTTTTCACCCTTTCCTTTGTTGGATAAAAGAAAAGTCGGTGACGACTCTTGCTTACTGCAACACTTGAAAACATAAAGACAAAACCAGTATAACAGTCAGTTCTCCCATCATATCATAGTCATATACTTCACAATTATTCACCATTCACAATTCGTCAACAATTTTATGCAATGTTAAATAGAATGTTAATGCAACAACTAAGACTCATGCATGTTGTACCAAACTTCACTGATGACTGATTCATCTTCCTCCAAAGACCCCCACCTTAGGATCGATTCCCACTTGGAACTAGAGCACTTCACAAAAATGTACTCAATCCACACAATAAGATTAAGGCCATCACTGGACAACCGTCCTAACATCACCAATGGACCATCATCCAAATATATGCCATGAATGTATGATGCACATAACCAATAATAATTCGACCACGTCTACTTAATTGCATTATAATTCATTTAATCATCACAATAACATTCTTCACATAGCACGTATACACATCAAACATGCACACCATCATCTTCATTCATCGTAACAACATAAAATACATCATAGTACAACATAGCATCATCACATCAGTATCGAGTTCATCTTTAAAACATACTTAAAATCAACTTCATTCAACACATCTCATATTCACCATCACATTATCATCATCACATAGCATGTATAAGTATAGTTATCATGCACGTCATCAAACATCATCACAAGTAGTAATATCACATCACGTCAACATCAAAATCATCATAATTAATTTCACAACAACATTATTTCTATCATTAGACATAAAACATCACCAATTATCAATTACACAAAACATTTGTTTCCATTTTTATAAAACGACATAACTCGATAGTATAAAACAACCGTCCATGCGTCAAATAGTTTGAATTTTGGTACTAAAAATATTTTTAAGAGAAAGTAGATTAAACCAGCTTTCCAACAATCCGAACCACGCATTAATCAGACACTCACAGCTTGAGTTATGAATTTTCAAAGTTTTAAAACAAATATGTCCAAGTCTGCTCGTCCGAGGCTCGCCTAGCGAAGCAAATGGAAAAATCAAGTCTCACCCGATGATGCAGAAGGCTCGCCCTGCACTACTTCATCACATCACGATTGTCTAACAATGTTGAGGCGCTTCGCTTATTTTCCAAGAGCGTGTTATTTTCCAGTTCCCATCACCAGGCCCTCACTCGGCGCTGCCTCAGCGAAGTCGCGTCGTCTGGCGCCGCATATGGCTCGCCTGACACTACGCTCTTGACAACAACTTCTTGCTGCGATTTCTGCACTCGACCAGTCTCAAACCCCATACGATTTTAATACCCATTTAGTCCAAAACTCATATGATTCAACATGTTTTCACAATACCACAATAACACATCCTAATACTCATTACCTACACCAAATCATAGTATTTCAACATCATAATTCACCATAAATTTATCACAATAGCATGCATTATATTTGCACAAGCACATCACTAAATCATCATCATGAATCACATCATTTACGTCACAACAACATCATTAACAAATCACTAAAATAGAAAATCATATTTATCATCAAAATAACACATCACAGTATAGCAACATGTAATAAATCAATCTCATAAACACATAGACAATGGAATCATGCATCAACATGCTCATATAATTCAATCATAATATAATTAATCATGTTAGCTTCTCAACACTTTAAACGGCACATCAAACAGACTTCTGAAACTCAAGTCATGATGTTTTGAGCAGTGCTACCAGACTGCCTCGCCTGGGGCTCGCCCGACGCTGCTGGGGCACTGCCTGCGGGACGACACTCCTCAGCCTATGATTTTTCACGGTTGGAGACCTTCTGGACCTCCGAATTGGATTCCGTAAAAAGTATCAGTTTCAAAATTTGAAATCCTATGATTATATAATATTTATAACAGCCCATGACACATATTTAGAGGTTCTAACTTCATCCATTCATCAAAGATTCATTAATTCATTTACTCAATACATGGTTTTCATCAATTTCATTAATCTTCATCAAAATCATCACACAAATCACAAACCTACCAATACCTTAACCTGATATCAATTATCACAACCTCATTTTAATCATAGAAATACATAAATTATTTTGGATTAAATGATTTAATCATAACAAATGCTCTGATACCACTGTTGGGATTTTAAGAGGGGTTTTTCAAACTTTTTAATCCTTTTAGCGGAATAATCCTGAAAAACAGATCTTGATTAAATCATCAATCACAAATTTACTTAATCAAAATAAGGGTTTATGAGTTACCTCTTGAAGCATTCATTATCTTTGATCACGAACGGCGGAAGATGCTGGCGTCTGTACATAGTCCACGCGAGTGCAAAATGGAATGACGGTGCTAGCTGTCTCTTGTTCTGAGAAAATTTACAATTAACATAGCAAGGGGAAATAGCTCCTCTATTTATAGAGAGCTTCTAAAATCCTAATACTCTTAATTTGGGCTTTTCCAAAACAAGCCTAATCTTATTTAATTAAACTATTTAATTAAATAATTATTATTTATATTTGATTAAACTCTTTTAATTAAATAAAATATTAATTAAATTAAATCATATTTAATTTAATCAACTTTCAATTCTCATTTATTTAATTAAATCATATTTAATCAAATAAATTATATGTGTTAATGTATTAAACAATTTAAATACTATTAACACATAATTAAATTAAATCTTATTTAACTTAAACATTCATTCCACTATCAGCATTCTATGCGTGTGACCCTATAACTTCTCATAACATTGGCAATAATATTAAATCACTTATTTAATATTATAAGCAGTAAGCGGTATCTAGCAACACATCACTGCTACCCAAGTGACGAGAATATCGTGTGATCTGACATAACCTTTCTGTGATAATGATCATGTGTACAATTACCCTTTTACACTTATATCTATATTGAACACAAGGCATAAAATGCGTCACCCTTGTATAGTTCAATATTTTATTCCTTGACCTCAGAGTATACTTGATAACGAAAAATAAGCCTAATATTTCATATCGACTTATTTGAGCACGGCCATGCATTTTACAATCATACTCTATCAAGGGGTGCATAGATATTACTCCCTTATATGTAGAAGGGGAAAATTCCCTATATGTCACTCATGTCCCTCAGCATGATTCGTAAAGTACCCATCAATCATCTTTATAGCCATCCTGCTACAGATGACGGTTGATTGGAAATAAAGTACTCGACTTTATATCTAGGGTCCATAGTGTTTTCAGGTCGAAGGGTGTTATACACCACTATCACCATGAGAATAACTCATGACACTTACATATAGACTATGTAGTATTCTCATGGCAGGTCAATCCAGTATAAATATGACTTCTAATATTTATACATATGTGAAGACTTGATATCTCATATCCATGACTTGTGAGATACAGTCATTAGTCTACTCACATAATAATCTCTATGCATTACTATTGTCCTATTTAACAGTAAAGCTTGACTACGTATACTTTAAGAATAACGTCTTTATGTTTAATGAGCTTTCACAATTAAGTCACACTTAATAAATCATTAATAGACTAATTATTCTAAGGACTTTATTATGTCATATACAAATAACATCATAAATAAGATGCCTAATAAGTATACATATATTGACAAACAATGTATATCAAGGTCATGATACAAAAGCATATTAAGCCACTATTGATTGGCTCTTAGGGCTTACTCCAACAATTTCTACAATTTATCAATTGAACATGTAACTCGATACATCCAATTACATTGTAGTGACACGAATAATATATAAACCTTTCACCTATCACTTCCATTCCAATATGCCTAATGGTTTGCATCATTTCCGTAGGCTTCTGATGCTTAACCCCTGACTCCTAACGAGTCACACTCGCATAATGAACCACGCCACATCACGCTTCAGTTGCATTACTCTGATCATCTACATTAAAGTCATTGTCTTCATTTTGATTTTCATCAACTATCAAACCCATAAGTTTCACATGTAACTTCTTTCATATCCACCAGCAAATCATCATTCACTTCTGATATCCTCAACCTTTCACTCTGCGGTGTTAGCTCGCATACAACTTCGAGTCTCCAAACTGTTTAATAAGTCCCAACATCTTTCATAGTCACTTATCCATTAGGTTCACCCGAAATGGTGAATGACTATCCTCTTGATAGAACGTCAAATTCCTTACACACCATATAGAAGGCAAGAAAAGTCTATCCCATCCAACACGATCATGTCTACTATCAACAAGATATTAAGAGTGATCGGTTCCTCAATTTGTCAATAGGTAGACGATAACTATGATGGTGCATAAAACATCGTTATTGAACTATAATAATGTTTCTTTATAACTTGTGCATCAAAGTTACTTAAAGCACCATGGTCCAATTAATCTCCTTTAAGGTTTACAAATGCTTCCACAATTTCTTTTACCATTACCTCTCTTTTCCTCAAAAACTATTGTCACTATAATCATTCTTACTTGGCATAAGTTGCACCTTCATACGATTCTCCAATATCTTTGCATCCTCCCTAATGTCAAACATCTCATTCCCTCAATCCATTCATTGACTACATATCGTACTTGACCTCGTCTAAAAAACAAGATGCGATAATAACCAGTTAAGCCCAAGAAGATTCTAGTCTCTGTAACTTACTCCAGTGTCTCTCAATGTAGAACTGCATCTACTTTGGATGGATCCACAGACGCCATCACCCGAAATAGCATGCTCAAAAACTCACCTCATCAAACCATAATCTACACCTCACAACTTAGCATAAAGTTTCCTCCCTTTCGACACTGTAATTCAAATCACAATGTTCAACATGCCCTTACTCTGACTTAGATTAAATCAGAATGTCCTCAATAAACACTACAACAAACTGATCCAAGTATTCATAACGCCTACACCAAGTTCTAAAAGTTATCCTCTAATTATTCTCACTCTTCACCTGAATCTGAAGGTAACCCGACCTCAATTCGATTATACTGAAGACATACTCGCCTACCAGTTGGTCCATCAAATCATAAATCCATTGAAGTGGTTATTCAATGTCAATCATTACCTTAATCAATTATCTATAATCCACACACAACCCCATACGACCATTTTCACAAGCATGCAAACATTTGAGTCTCATATCCTAAGAGTTATCCTACTTGGTTAGCAGATATCTTTAGGAAAACATCAAGAAATTAAACACCATTGGCATATCACTAGCCGCCACATTGCTCTCTATCCTTTGAGAAGCAACCTTTAACAATACCTGATTGCTCCCTCTCATAGATGTCCCTACTTGACCAACAAATAGGAATATTGAATCCGTACTTCCTTAAAAATCAGGAAACAACGCAGCCTCACCAACATTTACACTCATGCAAACCACGGCACACTGAGCCAACTGTTCACACCTGAAAACATCTATTAGAAGAAAAAGCTTCTCCCCAACTTGTCTCAAACTAACTCCTGCATACAAACGGTTAGACAAAAAAGCAAGCACCGTCAGTGGTTCACACACATGTCGCGTACTAAGGAACAAACAACATTAGACAACCTGGTCGGACGGATGAAACTTCTCTGATACCACTAATGTAACACCAATCTAAACCCCAAGGAATATTCACGAATAATCCACTAAGACACCAAAGCTATCCTCACGCTTCTACGAGCTATTCACGATCACCTGCGTGTTACCCACGTGGAGGCAACATTCAAACAAAAAGGTGAGTAATCACAGTTCATTACAAAAGATATAAGGAAAAGATATAGTAGTTACAAACAACATTATCATCCAATCCATACATCATGATTTACCAAGTATTATACTCACACCTTTATATTATAATAATATATACACATCTTCGTCATAAAATCATTGAATCCATATTTATCACCAAACATCACTTAAGTCATAATGTAGTCAGCCTCACTTAATCAATAATCATTGTCAAGCATCATTTATACATCTTTCATCATCAAAACATCACATAGTCACATACTTCATAATTACTCACCATTCACAATTCTTCAATAATTTTATGCAATGTCACATAGAATGTTAATGCAACAACTAAGACTCATGCATGTGGTACCAAACTTCACCATGACCGAGTCATCTTTCCTCAAAAGATCCCCACCTTAGGATCGATTACCACTTGGAACCAGAGCACTTCACAAAAATGCACTAAATCCACACAATAGGATTAAGGCCATCACTGGACAACCTTCCTAACATCACCAATGGACCATCATCCAAATATATGCCATGAATAAATGATGCACATCACCATTAATAATTTGACCACAACTACTCAATTGTATCCTAATTCATGTAATCATCATAGTAATATTCTTCACATAACATGTATAAACATCAAACATGCACGCCATCATATTCATTCATCATAACAACATAAAATACATCATAGTATAACATAGCATCATCACATCAGTATCAAGTTCATCATTAAAACATATTTAACATCAAATTTATTCAATGCATCTCATATTCACCACCACATTATCATCATCACATAGCATGTATACATATAGTTATCATGCACGTAATCAAACATCATCACAAGTAGCAATATCACACCACGTCAACATCAAAATCATCATAGTTAATTTCATAACAACGAGATTGCTATCATTAGACATAGAACATCACCAATTATCAATTACGTAAAACATTTGTTTTCATTTTTATAAAACAAAAACACTCGATAGTACAAAACAACCATCCACACGTCAAATAGTTAGAATTATTGTACTAAAAATATTTTTAAGAGAAAGTAAGTTAAACCATCATTCCAACAATCTGAACCACGCATCAATCGGACACTCACAACTCGAGTTATGAATTTTCAAAGTTTTAAAACAAATATGTATCAGTCTGCTCGCTCGAGGCTCATCTGGCGAAGCATATAAAAAAATCGAGTCTCTCCCGATGATGCAGAAGGCTCACCCGACAATGCTGAGGCGTTTCGCTTATTTTCCAAGAGCTTGTTATTTTCCAATTCCCATCGCAAAGCCCTAACCTGAAACTGCCTGGGCGAAGTCACGCTGCCCGGCACTGCATATGGCTCGCCTGGCACTATGCTCCTGACAATAACTTCTTGTTGCGATTTCTGAACCCGACCATTCCCAAACCTCATACGACTTCAATACCCATTCACTCCAAAACTCATATGATTCAACATGTTTTCACAATACCATAATAACACATCCTAATACTCATTACCTACACCAAATCACAGTATTTCAACACCATAATTCATCATAAAATTATCACAATAGCATGTATTATATTTGAACACGCACATCACCAAATCATCATCATGAATCACATCATTTACGTCACAACAACATCGTTGACAAATCACTACAGTAAAACATGATAATCAACATCATGTTTATCATCAAAATGACACATCATAGTATAACATCATGTAATAAATAAATCTCATAAACACATAGATAATGTAATCATGCATCAAAACACTCATATAATTCAATCATAATATAGTTCATCACGTTTGCTTCCCAATGCTTCGAACGACACATCAAATGGACTACTGAAACTCAAGTTATGATGTTCCAACGTCACTGCTAGACTGCCTTGCCTGGGGCTCGCCCGATGCTGTTGGGGCACTGCTTGCAGGACAACACTCCTCAGCCTACGGTTTTTCATAGTTGGAGGTCTTCTAGAGCTCCAAATTCGATTCCTTAAAAAGTCCCAGTTTCAGAATTTGAAATCCTATGATTATATAATATTATAACAGCCTATGACACATATTTAGAAGTCCTAACTTCATACATTCATCAAAGATTCATTAATTCATTTACTCAATACATGTTTTTCATCAATTTCATCAATCTTCACCAAAATCATCGCACAAATCACAAACCTACCAACACCTTAACCCGATATCAATTATAATAAATGCGACTAAACCCCTTACCTTACTTCTTAGCAACTTGATCTTCTTCTTCTTCACATTCAATTGACAACCCCTCTGAGCCCTAGCTTTCTTTTGCGATCTCTCAAACTTAGATTGTACCAAATAAATATCTCTTCCTTGTTTTCTCTTTTTACCCCTAGGACCCTTAATATCTTATTCCATTCTTGCCCTAACTTATTCCACACAACTTTACCATCTTACCCTTATCACCTCTACACAAATATTATCTATTTTAAATATTTAATAATAATTCTAAATGATTAAACTAATTAAATAATCCTTATATTTCTCTTATTCCAATCACTGCCCCACAACAACATATTACTGACACACCATAATGCATCTTCTAATTCACAATAATTCACATATACATCAATAATCACCAATATTAACACTAAATCAATTAAATAGCTAATTAAATGATTAATCTAGATTTTTAGGGTGTTACACGCAATGGTAGCATTCAACTAGAGTTGAAGAAACCAGAAAGGTCCAACAAGAAAATAACTAGCATTAGGTTTCAAGATGGTCGAGAGATAAACTCCTTCGCTCAGGGATTTATAAAGAGACCCTAAGATGAGTTCGCTCAAATAGATGTTACGACTTGTATGCAATTGGTTAGCCAAAGCGATAAACCTTTTTGCTACCATCAGAGACCTACAACAAAAAATGAATTTTGACAGCCATAATGTCAGAAAAGCAACGTGTTTGATGTCGGAGACAGACTCGACAATTTGATCATGATAATGCTCTATGTACTTAGTGAAGCCAGCAAAATTCTTATCGAAACCGATGTTGTTTTCATCGTTGTTGGCCAGGTTGAACAATTCACCAGTTGGATGAAGGCTAGTGATGACTGCAGCATCTAAAAGAGTGAGAGTCACATCCCACAGTTGAAATGGAAGGTATTAGTCAAACTATCCCAAAAGTAAAGGGAAGAAACCAAAAGATAAGGGCAGTATGTGGGGCCAACCCTAGAAATTTGGAGCAAGTCGAAGATCCCTTGGTCTTTCCAGAACTGGCCTTTCTTTTTTTCAACTTTCTCTAACCAAGATAGGTAGTCTAGATTGACAACGAGAATAGAACTAAAAACAATAGGTGATCGATAGACATGATTGAAGTCGAGAGGGATATCGAGATTGACATTGGGTTTGGTACGGTGATAAGCAAAAAGGAACTCTTTTATTTTTTGAACAACCCTAATGGAATTTGGGATAAGGCCTAAAAGGGAATTCGAAGCATCACTAACAAGAAATCGAAGAAGTACTTAAGAATGGAAAATACATATTTTTACCTAACAACAAGTGGTTTGTCTAGTTTCGTGACCAAAGGCATGAAATCTACTTTTTGTGTTTGATCCAGAGGGTGAGTGGAGGAAGTCATTGATAGGAAATGAAGAGTTTGTTTGGGTTTCAAAGAGGTTCAAGCGTAAAGAAAGAAAAGAAAGAAAGCTCAAGCGTGACTCAAAGAAGAAATCATAAAGAAAAAGTGGAAATTAAATTTCTGAGATATTTATACTCTTAAGGTATCAAAGGGGAGTGAGATCGTCGAATATACACGGGGTGTATAGGTGGAAAAAACTGGTAGGAGGAACGAGGAAGTTGTTGAGTGTTAGCCATGTTTTATTCTTAGAAGTTGGGGCTACACTAGGATAATGGCTATATTACTGCAGACATGACCTTTGAGAAGAAAGTCATGATAACGATGACGTCATCCCTTGATGTCAAACAGAAAAATGGGAAATACCCCTCTCTCATTATCAATCGACAAAGGCATTTTAGGGGGAAATTTATTAGCCAGGATTTTCGACAAATGTCAAATCCATCTAAAAAGAACAAGTATGGCCACAAGCGACAAGAGAAGTATTAGAAGGAGAGAATGATCAGAAGCGCAAACTAAAAATAAACAATCTCCGAAGGAGGAAAAGGCTAAGTTGACACAAAACATAGTGGTGACACGAAGACCCTATTTTCAATGGGTAATTATGAGAAGACAGACGCGGGAAACGACTGTCCCTTAGTAAGGTTTGAAACATGGTGTAATACGGTGGGAGAACTGACTTGTTTTACGTTTTATCACAAACGTTGCAGACAGCAAGAGTTGCCATTGACTTTTCTTTTATCCAAGAAAGAAAGGGTGAAAAGAACAAGAAAGACCTTGAAAATTTTGAGTTTGGGGGGTAGGTTATGAAAAGGGAAGGTGTTAGCACCCTTTTCATCCGTAGTTATCTAAGGGCTTTTAATCGCTTAACTCACTTTTTGAAAATTGCTGTGTTATGTATTTGAAAATATTTTGAATAGTTGCCAATGTAAGGCAAGAATTTGTAATGATTCTTGTATCGGTCCTCAAGAATGCGTACAAAGTGTTTGTTTGAAAATATTTATTAAAAAGTGTGATTGTGCGACATGTTTTTTTGTTGTTTTGAAGAGCTTTGTGAGCAAGCGATTAGGAGTTCTACCCTACTCAAGGTCGTTCTTGTATTTTCCTCCTCCTTTAGATAGTGTTATTTGTACCATTAGTTAGTAGGAAGCCCTATCGTTGGATGTGAAGGGTCAGGCAAGGGTCATCATACAGTCATTGAAGGCAACTAGTAAGGACGCTTTAGAAATTTTCGTAAGGGACTAGATCATTTACTGAAAGGCAACATCGAAGGGTCATTGAGGGACTATGATCTTTGAATCGAGGGACTTTGCTAAAGCGTCCCCACTTTCGAGGGACATGACTGTTTATTTTCCAAAGGCAACAAGGGAGGTTACCCTAGAGGTATGAGTGTGCGTGTGATTTGTATTCAGTTATTTTATCTTTGCAGTTAGGGTTTTCTATCGTTCAGTTGTTAGTCTTTCCATGCAAACCCTAATTACTAACAACAATAGAGTAAAATAGAATATAGAAATGTAAAGTGCGGAAAGTAAAGGCAGAAAGTAAACCCTAAACTATTACATTGCTTCGGGGCAGTTACAAAATATAAAGCGGGAAGTTAAAAAACCCTAAGCTATTATAACCCGTAAACAGTTACATAATCAAGGAAAATGCGAGAAGAAGAAGCTACACAAAAAAGAATGTAAGAATAAGAGAAAGGAAAAACGAAAAATGTTTTTGGCGATTAATTAAATAAACCTCAATTTTAATTAAAATTAATTGATTAATTAAATTAATAAAAAAAGTTAATGATGAAAACCTAAAACCTAATCATTTTTAGAGTTTGTAAAAACAAAAGGTTTTATGGCTTATAGTTAAACAAATTAAGGGTTTTTAAGGGGAAAATTGAGGAAAATAGAAAAAAAACCATAGAATGCCAGGGGTGGGTGTTGAATCCATGCCTTTAGCCTTTCCTCCTGCAAGCCTTACCACTGCGCCAAGCACACTTTGGTGTCAAAGGAATGGAATCAGCGCGCTATGTAATCTGCAAAGCATGAAAATATGAAGAAAAAAATCCAAAACACCAAAAGGCAGGGAGAGAACCCGTGCCTTGGCATAGTAAGACCTTAACACGCGCTTCTACCACTGGGGTCGTGATACATCCATTATCATCAGCGAAACAAAATAAATAAATAATAAAACTGCATGACTGGACTAGAGAAGCGCCGGAGCCCTAGATCCGGTCGTATTCTCCGGTGGCTCTTTTTCTCATTCGTGCAAAATAGACATGGTTAGTGATCCAAGGTACCCTAACCCCCTCAATCAAGCCCTGTGAGTTCAATGGGAGTGTTATTTTTACTAATTCGCACTGGTTTGAGAGGTATAATAAAATTACCATGGATCAGACAAAGCATGGCAATTCATGATTCAACCATCATGGGGATCATGCTTTGGGTTATTCTTGCACTATTAACCCTCATGAACACGTTAGCAAAGTTAATATGCATAAAAACACGAAGAAAAATCTTGAGTTTTTATGCCCCTTTGATCATTGCAATCGATCCAACCTAACCCTATAGTGTTCCTGGAAGTGAATGGAAAGGTTGGTTTGCCTTGAGAGTGGCTGCAAGCTAGGGTTTCAAGTTACTCTAATTCTTTGATATTTTTGGAATTTTGGAGAGCTGTTTTTGTGCAAGGGTCTCGTGTGTCTCTTGTTTGAATGAGTGAGCATATATAATGGAGAATTAGGTCAAATCATTTGGGCTTGGACCTTTGTAAGAAGCCTTTAATTTATCTTTTTTTTTTTAATTTTGACCTTAAATTAATAATAAAAAAAATATAATAAAAACCAAAGGGGGTACACAAGTAAGCACTGAGGTTCATCTTGAGGTATAACATGGACTTTGAATCACAAGCTCAATAGCCCAAAATTCCAAGTTTGGTCATTTTTGGTTTCATGCATTTGCTCAAAATTTCCCAATTTTCACTAGTCATAACTCTCTCAATTTTTATCATTTGAGGGTGATCTTAGACTTCTTCGAAATCCCAATATATCCTATACAATCCCCATTTTGATAATTTTTGCATTTGAAGACTTTATCTTGATGTAAGTTGCCTTGACAAAAAGTGTCTTTTTGTTGACTTTTGAAATGACCTATAATGTATTGGCCCATATCTCTCAAATGAAGCATATTTTGGACTTGAGCTTAGAGATACAAAGTTGTAGAGAATTGAATTTATTTAAAAATTAGCTTTGGTTGAGGAAAATCTGATGAAGCATGTGAAAGTTGTGCTTGGTCAAAGTTTAGTTTAGTTGACTTCTCCTAAAGAAAACCCTAATTTGGCAACTTTTGACTTTTGATAAATTGAGAGTTTTCTTGATGAATCATGGTCAACCCTTGATAAAATGATGAATATGACTTCAAAATATTGATGTTGACCAAAAATCTTGAAGTTTGACTATATGTTGACCATAGTTGACTTTTTGTCTAATATAATTGATTTTCAGTCATCTGAGCAATTGACTGAGCAAAATCATGATGCAAGGATCGAAACTTGGTATGATCATTCATTGAGACATATGAGGAACCATGAAATCCACTTGAGGCCTCAGAAACCCAATCTTCCTTGAGAAAAGTGAAACCCTAGTTGTAGGTTAATTGCTTAGGAGGAGAATTTGTCTGATCAATTCTTGAGCAACCTTGAGCAAATGAAAACCGTTGAAGCCTGAGAAGATATCTTGAAGAAAAATGGGAGGGTAAATTTTGGGGTATAACACATGGGAATGTGTGAAAGACAAATGGAGGAATTATCATACATGTGGCGCTTAGAGAAGATGAACCTGCCAAAGGAGAAGTTACATTTTTTGTGCTATAAATAAATCATTGTAAATAGATTCAAGGGGATTCAAACTTACTCATATCTTACGCAAACACTCAAAGTACCCAAACAAAGAGAGAAATGAGTCAAGCAAGAACAATTTATGTTTGAATCGCCAATTTTCTTTCATGTCAAACAAATTCACTTTAAACTTTACTTAAGCTTTACAAATATATTTTCTTAAACTTTCGAATATTTTTAGCTTTATTTATTATTCCGCAACACAAGTTGATTTCACACTGTGTTGAAGTCATTCACATCCATCACATTTCTATCTCAAAATACTTAAAAGTTGAAGCGTTGTCCTGAGATCCACAAGTAGATCTCGCAAAGCAACCTTTAACAAGAGACCAATATTGTTTACCAATTCCCAAGGTAAATAGGGGGAAAATAAGATTCTTTTAAAAATTAGGCCAAATTAGTTGTTCGGATTAGTTGAACCGAGAATCGGAAGAGTCATTGGTCTGATCTGATTCTTAGGTTAGCTAAGTTATTGAATCGGCGTGAACCGACCAAAACCAGTAAAAATGGGAGAACCGACAGTTTTGGAAAATTGACGGGTTAAATACTTCTTTTTTATTAGATAAAACGAAATTGTTTTGTTAATTTAAAAAAAAAATTTAAAAATAAGTAGACTTTGTTTAAAATTTATTTGAAACATTTTCCCTCCTTAAAATTAAATTTACTAAACAAGTTATTTTGTTATTTAGTATATGTTTCCATTAGATTTTGTTCAAAAATTTATTTGAATTTATATTTTGTACTATTTTATTGTGTGTGGTGATTATTGTTACAACTTGAATTTAAAGAATGAACTTGTAAAATTATAATATTTTGAAATGTTAAAATTTTGAAGGTGTCATGATATTTTTTAAAAACCAAGTCATCTGATTCGACCGATTTAATAACTATATAGTTTTGTTATAGAGATTAGTTTATTCAACTGAATTATCTAGATTAATTCGGCTTAGTCATGCGGTTCGACCAGTAACCCATTAGTTTGACCATTGAATCAGTGACTCAATAGTTTGACCATTAAATCAGTGACCCAATACCCTTATCGACTTAATAATCAGGCTAGATTTTAAAATATTGAAAACCAATCAAACACTCATTTCAAATACTATTTGGAAGTAGAAGAAAATTGGGAGGAAGGAAATATAATTTATCCTTTCAAAAGGGACCATAATGCTCGTTTTTTCCCTTAGTAACTTTGTATTTATTCCATACTGTTGTACCCCAAAATTTGCCCTCTCATGTTTTCCAAGGTTTTCTCTTATACGGGTGGTCACAAACACTTGGTTAAAGAAAAATAACTTTTTTTGAAGATAAACAAGGTGTCTTCAATTGGCTTTGAGACAGGGTGTTTTCGATTAGCCCCTGAGCAGTTTGTTTTTTCAATTGGCATCTAGACAAGGAGATTTGATTGAGCATCTAAAACCCTTCGACCAGGCTTTGGTCTGCAAGTCTTCGATTGGGCACTAGGCCTCCTTAGATCAAGATAAGTTCACAAGTTCTTCGATTGGGCATTGGGCCTCCTTCGATCAAGATAAGTTCACAAGGTCTTCGATTGGGTGTTGGGCTTCCTTCGATCAAGTTAAGTTCACAAGGCTTCGACTGCACGAGACAAGAACCCCCTACAAGTTTGTTTCGGTTCACAAGGGCAAAGGCTTCCCATGTGCTTGCTTTCAATGCACAAGGAAGAGACCCTTTCAACTGGCCTTTGATTCACAGAGCAATGACCTCCTCATGCTAACATCCACAAGGAATTGGCTTCCTTTGTGCTAGCTTCGACTGGGCAATAGTTCCCTTTGAAACTGCTTGCGTTAACTCTATCTTTGAACCTTTCAGCATATGATTACCATATTTTGAGCCCACATTGGTGAACCATTCGAAGAATGCACGAGGCATACATGTGCGTTATTCGAAAGACACGTAAAAGGGTCATTCGAAGGATGCACATGTGTTCCATTCAAAGAAACATTCAGAAGGTCCATTCGAAGGTTACAAAAAGGTCCATTCGAAGAAGCATTCAGAAGGTTCATTCGAAGGGTACACAAGAAGTCCATTCGAAGGAGGCAACTTAAGGCCAATCGAAGGTAATGGCCTGAAGGCATTCGAAATTCAAAGGTGTCCAGGTTCATCCAAGATTTCAAAAGAGGCATGAATATTTCAAAAAGGAAATATTTTAATATGTCTGATTTTGGTCTCATTGCTTTCAAAGTTG
The DNA here is from genome assembly GCA_948472305.1 of Vicia faba. Taxonomy (NCBI): domain Eukaryota; kingdom Viridiplantae; phylum Streptophyta; class Magnoliopsida; order Fabales; family Fabaceae; genus Vicia; species Vicia faba. Next base: position 1,544,952,976 of record OX451735.1, read on the forward strand.
GTTAATGACTGTCAAAGGTGTCCAGGTTCATCCAAGATTTCAAAAGAGGCATGAGTATTTCAAAAAGGAAATCTTTTAATATGTCTGATTTTGGTATGATTGCTTTCAAAGCTACTTAATGACTGTATCTTTCCATTTCCATGCGTATCACACTCCTATAAATACAAGGCCTAGGACACATTGCAAAGGACACGAAAAAAGGGGATACCACATACATACGCACACACACTGAGACATAAGCCCAGGAACCATACACATATATTGCCTTACACGCATACACAACCTAAGAGAAGCACACCAAAAACTCTCAAAAACTCAACAAGATCACACCAAACTTGCCTCTCTCCTTTCGAATCCAGGAGTATCCAATAAAATCCAGTCCACACATAAGTTCCAATTCCATGCAAGGTAAGTCCTCTTGACCCAACATCTTTTCGTTTCAGCATAATATGTAAATAGCCTTTTACTTACTTTTCGTTTCAGCATAATGTGTAGATATCCTCTTAGTTATGTTCTTCATTTCTGCCCTCTTGGTTTGTTTGCTTTTCTTGTCTGTATATATGTTGGAACTAACCTGTACAGATTCAAACGAAAGAAAAAAAGAGTGTGAATGAAGGATATACACTCATGCTGCTCTACAGGTCCATATTACTTCATAGTCTAAATTGAAAGAAGCAGAGAAGGTTGCAATCGAAAGTGTCTCATACCCACGTCCAAGCTCATTCGAAAGAAGCAGAAAAGGGTGCAATCGAAGGTTGCTCATACCAACTCCCAAACTCAATCGAAAGAGGCAGGAAAAGGTGAAATTGAAGGTTACTCACGTCAACTCTCAAGCTCAATCGAAAGAAGGCAAAAGAAGGGTGAATCGAAGGAGTCCATTGCCTGGATCGAAGAATTCATTTCTCTTCTTTATTTTGTTCTTTGTTTTTACATTTTTTCTCGTCTTTCGATTTGGTTGTAATAGCGTAAGACCCTTACTTTCTTCATTTTTTACTGCTTTTCATATTAACTGCTAGATGTATGACTAATAGGATTGTATGATAAGATTAATAATCAAAACGCTATCAAATCTAACTCAAGACTAAAATAACTGAACATAACACACATTGCACATATACACCTCTAGGGTACCCTACTTCGGTTGCCTTCGGAAATAGTCACAACTCCCAAAACGTGAGAGGTTTTAGTGACTACCCTTTGGTTCAAAAAGATCATAAGTCCCTCGATGGCCCTCTCGACGTTGCCTCGGTAAAGATATGATCTTAGAACCCTAGGGTAGTTACTAAAGCTTCTTGCCAAGTTGCCTTTGTGACTATAAAAACGTCCCTTTGAATGTCCCTCAAACATCCAACGATAGGGCTACCTACTGACTAATAGTAGGATAGCACTGTCTAAAGGATAGGAGGAAAAGGATAAACCTTTCGAGTATAAGTAGATAGTTCCTAGACGCGATGCTAAAAAACAAACTTTTACACTTACACAAAACATTTCAAAAACATTTTCAAATGCATTATCAACACTCTTGAGGACTGATACAAGAGTTATCATGAAGCAAATTACCGCACTAAGAGATTTCAAAACATTTCTTCAAAACACACAAAGCACAAGGTACTTTTAAAATGAGCTAAGCATCTAAGAGCCCGTATAGAACTACAGATGGAAAGGGTGCTAACACCATCCCTTTCCATAACCTACCCCCCTTACTCAGAAAAATTTCGAAAAGGTCTTTTTTTGTTCTTTTCACCCTCTCCTTAATTTGGATAAAAGAAAAGTCGATGGAGACTCTTGCTTACCGCAACATTTGCGAACACAAACACAAAATCAGTATAAACAATCGGTTCTGCCACCGTATCACAAACTGGCGACTCTGCTGGGGAATATGAATAAAAAGTGGGGTTACCTTAAGAGTTAGTTCATTTTAAAACTGTTTTAATTGCTTGCTTTGTATGCTTTATCCTTGGAGGGTGGTTTGGGTTGTTACTATGGATCCTACACCCGGATCTGGGGACATCTTTTTAGGTAAAGAGCAATAGATCGTGGAGAATGTATGACATGAACCGATATGGTTGAAGCGATAGTTGTGTTAGTGTGACACTTTGGTTGGTACCGGTATCCCTTGTGTTAAATCAAGGAGAATACGAGGCCGCCGCATGGTGTCGTGAAGCACTAACGGATCTTAGAACCTTAGCTGAACAAACTTGGCCATTAAAAAGTAGTGAGATAGTCGGCCTCAGTGTAAAGCTGGGGATTTGTTGATACTAGATGCTACACTCATTGAGATCAGACTTTCGAGATGTTTCGGCCGCAAGAAAAAATTGCTAAGCTGAAACAATGCTCGATAAAGAAAGATCTGTGATATTGAGATTCCTTAGAACTCGGTTACTTTTCTAAGACAGGTTGAACCAACTAAACTTCAAGAGGGTACTTACCTACAAACCCAATGCAAGCCTGAACCGAAGGCTGTTTGTGTGACTTGTTTGCCTTCATTGTCTAACAACTTGAACTCATTGTAGGGCTTTTGTTGGTATTCCTTGCAGGACCTTATTTGTATACATTATCCAATAAACTGGTTTTCTTGCAAGACATACTTGTCTTCATTGTAACACCCCTTCTAATAAACCCTGAATTAACGATATAAATAAAATCAGAGAAAATAAAATTTGCACAGAAGGAGTGTCACAACATCAATTCACATATTCAAGAAAAACGGACATGACATATTCGTCACTTTAATCATTTAGTCATATAATACATTCATGGCATATACTTTCTTTTTCGTACAAACGCAACAGAATCATAATAACTTCATCTCCAAAGGAGGAATCAAAATATAAAATTCAAGGCATTAAGCCATATGGTTCATACACCAATCATGTTATCATGTCATATCATACAAACATCAACATGTGATCAAAATAAAGGATTATATACAAGTATAATCCATATACAAAATAAACGAGTTCGAATACGGACACCTAGCCCCCAAGTGTTACAACCAGAGTATCGACTCGATAAACCAAAATAAAACGGACCATAACCCAAATGCATCCGCTAAGCTAGTGCCTCGCACTACCGTCTTTAGTACTTGAACGGTGCCGTATCAAGCATCATTTCAAGAGAAGGTTAAGAATTCTAACAAATATAAAGCATGTAATTTAAAGCAAAAGAAAGGCATTAAATAAATGAATCTTACTCTTTTTCCAACTCTTGCATCAACAACATAATATACTCATTTAATTCAATTCATATAAACTCATAATATAACAATTATACATGTGACTCATGACACGATGCAAACAATGAGAATGCGGTACCGACTTGTGGACCCAAGGTTCCACCGCCTATATTTCCACATAGGATCAAGGCCTCTACGTCTATTTTCCATCTAGGATCAACGTCTATAATTGTGAATCCAAAGTTTCACTGCTTATATTTCCACATAGGATCAAAGCCTCTACGCCTATTTCCAATTAAGGATCAACGCCTATGAAATGTGAACCCACCATTTCACCGTCTATGTTTCAAGACCAACCATGCCATGCAATGTACAATTGACCACTTGTATGCAATTAAGACCACTCCCGACCTTAACATACACATACCATATATTCCAACACAATGAAATACCAACAATTGTACAGGTATTACAATTATATTTACACATCAAGTAACATACAAGTTTAAACAAGTTACTTCATAAATATATCCAAAACAAACACAATTTCGATCGGTCTCCGAAAACGTTGCAATCTCGAAAAATAACTCAACCATAATTACCTACGCGTTTAACTTAGTTACCCCGTCAAATTTCATTATTTTCCGGATAACTAATTTTACCGCCTAAACCGGCTAATTTGAAACAACGCAATCTCGATCAGTCTCCAAAAACTTCACAATCTCAAAAAATAACTCAACCATATATATATATATATATATATATATATATATATATATATATATATATATATATATATATATATATATATATAACTAAACTAACATAACGTACTGCTAACGTAACGTGTATATAATAAAAAACTAATATTTTATCAAACTAATTTAATATAATTAAATAAATACTATAATAATTTAATTATCATAAATTAATTAATTAACACATACAAAATATACATACACACCAAAATACAATATTATCATATAAAATAATTATTTTTCGGTAAACCAAACAAACAAAATTAATCAATTATCGGACCGAATAACCGACTAAATAATTATTATTTTACCAAAATAAATATCAACCGGTCATTTTTAGAAAATAATAATATAAATAATATTAATTAAAATAGGGTGTTACAACTCTCCCCCACTTATAATATTTTCGGCCTCGAAAATTACCTTTAAACGAACAACTCGGGATATGAATCTCGCATCCGGCTTTCAAGCTCCCAAGTTATGTTTCCATTAGCCGCACCACCCCACACCACCTTAACCAAAGAAATATCTTTTCCTCTAAGTTGCTTCACTTTCCGATCTTTGATTCTTGTCGACAAAGTCTCAACGGTTAAGTCTTTTCTAACCTCCACATCATCCGCTTGCACTACATAAGACGGATCCGCAATATACTTTCGCAATTGCGACACATGAAACACATCATGTAGATTTGAAAGTGATGGTGGTAATGAAATCCTATAAGCCATATTACCAACCCTCTCCGAAATTTGATACGGACCAATAAACTGAGGTATTAACTTCCGCGATTTAAGAGCCCGACCAACACCCATCATAGGACTCACTCTCAAAAACACATGGTCATCCTTCTTGAACTCAAGAGGCTTCCTCCTCTTATCGTGGTAGCTCTTTTGGCGACTTTGAGAAATCTTCATCTTCTCTCTAATCAACTTAATCTTATCTGTAGTTTGTTGCACAATTTCCAGTCCAACCACCGCACTTTCTCCCGACTCGTACCAATATAAAGATGTTCGACAACTCCTTCCATACAATGCTTCAAAAGGATCCATACCTATGCTAGAATGAAAACTGTTATTATAGGTAAACTCAATCAAAGGCAAGTAACTTTCCCATGAACCTCCTTGTTCCAACACACAAGCATGCAAAAGATCTTCGAGCGATTGAATCGTTCTTTCCGTTTGACCATCCGTCTGTGGATGATAAGCGAAACTCAAACGTAGCTTAGTACCCAAAGCTCTTTGCAAACCTTCCCAAAATCTAGATGTGAACTGCGAGTCTCTATCCAAAACGATGCACGTCGGAATACCATGCAAGCACACAATCCTCTCAACATACAACTTCACAAGTCTCTCCATAGGATAATCCATTCTAATTGGAATAAAGTAAGCAGATTTTGTCAATCTATCCACGATAACCTAAATAGCCTCATAGTTACTCGGAGTCCTCGGTAAACCTGAAACAAAATCCATAGAGATATTGTCCCACTTCCATTCCAGAATAGACAAAGGTTGCAACAATCCAGATGGCTTCTGATGCTCTATCTTGGATTTTTGACAAACCAAACATGAATACACAAACTCTGCGATCTCCTTCTTCATACAAGGCCACCAAAACAACTTTCTCAAATCTTGATACATCTTTGTGGCACCAGGATGAATGCTCAATCCACTTCGGTGTCCTTCCTCAAGGATCCTCTTTTTCACATCACAAACATCAGGAACACAAACTTGATCACGACATCTCAGAACACCGTTCTCATCAATTCTAAACTCTCCACCTTGACCTCGGTTAACTAAAGTCAACTTGTCAACCAAAACCAAGTCTGATTTTTGTCCTTATCTTATCTCATCCAAGATCCCACTAGTAAACTTCAACATACCAAGCTTCATACCAAAGTAAGTTTCTTCACAAACCAAACTCAAGTCGCGAAAATGTTCAAGTAACTCCCGTTCTTTCAACATTAACATAGACATATATAATGATTTCCTACTCAAAGCATCGACAACCACGTTTGCCTTACCAAGATGGTAATTCAAACTAAAGTCATAATCTTTCAAGAACTCTAACCATCTCCTCTGCCTCATATTCATCTCTTTCTGATCAAAGAAATATTTCAAGCTCTTATGATCACTGGAAACGTCGAATCTTGATCCAAACAAGTAATGTCTTCAAATTTTCAACATAAAAGCAACAGCTGCCAACTCTAAGTCATGAGTCGGATAATTTCTCTCATGTACCTTAAGTTGCCTCGAAGCATAGGCCACCACTTGTCCACTTTGCATTAACACGCATGTGATACGGTGGGAAGAACTGACTGTTTTTTTTTGGAATGCTGGTTTGCATTTTGTGTTTTATTTTTGCAAAATGTCGCGGTAAGAAAGATTCGCCACCGACTTTTATTTTATCCAACAAGGAAAGGAAAAAGCACAGAAAAATTCCTTTTTCGAGATATTTCTGAGTACGGGGGATAGATTATAGAAAGGGAAGGTATTAGCACCCTTTCTATCCGTAGTTATCTACGGGCTCTTAGGTACTTGCTCATCATTTTCAAAATTGTTTTCTTTGTGCTTGTGGGTTTGAAAAGTTTTTGTTTTAACTTCGATTTAACTCTTGCTTCTATCCTCAAGAGTGTAATGAAGTGTTTTTGAAAACTTTGTTTGAAAAGGAGTGTAAGTGTGAAAAATTTGTTTTGTTTTGGATGAGCAAGTATCTAAGAACTAATCTACCTAATCGAAAAAGGAACCGTTCTATACTAATTTCCTTTAGACAATGCTATCCCACTATTACTGAGTAGGTAGCACCGTCGTTGGAGTTTGAGGGTCAATTCGAATGAGGGACATACGGTCACTAAAGCAATGTTAGGACGCCTTAGCAGTAACCCTAATGTCTTAGATAATTTGTTTGAGGCAACAATATCTGAGGCAACCATTTCGAGGCAACTATGATCTTTTAGACAAGAGGGCGACCTCTAAAACAACCTATACTTAATGACTGTGTACGAAGGCAACCAAGTGGGGTGTACCCTAAGAGTGCGCATGTGCGAGTGTGTTGATTTCAGTTATTTTTATCTTTGCACATGTTAAGGGTGATCTAACTGTTTTTTAAATTAGGCATTCATTCTTGTCATGCAAGCCCTATTATCAAACATCTAACAGTTGTATAGTTTGCAGAAATTAAAGGTGCGGGAATTAAACTAATTATTACAAGGCATCGGGTATTTACATCTCCAAAAACAACCCTTTGAAAATAAAAAGCAGAAAAATAAATAAAATGTCCTAATTATTTATTAAAAACTGGAAGCAGATACATTAATTGGATAAAGAAAAATAAAGCGCGACGCGAAATTAAATCGGATGCGAAATTAGGGTTCTGACCCTTTTAAAAGAAAATGTTTTTGTTTTTATTTTTAAGAAAAAGAAGTTAAATCCTAAAATTAAATAATAAATTAATTATTAAATTAATTAAATGGAAAAAATAATTAATGACATATTTTTGGTTTTTTTTGTTAATTTAAGAAAGAAATAAAATAATTAAAATTAGTAGTTAAACCTAATTAATTCTAATTGATTTTATTTATTTACAAAAATAAATTAAGGTTACCTAATTAACATCCTAATTAATTAATTAGTATTTATTAATAAAAAATAAAATTCTGAGTTTAATTAGACAAAAATATTTTTTGTGATTTTTTGATAAAAAAGAAATTAATTTCAGTTAGTAACTAAATTAAATAAGATAAAATAATTAAATAAAATAAATAAAATGTAAGTGAAAGAGAGAATGGGCCTGGTTTTTGGAGGTGTAGAAAACAGTTTGTTGGCCCATTAAGGCTGATCCATTGGACTTTTTGTGATCATGTGCACATGCGTTAACCTGGTCCATGCTATGCTTGCAATATTGGCCACCAGATCTGGCCATCTGGCATGTTGATGGGTGAGGGAGTATGATGGTCATCACGCTGGCATGTGCACTGGATTTCCTGCAAGAAAACAATATTGAGAAAATGGGGGACCTGGGATTCGAACCCAGGTCCTGAAGGGATATCCACGCCACGCTTGCCACTACACCACTTGTCTTCAATTGTTAATATAATGCAAATAAATTATAATATAAGAAAACAAGTTTTATTGGGTAAATATAAAAATAACGTGCCAGATTTGAATGGACTAATGGTGGCGTGACACACATCGTCCCTGTCCTCTACACCGTGGCTAAAAGTATCAACATCTATACCTACAGAATATGCAATTATTTTTTGTTATAGATGCAAGAATAACATAAATCGAATTCAAGAATAGGGCGGATTCGTGAGGGACTTACAGCGCGTGTGAGGGGTCTGAAAATGCCTGGTTTTGATTGGTTTCGCTTGTGGAGATGGCCAGGAAACGATTGAGACAAGTCTTGAAACTGCCTCTAGACTTGATTTCGATCTCACACTTTTTTGGTGTTTTTGCAAACTTTGTTCTTGCTCTCCAACTGATCTCCAACCCTTATTTTGGTCTGCACACGACCCTTATGTAATTCACAATGTATTAGGGTTGCAAGTTTTGTCCAAATCTTCCTCCATTGATGATTTTAATATTTGATTTGATTCTCTTTCAAAGCTTTCCAAAATTGGCTTGATTTGAATCTTTTTGTGCACACAAGCTTTGATACGAGTTTGATGGGGTGCTAGCTGTCCATTGAAACCTGAAATCATCAAAAGATCTTTGGTTATCAATATTTTTGATTTTATTTGATTTAATTTGGTTTAAAATGAATTAATTCAAATAAAAATAAAATAAAATAATAAAAATATTATATGGACACATGGCCAAGGCTAGAGCACGTGGGCTGTAATGCCAACTCAAAACAAGTGAAAAAGAATGGGCCCATTTGGCAAAATTTGAAGTTTTGGGGATAGTTGACTTTTGGCAATTTTGCAAAAAAGTCCAACTTCAACAATGCATAACTTCCTCCATTTTGAATCTTTGGAGGTGTTCTTGGACTTTTTAGAAAGCTTGAGATGTCCTATAATCAACCCTTTTGGTCTCATCTCATTTTTATATTCCATGCTCAAGTTAGTAGCTTTGATTAAAAAGGTGTTTTTGTTGACTTTTCAAAATGACCTATAATGTCCAAATTCATAACTTCTTGTGAGTGAATATTTTGATCTTGGGAGCTGGAGATGGATTTTAGGAAATTGCATCCTCTTCAAAATGAGATTTAGATGGGTCATTTCCCATAAAGTATGAGAAAGTTATGCTTGGTCAAAGTTGAGTTGACTTTTCCTATAAAACCCTAATTTAGCAGCTTTTGAATCTTGATGAATTGTGAGCAATCCTTGATGAATCATGATCAACCCTTGATCAAATTATGAAATACACTTCAAAATGAGGATGTTGACCAAAAATCTTGAAGTTTGACTGTATGTAGGCCACAGTTGACTTTTGCCATAACATAGTCGATTTTTGGACCTTTGAGCAATTGACTGAGCAAACTTCCTCTACAAGGCTTGAAACTTGACATGGATGATCTCAAGAACATATTAGGACAATGGTGATAATTTGAGGTCATTTGGACTTAAGGATCTTGATGCAACATGAAACCCTAATCTGGGGTAGACTGTCTTAGGAGAGGGCTTGTCTGACCAACTCTTGGACTACTTTGAGCAACTTGGAGATTTTTCTTGCAATGTCTTGAGAAATGTGGGAGTGAAAATTTTGGGGTACAACAGTTTCCCCTGTTCAATCTTCTTAAACCCGAGGATGTAGATTGGCTTTCGTGCCTTTCGTGATCTGAAGGTGGAAGAGGATTGAACACTAGAGTGCCCAGAAATTTGCACTCGCATAAAGTGGTAATTGTCTTGTGATGTCGGGAATGGGATTACAGATGCCATTTGGAGGAGTGTCGATCGCATAAGAGATTCCTTAGCGAGAGCTTGCATACCTGTCGTTGAGGAAGATTCTGCTGGGGAAGTCTAATCTTTGTTGAGGGAAAGGAACTCGTCCGTAATTCAACCGAGGTGTCGAGATTTAGGAACCTGCCCATAATTCAACTGAGGTGTCGAGATTTAGGAACTTGTCCGTAATTCAACGGGTGTCGAGATTTAGGAACTTGCCCGTAATTCAACTGGGGTGTCGCGATTTAGGAACCTGCCTGTAATTCAACTGGGGTGTCGAGATTTAGGAACTTGCCAGTAATTCAACTAGGGTGTCGAGATTTAGGAACTTGCCCGTAATTCAACTGGGGTGTCGAGATTTAGGAACTTGCCCGTAATTCAACTGAGAAAACTTCTCTGCTGAGATTTAGGAACTTGTCTATAATTCAACTGGGGAAACATCTTCGTCGAGATTTAAGAACTCGCCCGTAATTCAAATGAGAAAACTTCTCTGCTGAGATTTAGGAACTAGTTTGTAGTTCAACGGAGGAACACTTTTGTTGAGATTTAGGAACTCGCTTGTACTTCAACTGAGAAAACAACTCTGCTGAGATTTAAGAACTTGTCTGTAATTCAACTGCAGAAACATCTTCGTCGAGATTTAAGAACTCGCCCGTAATTCAACTGAGAAAACTTCTCTGCTGAGATTTAGGAACTTATCTGTAATTCAACGGAGGAACACTTTTGCTGAGATTTAGGAACTCGCCTGTACTTCAACTGAGAAAAACATATCTGCTGAGATTTAAGAACTCGTTTGTAATTCAACTGGGGGGAAACATCTTCGTCAAGATTTAAGAACTCGCCCGTAATTCAACTGAGAAAAACTTCTCTGCTGAGATTTAGGAACTTGTCTGTAATTCAACGGAGGAACACTTTTGTCGAGATTTAGGAACTCGCCTGTACTTCAACTGAGAAAAACATCTCTGCTGAAATTTAAGAACTTGTCCGTAATTCAACTGGAGAAACATCTTCATCGAGATTTAAGAACTCGTCCGTAATTCAACTGAGAAAACTTCTCTGCTGAGATTTAGGAACTTGTCTGTAATTCAACGGAGGAACACTTTTGCTGAGATTTAGGAACTCGCTTGTACTTCAACTGAGAAAAACATCTTTGTTGAGATTTAAGAACTCGTCCGTAATTCAACTGAGGTAAAAGCTTCAAAACTTTGAATTTTGTGAGAATTTAACCGCATCCTTCCTGAAAGGTAAAGGTTAATTGTGTGTAATGCATGATATGCATCAGGCAATGATGTTCTCAAAATAAATGAGATTGTGTTGTATGATGCGTATATGCATGTGTCATGATGTATGGAAAGGTAATATTTTTAGCTGGGGAAAATAAATCCCGGATAGCTGCTGGAGAAAAGAGTTGAATTCTTCGTTTCCGCTGGGGATGGCGAACGAAGCTGACTGTGAGAATAAACCTGCAGGAGATGATAACTCCGTTGGGGAATAAACTGATGAGGAGATTACTCTGTGGGGAAGAGATGCTTTGTTGATAAATTCAGCTGGGGATGAATTACCATTGTTGGTGATACTGAATCCTGTTGGGGATTGAATTCCTGTTTGTGAAAGGAATGAACTCCACTGGGGATGATCTTTCAGTTGCGACTTCACTGGGGATAACCTTTTAGGCTCTACTGGGTACAATCTTCCAAAGTCTAATGGGGATGATCCTCCAAACTCCACTGGGGAATATTTTTCAGACTGCGTTGGGGAAAATTTAAAACTCCACTGGGGATATTTTATACTCCGCCGGGGATGATAAGACTTTTCAGTGCTGATGGTAGATAAACTCTGCTTGGGGAGAATATTACCGATTCATTCACAGTTGCGAGTCTCAGCTGGGGAGAGCTAACATTACCGTATTTTTCTTACTCTGGAGAGTGAATGTACTTCACTCATACTCTTCAGCTAAATTTATCCTTGTACCTGGTGGACAGAGCAACTGTAAAGCTTGGACAATCTTATTTGCCCCTGTTTCTGATATTACAAGTAATCGTCTTTTGTTTCGCATGTAAATATTCATGAGCAGCAATTAATATCAAATGCATATATCGAAAATGAACATTGGACGTTCTTTGCAAAACAAAACAGAAAAAAGAAAAAATTATTTATGAAAATGACTTGTATTGATTTTGAAGTTTGGCCTGTAAATAGGCGTTTTTGTACAAGAGGCTGACGTCCTAGTAAGAGAACACCGCCGAACAATAGAATTTATACAATTTGTGAAAAACAAAGAAAAACAGCTATGTGAACAATCCCACTGGATTCTAACTCTGCTATTGCCTTTATGTCCTCGAGCATCTAATCACTTTGCTACTTGGTTGAAGGTAGATCAGATCAATTAATGTCGTCCGAGCTTGATAGTCGATACCGAAGTCTGGTTGCAAGGTGATCCAATGAGACATAGTGTTACACTTTGATCCCTAATTTTTTCCTGGGCCGCCCTTTCGGGTTTTCAGTCCACCGTGATACCGTTTTTTGCCCAAGCCGCCTTTTCAGGTTTTCGAGTTGCCGGGTGTACAGATTTTTTCATTTCATCCCTTATTTTTGCCCGAACCCTTTTGCTTCGCCGGGAAGCCCTTATTTTTGCCTAGGCCAGTCGACCTAGCGGGTCGTTGATTATGGGTAGTATTTTTTCACTATGTCTGTATTGACGGGGTGAGGAAGGTCGTCACCATCAATGGTGGTTAGAATCATAGCTCCTCATGAGAAAATGTTCTTAACCACAAATGACCCTTCGTAGGTAGGGGTCCATTTGCCCCTGGGATCACCTTGAGGTAGGATAATGCGCTTGATTACCAGATCCCCAACTTGATATTCTTGTCGCCTAACTTTCTTGTTAAATGCCTTGATCATTCGTTTTTGATACGTATAACCATGACAAATAGCAGTAAGTCTTTTTTCGTCGATTAAGTTCAGTTGATCAAGTCGGGTCTGAATCCAGTCATCTTCGCTCAAACCTGCATCCTTCATAATCCGAAGAGAGGGTATCTGAACTTCAATGGGTAATACGGCCTCCATGCCATATACCAAGGAATAGGGTGTTGCCCCTATTAACGTCCGCGCTGAGGTACGGTACCCATGAAGAGCAAATGGTAACATCTCGTGCCAGTCTTTGTATGTCACCGTCATCTTCTGCATAATCTTTTTAATGTTATTATTAGCCGCTTCGACAACCCCATTCATCTTCGGCCGGTAGGGAGAAGAGTTATGACGTTGTATCTTGAACTGCTTGCAGATCTCGGTGATCATTTTATTGTTGAGATTAGTACCATTGTCCGTGATGATCCTCTCTAGTACACCGTATCGACAGATCAGATTGTGCCGAATAAACCGTGCCACAACGTTCTTGGTTACAGTAGCAAAGGAAGCTGCTTCAACCCACTTCGTAAAGTAATCAATAGCTACCGGGATGAAACGATGCCCGTTGGATGCAGTAGGTCTGATCTAACCAATCATGTCGATGCCCCACATTGCAAAAGGCCAAGGAGCTGTCAAGACGTTCAGAGGAACTAGAGGTATATGCACCTTATTAGCATAGACTTGGAACTTGTGACAGGTCCGAGAATGCTGATAACAGTCGGCTTCCATTATGGACCAATAATATCCTGCCCGTAGGATTTTCTTTGCCATGGTGTGTCCATTGGAATGAGTCAACTCTACCATAATCCTTTCTGCCTCGCTCTTATCCACACATTGCAGTAAGGTTGAATCATGGTTACCCTTGTACAGGATGTCATTACTGATGAAGAACTTCACCGTGAACCTCCTCAATAACTTCTTGTCATTAACAGATGCACCCTCGGGGTATTCCTGAGCCTCAAGTTACCTCTTCACCTCATGAAACCAGGGTTTACCCGCTACCTCTTCAGTCTCAATGTCACAGCAATGTGCAGGTTCGTCTAACCTTTCAATGGTAATTCGGGGAGCCTCGTTGTCCTAATTGACCTTGAACATAGAAGACATTGTAGCTAGCGCGTCCGCTAACTGATTATCCTCCCTAGGGAAGTGTTCAAAGGTTATCTCTTCGAAATGTGGAAGCAGCGTCAATATATACTCCTTGTAAGGAATAATATTTGGGTGTTTCGTATCCCACTCGCCTTTGATCTGACTGATCACGAGAGCGGAATCTCCGAATACACTTAAGAACTTAATCCTTAGGTCAATTGGTGCTCGAAGACCCATGATGTATGCTTCATACTCCGCCATGTTGTTGGTGCAGTTGAAACATAGTCGGGTGGTGAACGGAGTATGAGAACCTTCAGGAGATATGATAACGGCACCAACGCCATTACCCAAAGCGTTTGAAGCTCCATCAAAGTACATAGACCATCGGGATCCCTCCTCAGGTCCTTCATCCGGTCCAGGTTCTTCACAGTCGGTTACTATCATGATATTCTCATCCGGGAACTCGAAGTTCATAGACTGGTAATCATCCACTACCTGATGTGCCAGATGATCTGCCAACACACTTCCTTTGATTGCCTTTTGGGTCGTGTACTTGATGTCATACTCAGTCAAGATCATCTGCCATCTTGCTATCCTTTTGGACAAAGTAGGCTTCTCGAAGATATACTTGATTGGATCCATCTTTAATATCAATAGAGTAGTGTGAGTTAGCATATATTGTCTCAACCGGCGAGCAGCCCATGCCAAAGCGCAACAAGTTTTCTCATGCAGTGAGTATCGGGTCACACAGTCGGTAAACTTTTTGCTAAGGTAATAAATAGCATGCTCTTTTAGGCCAGACTTGTCATGCTGCCCCATCACGCACCCCATTGAATTGTCGAGTACTGTCAAGTATAAGATCAAAGGTCTCCCTTCAACTGGAGGCATCATAATAGGTGGCTCTTGGAGATACTCTTTGATCCTTTCGAAAGCGGCCTAACATTCATCATTACATCTTACCACTTGATCTTTCTTCAGCAACTTGAAGATTGGCTCACAAGTAGCGGCCAGGTGTGAGATGAATCGGGCAATATAGTTCAGACGTCCCAGAAAACCTCTGACTTCTTTTTCTCTTCGGGGATCTGGCATTTCCTGTATATCCTTCACCTTTGCAGGGTCCACTTGAATACCTTTATCACTTACGACGAAACCCAGCAGCTTACCAGATCTTACCCCGAAGGTGCACTTGTTCGGGTTTAACCTCAACTTGTACAACTTCAACCTATCAAATAGCTTCTGAAGATGGTCAAGATGTTCTTCCTCTGTCTGGGATCTTGCAATCATGTCGTCAACGTATACTTCAATCTCATGATGGATCATGTCATGGAACAAGGCGACCATGGCGCGCTGATACGTTGCCCCAACATTCTTCAATCCAAAAGGCATGACCTTGTAGCAAAAGGTACCCCATTGAGTAACAAAGGTTGTCTTCTCCATGTCTTTGGGATCCATTTTAATCTGATTATAACTGGAGAAACCATCCATAAAGGAGAAGACCTTATGTTGTGCGGTGTTGTCAACCAGAACATCGGTATGAGGTAGAGGGAAATCATCTTTGGGGCTCGCCCTGTTCAGATCCCTATAATCAACACACATTCGAACCTTACCATCCTTCTTTGGCACTGGAACCACGTTGGCCACCCATTGGGGGTAAGAAGTAACTGCTAGAAAACCGGCGTCAAACTGTTTCATAACCTCAGCCTTAATTTTCTCAGACATCTCCGGGCGCATTCGGCGAACTTTTTGTTTCACCGGAGGACAGTCTTCTTTGGTAGGCAGGTGGTGAACCACAATATCGGTATCCAACCCAGGCATATCTTCATAAGACCAGACAAAGATCTCAACATAGTCATGCAGCATCTAAATCAACCGTTGCTTAACACTAGGCTCTAGATTCGCAATGATCTTGACCTCTTTCTTGTTTACCTCTGTACCCAGATTCACTGTTTCCACCGGCTCCTCATGCGGCTGTATGGCCCTCTCTTCCTGAAGTAGCAGCCTAGCAAGCTCACTAGGCACTTCGCAATCATCTTCACCTTCGTCTTCGGCTAAGTTGATCGGACTTTCGAAGTCATAACTGGCAGTAGCATAGTCGTTATCAGTAGGATCCAGAGTGGATGTAGACCTGTATGTGTGAGTGTGTGTAAAATAGTTGTTTTGCAAGATAGAAAAGAAAAACAAGGAGTGCAAAATTTGAAATGTAAGAAACGTCCAATGCTTTTATTAATGATATATGGTAATGACACATATAAATCCCTCACAAACAAAGCCACGGTGCCTCTAGTAAGACACCGGGCCGTAAAGTTTTAAAAATTGTCGGTTACAAACTCAAAATAAAAGTCTCATTACTAGGTAATAAAAGAAATTAGGACGAAGTCCTTTGCCGTCCAATTGCTTAGTCCGCCGTCGGTAGTCGGGTAGATCCAACTATCAATATCATACTCTTCATCAGTATCTTCAATGGCATTCACTCCTGAATTGCTGATAAACAGGGGAGGTCCTCCGATCCGCGCACGCCGAACAACCCTTTGAGCTTCTGCAGTGAAACCCAAACCAAACTTGTTAGTCTTGTGTGCAAAATCAGGGAGTTGGCCCCAATTTGCACACCCACCTTTCTCAACAACATCCCGGGCATCCTTGAGGGAAGCCATCTTTATTGGAGGATCTTCAGTAACAGTTTCAGTCGGCGCCAGCGTTTGGGGGACTTCTTCAAAATGTTGACACGGGGTTTCAATGAACTCCCCGTCCATTTCCACATACCGAAAGGAGTTGAGGTGGCTCACCATGTACTCCTCTTCTCCTTGTACTGTAACAATTTTCCCCTTCACCGGGTATTTCAGCATCTGGTGGAGCGTAGAAGTTACTGCCCCATCTTTGCGGATCCACGGGCGACCCAGCAAACAAGAATAGGATGGCCGAATGTCCATCACATAGAATATAGACGCGAAAATCTGAGAACCAACCTTAACTAGAATATCCACTTCTCCATGTACCATCCTCTTGAACCCGTTAAAGACCCTAATCACAATGTTGATTGGCTTCAGTACCAACCCTTCACAGTCCAACCGGTCTAACACCTTCTTGGGTAAAACATTCAACGAGGACCCAGTATCCACTAACACGTGAGCCAAAGTAGTGCCCCTGAACTCGATTGAAACATGCAGAGCGTCATTGTGATTCTTCCCCTTGGCAGTCAAGTTGGCGTTGGAGAAACCCAACCCGTTATCAGCAGTCAAACTAGCCATGCAGTCTTTGAACTGATCAGCGAAAGTTTCTTGCGGCACGTGCGCAGTTTTCAGGAAAGCAATCAGAGCCTTAGCATGGGCTTCTGAGCATAGCAACAAAGACATCATAGATATTTTTGACGGGGTTTGCCCCAGCTGCTCGACTATGTTGTAGTCGCTCTTTTTGATGATCTTCAAAATTTCCTCTATCTCTTGTCTAGAGGCTTCAACAGTAATCTTCTTCAGTGCCTCTGCCTGGGCAGGCTCACCAGTGATCCCTTTGCCCCGAGCGTCAGATGACTCGGCAACAGGGGTAAGGATTGGAACATGAACAGGGATAGTAGCAGGTGTACTGGAAGGTGTAATAACAATAGGCTTCCAAATAGTTGGTGGAGAGATCTCAGGGGAGAAAAGCCTTCCGCTTCGGGTGACTTTACTAGACCCAACAATATAGCCAGTATCAGCCACTTCAGCATTCAAGTCTTGTTTGACCCCGTGATAATACACGTCAGCCCCGTAGTGCCATGGGATAGCTTTATCTGATGTATAGGGGATAGGCCCAAGAATGGTAATGATCAGGGGAGCGATTCTCGGAACAGATGTAATTCTAACAGGCTTTCTCGAGGAAGCCTTGGAAGAATTGTCGAAAATGGTGATTATAGAAATGTCTTCAAAAGGAACCAATGGAACAACAGTTTTCTCAAACATAATTTCTTTGTTATCCATCAGGCATTGGACACCTGACTTCAATAGATGGCAACCAGTAGGTAGGACGGAACACAGACGGCAACCTTCGCCACAGCCCGAAAAAAACCCGGCTAACAGAAGGTTCTTCTTCACAGTCATTAATGGAGTGGAAATATCTTTCACAGAAACCACAAACGAGTCTTCAGCTACAACATTCACCCCATTCTTGGGCATAGGAGCAGTCATAACATTAGGCTTTTCAGGCACTTCGAACTCAATCTCCTTAGCATCAATCAGATCCTGTACTTTATTCTTCAAGACCTAGCAGTCATTTGTATCATGCCCCGGGCTATCAGAGTGAAAAGCACAGCGGGCGTTCAGATTGTACAGCGGTGATGTTGTATTTGGATTCTTCGGGGCTTCCTTCGGAATCACCAAGTTGGTCTTTAACAACTACGACAGAATCTGAGACAGGGTCATATGGAGCTGAGTGAATTGTCTTCGCGGTCTCTCGGCTCTTGGCTGATTGTTGCGTTGAGGAGCAACAACATGTCTTGATATAACAACCACATTGACTGCTTGGCGGGGCTCAGGTCTATTATAGCTCTTTGAGCTGTAAACAACACTGAATTCCTTCTTAAAAGGCTTCTTTTCTGTGCTTGACGTAGCACCCTTATGTATTTTACCGCTCTTGATACCGGCCTCAACTCTTTCCCCGGTCATAATCATCTCAGTAAACCCGGACGATGAGCTTCCAATTAGATGGTTAAAATATGGACCAGACAGGTTCCCCAGAAACATATATACTAACTCCCTGTCAGCCAGCGGGGGTTGTACTCTTCCAGCAAGGTCCATCCATTTCTGAGCGTAGTCTTTGAAACCTTCGCTCGCACCCATAGACATACCCTGAAGTTGGGTACGCGTGGGAGCGAGGTCGGCATTCTATTGGTACTGCTTGTAAAAAGCAGCAACAAGGTCTTCCCAATTACGGATACTAGCTCCTTCCAGTTGGTAAAACCATTCAAGTTGAGTCCCTGAAAGACTGTCTTGAAAGAAGTGGATCCAGAGGTTCCTGTCAGCGGTATATGGCTGGATCTTTCTAACATACGAGCGGAGGTGCAGCTTTGGCAAAGAAACCCCGTCGTATTTAGCAAAGATTGGTGCTTTAAACTTGTGGGGAATCACCACCCCAGATGACAAACCCAAATCTCCGAAGTCCAGACCAGGGACTTTCTGGACCTCCATTGCGCTCAACCGGTCTTTGAGTTGCTTATACCTATCCTCAGCCAGAGGATACTTGTCTTCATCAAAGTCAGTCTCGTTGTCAGAAACCACATGGCTAGGAGCCCTCCTTTCTTCCTGATTCTCTCCTCTTCCAGGTGAGTGAGATAAATCAACATCTTCCCATAAATTGTTCCCGAATCTGCGACCCATATTCAGGAGGACCATCTTCTTCTTCTTCTTCTTCCTCTTATTCTTATCCTTTAAGATAACAGTCTTCAGATCTTGCTGACCCTTGGCCAGGTTCATGAACATTTCTTGAAACTGAGCGTTTTGAGCTTGTAGAGCCTTGATGGCTTGTTCAGTTGATGTTTCAGAAGACATGATGTGCTGAAATAAACAACGAAGAAGATGAGAAACCTGTAAGGGTACTTGTAATGAGGTGCATGGGAATGATATGTGTATGATATAATTTCAAAGACTTTGGAGATTCAAATTCATAAACCAAAATGAAACACACTTTTATTAGATAAAACTTGAATTCAATGTTCAACAAATTCATTTAAGGCGTTACAAAAAGAAATACTGAAAAGTAAATCAAAACTAGAAATAACAAAAGACATCAGCACTCCCATGGTCGTTTCCCTTTGGTGCTGACATAGTCGTTGAGGATCTTCTCGTTCTCCAGCTGCCTTGTCAACTTCAGGATCTTCCGCTCTTGTCCGTGATACTTCTCTCTGTAAGTATCCCGCTCTCCCCTTAGTTGGATCCAAGACCTCTTTAATTCCCCAATGTCAGTAGGCATGTATGGGTGGAGGATGGTAGGAGGAACCCCTTCTTCATCGGCATTCTCAACTATCACAGGCAAGACAGCTTCGTGGGGAATTCCTAGCTTCTGAGCATGTGTACGAACCCACCAGAGATACGGTTCCATCGGAAGAGAGGTCTTCATCCCTAACTCATGTGGATCAGACCGATGCACCCTATTCCAAGCTCGTATGAACCTGCGGCGTTGCTCCTCACTATCCCCTTGGAAGTCAAAGACAATGCTTGGCATCAGCAACTCATGAGGTTCGTCCCTCCTAGCTCGCCCAAACTTTCGTAAGGCCATACAAGGATTATAGGTGATCCCTCCTCTGATTCCCAGCAATGGAACATTGGGGTACTCCCCACAGCGATCAATAATAGCTACATCTTCCATGTCTTTGGTAGTCCAAATGATGTCCGTGTGAGCAAGGGACATAATCCTGTAGGCCCAACCCATGCCTTCCTTGTTCTTCAAAACTGATTTGGGGAGGTGAGAAATAAACCACCTCGCCAGCAATGGTGCACAGCACATAAGGGTTCCCCGTTTCCGAGCAGTACGGGCATAGAGAGTGTGCAGAATATCACCCAAGAGAGTGGGCACTGGATTACGGGACATGAAAATCTTCACCGCATTCACGTCAACAAAGGAATCTGAATTGGGGAATAGAACCAGACCGTAAATGAGAAGAGCCATAATGTCTTCAAATTCCTGAAAGTCTAAACTGTCCCAAAACTGGTTAGCCTGATCAACCAAGAACTTAGTCAAGAAGCCTTTTGTACCACTTCGAGTTTCCCAGTTAGACATTACCTCAACCTTTGTCATATGGAGGGCTGAAGCAATCTCTTCCGGCCTAAGGGCTACTTTCTAACCTGTAAATGGCATCTGCTCTAGAATAGAAATACCAAGTAGATCAGAGAACTCCTCCAGAGTAGGGACCAACTGATAGTCCGGGAACGTGAATCAGTGGTATAATGGATCAAAGAACTGGCACAAAACACTCATCATTTGTTCATCCAATCTGGAAGTGACCAAACCAAGGAGGTGACCATGTCTTCTGATAAAGGAGGAAGTATTTGGAACCTTTGCAACCAAATCTCTAAGTTGAGTGGGAATCTGTACAAAGCTGATCCGAATAATGTTTCTACGCATAGATGCCATGATCTGCAAAATAGAACAAAGATGAATCCCATTGGTCTTTGAAATGGTTAGTCTAATGCAATATGCCTGCAATGTCATGATGCATGATGTCATGATAGAAACACATCACAGGTATTCATAGATAGCAAACATGGTAAGGTCAAACAAGTCACACAGATAGCCCTTAGATTTCAGGCTGGCAAGGAGTTTAGGTACTACCTTATTTCAGTTCAGTTGGTTCAACCTGTCCTAGAAATAGTAACCGGGTTCTAGAGGATCTCAATATCACTGACCACCCTCGATCGGTCATAATTCCAGTTTAGCAACCTTTTCTTGTGGCCGGAATCATCACGAGAGTTTGATCTCAATGAGTGTAGCATACTGCTACTTTTCTATGGCCAAGTTGGTCAATTATAGGTTCTAAGGTCAGTTGGTGCTTAATGACCCCTTAGCAGACCCATATTCTCCTCGTTGCGCCACAAGGGATATCAGTACAAACTAAAGTGCCACACCAACGTAGCTACTGCTTCAACCGTATCGGTCTACGCCGTACAGTTCCCTCACAGTCTATTGCTACTTACCTAAAAGGTGTCCCCCAGATCCGGGTTAGGATCTATAGTAACTCCGATTCAAACCCACAAAGATAAAACATACAAATCAAGCAATTTGAAAACAATATGAACTAGTCCTAAGGTACACCCCACTTATAACTCCCCAATAGAGTCGCCAGTTCTGTGATACGGTGGGAAGAACTGACTGTTTTTTTTGGAAAGCTGGTTTGCATTTTGCGTTTTGTTTTCGCAAAATGTCGCGGTAAGCAAGAGTCGCCACCGGCTTTTATTTTATCCAACAAGGAAAGGAAAAAATCACAGAAAAATTCCTTTTTCGAGATATTTCTGAGTACGGTAGATTATAGAAAGGGAAGGTATTAGCACCCTTTCTATCCGTAGTTATCTACGGGATCTTAGGTACTTGCTCATCATTTTCAAAATTGTTTTCTTTGTGCTCGTGGGTTTGAAAAGTTTTTGTTTTAACTTCGATTTAACTCTTGCTTCTGTCCTCAAGAGTGTAATGAAGTGTTTTTGAAAACTTTGTTTGAAAAGGAGTGTAAGTGTGAAAAATTTGTTTTGTTTTGGATGAGCAAGTATCTAAGAACTAATCTACCTACTCGAAAAAGGAATCGTTCTATACTAATTTCATTTAGAAAATGCTATCCCACTACTAGTGAGTAGGTAGCACCGTCGTTGGAGTTTGAGGGTCAATTCGAATGAGGGACATACGGTCAATAAAGCAATGTTAGGACGCCTTAGCGGTAACCCTAATGTCTTAGATCATTTGTTTGAGGCAACAATATCCGAGGCAACCATTTCGAGGCAACTATGATCTTTTAGACAAGAGGGCGACATCTAAAATAACCTATACTTAATGACCGTGTACGAAGGAAACCAAGTGGGGTGTACCCTAAGAGTGCGCATGTGCGAGTGTGTTGATTTCAGTTATATTTATCTTTGCACATGTTAAGGGTGATCTAACTATTTTTTAAATTAGGCATTCATTCTTGTCATGCAAGCCCTATTATCAAACATCTAACAGTTGTATAGTTTGCAGAAATTAAAGGTGCGGAAATTAAACTAATTATTACAAGGCGTCGGGTATTTACATCGCCAAAAACAACTCTTTGAAAATAAAAAGCAGAAAAATAAATAAAATGTCCTAATTATTTATTACAAACTGGGAGCAGATACATTAATTGGATAAAGAAAAATAAAGCGCGACGCGAAATTAAATCGGATGCGAAATTAGGGTTTTTACCCTTTTAAAAGAAAATGTTTTTGTTTTTGTTTTTATTTTTAAGAAAAAGAAATTTAATCCTAAAATTAAATACTAAATTAATTATTAAATTAATTAAATGGAAAAAATAATTAATGACATATTTTTGGATTTTTTTGTTAATTTAAGAAAGAAATAAAATAATTAAAATTAGTAGTTAAAACCTAATTAATTCTAATTGATTTTATTTTTTTACAAAAATAAATTAAGGTTACCTAATTAACATCCTAATTAATTAATTAGTATTTATTAATAAAAAATAAAATTCTGAATTTAATTGGACAAGAATGTTTTTTGTGATTTTTTGATAAAAAAGAAATTAATTTCAGTTAGTAATTAAATTAAATAAGATAAAATAATTAAATTAAATAAATAAAATGTAAGTGAAAGAGAGAATGAGCCTGGTTTTTAGAGGTGTAGAAAGCAGTTTGTTGGCCCATTAAGGCTGATCCATTGGACTTTTTGTGATCCTGTGTACATGCGTTAACCTGGTCCATGGTATGCTTGCAATATTGGCCACCAGATCTGGCCATCTGGCCATCTGGCATGTTGATGGGTGAGTGAGAATGATGGTCATCACGCTGGCATGTGCACTGGATTTCCTGCAAGAAAACAATATTGAGAAAATGGGGGACCTGGGATTCGAACCCAGGTCCTGAAGGGATATCCACGCCACGCTTGCCACTACACCACTTGTCTTCAATTGTTAATATAATGCAAATAAATTATAATATAAGAAAACAAGTTTTATTGGGTAAATATAAAAAATAACGCGCCAGATTTGAATGGACTAATGGTGGCGTGACACGCATCGTCCCAGTCCTCTGCACCGTGGCTAAAAGTACCAACATCTATACCTACGGACAAATGTCTGTCGCTATAGACAGGTATTGTACCCCAAAATTTGCCCTCTCATTTTATCAAGATTTCCCCTCACAAGACTCATTGGATTCCAGACCAGATTAGGGTTAGCTCTACTCAAGACATCTCCTTGCACTGATGACCTGAAATTAGGATTTAAGTTTGCCTAATGTGACTTTCATACTTCATGTTGGACTTATAAGATTGCCCATACCAAGTGTCAAGCTTTGAATCAAATTTTTGCCCAGTCAATTGGACTGTTGACCTAAAATCAACTGTATTGGGGAAGAAGTCAATTGTGGCCAATTTACAGTCAAACCTCATAATTTTTGATCCATGTCAACATTATAGACTCATATGAACCATTTGATCAAGTTTGGACCACAACTCCTCAAGAAATTTGATCAGATCATCAAAAGGGCAAAATGGTCATTTTTAGGGTTTTGACTATAGAAGGGCAATTTCTAATTTTTCACCTAGCCAATGGAAAATTGGGTTCAAGCATGGTTTCAAGGACTCAATGGCATCATCTTGACCTAATCACAAGGTTCAAAAGATCTCAAATGCATTGGATTGACAGATGAATTTTCCAGTCAACTGATCAAAAATCAAATGTACACTGAAAAGTCAAACTTTGACCTTTTGATCAAAACCAAGTGCCAAGGGTCATTTTTCATCAAGATGTGTCAAAACATGAAACTTGTTCACTAAGAAACCTAATTTTGAAAATTAGGGTTTAAAATGGAAAATTTTCATAACTTAGAAATTTTCTAAGTTATGAAAATTTCTTATTTTTTCCCAACTTTGCCCAACTTTTACACCATGATGCAATTGGATTCTAAGAAAATTTCTAACATGAAAGTTGTAGTCCTAAATAAAATATAAAACTTTTATTCACAAAGTTTTCCCAAAAGATACTTGGATCTCAAGTTATGATTTTGTGAATAGGGGTCCAAAAACTTTCTAACTTAGTGAAATTTTGCCCTAGTTTAGGCAGGATTTTGACCTATC
Organism: Vicia faba; assembly: GCA_948472305.1. Classification (NCBI taxonomy): domain Eukaryota; kingdom Viridiplantae; phylum Streptophyta; class Magnoliopsida; order Fabales; family Fabaceae; genus Vicia; species Vicia faba. The sequence continues at coordinate 1,544,977,559 of OX451735.1, forward strand.
TTCATGGCAAATTTTCACATAGTTCCAAGTGGAATATAAAAATTCATTTCAAATATGGATTGTAGAGAATGTTACAAGCTTTCCAAAATGTCCAAGAACTCTCCAAGATCATTTGTGGTTATGGAGAATCGAAAGTTTGAAATTGGCAAATCATCACTTTTATCCAAGGCATTTTACACCATGCTACAAGTTGCAAAATCTGTCCAAACCTTGCTTGTACTTGTTTTACAGGTCTTAAACCCTTCCACACTCAAAAATTGAATGCAAACACATTGGATTAAGGCTTTGTTCTGAGCTTTAGAAGATTACACATTGAATTAATCCATTTTTGGCAAAAAGGCAACAATACCATTTCCATAAAGCACAACTTTTGTATTTTTGTTTGTCTTAAGCCATGGACCTGATTTCTTTATGCAAACAAAGTCCATGAATATCAGGAAAGGTATACCAACTATGTGCAGCTAGAATACAGGCCTGTACAAGCCTTCGTATTGTCAACTTCAACTTTGGCTTCAAAAACAAGTCATTGTGCAAAAAGTCCATAACTTTGTAATTTGATATAACCAAATCTTGTGCACATTTCAAACAAGTTTTACACATTGCCTAAGGTCAGAAACACGAGCTAGCAAGTTCTTAAACACCCAAATACACCAAAACTTCATTTCTGCCCAAAACAGGGCAAGTTCTGCAAATCACAAGTCAAAACCAAATCCACTCGTGCATTTTGCTTGAAACCAGTTCCAACACACTCCATACAACATACCTAAACTATCCCAACCATTCTCAAGCCACTGTAACTCCATTTACACACTTCACCATTTTCAAATTCTGAGTTTGCAGGTTAAGTTCTACAAGAAGTTTCAGACCATTTCAAAGCAAGCCAAGCATTGGGAAAGGTCAAAGGAACATCAAGCAAGCTCAAAAGAACCTCAGGCCTCACTGAAAGTTGCTGCATTGCCATACTCGAACTTGACTGAAACAGGTATTTCTCAAACTTCTATCTCCTTATTTAGGAATCATTAGGCTTAGGTTTGTGAAGAAAAAATGTAGTCCTCATTGCCCTTGAGTTGTACATATGCATAGAATTCATTTATGTTAACTGAGCTAGGAGTATTTGATAGTTGAACTTTCTGAAAAAACTAGGTCAAGATTTAGGGCCAATGAAATTCTCTCTGGTCTTTGAGAGATAGATCAAGTTTTTTACATGGTTAGAATCGTGTGATCAAGAGCTATAACTTTCATGTTGCAAGTTTTTGTTTTTAAGCACAAATGCAGGAGTTAAGAGTTTGAACCATGGCGCGCGTTTTGCTTCTGTCTCAAGGACAGGGACGAAAGAACTTTGGGTTGGGCTGGCTTGTTGCTACTCTTTGCACCCCCTTGGCCCATTGTTTTTATTTTTTCATATTTTCCATTTCTATTTTCATTTTCTGACTTTATTTATTTTTCTTGAACATTAAAAATCATCAAAAATGTTTTCTTAAATTTTCACATTTTTTATTTTATTATTTTTATTATTTTTTATGACAAAACTAGTTTATTAGTTTAAGATACCTTTATTTTTCTTAAATAAATTGCAAATAATTTTAAAATACTTACATATTTTATTTTATTATATTATACACTTAAAAATAATATTGTCATACATATTTTGTTTTTTAACATCTTTTGTATATATTTTATTTTATTTTCTTGTACATAAATAAATAATATAATATATATATTTTCTTAAAACAAAAACTAGGGTTTCCACCCTTTCCAAAAATAATTATTTTTATTTTCCCCTATTTTCAGGACATTAAATAATTTATTTTACATACATAAAATAAAATACAAAATAAACATTTTTGCATATTTATAATATATTGCATATTTAAATAATTGTCAATTTATTATTTGTACAATGAATTCAATTTGGTTGTAATAGTTGAATTAGGGCTTTATTTTTGTGCAAAATACCCCCCTATTCAAACTTGTATCCTCCTCCCCATATCAATGTTGTAATAGTTGTAGATTTACTTTTACGCATTTATCGCTTTCATATACCATGATAGTAAAAATTAGGGTTTGTATGATAACAAAATCAAAACAAATAGCTTGACCTAATGCAAGACAAAAAAGCATGTAAAATGACAACACAATGCACACAAGCACCCCTAGGGTTTCATCCACTTGTTGCCTTAAAAACATGGCCATGGTATGCATGCTAGGTATCTTGGCAAAACAAAACAAAAAAAAAACAAAAGATCATAGTCCCTCGATGACACTATCTTGGTTGCCTATACAAAAAATGATCTAGACCCTCAAAAACTTGTTAAGATACTTGGCAATATTGTTATCATGGCCATACGATGACCCGCGCCCGTCCCGTTTAACATCCGAACACAAGGTTGTTTACCAAATACAATGGTAAAACAATAATGTAAAAGGGTTAAAAATGTGTAGGAAAGATCTTTGAGTAGGGTAGATAACTTCTAGTTACTTGATCAACTTGCAAAACATCCTTGCTAATTTCAAAACACACACACAATTTCAAAACATTTCCCAAAAACAAACTTTCAAACATTGAAACATTTTTCAAAAGACAAACACCTTTGTATATATTCAAACAAGAATTATTACAAATGTTGCCTAAACAAAGGCCTCTTTTCAAAATATTTTCAAAACCACACAAAGCACCATTTCAAACAATTGAAAAGCAAAACCAAGTGATCTAAACAAGTAACTAAGAGCTCATGGATAACCATGGATGAAAAGGGTGCTAGCACCTTCCATTTTCATAATCTACCCCCCGAACCCAAGAAAACATATCAATGGTATTTCCTGTGCTTTTTGACCTTTCCTTTGGATAAAATAAAAAGTCGGTGGTGACTCTTGCTAAACCGAAAAATTTGCGAACACAAACGCAAAACCTCATGTCAGTTCTCCCATCGTATCACAGAACTGACGACTCTGCTGGGGAATTTTCTAAAAGTGGGGTTACCTTAGGGTTTAGATCACCTTTACATGCTTACCTTGTTTGCTTTGATTGCTTTACATTTGGTTCTATTGTTTGGGTTCGAATCCTCTACCCGGATTTGGGAAACATTCATAGGTAAATAGCAATACGTTGTGGAAACTGTGTGGGGTATACCGACATGGTTGAAGCAATAGCTATATTAGTGCGACATATTTGTGGGTACCGGTAGCCTTTGAGTCAATCAAAGAGAATATGGGGCCACTGAGTGGTGTCATGAAGCACTAATGGATTTTAGAACCTTTACTTGACCATCTTAGCCTTTTTAGGGGTAGTGAGATGACCGACTTTGGTGCAGTCCGAAGTTGGTAGATACTCGATACTACACTCATTGAGGGTTGTTTTCTTGGAATATTTCGGTCACCAGTAAAGTGGCTAAACTGAAACAATAAACACAGAAAATAATCCAGTGATATTGAGCTCCTTAGAACCCGGTTACTATTTATAGGACAGGTTGAGCCAACTAAACTTCAAGAGGGTACTTACCTATGAAACCCTATGCAAGCCTAAACTAGGAACTTGTGTGATTTGTTTGTACATAAACTTGTGCATAACATCATGAACATCATGAAGCATCATGTGCATCCACTAACCATTTCAAGGATTTTAGATCTTCATCTTTGTTCCTGTTTTGTAGGTTATGGAATCACTCCGCAGGAAAACAATCCAAGTCAACCTTGTGAGAATTCCTCCTCAACTCAAAGAGCTTGCTTCCAAGATTCCAGAGTATTCTCCATTCACTGAAAGACATGGTCGACTTCTCAACTTGGTCAACTCTGGTACAGAGGAAGACATGGTGAAAGTTCTCTTCCAGTTCTTTGACCCCCTACACCACTGCTTCACATTTCCTGATTACCAGTTAGTGCCTACTTTGGAGGAATTTTCTCAACTCCTGAGGATTCCTATTCTCCATCAACTACCCTACAACGGTACGGAAAGAGATCCAAAGCCTGAAGATATTGCTCAAGCCTTACACTTGCAACCATCTGATATCATAGGTCATTGGGAAACCAGAAGTTGTGTCAAGGGTTTCTTGGTAAAGTTTCTGTTTGAGAAAGCTCAAGAATGCTGGAATTCTCTAGACCTGCAAGCTTTTGAGGAGATTGTAGCTCTTCTCATCTATGGGTTGGTCTTGTTCCCAAAACCTGACCAGCTTATAGATGTGAATGCTGTCAAGATTTTCATATCTCGGAATCCTGTGCCTACATTGCTTGGGGACATCCTCCACTCATTTCACACACGAACAATGAGGAAAAGAGGTGTTCTCATGTGCTGTACTCCTCTTCTAGAAAGGTGGTTTATTTCTCACCTTCCCCAATCAGTCTTGAAGAATGAGCAAGGCTTAAGATGGTCACAACGATTGATGACTCTTACATATTCTAATGTTCATTGGTGTTCTCGGTCCAGAGAAAATGTCATCATCATTGATTGTTGTGGGGAATTCCCTAATGTCCCACTACTTGGCATTAGGGGAGGCATTACCTACAACCCTTGCTTGGCTCTGAGACAGTTTGGGTATGCCCGAAGGGATGGCCCACATGACATGCTGATTCCAAACTTGGTTTTTGACTTTGACAATGACGCTCAAGGACTTCGACAAAGGTTCATCCGAGCTTGGAGGATGCCCAATAAGGTGGACAGTAAAACATTGGGACACAAGAATTCCATCCCCCTTGAGCCTTACCTCAAGTGGGTACGAACCCGCTCCAAAAGTCTTATGATGCCTTACCCCTACATTCTCCTTGTGATCAAAGAGCCTGTTATGGAAGGAGAGGTTCCATACACCCTCCTACACCCTGACATGCCAACATCACTAGAAGGTTTGCAAAGGAGTTGGATACAGCTCAAGGGATAACGTGATACGTTTGAAGCCCAATTCTATGCCAGTGAGAAGAAGGTTTTGGAACTTACTCGTCAACTTCATAAAGAGCAGACTCTCAACACCTACATTGCACCAAAAAGGATGCGCAACATCTTTTTACATTAGAATTTTGTATTATTTTGCCCATGGGGCATTTATGTACTAACAATTCTATCTTATTAATATGACGTATGTTCTTTTTGTTTAAAACAAATTTGAATTTCTGAATCCTTGAATACATTACATGAATACACTTCATTCATCATATGCATAAACAGGTCTTCACACCAGGTTTCCTTATTTCTCTACTGTTTATTTTAGCAAGATGCATATAGAGCAGACGGTCAAAGATTTGCAAGCGCAGAATTCACAGTTCCAACAACTACTCATGACCTTGGCAAAGGGTCAGGAGGATCTTAAAGCTCTACTGGAAAAGGAAAAAGAGAAAAAGAAAAAGAAGAGAGTTGGTGTGGCTACTTTGGGTAGAAGATTTGAAGGTCAAACCAGAAGGGTCCTAGATTTCCCCTCAACATCTGATGAAGGGGTAGGAAAAGGAAAGGGAGATGCAGTACCATTTGAGTCTGAGGAAGAAGAAGAGGAGGAGGATGAAGACTATTCTGAACAGCAGTACCCTCCTGCAGATGACAAGTACAAGAATCTGGAAGAACGTCTGGCATCTATGGAAGTGCAAAGAGTGCCTGGGCTGGATTTCGAAGAGTTAGGTTTGGTTTATGGGATTGTCATTCCCCTCAAGTTTAAAGTGCCTCTTTTTGCTAAATACGATGGGGTATCTTTCTCAAAGATGCACCTATGGTCTTACGTCAGAAAAATTCAACCTCATTCTTCTAACAAGGACCTGTGGGTCCACTTTTTTCAGGACAGTCTGGCGGGGACGCAGTTGGATTGGATTTACCAGCTAGAGAGGTCTGATATGCACAATTGGGAGGATTTGGCTGCTGCCTCCTACAAGCAGTATCAGTATAATGCGGACTTAGCACCTACCCGTACTCAATTACAGAGTATGAGCATGGTCTCCAATGAAGGCTTTAAAGAGTATGCCCAGAAATGGAGAGACTTGGCGGGACGAGTTCAACCTCCTCTATCTGAGAGAGAGCTTGTAGATATGTTCTTGGGGACTCTGTCAGGTCCATTCTTTAATCACTTGATAGGAAGTTCGTCTGGGGGTTCACCGAGTTGATTCTAACTGGTGAGAGAGTTGAAGCCGGAATCAAGAGTGGTAAAATTCAAAAAGATGCATCTGCTTCCGCTGCCATCAAGAAGACTTTTCCAGCAAAGAAGGAAGTCTCAGCTGTCTACTCCTAAAGAGGTCAACGAAGAGTTGAGTGTTGGCCAGCGGTAGGGGCTGTAATGATTCAGAAGTCTGCAGCTGATCAGCCCAGAAACAATCAACCCATAACCAACCAGCAAAGGGTGGAAAGGCCTGCACGACAATACACCCGAATAAACATGACACCTGCTCAGGTTCTACCCCATCTCTTGAAGTTAAACCTTGCTAGTTTGAGGGAGGCCCCTAAAAACCCTAACACTACATCTCCACACTACCATCCCAACGCCAAGTTTGCTTATCATTCAGGCAGCCTGGGGCACGACACCAACAATTGTTGGGCCCTCAAGAATAAGATTCAGGATTTAATAGACGCTAAGGAAGTGGAATTCGACACCCCTGAAAAGCCAAATGTGATCTCTGCTCCAATGCCAAAGCATGGCCACAATGCCCATGCTATTGAAGAGGATCTTTTTGTTACTATTGTTGATGATTTGATGACTCTGTTACCGATAATCAAGATAAATTTGTTGAAGGCTGGGATTTTCCCATGATGTGAAAAAGATTGATGCCTTTGTTCATCCTTACCAACCGACTGTCCGTTGTTGAAATTAGGCATCCAACGCCTAATGGATAATCAAGAAATCCTTTTTGAAAAGACTCCTGTTGTACCGACTCCTATCAATGATGTTGCTATAATTACCATATCCACCAATCTTTCCAAGGTCTCCAAAAGACCTGTTAAGATTACATCCGATCCAAAGATTGTACCTCTGAAGATAACCATGTCGGGGCCCATCCCGTACAAGTCCAACAAATCAATATCGTGGAACTATGGGGGAGAGATCTTCTACCACGGTGTTAAACAGATTGAATCAGTTGAAGAAAGTTCCGATGAAGAAAGTCCTGACATTGGAAATATTGCTGGAACGAGTAAAATCACCCGCAGCGGAAGAATTTTCTCTCCGGAGATTGCTCCTCCAAGGGCAATCTTCGGACCCTCAGTTGCTCCTAAGGTTACCCCTGTACCGGTCAACATATCTGTGAAAACTCCAGTTATTGAAGAAGTTGTGACTCATGTGGTTGTACCCTCTGCTGTTGCTGATGATAGAGGGAAAGGGATCCAAGAAACGCCCGTCAGGATGAGGGCTCAGCCATTGTTCATCCCCGAGACCACTCAAAAAGAAATGGAAGAGATTTTAAAAATAATTAAGAAAAATGACTATGATGTTGTGGAACAACTAGGGCAAACCCCCTCGAAAATCTCTATGATGGCCCTGTTGCTCTATTTCGAAGCTCATGCTAAAGATTTGATCAGATTCTTGAAGACGGCCCACGTGCCACAGGAAACCTCCGCGGACCAGTTCCAGGATTGTGTAGCTAGCCTAACAGCTGACAATGTCTTGGCTTCTCCGATGTCGATTTAACATCTAAGGGGAGAAAGCAAAATGACGTTGTGCATGTCTCGGTGGAATGCAGAGGGACTACTCTAGCTCACGTTCTGGTTGATACTGGGTCTTCTTTAAATGTCTTGTCGAAGAAAGCATTGGACATATTGGACTGTGAAGGCCTAACCCTGAAGCCCAACAATATCATTGTAAGAGCCTTTGATGGTTCTAAAAGGATGGTCCACGGGGAGGTGGACATCCCGATTAAAGTGGGAACTGAAACCTTCAACTCCACATTTTATGTGATGGACATCCGTCCTTCCTATTCTTGCTTGTTGGGAAGACCTTGGATTCATAATGCTGGGGTCGTCACTTCTTCTTTGCATCAAATGCTCAAGTACCCTGTCCAGGGGAAAATTATAACAGTTCACGGCGAAGAGGAGTACATGATAAGCCATCTAAATTCATTCTGCTATGTTGAATTGGATGGTGAATTCATCAAGACCCCTTTCCAACACTTTGAAGAGGTTTCTCCTGAAGTTGCAGCAACCAAGACGGTGTCTTCTGTACCCATGATTACCAAACCTGTGCCTCGGATGTCATCCCTCAAAGATGCAAAGGTTGTGATCGAAGAAGGAGGAAGCACAATATGGGGTCAGCTACCAGACTTTCCTTTCAAATCTGATAAATTCGGCTTGGGGTTCACTACTTCTACTCAAAAGGCTGTATGCTGCTCCCGGGCTGGAGGACCACCAGTGAAGATCACCCATCATGGAGTCAATGCTTTGGAGGATGTTGAAGAAGAGAGCAACTTTGAAGATTGGATTTTCCCTACTGTTGGCGGAGGACTGAACAATTGGGAGGCAAAGGACTTTGTCCCCATTACTTTCATAAATCAGTAATTTATCTTTCAAACATTTATGTTGGTCTGTAATAATTCTTAAACAATTTGTACACTTTTTGCCTTGTGCCTTACCCGAGGCATATAGGTCCATTTGTAAGGGTTTGATTTTTCATCTTCATATGCCATTTTAATGAATCATGGACGTTTTCACATTTAAACTTTTGTGTTTATTTTATTTCTTTTTACATTCTTATTTGTTTAAAGGTGGCTATCCCGTACATACACCCACACTCATAAAATGCAGGTACCCTTCCATTCCGGATTCCATGGGTAACAATTCTGCTATGGCCTTCAGTGACTCGCCAACATGACGAGTCTGGCCGAAAAGAGCATGCCATTTATTACCTTAGAAAAAAGTTTACCGACTGTGAGACCCGATACTCACTGCTCAAGAAAAATTGATGCGCTTTGGTATGGGCTGCTCGTCGGCTAAGGTAGTATATGTTGACTCATACCACTCTACTGATATCTAAGATGGATCCGATCAAGTATATCTTTGAGAAACCTGCTTTATCTGGAAGAATAGCTAGATGGAAAATGATCCTCACTGAGTATAATATCCAGTACACGACCCAAAAAGCTATAAAGGGGAGTGTACTAGCTGATCATCTAGCTCATCAAGTCGTCGAAGATTACCAATCCATGAAGGTTGACTTCCCCGACGAAGACATTATGACATTGGACAACATTGAAGATTTCAGATCATATGACGGACCTGAACAAGGATCCCGATGGACTCTGTACTTTGACGGTGCCTCCAACGCACTTGGTAATGGTATCGGTGTTGTACTCATCTCACCACAAGGTTGACATACACCTTTCACAACCAGACTTTGCTTTAACTGCACCAACAACATGGTCGAGTATGAAGCTTGCATTTTTGGACTCAAGGCTGCAATTGACTTGAGAATCAAATCTTTGGTTGTGTTTGGAGACTCAGCTTTGGTCATCAGTCAGATCAAAGGAGAGTGGGACACTAAACATCCCAACCTCATCCCTTACAAAGAACATGTCTTGACATTGTTACCTCACTTCGAGCAGATTACCTTCGAGCACTTCCCGCGAGAAGAAAATCAGCTAGCAGATGCTCTAGCTACAATGTCATCCATGTTTAAACTTAACTGGGATAATGAGGCTCCCAAACTCACCATTGAGAGGATGAGCGAACCTGCACATTGTCACGAGATTAATACCGAAGAATTAGTGGACCGAACATGGTTTCACGAAGTCAAAAGGTATCTCGAGGCGCTAGAATATCCTGAAGGAGCTTCGGTCAACGACAAAAAGTTCTTGAGGAGATTCTCTGCCAAGTTCTTCCTGAGCAATATTATTCTATACAAGCGCAATCATGATTGCATGCTGCTTCGTTGTGTGGACAAGGTTGAAGCTGAACAGATCATGGCTGAACTGCATAATGGTACCTTCGGCACCCACTCAAGCGGGCATATGATGGCTAAGAAGATTCTACGGGCAGGCTATTACTGGTCTACCATGGAAGCTGACTATCATCAACATTCTAGAACTTGTCACAAATGTCAAATATATACGGACAAGATACATATTCCTCCAGTTCCTCTCCATGTCCTAACAGCTCCTTGGCCATTCGCAATGTGGGGAATCGACATGATTGGAGAGATCAAGCCTACAACATCCAATGGACATCGTTTCATTCTAGTGGCCATTGATTACTTCACCAAATGGGTCGAAGTTCGCCTCCGTTACAAAGAATGTGGTTGCCCGCTTCATCAAGCAAAACCTCATTTGCCGGTATGGTATCCCCGACAGGATCATCACGGACAACGGTACAAACCTGAACAACACTATGATCACCGCCTTGTGCGAGCAATTCCAGATTCAACATCACAATTCATCTCCCGATCAGCCAAAGATGAACGGTGTTGTCGAAGCTGCGAACAAAAATATCAAGAAGATCATATAAAAGATGACAGTCACCTACAAGGACTGGCATGAGATGTTACCGTTTTCTCTTCACAGGTACCATACCATGGCGCGTACATCAACTGGGGCAACACCCTGTTCTTTGGTATACGGCATGGAAGCTGTTTTGCCTATCGAGGTTCAGATTCCCTCCTTAAGAATCATGAAGGATGCTTGTTTGAGTGAAGACGATTGGATTCAGACCCGGTTTGATCAACTTAACTTGATTGACGAAAAGTGACTTACTGCTGTTTGCCATGTGTGATCGGTGGAAATAGAACTGACTGTTTTTTAAGCTGGTTCGCGAAATGTGGCGGTAAGCAAGAGTCGCCACCGTCTTTTCTGTTCTCCAACATGGAAAGGACAAAAGCACAGCAAAATTCCTTTTTCGAGATGTTTCTCGGTTCGGGAGGTAGATTATAGAAAGGGAAGGTGTTAGCACCCTTTCTATCCGTGGTTATCCACGGGCTCTTAGGTACTTGCTCTATGTTTTCAAAATTGTTTGCTTTTCAAGTGTTTGTGGGTTTTGAAAAAGTTTCGTTTGAAAAATTTCTAGGTAACTCTTGTATCTGTCCTCAAGAGTGTATGAAGTATTTGTTTGAAAACTTTTTGAAAGTGTAGGTGCGAAAAGTTTGTTTTGTTTTTTGAAGGAGCAAGTACCCAGGAGAAATCTACCTACTCTAAGGAATTAGACTGTGTAAGAGTCCTTTAGACAGTACTATCCCACTATTGAGAAGTAGGTAGCACCGTCGTTGGAGTTATTCGAGTCAATTCGATTATAAGGGACATGTGTGGTCACCAAAGCAATAGTAGGACACCTTAGCGGTAACCCTAATGTCCTAGATCCTTTTTATCCGAGGCAACCGTTTCGAGGCAACTGGATCTTTAGACAGGAGGGCGACCTCTAAAACACCCTATACTTGACGACCACGTCGAGGCAACTAGTGAGGCGTACCCTAGGCGTGGCATGTGCATGTGTGTTAAATTCAGTTAAGATTATCTTGTACATGTTATTTGTGAGCTACGGATTGGTTTTATTTGTCATACAAGTCTTGTCATGCATAATTAATAGTTAAGAGTGCGGAAAATAAAGTGCAGAAAGGTAAATCTACGTTATTACAAGGCGCGGGTCTATACATCGCCAAAAACAAAACCCGTTTGGAAAATAAATGCGAGAAAAGTAAAGGAAGCGGTAAAGTTCTAATTAACTATTACATTTCTGAGCAGATACATAAATATAAAATACTGAATTAAAATAAAATGCGCGCGAAATAATTGAATCGGGACGTCCTAGGGTTTTGACCCTTTATGAGAAAAGAATTGAAATTGGTCCCTTTTTTGCAATTAAATTAAATATTCAACCTAATTCTAATTAATTAATTAATTAAAAGAAAAAATGTTTTTTTTGTGGTTTTATGTTTTTAAAGAAATAAAATAAAAAAGAAACTAAAAGTGTCAAAGGAAAAACATAATTCTAGATTTGATTTTATTTAATGTGAAAAAGATTACAATTAACCTAATTAAACAACTAAATTAATTAATGAATTTATTTACAAAAAGTAATTGAAATTAATAAAAATATTTTTTGGTTTTTCTGAATTTTATTGTGAAAAATAATTATCTAGTTAATAATTAATTGAGAATTAAATTTAAATGAGTAAGATAAAAAAATATAAAAGAAAAAAAAAAGAGGCAAACTCATGGGGGGTTTGGGCCAGATTTGGGATGTTAGACAGTAATTTCAGGCCCACTAAGCTTTCAGCCACGTTTGACTTTTGTAATCAACTGTACCAACGTTGACTGAGGATCATGGTGACTATCATCTCCTGGCCTTTGGATGCATGCCTGTAGCCACTTGGCATATTGAGCGCTGGAGGTATATGGTGGAACCTTATGGGGAATCTGCATAGGATCATGTTAAACAAAATATGAAACAATTATTTGGGGGGCCTGGGATTCGAACCCAGGTCCCAAGGGACTATGCCTGCACGCCTTAACCAACCCAACTGCCTTGTTCAATTTAAATAATAATAATAAGTTGTTAATATATTAGTAAATCAACACATATGCTTAAAAAATAAATAAAAAATGCGCGATTGTTTGAAACGGGCCAATCACGCTGTGACGCATCATCATCTTCTTCAACAAAATTGCTGGTTATTTACCTGCGGATTTTTATCCGCAGGTAGTTTCGTAGGCTTTTCTTAAAATCGTCCCTAGGCCTCAAAAACTTATTCCAAGACCATGGTTGGTCTCGTCTCCACCTCCTGAGTCCATCCATGCTCATGATTTGTTCTGATTTCACCTAAAAATAAAATGCCTAAAAACCACACAAACAAACCCTAGGTACGGGTATCATCATATGAGGCCTAAAAACCAAATCGGCTATTACAGTTACGTTGGAAATCAAGCAAGGAGTATGAATATGCTAACGTTTTCGAAAAAAAGTGCAAGAATGAAGAATTGAGGTTTCGTGTTCAGGGGTCTGTTTCTGAAAACTTACAGCGTTGTATGGTGAATCTTAGGACGTGATATTGGTCGCGTTAGCTTCAGTGGATAGCAAGGAAGGGAACCACGTTCTTCTTTTGGTCTGAAAATGCCTGTATCACTGTTCTTGATCTCACACTTTTTCAACAATTTTCCACTTTTGCTCTGGCCGTTTTAGCAATGTCTAGGTCGTGAATTAGGTTTAGCCTCCTTGCATATGTATATGGCAATCAGTCTAGGTTCTTATTTGGGCTTGTATCTTGGTGTATTGAAGTTTGGAGATTTGGTGGACCACCATTGAAGAACTTTCCAAATTTGAAGCAAATCCATGATTTTATGCACAAAAAGCCCTAGCACGAATTTGTTAGCTAGCATATGACATATAAAAGCTATTCAAATCACAAAGATGTTATTCCATTAATTTTTAGATTTTATTTGAATTATTATGGATTTAAAATGAATTAAATCAATAAAAATTAAATAAAATGGAAAAATAAATGTTTGATCTTGAAATTAATCATGGGAAACGTGTGTGGCATGACAAGGCTGAATCAAGTGGAAGAAAGTGGGCCCTTTTGTAAAAAATTGAAGTTTTAAGGATAGTTGACTTTTGCACATTCATAAAAATTTCCCAACTTCTCCAATGCATATCTTGCTCAATTTTGATCATATGAACATGTTCTTGGACATTTTGGAAAGGTCTTGAAGTACTATAACCAATGCCTTTGGTCCCATGTCATTTGTATTTACCAATCTCAAGTTACAGTTGACTTTTCAACTGTCCAAAAATAGCAACTTTTGCATCTTTGATGATTTTTGAGTCATTCTTGTGGAATCATGATCAAGACTTGATCAAATGATGATTGTGTGCTCAAAATAAGATGTTGACCAAAAATTCTGACTTTTGACTGTAAAATGACTATTTTGCCCCTACAGTTGATTGTGAACCAAATAGGGCTTTTGACTGTGCAACTTGTCTCTGTGAGTCTTGAAACTTGACATGTAGATGCTTGACAATGCATATAGGCCTATGGGACTTGATTGAGCCATCAAAAAACCTCAAATTCACTGAGAGAACCAAAACCCTAATTTTGACTGGCTTAGGAGGATGTTTGACTGTGCAACCCTTTGAGAGATCTTGAACCATTTGAAGATGATTCTTGATAAACCTTGAAGAATATGGGAGGGCAAATTTTGGGGTACAACAGTTGCCCCTGTTCAATCTTCTTAGACCTGAGGATGTAGATTGGCTTGCGTGCCTTTCGCGATCCGAAGGTGGAAGATGATTGAGCACTAGAGTGCCCAGAAATTTGCACTCACATAGTATGGTATCAGCAATGTGATGTCGGGAATGGGCTTACAGATGCCATTTAGAGAGATGATGGATAGGAGGATGGGCTTATAGATGCCATATGGAGATGTAACAAAACCTTATCGGGAATGGGCTTATAGATGCCATCGGGGTGTCGATCGCGTAAGAGATTCCTTAGCGAGAACTTGTGTACCTGAGAAAGGAAGATAAATTCCTGGCCTGTTACAGGGGTTGATCTTCAAACTCTTCCTGCAGATATGCCCTGGCTAGATACAGGTATCGAATCTACAATTAATCGCTCACAGATATGCCCTGGCTAGATACAGGTATCAAATCTGGAATCGGTCGTCTACAGATATGCCCTGGCTGGATACAGGTATCGAATCTGGAATTTGTCGTCTACAGATATGCCCTGGCTGGATACAGGTATCGAAGCTACAATCAATTACTCACAGATATGCCCTGGCTAGATACAGGTATCGAATCTGGAATTAGTCGTCTACAGATATGCCCTGGCTGGATACAGGTATCGAATCTCTAAACTCTTCATGCAGACATGCCCTGGCTGGATACAGGTATCGAATCTACAATTAATCACTCACATATATGCCCTGGCTAGATACAGGTATCGAATCTGGAATTAGTCGCCTACAGATATGCCCTGGCTGGATACAGGTATCAAATCTCTAAACTCTTCGTGCAGATATGCCCTGGCTCGATACAGGTATCGAATCCATAATTAATCGCTCACAGATATGCCCTGGCTTGATACAGGTATCAAATCTGGAACTGGTCGTCTACAGATATGCCCTGGCTGGATACAGGTATCGAATATCTAAACTCTTCATGCAGATATGCCCTGGCTAGATGCAGGTGTCGAATCCACAATTAATCGCTCATAGATATGCCCTGGCTAGATATAGGTATCGAATCTGGAACTGGTCGTCTACAGATATGCCCTGGCTAGATACAGGTATCGAATCTCTAAACTCTTCATGCAGATATGCCCTGGCTAGATGCAGGTGTCGAATCCACAATTAATCGCTCACATATATGCCCTGGCTAGATACAGGTATCGAATCTGGAACTGGTCATCTACAGATATGCCCTGGCTGGATACAGGTATCGAATCTCTAAACTCTTCATGCAGATATGCCCTGGCTAGATGTAGGTGTCGAATCCACAATCAATTACTCACATATATGCCCTGGCTAGATATAGGTATCGAATCTGGAATTAGTCGTCTACAGATATGCCCTGGCTGGATACAGGTATCGAATCTCTAAACTCTTCATGCAGATATGCCCTGGCTGGATACAGGTGTCGAATCTACAATCAATCACTCACAGATATGCCCTGGCTAGATACAGGTATCGAATCTGGAATCGGTCGTCTACAGATATGCCCTGGCTGGATACAGGTATCGAATCT
This sequence comes from Vicia faba, assembly GCA_948472305.1. Taxonomy (NCBI): domain Eukaryota; kingdom Viridiplantae; phylum Streptophyta; class Magnoliopsida; order Fabales; family Fabaceae; genus Vicia; species Vicia faba. The sequence goes on from OX451735.1 coordinate 1,544,993,178, forward strand.
CTAAACTCTTCATGTAGATATGCCCTGGCTAGATGCAGGTGTCGAATCCACAATCAATCGCTCACAGATATGCCCTGGCTAGATACAGGTATCGAATCTGGAACTGGTCGTCTGCAGATATGCCCTGGCTAGATACAGGTGTCGAATCCACAATCAATCGCTCACAGATATGCCCTGATTAGATACATGTATCGAATCTGGAACTTGAAAATGTTGATGGTAATATCTTTTGATTGACCTTTTCCTGAAAAGGCAAAACATTAGTCGTATGAAATGTCATGATGTATGAAATGCATGATGTCATGATGTTCTCAGAACGAGATCGTGTCGTATGCACTTTATCATGTATGTAAATGGGATGTATGAAATGTGAGATGTCTATGAATGTATTTTCGTCTAGGAAAATAAATCCTTGACGAATGCCGGGAAGTTCGTTGAATCCTGGGCTGATGTTGAAGAGTAGAGTTCTTCATTTCCGCTGGGGAATGATGATTGCAAGGATAAACCGGTAGGAGAAGATGACTCCGTTGGGGAATAAACTTGTTGGAGAGATTACTCTGCGGGGAATTACTCTGTGGGAAGAGATACTTCGCTGAGGTTTTGATGAGAACTCCGCTGGGGATTCCGTTGATATGTTTTGTTGGAGGAATAACCTTTGAACATGGTCGGGGAGAGATGTATGTACTCTGCAGGTGATAAGCTTCCAGAATCTGCTGAGGATAAGCTTCCAGAATCTACTGGGGAGGATGATTCAACTCTCCCGGGGAAACTTTTGGACTGTACTGGGGAAGTGGCTCCGCTGGGGTGTCTTGTATTCCGCCGGGGAACAATCTTATATTAAGACTGTCGGGGGATGCTTGTTTAGGAACATCTGTATACTCCGCTGGGGAATATTGAGATTTTCTGGGGATACCCAACTTCCTTAAGGCTGACAGTAGACTAACTCTGCTTGGGGAGAGTATCGCTGACTTGCTGGAGAATACTGTGCCTTTTCGGGGCTGATGGGAGACCAACTCTGCTTGGGAGAGTATTGATGAGTCTTGTCTTACTCTGCGGGGAGTGAAGGTATCCTGGTTACGTTCTTCAGCCGAACCTACCTTGGTACCTTGGTGGACAGAGCAACTAGATCGCTTAGACAACTCATTATTGCCCCTGTTTCTAATGTCACCTGTAATTAGTCCTTTGTTTCGCATGCAAATATTTATGAGTTAGCAATTAATGTCAAATGCATATATCAAAAATGAACATTGGACGTTCTTTGCAAAACAAAATAGATAAAGGAAAAACAATTGGCAATTTGTCTGGAAAAGATGGATTTGTATTAATTTTGAAGTTTGCCTGTAAATAGGCGTTTTGTGTACAAGAGGCTGACGTCCTAGTAAGAGAACGTTGTCGAACAACATAGAGTTTATACAATTTTGTGAAAAGGAAAACAAAAACAGCTATGTGAAAAGTCTCACTGGGTTTCAACTCTGCTATCGCCTTTATGTCTTCAAGCGTCTCATCACTTGGCTGCTTAGTTGAAGATGAAGTTGATTGATTGATGTCGTCTCAACCTGATAGTTGATACCGAATTCTGGATGCAGGGTGATCCAATGAGACATAGTATTACGCTTTATCCCTAATTTTTGCCTGGACCGCCCTTTCGGGTTTTCAGTCCACCGGGATACCCATTTTTGCCCAAGCCGCCTTTTCAGGTTTTCGACTTGCCGGGTGTACAGATTTTTTTCATTTCATCCCTTATTTTTGCCCGAACCCTTTTGGTTCGCCGGGAAGCCCTTATTTTTGCCTAGGTGTGTCAACCTAGCGGGTCTTTAATTCATGCGTAGTATCTTTTTACCATGTCTGCATTGGCGGGGTGAGGAAGGTCGTCACCATCCATGGTGGTTAGAATCATCGCTCCTCCTGAGAAGATATGTTTAACCACAAATGTCCCTTCGTACGTAGGGGTCCATTTGCCCCTGGGATCACTTTGAGGAAGAATGATGCGCTTGATTACCAGGTCTCCGACTTGATACTCTTGTCGTCTGACTTTCTTGTTAAATGCCCTGATCATCCGTTTTTGGTACGTCTGACCATGAAAAATAGCAGTGAGTCTCTTTTCATCGATTAGATTTAATTGATCAAGTCGAGTCTGGATCCAGTCATCTTCGCTCAAACCTGCATCCTTCATTATCCGGAGAGAGGGTATCTGGACTTCGATAGGCAAGAATGCCTCCATGCCATAGACCAAGGAAAAGGGTGTTGCCCCTATTGAAATCCTTGCTGAGGTACGGTACCCATGAAGAGCAAACGGTAACATCTCGTGCCAATATTTGTAGGTCACTGTCATCTTCTGCACAATCTTCTTGATATTCTTATTTGCCGCTTCAACAGCCCCATTCATCTTCGGGTGGTAGGGAGAAGAGTTGTGGTGCTGTATCTTGAATTGCTCGCAGAGCTCAGTGATCATCTTGTTGTTAAGATTGGTACCATTATCCATAATGATCCTCTCAGGTATGCCATATCGACAGATCAGGTTGTGCCGAATGAACCGTGCCACGACGTTCTTGGTTACCGTAGCATAGGAAGCTGCTTCAACCCACTTCGTGAAGTAATCAATCGCTACCAGGATGAAGCGATGCCCGTTGGATGCCGTAGGTTTGATCTCGCCGATCATATCAATGCCCCACATTGCAAAAGGCCAAGGTGCTGTCAAGACGTTCAGAGGAACTGGAGGAATGTGCACCTTATCAGCGTAAATCTGGCATTTGTGACACGTCCGAGAATGTTGGTAACAGTCGGCTTCCATTGTGGACCAGAAATATCCTGCCCGAAGGATTTTCTTTGCCATGGTATGTCCACTGGAATGTGTTCCGAAGGTACCTTCATGCAGCTCTGCCATGATCCTTTCTGCTTCAGTCTTATCCACACAACGCAGTAAAGTTGAATCATGGTTTCGTTTGTAGAGAATGCCGTTGCTGAAGAAGAACTTTCCTGCGAACCTTCTCAGAAACTTCTTGTCATTAACAGATGCACCCTCGGGGTATTCTTGAGCTTCCAAGTACCTCTTCACTTCATGATACCAGGGTTTTTCAGTTACCTCTTCAGCCTCAAGATCGCAGCAATGTGCAGGTTCGTCCAACTTCCAGATAATGATCCAGGGAGCCTCGTTGTCCCATTTGACTTTGAACATAGAAGACATCGTAGCCAGCGCGTCCGCCAACTGATTCTCCTCTCTTGGGAAGTGTTCAAAAGTTATCTCTTCGAAATGGGGGATCAATGTCAACACATACTCCTTGTAGGGAATAAGATTTGGGTGTTTCGTATCCCACTCGCCTTTGATCTGACTGATCACAAGAGCGGAATCTCCGAAGACACTCAGAAACTTGATCCTTAAGTCAATTGCAGCTTGAAGACCCAGGATACATGCTTCATACTCTGCCATGTTGTTGGTGCAGTTGAAACATAGCCGGGCAGTGAGTGGAGTATGAGTGCCTTTAGGGGATATGATCACGGCGCCAATACCGTTACCCAAAGCGTTCGAGGCTCCGTCAAAGTGCATAGACCATCGGGATCCTTCCTCAGGTCCTTCATCCGGTCCAGGTACTTCACAATCAGTCACTACCATGATATTCTCGTCTGGAAATTCAAAATTCATCGACTGGTAATCGTCCACTGCCTGATGTGCCAAATGGTCTGCCAACACACTTCCCTTGATTGCTTTCTGAGTCGTGTACTGGATTTCATATTCGGTCAAGATCATCTGCCATCTTGCTATTCTTCCGGACAAGGCAGGCTTTTCGAATATGTACTTGATCGGATCCATTTTTGAAATCAACAAAGTAGTGTGAGTCAACATATACTGTCTCAGTCGGCGAGCAGCCCATACCAAAGCGCAGCAAGTTTTCTCGAGCAGTGAGTATCGGGTCTCACAGTCGGTAAACTTTTTGCTAAGGTAATAAATAGCGTGCTCTTTTCGGCCAGACTCGTCATGCTGCCCCAGCACACACCCCATTGAGCTGTCAAGTACTGTCAAGTATAATATTAGAGGTCTCCCTTCAACCGGTGGCATAAGAATGGGTGGCTCTTGGAGATACTCTTTGATTCTTTCGAAAGCGGCCTGACATTCATCATTCCAACGTACTACTTAATCTTTCTTCAGTAGCTTGAAGATTGGTTCACAGGTAGCAGTTAGATGCGAGATGAATCGGGCAATGTAGTTCAGACGTCCTAGAAAACCTCTGACTTCTTTCTCTGTCTTGGGAGTTGGCATCTCTTGTATGGCTTTCACTTTGGCAGGGTCCACTTGAATACCTTTGTCGCTCACGACGAAACCTAGTAGTTTTCCAGATCTCACCCCGAAGGTGCACTTGTTCGGGTTCAACCTCAGTTTGTATAACTTCAGACGGTCAAACAACTTCTGTAGATGGTCAAGGTGTTCCTCCTCAGTTTGGGACCTTGCAATCATATCGTCAACATACACCTCAATTTCATGATGGATCATGTCATGAAACAAAGCAACCATGGCATGTTGGTAGGTTGCCCCAGCATTTTTCAACCCAAAAGGCATGACCTTGTAGCAAAAGGTGCCCCATTGAGTAACAAAAGTGGTCTTCTCCATGTCTTCAGGAGCCATCTTGATCTGATTATAACCGGAGAAACCGTCCATGAAGGAGAATACTTTATGCTGAGCAGTGTTGTCAACCAGAACGTCAATGTGAGGCAGAGGGAAATCATCCTTGGGGCTCGCCCTGTTCAAATCCCTGTAATCAACACACATTCGGACCTTACCATCCTTCTTCGGCATTGGAACCACGTTGGCAACCCACTGAGGGTAAGAAGTCACTGCTAGAAACTCGGCATCAAATTGTTTCATAACCTCAGCCTTGATTTTCTCAGACATCTCTGGACGCATACGGCGGACCTTCTGTTTTACCGGAGGGCATTCTTCCTTGGTAGGCAGGTGATGAACCACAATGTCGGTATCCAACCCAAGCATGTCTTCGTAAGACCAGGCAAAGATTTCCAAATAATCATGCAACATCTGAATCAATCGTTGTTTCACACTGAGCTCTAGATTGGCACCAATCTTGACTTCCTTTCTGTCTGTCTCAGTACCCAGATTTATTGTTTCCACTGGCTCTTCATGTGGCTGAATGGCCCTCTCTTCCTGGAGTAGCAGTCTTGCAAGTTCACCAAGCACTTCACAATCATCTTCACCTTCGTCTTCGGCTAAGTTGATCAGATTTTCGAAGTCATAACTGGAAGTAGCAGAGTCGTTAGCAGTGGGATCCAGAGTGGATTGGAACCTGTATAGGTGTGTGTGTGTAAATATAGTTCTTTTGCAATATATATAATAAAGAAAGAAAAGGAGCGCAAGATTTGAAATGCGAAAATGTCCAATGCTTTTATTAATGATATATGAAAGTGACACACAAAAGCCCTCACAAATGAAGCCACGGTGCCCCGGGTAAGACACCGGGCCATAAAGTTTAGTAATATTGTTTGTTACAAATTCAAAACAAAGGAGTTCATTACTGAGTGACAAAAGTAATAGGTATGAAATCTTTCGTCGTCCAGTTGCTTGGTCCGTCATTGGTTGTTGGGTAGATCCAGCTGTCGAACTCAGACTCTTCCGCTTCGTCCTCAATAGCATTTACTCCCGAGTTGGTGATGAATACATGAGTTCTTCCAATCCTTGCCTTACGAACAGCCTTCTGAGCTTCTGCAGTGAAACCCAAACCAAACTTGTCAGTCTTTAGAGTGAAGTCAGGAAGTCGGCCCCAGTTTGCACACTCACCCTTCTCAATCACAACCCGGGCATCCTTTAAGGAAGCCATCTTCAAAGGAGAGTCTTCTTCAGTCACAATCTCTGCTGACGCCAGTGTCTGAGGCACCTCTTCAAAGTGTTGAAAGGGGGTCTCAATGAACTCCCCATCCATCTCTACGTACCGGAACGAGTTGAGGTGGCTGACCATATTTTCTTATTCCCCTTGGACTATTACGATCTTTCCTCTGACCGGGTACATAAGCTTCTGATGTAATGTGGAGGTCACAGCTCCAGCCTTGTGGATCCATGGACGACCCAGCAAACAAGAATAGGATGGTCGGATGTCCATCACATAGAAAGTAGAATCAAAAAATTGAGAACCAACCCTGATTGGAATGTCAACTTCCCCATGTACCATCCTTTTCGACTCGTCAAAGGCCCGGACAACAATGTTACTAGGCTTGAGCTCTAAACCCTCACAATCCATCATGTCCAGAGCTTTCTTGGGTAATACGTTCAACGAAGAACCGGTGTCTACCAACACATGGGCAAGAGTAGTGCCCCTGCATTCAATGGAGACATGCAGGGCGTCGTTGTGGTTCTTTCCTTTGGCAGTCAGATCGGCGTCAGAGAAACCCAACCCATTATCAGCAGTCAAGTTGGCCACACAATCGGTAAATTGATCAGCAGATGTTTCTTATGGCACATGGGCCGTCTTCAGGAAGGAAATCAGGGCCTTGGCATGGGCCTATGAGTACAACAACAGTGATAGCATGGAAATTTTAGATGGGGTGTGCCCCAGCTATTCAACTACGTTGAAATCACTCTTCTTGATAATCTTGAGGATCTCTTCCATCTCTTGCTTGGAAGCTTCAACATTGGTGGTCTTCGGTGCCTCCGTCTGGGCAGGCACATCAGTAGCAATCCCCTTGCCCCGAGCGTCAGATGACTCGGCAGCAGGGGTAGAAAATGGAACTTGATCAGGAAGGGGAACAGGCACACTTGCAGGTGTGATGACAAGAGGTTTCTGAATAGCTGATGGCGCAATATCAGGCGAGAAGAGCCTACCACTACGAGTGACTTTAGCAGGCCCGGTAATGTTACTGACGCCGGTACTTGTATCGAACTCTTGTTTAACTCCAAGCACATAAACATCTGCCCCATAGTGCCACGGGACAACTTTGTCAGATTTATAGGGGATGGGCCCCGGAACAGTGATGATGATAGGAGCAATCTTCTGAGTAGACATGATTTTGACAGGCTTCTTTGAGGGAGCCTTAGGAGGGTTGTTGAAAATAGTGACAATGGACACTTCTTCAGTGGGGGTAGCAGGAACAACAACTTTCTCAAATAAGATCTCTTTATTATCCATCAGGTTTTGGACGCCTGACTTCAGCAAAGGACAACCAGCAGGTGAAACAACACATAGATGGCAACCTTTACTACATCCCGGAAATAAACCGGCTAGCAACAGGTTCCTCTTGACAGTCAACAACGGAGTAACAATATCTTCCACGGAGGCTACATACAGGTCTTCTTCCACATCATTCACTCCATGCTGGGGCATGGGAGCAGTCACCACATTGGGCCTTTCGGGCGCCTCGAACTGTATTTCTTTAGCATCAATAAGGTCCTGAACCTTATTCCTCAGAGCCCAACAATCATCAGTAGAATGCCCCGGGCTATCAGAGTGATAAGCGCAACGGGCGTTGGGGTTGTACTTTGGAGAGGTTGTGTTCACTACCTTCAGAGCTTCCTTGACAGTTACCAGATTGGTTGACAGCAGTTGCGGCAATATCTGAGACAGGGTCATACTGAGCCGAGTGTACTGCCTTTTGGGTCTCTCACCCCTTGGTTGGTTATATTGCTGAGGAGCAGCAGCAGGCTTAGAAATAACCACCGCGTTGACAGCTTGGCGGCGTTCCGGTTTATTTTGTCTTCTAGGACCATACACAGCACTAGCTTCTTTCTTGAAGGGCTTCTTTTCAGTACTCGAGGAGGCACCTTTATGTATCTTCCCCGACTTTATACCAGCTTCTATCCTTTCACCAGTCAGAATGAGGTCTGTAAATCCTGCAGAAGAATTACCAATCAGATGGTTGAGGAATGGACCAGACAGGGTCCCCAAGAACATGTCCACTAGTTCACGGTCAGTCAACGGTGGCTGCACCCTGCCAGCCAGGTCTCTCCACTTTTGCGCGTACTCCTTAAAACCTTCACCCGTCCCAAGTGACATACCCTGGAGTTGGGTACGCGTGGGAGCGAGGTCGGAATTGTACTGATACTGCTTATAAAATGTAGTAGCCAAGTCCTCCCATTTTCGAATACTGGCTCCATCCAGTTGATAGAACCATTCTAGTTGAGCCCCTGAAAGGCTATCCTGGAAGAAATGGATCCATAGGTTCTTGTCTGTAGTGTAAGGTTGGATCTTCCTTACATATGATCTGAGATGCAGCTTAGGGCAGGAAGCCCCGTTGTACTTCGCAAAGGCAAGTGCCTTGAACTTGTGAGGGATCACCACCCCAGAAGATAAGCCTAGGTCTCCAAAGTCCAACCCGGGCACACGTTGAATCTCCATAGCATTTAACCGGTCCTCCAGCTGTTTGTACCTGTCCTCAGCAGGAGGGTACTGTTCATCATTGAAATCTGTCTCGTTGTCGGAGACCACGGGACTAGGAACCCTTCTCTCTTGGGGACTGCCTTCCCTAACAGATGGAGTAGTCAGATCAGCCTCATTCTGTAGTGTATTCCCAAACCTCCATCCAGTGTTAAACAACACAGTCCTCTTCTTCTTCTTCTTCTTCTTCTTCTTCTCCTTCAAGAGAAGAGTCTTCAACTCCTATTGACCCTGGGCTAAGCTCATGACCAACTCTTGAAACTGGGCGTTCTGGGCCTGGAGGGCCTTGATAGCTTGTTCAGTGGTAGGTTCAGGATTCATGATGATTGCTGAAATAAACAGCGAAGAAGATTAAGCAACCTGTAGAAAAAGGGGTACCTGTTATGCATATGATGCATGATATGCTATTTATGCAATGCATTCAAGGGTTCGAAAGTTCAAATTCGTTGTAGACAAAAAGGAACACATGTTATATTAAGAAATAATTTGTTCAGTATATCAGGGCCTCATGGGCAAAACATTATAAAATAATTAATCCCAAAAGACACTGCGCATCCTCTTTGGAGCGATGTAGGTGTTGAGAGTCTTTTCCTCGTGAAGTAGACGAGTGAGCTCCAAGACCTTCTTCTCACTGGCATGTAGACTGGTTTCAGGAGAATTCTGTTCTTCCTTGAGTTGGATCCAGCTCTTTTGCATTTCTTCCCAAGATGTTGGCATATCAGGATGTTGAATGGTGTATGGCACCTCTCCTTCCAAAACTGGCTCTTTGATCAAGGGGAGAACATGAGGATATGGCATCACCAGCTTCTGGGAGAGGGCTCGTACCCTTTTGAGATAAGGCTCAAGAGGGATGGAGTTCTTGTGCCCCAGTGTCTTGCTATCTACCCTGTTGGGCATCCTCCAAGCTCTGATGAATCTCTGGCGAAGTCCTTGTGCATCGTTGTCGAAGTCAAAAACTATGTCAGGAATCAACATGTCATGCCGTCCCTCCGAGCATATCCAAACTGACTCAAAGCCAGACATGGGTTGTAAGTAATGCCTCCTCTGATTCCAAGTAAAGGAACATTAGGAAATTCTCCGCAACGATCAATGATAGTGACATTTTCTCTGGACCGAGAACACCAATGTATATCAGCATGTGTAAAAGTCATTAATCGTTGTGACCAACTCAAACCCCGCTCGTTCTTCAAAACTGATTGTGGAAGGTGCGAAATAAACCACCTTGCCACGAGAGGAGTGCAGCACATGAGAACACCTCTTTTTCTCATGGTTCGAGTGTAACATGAGTGGAGGATGTCCCCAAGCAACGTAGGTATAGGATTCCTGGACATGAAGATCTTGACAGCATTGATATCTATAAGTTGATCTGGATTCGGGAACAACACCAACCCATAGACAAGGAGGGCCACAACTTCTTCAAAGGCTTGTAGGTCAAGGGCATTCCAACATTCTTGTGCCTTCTCAAACAGGAACTTTGCTAAGAATCCTTTGATACCACTTCTAACTTCCCAATTCCCCTTGATGTCAGATGGTTGTAGGTGTAATGCTTTAGCAACCTCTTCAAGTTTTGGCTCCTTTTCTGTACCGTTGTAGGATAGTTGACTAAGGATAGGAACCTTCAGGAGCTGGGAAAACTCTTCCAAAGTAGGCACCAATTGATAATCCGGGAAAGTAAAACAGTGGTGCAAAGGGTCAAAGAACTGGAAGAGAACTTTCACCATATCCTCTTCAATGTTGGTGTGGACCAAGCTGATGAGTCTACCATGCCTTTCACTGAAGGAAGAGTTCTCGGGAATCCTGGATGTAAGCTCCTTAAGCTGAGGAGGGACCCTTACAAGGTTGATCTGAATTGTCTTTCTGCGGATAGTTTCCATGTCCTACAAAACAAGAACAAAGATGAAGATTCGAACCCTTGAAGTGGTTAGTAAATGCATATGATGCTGTATGATGTTATGATGTTATGATAAAAACACACCACAAGCAAACATGATAAGGCACACAAGTCACACCAGACAACCCTTAGATTTTAGGCCAGCATGAAGTTTGGGGTACTACCCTCTCGAAGTTGGTGGGTTCAAAACCTGTCCTATCAAAAGTAACCGGGTTCTAAGGAGCTCAATATCATTGGGTTGTTTTCTGTGTTCATTGTTTTGATTTAGCCATTGAACTGGTGATCAAAATATTCCAAGAAAACAACCCTCAATAAGTGTAGTATCGAGTATCTACCAACTTCGGACTGCACCAAAGTCGGTCATCTCACTACCCCTAAAGAGGCCAGGATGGTCAAGTAAGGTTCCTAAGGTCAGTTGATGCTTCATGACACCACGCGACGGCCCCGTACTCTCCTTGACTTGACTCAAGGGTTACCGGTACTCACCAAAGTGTCACATCAATGTAGCAACTGCTTCAACCGTGTCGGTATACCCCGCACAGTTCCCTCATAGTTTGTTGCTACTTCTAAAAGGTATCCCCCAGATCCGGGTTAGGATCTATGAAACTCCAAAACAGGCCCACAATTTTAAAGCAAACAAAACAAGCAATTGAAAACATAAGAGTGGTCTAATCCTAAGGTACACCTCACTTATAAGTTTCCCCAGCAGAGTCGCCAGTTCTGTGATCGGTGGAAATAGAACTGACTATTTTTTAAGCTGGTTCGCAAAATGTCGCGGTAAGCAAGAGTCGCCACCGTCTTTTATGTTCTCCAACATGGAAAGGACAAAAGCACAGCAAAATTCCTTTTTCGAGATGTTTCTCGGTTTGGGAGGTAGATTATAGAAAGGGAAGGTGTTAGCACCCTTTCTATCCGTGGTTATCCACGGGCTCTTAGGTACTTGCTCTATGTTTTCAAAATTGTTTGCTTTTCAAGTGTTTGTGGGTTTTGAAAAAGTTTCGTTTGAAAAATTTCTAGGTAACTCTTGTATCTGTCCTCAAGAGTGTATGAAGTATTTGTTTGAAAACTTTTTGAAAGTGTAGGTGCGAAAAGTTTGTTTTGTTTTTTGGAGGAGCAAGTACCCAGGAGAAATCTACCTACTCTAAGGAATTAGGCTGTGTAAGAGTCCTTTAGACAGTACTATCCCACTATTGAGAAGTAGGTAGCACGGTCGTTGGAGTTATTCGGCTCAATTCGATTATAAGGGACATGTGTGGTCACCAAAGCAATAGTAGGACACCTTAGCGGTAACCCTAATGTCCTAGATCCTTTTTATCTGAGGCAACCATTTCGAGGCAACTGGATCTTTAGACAGGAGGGCGACCTCTAAAACATCCTATACTTGACGACCACGTCGAGGCAACCAGTGAGGCGTACCCTAGGAGTGGCATGTGCATGTGTGTTAAATTCAGTTAAGATTATCTTGTACATGTTATTTGTGAGCTACAGATTGGTTTTATTTGTCATACAAGTCTTGTCATGCATAATTAACAGTTAAGAGTGCGGAAAATAAAGTGCAGAAAGGTAAATCTACGCTATTACAAGGCGCGGCGGGTCTATACATCGCCAAAAACAAAACCCGTTTGGAAAATAAATGCGAGAAAAGTAAAGGAAGCGGTAAAGTTCTAATTAACTATTACATTTCTGAGCAGATACATAAATATAAAATACTGAATTAAAATAAAATGCGCGCGAAAGAATTGAATCGGGACGTCCTAGGATTTTAACCCTTTATGAGAAAAGAATTGAAATTAGTCCCTTTTTTGCAATTAAATTAAATATTCAACCTAATTCTAATTAATTAATTAATTAAAAGAAAAAAAATGTTTTTTTGTGGTTTTATGTTTTTAATGAAATAAAATAAAAAAGAAATTAAAAGTGTCAAAGGAAAAACCTAATTCTAGATTTGATTTTATTTAATGTGAAAAAGATTACAATTAACCTAATTAAACAACTAAATTAATTAATGAATTTATTTACAAAAAGTAATTGAAATTAATAAAAATATTTTTTGGTTTTTCTGAATTTTATTGTGAAAAATAATTATCTAGTTAATAATTAATTGAGAATTAAATTTAAATGAGTAAGATAAAAAAATATAAAAGAAAAAAAAAAGAGGCAAACTCATGGGGGGTTTGGGCCAGATTTGGGATGTTAGACAACAATTTCAGGCCCACTAAGCTTTCAGCCACGTTTGACTTTTGTAATCAACTGTACCAACGTTGACTGAGGATCATGGTGACTATCATCTCCTGGCCTTTGGATGCATGCCTGTAGCCACTTGGCATATTGAGCGCTGGAGGTATATGGTGGAACCTTATGGGGAATCTGCATAGGATCATGTTAAACAAAATATGAAACAATTATTTGGGGGACCTGGGATTCGAACCCAGGTCCCAAGGGACTATGCTTGCACGCCTTAACCAACCCAACTGCCTTGTTCAATTGAAATAATAATAATAAGTGGTTAATATATTAGTAAATCAACAAATATGCTTAAAAAATAAAAAAAAACGCGCGATTGTTTGAAACGGGCCAATCACGCTGTGACGCATCATCATCTTCTTCAACAAAATTGCTGGTTATTTACCTGCGGATTTTTATCCGCAGGTAGTTTCGTAGGCTTTTCTTAAAATTGTCCTTAGGCCTCAAAAACTTATTCCAAGACCATGGTTGGTCTCGTCTCCACCTCCTGAGTCCATCCATGCTCATGATTTGTTCTGATTTCACCTGAAAATAAAATGCCTAAAAACCACACAAACAAACCCTAGGTACGGGTATCATCATATGAGGCCTATAAACCAAATCGGCTATTACATTTACGTTGGAAATCAAGCAAGGAGTATGAATATGCTAACGTTTTCGAAAAAAAGTGCAAGAATGAAGAATTGAGGTTTCGTGTTCAGGGGTCTGTTTTTGAAAACTTACAGCACTGTATGGTGAATCTTAGGTCGTGATATTGGTCGCGTTAGCTTCAGTGGATAGCAAGGAAGGGAACCTCGTTCTTCTTTTGGTCTGAAAATGCCTGTATCACTGTTCTTGATCTCACACTTTTTCAACAATTTTCCACTTTTGCTCTGGCCATTTTAGCAACGTCTAGGTCGTGAATTAGGTTTAGCCTCCTTGCATATGTATATGGCAATCAGTCTAGGTTCTTATTTGGGCTTGTATCTTGGTGTATTGAAGTTTGGAGATTTGGTTGACCACCATTGAAGAACTTTCCAAATTTGAAGCAAATCCATGATTTTATGCACAAAAAGCCCTAGCACGAATTTGTTAGCTGGCATATGACATATAAAAGCTATTCAAATCACAAAGATGTTATTCCATTAATTTTTAGATTTTATTTGAATTATTATGGATTTAAAATGAATTAAATCAATAAAAATTAAATAAAATGGAAACATAAATGTTTGATCTTGAAATTAATCATGGGACACGTGTGTGGAATGACAAGGCTGAATCAAGTGGAAGAAAGTGGGCCCTTTTGTCAAAAATTGAAGTTTTAAGGATAGTTGACTTTTGCACATTCATAAAAATTTCCCAACTTCTCCAATGCATATCTTGATTAATTTTGATCATATGAACATGTTCTTGGACATTTTGGAAAGGTCTTGAAGTACTCTAACCAATGCCTTTGGTCCCATGTCATTTGTATTTACCAATCTCAAGTTATGGTCTTTGACTTAAAATGCCTTTTTGTTGACTTTTGAAATTGACCTATAATGTAGAAATTGATAACTTTTTGTGAGAGCATTTATTGGACTTGGAATGTGAAGATGAGTTGTAGGAAATGTCATCCCCTTCAAAATGAGCATTGGTTGGGATTTTTCTGATGAACCATGAAAAAGTTATGCCTTGGTCAAGTTACAGTTGACTTTTCAACTGTCCAAAAATAGCAACTTTTGCATCTTTGATGATTTTTGAGTCATTCTCATGGAATCATGATCAAGACTTGATCAAATGATGATTGTGTGCTCAAAATAAGATGTTGACCAAAAATTCTGACTTTTGACTGTAAAATGACCATTTTGCCCCTGCAGTTGATTGTGAACCAAATTGGGCTTTTGACTGTGCAACTTGTCTCTGTGAGTCTTGAAACTTGACATGTAGATGCTTGACAATGAATATAGGCCTATGGGACTTGATTGAGCCATTAAAAAACCTCAAATTCACTGAGAGAACCAAAACCCTAATTTTGACTGGCTTAGGAGGATGTTTGACTGTGCAACCCTCTGAGAGATCTTGAACCATTTGAAGATGATTCTTGATAAAACTTGAAGAATATGGGAGGGCAAATTTTGGGGTACAACACCATGGTTAGACGTATCAAAAATGGATGATCAAGGCTTTCAACAAGAAGGTCAGGCTCCAGATATATCAAGTCGGAGACCTTGTAATCAAGCGGATCATCTTGCCGCAAAGTGATCCCAGGGGAAAATGGACTCCTACTTACGAAGGACCATTTGTGATCAAGAACATCTTTTCTGGTGGGGCAATGATATTAACCACCATGGATGGCGACGACCTGCCGCACCCTACGAACGCAGACATAGTCAAAAGATACTACGCATAAATGACCCACTAGGTTGACACACCTAGACAAAAAAAGGGCATCCCGGTGAATCGAAAACCCGAAAGGGCGGTTCAGGCAAAAGTTAGGGATAAACCAAAAAATCTGTACACTCGGCAAGTTGAAAACCCAAAAGGGAGACTTGGGGAAAAAAGGGTTTCCCGGTGGATCAAAAACCCGAAAGGGCGGTCCAGGCAAAAGTTAGGGAATTAAAGCGTATGACTATGTCTCGTCGGATCACTTTAAGGACAATCTCTTCACAGACAAGCTCCGGGCTTCTGATCAACTCAAATCATCTTCAGACAAAGCAACGAATGGACAAGATATTCAGAGTTACGAAGGCTATAGCAGAATGGGAACCCCATGGAATCTTTACACATAGCCATCTTTCTTTGTATAAATTTTTCTCATTTTTATGACAACATTCTCTTACAAGGATGTCTGTCTCCTTTGTACAAAATACTTACACAAAGTTAATACAAAGATACTTCAAAGTGCAGAAAACTATTTGCCTTTTCTTCTTTTTTATGTTTGTGTTTTATTTGAAAACGCCCAATGATTTATTAAATGAGCATATGCATTTGAATATAATCACATGATTACAAATAAACGAAATGAGAAAGAACAATTACTGACGGGTTGAAAGTCTAGGAAAATGTCTTTGGGCTATTCCAGGAGCAATCCCCTGCAGTATATCATCTATATCCCCATCAGAGCTAAAACCTTGAGATACATATCCCCAGTGGAATTAAATTTCAAAGTCCCCACCAGAGTTATGTTTTTTTCAAACTCCCAATTCCCAGTGGAGCCAAAACTTTGAACCACAGATCCTCAGCAGAGATGAAACTTTCTTCCCCAACAGAGTCAAATCTTCAACCCTTAAACCCCAGTGGAAACCCTCCAATTTCCTCCAATTTCCCCGGAAAGTCGCTTTAAAACCAGATAATTCCCCAGAGAGTTATCTTAAAACTTAACAATTTCCCAACAAGTTTGTCTTGAAGCCTGGAAATTGATAAGATAACAGTTAACTTTTGTTTTATCCCCAACCTAGGATGATTCCCTAGTAGATTGGCATACAACCCAAACTTCTGATCTCCCCAGCGGGATAACTACTCCCCAACAGTAAGCCTTTTCCCCAGCAGTATAGCTATTCCCCACAGAGTTCTTACTCCCCAACATAATGAAGATTCTCATTCTTGATTCCCCAATGAAGTTGCCAGAGTCTTCATTACTCCTCAGCATGAATTTATCAGAATCTTTAATCCCCTGTAGATCGAAGATTCTCATTCTTGACTTCCCGGCATGAAGTCACCAAGGATTCAAATTCCCCTAGCAAAATGAAGATTCTCATTCTCAGTTCCCCGCAGAAGCCATCAGATCCTTCTTTATTCTCCAGCATATCAAGGTTTTCCTTTGTTGATCCCCGGTAGAGATCACCAAAGTTTCCTTATTCCCCAACCGAGTAAGGATTCCCATTGTGTAATCCCTAGCCATAGTCGTCAAGATTCTCTGGATTCCCCAAGCAGAATGTTTATCATCCTCCAAGGACTTAAAAGATCCTTATGTCCCCAGGAAAGTCGTGAAGGATTCTCACATCCCCACAGAAGTCGTCAAAGTTTTTGATAATTCACGCGAGTTGCCAAGGATTTTCTATCCCCAATAGTGGTCAGCAAGGATTTCTCATCCTCAACAATCAAAGGCTTTGAATCTCCAGCAGCAGTCGAAGATTGATTCTTCCCGACAGCTATTGTACCCCAAAATTTTCCCTCCCATAATCTTCAAGGTTTTGCCAAGCATCACCTCAAATGGCTCAAGTGTACTCAAAGGCTACACAGTCAACCATCCTCCTAAGCCAGTCAAATTAGGGTTGTGATTCTTGCAAGGAAGTTGAGGTTTTCAAGGGCTCAATCAAGTCACATATGCTCATACACATTGTCAAGCACCTACATGCCAAGTTTCAAGGCTCACAAGGTCAAGTTGCACAGTCAAAAACCCTAATTGCCTCACAGTCAACTGCAGGGGCAAAATGGTCATTTGGCAGTCAAAAGTCAAAATTTTTGGTCAACATCTTATTTTGAAGCCACAATCATCATTTGTTCAAGTCTTGACCATGATTTCACAAGAATGGCTCAAAAATCATCAAGGTGTCAAAAGTTTCTATTTTTGGACAGCTGAAAAGTCAACTGTAACTTGACCAAGGCATAACTTTTTCATGGTTCATCATAAAAATCCCATCCAATGCTCATCTTGAAGGGGAAGACATTTCCTACAACTCATCTTCACATTCCAAGTCCAAGAAATGCTCTCACAAAAAGTTATCAATTTCAACATTATAGGTCATTTTCAAAAGTCAACAAAAAGGCACTTTAAGTCAAAGACCATAACTTGAGATTGGTAAATCAAAATGACATGGGACCAAAGACATTGGTTAGAGGACTTCAAGACCGTTCCAAAATGTCCAAGAACATGTTCATAGCTTTAAAATTGAGCAAGATATGCATTGGAGAAGTTGGGAAATTTTTGTGAAATGGCCAAAATCATTTATCCTTGAAATTTCATTTTTGACAAAAGGGGCCCACTTTTTCCACTTGATTCAGCTTGGCCATGCTTCCCACGTGTCCCACATTTTATTTCAAAATTTAAAATTAATTTTTTCATTTTTATTTGATTTTATTGGATTTAATTCATTTTAAATCTTTTAAAATCAAATGAAAATCAAAAAGATTAATTAAGGGACATATCTTGCTTTGATTAGCTTTGAACCACCATTATACACATCCCAAATTCGTGCAAAGGGCTAAAGCTAGCAAGAATTCAAATTTTGGTACAAAGATGGAAGGTGTTTTAATGGAGTTTATAGCAAAATCTTAAGCATGAATGCAAGGCATTATTGGCCATAATTCTTATCAAAACTCATTACATAACCTATATGCAAGTGAACACAAGCACATTCACGACCTAAGAGCTCCAAAAACGGCCATACCAAATTGCAAAATTATCACACAAACTTGAAATCTGAAAACCTAGTTGCAGTGCCTCTCAAGCCTCCATTCCAATCCAAATACATTCCTGATATCCCAAGGAAGCTCTAGCAATCAAAATCAAGCCCAAACGCGCAAAGAACCATTCACACGAAGCCATACGGTTTGTCATTTTTTCCAGAAATACATAACATGGTTCATGCATTTTTAATGATTTTTCTTGTTTGATTTGCACTAATGAGGACTCTCTGAAGCTATTGGTACCACCCAATTGAAATATAGGCGCCTGAACAAGAATTCACCATGGATTTTCATAGGGTTTCAGAGCTCCAATTTTGGGGTTTTACGCATCTGGAAAAATTGGCCAACCAAAATAGTACCATTGGATTCAGGACATCCAGACGAAACTAACCCACCATTCGCGCCCTATTTATGTTTGCATATAAGCTATTCGCTATTTTTTGGCAGGTGTTGTTTTGGGGGGGTTTAAAACCCCCGCTATCTCATTTTGTTACAGGGACAAACGAAGACGAAAGCTAGCGTGGCCTGTTGTCATTGGATGGTTCATAATTCTGGCGCGTTTTTTTGGTTGTGTACCACTAATTCTTGTTTTGTTTTATATTATTTATTTTCCATTTTATATCCAAAACGCGCAAATAGCTCAACTGGTAGGCAGATGGCTTGGTAAACACTGGGACCTGGGTTCGAATCCCAGGTCCCCTCAAATTATTTCTATTATTTTGTTTCACATGTTTCCATGCAGTGCACATTCCAGGGCTCACCATACACCCAATGCCTTGGCTTGCCACGCGCCCTGAAGCCCCAATCCAAAGGCCAGAACCTGGAGTCCACCATGCACGTTAGTCAACTGAGGCACACGTGACCATAAAAAGTCAAACAAGGCCTGGTTCAATGGGCCAAATTCCTTTGCAATGCACCTCCAAAAAGGGCCAACACCCCCATGGTTTGCATCACATTTTCTTTTTTCATTTTCTTTTCTTCTTTTTATTTTAATTGTTTTTTTTTTCTTTTGTTTTATTTAATTCACAAAAAAAAATCAAAAATACAAAAAAATCAGAAATCAAGAAAAATAAAAAATGTTTATTTAATATTTAATTCACTAGTTATTTTGTAAACAAATTTTATTAATCAATTTAGTTTAATTTAGGGTTTTAAATTTTAATGTTTTCTTAATAACTAAAAAATATAGAAATTAGGGCTTTTAGCATTTTTATTCCTTTTTTCTCAATAAATTTTTCTTACTATAATTATTATTAACTATTAATTAATTTTGTAAATAAACTTGTAATTAATTAATTAGGGTTAAATTAGGTTAAACTTAAACAATTTTTTTAATAATTAAAAACAAATTTAGAATTAAGGTTTTATTTAACTTTTAATTTCAATTAAATTTTCCTTTTTTTTCACAAATACCAAAAATATAAAAATAATTTCTTTTCTTTATTTAATTATTAATTAATTTGTAATTTCAATTTAATTCCTTCAAAGGGTCCAACGCCCTCGCACTTTCGATTCCAATTTCTTTTCACGCGTTTGTCTTTATTTTTCGTTTTAAATTTATGTAATTGCCCCAAAGCTTTGTAATAGTAATTAGGACATTTACTTTCCGCATTTTTATTAAAACAGGTCTTTGTTAATTTGGCGATGTATAGACCCGCGCCTTGTAATAGCGTAAGACCTTTATTTTCTGCATTTTTTATTTCCGCACCTTTAAACTGCTAATCACATGAAAGAATGTATGCCCAAATAAAAATCAAAGCGTAGATCACTAAATGCATGACAAGACAAATATTATCTGAAAATGACACACAATTCACACACCACTCCTAGGGTACGCCTCATTGTTGCCTTGCCCCTCGAAACGTGGTCGTCGAGTATAGGACGTCTTAGTGAGTCCTTATGTTCCATTGATCTAGTTGCCTCGAAACGTTTGCCTCGAAACAAGTTGCCTCGGAATAGTTGCCTCGGAATAAAAAGATCAATGGCATAAGGGTAGCTTCTAAGGTGTCCTACTGTTGCTCTGGTGGCCACACTGTCCCTAAATCGAATTGACCCGAACACCTCCAACGGTGGTGCTACCTACCTCTCAATGGTGGGATGGCACTACCTTAAGGACATTTACACAGCATAATTCCTTAGGGTAGGTAGATGACTCGTAGATACTTGCTCTAATTCAAAACAAAAACTTCTTTTCACACCAACACTTTGCAAAAAGCTTTCAAAAACAACTTTTCAAACACTCTTGAGGACTGATACAAGACTCGAACTGAAATTTTAAACGAAACTTTTTCAAACTCACTCACCTTGAAAAGCAAACAAACATTCTGAAAACACAAATGAGCAAGTATCTAAGAGCCCATGGATAACCATGGATAGAAAGGGTGCTAACCCCTTCCCTTTCTATAAATCTACCTCCCGAACCGAGAGCTAATCTCAATAAGGAATTTTTCTGTGCTTTTGTCCTTTCCATATTGGAGAAAATAAAAGACGGTGGCGACTCTTGCTTCCGCGACATTTCGCGAACCAGCGTTAAACAGTCAGTTCCAGATCCACCGATCACAGAACTGGCGACTCTGCTGGGGACTATCTTAGAAAGTGAGGTGTACCTTAGGATAGTTCATAACTTTGTTTTCAATTGCTTTGACTTGTGTGCTTTATTATTGTGGGACTGTCTTGGGAGTTCTATAGATCCTAACCCGGATCTGGGGATACCTTCTTAGAAAGTAGCAACAAGGCTGTGAGGGAACTGTGCGGGGTATACCGACATGGTTGAAGCAGTCTGCTATGTTGATGTGGCACTTTGGTGTGTACCGGTAACCCTTGAGTTTAGTCAAGGAGAGTACGGGGCCTCCGCGTGGTGTCGTGAAGCATCAACTGACCTTAGGAACCTTAATTGAACTATCTTGGCCTCTTTAGGGTAGTGAGATAATTGACTTTGGTTCAGTCCGAGGTTGGTTGATACTCGATACTACACTCAATTGAGGGTTGCTTTCCTGGAATATTTCGGTCTCCAGTTCAGTGACTAAATCGAAACGATGAACAATGAAAGCAATCCAGTGATATTGGGACCCTTAGAACCCGGTTACTTCTGATAGGACAAGTTGAGCCCACCAACTTCAAGAGGGTAATACCCAGACCCCATGCAGGCCTAAACTCTAAGGGCTTGTCTTGTGTGACTTGTGTGCCTTATCATGTTTGCCTTTGTAAATATTTGTGGTGTGTTTAATCATAGCATCATAACATCATACAGCATCATATGCATTGACTAACCATTTCAGGGGTTCGAATCTCCATCTTTGTTCTTGTTTTGTAGGACATGGAAACTGTTCGCAGAAAGACAATTCAGATCAGCCTTGTAAGGATCCCTCCTCAGCTTAAGGAGCTTATATCCAGGATTCCCGAGAGCTCTTCATTCAGTGAGAGACATGGAAGACTCATCAGCTTGGTTAACACCAACATTGAGGAAGATATGATAAAGGTCATGTTCGAGTTCTTTGACCCTTTACATCACTGTTTCACTTTCCTGGATTATCAGCTGGTACCTACATTGGAAGAGTTCTCCCGGCTTCTGAAGATCCCTATCCTTGATCAACTACCCTACAACGGTACGGAAAAGGAACCCAAGCTTGAGGAGATTGCTAAAGCCTTACACCTACAACCATCTGACCTCAAGGGACATTGGGAAGTTAGAAGTGGTATCAAAGGGTTCTTAGTCAGATTTCTGTTTGAGAAGGCCCAAGAATGTTGGAACTCCCTTGACCTACAAGCTTTTGAAGAAGTTGTGGCCCTCCTTGTCTATGGTTTGGTGTTGTTCCCTAATCCAGATCAGCTTATAGATATCAGTGTTGTCCAGATCTTCATGTCCAGGAATCCTATACCTACGTTGCTGGGGGACATCCTTCACTCATGTTACACTCGAACCATGAGAAAAAGAGGTGTTCTTATATGCTGCACTCCTCTCCTGGGAAGGTGGTTTATTTCGCACCTTCCACAATCAGTCTTGATGAATGAGCGGGGTTTGAGATGGTCACAATGATTGATGACTCTTACACATGCAGATATACATTGGTGTTCTCGGTCCAGAGAGGATGTCACTATCATTGATCGTTGCGGGGAGTACCCTAATGTTCCTTTACTTGGAATCAGAGGAGGTATTACTTATAATACGTGCCTGGCTTAGAGACAGTTTGGTTATTCCCGGAGGGACGGCCCTCATGACATGTTAATTCCTGACATAGTTTTTGACTACGACAATGATGCGCAAGGACTTCGCCAGAGATTTATCAGAGCTTGGAGGATGCCAAGTAGGATAGACAGCAAGACACTGGGGCACAGGAATTCCATCCCGTTGGAGCCTTACCTCAAGTGGGTACGAACCCGCTCCCAGAAGTTAATGATGCCTTATCCTCATGTTCTCCCGGTGATCAAATAGCCAGTAGTGGAAGGAGAGGTGTCTTATACCATTCAACATCCTGACATGCCCATATCTTGGGAAGAGATACAGAAGAGCTGGGTCCATCTTAAGGAAGAACGGAATTCTCTTGAGACCAGTCTACATGCTAGTGAAAAGAAGGTCTTGGAGCTCACCCGCCTACTGCACGAGGAGAGGAATCTCAACACCTACATTGCTCCGAAGAGGATGCGTAGTGTCTTTTGGGATTGATTTGCTTTGTAATATTTGCCCATGAGACTTTGATGTATCAAACAATTATTTCCTTAATGATAACGTGTGTTCCTTTTTGTCTACAACAAATTTGAACTTTTGAACCCTTAAATGCATTGCATAAACACATATCATTTATCATGTGCATCACAGGTACTCTTCTTTTCAGGTTGCTTACTGTTCTTCGCTATTTATTTCAGCATCATGAACCCTGAATCATCAACCGAGATGTCTATCAAAGCCCTTCAGGCGCAGAACGCACAATTTCAGGAGCTGATCATGGGTTTGGCTCAAGGTCAAGAAGAGCTGAAGGCTTTGCTCCTGAAGAAGAATAAGAAGAAGAAGAGGACTGTGCTATTCAACACTGGGCGCAGACTCGGGAACACATTGCAAAATGAAGCTGAGAGGAATACTCCATCTGTGGGGGAAGGTAGTCACCAAGAGAGGGAGGTCCCTAGTCCTGTGGTCTCTGACACTGAGACAAACTTCAACGACGAACAGTACCCTCCTGCTGAGGACCGGTACAAGCAGCTGGAGGACAGGTTGAATGCCATGGAGATCCAGCGTGTGCCTGGACTGGATTTCGGAGACTTGGGGTTATCTTCTAGGGTGGTAATTCTACACAAGTTTAAGGCGCCTGCCTTTGTAAAGTATGATGGGGCTTCCTGTCCCAAGATGCACCTCCGTTCTTATGTAAGGAAGATCCAGCCTTACACAGCAGACAAGAACTTATGGATCCACTTCTTCCAGGAGAGTCTTTCAGGGACTCACCTCGAATGGTTCTATCAGCTGGATGGGACCAACGTTCGTAACTGGGAGGATCTGGTCATTGCTTTTTACAAGCAGTATCAATATAATTCCGACCTCACTCCTACGCGTACCCAACTCCAGGGCATGTCGCTAGGATCGGGAGAAGGTTTTAAGGAGTACGCACAGAAATGGAGAGACCTAACTGGCAGGGTGCAGCCACCATTGACGGACCGGGAGCTGGTGGATATGTTCTTGGGGACCCTATCTGGTCCATTCTTCAATCATCTCATTGGTAATTCCTCTGCTGGGTTTACTGACCTGATCCTGACTGGTGAGAGGATCGAGGCTGGTATAAAATCGGGAAAGATACAGAAGGGTACCTCCTCCAATGCTGAAAAGAAGCCCTTCAAAAAGGAGGTCAGTGTTGTGTATGGTCCAAGAAGGCAAGACAAACCGGAACACCGCCAAGCTGTCAACGCAGTGGTTATTTCTAAGCCTGTTGCTGCTCCTCAGCAATACAACCAACCCAGAGCTGAGAGGCCCAAACGGCAGTATACTCGGCTCAGCATGACTCTCTCTCAGATCCTGCCGCAACTGCTGTCAACTAGCCTGGTAACCGTCAAAGAGGCTCCGAAGATGGTAAACACAGCATCTCCGAAATACAACCCCAACGCCCGTTGCGCATATCACTCTGATAGCCCGAGACATTCTACTGATGATTGTTGGGCTCTGAGGAATAAGGTTCAAGACCTTATTGATGCTAAGGAGGTTCAGTTCGAGGCGCCCGAGAAGCCTAATGTGGTGACTGCTCCCATGCCTAACCATGGAATAAATGCTATCAGGGATGAAGATGAAGTGGAAGAATCCGAGTTTGACAGCTGGATCTACTCAACGACCAACGGTGGACCTAGCAACTGGACTGCCAAAGATTCTATGCCCATTACTTTTGTCACCCAGTAATGAACTTCTTTGTTTTGGATTTGTAATAAACAATAAATTGAAACTTTATGGCCCGGTGTCTTACCCGGGGCACCGTGGTTTTATTTGTGAGGGATTTTGTGTGTCACTTTCATATATCATGAATAAAAGCATTGGACGTTTTTCACATTTCAAATCTTGCGCTCTTTTTCTTTCTTTATATATTGCAAAACAGTTGTATTTACACACACTCACTCATACAGGTTCCAATCCACTATGGATCTCACTGGTAACGACTCTGCTACTGCCAGTTATGACTTCGAAAATCCGATCAACTTAGCCGAAGACGAAGGTGAAGATGATTGCGAAGTGCCTGGCGAGCTTGCAAGACTGTTACTCCAGGAAGAGATGGCAATTCAACCACACGAAGAGCCAGTGGAAATGATAAATCTGGGTACTGAGACAGATAGAAAGGAGGTTAAGATTGGTGCCAATCTAGAGCACAGCATAAAACAACGGTTGACTCAGATGTTACATGATTATGTGGAAATCTTCGCCTGGTCCTACGAAGACATGCCTGGGTTGGATACCGACATTGTGGTCCATCATTTGCCTACCAAGGAAGACTGCCCTCCGGTTAAGCAAAAGGTCCGCCGTATGCGTCCAGAGATGTCTGAGGAGATCAAAGCCGAGGTTATGAAACAGTTTGATGCCGGGTTTCTTGCAGTGACTTCTTACCCTCAGTGGATTGCCAACGTGGTGCCAGTACCGAAGAAGGATGGTAAGGTCAGAATGTGTGTTAACTACAGGGATCTGAACAGGGCCAGCCCCAAGGATGACTTCCCCTACCTCACATTGATGTCCTGGTTGACAATACTGCTCAGCACAAGGTGTTCTCTTTCATGGATGTATTTTCAGGGTATAATCAGATCAAGATGGCTCCTGAAGACATGGAGAAAACTACCTTTGTTACTCAGTGGGGCACCTTCTGCTACAAGGTCATGCCTTTCGGGCTGAAAAATGCTGGGGCAACCTACCAACGTGCCATGGTTGCTTTATTTCATGACATGATTCATCATGAGATTGAAGTGTATGTCGACGACATGATTGCAAGGTCCCAAACTAAGGAGGAACACCTTGACCATCTGCAGAAACTATTTGACCGTCTGAAGTTGTACAAGCTGAGGTTGAACCCGAACAAGTGCACCTTCGGGGTAAGGTCTGGAAAGTTGCTAGGCTTCGTTGTAAGTGATAAGGGTATTCAAGTGGACCCTGCCAAGGTTAAAGCCATTCAAGAGATGCCAGTTCCTAAGACAGAGAAAGAGGTCAGAGGCTTTCTAGGACGTTTGAATTACATTGCCCGATTCATCTTGCACCTAACTGCTACTTGTGAACCAATCTTCAAGCTGCTGAAGAAAGATCAGGTAGTACGTTGGAATGATGAATGTCAGGCCGCCTTCGACAGAATCAAAGAGTATCTCCAAGAACCACCCATTCTTATGCCACCGGTTGAAGGGAGACCTCTGATATTATACCTGACAGTACTTGACAATTCAATGGGTTGTGTGCTGGGGCAGCATGACGAGTCTGGCCGAAAAGAGCATGCCATTTATTACCTTAGCAAAAAGTTTACCGACTGTGAGACCCGATACTCACTGCTCGAGAAAACTTGTTGCGCTTTGGTATGGGCTGCTCGCCGGCTGAGACAGCATATGCTGACTCACACTACCTTGTTGATTTCAAAGATGGATCCTATAAAGTACATATTTGAAAAGCCTGCTCTGTCTGGGAGAATAGCAAGATGGAAAATGATCTTGACGGAATACGACATCCAGTACACGACTCAGAAAGCCATCAAAGGAAGCGTATTGGCAGACCACTTGGCACATCAGGCAGTAGACGACTATCAGTCAATGAACTTTGAATTTCCTGACGAGAGCATCATGATAGTGACTGATTGTGAAGTACCTGGACCGGATGAAGGACCAGAGGAAGGATCCCGATGGTCTATGCACTTTGACGGAGCCTCCAATGCTTTGGGTAACGGTATCGGCGCTGTGATCATATCCCCTCAAGGCACTCATACTTCACTTACTGCCCGGCTATG
This sequence comes from Vicia faba, assembly GCA_948472305.1. Taxonomy (NCBI): domain Eukaryota; kingdom Viridiplantae; phylum Streptophyta; class Magnoliopsida; order Fabales; family Fabaceae; genus Vicia; species Vicia faba. The sequence continues at coordinate 1,545,019,490 of OX451735.1, forward strand.
TTTCAACTGCACCAACAACATGGCGGAGTATGAGGCATGCATCATGGGTCTTCAAGCACCGATCGACTTAAGGATCAAGTTTCTGAGTGTCTTCGAAGATTCCGCTCTCGTGATCAATCAGATCAAAGGCGAGTGGGATACGAAACATCCTAATCTTATTCCTTACAGAGAATGTGTGTTGACATTGATCCCCCACTTCACAGAGATAACCTTTGAACATTTCCCACGAGAGGAGAATCAGTTGGCGGACGCATTAGCTACGATGTCTTCCATGTTCAAAGTCAAATGGGACAATGAGGCTCCCCGGGTCATTATCTGGAAACTAGACGAATCGGCATACTGTTGTGATCTCGAGGCTGAGGTAGTAACTGAGAAACCTTGGTACCATGAGGTGAAGAGGTACTTGGAAGCTCAAGAGTATCCTGAAGGTGCGTCTGTCAACGACAAAAAGTTTCTGAGAAGATTCGCAACGAAGTTCTTCCTTAGCAACGGCATCCTGTACAAGCGAAACCATGATTCGACCTTACTGCGTTGTGTGGATAAAACTGAAGTAGAAAGGATCATGGCGGAGCTACATGAAGGCACCTTCGGAACGTATTCCAGTGGACATACTATGGCAAAGAAGATCCTTCGAGCAGGATATTACTGGTCCACTATGGAATCCGACTGTTACCAACATTCTCGGACATGCCATAAATGCCAGATATATGCTGATAAGGTGCATGTTCCCCCAGTTCCTCTGAACGTCCTGACTGCACCTTGGCCTTTTGCAATGTGGGGCATAGATATGATCGGCGAGATTAAACCTACGGCATCCAACGGGCATCGCTTCATCCTGGTAGCGATCAATTACTTTACAAAGTGGGTTGAAGCAGCTTCTTATGCCACTGTAACCAAGAATGTTGTGGCACGGTTCAGTCGGCACAATCTGATCTGTCGGTACGGCGTCCCTGAAAGAATCATTACAGACAACGGTACCAATCTTAATAACAAGATGATCACTGAGCTCTGCGAGCAATTCAAGATACAGCACCACAACTCTTCTCCTTACCGGCCGAAGATGAATGGGGTTGTAGAAGCAGCAAATAAGAACATCAAGAAAATTGTGCAGAAGATGACAGTGACCTACAAAGATTGGCACGAAATGTTACCATTTGCTCTTCATGGGTACCGTACCTCAGCAAGGACGTCAACCGGGGCAACTCCTTTCTCCTTGGTCTACGGCATGGAGGCAGTCTTACCAATCGAAGTGCAGATACCCTCTCTTCGGATAATGAAGGATGCAGATCTGAGCGAAGATGATTGGATCCGGACACGACTTGATCAGCTAAATTTAATCGACGAAAAGAGACTCACTGCTATTTGTCATGGTCAGACGTACCAAAAACGGATGATCAGGGCATTTAACAAGAAGGTCAGACCACAAGAGTATCAAGTTGGGGATCTGGTAATCAAATGCATCATCCTTCCTCAGAGTGATCCAAGGGGCAAATGGACCCCTATGTACGAAGGGCCATTTGTGGTTAAACATGTGTTCTCAGGAGGAGCCATGATTCTGACCACCATGGATGGTGACGACCTTCCTCACCCCGCCAATGCAGACATAGTAAAAAGCTACTACGCATGATAAAAAACCCGCTAGGTTGACATACCTAGGCAAAAATTAGGGCTTCCCGGCGAACCAAAAGGGTTCGGGCAAAATGAGGGATGAAATGAAAATAATCTGTACACCCGGCAAGTCGAAAACCTGAAAAGGCGGCTTGGGAAAAAATGGGTATCTCGGTGGACTGAAAACCCGAAAGGGCGGTCCAGGAAAAAGTTAGGGATTAAAGCGTAATACTATGTCTCATTGGATCACTTTGCATCCAGAATCCGGTATCAACTATCAAGTTCAAACGGCATCGATCAATCAGCTTCATCCTCAACTGAGCAGCCAAGTGATGAGACGCTCGAAGATATGAAGGCGATAGCAGAGTTGGAACCCTGTGGGATTATTATTTTCACATAGCTGTTTTGTTTTCCCTTTGTACAAATTTGTATAAACTCTTTTGTTCGGCGACGTTCTCTTACTAGGACGTCAGCCTCTTGTACAAAAACGCCTATTTACAGGCGAATTCAAAAATCAATATAAATTCACAGTTCAGACCAATTGCCAATTGTTTTTTCCTTTTTCTGTTTTGTTTTGCGAAGAACGTCCAAGGTTCAATTTGTGATATATGCATTTGACAATAACTGCTAACTCATAAATGTTTGCATACGAAACAAAGGATTAATTACAGGTAACATTAGAAGCAGGGGCAATAATGAGTTGTCTGAGCAATCTAATTGCTCTGTCCATCAAGGTACCAAGGTAAGTTCAACTGAAGAACATAACCAGTATATCTTAATTCCCTAGAGAGTGAGCCAATAAGTCAATGCACTCTCCCCAAGCAGAGTTATCTTGTCATCCTTAAGGAAGTTGGGTATCCTCCAGCAGATCTCAACATTCCTCAACAAGCATCCCCGGCAGTCTTGATCTAAGATTGTTCCCCGGCGGCATACCAGACATTCAGTAGAGCCGTTTCCAATACATCTCAAAATTTCCCCAGGATAGTCCAGTCTAAAGATTTCCCCAGGAAAGCAGAATCCAGCTCCCCAGCAGGAAGCTTATCCCTAGTAGATTCTGGAAGCTTCCCCCTACAGAACGCGAACGCGTCTCCCGGCTTTATTCAAAGGTTATTTCCCTACCAGGATATAACTGGGTTATCCTCAGCCAATTGCCACGGAAAGATCGTCCCCGGCGAAGTCTTCTTATCCCCAACGGAGTCTATTAAAACTTCCAACATAACAACGGTATCCCCAGCGAAGTTATCATCAACATCTCAACAGAGTACCTCTCTTCCCACAGAGTATTGTTCTCCAGCAAGATCGCTAGAATAATTTTCCCCCACAGAGTATTCTATTCGCCAAGTTTATTCCCCAACGGAGTCATCTTCTCCTACCGGTATTCTTGCAACTATCATCCCCAGCGGAAACAACAAAGCACTATTCTCCAACATCATTCCAGGATGTGACTTCCCGGCACCCGTCAAGGATTTACTTTCCTAGACAAAAACATACATTCATAAACATCACATTTTCATACATTACAGCATGCATATACGCATCATGAACATACAATCTCATCTCGCATGTCATACATCATGACATTACGCACAACTAACGTTTTGTCTTTTCAGGACAAAAGTTAATACAAAGATGATTGCCATCAATAGTCGTGATTCCAGATCCGATTCCTGTATCCTGCCAGGGTGTATCTGTTGACGACTACATTACCAGACCCGATTCCTGTATCCTGCCAGGGCACGTCTGAAGAGTTCGAAGATCCGATTCCTGTATCTTGCCAGGGTGTATCTGTTGACGACTACATTACCACACTCGATTCCTGTATCCTGCCAGGGCACGTCTGAAGAGTTCGAAGATCCGATTCCTGTACCTTGCCAGGGTGTATCTGTTAACGACTACAATACCAGACTCGATTCCTATATCCTGCCAGGGCACGTCTGAAGAGTTCGAAGATCCGATTCCTGTATCTTGCCAGGGTGTATCTGTTGACGACTACAGTACCAGACTCGATTCCTGTATCCTGCCAGGGCACGTCTGAAGAGTTCGAAGATCCGATTCCTGTATCTTGCCAGGGTGTATCTGTTGACGACTACAGTACCAGACTCGATTCCTGTATCCTTCCAGGGCACGTCTGAAGAGTTCGAAGATCCGATTCCTGTATCTTGCCAGGGTGTATCTGTTGACGACTACATTACCAGACTCGATTCTTGTATCCTGCCAGGGCACATATGAAGAGTTCGAAGATCCGATTCCTGTATCTTGCCAGGGTGTATCTGTTGACGACAACAATACCAGACTCGATTCCTGTATCCTGCCAGGGCACGTCTGAAGAGTTCGAAGATCCGATTCTTGTATCTTGCCAGGGTGTATCTGTTGACGACTACAATACCAGACTCGATTCCTGTATCCTGCCAGGGCACGTCTGAAGAGTTCGAAGATCCGATTCCTGTATCTTGCTAGGGTGTATCTGTTGACGACTACAGTACCAGACTCGATTCCTGTATCCTGCCAGGGCACGTCTGAAGAGTTCGAAGATCTGATTCCTGTATCTTGCCAGGGTGTATCTGTTGACGACTACAGTACCAGACTCGATTCCTGTATCCTGCCAGGACACGTCTGAAGAGTTCGAAGATCCGATTCCTGTATCTTGCCAGGGTGTATCTGTTGACGACTACAGTACCAGACTCGATTCCTGTATCCTGCCAGGGCACGTCTGAAGAGTTTAAAGATTCGATTCCTGTATCCAGCCAGGGCACATCTACATAAAGAGTTTCAAGATCAACACCTGTAACGGGCCAGGTAATTATCTTTCTTTCTCAAGTACGCAAGTTCTCGCTAAGGAATCTCTTACGCGATCGACACCTAGATGGCATCTATAAGCCCATCCACTTACCAACAATTCCAAATGGCATCTATAAGCCCATTCCCGACAAGGTTCTGTCACACCTCCAGATGGCATCTATAAGCCCATCCTCCTATCCACCACCTCTCAAAATGGCATCTTTAAGCCCATTCCCGCTATCACACTACTGATACTCTACTATGTGAGTGCAAATTTCTGGGCACTCTAGTGTTCAATCATCTTCCACCCTCAGATCACGAAAGGCACACAAGCCAATCTACATCCTCAGGTCTAAGAAGATTGAATAGGGGCAACTGTTGTACCCCAAAATTTACCCTCCCATAATCTTCAAGGTTTTTCCAAGCATCACCTCAAATGGCTCAAGTGTACTAAAAGGCTACACAGTCAACCATCCTCCTAAGCCAGTCAAATTAGGGTTGTGATTCTTGCAAGGAAGTTGAGGTTTTCAAGGGCTCAATCAAGTCACATATGCTCATACACATTGTCAAGCACCTACATGCCAAGTTTCAAGGCTCACAAGGTCAAGTTGCACAGTCAAAAACCCTAATTGCCTCACAGTCAACTGCAGGGGCAAAATGGTCATTTGGCAGTCAAAAGTCAAAAATTTTGGTCAACATCTTATTTTGAAGCCACAATCATCATTTGGTCAAGTCTTGACCATGATTTCACAAGAATGGCTCAAAAATCATCAAGGTGTCAAAAGTTTCTATTTTTGGACAGCTGAAAAGTCAACTGTAACTTGACCAAGGCATAACATTTTCATGGTTCATCAGAAAAATCCCATCCAATGCTCATCTTGAAGGGGAAGACATTTCCTACAACTCATATTCACATTCCAAGTCCAAGAAATGCTCTCCCAAAAAGTTATCAATTTCAACATTATAGGTCATTTTCAAAAGTCAACAAAAAGGCACTTTAAGTCAAAGACCATAACTTGAGATTGGTAAATCAAAATGACATGGGACCAAATACATTGATTAGAGGACTTCAAGACCTTTCCAAAATGTCCAAGAACATGTTCATAGCTTTAAAATTGAGCAAGATATGCATTGGAGAAGTTGGGAAATTTTTGTGAAATGGCCAAAATCATTTATCCTTGAAATTTCATTTTTGACAAAAGGGTCCCAATTTTTCCACTTGATTCAGCTTGGCCATGCTTCCCACGTATCCCACATTTTATTTCAAAATTTAAAATTAATTTTTTCATTTTTATTTGATTTTATTGGATTTAATTCATTTTAAATCTTTTAAAATCAAATGAAAATCAAAAAGATTAATCAAGGGACCTATCTTGCTTTGATTAGCTTTGAACCACCATTATACACATCCCATATTCGTGCAAAGGGCTAAAGCTAGCAAGAATTCAAATTTTGGTACAAAGATGGAAGGTGTTTTAATGGAGTTTATAGCAAAATCTTAAGCATGAATGCAAGGCATTATTGGCCATAATTCTTATCAAAACTCATTACATAACCTATATGCAAGTGAACACAAGCACATTCACGACCTAAGAGCTCCAAAAACGGCCATACCAAATTGCAAAATTATCACACAAACTTGAAATCTGAAAACCTAGTTGCAGTGCCTCTCAAGCCTCCATTCCAATCCAAATACATTCCTGATATCCCAAGGAAGCTCTAGCAATCAAAATCAAGCCCAAACGCGCAAAGAACCATTCACACGAAGCCATACGGTTTGTCATTTTTTCCAGAAATACATAACATGGTTCATGCATTTTTAATGATTTTTCTTGTTTGATTTGCACTAATGAGGACTCTCTGAAGCTATTGGTACCACCCAATTGAAATATAGGCGCCTGAACAAGAATTCACCATGGATTTTTCTTAGGGTTTCAGAGCTCCAATTTTGGGGTTTTACGCATCTGGAAAAATTGGCCAACCAAAATAGTACCATTGGATTCAGGACATCCAGACGAAACTAACCCACCATTCGCGCCCTATTTATGTTTGCATATGAGTTATTCGCTATTTTTTGGCAGGTGTTGTTTTGGGGGGGTTTAAAACCCCCGCTATCTCATTTTGTTACAGGGACAAACGAAGACGAAAGCTAGCGTGGCCTGTTGTCATTGGATGGTTCATAATTCTGGCGCGTTTTTTTGGTTGTGTACCACTAATTCTTGTTTTGTTTTATATTATTTATTTTCCATTTTATATCCAAAACGCGCAAATAGCTCAACTGGTAGGCAGATGGCTTGGTAAACACTGGGACCTGGGTTCGAATCCCAGGTCCCCTCAAATTATTTCTATTATTTTGTTTCACATGTTTCCATGCAGTGCACATTCCAGGGCTCACCATACACCCAATGCCTTGGCTTGCCACGCGCCCTGAAGCCCCAATCCAAAGGCCAAAACCTGGAGTCCACCATGCACGTTAGTCAACTGAGGCACACGTGACCATAAAAAGTCAAACAAGGCCTGGTTCAATGGGCCAAATTCCTTTGCAATGCACCTCCAAAAAGGGCCAACACCCCCATGGTTTGCATCACATTTTCTTTTTTCATTTTCTTTTCTTCTTTTTATTTTAATTGTTTTTTTTTCTTTTGTTTTATTTAATTCACCAAAAAAAAATCAAAAATACAAAAAAATCAGAAATCAAGAAAAATAAAAAATGTTTATTTAATATTTAATTCACTAGTTATTTTGTAAACAAATTTTATTAATCAATTTAGTTTAATTTAGGGTTTTAAATTTTAATGTTTTCTTAATAACTAAAAAAATATAGAAATTAGGGCTTTTAGCATTTTTATTCCTTTTTTCTCAATAAATTTTTCTTATTATAATTATTATTAACTATTAATTAACTTTGTAAATAAACTTGTAATTAATTAATTAGGGTTAAATTAGGTTAAACTTAAACAATTTTTTTAATAATTAAAAACAAATTTAGAATTAGGGTTTTATTTAACTTTTAATTTCAATTAAATTTTCCTTTTTTTTCACAAATACCAAAAATATAAAAATAATTTCTTTTCTTTATTTAATTATTAATTAATTTGTAATTTCAATTTAATTCCTTCAAAGGGTCCAACGCCCTCGCACTTTCGATTCCAATTTCTTTTCGCGCGTTTGTCTTTATTTTTCGTTTTAAATTTATGTAATTGCCCCAAAGCTTTGTAATAGTAATTAGGACATTTACTTTCCGCATTTTTATTAAAACGGGTCTTTGTTAATTTGGCGATGTATAGACCCGCGCCTTGTAATAGCGTAGGACCTTTATTTTCCGCATTTTTTATTTCCGCACCTTTAAACTGCTAATCACATGAAAGAATGTATGCCCAAATAAAAATCAAAGCGTAGATCACTAAATGCATGACAAGACAAATATTATCTGAAAATGACACACAATTCACACACCACTCCTAGGGTACGCCTCACTGTTACCTTGCCCCTCGAAACGTGGTCGTCGAGTATAGGACGTCTTAGTGAGTCCTTATGTTCCATTGATCTAGTTGCCTCGAAACGGTTGCCTCGAAACAAGTTGCCTCGAAACAAGTTGCCTCGGAATAGTTGCCTCGGAATAAAAAGATCAATGGCATAAGGGTAGCTTCTAAGGTGTCCTACTGTTGCTCTAGTGGCCACACTGTCCCTAAATCGAATTGACCCGAACACCTCCAACGGTGGTGCTACCTACCTCTCAATGGTGGGATGGCACTACCTTAAGGACATTTACACAGCATAATTCCTTAGGGTAGGTAGATGTCTCGTAGATACTTGCTCTAATTCAAAACAAAAACTTCTTTTCACACCGACACTTTGCAAAAAGCTTTCAAAAACAACTTTTCAAACACTCTTGAGGACTGATACAAGAGTCGAACTGAAATTTTAAACGAAACTTTTTCAAACTCACTCACCTTGAAAAGCAAACAAACATTCTGAAAACACAAATGAGCAAGTATCTAAGAGCCCATGGATAACCATGGATAGAAAGGGTGCTAACCCCTTCCCTTTCTATAAATCTACCTCCCGAACCGAGAGCTAATCTCAATAAGGAATTTTTATGTGCTTTTGTCCTTTCCATATTGGAGAAAATAAAAGACGGTGGCGACTCTTGCTTCCGCGACATTTCGCGAACCAGCGTTAAACAGTCAGTTCCAGATCCACTGATCACAACAGCAGTCAAAGATTTTCTTATCCCCAACTGTCAAGGTTTTATTTTCCTCAGCAAGACAACTAATCAGCTTGCATGCGCATACATTACATTCATATATCTTAAACATCGATAAAACTCATGACATACATCACGACATTACATAGGACTAACTCTTTACCTTTCAGGAAAGATACAATCAAATTCTCACAAAAAAAACAAACTATGAAGCCCAGATTCGACTGGACAATAGTTTAAATCCTCAGCAAATTGTGAAGCCTGGATTTCGACCAGACAACAATACAAGTTCCTGTGAAACCTGGATTACGACCAGATAGCAGTTAAAGACATTGTGAAGGCTGGATTTCGACCAGGTAACAGATGAGGGATACTGTGTAGCTTGGATTATGACCAAATGGCAGTTTGTGATTGGTGGAAATAGAACTGACTGTTTTTTAAGCTGGTTCGCGAAATGTCGCGGTAAGCAAGAGTCGCCACCGTCTTTTATGTTCTCCAACATGGAAAGGACAAAAGCACAGCAAAATTCCTTTTTGAGAATGTTTCTCGGTTCTGGAGGTAGATTATAGAAAGGGAAGGTGTTAGCACCCTTTCTATCCGTGGTTATCCACGGGCTCTTAGGTACTTGCTCACTATGTTTTCAAAAAATGTTTGCTTTTCTTGTGTTTGTGGGTTTTGAAAAAGTTTAGTTTGAAAACTTCTAGGTAACTCTTGTATCAGTCCTCAAGAGTGTATGAAGTGTTTGTTAGAAAACTTTTTGAAAGTGTAGGTGCGAAAAGTATTTTTGTTTGTTTTTTGAAAGAGCAAGTACCCAGGAGAAATCTACCTACTCTAAGGAATTAGGATGTGTAATAGTCCTTTAGACAGTACTCTCCCACTATTGAGAAGTAGGTAGCACCGTCGTTGGAGTTATTCGGGTCAATTCGATTATAGGGACATGTGTGGTCACCAAAGCAATAGTAGGATGCCTTAGAGGTAACCCTAATGTCCTAGATCCTTCTTATCCGAGGCAACCGTTTCGAGGCAACTAGATCTTTAGACAGGAGGGCGACCTCTAAAACACCCTATACTTGACGACCACGTCGAGGCAACCAGTGAGGCGTACCCTAGGAGTGACATGTGCATGTGTGTCAGGTTCAGTTAAGATTATCTTGTACATGTTATTTGTGAGCTACAGATTGATTTTATTTGTCATACAAGTCTTGCAGGCATATTAACAGTTAAGAGTGCGGAAAATAAATTGCCGAAAGTTGAATCTACGCTATTACAAGGCGCAGGTATATACATCGCCAAAAACATAACTCGTTTGGAAAATAAGTGCGAGAAAGTAAAAGAAAGCGATAAAATCCTAATTAACTATTACATCCTCGGAAACAAGATACATCAATATGATCAAATAAATAATGAATTAAAAACATGTGCGCGAAAGAATTGAATCGGGGCGTCCTTAGGGTTTTTACCCTTTTTGAGAAAAGAATTGAAATTGGTCCCTTTTTTGCAATTAAATTAAATATTAAACCTAATTCTAATTAATTAATTAATTATTTACAAGATAAAGTATTTTTGTGGTTTTATGTTTTTAATGAAATAAAATAAAAAAATAAATTAAAAGTGTCAAAAGAAAAACCCTAAGTCTAATTCATTTTTATTTATTGTAAAAGAAAATTAAAATTAAACCTAATTAAACTAGATTAATTTAAGTTAGTGTTTATTTACAAAAATAATAATTAAATTTAATTAATAAAAAAAATATTTTATTTATGTGTTCTGAATTTATTATGAAAATGTTAATTAATTTGCTGGTTAGTAATTAATAAAAAAAACAATAAAAATAAATAAGGCAAATGAATAATAAAATGACAAAAAATAAAATGCAAACCCAGGGGGGGGGGGGGGGGGGTGGGCCAGATTTGAAGGTGTCTTTGGAAATCCATGGCCCATTAACACTCAGCCACGTTTGACTTCTTGAATTGTCTAGCGCGTGGGTTGACCAGGAACATGGTAGTCTGCACCTCATGGCCATCAGATCTGTGAGAATGGCCACTTGGCGCGCTGATTTATAAGGCGTATGATGGACTATTCTTTGAAGCCTACATGAGATTACATAAGGAAAAATGGAAACAAATTATTTGGGGGACCTAGGATTCGAACCCAGGTCCCAAAGGTCTATGCATATTCGTCCCAGCCACTGAGCCAATCGCTTCCATTCGTTATAATAATAGACAATTAATATTATATATAATAAAGAGAAATATCCTGGAAAATAAAAGATGCGCACGTTTTGGATTTGAATGGGCCAGTGATATGAAGACACATCATCGTCTTCTTCACTAACATCCTGGTTCAGTTACCTGCAGATTTTTATCCGCAGGAGGTTTCGTAGATTGCTTCAAAAATTGTCCTCAGGCCATGAAAACGCCACCTGAGACCATGGGCATGTCCGTCTTGATCCCCTGATCATCTCTATCCCTATTATTGGGTCCAATTTGCCCTGTACCAAAAACACCTAAAACGCAATATCCTGAACCCTAGAATCGGGCATCATGATTCAGGGCCTAAAAACGAAATTGGCTATTGTCATTAGATTAGAAATCAAACAAGAAACATGAATATGCCAATATTTTTGAGAAAAAAAAGCAAGAATGGAGAATTGAGGTTTCGTGTTCAGGGGTCTTAGGACGTGATATTGGTCTCTTTAGATTCCGTGGACAGCAAGGAGGAAGACTACGTGCTTCTTTTGATCTGGAAATGTCTGCAATCCTATTCTTGATCTCACACTTTTTTCCAGAAATTTTCAATTTTGCCTTGGCCGTTTTAGCAATGCTTAGGTTGTGACTTAGGTTGGTACTGCTTGCTTATGTATGTGTGAACAAAATTAGGTCAGCAGCTGGGCCTTAATCTTGGTGTATTGAAGTTTTGAGATCTTGTTGACCACCATTGAAGAACTTTGTATATTTGGTTCAAATCTAGGATTTTATGCACAAAAAGGCTTGGCACGAATTTGTTAGCTGGCATATGACATATAAAAGCTATTCAAATCAAAAGATGATATTCCCTTAATTTTTTAGATTTTATTTGAATTATTATGGATTTAAAATGAATTAAATCAATAAAAATTAAATAAAAATGGAAAAATAAATGTTTGATATTGAAATTAATCATGGGACACGTTTGTGGCATGACAAGGCTGAATCAAGTGGAAGAAAGTGGGCCCTTTTTTCAAAAATTGAAGTTTTAAGGAAGGTTGACTTTTGCAAATTCATGAAAATTTCCCATCTTCTCCAATGCATATCTTGCTCAATTTTAATCATATGAACATGTTCTTGGACATTTTGGAAAGGTGTTGAAGTCCTCTAACCAATGCCTTTTTTCCCATGTCATTTGGATTTAACAATCTCAAGTTATGGTCTTTGACTTAAAACGCCTTTTTGTTGACTTTTGAAATTGACCTATAATGTAGAAATTGATAACTTTTTGTGAGAGAATTTCTTGGACTTGGAATGTGAGGATGAGTTGTAGGAAATGTCACGCCCTTCAAAATGAGCATTGGATGGGATTTTTCTAATGAACCATGAAAAAGTTATGCCCTGGTCAAGTTACAGTTGACTTTTCAACTGTCCAAAAATAGCAACTTTTGCATCTTGATGATTTTTGAGCTATCCTTGTGGAATCATGATCAAGACTTGATCAAATGATGATTGTGAGCTCAAAATAAGATGTTGACCAAAAATTTTGACTTTTGACTGCAAAATGACCATTTTGCCCCTGCAGTTGATTGTGAACCAAATAGGGCTTTTGACTGTGGACTTTGATGCTGTGAGTCTTGAAACTTGACATGTAGATACTTGACAATGTATATGGGCCTATGGGACTTGATTGAGCCCTTGAAAACCTCAACTTCCTTGCAAGAACCAAAACCCTAATTTTGACTGGCTTAGGAGGCAGTTGGACTGTGCAATCTTTGAGAAGTCTTGAACCATTTGAGGATGATTCTTGCTAAAATTTGAAGAATATGGGAGGACAAATTTTGGGGTACAACAGTTGCCCTGTTCAATCTTCTTAGACCTGAGGATGTAGATTGGCTTGCGTGCCTTTCGTGATCTGAAGGTGGAAGATGATTGAACACTAGAGTGCCCAGAAATTTGCACTCGCATAGTAGAATATCAGCAACGTGATGTCGGGAATGGGCTTACAGATGCCATTTGGAAAGATGGTGGATAGGAGGATGGGCTTATAGATGCCATATGGAGATGTGACAGAACCTTGTCGGGAATAGGCTTATAGATGCCATTTGGAAGTGTGATAGATAGTTGTGGAGATGGGCTTATAGATGCCATCTGGGGTGTCGATCGCGTAAGAGATTCCTTAGCGAGAACTTGCGTACTTTGAGAAAGGAAGATGGTTTCCTGGCCTGTTACAGGGGTTGACCTTCAAACTCTTCATGCAGATATGGCCTGGCTAGATACAGGTGTCGAATCTATAATCAATTACTCACATATATGCCCTGGCTAGATACAGGTATCGAATCTGGAACTTCAAACTCATCATGCAGATATGCCCTGGCCAGATCAGGTGTCGAATCCACAATCAATCGCTCACAGATATGCCCTGGCTAGATACAGGTATCGAATCTGGAACTTCAAACTCATCATGCAGATATGCCCTGGCTAGATACAGGTATCGAATCTACAATCAATCACTCACAGATATGCCCTGGCTGGATACAGGTATCGAATCCGGAACTGGTTATCTACAGATATGCCCTGGCTGGATACAGGTATCGAATCTCTAAACTCTTCATGCAGATATGCCCTGGCTAGATACAGGTGTCGAATCTACAATCAATCACTCACAGATATGCCCTGGCTAGATACAGGTATCGAATCTGGAATTAGTCGTCTACAGATATGCCCTGGCTAGATACAGGTATCGAATCTCTAAACTCTTCATGCAGATATGCCCTGGCCAGATACAGGTATCGAATCTACAATCAATCACTCACAGATATGCCCTGGCTAGATACATGTATCGAATCTGGAACTGGTCGTCTACAGATATGCCCTGGCTGGATACAGGTATCGAATCTCTAAACTCTTCATACATATATGCCCTGGCTAGATACAGGTATCGAATCCACCATCAATCGCTCACAGATATGCCCTGGCTAGATACAGGTATCGAATCTGGAACTGCGACAATTGATAGTAATCATCTTTGTATTGACCTTTTTCCTGAAAAGGAAAAACATAGGTTGTATGCAATGTCATGATGTATGAAATGTATGATGTCATGATGTTCAAAAATAAATGAGATAGTGCCGTATGCATTTTATCATGTATGTAAAATAGGAGATATGAAATGTGAATGTTTATGAATGTATTTCGTCTGGGGAAAATAAATCCTTGATGAATGCCGGGAAATTGTTGAATCATGGGCTTGATATTGAAGAGTAGAGTTCTTCGTTTCTGCTGGGGATGATGATTGCAAGAATAAACCGGTAGGAGAAGATGACTCCATTGGGGAATAAACTTGGCGAAGAGATTACTCTGCGGGGAATTACTCTGTGGGAAGAGACACTTCGCTGAGATTTTGATGATAACTCCGCTGGGGATTCCGTTGATAAGCACTATTGGGGAATTTTGATGAACTCCGCTGGGGGATAGGAAGAACTTCGCCGAGGACGATCTTTCCGTGGTAATTGGCTGAGGATAACCCAGTTATAGGCTCTGGTGGGGGATAACCTTCTGAATAAAGTCGGGGAGAGGCTTTTGCACTCTGCGAGGGACAAGCTTCCAGAATCTACTGGGGATAAGCTTCCAAAATCTATTGGGGGTATGGGTTCAACTCTCCTGGGGAATCTTTGGACTGTACTGGGGAATGTCTCCACTGGGGTGTCTGTATTCTGCCGGGGAACAATCTTATATTGAGACTTCCAGGGATGCTTGCTTAGGAATATTTGTATACTCTGCTGGAGAATGTTGAGATTTCCTGGGGATATCCAACTTCCTTAAGGCTGACAGTAGGCTAACTCTGCTTGGGGAGAGTGTTGCTGACTTGCTAGGGATACTGTGCCTTTTTAGGGCTAATGAGAGACCAACTCTGCTCGGAGAGAGTATTGCTGAAACCTGTCTTACTCTGCGGGGAGTGGAGGTAACTTGGTCATGTTCTTCAGCTGAACTTACCTTGGTACCTCGGTGGACAGAGCAACCAGATCGCTTAGACAATTCTTATTGCCCCTGTTTCTGATATCCCCCGTAATTAGTCCTTTGTTTCGCATGCAAATATTAGTGATTAGCAATTAATGTCAAATGCATATATCAAAAATGAACATTGGACGTTCTTTGCAAAACAAAACAGAAAAAGGAAAAACAATTTGAAATTCGTCTGGAAAAGTGAGTTTGTACTAATTTTGAAATTTGCCTGTAAATAGGCATTTTGTATACAAGAGGCTGACGTCCTAGTAAGAGAACGCCGCCGAATAACAGAGTTTATACATTTTGAAAAGAAAACAAAACAGCTATGTGAAAAATCCCACTGGGTTCCAACTCTGCTATCGCCTTTATGTCTTCAAGCGTCTCATCACTTTGCTGCATAGTTGGAGATGAAGCTGACTGATTGGTGCCGTCTGAGCCTGATAGTTGATGCCGAATTCTGGATGCAAGGTGATCCAATGAGACATAGTATTACGCTTTAATCCCTAACTTTTGCCTGGACCGCTGTTGTACCCCAAAATTTGCCCTCCCATATTCCTCAAGATTTGCCAAGATCAATTTCCAGATGATTCAAAATCTCTCAAAGGATTGCACAGTCCAATTGCCTCCTAACACAGTCAAAATTAGGGTTTTGGTTCTTGCAAAGGAATTGAGGTTTCCAAGGGTCCAATCAAGTCCCATATTCCTACATACATTGTCAAGCATCCATATGTCAAGTTTCAAGACTCACAGCATCAAATTGCACAGTCAAAAACCCTAATTGCTTCACAGTCAACTGCAGGGGCAAAATGGTCATTTGACAGTCAAAAGTCAAAATTTTTGGTCAACATCTTATTTTGAAGCCACAAACATCATTTGATCAATTCTTGATCATGATTCTCAAAGTATGGCTCAAAAACTCTCAAGATGCAAAAGTTTCTATTTTTGGATAGTTGAAAAGTCAACTGCAAATTGACCAAGGCATAACTTCTTCATGGTTTATCAGAAAAATTCCATCCAATGCTCATTTTGAATAGGATAACATTTCCTACAACTCATCTCACACTTCAAGTCCAAGAAATGCTCTCACAAAAAGTTATCAATTTCAACATTATAGGTCATTTTCAAAAGTCAACAAAAAGGCACTTTAAGTCAAAGACCATAACTTGAGATTGGTAAATCAAAATGACATGGGACCAAAGGCATTGGTTTGAGGACTTCAAGACCTTTCCAAAATGTCTAAGAAAATGGTCATAGCTTCAAAATTGAGCAAGATATGCCTTGAAGAAGTTGGGAAATTTTTGGGAATTTTGAAAAGTCAACTTTGCTTCAAAAGCTTCAAAAATGCTAATGGGCCTCAAATTCTTCCTTGAATCATTACCCAAAGCCTATGCACGACCCATTGAGCTAAAGGTGATTTATTTTCTTATTTTTAAATAATTAATTGAATTTTTATTCTTATTAATTCATTTAATTAGATTTAAATATAAGAAAAATATCAAATAATGCTTTTCAAATCTTTTTGTGCAACAAATTCACTCATTATGTGCTAAAGATTTCGTGCACCAATCAACAAGACAAAATCATCCATATTTGGCAAGATTTGCATGGAAAAAAGATTGAAAAAGATGTGATAAAAATCAAATATTGAAATCATAAATTGATGGATCTTTGGGCTCATTCTTGACCTAATTTGTATCACCTACAAAGGCATAAGGAAACCCTGAAGCCAAGGACACGAAAAACTGCCCAAAATCTCAGAACAAATTTGCAAAATTTCATCAAAAACTTGGAAACTGAAATCATAGTTACAGCATGTTTCAAAGCCTAAAATCTATTCCAACACATTGCTGGACCTTCTAGGAGTCTTTTGGCATCAAGAATCAGTCCAAACGCGTAAAGGATCATAGAACATAAGCCATACGGTTTACCACATTTTCTTGAATTCCATATCATGATTCATGCGCATTTGATGCATATTTTTGGTTGTTTTGCATTCACAGGAACATTCTGAAGCTAATGATATGATTCAATTGTATTATAAGGCCCTGTATCGTGATTTGCCATTAACATTTTTTAGGGTTTCAGAGCTCAAAAATTAGGGCTTTACATATGCTGTAAAATTGGACTATCAAACCAGTATGGGCAAAATCGTTACATCAAGACGAATCCAATGAAGCAATCGCGCCCTTTTTATATTGAGGCATGTTCTATTCGCAATTTTTACAGGTTGCATTTAGTGGGGGTTTAAAACCCCCACTACTTGTTTTATGTTTGCAGGGAAAAGATGAAGAAGAAGCATAGGTGTCCAGGCGTGAGTGGAAGATTCAAACCGCGCGCGTAATTTTTTTGTTTTTATATCATTAACATTGTTTTTCTTACATAATGATTGTTTTCCATTAAATATCCAAACGCGTGCAATGGCTCAGATGGTGGGAATATGGCTTGGTAAACGCTGGGACCTGGGTTCGATCCCCAGGTCCCCCATATAATTTGTTCTATTTTGTCACACAATGTTCATATGCAGCGCCTCCTTCAAAGCTTCATCATGCGTCCTCACGCGTAGCTTGCCAAGTGGCCTTAATCACTCATCCAATGGCCACAAAACGAGATCCATAGTACACTCCAGTCAACAGCATGTACTCAATCAGAAAGTCAACGAGGCCTTTGGCTTAATGGGCCAGGATTTCTTCAACAAAACTCCATTCTGGGCCTGATACCCCCCATGGTTTGCATCATTTTTAATTTTTATTTGATTTTCTTTTCTAATTCTTTTTAATGTTTTAATTATTTCTTTTTTTCCATAAAATAATTTTCACAATAATAAATCAGAAACTAAAAAAATTTTATTTTTCATTAATATTAAATTCACCATTAAGATATTTTTTTGTAAATAAACTCTAACAATTAATTAGATTAATTTAGGTTTTAATTTTGACACTTTTCTTAATAAATAAAATACATAGAATTAGGTTTTGACATTTTATTCTTTTTCTTAATTAAATCATTTTTCTCATTATTTATTATTATTATTAATTATTATTTTTGTAAATAAACATGTAATTTAATTAATTAGTGTAAATTAGATTAACTTGAATATTTTCTTAAATAATTAAAAACAATCTAGAATTAGGGTTTCCTTGTAAATTCTTTATTTTCATAAATACAAAAAAAAACATAAAAACAATTCCTTTTCTTTCTTTAATTAAATAATTAATTAGCTTTAATTTCAATTTAATTTCAAAAGGGTCAAAACCCTCAGACGTCCTAACTTTTATTCTTTCGCACGTTATTCTTTTTTTCTTTTTGAATATTATGTAATTGAGGACTGATACAAGAGTTATTCCGAAATCTTTAAACGAAACTTTTTCAAACTCACTCACACTTTGAAAAGCAAACATCTTTTGAAAACACAATGAGCAAGTATCTAAGAGCCCATGGATAACCATGGATAGAAAGGGTGCTAACACCTTCCCTTTCTATAAATCTACCTCCCGAACCGAGAAACATTCTCATAAGGAATTTTGCTGTGCTTTTGTCCTTTCCATGTTGGAGAACATAAAAGACGATGGCGACTCTTGCTTCCGCGACATTTCGCGAACCAGGGTTAAACAGTCAATTCTAAATCCACCGATCACAGAACTGGCGACTCTGCTAGGGACAATTATAAAAGTGAGGTGTACCTTAGGACTAAGATCACTTGTGTTTTCAATTGTCTGAATTGTTTGCTTTATTATTGTGGGTACTGTCTTGGGAGTTCTATAGATCCTAACCCGGATCTGGGGGATACCTTCTTAGAAAGTAGCAACAAGGCTGTGAGGGAACTGTGCGGGGTATACCGACATGGTTGAAGCAGTCTGCTACGTTGATGTGGCACTTTGGTGAGTACCGGTAACCCTTGAGTCCAGTCAAGGAGAGTACGGGGCCGCCGCGTGGTGTCGTGAAGCATCAACTGACCTTAGGAACCTTAATTGAACCATCTTGGCCTCTTTAGGGTAGTGAGATAACTGACTTTGGTGCAGTCCGAGGTTGGTTGATACTCGATACTACACTCAATTAAGGGTTGTTTTCTTGGAATATTTCGGTCGCCAGTTCAGTGGCTAAATCGGAACGATGAACACAGAAAGTAATCCAATGACATTGAGACCCTTAGAACCCGGTTACTTCCGATAGGACAGGTTTGAGCCCACCAACTACAAGAGGGTAGTACCCCAGACCCCATGCTGGCCTAAACTCTAAGGGTTCTCTTGTATGACTTGTGTGCCTTCCAACTTGACTATTTGCATGCTTGTTATCTGACACTTGAGTTTCTTGCAGGTTTTGTTTACAGTCCTTAATTGGGACTCATAACAGGGTTTACCTACATTACCCCATGCATAGCATAACATCATACCATTGCATGCATCCTGCATAAAGACTAACCCGTTTCAAGGATCTCAAGGGCTTGTGATGCAGGTCATGATGAACCAACTATCCAGCAAGGGGCAAATGGGATTTATTTTCCTCTAGCCAAGGTTGTCAGGGGCGATGACCCACTCGATATGGTGAGCCTTGACTCTTGAAGAAGGACTCTCAACAATATGCAATTCCTTCAATCAAGCTACCCAAATTCAAATGCTAACAATTTTCTTGTTTACCCCGCGAGATCCTTGAAAACATCACATGCATACATACATGTCATTGCATTACAGGTACCACTGTTTACATGTCACTTACCTTCTTTGTTGTTTATTTCAACAGTCTCATTATGAATCTTGAATCATCTACTGAGCAATCCATCAAGGCCCTCCAGGCTCAGAACGCCCAATTCCAGGAGTTAATTAAGAGTCTGGCCCAAGGTCAACAGGATTTGAAGACTCTGCTCTCGAAGAAGAAGAATAAGAGAACGGTGTTGTTCAACCCGAGACGCAAATCTGGGAATGGATCACTAAATGAAGTTGAGCAGACTACCCCATCTGTTGGGAAAGACAGTCCCCATGAAAGAGAGGTTCCTAGTCCAGTGGTCTCCGACAACGAGATAGAGTTCAATGACGAACAGTACCCTCCAGCTGAGGACAGGTATAAACAGTTGGAAGACCGGCTAAGTGCTATGGAGATACAAAAAGTTCCCGGCCTGGACTTCGAAGATCTAGGTCTGTCTTCTGGGGTAGTAATCCCGCACAAATTCAAGGCACCTGCCTTTGCAAAGTACGACGGGGCATCATGTCCTAAGCTGTATCTCAGGTCTTACATAAGGAGGATCCAGCCCTACACGGCTGACAAGAATTTGTGGATTCACTTCTTTCAGGACAGTCTGTCAGGAACCCAACTCGACTGGTTCTATCAACTGAATGGAGCTAACATCCGCAACTGGGAGGACTTGGCTACTGCATTCTACAAGCAGTACCAGTACAATGCCGACCTTGCTCCCACGCGCACTCAGCTTTAGGGAATGTCTATGGGTGCAGGAGAAGGCTTTAAAGAATATGCTCAAAAATGGAGGGACCTCGCTGGAAGGGTACAACCACCTCTAACTGACCGTGAGCTCGTCGACATGTTCTTGGGGACCCTGTCAGGACCTTTCTTCAACCATCTGATTGGGAATTCTTCTGCTGGGTTTACAGATCTGATCTTGACTGGGGAAAGAATTGAAGCGGGCATCAAAAGTGGGAAGATTCAAGAAGCCGCACCTTCTGATACTCACAAAAAGCCTTACATGGGGAAGAAGGAGTCTAATGCTGCATACAGTCAAAAGAGTCGTCGTGACCAACATGCAGGGGCAGTCATGATCTCTGGTTCTGCACCACGCCGTCAACCACCAAAGGGAAATCAGCGAAGGCAGGACGAGCCTAAAAGACAGTTCACCAACATCAACATGCTATGGTCACAAGCATTGCAGCACATGTTGAAAATGAATCTGATTGCGGTGATCAACCCTCCTGCAAATCCCAAGACCTCCTCTCTGAACTACAACCCAGAAGCGAGGTGTGCTTATCATTCTGATAGCCCGGGGCACGATACTGAGGATTGTTGGGCGTTAAAATACAAGATCCAGAATATGATCGACGCTAAGGAGATCGAATTCGAGCCTGCTGAGACTCCCAATGTAACCACTACTCCCTTGCCAAAACATGGCTAGGATTGGAAATTTTTTGTTCATTCGAATGTTCAAGTTGTAATTTTCTTTGATTGTTCAAACATTTTATTTCATGTCAAACTTGGTTATTTCATTAATGCATTACACGTGTCTGTTTTGAAGTAATTATGTTTACTATGCTTAAAATTGCTTTCATTTCTGTGATGATCAACTCTCAATTAATAATTCTAAGCCTCTTGAGGGAGGATTACGAAAACAATACCACGATCTATAGTATGCTTTTGAACAGACCCCGCTGATGAGGTACAAGCATTGTTTCAAATCCTAAACACTGGAGTTATAAGGAAGATAATCCCTCGTCAACCCCTTTGAGCCAAAGAAGTAGGAGTTTTTCTTTTCGAAAATTAAAACCCTTAATCATAACCTGGGGCAGGGTAGTTCTCTCAGTTGATCCAGGTGTACAATGAATGACATCAAAGAAGTCCTTCCGAGACAAAAAGACAGTGATGGTTCCGAATAATCATAAAGACAGGCAGTCATTATCTCTTAGAAATAAAAGCCCAATAAGTCAAAACCTATGAAGGAGACTTACAAAACTGGGGCATCCCGCTGACTGTAATCACAAAAAGGAACAGTTCAGGCAAAAACAGGGATAACAAAATCAAAAAAGAAAGAGGTCCTACAAACCCTCGACAAAAAAGGAAATGACTACCTAGTCAAAACAAATCATCAATATCCGAACCATCATTGGAATATCAGGACAAAGACTCAAACAAGGTCTAACGCACGATCAACTGAGTTTAGGATTGAAGAACATCACGAAGAGCGGGTGGGTACAAATATAATTTGAGCCTTTATCCTTTGTTTCTTAAACCGTGAACCAGGCCACGTTACAACCCTTAAAAGTCCTAGCTGAAGCATGGGTTAGTTCGGAAGCATACTGTTACAAAGGTATCCTGACTCCTTAAGGATTGCGGTAAAATAACGAGTTGACATCACAATTTACAAAATTCACTTGTTTTTTATGAAAAATGCATTTTCAAAAAACTTCAAGACAGACATAAACTTTGCATTTTTGAAATAACATTGCTTGCACATATGAACTTTTGTTTGAACAACATAGAAGTTCGCACGAAGAATATCTAGTGAACAAAAGAACCTCCAATCAAGGGGCAGACGCGATCATTGTCCATCATCTGGGGCAGTTAAGTCAAGATTCAGAGAATCTCTCAAAGGCCAACTAACTTGGGGCAAATATCCATCTGGATCACCAGGGGCATTGGACGATCAAACGAAGATCTTCTGGTAGCACGGCAAAACACTTCTGACAGTGACAACTCCATACATCCTGAGAGCACAGACATAGTCGAAAAAATACTATGCATAATCAAAGACCCGCTAGGTTGACACACCTAGGCAAAAATAAGGGCTTCCCAGTGAACCAAAAGGGTTCGGGCAAAAATAAGGGATGAAATGAAAAAAATCTGTACACCCGGCAAGTCGAAAACCTGAAAAGGCGGCTTGGGCAAAAATGGGTATCCCGGTGGACTGAAAACCCGAAAGGGAGGTCCAGGCAAAAGTTAGGGATCAAAGCGTACGACTATGTTCCGTCATCTCGTCACTTGCCTACCAGAAGAAGATTTGTCAATCGGCAACTATCAGCACCTCACAGGTCTTCCTCTCCCACTGAAACAGGGGCAATAATGAGTTGTCTAAGCAATCTAATGGCTCTGTCCACCAAGGTACCAAGGTAGGTTCGGCTGAAGAATGTAACCAAGATGCCTTAATTCCCCAGAGAGTGAGCCAAGATTCAACAATTCTCCTAAGCAGTTGGTCTCCCATCAGCCCTGAACAAGGCACCGTATCTCCAGCAAGTCAGCAACACTCCCTCCAAGCAGAGATAGTCTACAGGCAGCCTTATGGAAGTTGGATTATCCCCCGAAGATCTCAACATTCCTCAGTGGAGTATACAAACATTCCTAACAAGAATCCCCGGCAATCTTGATCTAAGATTGTTCCCCGGCGGAATACCGAACATCCAGTGGAGCCACTTCCCTAGCACAATCTCAAAAGTTTCCCCAGGAGAGTTCAATCAATCTCCCTAGTAGGAAGCTTATCCCCAGCAGGTCTTGAAGCTTATCCCCAGTAGATTCTGGAAGTTATCCCCTGCAGAGCACAAACGCGTCTCCCGGAATTTTTATTCAAAGGTTATTTCCCCACCAGGATATAACTGGGTTATCCTCAGCCAATTGCCACGGAAAGATCATCCCAGGCGAAGTTCTTCCTATTCCCCAGCGGAGTTCATCTTCCAACATAACTCATCAATGGTATCCCCAGTGGAGTTATTATCAACCTCAGCAGAATACCTCTCTTTCCTCACAGAGTTCACTCCCCGCAGAGTAATCTATTCGCCAAGTTTATTCCGCAACGGAGTCATCTTCTCCTACCGGTATTCTTGCAACTATCATCCCCAGCGGAAACGAAGCTCTACTCTTCCACATCAGCCCAGGATTCAAGTTCCCGGCATCCGTCAAGGATTTCTTTTCCTAGACGAAAATACATTCATAAACATTACATCTTAATACATTATAGCATGCACATACGCATCATGAACATACAATCTCATTTATTCTGAGAACATCACGCATGTCATACATCATGACATTGCATACAACTAACGTTTGTCTTTTCAGGACAAAAGTCAATACAAAGATAATTACTATCAACTGTCGTGATTCTAGATCCGATTCCTGTATCTTGCCAGGGTGTATCTGTTGACGACCATATTCTAGACTCGATTCATGTATCTTGTTAGGAACGTCTGAAGAGTTTGAAGATCTGATTCCTGTATCTTGCCAGGGTGTATCTGTTGATGACTAATTCCAGACTCGATTCCTGTATCCTGCCAGGGCACGTCTGAAGAGTTCGAAGATCCGATTCCTGTATCTTGCCAGGGTGTATCTGTTGACGACTATATTCCAGACTCGATTCCTATATCTTGCCAGGGCACGTCTGAAGAGTTCGAAGATCTGATTCCTGTATCTTGCCAGGGTGTATCTGTTGACGACTAATTCCAGACTCGATTCCTATATCTTTCCAGGGCACGTCTGAAGAGTTCGAAGATCTGATTCCTGTATCTTGCCAGGGTGTATCTATTGACGACTAATTCCTTCTCAATTTTCAGACGAAGTCTTACATGGACTTATCACCAAAGTAACCCTACACCGGTTCCTTTTATTTCAGAAGAAGTCTTACACGGACTTATCTCAAGGATGACCTTACCCCGGTTCGTCCGGAAGTTTTACACGAACTTATCCTGCAGTAACCTTGAAGGGGTGAAAAACACAAGAAGGGGGGGTTGAATTGTAAAACTGGAATCTTAAAGCAAATGACACGATATTTTTATCCTGGTTCGTTTGATCTCAAACTACTCCAGTCCACCCGTCAAGGTGATTTCGCCTCTCTCCAACGAGGTCTTAATTCACTATATTCAACTGAATACAAATCTGCTTTAACAACTGCTAAAGCCTTCTTGATTCAAACCACAATCCGGTTTGTCAAGGCAACACTTTCTTACAAAGGTATAAAATAATGTGTGTGAATGTTTTCTACAAAACTATATCACAACTGTGATGTTTACACAAATGAAGCTTAGAATACTAGGTTGCTAAACGCTAATGAAGTATCAGAGTTTGTTGGTTTAGCAAAACTGGTAGATGAAGATTATTGTTCAGCTTTGTGCGTGTAGAGAGTTTGGAAGCATTAGCCATTATAATCTTCGAAGCTTGGTTTATATAGCATTTGAGAAGATGAACGTTGAAGCAAATATTCTTGATTCAATGCTAATAACAAGCTTTCCTTTTTGAGCAGATCTTGTCTGGAATGAGGCCGTTGGAATTGATTAGCGTTCAATGCACAGTACCGTTGCTTCTTCAATGCACGTTCTGGCTTGGCTCATTCTGATTCTGCTTCGCTGCTGATGAACTATTGTTTCTGTATCAGAGTGTTTTACGCGCAGTTCTGTTCATCAAGCTTCAGCATGTGCAAGCGTTGATCATCTGATCTTTACGTTCTGATTCAGCAACTTCTGATGCTGGTGTATGAAATCATATTCTGATGCTGAAAACGTGATCATGCTTATTTTAATCAGCATATCTGCAAATCAGAGCATAGTAATTTTAGGCAGCATATAATTCAATCATGAAATATTTAAGTACTGTATCTTTTCACTTTGTTATCATCAAAACTTAATTATAGGGTACTAGATTCAAACATTGTTCTAACAATCTCCCCCTTTTTGATGATGACAAAAACTAGATATTTTAAATGAAAAAATAACGTGAAAAGGTATCAGAGCTATGTATCAGAATAAGAAGTACGGAGAAGTCAGAGTTAAGAGATACTCCCCCTGAGTTTGTTACTTCCCTTTGATATACGTGTTCTTCAGGATCAGATCTTTTTCTATCTTTGAGCATCAGATTATAGGTCTTTGACCCTGTCAGAGCTTTGCTTTTGGATCAGAGTGTTAGGTCGATCAGAACTTCATATTTGATCAGAGCAACATGAGCTTCTACATTTGATCAGAGCTTCTAGCTTCTAGTCTTCATTATGCCTGTAGACTTAAAAACAAGACAGAAAAACATTTCAAGTAATAGAGTTAGAATGTTTGAGAGTTTCTGTCTAGTTAGCCGTTATTGATTTTAAATATCATTCTTGTTCTCCCCCTTTTTGTCAGCAATCAAAAAGTGTTAGTGATGTGCTAAAACAATATAGATCAGAAAGACAAATTATATTAAAATAGTTCAGAGCAAAAGAACATTACACAAACATAGTCAAAATAGTACAACAGAAAATGAAGAAAACATAGAGAATGTCATGCATGAAAAAAATTTTTAAGGTTGTGGGGGCATGCGAGAGAACAGGCTTTCCAGCATTGCTTGAATCTTTTCAGAAGTTTCATTCTGCTTCTGAACCATGGTGACAACAGTGTCAATCTTGCTGTCCTGAACATTCATTCTTGCTTCCATCTTCTGATCATTCTCTTCCATCCGCTGCTGTAGACGCAAGTCATTCAGCCTGAGTTCTTCCAGAGCCTGCCTGTCCAAGGCAGCTTGAGAACTTTCAGAGGGAGGAAGCTTCTCAGAACTTTCAGCTACATCTTCTGCTGGATTTTCTTCCTGAAGGGTCTTGTCTTCTTCTGATGGTTGCACCTGTGCAGCTTGCTCTTTCTCATACCATGATTCACTGTCCAAAGGGAGCACAACTTCTTGAGGCAGCTGACTCTCAACTTCCTTCAGCAGCTTGCTAAAGTTCTGTTGAGCCTGCTCATAGTTGACGTCCTGCAGCTTGAGTGCTTCAGCACGTACCCATACTCTGAACTGTGACCAGAGCTGATCAGAAGCAGCTGGGTCGATCATCCCCGGACAGACTTACTTCAAAGAAGCAATCCATTGCAGCATACCTGTTTCAAAGTCCAAAATACCAGAGCCAACATCTAGTTGCTTTGGTTTGGGAATGGCCAATTTGTGTCTTAAATCAGCAAGACGTTCAAGACTTGTCAAGTCAATGAAAGTTTTGCTGGGGTTTTCAGCGGATTGGTTTTCAGAGGTTGTTTGTTTTGGAGGACGGTTATCAGAGTCAGAGGATATTTCTATTGGAGTGGTTGGAGTTTTTGGAGGTGTTGATTCCTCTGAAGATGGCAACTGGGGCCTGACAATGGTGGTTCCACATGGCAACTGGATTGCCAGCGGTGAAGGTTGAGGTGAGTGGGGATCAGAATGATGAGGAGATGGGGTTTCATAGCGGTGAAACTCTGTTTGTGGTGAGGGTGGTTTATTTTCTGGTTGAGGAGGTGGAATCTCTGATTGCTCAGGGATCAGAGGTTCTTCTGTGAGAGGTTGTTGTGATTGTGGTTCTGGTTCTGGTTCTGGTTGTATTTCTGGTTCAGGTTGTGGTTCTGGTTGTGGAGGAGGAATATTTGGTGGTTCAGAGTGAGGTTGAACAGAAGCATGTTCACGCTCAATATCAGCTAGCACTCTATCAAGTGCTGGTGTTGTTGAAACAGTTGGTTGTTTGGTAATTTTAATTCTGGTTCTTCTGAGTTGTAAGGCCTCAGAAGGGTCTTCTGGTATGGTTTCATCAATAGTAGGGATTGGGATGGATATTCTGTGAGAGGTTTGAGGAGGAGCAACAGATGTTGGAATAGTAGATGAAATTGAAATAGGGGCAGCAGATGAATTACCTCGTTTCTTTGGAGTCTGATGAGATGATCCTTCTGCTTTCCTCTTCTTTGTCTTCTTCTGAGTCACTTCAGGTTGAACTTGACTCAGATCTTTGATCTTCAGCTTTGAACCTGCATCTTCTTCCTTGTATGAATCTGGATACTTGAGAAACATATCAGGTTGGGATTCCATTTCAGAAAATCTTGGGAAATTACTCAGAGGCACTCTTCTTCTGGAGATTTCAGCAGTTGAAGAAGCTCTGGGTTCCTTCCTGATATTTTCTATCAGCTTCATCTTTTTCAAGTTCTTAGCGTTCAGCGGTTTTCCAACAGTTGGTTCCATAATGCCCAGCACTTTAGCTTCGCTCAGATAATCTATCAGATTATTCTCTGTCAGAATATCTGATATGAGCCTCCCAAACGGTATCCAGTCCCTTTTGGTCCTTTCTTCTTCTCTAGTCTCTTTCACACTAGTCTTCAGATGGTTGAACAGGAAGTGTGCCAGATTGATCTTCACCCTCTGATCAATAAAGTAGATCAGAAATTGCTGATCCACGTTTATATAATCAGGAGAGCTTGTTGGCTTCCTGTGATTGAAACAGCCCAGAACAATCTTGGCCCATACTCTGCAGTGATCCTTCAGATCCTTAATTTTGCTGCTGGGAAATCCAAGAGTGAAAATGCAGTTGGCTACCACACCTATATCAGGGCATCTATCAGCCATGTCCACACAACGGACTCCACCACCACTTTGACCAATTAACCTAGCAATGAGGTCTTCAGAAATTATTATCTTCTTTCCCATGACAGAAGAGATGACTAGATGTTTATGAATCTTGGCGTGAATCCAAAATTCCTTGACAAGCTCTGGGAAAGTTGGTCCAACCAACCTATCGAAATACCTCTCCCACTTTTGAGCCCTAATCTCTCCAGTTAGGTCAAATCCATTTTCCTTCAAACTTTCGAAATCGATGATTAACTCAGAGAGAACCTCAAGATTCTTTACCGGTGTGAGAAGAGTTCTGGTAGGCACCTGATATTGCTCAGAAGTTTCTTTCTTCTGATTCCCTGCAGAAATGCTGGAGGATGCCATTGTTCTCACACAACAAAGATTTTAGAATGATTTGAGAGAAAAAGGTTTTGAAGGAGATAAACTCAGAAATATGCAGAAAGTTCTTGAGAGATTATGAGAAAGCGTAACGAGTAAGAATGAAGAATAATGTGCTTAAATAAAGTTTTCAAAAATTGTTTTGAAAAATTAAACGTTTTTAAGAGAGAGAAAAAAAATAATGATTGCCATTAACAAGCGTGATTACTCTGCATTAAATGCTTGCTGATTTTGGGGGATTTGAGAAAGATACTTAAAAACGGTTACCAGACATGTGTCTCAATGCACCCAATCAGCGCTTTCCTTTCTCAGAAGCGTGCACGCGTTCTGCTTCAGGGATTTGCTGATGATTGGATGACACTTGTTTGATGTAGTGATCAGCACGTCTGTATTTGAGATTAGACTCTCAGATCTTTAGACTTGCATCTGATACAATCTGCATGTTCTAACTTTCTGAAAGAAGATTGATCAGAAGTTCACAGTAATATAATTACATTCTGAAGATAAATACATGGAATTAAAACATTTTCATTCTGGGCATATTTTCATGCTGAGATGTTTCAGAATGAAATTAAACCTATCTTCTGAAAGGGGTTTAGTAAAGATATCAGCCCATTGATGGTCTGTATCTATAAATTTCAAGTTTAAAATACCTTTCTGAATATAGTCCCTAATGAAATGATGTTTTATTTCTATATGCTTAGCTCTAGAATGTAAAATAGGATTCTTACTTAAGCAAATAGCAGAAGTATTATCACAAAGAATAGGAATGTTACTCTCAAAAATCTGGAAGTCTTCAAGCTGACTTTTCATCCAGAGCATTTGTGTGCTACATCCTGCTGCTGCTATGTACTCAGCTTCTGCTGTTGACAAAGCAATTGTTGATTGCCTTTTGCTGGACCACGAGATCAGATTTTCTCCCAGAAACTGGCAGCTTCCAGAAGTACTTTTTCGTTCCACTCTGTCTCCAGCAAAATCAGCATCACAGTAGCCTACTAAGCTGTAATCACTAGATTTTCTATAAAACAAACCCAGATTAGTAGTACCTTTCAGATACTTGAAAATTCGCTTAACAGCTGTTAAGTGAGATTCTCTAGGATCTGATTGGAATCTAGCACAAATACATACGCTGAATAAAATATCAGGTCTTGAAGCAGTCAGATAAAGGAGAGAACCAATCATACCTCTGTAGACTTTCTGTTCTACGCTTTTGCTTACCTCTTCTCTTTCCAGAATGCACGTGGGATGCATTGGAATCTTTGATGGCTTACATTCTGAGAGGTCAAATTTCTTCAGAAGATCTCTGATGTATTTGCTCTGATGAATGTAAGTTCCCTCTGGAGTTTGATTGATCTGAATTCCTAGAAAGAATTTCAGTTCCCCCATGAGGCTCATCTCAAATTCTGCCTGCATACACTTAGCAAATTTTCTTCCAAGAGAAGGATTAGTAGAACCAAAAATAATATCATCAACATAAATTTGACAGACTAAAATGTCACTCTTAACTGTTTTACAGAATAGAGTAGTGTCCACTTTCCCTCTGGTGAATTCATTTTCAAGCAGAAAGTTACTTAGCCTTTCATACCAAGCTCTGGGAGCTTGTTTCAGACCATACAGTGACTTTTTCAGTTTGAAAACATGTTCTGGATGTTTTGTATTTTCAAAACCTGGGGGTTGGTGAACATAAACTTCTTCTTCTATATAACCATTTAAGAATGCACTTTTGACATCCATCTGATACAGAGTGATGCCTCTATTAACAGCAAATGAGATTAAAAGTCTGATAGATTCTAACCTGGCGACTGGGGCAAAGGTTTCTGTATAGTCTATCCCCTCTTGCTGACTATAACCTTGTGCAACCAGTCGTGCCTTGTTTCTGACGACTTCACCTTGTTCATTGAGCTTGTTTCTGAACACCCATCTTGTTCCAATGACGTTGAATCCTTTTGGTCTTGGAACGAGATCCCATACGTCGTTTCTGGTGAATTGATTCAGCTCTTCTTGCATTGCCAGAATCCAGTCATTATCCAGAAGTGCTTCATCAATAGAAGAAGGTTCAATCAGAGACACAAGTCCCATCAGAGTTTCTTCAGAGTTTCTGAAGCTTGCTCTTGTTCTGATTGGATCTTCCTTTCTTCCTAGGATAGTTTCTTCTGGGTGATCCAAACTGCTTCTGGGTAATCTCTTCTGAGGTTGATCAGCAGCAGTTGTAGGATTTCTAGCATTGCTTCTTTCAGACGTTGAAGGAATGTCTGTGTTGAGAGCTTCTGATGACTTGTCTTCAGAACCTGCAAATTCAATTTCTATACCTGCAAGATTTTCATTCTGCTTTGACTTTTCAGAGTCAAGCTTGTCATCAAAACGAACACTGATTGATTCTTCCACAATCTGTGTTTCTGTATTGTATACTCTGTACCCTCTTGAGCGTTCAGAGTATCCTAACATAATACACTTCTGTGCCTTAGAATCAAACTTGTTCAAATAATTCTTAGTATTTAACATATAGCAAGTACATCCAAATGGATGAAAATACGAAATGTTGGGCTTTCTGTTCTTCCACAATTCATATGGAGTCTTTTCCAGAATAGGTCTTATTGAGATTCTATTCTGAATGTAGCACGCTGTGTTTATTGCCTCTGCCCAGAAAGTCTTAGCAACGTTTGTCTCATTGATCATGGTTCTGGCCATTTCTTGCAATGTTCTGTTCTTTCGTTCTACAACTCCATTTTGTTGGGGAGTTCTAGGACAAGAGAAATCATGCAGAATGCCTTTGTCATTAAAGAATGACTCAAAATCTTTATTTTCAAATTCTCCACCATGATCACTTCTGACTTTAACGATTCTAAGATCTTTTTCATTCTGAACTTGGTTACAGAAGGTAACAAACACAGAGTGTGACTCGTCCTTGTGTCTTAAGAACTTTACCCATGTCCATCTGCTATAGTCATCTACGATTACTAACCCATACTTCTTGCCACTGACTGAAGCAGTTTTAACTGGTCCAAATAAGTCAATGTGCAGAAGTTCTAATGGCTTAGAGGCAGAAACAACATTTTTGGATTTAAAAGAAGGTTTTGCAAATTTTCCTTTCTGACATGCTTCACACAGAGCATCTGAATTGAACTTCAAATTTGGAAGTCCTCTGACCAGATTGAGTTTGTTAATCTGAGATATTCTTCTCATACTAACATGCCCCAATCTTCTGTGCCAGATCCACTGCTCGTTGTTAACAGACAGAAGACATTTTACGTTCTGACTCTTTAGTTCAGAAAGTTTGATTTTGTAAATGTTGTTTTTCCTCTTTCCATTAAACAGGATAGTCCCATCTTTCTGACTAACAGCTTTACATGATTTTTGATTAAAGATTATATCATAACCGTTATCACTTAATTGACTTATGGATAACAGGTTATGCATCAATCCATCAACTAGCAGAACATTATTAATAGAGGGAAGATTTCTGTTACCTACAGTTCCAGAGCCAATTATCTTTCCCCTCTGATTGCCTCCAAAGCCAACGTGGCCTCCAGGCTTAAGTTCCAGGCTTTGGAACATATGCCTTCTTCCCGTCATGTGTCGTGAGCAGCCAGAGTCCAGGTACCATGACTGGTGTTTCTGACTTGCTGCTAAAGATATCTGCAACATGTATTATTTTATCCTTAGGTACCCAGATCTTCTTGGGTCCTGATTTGTTAGTTTTACCAAAACTCTGGTTGAATTTTGGTTTCACAGAGTGCTTACTGCTAGTGTATTTGATGTCGTGTGTGTGACCATACACAAAGTGAGAATTTAGAGGAGTGGGTTTAATAATTAAATCCATGACATTCTTAGGTGTAGGAACCTTACCTAGGTATCATATTCCTTTCCTGCCGTTTCTGCTAACTCCATAGATCATTGAAGCCATTCTGCTTCTATCTATGCTTTTAGCAAGGAACTTCTGGAAACTATGATCATACTCCTTGATGATCTCATCAGCGTTGCTGGGAGTTTCAGTAATTGGTTCCTTCTGAGAGTTTTGTAAAGAGTTTTCTAATTTTGAAATTTTATCTCTCAGCTCAGAGTTTTCCAATTTGAGACTCTCAGACTTATTAGAGTCAGATTCAAGAGTCCTTTTCAGGTCTCTGAATTTAGCTCTAATCTGCTGATAGCGTTCCAGAATTTCATTGAGGCTTTCAGCAAGTTCAGCCTTTGTAAAATTAACAGCGAAGTTAGGGAATACCTCTTCTGTGTCTGATTCTGAGTCTGAGTCAGAAGCTTCACTGTCATCTGGAATGCTAGCCATGAGCGCTATGTTCGCCCTTTCATCATCTGATTCTGAGTCAGCTTCAGACGAGTCAGAGTCATCCCATGTGGCCATGAGACTTTTCTTCTTTTCTCTTCCAAACTTCTTTTTGGGCTTTTCCCTCTGAAGCTTTGGGCAGTCACTCTTGTAGTGTCCTTGCTCATTGCACTCGTAGCAGATGATGTCTTTTGTGTTTGGCTTCTTACTACCGGAGGAGCCTTCAGATCTTCTGTATCCAGAGGAAGAATCTGTCCTTCTGTATCTGGAAGAAGACTCGTTCTGATCAGATCTTCTGGGATTCCTGAACTTCCTTTGTCTTTGCTTCCATAGTTGATTTACTCTTCGGAGAGAAGGGAAAGTTCGTCTTCTTCTGATGAGGATCCATCAGATGTTTCTTCAACTGCCTGCAAAACTTTAGATTCAGATTTTCTGTTAGATTTTAAAGCTATAGGCTTACCTTGCTTCTGAGGCTCATCAGCTTCTAGCTCTATCTCATGACTTCTGAGGGAGCTTATAAGTTCCTCCAGAGTGATTTTGTTGAGATCCTTCGCTAGCTTCAGAGCAGTAACCATAGGCCTCCACTGCTTGGGTAAACTTCTGATTATCTTCTTGACATGGTCAGCAGTAGAGTATCCTTTGTCCAGAACTTTGAGACCAGCTACCAGAATCTGGAATCTAGAGAACATAGTTTCAATGGATTCAGATTCTTCCATTTTAAACGCCTCATACTTCTGAATGAGCGCCAGAGCTTTTGTTTCTTTGACCTGAACGTTGCCCTCATGCGTCATTCTGAGAGAATCAAAGATGTTCTTAGCTGTGTCTCTGTTGGAGATCTTCTCATACTCAGTATATGAGATGGCACTGAGGAGGATGGTTCTGGCCTTATGGTGATTCTTGAAATCACGCTTTTGTTGATCAGTCATTGATTTTCTATCAATCTTCTGACCAGTTGCATTCACAGGGTGCGTGTATCCATCTGTCACCATATCCCACAGATCAGCATCATGTGCTAGAAAGAAGCTTTCAATTCTGTCTTTCCAGTAATCAAAGTTTTCTCCATCAAAGACTGGAGGTTTGCCGCTGAATCTGTCTCTATCCTCATTGTTGTCATTGCTGAAATGAGAGTTGTTTCCTGCCATTGTGTTTTTCTGACACTGGATCTTGTACTGACACGGTTAGGTGTTTTAGCTCAGAACCAGGCGCTCTGATACCAATTGAAGGGGTGAAAAACACAAGAAGGGGGGTTGAATTGTAAAACTGGAATCTTAAAGCAAATGACACGATATTTTTATCCTGGTTCGTTTGATCTCAAACTACTCCAGTCCACCCGTCAAGGTGATTTCGCCTCTCTCCAACGAGGTCTTAATTCACTATATTCAACTGAATACAAATCTGCTTTAACAACTGCTAAAGCCTTCTTGATTCAAACCACAATCCGGTTTGTCAAGGCAACACTTTCTTACAAAGGTATAAAATAATGTGTGTGAATGTTTTCTACAAAACTATATCACAACTGTGATGTTTACACAAATGAAGCTTAGAATACTAGGTTGCTAAACGCTAATGAAGTATCAGAGTTTGTTGGTTTAGCAAAACTGGTAGATGAAGATTATTGTTCAGCTTTGTGCGTGTAGAGAGTTTGGAAGCATTAGCCATTATAATCTTCGAAGCTTGGTTTATATAGCATTTGAGAAGATGAACGTTGAAGCAAATATTCTTGATTCAATGCTAATAACAAGCTTTCCTTTTTGAGCAGATCTTGTCTGGAATGAGGCCGTTGGAATTGATTAGCGTTCAATGCACAGTACCGTTGCTTCTTCAATGCATGTTCTGGCTTGGCTCATTCTGATTCTGCTTCGCTGCTGATGAACTATTGTTTCTGTATCAGAGTGTTTTACGCGCAGTTCTGTTCATCAAGCTTCAGCATGTGCAAGCGTTGATCATCTGATCTTTACGTTCTGATTCAGCAACTTCTGATGCTGGTGTATGAAATCATATTCTGATGCTGAAAACGTGATCATGCTTATTTTAATCAGCATATCTGCAAATCAGAGCATAGTAATTTTAGGCAGCATATAATTCAATCATGAAATATTTAAGTACTGTATCTTTTCACTTTGTTATCATCAAAACTTAATTATAGGGTACTAGATTCAAACATTGTTCTAACAAACCTTACCCTGGTTTCCTCCAAAAGTCTTACACGGACTTACCTCAAGATGACCTTACCCCGGTTCATCCAGAAGTTTTACACGGACTTATCCCGAAGAAACCCTACACAGGTTCTCTCTTTCCAAAGATGCAGTTTTACATGGACTCGTCGTCAGTAAACCCTACATAGGTTTCCTTCTCAGCTCTAGATGCGGTTTTACATGGACTCGTCATCAAAGTAACCCTACACAGGTTCCTTCCCCCATTTCAGATGCAGTTTTACATGGACTCGTCGTCAAGAAACCCTACACAGGTTCCCCTCCTCCAAAGATGCAGTTTTACACGAGCTCATCATCGGTCAACCCTACACAGGTTTCCTTCCTCTAAAGATGCATCTCTACACGAGCTCATCATCAGGCAACCCTACACAGGTTCCCTCTTTCAACTTACAAAATTACAATTCAACAAACAATCTCCAGATGGCATCTATAAGCCCATCCTCCTATCCATCAGTCTCCAAATGGCATCTGTAAGCCCATTCCCGCCGTCACACTGCTAACATTCTACTATGTGAGTGCAAATTTCTGGGCACTCTAGTGTTCAATCATCTTCCACCTTCGGATCACGAAAGGCACGCCAGCCAATCTACATCCTCAAGTCTAAGAAGATTGAACAGGGGCAACTGTTGTACCCCAAAATTTTCCCTCCCATATTCCTCAAGATTTTCCAAGATCAATTTCCAGATGATTCAAAATCTCTCAAAGGATTGCACAGTCCAATTGCCTCCTAACATAGTCAAAATTAGGGTTTTGGTTCTTGCAAAGGAATTGAGGTTTCCAAGGGTCCAATCAAGTCCCATATGCCTACATACATTGTCAAGCATCCATATGTCAAGTTTCAAGACTCACAGCATCAAATTGCACAGTCAGAAACCCTAATTGCTTCACAGTCAACTGCAGGGGCAAAATGGTCATTTGACAGTCAAAAGTCAAAAATTTTGGTCAACATCTTATTTTTAAGCCACAAACATCATTTGATCAATTCTTGATCATGATTCTCAAAGTATGGCTCAAAAAGTCTCAAGATGCAAAAGTTTCTATTTTTGGATAGCTGAAAAGTCAACTGCAAATTGACCAAGGCATAACTTCTTCATGGTTTATCAGAAAAATTCCATCCAATGCTCATTTTGAAGAGGATAACATTTCCTACAACTCATCTTCACACTTCAAGTCCAAGAAATGCTCTCACAAAAAGTTATCAATTTCAACATTATAGGTCATTTTCAAAAGTCAACAAAAAGGCACTTTAAGTCAAAGACCATAACTTGAGATTGGAAAATCAAAATGATATGGGACCAAAGGCATTGGTTAGAGGACTTCAAGACCTTTCCAAAATGTCCAAGAACATGGTCATAGCTTCAAAATTGAGCAAGCTATGCCTTGAAGAAGTTGGGAAATATTTGGGAATTTTGAAAAGTCAACTTTGCTTCAAAAGCTTCAAAAATGCTAATGGGCCTCAAATTCTTCCTTGAATCATTACCCAAAGCCTATGCACGACCCATTGAGCTAAAGATGATTTATTTTCTTATTTTTAATTAATTAATTGAATTTTTATTCTTATTAATTCATTTAATTAGATTTAAATATAAGAAAAATATCAAATAATGCTTTCCAAATCTTTTTGTGCAGCAAATTCACTCATTATGTGCTAAAGATTTCGTGCACCAATCAACAAGACAAAATCATCCATATTTGGCAAGATTTTCATGGAAAAAAGATTGAAAAAGATGTGATAAAAATCAAATATTGAAATCATAAATTGATGGATCTTTGGGCTCATTCTTGACCTAATTTGTATCACCTACAAAGGCATAAGGAAACCCTGAAGCCAAGGACACGAAAAACTGCCCAAAAACTCAGAACAAATTTGCAAAATTTCATCAAAAACTTGGAAACTGAAATCATAGTTACAGCATGTTTCAAAGCCTAAAATCTATTCCAACACATTGCTGGACCTTCCAGTAGTCTTTTGGCATCAATAATCAGTCCAAACGCGCAAAGGATCATAGAACATAAGCCATACGGTTTAACACATTTTCTTGAATTCCATATCATGATTCATGTGTATTTGATGCATATTTTTGGTTGTTTTGCATTCACAGGAACATTCTGAAGCTAATGATATGATTCAATTGTATTATAAGGCCCTGTATCGTGATTTGCCATTATCTTTCCGTCTTTTAATTTTCCGCGCTCTTAAATTCTAAATTGCATGAAAGAATGTATGTTAATTAAAAACAAGCGTAGCTCACAATGCCATGATCAAAGATAACTGTTAAACTGAAAACAGCACACAAATTCACACACCACTCTTAGGGTACGCCTCACATGTTGCCTTCGAAACGTGGTCGTCAAGTATAGGACGTTTTAGTAAGTCCTTATGTCCATGATCCAGTTGCCTCGAAACAAGTTGCCTCGAAATAGTTGCCTCAGAATAGTTGCCTCGAAATGGTTGCCTCGGAATAAAAAAGGATCAAGGACATAAGGGTAGCTTCTAAGGTGTCCTAACTGTTGCTTCGGTGACCACATTGTCCCTAAACTCGAATTGACCCGAACCCCTCCAACGGTGGTGCTACCTATCTCTCAATGGTGGGATGGCACTAACTTAAGGACATTAACACAGCCTAATTCCTTAGGGTAGGTAGATGACTCATAGATACTTGCTCTAAAAAACAATCAAAACTCTTTTCACACCGACACTTTCAAAAAGCTTTCAAAACAATTTTTCAAACACTCTTGAGGACTGATACAAGAGTTATTCTGAAATCTTTAAACGAAAATTTTTCAAACTCACTCACAGTTTGAAAAGCAAACATCTTTTGAAAACACAATGAGCAAGTATCTAAGAGCCCATGGATAACCATGGATAGAAAGGGTGCTAACACCTTCCCTTTCTATAAATCTACCTCCCAAACCGAGAAACATTCTCATAAGGAATTTTGCTGTGCTTTTGTCCTTTCCATGTTGGAGAACATAAAAGACGGTGGCGACTCTTGCTTCCGCGACATTTCGCGAACCAGCGTTAAATAGTCAGTTATAAATCCACCGATCACAACCGCCCTTTTGGGTTTTCAGTCCACCGAGATATCCATTTTTGCCCAAGCCGCCTTTTCAGGTTTTCGACTTGTCGGGTGTACAGATTTTTCATTTCATCCCTTATTTTTTCCCGAACCCTTTTGGTTCGCTGGGAAGCCCTTATTTTTGCCTAGGTGTGTCAACCTAGCGGGTCTTTAATTCATGCGTAGTATCTTTTTACTATGTCTGCATTGGTGGGGTGAGGAAGGTCGTCACCATCCATGGTGGTTAGAATCATAGCTCCTCCTGAGAAGATATGTTTAACCACAAATGACCCTTCGTACGTAGGGGTCTATTTGCCCCTGGGATCACTTTGAGGAAGAATGATGCGCTTGATTACCAGGTCTCCGACTTGATATTCTTGTCGTCTGACTTTCTTGTTAAATGCCCTGATCATCCGTTTTTGGTACGTTTGACCATGACAAATAGCAATGAGTCTCTTTTCGTCGATTAGGTTTAATTGATCAAGCCGAGTCTGGATCCAGTCATCTTCGCTCAAACCTGCATCCTTCATTATCCGGAGAGAGGGTATCTGAACTTCGATAGGCAAGACTGCCTCCATGCCATATACCAAGGAAAAGGGTGTTGCCCCTGTTGACGTCCGTGCTGAGGTACGGTACCCATGAAGAGCAAACTGTAACATCTCGTGCCAATCTTTGTAAGTCACTGTCATTTTCTGCACAATCTTCTTGATATTCTTATTTGCTGCTTCGACAACCCCATTCATCTTTGGTCGGTAAGGAGAAGAGTTGTGGTGCTGTATCTTGAATTGCTCGCAGAGCTCAGTGATCATCTTGTTATTAAGATTGGTACCATTGTCCGTAATGATCCTTTTCGGGATGCCGTATCGACAGATCAGGTTATGCCGAATGAACCGTGCCACGACGTTCTTGGTTACCGTAGCGTAGGAAGCTGCTTCAACCCACTTTATGAAGTAATCAATCGCTACCAGGATGAAGCGATGCCCGTTTGATGTCGTAGGTCTGATCTCACCGATCATATCAATGCCCCACATTGCAAAAGGCCAAGGTGTTGTTAAGACGTTCAGAGGAACTGGAGGAACGTGCACCTTATCAGCATAGATCTGGCATCTGTGACACGTCCGAGAATGTTGGTAACAGTCAGCTTGCATTGTGGACCAGAAATATCCTGCCCGAAGGATTTTCTTTGCCATGGTATGTCCACTGGAATGTGTTCCGAAGGTGCCTTCATGCAGCTCTGTCATGATCCTTTCTGCTTCATTCTTATCCACACAACGCAGTAAGGTTGAATCATGGTTTCGTTTGTAGAGAATGTCGTTGATGACGAAGAACTTTGCAGCGAACCTTCTTAGGAACTTCTTGTCATTGACAGATACACCCTCGGGGTATTCTTGAGCTTCCAAGTACCTCTTCACTTCATGATACCAAGGTTTTTCAGTTACCTCTTCAGCCTCAAGATCACAGCAATGTTCAGGTTCATCCAACTTCCAAATAATGATCCGGGGAGCCTCGTTGTCCCATTTGACTTTGAACATAGAAGTCATCGTAGCCAGCGCGTCCGCCAACTGATTCTCCTCTCTTGGGAAGTGTTCAAAAGTTATCTCCTCGAAGTGGGGAATTAACGTCAGCACATACTCTTTGTAAGGAATAAGATTTGGGTGTTTCGTATCCCACTCGCCTTTGATCTGATTGATCACGAGAGCGGAATCTACGAAGACACTCAGAAACTTGATCCTTAAGTCAATTGCAGCTTAAAGACCCATGATACATGCTTCATACTCTGCCATGTTGTTGGTGCAGTTGAAACATAGCTGGGCAGTGAGTGGAGTATGAGTACCTTTAGGGGATATGATCACGGCGCCAATACCGTTACCCAAAGCGTTTGAGGCTC
The DNA here is from genome assembly GCA_948472305.1 of Vicia faba. Classification (NCBI taxonomy): domain Eukaryota; kingdom Viridiplantae; phylum Streptophyta; class Magnoliopsida; order Fabales; family Fabaceae; genus Vicia; species Vicia faba. Next base: position 1,545,059,117 of record OX451735.1, read on the forward strand.
CGTCAAAGTGCATAGACCATCGGGATCCTTCCTCAGGTCCTTCACCCGGTCCAGGTACTTCACAATCAGTCACTACCATGATATTCTCGTCTGGAAATTCAAAGTTCATCGACTGGTAATCGTCTACTGCCTGGTGTGCCAAATGGTCTGCCAATACACTTCCCTTGATTGCTTTTTGAGTCGTATACTGGATGTCATATTCCGTCAAGATCATCTGCCATCTTGCTATTCTTCCAGACAAGGCGGGCTTTTCGAATATGTACTTGATTGGATCCATTTTTGAAATCAACAGAGTAGTGTGAGTCAACATATACTATCTCAGCCAGCGAGCAGCCTATACCAAAGCGCAACAAGTTTTCTCGAGCAGTGAGTATCGGGTCTCACAGTCGGTAAACTTTTTTCTAAGGTAATAAATAGCGTGCTCTTTTCGGCCAGACTCGTCATGCTTCCCCAGCACACACCCCATTGAGTTGTCCAGTACTGTCAAGTATAAGATTAGAGGTCTCCCTTCAACCGGTGGCATAAGAATGGGTGGCTCTTGGAGATACTCTTTGATTCTTTCGAAAGCAGCCTAACATTCATCATTCCAACGTACTACTTGATATTTCTTCAGCGGCTTGAAGATTGGTTCACAGGTAGCGGTTAGATGTGAGATGAATCGGGCAATGTAGTTCAGCCGTCCTAGAAAGCCTCTGACTTCTTTTTCTGTCTTGGGAACTGGCATCTCTTGTATGGCCTTCACTTTGGCAGGGTCCACTTGAATACCTTTATCGCTTACGACGAAGCCTAGCAATTTTCCAGATCTCACCCCGAAGGTGCACTTGTTCGGGTTCAACCTCAGCTTGTACAACTTCAGACGGTCAAACAGCTTCTGTAGATGGTCAAGGTGTTCCTCCTTAGTTTGGGACCTTGCGATCATGTCGTCGACATATACTTCGATCTCGTGATGGATAATGTCATGAAACAAAGCAACCATGGCACGTTGGTAGGTTGCCCCAGCATTTTTCAACCCAAAAGGCATGACCTTGTAGCAAAAAGTGCCCCACTGAGTAACAAAAGTGGTCTTCTCCATGTCTTCAGGAGCCATCTTGATTTGATTATAACCTGAGAAACCGTCCATGAAGGAGAATACCTTATGCTGGGCAGTGTTGTCCACCAGAACGTCGATGTGAGGTAGAGGGAAATCATCCTCGGGGCTCGCCCTGTTCAAATCCCTGTAGTCAACACACATTCTGACCTTACCATCTTTCTTCGGCACTGGAACCGGGTTGGCAACCCACTGAGGGTAAGAAGTTACTGCTAGAAACCCGGCATCAAATTGTTTCATAACCTCAGCTTTGATTTTCTCGGACATCTCTGGACGCATACGGCGGACCTTCTGTTTTACCGGAGGGAAGTCTTCCTTGGTAGGCAGGTGATGAACCACAATGTCAGTATCCAACCCAGGCATGTCTTTGTAAGACCAGGAAAATATTTCCACATAATCATGCAACATCTGAATCAACTATTGTTTCACACTGAGCTCTAGATTGGTACCAATCTTGACTTCCTTTCTGTCTGTCTCAGTACCCAAATTTACTGTTTCCACTGGCTCTTCATGTGGCTGAATGGCCCTCTCTTCCTGGAGCAGCAGTCTTGCAAGCTCACCAGGCACTTCGCAATCATCTTCACCTTCGTCTTCGGCTAAGTTGATCGGATTTTCGAAGTCATAACTGGTAGTAGCAGAGTCGTTACCAGTGGGATCCAGAGTGGATTGGAATCTGTATAAGTGAGTGTGTGTAAATATAGCTGTTTTGCAATATATAATAAAGAAAGACAAGGAGCGCAAGATTTGAAATGTAAAAAAACGTCCAATGCTTTTATTAATGATATATGAAAGTGACACACAAAAGCCCTCACAAATGAAGCCACGGTGCCCTGGGTAAAACACCGGGCCATAAAGTTTCAAATTATTGTTCGTTACAAATTTAAAACAAAGGAGTTCATTACTGAGTGACAAAAGTAATAGGTATGAAATCTTTCGCCGTCCAGTTGCTTGGTCCACCGTTGGTCGTTGGGTAGATCCAGCTGTCGAACTCAGATTCTTCTGCTTCGTCTTCAATAGCATTTACTCCCGGGTTGGTGATGAACACAGGAGGTCTTCCAATCCTTGCCTTACGAACAGCCCTCTGAGCTTCTGCAGTGAAACCCAAACCAAATTTGTCAGTCTTCGGAGTAAAATCAGGAAGTTGGCCCCAGTTTGCGCACTCACCCTTCTCGATAACAGCCCGAGCATCCTTTAAGGAAGCCATCTTCAAAGGAGAACCCTCTTCAGTCATAGTCTCTGCTGCTGCCAATGTCTGAGGCACCTCTTCAAAGTGTTGAAAGGGGGTCTCAATGAATTCCCCATCCATCTCTACGTATCAGAACGAGTTGAGGTGGCTGACCATATATTCTTCCTCCCCCTAAACTGTTACGATCTTCCCTCTGATCAGGTACTTAAGCTTCTGATGTAATGTGGAGGTCACAGCTCCAGCCTTGTGGATCCATGGACGACCCAGCAAACAAGAATAGGATGGTCGGATGTCCATCACATAGAAAGTAGAATCAAAAACTTGAGAACCAACCCTGATTGGAATGTCAACTTCCCCATGTACCATCCTTTTGGACCCGTCAAAGGCCTGGACAACGATGTTACTTGGCTTGAGCTCTAAACCTTCACAATCCAGCCTGTCTAGAGCTTTCTTGGGTAATACGTTCAACGAGGAACCAGTGTTAACCAGCACATGGGCGAGGGTAGTGCCCCTGCATTCAATGGAGACATGCAGGGCGTCGTTATGGTTCTTTCCTTTGGTAGTCAGATCGGCGTCAAAGAAACCCAACCCATTATCAGCAGTCAAGTTGGCCACACAATAGATAAATTGATCAGCAGACGTCTCTTGTGGCACGTGGGCCGTCTTCAGGAAGGAAATCAGGGCCTTGGCATGGGCCTCTGAACACAACAGTAGTGATAGCATAGAAATTTTAGAGGGGGTGTGCCCCAGCTGCTCAACTACATTGAAATCACTCTTCTTGATAATTTTAAGAATCTCTTCCATCTCTTGCTTGGAAGCTTCAACATTGGTTGTATTTGGTACCTCCGTCTGGGCAGGCACATCAGTAGTAATCCCTTTGCCCCGAGCGTCAGATGACTCGGCAGAAGGGGTAGAAATAGGAGCTTGGTCAGGCAGGGGAGCAGTTACACTTGCAGGTGTGATGACAAGAGGTCTCTGGATAGCTGGTGGCGCAATATCAGGCGAGAAGAGCCTACCACTGCGAGTGACTTTGGCAGGCCCAGTGATGTTACTGACGCTGGTACTTGTATCAAACTCTTGTTTTACTCCAAGCACGTAAACGTCTGCCCTATAGTGCCACGGGACAGCTTTGTTAGATTTATAGGGGATGGGCCCCGGAACAGTGATGATGATAGGAGCAATATTCTGAGTAGACATGATTTTGACAGGCTTCTTTGAGGGAGCCTTAGGAGGGTTGTTGAAAATAGTGACAATAGAAACTTCTTCAGCAGGGACAGCAGGAACAACCATCTTCTTGAACAAGATCTCTTTGCTATCCATCAGGTTTTGGACGCCTGACTTTAGCAAAGGACAACCAGCAGGTGAAACAGCACATAGAAGGCAACCTTTACTATATCCCGGAAATAAACCGGCTAGCAACAGGTTCCTTTTGACAGTCAACAACGGAGTAATAATATCATTCACAGAGGCTACATACAGGTCTTCCTCAACAGCATTCACTCCATGCTGGGGCATGGGAGCAGTCACAACATTGGGCCTTTCGGGCGCCTCGAACTGTATTTCCTTAGCATCAATAAGGTCCTGAACCTTATTCCTTAGAGCCCAACAATCATCGGTAGTATGCCTCGGGCTATCAGAGTGATAAGCGCACCTTCTTGAAGGGCTTCTTTTCAGTACTCGAGGAGGCACCTTTCTCTATCTTCCCCGACTTGATACCAGCTTCTATCCTCTCACCGGTTAAGATCAGATCTGTAAACCCAGCAGAAGAATTCCCAATTAGATGGTTGAAGAATGGACCGGACAGGGTCCCCAAGAACATGTCGACAAGCTCACGGTCCGTCAAAGGTGGATGCACCCTTCCAGCCAGGTCCTTCCACTTCTGCGCATACTCCTTGAATCCTTCGCCCGTCCCCAGTGACATACCCTGGAGTTGGGTACGCGTGGGAGCGAGGTCGGAATTGTACCGATACTGCTTATAAAATGCAGTAGCCAAGTCCTCCCAGTTTCGAATACTGGCTCCATCCAGCTGATAAAACCATTCGAGTTGAGCCCCTGAAAGGCTATCCTGGAAGAAATGGATCCATAGGTTCTTTTCTGCCGTGTAAGGTTGGATCTTCCTTACATAAGATCTGAGATGCAGCTTAGGGCAGGAAGCCCCGTCGTACTTCGCAAAGGCAGGTGCCTTGAACTTGTGTGGGATCACCACCCCAGAAGATAAACCTAGATCTCCAAAATCCAGCCCCGACACATCTTGAATCTCCATGGCACTTAAACGGTCCTCTAGTTTCTTGTACCTGTCTTCAGCAGGAGGGTACTGTTCATCATTGTAATATGTGTCGTTATCGGAGACCGCAGGACTGGGAACCCTTCCCCCTTGGAGACTATCCTTCCCTACAGAGGAAGTAGCCTGATCACCCTCATTCTGCAGTGTATTCCCAAACCTCCGTCCAGTGTTAAACAACACAGTCCTCCTCTTCTTCTTCTTCTTCTCCTTCAAGAGCAGAGTCTTCAACTCCTGTTGACCCTGGGCTAAGCTCATGACCAGCTCTTGAAACTGGGCGTTCTGGGCCTGGAGGGCCTTGATAGCTTGTTCAGTAGTAGGCTCGGAAGACATGATGATTGAGTGCTGAAATAAATAGCGAAGAAGATTAAGCAACCTGTAGAAAAAAGGTACCTGTTATGCATATGATGCAATGAGATGCGTATGATTTATAAAGACAATCGGGATTCAACTTTGTAGACAAAAAGGAAACACACTTTATTAGATTCAAACTTTAAATTGTTCAACAATTTTCCCTTAGGCATTACAAGAATGAAAATACTGAAAAGGAAATAAAAGCTGTAAAAGAAACATCCAAAGCCCATCATTGCTCCCATGGCCTCCTCTTCTCAGTACGGATATAGTCATTCAGGATCCGCTCATTCTCCAATTGCTTAGTCAGCTTCTGGATCTTTTGTTCCTGTTTGTTGAACCTTTCCCGATAAGAATCCCGTTCTTCCTGTAGCTGCGCCTAAGACCTCTTTAGTGTATCAACATCAGTGGGTATCTGAGGAGGGAGGACAGTTGGAGGAACCCCGTCTTTATCAGGAAATTCAAGAATGATAGGCCTGACAGCTTCGTATGGCATACCTAACTTCTGAGCACGGATGCAGACCCATCTGTAGTAGGGTTCCATTGGTAGAGAAGTCTTCGATCCCAACTCATGTGGGTCAGCTTTGTGAATTTTGTCCCAAGCCTTGATGAATCTACGACGCAGCTCGTCACTGTCTACCTGAAACTCAAAACTGATGTGAGGTACCAACATCTCATGAGGCCCTGCTCTTCTGGCTCTTCCAAACTGACGGAGAGCTAAACATGGATTATAAGAGATTCCTCCCTGGGTACCGATCAATGGAACATTAGGATATTCTCCGCAACGATCAATAATGGCTACCTCATCCAAACCTCTGAGAGTCCAAATGATGTCATTATCAGTGAGAGACATTAACCTATGAGCCCAGCCCCTTCCTTCTTTGTTCTTCAGCACGAACTTAGGGAGGTGCGAAATAAACCACCTCACTAACAAAGGAGCACAACACCACAAAGTTCCCTGTCTTCGAGCAGTACGAGCATAGAGTTGCTGCAGGATATCACCCAAGAGAGTGGGTACAGGGTCCCGAGACATGAAGATCCTTATGGCATTGATATTGACAAAGTTATCAGGATTTGGAAACAATACTAGACCATAGATTAGGAGAGCCAGGATGTCTTCATACGCCCTAAAGTATAAGTCATTCCAGAAACTGTTAGCTTTACCAATCAGAAACTTAGCCAAAAAGCCCTTAACCCCGCTTCTAGTCACCCAGTTATCCATTACCTCTTTGTTGGTCAAAGGAAGGGCTGAAGCAATCTCCTCAAGCCTAAGAGTCTTTTCCCAACCAGTGAATGGAGTTTGTTCCAAAACAGGGATACCAAGCAAATCAGAGAATTCTTCCAGGGTAGGGACCAGCTGGAAGTCTTGAAAGGTGAAGCAATGGTATAACGGATCATAAATCTGGGTCAGGACACTCATCAGTTGTTGGTCCCACTTTGAAGTGACTAAACCGAGAAGAGAACCATGCCTTTGGATGAAGGAAGTAGTATTTGGAATTCTGTCAATCAACTCTTTAAGCAAATCAGGTGGGTGAACAAAGTTGAGCCGGATAGTATTCCTTCGCACGGGCATCATAATGTCCTACACAAGAGAGCAAAGATGAAACCCTCTTGTCTTTGAAATGGTTCAGTCCTTATGCAGGATGCATGCAATGTTATGATGGCATGATGTTATGATAAAGCACACCACAAGTATTCACAAAGGAAAACATGGTAAGGCACACAAGTCACACAAGACAGCCCTTAGAGTTTAGGCCAGCATGAAGTTTAGGTACTACCTTCTTTCAGTTTCGTTGGTTAAGACCTGTCCTAGAAAATAGTAACCGGGTTATAGAGGATCTCAATATCACTGACTACCCTCAATCGTTCATAACTCCAGCATCGCAATCTTTTCTTGCAGCCAGAACCATCGCGAGAGTTTAGCCTCAATGAGTGTAGCATACTGCTACTATTCTATGGCTAAGTTGGGTCAATTTAGGGTTCTAAGGTCGGTTGGTGCTTAATGACTCCTCAGAAGACCCATATTCTCCTCGTTGCAACACAAGGGATATCGGTACAGACCAAGGTGTCACACCAATGTAGCCACTGCTTCAGCCGTGTCGGTCTATGCCGGACAGGTCCCTCACAGCTTATGCTACCTAAAAGGGTATTCCCCAATCCGGGTTAGGATCTATGAAACTCCGATGCAAGGCCCACAAATATAAAAGCAAACAAGACATGCAATTGAAAACATAAGAGTGGTCTAATCCTAAGGTACACCTCACTTATTAAATTTTCCCCAGCAGAGTCGCCAGTTCTGTGATCGGTGGAAATAGAACTGACTGTTTTTTAAGCTGGTTCGCGAAATGTCGCGGTAAGCAAGAGTCGCCACCGTCTTTTATGTTCTCCAACATGGAAGGGACAAAAGCACAGCAAAATTCCTTTTCGAGAATTTTTCTCGGTTCGGGAGGTAGATTATAGAAAGGGAAGGTGTTAGCACCCTTTCTATCCGTGGTTATCCACGGGCTCTTAGGTACTTGCTCACTATGTTTTCAAAAAATGTTTGCTTTTCTTGTGTTTGTGGGTTTTGAAAAAGTTTAGTTTGAAAACTTCTAGGTAACTCTTGTATCAGTCCTCAAGAGTGTATGAAGTGTTTGTTAGAAAACTTTTTGAAAGTGTAGGTGCGAAAAGTATTTTTGTTTGTTTTTTGAAAGAGCAAGTACCCAGGAGAAATCTACCTACTCTAAGGAATTAGGCTGTGTAAGAGTCCTTTAGACAGTACTGTCCCACTATTGAGAAGTAGGTAGCACCGTCGTTGGAGTTATTCGGGTCAATTCGATTATAGGGACATGTGTGGTCACCAAAGCAATAGTAGGACGCCTTAGCGGTAACCCTAATGTCCTAGATCCTTCTTATCCGAGGCAACCGTTTTGAGGCAACTGGATCTTTAGACAGGAGGGCGACCTCTAAAACACCCTATACTTGACGACCACGTCGAGGCAACCAGTGAGGCGTACCCTAGGAGTGGCATGTGCATGTGTGTCAGGTTCAGTTAAGATTATCTTGTACATGTTATTTGTGAGCTACAGATTGATTTTATTTGTCATACAAGTCTTGCAGGCATATTAACAGTTAAGAGTGCGGAAAATAAATTACGGAAAGTTGAATCTACGCTATTACAAGGCGCGGGTATATACATCGCCAAAAACATAACCCGTTTGGAAAATAAGTGCGAGAAAGTAAAAGAAAGCGATAAAATCCTAATTAACTATTACATCCTCGGAAACAAGATACATCAATATGATCAAATAAATAATGAATTAAAAACATGCGCGCGAAAGAATTGAATTGGGACGTCCTTAGGGTTTTGACCCTTTTTGAGAAAAGAATTGAAATTGGTCCCTTTTTTGCAATTAAATTAAATATTAAACCTAATTCTAATTAATTAATTAATTATTTACAAGAAAAAGTATTTTTGTGGTTTTATGTTTTTAATGAAATAAAATAAAAAAAGAAATTAAAAGTGTCAAAAGAAAAACCCTAAGTCTAATTCATTTTTATTTATTGTAAAAGAAAATTAAAATTAAACCTAATTAAACTAGATTAATTTAAGTTAGTGTTTATTTACAAAAATAATAATTAAATTTAATTAATAAAAAAAAATTATTTTATTTATGTGTTCTGAATTTATTATGAAAATGTTAATTAATTTGCTGGTTAGTAATTAATAAAAAAAACAATAAAAATAAATAAGGCAAATGAATAATAAAATGACAAAAAATAAAATGCAAACCCAGGGGGGGGGGGGGGGGGGGTTGGGCCAGATTTGAAGGTGTCTTTGGAAATCATGGCCCATTAACACTCAGCCACGTTTGACTTCTTGAATTGTCTAGCGCGTGGGTTGACCAGGAACATGGTAGTCTGCACCTCATGGCCATCAGATCTGTGAGAATGGCCACTTGGCGCGCTGATTTATGAGGCGTATGATGGACTATTCTTTGAAGCCTGCATGAGATTACATAAGGAAAAATGGAAACAAATTATTTAGGGGACCTGTGATTCGAACCCAGGTCCCAAAGGTCTATGCATATTCGTCCCAGTCACTGAGCCAATCGCTTCCATTCGTTATAATAATAGACAATTAATATTATATATAATAAAGAGAAATATCCTGGAAAATAAAAGATGCGCGTGTTTTAGATTTGAATGGGCCAGTGATATGAAGACACATCATCGTCTTCTTCACTAACATCCTAGTTCAGTTACCTACGGATTTTTATCCGCAAGAGGTTTCGTAGATTGCTTCAAAAATTGTCCTCAGGCTATGAAAACGCCACCTGAGACCATGGGCATGTCAGTCTTGATCCCCTGATCATCTCTATCCCCATTATTGGGTCCAATTTGCCCTGTACCAAAAACACCTAAAACGCAATATCCTGAACCCTAGAATCGGGCATCATGATTCAGGGCCTAAAAACGAAATTGGCTATTGTCATTAGATTAGAAATCAAACAAGAAACATGAATATGCCAATATTTTTGAGAATAAAATGCAAGAATGGAGAATTGAGGTTTCGTGTTCAGGGGCCTGTTTTCGAGAACTTACAGCGCTATTTAGTGGATCTTAGGACGTGATATTGGTCTCTTTAGGTTCAGTGGACAGCAAGGTGGAAGACTACGTGCTTCTTTTGATCTGGAAACGTCTACAATCCTATTCTTGATCTCACACTTTTTTCCAGAAATTTTCAGTTTTGCCTTGGCCGTTTTAGCAATGCTTAGGTTGTGAATTAGGTTGGTACTGCTTGCTTATGTATGTGTGAACAAAATTAGGTCAGCAGCCGGGCCTTAATCTTGGTGTATTGAAGTTTTGAGATCTTGTTGACCACCATTGAAGAACTTTCCATATTTGGTTCAAATCTAGGATTTTATGCACAAAAAGGCTTGGCACGAATTTTTTAGCTGGCATATGACATATAAAAGCTATTCAAATCAAAAGATGCTATTCCATTAATTTTTTAGATTTTATTTGAATTATTATGGATTTAAAATGAATTAAATCAATAAAAATTAAATAAAAATGGAAAAATAAATGTTTGATCTTGAAATTAATCACGGGACACGTGTGTGGCATGACAAGGCTGAATCAAGTGTAAGAAAGTGGGCCCTTTTGTCAAAAATTGAAGTTTTAAGGATGGTTGACTTTTGCAAATTCATGAAAATTTCCCAACTTCTCCAATGCATATCTTGCTCAATTTTAATCATATGAACATGTTCTTGGACATTTTGGAAAGGTCTTGAAGTCCTCTAACCAATGCCTTTGGTCCCATGTCATTTGGATTTACCAATCTCAAGTTATGATCTTTGACGTAAAATGCCTTTTTGTTGACTTTTGAAATTGACCTATAATGTAGAAATTGATAACTTTTTGTGAGAGCATTTCTTGGACTTGGAATGTGAATATGACTTGTAGGAAATGTCATCCCCTTCAAAATGAGCATTGGATGGGATTTTTCTGATGAACCATGAAAAGTTATGCCCTGGTCAAGTTACAGTTGACTTTTCAGCTGTCCAAAAATAGCAACTTTTGCATCTTGATGATTTTTGAGCTATCCTTGTGGAATCATGATCAAGACTTGATCAAATGATGATTGTGAGCTCAAAACAAGATGTTGACCAAAAATTCTGACTTTTGACTGCAAAATGACCATTTTGCCCCTGCAGTTGATTGTGAACCAAATAGGGCTTTTGACTGTGGACTTTGATGTTGTGAGTCTTGAAACTTGACATGTAGATACTTGACAATGTATATGGGCCTATGGGACTTGATTGAGCCCTTGAAAACCTCAACTTCCTTGCAAGAACCAAAACCCTAATTTTGACTGGCTTATGAGGCAGTTGGACTGTGCAATCTTTGAGAAGTCTTGAACCATTTGAGGATGATTCTTGATAAACTTTGAAGAATATGGGAGGGAAAATTTTGGGGTACAACACAGTTCACTCGGCCAGATGCTATAAAACTCGGATTACGACTGGATGTTTAGTTGGCCCACAACCAAAGGGAATCTCGGATCACGACCGGATAGCCATTTGATTTCTTCTAAAGACTGGATTACAATCAGACAAGAAGTAAAGTGTTCTGAAGACTGGATTACGACCAGATAAGAAGAGAAGTATTGTGAACCCTAGATTACGACCAGACAACAATACGGAATACCATGAAGCCTGGATTACGACCAGATAGCAGTACAAGACCTCGCGAAGTTTGGATTTCGACCAAATAGCAGTTTACCTGGACAATTACTAAGAAGCCCGGTGTCGACCAGATATTAGTGTGCCATAAATTCAAGTTAAAGCCCGGATGCGACCGAGTAATATTTGAATTCCTTCTGAAACCTGGATTACGACCAGATAAGAATTGAGAAATTGCGAAGCCTAGAGAACGGCCAGATAGCAAGTTTAATCTCATCCCCCCACTAAGACACTATAAAGCCTGGAGCACGACCAAATAGAAGTTCTTTTTCACCTCTTCAACCAAGAGATGATCCCCTAGTAGAATAATGAACGACTGAAGCTTCTAAAATTCTATTTCTACCACGATAGAGACCAGCATTCCCCAGCGTAATCCTCCTCAACAACAGGTATACGGGCTCTCGCAAAGGAATCTCTTGTGCGATCGACACTTCTTGGATGGCATCTTTAAGCCAATCTCCAACAAGATTCTATCACATCTCCAAATGGCATCTTTAAGCCCATTTCCTCAAACTACACTTCATCGAGTGCAAATTCTTGGGCACTCTAGTGTCCAATCATTCTATTACCTTCGAGTCACGAACGACAAACTCGCCAATCTAACTCTTCAGGTTCAAGAAGATTGAACAGGGGCAGATGTTGTACCCCACAATTTTACCTCTCATTTTATCAAGATTTCCCCTCACAAGACTCATTGGATTCCATACCATATTAGGGTTTGCTCTACTCAAGACATCTCCTTGCACTGATGACCTGAAATTAGGATTTAAGTTTGCACAAGGATTTTTGGACTTCCAATGCCTAATGTGACTTTCATACTTCATGTTGGACTTATAAGATTTCCCATACCAAGTTTCAAGCTTTGAATCAAATTTTTGCCCAGTCAATTGGATAATTGACTTAAAAATCAACTGTATTCGGAAAGAAGTCAACTGTGGCCAATTTACAGTCAAACCTCATAATTTTTGATCCACATCAACATTATAGACTCATATGAACCATTTTATCAAGTTTGGACCACAACTCCTCAAGAAATTTGATCAGATCATCAAAAGGGCAAAATGGTCATTTTTAGGGTTTTGACTGTAGAAGGGCAATTTCTGATTTTTCACCTAGCCAATGGAAAATTGGGTTCAAGCATGGTTTCAAGGACTCAATGGCATCATCTTTACCTAATCACAAGGTTCAAAAGATCTCAAATGCATTGGATTGACAGATGAATTTTCCAGTCAACTGATCAAAAATCAACTGTACACTGAAAAGTCAAACTATGACTTTCTGGTCAAAACCAAGTGCCAAGGGTCATTTTTCATCAAGATGTGTCAAAACATGAAACTTGTTCACTAAGAAACCTAATTTTGAAAATTAGGGTTTAAAATGGAAAATTTTCATAACTTAGAAATTTTCTAAGTTATGAAAATTTCTTATTTTTTCCCAACTTTGCCCAACTTTTACACCATGATGCAATTGGATTCAAAGAAAACTTCCAACAAGAAAGTTGTAGTCCTCCACAAAATCTACAACTTTTTTTCATAAAGTTTTTCCAAAAGATTCTTGGATCTCAAGTTATAATTTTGTGAATAGGGGTCCAAAAACTTTCTAACTTAGTGAAATTTTGCCCTAGTTTAGGCAGGATTTTGACCTATCTTCATGGCAAATTTTCACATAGTTCCAAGTGGAATCTCAAAATTAATTTAAAATATGGATTGTAGAGCATGTTACAAGCTTTCCAAAATGTGAAAGAACTCACCAAGATCATTTGTGGTTAGGGAGAATCGAAAGTTTGAAATTGGCAAATCATCACTTTTGTCCAAGGCATTTTACACCATGCTACAAGTTGCAAAATCTGTCCAAACCTTGCTTGTACTTGTTTTACAGGTCTTAAACCCTTCCACACTCAAAAATTGAATACAAACACATTGGATTAAGGCTTTGTTCTGAGCTTTAGAAGATTACACATTGAATTAATCCATTTTTGGCAAAAAGGCAACAATACCATTTCCATAAAGCACAACTTTTGCATTTTTGTTTGTCTTGAGCCATGGACCTAATTTCTTTATGCAAACAAAGTCCATGAATATCAGGAAAGGTATACCAACTATGTGCAGCTAGAATACAGGCCTGTACAGGCCTTGGCATTGTCAACTTCATCTTTGGCTTCAAAAACAAGTCATTGTGCAAAAAGTCCATAACTTTGTAATTTGATATAACCAAGTCTTGTGCACATTTCAAACAAGTTTTACACATTGCCTAAGGTCAGAAACACGAGCTAGCAAGTTCTTAAACACCCAAATACACCAAAACTTCATTTCTGCCCAAAATAGGGCAAGTTCTGCAAATCACAAGTCAAAACCAAATCCACTCGTGCGTTTTGCTTGAAACCAGTTCCAACACACTCCATACAACATACCTAAACTATCCCAACCATTCTCAAGCCACTGTAACTCCATTTACACACTTCACCATTTTCAAATTCTGAGTTTGCAGGTTGAGTTCTACAAGAAGTTTCAGACCATTTCAAAGCAAGCCAAGCATTGGGAAAGGTCAAAGGAACATCAAGCAAGCTCAAAAGAACCTCAGGCCTCCCTGAAAGTTGATGCATTGCCATACTCGAACTTGACTGAAACAGGTATTTCTCAAACTTCTATATCCTTATTTAGGAATCATTAGGCTTAGGTTTGTGAAGAAAAAATGTAGTCCTCATTGCCCTTGAGCTGTACATATGCATAGAATTCATTTATGTCAACTGAGCTAGAAGTATTTGATAGTTGAACTTTTTGAAAAAACTAGGTCAAGATTTAGGGCCAATGAAATTCTCTCTGGTCTTTGAGAGATAGATCAAGTTTTTTACATGGTTAGAATCGTGTGATCAAGAGCTATAACTTTCATGTTGCAAGTTTTTGTTTTTAAGCACAAATGCAGGAGTTACGAGTTTGAACCATGGCGCACGTTTTGCTTCTGTCTCAAGGACAGGGACGAAGGAACTTTGGGCTGGGCTGGCTTGTTGCTACTCTTTGCACCCCCTTGGCCCATTGTTTTTATTTTTTCATATTTTCCATTTCTATTTTCATTTTCTGAATTTATTTATTTTTCTTGAACATTAAAAATCATCAAAAATGTTTTCTTAAATTTTCACATTTTTTATTTTATTATTTTTATTATTTTTTATGACAAAAATAGTTTATTAGTTTAAAATACCTTTATTTTTCTTAAATAAATTGCAAATAATTTTAAAATACTTACATATTTTATTTTATTATATTATACACTTAAAAATAATATTGTCATACATATTTTATTTTTTAACATCTTTTGTATATATTTTATTTTATTTTCTTGTACATAAATAAATAATATAATATATATATTTTCTTAAAACAAAAACTAGGGTTTCCACCCTTTCCAAAAATAATTATTTTTATTTCCCCCTATTTTTAGAACATTAAATAATTTATTTTACATACATAAAATAAAATACAAAATAAACATTTTTTCATATTTATAATATATTGCATATTTAAATAATTGTCAATGTATTATTTGTACAATGAATTCAATTTGGTTGTAATAGTTGAATTAGGGCTTTATTTTTGTGCAAAATACCCCCTATTCAAACTTGTATCCCCCTCCCGATATCAATGTTGTAATAGTTGTAGATTTACTTTTACGCATTTATCGCTTTCATATACAATGATAGTAAAAATTAGGGTTTGTATGATAACAAAATCAAAACAAATAGCTTGACCTAATGCAACACAAAAATGCATGTAAGATGACAACACAATGCACACAAGCACCCCTAGGGTTTCATCCACTTGTTGCCTTAAAAACATGGCCATGGTATGCATGCTAGGTATCTTTGCAAAACAAAACAAAAAAAAACAAAAGATCATAGTCCCTCGATGACACTATCTTGGTTGCCTATACAAAAAATGATCTAGACCCTCAAAAACTTGCTAAGATACTTGGCAATATTGTTATCATGGCCATACGATGACCCACACCCGTCCCGTTTAACATCCGAACACAAGGTTGTTTACCAAATACAATGGTAAAACAACAATGTAAAAGGGTTAAAAATGTGTAGGAAAGATATTTGAGTAGGGTAGACAACTCCTAGTTACTTGATCAACTTGCAAAACATCCTTGCTAATTTTAAAACACACACACAATTTCAAGACATTTCCCAAAAACAAACTTTCAAACATTGAAACATTTTTCAAAAGACAAACACCTTTGTATATATTCAAACAAGAATCATTACAAAGGTTTCCTAAACAAAGGCCTCTTTTCAAAATATTTTTAAAACCACACAAAGCACCATTTCAAACAATTGAAAAGCAAAAGCATGTGATCTAAACAAGTAACTAAGAGCCCATGGATAACCATGGATGAAAAGGGTGCTAGCACCTTCCCTTTTTATAATCTACCCCCTGAACCCAAGAAAACATCTCAATGGTCTTTCCTATGCTTTTTGACATTTCCTTTGGATAAAATAAAAAGTCGGTGGCGACTCTTGCTAAAATGAAACATTTGCGAACACAAACGCAAAACCTCAAGTCAGTTCTCTCATTGTATCACAACAAGGGTTCCTCCCAAATCTCCTACAGGCCATGGAAACGCATTCTAAAACCATGGTTGAGTTCGTCTCAACCTACTGATCACAACCATAGCCATTATCATGGCCAATTTTTCCTGAAACAAAAAGCCCTAAAAACGAACAAAAAACCCTAGCAATGGTGATCCAAGATATAGGTTAGATAAATGAAATTGGTTATTGTGAAAAGCTTGCAAATGATATGGTGAATCAGAATATGCAATTATTTTTTGTTATAGATGCAAGAATAACATAAATCGAATTCAAGAATAGGGAGGATTCGTGAGGGACTTACAGCGCGTGTGAGGGTCTGAAAATGCCTGGTTTTAATTGGTTTCGCTTGTGGAGATGGCCAGGAAACGATTGAGACAAGTCTCAAGTCTTGAAACTTCCTCTAGACTTGAATTCGATCTCACACTTTTTTGGTGTTTTTGCAAACTTTGTTCTTGCTCTCCAACTGATCTCCAACCCTTGTTTTGGTCTGCACACGACCCTTATGTAATGCACAATGTATTAGGGTTGCAAGTTTTGTCCAAATCTTCCTCCATTGATGATTTTGATATTTGATTTGATTCTCTTTCAAAGCTTTCCAAAATTGGCTTGATTTGAATCTTTTTGTGCACACAAGCTTTGATACGAGTTTGATGGGGTGCTAGCTGTCCATTGAAACCTGAAATCATCAAAAGATCTTTGGTTATCAATATTTTTTATTTTATTTGATTTAATTTGGTTTAAAATGAATTAATTCAAATAAAAATAAAATTAAATAATAAAAATATGATATGGACACATGGACAAGTCTAGAGAACGTGGGATGTAATGCCAACTCAAAACAAGTGAAAACGAATGGGCCCATTTGGCAAAATTTGAAGTTTTGGGGATAGTTGACTTTTGGCAATTTTGCAAAAAAGTCCAACTTCAACAATGCATAACTTCCTCAATTTTGACTCTTTGGAGATGTTCTTAGACTTTTTAGAAATCTTGAGATGTCCTCTAATCAACTCTTTTGGTCTCATCTCATTTTGATAATCCATGCTCAAGTTAGAAGCTTTGACAAAAAAGGTGTTTTTGTTGACTTTTCAAAATGACCTATAATGTCCAAATTCATAACTTCTTGTGAGTGCATATTTTGATCTTGGGAGATAAAAATGGATTGTAGGAAATTGCATCCTCTTAAAAATGAGCTTTGGATGGGTCATTTCTCATAAAGTATGAGAAAGTTATATTGGTCAAAGTTGAGTTGACTTTTCCTGCAAAACCCTAATTTAGCAGCTTTTGAATCTTGATGAATTGTGAGCAATCCTTGATGAATCATGATAAACCCTTTATCAAATGATGAAATACACTTCAAAATGAGTATGTTGACAAAAAATCTTTAAGTTTGACTGTATGTAGGCCACAGTTGACTTTTGCCCTAGCACAGTCGATTTTTGGACCTTTGAGCAATTGACTGAGCAAACTTCCTCTACAAGGCTTGAAACTTGACATGGATGATCTCAAGAACATATTAGGAAAATGGTGAGCATTTGAGGTCATTTGGACTTAAGGATATTGATGCAACATGAAACCCTAATATGGGGTAGACTGTCTTAGGAGAGGGCTTGTCTGACCAACTCTTGGACTACTTTGAGCAACTTGGAGATTTTTCTTGCAATGTCTTGAGAAATGTGAGAGGGAAAATTTTGGGGTATAACAACGCCACCTAACCCCATCAATGAAGCATAACAATACACTGTAAACGGTTCGGATGGATTAGGTAAAACCAACACAGGAGTAGTAGTCAACTTTCGTTTAAGCTCTTGAAATCTATCCTCACACTGAGTAGTCCACACAAACGCTTGCCCCTTTCTCGTCAATTGTGTCAATGGTAAAGCTAACTTGGAAAAACCTTTAATGAACTTACGGTAATAACCGGCCAAACCAAGAAAGCTTCGAATCTCAAAAACAGACTTAGGAGATCCCCATTCTGACACAACTTCAATCTTAGATGGGTCAACGATAATACCTCCACGAGATATCACATGTCCAAGAAAACTCACTTGCTCCAACCAGAACTCACACTTAGAAAGTTTAGCAAACAATTGATTCTCTTTCATAATCGACATCACAGTTCCTAAGTGCTCAGCATGGTCTGCTTTATTCTTCGAATAGATAAGAATGTCATCAATAAATACTACCACAAACATATCAAGATATTCATGAAAAATTCTGTTCATATACTCCATGAACACACTAGGTGCATTCGTAACACCGAAAGGCATCACCAAATACTCATAGTGTCCATAGCTCATTCTAAACGTCGTCTTCTAAATATCACCAACTTTCACACGAATTTGGTGATAACCAAATCTCTAGTCAATCTTACTGAACACACAAGCTCCTACCAACTGGTCGATAAAATCATAAATTCTAGGTAACGGATACTTGTTCTTGATAGTAACCTTGTTCAACTGCCTATAATCCCCACAAAGCCTCATCGTACCTTCTTTCTTCTTTACTAACAACACTGGTGCACCCCACGGAGAAACACTCAGACGAATAAACTTCTTATCAAGTAACTCTTCAAGTTGGATCTTTAGTTTAACCAATTCCGATGGTGACATCCGATACGGAGCCATCGAAACAGGACTAGTACCAGGAACCAAATCAATAGAAAACTCCACTTCACGTTCTGGAGGTAAATCTGTAATCTCCTCCAGAAACACCTATGGAAAATCACAAACAACAGGAACATCCTTTCTCACTTCCCTTTCACCAAGATTCATGCTCGTCATCAACACAAACAATTCAGCTCCATCTTTGACACACCTCTTCATTTGTTGGGTAGACAAGAATGAACCACCTTCTTTCTCGGACTCGAGAAAAAGAACCGCTTTAGAAAAACCGTTGATATAGACATGGTTGGCTCTCAACTAGTCCATACCCAGAATGACATCAAGTTGACTCAAAGGAAGACATACTAGATCCACCTCAAAATCTCTACCACACATACGCAAAGGACACTTTAAGCAAACAACTGAAGTAGAAACCGAACCCATAGCAGGTGTATCTACTACCATACTCCTACTCATATTAGATAACACAAGACCCAATCTCGTAGCACATTCTAAAGAAATAAAAGAATACATCGCACCCGTATCAACAATAGAAATCAAAGGTACATTATGAATAAAGCAAGTACCTCTGATCAATCTCTCATCTGCTGAAGTCTCAACACCTGACAAGGCAGACACTTTCCCAGTTTCCTTCTTTGGCTTCATGCATTTGGTACTAATATGACCTTGCTCACCACAGTTGTAGCACGTCACAACAGAACCAACCCGACAATCCACAGCCTTGTGACCTACTTTGTCACACTTGAAACACTTCACAATCACATGGCGAAATTCTAAAGCATGATGTCCCTCTTTACCACATCTAAAACACTTCACCGGAGTAATAACTCCCCCACTTGGACTCTTTCCCCCCTTCATCGGTTGCTTCCCTTTCCCGTCATAAGGCTTAGGATGCATTTTCCCCTTGCCTCTCTTGTCACTTAAGCTCTTGTAGTAAGCACTACTATCACGACTATCCTCATCATAGATACGACTTTTGTTCACCAATTCAGAAAAGTGGGTAATTTGTTGGTACCCGATAGCTTTCTTCACATCCGACCTTAATCCGTTCACAAACTTCAAGCATTTGGATCTCTCGGCATTTGCAGTGTTGTAGTGAGGACAATACTTAACCAATTCTTGAAACTTGGCGGCATATTCAGCAACATAACCGTTTCCTTGTTTCAATTCAAGAAACTCCACTTCTTTCTTCCCACAGACATCCTTAGGAATGTAGTTCTCCAAGAATGCATCTCGGAAAATGGCCCAAGTCACCACGGTGTTATCCTCATCATACCTCTGACTAGCGTTAATCCACCAGTCCTCAGCTTCCTTCACCAGCATGTGAGTTCCGAATTTCACCTTCTAAGCATCGGTACAATTCATCACTCAGAAAATCTTTTCTATGGCCTTCAACCATTCTTGGGCTTCTTCGGGTGCATGCTCTCCTTTGAAAGTAGGAGGATTGTTTTTCTGAAACTTTCCAAGAGCACGAAATCCATCATCACCTCCACCTTGCTGAACAGGATTAGCTTGCGGCATCTGATTCAAGGATCCCGCGAGTAATCGCAAGGCCTCAACAAGTGCATTATCATTTCTTCCAGCAACCATCTTCTTCTGAGCAACACAAAAGTATCGATCTTGTCAGACACACAATCAAATACGATGAGATTAGTAAAGTTAAGACCTGACAACTGTTCGACAATGCTCTGATACCACTATTGTAACACCCCTTCTAATAAACCCTGAATTAACTATATAAATAAAATCAGAGAAAATTAAATTTGCACGGAAGGAGTGTCATAACATCAACTCACATATTCAAGAAAAACGGACATGACATATTCGTCACTTTAATCATTTAGTCATATAATACATTTATGGCATATACTTTCTTTTTCGTGAAAACACAACAGAATCATAATAACTTCATCTCCAAATGAGGAATCAAAATATAAAATTCAAGGCATTAAGCCATATGGTTCATACACCAATCATGTTATCAAGTCATATCATACAAACATCAACATGTGATCAAAATAAAGGATTATATACAAGTATAATCCATATACAAAATAAACAAGTTCGAATATGGACACCTAACCCCCAAGTGTTACAACCAGAGCATCGACTCGATAAACCAAAATAAAACAGACCATAATCCAAATGCATCCGCTAAGCTAGTGCCTCGCACTACCGTCTTCGGTACGTGAACGATGTCGTATCAAGCATCATTTCAACAGAAGGGTAAGAATTCCAACAAATATAAAGTATTTAATTTAAAGCAAAAGAAAGGCATTAAATAAAGGAATCTTACTCTTTTTCCAACTCTTGCATCGACAACATAATATACTCATTTAATCCAATTCAAATAAACTCATAATATAACAATTATACATGTGACTCATGACACGACGCAAAGAATGCGAATGCGGTACTAACTTGTGGACCCAAGGTTCCACCGCCTATATTTCCACATAGGATCAAGGCCTCTACGTCTATTTTCCATCTAGGATCAACGTCTATAATTGTGAATCCAAAGTTTCACCGCTTATATTTCCACATAGGATCAAAGCCTCTACGCCTATTTCTAATTAAGGATCAACGTCTATGAAATGTGAATCCACCGTTTCACCGTCTATGTTTCAAGACCAACCATGTCATGCAATGTACAATTGACCACTTGTATGCAATTAAGACCACTCCCGACCTTAACATACACATACCATATATTCCAACACAATGAAATACCAACAATTGTACATGCATTGCAATTATATTTACACATCAAGTAACATACATGTTTAAACAAGTTACTTCATAAATATATTCAAAACAAACACAATTTCGATCGGTCTTCGAAAACGTCGCAATCTCGAAAAAAACTCAACCATAATTACCTACGTGTTTAACTTGGTTACCCCGTCAAATTTCATTAATTTCCGGATAACTAATTTTACCGCCTAAACCGGCTAATTCGAAACAACACAATCCTGATCGATCTCCGAAAACGTAGCAATCTCAAAAGATAACTCAACCATAATTACCTACGCGTTTAACTTAGTTACCCCGTCAAATTTCATTAATTTCCGGATAACTAATTTTATCGCCTAAACCGAGAAAAAAAAAGAAATCAAATGCAATAAAAACATACTAGATATTTAGAGGAAGTCTAACCCTTACCGATTAATCTCCGGAGCAAGCTTTTCGGTTTGATTTCAGAAATTTCTCCTCTTCTCTTCAACTCTAGGTTTTCTCCCTTTTTCTCTTCTTCTTCTCCTCTCTATCTATATTCCTCTCTTTCTGAATTTTTTCTCACTTACTGTTACTTTTCCTATAAAACTAATATACTACTTTATTATATTACTTACTTTATTATATATATTATAAAACTAACATATAATATAAAATTAACTTATATTATATATATATATATATATATATATATATATATATATATATATATATATATATATATATATATATATATATATATATATATATAAAATTAAACTAACATAACGTACCGCTAACGTAACGTATATATAATAAAAAACTAATATTTTATTAAACTAATTTAATATAATTAAATAAATACTATAATAATTTAATTATCATAAATTAATTAATTAACACACACAAAATATATATACACACCAAAATACAATATTATCATATAAAATAATCATTTTTCGGTAAATTAAATAAACCAAATTAATCAATTATCGGACCGAATAACCGACTAAATAATTATTATTTTACCAAAATAAATATCAACCGGTCATTTTTAGAAAATAATAATATAAATAATATTAATTAAAATGGGGTGTTACATTCGTCACCCTGCATTTTTGCTTGATGCGCATACACATCATAGCATCATACCATAGCATTTCCTTAACCATTTCAAGGATCTCAAGGGCCTGTGGTGCAGGTTATGGTGAACCAGACTTCTAGCAAGGGAAAGGGGATTTATTTTCCTCTAGGCAATGTCGTCAAAAGATTAAAACACGACAACTTGAGTCAGGGGCTATGACCCACTCGATATGGTGAGCTTGATTCTCATAGAAGGACATTAAATAATACAAAGTTCTTCCGTCAAAGCTGCAGTCAAAATTCAACTTCTGATATTTTCTTGTGTTTACCCCGTGAGGTCCTTGAAAACATTGCATCCACACATCATGCATGTCATTACATAACAGGTCTCTCATCTTCTCGCTGTTTATTTCATCAAGGAAAATGGCTTTCAAACAGAACAACAGAGATCTCCAAATTCAAGAGGCTCAGTTCATGGAAATGTTCTTCAACCTATCCAAGGAGCAGGAAGAATTGAAAAGACTCCTCAATGGGAACTTGACAAAGAAAATCCTAACAACAATAGGGATGACCAGTTGGAACAACTGCAAGCTGAAATGGAAAGGATGAGAATACAGATGAGTAATCAAATGGCTATTATCCAAAGTTTAGCTCGGGAACAAGAAGAGTTGAGGTTTCTCATCAGCAAGCTTCATCAAGACGGATGCAACCCTATGAAGTAAACAGTCGAGACTAGGGACCAGGTCATTGATCATCCTATGATGAGATAAGAAGTTGGCTGGGTGGAGAGTAGACCTTTCCAAATTGCTGCTACGTCACGAACCAATCGCCACCTCGCCACCAGCAACATGGTAATCAGCGTAAGCGGGATGCATTCACTAGGCAATATACCAAACTCAACATCCCAATGTCGCAAGTCTTGCAACACACGTTGAATTTGAATTTGGTCACCTTGAAGGATCCTCCTCGGAATCCTAATACTTCTGCTCCTACTTACCATCTCAATGAAAGGTGTGCATATCACTCCGACAGCCCGGAGCATGATACTAATAACTGTTGGACATTGAAATATAAAATTCAAGACCTAATCAATGAAGGAGCGTTGGAATTCACACAAGATGGTCAACTGGAATTATTCTGCCATTCCTCAAGGGCACACCATCTGAAGTGACAAATTCAAACAAAGAGGCTTTTTGTTCATCTGAATTCTCAATTTGTAATTTTCTTTTGATTGTTCAAACATTTATTCACGTCAAACTTTATTATTTCATCAATGCATTGCATATGTTTGTCTTGAATTATTTCATTCGTATGCACTATATTCAAACTGTGTTTTTACTTCCTTTTCGTGATATACAACTCTTGATTAAAAGCTACAAGCTTTTAGAGGGAGGATGACAAAAATAATACCATGATCTCTACAGTACACTTTTGAACAGACCCTGCTGACGATGTACGGGCGTTGTTTCAAATCCTAAATATGGGAGTTATAAGGAAGATAATCCCTAGTCAACCCCTTTGAGCCTAAGAAGTAGGAGTTTTTTTCTTTTCATACAAATTAAAATCCTTAATCATAACCCGGGGGAGGCTAGCTTTCTCATTTAATTCAGAGGTGCATTAAGTCGCAAGCCCATCCTTCATACACGACAAGTAGTGTAGAAGATGCCTTTCAAAAGATGGTGATGGTTCCGCATAATCATTAAAGCAGGCGGTCATTATTTTTTAAAAGAAGAGTCCGCTAAGTCAAAACCTATGAAAGGAACTTAAGAAAAAACGGGGGCATCTCGCTGACTGTAATCACAAAAGAAACAGTTCAGAAAATATTAGGGATAATAAAAACAAAAAAAAGGAGGTTACTACAAATCCTCGACAAAAAGAAGATTACAAAAATGACTGCCTCTTCAAAATAAACTTTCAGTATCTGAACCCTCACCGGAACATCAAGGATAAGATGCCATACTCAATCGGGATTTAAACGCATAATTAACTGAGCATAGGACTAAAGAAAGTCATGAAGAGCGGGTTGGGTACAAATAAAATTTGAGCCTTTATCCTTTGTTTCTTAAAACGTGAACCAGACCACGCTACAACCCTCAAAAGTCCTAACTGAAGCATGGGTTAGTTCGAAAGCATACTGTTACAAAAGGTATCCTGACTCCTGTAGGGTTCGCTATAAATCCTGAGCTGATATCACACTCTTACAAAATTTGTTTGTTTTACTAAAAAATGAATTTTAAGACAGACATAAGCTTTGCATTCTTTAAATACCATTGTTTGCATATGACTATTTGTTCAACAGCAGAGAAATTCACACGATGGATATTTGATGAACGAAGATCCTCTTAATGGACAGAATCACCTCAAATGGAAAGACATTCCAGTGACATGCCTTTCATAATCAGGGGCATGACATGGTGCTTGTGATACCATGGCAGAATCGACTATTTAATACTGGTTTTGCATTTTGTATTCGCAAATGTTGCGGTAAGCAAGAGTCGCCACCAACTTTTCTTTTATCTAAATTAAGGAAAGGGTGAAAAGAACAGAAAAATACCTTTTAGAGAGTTTTTGAGTAAGGGGGGTAGATTATGGAAAGGGAATGTGTTAGCACCCTTTCCATCTGTAGTTTCTACGGGCTCTTAGAGGTTTGCTCATTTTTAAAATACCTTTGTGCTTTGTGCGTTTGAAAATATTTGGAAAATGCCTTAGTGCGGCAATTTGCTTTGTGTTTAACTCTTGTATCAGTCCTCAAGAGTGTTAACAAAGCAAATGTTTTTGAAAATTGTTTTTGAAAAGTAGTATTTGTGTAAGTGCAAAAAGTGTTTTTAAACAAACTTCTAACAACTATCTACTTTTATACTCGAAAAGAGGTGTTCTTTTCCTCCTATCCTTTAGACAGTGCTATCCTACTATTAGTGAGTAGGTAGCTCTATCGTTGGATGTTGGAGGGACATCAAAGGGACCTTTACAGTCACGAAGGCAACTTGTGGAGACGCTTTAGTAATTTTCTTTAGGGACTAGATCATTTCCCGAAAAGGCAACTGTAGGGTCATCGAGGGACTATGATCTTTTGATTTATGGGTCTTTGCTAAAGCATTCCTGCCTCATGAATCTTTTATTTCTTAAAGGCAACCAAAGTGGGGTACACTAGAGGTGTATATCTGCAATGTGTGTTGTATTCAATTATTTATGTCTTGTGTTAAGTTTGCTAGCGTCTTGTTATTAGTCTTGTCATACACGCCTAGTTACTAGCAGTTAATATTTTTGCAGGAAATGTAAAATGCAGAAAGTAAAAGTCTAGACTATTACATGGCTTCGGGGATGGGGTGTTTACAATGTACAAAATTGGGAGTACAGAAATTAAAAGCAGATAATAAAACCTAGTTATAGTCTATTACATCCAGAAGGCAGTTACAATAAAAAAATACAAGAAAAATAATAACGCGCAAAAGGTTAGAAAATACTCCTAAGAACCTAAGGAAATAAGAAATCTTTTTGTTTATTTTTTATTTAAGAGAAAAAATAAATTAGTTTTCCTAAAGTCTATTTAGAAAATAAATTAAACTTTTTGTGTTTTTTTTTAAATTTATGAAAAGTAATATTAAAATTAAATTAAGTCCTAAATTCTAGCTTATTTTAAAGTTGAGAAAGAGTTAAAGTTTAAATTAAATTATTTACAAAATTAGTTTAATAAAAAAAATTAACCTAATATTTTTATGATTTTTTTTAATGATTTTTATAATTAATTAAATAAATGATAGCAAAATAAAAAAGAAAAAAAGAAATTAGAACAATAAAAAAAATGCTACTAGGCCTAAGTATGCAAAAGAAAATAAGGGGAATGAGTCTTTCGATTAAAGGGGAGATGATGTGCTTTCGATTCACCCCTTCTTGGACCTCTTTCGATTGGGCTAGGAAGCTGGCGTGAGCAGCCTTCGATTGGACTCCCCTGGCCTCCTTCAATTAGGCTGGGAAGCTGGCGTGACCAACCTTCGATTGGACTCTCTTGGCCTCCTTCAATTATGCTGGGAAGCAGTATGAGGATCCTTCGTTTGGACTCTTTTCCGCCTAGTTTGTTTGGACTGTAAAGGTATGTGGACCTGCAAAACAATCATGAAGGTGCCTCTTTCGTTTGGGGCAGTCAGGCAATGAGGGGCACATCTTAAGGTTTCGTTACACCCTAGTCCTTTTCTTTTCATTTGAGTCTGTACAAGGGTTAGCTCTAACATGTATATTTATACAAGAAATACATACAATCAAAAAGGACAGAAATAAAAGGTAAATAGGTGTTATTTGCATGCCATGCTGAAAACGAAAGGTGCAAGGTCAGAGTTACCTTGCTGGAAAATTGAACTTGTGTGGGGACTAGAGTTGTTGGATCCTCTTGGATTATTTTTTATAACTATGGTGGGTTTATGAGCCGCATATCTCCAACCTCTTCTTTTTGGCTTGCAATCATGCTACTTATATAGAGTAGGAGGGGGGACAAGAAGACAAAAGTTTAACTGCCATAAACAAACATTTTTAAGGCCATGAATGAAGTTTTGTAACTGTGGCCAAAAACATGGGATCTTGTCCTCTTTTGAAATTTTAATAAATATGGACAATTTTGGCTTTCAAATACCCCCAGTCTCTATCCTTCGATTGGACCTCCCAGCACCCTTCAAATGGGCCTTTTTGTATAGCCTTCGACTGGGCTCAATTTGCCTCTTTCGACTGGGTCTTTAGATGGTCTTTCTGGTGTACCTTTAGAATAGGCCTTTAGTGTGTCCTTCACATGGCCATTTTGAGTGGACTCCCTACGCATGCTTTGGCCCTCTTCGAGTGCCTTCAATCCTTGCCCTTCAATTGGACCTCTTGCATGCTTCTTCAAATGGCTCTGATTTAGCTTCTTTGAATGGCCAACGATATGCATCCTTCGAATGGACTTTTGGAATGCCATAGTGTAGAAATTGGGCTGTCAGGACTTAGCATGAGGGAAGTTCTTGCCTTGTGCAGGCATACATGTAGCAGGTGTTTGCCTTGTAGATATGAGAAAATTCCCGCCTTATGCAGGCAGGCATGTAGCCCATTTGTCCAAATGGGGCCTGTGTGGATGAAACCAAAGGCGCTTCAAATGAAGAAGGCCCAGAGATGCTCCAAATGAAAGAAGCCAGAGGTGCTTCAAACGAAAGAAGCCCAAAGGAGCTCCCCTTCTTTCTGAATCGAAGGGAGCCATTTCAAAGGAAAACAAAGCTCAATTGAAGACTTACAGACCAAAGCTTGATCGAAGGGTGTTAAATGCCCAATCGAATATTAGTGTGTCATGCTTGTATTTGAGGATTTTACAAGCTCAGTCAAAGCTTGTTGTTAGGCTAATCGAAGGGCATTATTTAACTGCCAATCAAAGGACATTGTTGAGCTGCCAATCGAAAGAAACTTTGCTAAGATTCAAAAATTTCCTCTTTCTTTAAACAAGTGTTTGTAACCACCATTTAAGGAAAAAATCTTGGGAAAATATGAGAGGGAAAATTTTAGGGTACAGCAGCTGCCCCTGTTCAATCTTCTTAGACCTGAAGATGTAGATTGGCTTGTCTGTCTTTCGTGATCTGAAGGTGGAAGATGATTGAACACTAGAGTGTCCCGAAATTTGCACTCAATGATGTGTTGGTTGATTATGTAGGGAATGGGCTTAAAGATGCCATCCAGAGAATATGACGGAGATTCGTCGTAGATGGGCTTCAAGATGCCATCTAGAGCAGATATTGATGTCATGAGAGATTCCTTTGTGGGGATTCTTGTTCCTATCGTCTGAGGAGGAGTCCACTGGGGAATGTTGGTCTCTGTCTTGGGAAATAGAGTCTAGGAGCTTCAGTTGTCCATTACTCTACTGGGTAGTTATCTCTTGACTGGAGAGGTGAAATTTAACTGCTATCTGGTCGGGGTCTGTGATACGGTGGGAGAACTAACTTGGTTGTTTCGCGTTTGATCGCAAATGTTGCGATTAGCAAGAGTCGCCATTGACTTTTCTTTTATCCAAAAGGAAAGGTGAAAAGGCACAGGAAAGACCTTTGAGATTGTTTCTTGAGTTCGGGGGGTAGATTATGAAAAGGGAAGGTATTAGCACCCTTTTCATCCATGGTTTTCCATGGGCTCTTAGTTACTTGCTAGATCACTTGCTTTTGTTTGAAAATGTGCTTTTGTGTGGTTTTTGAAAGTATTTTGTAAAGATGCCTTTGTTTAGGCAAACTTTGTAATGATTCTCGTTCGTAAGAATGTATACAAAGTGTTTGATCTTTTAAAAATGTTTTCAAGTTTGAAAGATGTTTTTGAAATTGTTGGTGCTTGTTTTGAAAATAGCAAGGATGTTTTGTTTTTGTTTTGAAATTGAGCAAGTAACTAGGAACGTCCTACCTACTCAAAAGTTTTTCATGTCTATTTCCTCTTTCCTTTAACATTGTTATCTTACCATTGATTTGGTAAGTAACCCTATCTTTGGATGTAAAAGGGACGAGTGTGGGTCATCGTATAACCATGATTAGCAATGTTATAAGATATCTTAGCATTTTTTAGGGGCTAAGATCATTTGAAAGGCAACATGGATAGCGTCACCGAGGGACTATGATCTTGTATTTTTTGCTTGTTTTTGCTAAGATACCTCACATGCATAATATGACCATTTTTGTAAGGCAACCAAGTGGATTTACCCTAGGGGTGTTTGTGTGCAAGTGTATTGATTTACATGCTTGATTTGTCTTGATTATGGTTTTCTATTTGTTGGTTTTATTCTTGCCATACAAAACCCTAATTACTAGCATTTGTATATAAAACATTTAAATTGCGGAAAATAAAAATACTAAGCTATTATATGATTTAGGAGAGTGGGTGTACAAATTACAAATGGGGAATTGCAAGAAATTAAATCTAAATAATTATTACAACCATATTAAATAAATGTATAGAATAAAGATAAATATTCAAGAATATAAATGTAAAAGAAATGTGATTCTTTGTTTTTTTTTATGAAAAGGGTTTCTTTGACCTAATTAGGCATAAATAAAATAATCAACTAAAAATAAGAAAATTAAGATTAAGTTAGTAAAATAAATTAATTTAAAGAAAAGTGTTTTTAGGGTTTTTGTGAATTTAACTAAACTAGTAAATAAAAATAATTAAATAAAAGATCCTAAATTCTAAATTGATTTTAATTTACAAGAAAAATAATAATTAAAATTTATTATCTAAGTATTCAAAAAAATAAATTAATTAAAGAAAATGTTTTTTGTCCTTTTATTTTTGTAAAGGAAAAATAAACTAAATAAATATAAATAATAAAATATAAATATTTTTGGATTTTTTATTAATGAAAATAATAATAATAATAATAATATTAATATTAGTAAAAGATAAAAAAAAAGTAAAAATAAAATAAAATAAAAAATAAAGTCAGGGAGGTTGATAAGTGAAATAGGGAATGTTTTGAGAAAAAAAAGTCAGGCCCATAGGATAGAGGCCCAAACGCTTTCCTGAAACCAAAAAATGTCAAAAATGTGAAGAAAAAAAAGAAGCAAAAGGCAGCGCGCTGAGGTTCGAACCCATGACCTATTGATTACCAGCGCGTTGCCTTACCACTGGGGTGGCTATACATCTGTTAATATAACTAAAATGATAAATATGTAAGGCAAAACAAGTCCTGAACACACTTCATCTTCAACCTCCAGCCATACCACCTGTAACTTCACCATTTCTCAACAAAAATGGAAGATGCAAACATGAAAGTTGCTCCATTTTTTCATACGAATCCAACCATATAAATATCATGAACTATAAATCAAAGATGAATGAGAATTTTTGAAAGTACCAAATTCTGACCTAATTATTTTCAGAGATTCAATCCTAAATTCTCCTAGCTCAAACAATATAAATGAAATCTATGGATATGTACAGCTTCAGGGCAATGATGTCTACATTTTATCTTCACAAATGCAAGTCTAACAATGCCTAAGTAATGAGATAGAAGTTCAAGAAAAATACCTCAAAACTGGAAATTGTGAAATGCAAATGAGCTTGATTCAAGGTGCTGCAATGATCAGGTTAGCTTCCTCAAGTTCCCAGGAAGCTAATGCAATGGTTTGCTTGAGCAATGGATGGCTGGAATGGCTTGGAGAAGTCAATGTGCAGACTCTGTTTTTTGGTTATGGAGGTTATGGTAAATGGTGTTACAGTGATGAAACAGGGACATGGATAGGTTACACTTGATGTAAGGAAGCTTTAGGAACTAAAAGGCCAAGAAACGCACGAGGGAAATATGAGTTTGGTGTTCAAGGTCAGAAATTGTGCAACAATGGAGTTTTTGGGCAATTTTTGATTTGAGAGAGTTTTGGTGTATTTCAGGGTGCTTAAGCTCGTGTTCTAGCTCACAAATAGTGCCTTTATTTATAAGCAACAAGTATGGGGGCTTGTATCTGATCAGAATTCAAAATCACATGTTTAAGCTCA
The DNA here is from genome assembly GCA_948472305.1 of Vicia faba. Lineage (NCBI taxonomy): Eukaryota > Viridiplantae > Streptophyta > Magnoliopsida > Fabales > Fabaceae > Vicia > Vicia faba. The sequence continues at coordinate 1,545,089,734 of OX451735.1, forward strand.
ACATGTGATTTTTTATGAAATAAAGTTTCAATGCCTTTTGTACTTGCTATTGGGGTGTTTCTTTTGAATCATCTTGCATCATGGTAAAAAATTGGCTCAAAGTTGTGAAAAAACATGAGGTTTTCAACACTTAGAAAAATTTCTAAGTTTGAAAACTTTGACTTTTCAAAATGAAATCTTGACTTTTTGATTTCTTGATGAACAAGTTTCATATTTTGACATGCTTTGATGAATTGTGATTTTTGACACTTGATTTTGACCAAAAAGTCAAAGTTTGACTTTTCAGTATAAAGTTGACTTTTGATCAGTTGACTGAAAATCAACTATCAATCCAATTGATCTTGAGCAATGTTTTGAGTCATGCCATTAGGTAAAAACGATGCAATTGAACTCTTAAGATCATGCCTAAAACCAATTAACCATTTGTTAGGTCAAAAACCAGAAATTGCCCTTTCTTAGTCAAAACCCTAATTTTGACCATTTTGCCCTTTTGATGTTTGATCAAATTTCTTGAGGAATTGTTGTCCAAACTTGATAAAATGATACATATGAGTTTATAATGTTGATGTAGATAAAAAATTATGAAGTTTGACTGTAAATTGGCCGCATTTGACTTTTTCCCCAATACAGTTGATTTTTAAGTCAACTGCTCAATTGATTGAGCAAAAATGTGATCCAAAGCTTGAAACTTGACATAAGTAATATTGGGGGTCCATAATGATCCATGGAATTCATATGAGGCATTTAAAGTTCAATTATCCTTGTGCAATTTCAAACCCTAATTTCAGTCATCAGTGCTTAAGGAGGTGTCTTGAACTGATTAATCCTTGTGCAGTCTTGAACCAAAGGAGATCTTGTGAGAAGATACTTGATAAATGAGAGAGAAAATTTAGGGGTACAACAGGATCCATGCTTCACAGGGATTTGCTGAGGATAATAAGTCTGACTGCTATCTAGTCGTATTCCAGGCTTCACGGCAACCTATTGGGGAATATGAAATTAATTGCTATCTGGTCGGTTCCAGCCTTCACAGTAATTGTAGATATTGAACGGTTATCCGGTCGTATCTAGGCTTCAGTGATTTGAAGAAAATAAGTTATCATCTGGTCGGGTCCAGGCTTCATAGTAATTAATAAACTACTATCTAGTCGGACTCCAGGTTTTGCAGTATCTTTAACTGGAATAGAAATTAGAAAAATCTTAGGGTCGATTTAACTGAACCACAGAAAGGTCTTGAATTATCTTTGACTGGATAAGAATAAAAAAAATCTCAGGGTCGATTTAACTGAACCAAAGAAAGTGTCTACCAGAGAAGAATCAAGATAAATCGTTGGTCGATTTAAACTGAACCAGTAGAGGTCTTGAGTTATCATTGACTGGATAAGAATCAGAAAAATCTTAGGGTCGATTTAACTGAACTAGAGAAAGTGTCTATCGGGGAAGAATCAGGATAAATAATTGGTCGATTTAAATTGAACCGTGGAGGTCTTGAGTTATCTTTGACTAGATAAGAATCAGAAAAATCATAGGGTCGATTTAAATGAACCAGAGAAAGTGTCTACCGGAGAAGAATCGAGATAAGTCATTGGTCGATTTAAACTGAACCGGCAAAGGTCTTGAGAATGATTTTTCTGAGGAAAATGCTGAAATACACCTTCGTCAGATGTAGTCTTTAAGAAGACTGTCAGGCCATATAAGCAGTTAATGGTGTTTGTTGATTGATCTTACCTGAAAAGATAAAGAGTTAGTCGTATGCAATATCATGCTGTATGAAATGCATCGTGTAATGATGTTCTCAAAATAAATGAGATTGTGTTGTATGTAATGCGCATGCCATGATGTATGAACATGGAATGATGTTGCGACATTTCTTAGTCTGGAAAAATAAATCCCTGACTGCTTGCTGGAGAGTATTGGGAAGTTGACTCCCGAACTACTGTTTGGTAGATGAGGAAAGCGATTCTTTTATTTCCGCTGGAGATGATGAATGGAGATGATTTGCCGGGGATTTCCTCTTTCCGTTTGGGGATACTCTGTCGGGGATCTTTTACTTTTGCTTGAGAATGATCCACTGGGGAGAAGATGCTCTGTTTAAAAATCTTACCAATGTAGAGAAATAAACTCCGTTGGGGAATGAACTTCCGCAACTAGGGAAATAAACTCTACCGGGGGACATAAACATCATTAGGACGTATGTTGAAGATGTAGCGGTGACTTTGCAGTAGGATGACTCTGCCTTTATACCTGCTGGAGAACATAATTGCGGGGACTACAAATGGCTTTTTGGACTTTGTCCCGTTTCTTAAAGTCATTAGCAATTGACTCTCTGTTTTCTATGTAAGTATTTGTAAGCAGTAACCATATTCAAATGCATATGTCAAAAATAATCACTGGACTTTTTTTTTTTGCAAAACAAAATAGAAAAAATAAAAACGGAAAGTTTTGTACTTTCAAAGAAATGATTTGTATTGATTTTGAAGTTTGCCTATAATAGGCATTTTTTGTACAAAGAGACTGACATTCTAGTAGGAGAATGTCGTCGTGAAAATGAAAAATATACAAAATAGTATACAAAGAGAAAACAACTATGTGTAATAATCCCATTGAGTTTCAATTCTACTATTGCCCTTATATCCTTGAGCGTCTCATCACTTTGCTACTTTTCCGAAGTTAACTAGATTGATTGGTACCGTTTCAGCTCGATAGTTGATGCTGAAGTTTGGTTATAAGATGATCCAATGGGACATAGTTGTAAGCTTTTAAATCTCTAAATTTTGCTTGGACCGCACTTTCGGGTTTTCAGTCCACAGGGATACCCTTTTTTGCCCAAGCCGCCTTTTCAGGTTTTCGACTTGCCGGGTGTACAGATTATATTTGTATTTATCCCTAATTTTTGCCCGAACCCTTTTTGTTTTCCGGGATGCCCTTATTTTTGCCTAGGCCAGTTGTTGCACCCCAAAATTTACCCTCTCATTTCACAAGGGATCACCCTGGATCCCAGGTTTGCTTCCATCAAGTTTCCAAGCCTTGAACTGCAATTTTCCAAGAAAATCACTCACAAGGACAAAATGGTCATTTACATGCTGAGAAGTCAAACTTTGACTTTTGGATCAAAATAAAAAATTATATTTCATCAAGACATGTTGGAATATGAAGTTTGTTTCATCAAGTTCAAAAGTCAAATTTTACCTTGGAAAAGTCAAATTCTTAATACTTAGAATTTTCCTAAGTGTTTAAGAAAATTGACACTTCAGAACTTCTGAGCCAGCCTCCAGGCAGAAGCAGTCAGAAGTTACAAACATGGCTCTTCAGCATCTATGCAAGTTCAGTCAGAGTTTGCTAGGGTAATTCAAAGAAGGTAATAAAGAGTAATACGAAGCCTGAAAGCTCCTTCAGAACATGCTGGAGCCAGAAGATAAGAGGATCAGAAGATGGGATGCTACGCTGAAGCAAAACTTCTGATCTAGAACAAAGCTTTGGGGTAGAGTTTCACGTTGCAGGATTTCTGGTTGTGATAAGTCTCATCATCATTTAATGCTCATTTAATGCTCACAACCACCTTCTGAGTATTTATCCAAAGGATTTTCACCACGTGTACCTCTACTGTCTTGGGATAGCAAATTTGCTACTAAGCCCATGCTTTACTTTTTGCTTTTCCTTAATTCCTGCTGACAACCACCATGCTTGCTTCAAAGACAAGGCAGCGCTTCAGCACATGAAGGCTATATATCAACGCTTTGGTCAGAGCATGACCAAATCCCAAAACCTTGTTTATACAACTTGTTGCAGACCTATGACCAACAACTGGCTCAGCCTACGCCTGCATCTCATGATTACACCAAACTAGCATACGAAAACTGTGATGAAAAAGAAAAGGAACAGGATGCCAAAACAGGTTAAAATCCTATTTGTTTTCCCCCCAAAGTCACAGCAAATTCATCTATAAATACTTGGCTCCATCACACGTTCAAGAGGTTGGCTTTTGGAGAGAGGTTAGAAAAAAGAATAGAAAACAAAGTTGTAAAACCTTCATAAAAATCCAGATTTCTCATACACAGAAACAAACCTTTGTTCTTCCTTTTAAATTAAAGAGCTTGACGTTTCCTCTTCCATTACTCTTGCTGATTCCAAAAACATCCAAAGGCAGCCACTCAAAGCTCCAAGCACGCTCCAGGTAAGTCTTTCTGACTTTATTTGCTTTTCATTCTGAACATCATTAACATGTAAATATCATAGTATTAATGTTGTACATATCATTGCATGAATAGAAAAACTATGGATCAAAACTTCTAGAATAATGCTAGGCTCAGACTTAGGATTAGAACTTCTATGATTTGTTATACTGTGATCATTCTGATTTGTTGAACTGAATAAATTGTTGTTATGCTGATTAAGAGCTGAAATGTAACACAGAACTTCTGTTTTTCACTCATCATTTTAACATGCAGAACTTCTAGGATTTTCTCACTGTTTAAGCACGCGAACTTCTGAGTTCTCTTCACTATTTTAACACACAGAACTTCCATGATTTTTCTCACTGTTAACACACACTGAACTTCTGATGTTCACCCACTGGCTCAGCACAATACAGAACTTCTAATGTTCACTCACAATCTTAGCACAACATATAACTTATGAGTTCTCCTTACGTGTCAAATACACTGAACTGCTGACGTTTGCTCATTGTTTCAGTGTATTACAAAACTTATGATTTTTGGTTCACTGGTTGAACACCACCCAGAACCTCTGTGTTTTCCCTCTAACGTTTTTTGCAGGACTTCAGAGTGTATCCATCCAGAACCTCTGTTCCCTCTCCCTCTGATGTTTTTTTTTGAAGGACCTCAGAGTGTATGAATCCAGAACTTCTGATCCCACTGACGTTTCCTGCTGAGTCACGCGTCTGGCTTTAGAACTTCTGATCCTTGTTATTTTTTTGTAGAAACACGCTGTTTCTATCTTGCATTTATTTTCCTTTTCATATTTTTAAATATTAGCATAAAAAACATAAAAATATTTTCCTTTTAATTTATTTCCTTAAGACAAAAACATTTTCTAAACAAGTCCATTTCTTTCTTATACTATGCATTTCAATATGGTTGTAATAGATAATTAGGACTTAAACTCTTTGCAATCCCCATTCATAAATATGTACCCCCATCCCCTAAATATTGTAATAGCGTAGGACTTTACGTTTTTGCAATTTATTATTTTCCTTATACTGTATAGTAATTAGGCGTGTATGGTAAGAAATAAAAGTCAACAGGTAGATAACCAAAAATCAAAGACAAATGCATGCAATCAAACACACTTGCACACTTACACCCTTAGAGTAATTCCACTTGTTTCCTTACAAAAATGGCCATGTTATGCATGTGGGACGTCTTAGCACAAACAAATCTAGAAATACAAGATCATAGTCCCTCGATGACGCTATCAAAGTTGTCTTTCAAAAATGATCTTAGTCCCTAAAGAAAAGTGCTAAGTCATCTCACAAAATTGCTATCATGGTCATACGATGACCCAAACATCCGTCCCTTTACATCCAACGATGGGGCTTCTTACCGATTCAATGGTAAGATAGCAACATATAAAGGAGGAGGAAAAGCATATCTAAAGACCTTTTGAGTAGGTAGGTTTGCTCTCAGTTACTCGCTTGCTCACAAAAAAAACATTTTTATACACCCACACTTTCATTTGGAAACATTTTCGAAACAAACACTTTGTATACGTTCTTATAGACACGAGAATCATTGCAAAGTTACATTTTCAAAAATACTTTCAAAAACCACACACAAAGGAAAATTTCAAACAAAAGCAAGTGATCTAGCGAGTAACTAAAAGCCCATGGAAAACCATGGATGAAAAGGGTGATAACACCTTCCCTTTTCATAATCTACCCCCCAAACTCAAAAAACATCTCTAAAGGTCTTTCCTGTGCTTTTTCACCTTTCCTTTTTGGATAAAAGAAAAGTCGGTGGCGATTGTTGGTAAACTGCAACATTTGCGATCAAAACGCAAAAAAACCTCAAAAGTCAGTTCTCCCACCGTATCACAGAACTGGCGACTCTGCTGGGGAATTACTTAAAAGTGGGGTTACCTTAGGGTTAGATCACCTGTACTTGCTTACATTATTTGATTTGTTTGCTTTATATTTTGGTTCCTTGTTTGGGTTAGTTTTAAATCCTACACCCGGATTTGGGGACACCTTTTAGGGAAGTAGCAATAAAATGTGAGGGAACTGTGCGGGGTATACCGACACGGTTGAAGCAGTAGCTACGTTGATGTGGAACTTTGATTGGTAGCGGTAACCCTTGAGTCAGTCAAGGAGAGTACGGGGCCGCCGCGTGGTGTCATGAAGCATCAACTGACCTTAGAACCTTACTTGACCAACTTGGCCATTAGGAAGTAGCGAGATAACTGGCTTTGGTGCAGTCCAAAGTTGGTTGATACTCGATGCTACACTCATTGAGGTTTGACTCTTGGGTTTTTTTTGGTTGCGAGTCAATCGCTTATTGAATGAAACTTGTGGGAAAGATAAGTGATATTGAGATCCCTTAGAACCTGGTTACTATTAACTAGGACAGGTTGAGCCAACTAAACTTTAAGAGGGTACTTACCTACGAATTCCACGCAAGCCTAAAACTAAGGACTTGTCTGCTTTGTGTGAATATGATTATTTGTATATACACTTGCCTACCTCGCATATTTATACATAACATCATAACATCATACCATAGCATTTTCAATAAACATTTCAAGGATCTCGAGGGTCTTTGATGCAGGTTACGATGAACCAAACGTCTAGCAAGGGGCAGGGAGATTTATTTTCCTTTGACCAAACACCGTCAAAGACCAAGTACAACAAACTCGAGTCAAGGGCTATAACCCACTTGATATGGTGAGCTTAATCCTCGTGGAAGGACATCCACCGATATAGAGTTCTCCAATCCAAATTGTAAGTGACTACTAACCCCGCGAGATCCTTGAAAACATGCATCCACATATCATGCATCATATCATGACAGGTTTCTCCGACGCAGTTTTCCTTATCTTCCTACTGTTTATTTCAGTAGAGATGGCTCTAGAGCAGACTATCAAGGACATCCAGGCTCAAAACGCTCAACTTTAAGAGATGTTCTTGAACCTATCCAAGGGGCAAGAAGAGGTGAAAGCTCTCCTCACTAGGGGAATGACCATGGGGAATCCCTAGGGCAACAAAGATGAACAGTTGGAACGGCTACAAACTGAAATAGCCATAATGAGGGTCCAAATGATGGGACAGCTGGTGGGCCAGATGGCTCTTATCCAAAATCTGGCTCAAGGACAAGAAGAGTTGAAAGTTCTTATCAACCAACTTTGTCAAGACGGTTGCAATCGTATGGGGAAAACAATCAGGATTGGAAATCAGGTCACTGCTCAGCCTCCCATGAGACAAGAAGCCAGAAGACCTCCCCAATTTGCTTCCGCGTCACATGCCCAATAACGACTTCGTCAATATCAACCAGAAAATCAGCAAAGGCAAAGCAAGCCCAAAAGACGCTTCACCGAAATTAACATGTCATTGTCTCAAGCACTGCAACACATGTTAGAGGACAAGATGGTTATATTAAGGGACCCTCCTCAGAATTCCAGCATAGCCTCCCCAAGGTACAATCCAAGTGCAAGATGTGCGTACCACTTCAACAGTCCTGGACATGACACCAACAGCTGTTGGGCGTTGAGAAATAAAATTCAAGATCTGATTGATGGAGGAATGTTGGAGTTCACACAAGATGGCCAGACTGAGTTCTTCTGCCGTTCCTCAAAGGCTCACCACCTAAAGTGACAAGTTCAGACAAAGAGGCTTCTGTTCATTTGAATTTTCAAGTTGTAATCTTTTGTTATTCAAACACTTATCTATTAGTGTCAAACTTTGTTTTATTAATGCATTGCATATGTTTGTCTTGAATTATTTCATTTTCATTACATTTAAACTATGTTTTTTACTCATTTATGACATTTAACTCTGGCTAAAAATTGCAAGCCTTTAGAGGGAGGATGACGAAAACAATGCCATAATCTTATACAGTATGCTTTTGAACAGAGCTTGCTGACGATGTACAGGCGTTCTTTCAAATCCTAAACACTAGAGTTATAAGGAAGATAATCCCTAGTCAACCCCTTCGAGCCAAAGAAGTAGAAGTTTTCTGTTTTAACACAAATTAAAACCTTTAAACAAAACCTAGGGCAGGGTAGTCTCTCAGTTAACTTAAATGCGCGTTTAGCCGCAAACTCTCATCTCGTAATACAACGAAAAACGTCAAGAAACATTCTTATGGAATCAAAAGACGGTGATGGTTCCCTATCACATAGGTAGTCATTATCTCTCAAAAAGAAAAAAGCCCACTAAGTCAAAACCTATGAAGGAGACTTAAAGAAAACTGAGGCATTCCGCTGACTGTAATCTCAAAACAAGAACAGTCAGGTAAAAATTAGGGATAACAAATCAAGTAAAAAGAGGTCACTACAAATTCTCAACAACACGAAAAATGTTGCAAAAATGACTGCCTTCCAGCAAACTTAACTTGTCTGAACCATCACAGAAACGTCATTCTAGACTCAATTTGGAGTTCAAATGCACAATTAACTGAGCTTAGGACTGAAGAACATCACGAAGAACGGGTGCGTATAAATACACTTTGAGCCTTTATCCTTTGTTTCTTAAAACCGTGAACCAAGCCACGTTACAACCCTTCAAAAGTCCTAATTGAAGCATGGGTTAGTTCGAAAGCATACTGTTACAAAAGGTATCCTGACTCCTGTAAGGCTTTACTCAAAATCCAGAGTTGAATTACAAACTTCTTTACTTGCTAAAAACGCATTTTTCAAAAACTTCAAGACAAACATAAACTTTGCATTACTTGAATATCACTGTTTGCATATGGCTATTTGTTTGATAGCAGAGAAATTCACACAATGAATATCCAGTGAATGAAAGCTCGCTCAGTGAACAAAATCAATTCAAGAAGGATGACACTTTCTTTGCAAAATCTCCTATCAACAAGGGGACATGACATGTCACTATCCAGCACACCTGGGGCGGTCCAGTCAAGATTCTAAGAAATCTCTCAAGAATTGCAGAGTAACCATGGACAGGTCTCCATCCCCGTCACTTGGGGCATTGAACGTCAATCCTGACAAAGGGTTACAAATAGTCAAATATTTCCAAGCAGTGCCACAAACACTCGCTACTTGGGGCAATGACAAATCTCCACAAAATCCTTCTCATAGGATAATTCCCCAACCAGAGTTTAATCTCTGAAAAACTTTCCTCAGCTGGGACAACTTCAAGAATCCTCGAGGACTTCCCCAATGAAGTCGTCACCTCTCTAACAGACCGGCAACATGGTTTATTTCCCCAACAAACTACAAATTCCCCAACTTGAGTTTGCCTCTCCAACTACTACAAATCAAAGGACCACAACTCCCTTTCCCCAGCAGACTACTCTACAATCCCAGGCAAGTTACTATGAAACCTGGACCCGACCAGATATCAGTTTAACTTTGACTCCCCAGTAGAGCAACGGACAACCGAGACTCCTGAACTCTTTTCCCAAGCAGGAATATAATTCTCCCCAGAGTTTTCAATATCCCCCAGCGGATTTCTCCTCAAACAACAAAATAGGAGTCCCCTGTGGAAATATTCTAAGCAAAGTTTGAAGACACACCAACTCTTCAACAACAATCCAGGATTTAGCGACTCCCCAGCATTTGTCAAGGATTTATTTTCCCATACAAAAATACATTCATAAAACATTTCACATTTCATACATCCTATTTACATACATGATAAGTGTATACGACATAATCTCATTTATTTTGAGAACATCATGACATCATGCCTTTTATACATCATGACATTGCATACAACTAACGTTTTACCTTTTTAGGAAAAGGTCAATCAACAGATGGCTACCATCAACCTTTTCAAATTCTAGATTAATACCCATAACAAGCCAGGAAAACTATCTGTAGACGACTGCTTATAGATTAATACCTGTAACAAGCCAAGAAAACTATCTACATGAAGAGATTGAAGATTAATACTTGTAGCAAGCCAGGAAAACTATCTTTCTTTCTCAGGTCAGAGATTAATACCTGAAACCAAACAGGACAACTATCTCATCGACCAACCTTTTCAATTTCCAGATTAATACCTGTATCAAGCCAGGAAAAAATATTTGTGGACGACTGATTGTAGATTAATACCTGTAACAAGCCAGGAAAACTATCTACATGAAGAGATTGAAGATTAATACCTGTAGCAAGCCAGGAAAACTATCTTTCTTTCTCAGGTTAGAGATTAATATCTGAAACCAAACAGCACAACTATCTCATTGACCAACCTTTTCAAGTTCCAAATTAATACCTGTAGCAAGCCAGAAAAAACTATCTGTGGACGACTGATTATAGATTAATACCTGTAACTAGCAAGGAAAACTATCTACATGAAGAGATTGAAGATTAATACCTATAGCAAGCCAGGAAAGCTATCTTTCTTTCTCAGGTCATAGATTAATACCTGAAACCAGACAGGATAACTATCTCATCGACCAACCTTTTCAAGTTCCAGATTAATACCTGTAGCAAGCCAGGAAAAACTATTTGTGGATGACTGATTGTAGATTAATACATGTAACAAGCCAGGAAAACTATCTACATGAAGAGATTGAAGATTAATACCTGTAGCAAGCCAGGAAAACTATCTTTCTTTCTCAAGTCAGAGATTAATACCTGAAACCAGACAGGACAACTATCTCATTGACCAACCTTCTCAAGTTCCAAATTAATACCTGTAGCAAGCCAGGAAAAACTATTTGTGGACGACTAATTGTAGATTAATACCTGTAACAAGCCAGAAAAACTATCTACCTGAAGAGATTGAAGATTAATACTTGTAGCAAGCCAGGAAAACTATCTTTCTTTCTCAGGTCAGAGATTAATACCGAAAACCAGACAGGACAACTATCTCATCGGCCAACCTTTTCAAATTCTAGATTAATACATGTAGCAAGCCAGAAAAACTATCCGTGGACGACTGATTGGAGATTAATATATGTAACAAGCCAAGAAAACTATCTACATGAAGAGATTGAAGATTAACACCTGTAACAAGCCAGGAAAACTATCTTTCTTTCTCAGGTCAAAGATTAATACTTGAAACCAGACAAGACAACTATCTCATCGGCCAACCTTTTCAAATTCTAGATTAATACATGTACCAAGCCAAAAAAACTATCTGTGGACGACTGATTGGAGATTAATATATGTAACAAGCCAGGAAAACTATCTACATGAAGAGATTGAAGATTAACACCTGTAACAAGCCAGGAAAACTATCTTTCTTTATCAGTTCAAAGATTAATACTTGAAACCAGATAGAATAACTATCTACTCGACCAGCTCAAGCAACCCTACACAGGTTCCTTCTTTCCAAGATGCAGTTTTACACGGACTCATCATGAAGCAACCCTACACACGTTCCTTCTCATTTTCAGATACAGTTCAGATATGCTCCAGACACGGACGCTATTCTGACAATCATCCAGTTCTACCTTACAGATACAGTCCAACAATCATTTCTGGATGGCATCTTTAAGCCCATCTCCAACAACTATTCATTATCTCTCCAAATGGCATCTTTAAGCCCATTCCCCACATAATCAACTAACACATCTTCGAGTGCAAATTTTCTGGGCACTCTAGTGTTCAATCATCTTCCACCTTTAAGTCACGAATGTCAGAATTACCAATCTAACTCTTCAAGTGTAAGAAGATTGAATAGGGGCAGTTGTTGCACCCCAAAATTTGCCCTCTCATTTCACAAGGGATCACCCTGGATCCCAGGTTTGCTTCCATCAAGTTTCCAAGCCTTGAACAACAATTTTCCAAGAAAATCACTCACAAGGGAAAAATGGTCATTTACACGCTGAGAAGTCAAACTTTGACTTTTGGATCAAAATCAAAAATTATATTTCATCAAGACATGTTGGAATATGAAGTTTGTTTCATCAAGAAAGTTCAAAATTCAAATTTTACCTTGGAAAAGTCAAATTCTAAATATTTAGAATATTTCTAAGTGTTTAAGAAAATTAACACTTCAGAACTTCTGAGCCAGCCTCCAGGCAGGAGCAGTTAGAAGTTACAAACATGGCTCTTCAGCATCTACGCAAGTTCAGTCAGAGTTTTCTATGGTAATGCAAATAAGGTAATAAAGCATAATACGAAGCCTGAAAGCTCCTTTAGAACATGCTGGAGCCAGAAGATAAGAGGATCAAAAGATGGGATGCTACGCTGAAGCAGAACTTCTGATCCAGAACAAAGCCTTGGTGTAGAATTTCACGTTGCAGGATTTCTGGTTGTGGTAAGTCTCATCATCATTTAATGCTCACAACCACCTTCTGAGTCTTTATCGAAAGGATTTTCACCATGTGTACTTCTATTGTCTTGGGATAGCAACTTTGCTACTAAGCCCATGCTTTACTTTTTGCTTTTCCTTAATTCCTGCTGACAACCACCATGCTTGCTTAAAAGACAAGGCAGCGCTTCAGCACATGAAGGATATATATCAACGCTTTGGTCAAAACATGACCAAATCCCAAAACCTTGTTTATACAACTTGCTGCAGACCTATGACCAACAGCTGGCTCAGCCTACGCTTGCATCTCATGATTACACCAAACTAGCATACGAAAACTGTGATGAAAAAGTAAAGGAACAGGATGCCAAAACAGGTTAAAATCCTATTTGTTTTTCCCCCCAAAGTCACAACAAATTCATCTATAAATACTTGGCTCTATCACACGTTCAAGAGGTTGGATTTTGGAGAGAGGTTAGTAAAAAGGAGAGAAAACAAAGCTGTAAAACCTTCATAAAAATCCATATTTCTCATACACAGAAACAAACCTTTGTTCTTCCTTTTGAATCAAAGAGCTTGACGTTTCCTCTTCCATTATTCTTGCTGATTCTAGAAACATCCAAAGGCAGCCACTCAAAGCTCCAAGCACGCTCCAGGTAAGTCTTTCTGACTTTATTTGCTTTTCATTCTGAACATCATTAACATGTAAATATCATAGTATTAATGTTGTACATATCATTGCATGAATAGAAAAACTATGGATCAGAACTTCTAGAATAATGCTAGGCTCAAAATTAGGATTGGAACTTCTATGATTTGTTGTGTTGTGATCATTCTGATTTGCTGAACTGAATAAATTATTGTTGTGTTGATTAAGAGCTGAAATGTAACACAGAACTTCTGTTTTTCACTCATCATTTTAACACACAGAACTTCTAGGATTTTCTCACTATTTAAGCACGCAGAACTTCTGAGTTCTCTTCACTGTTTAAACACACAAAACTTCCATGATTTTTCTCACTGTTAACACACACTGAACTTCTGATGTTCACCCACTGGCTTAGCATAATACAGTACTTCTAATGTTCACTCACAATCTTAGCACAACATAGAACTTCTGAGTTCTCCTTACATGTCAAATACACCGAACTGTTGACGTTTGCTCATTGTTTCAGTGTATTACAGAACTTCTGACTTTTGGTTCACTGGTTGAACACCACCCAAAACCTCTGTGTTTTCCCTCTAACGTTTTTTGCAGGACTTCAAAGTGTATCCATCCAGAACCTTTGTTCCCTCTCCCTCTGACATTTTTTTTGCAAGACCTCAGAGTGTACGAATCCAGAACTTCTGATCTCACTGATGTTTCCTGCTTAGTCACGCGCCTGGCTTCAGAACTTCTGATCCTTGTTATTTTTTTGCAGTAACACGCTGTTTCTAACTTGTATTTATTTTCCTTTTCATCTTTTTAAATATTAGCATAAAAAACATAAAAATATTTTCCTTTTAATTTATTTCCTTAAGACAAAAACATTTTCTAAACAAGTCCATTTCTTTCTTATATTATGCATTTCAATATGGTTGTAATAGATAGTTAGGACTTAAATTATTTGCAATCCCCATTCATAAATATGTTCCCCCATCCCATAAATATTGTAATAGCGTAGGACTTTACATTTCTGCAATTTATTGTTTTCCTTATACTGTATAGTAATTAGGCGTGTATGGTAAGAAATAAAAGTCAACAAGTAGATAACTAAAAATCAAAGACAAATGCATGCGATCAAACACACTTGCACACTTACACCCTTAGAGTAATTCAACTTGTTGCCTTACAAAAATGGCCATGTTATGCACGTGGGATGTCTTAGCACAAACAAATCGAGAAATACAAGATCATAGTCTCTCGATGACGCTATCAAAGTTTCCTTTCAAAAATGATCGTAGTCCCTAAAGAAAAGTGCTAAGTCATCTCACAACATTGCTATCATGGTCATACGATGACCCAAACAGTCGTCCCTTTACATCCAACGATGGGGCTTCTTACCAATTCAATGGTAAGATATCAATATCTAAAGGAGGAGGAAAAGCATATCTAAAGACCTTTTGAGTAGGTAGGTTCGCTCTCAGTTACTCGCTTGCTCACAACAAAATCATTTTTATACACCCACACTTTCATTTGGAAACATTTTCGAAACAAACACTTTGTATACGTTCTTATAGACACGAGAATCATTACAAATTTACATTTTCAAAAATACTTTCAAAAACCACACACAAAGCATAATTTCAAACAAAAGCAAGTGATCTAGCGAGTAACTAAGAGCCCATGGAAAACCATGGATGAAAAGGGTGCTAACACCTTCCCTTTTCATAATCTACCCCCTGAACTCAAAAAACATCTCTAAAGTCTTTCCTGTGCTTTTTCACCTTTCCTTTTTGGATAAAAGAAAAGTCGGTGGAGAATCTTGCTAAACCGCAACATTTGTGATCAAAACGCAAAAAAAAACCTCAAAAGTCAGTTCTCCCACTGTATCACACCAGTCAACCTAGCGGGTCTTTATTCATGCGTAGTATTTTTTAACTATGTCTGCATTCACAGGGTGAAGAAGTTCGTCACTGTCCATAATGGTTAAGATCATGGCTCCACCAGAAAATATGATCTTGATCACAAATGGACCTTCGTATGTGGGAGTCTATTTTCCCCTGGGATCACCTCGCGATAGAATGATGTACTTGATTACCATATTACCAACTTGATATACATGTCATCTGGACTTCTTGTTAAAAGCCTTAATCATACGCTTCTGGTACATCTGACCATGACAAACAACCACTAACCTTTTCTCGTCAATCAGGTTCAGTTGGTCAAGTCGGGTCTGGATCCATTCATCTTCGTTCAAACCTGCATCCTTCGTGATTCTCAAAGAAGGGATCTGGACCTCAATAGGTAGGACAACCTCCATACCATACACCAGAGAGAAAGGTGTTGCTCCTATTGACGTACGTGTTGAGGTGCGGTAACCATGAAGGGAAAATGGTAACATCTCATGCCAGTCTTTATATGTCACCGTCATCTTCTGTATTATGTTTTTAATGTTCTTATAGAAGCCTCTACAGCGCCATTCATCTTCGGTCGGTAAGGAGAGGATTATGATGTTGGATCTTGAATTGCTTACAGAATTCAGTGATCATAGTGTTGTTAATATTTGTACCATTATCTGTAATGATTCTTTCGGGGATACCATACCAACAGATAAGGTTATGCTTGATGAATCGTGCCATAACATTCTTGGTAACAGAAGCAAATGAGGCAGCCTCAACCCACTTCGTCAAGTAATCAATGGCGACTAGGATAAAGCGATGCCCGTTTGAAGTGGCAGGTCTGATTTCTCCGATCATGTCAATGCCCCACATTGCAAAGGGCCAAGGAGCAGTCAAGACATTCAGGGGGAACCAGAGGAACATGTACTTTGTCAACATAGATATGGCATTAGTGACAAGTCTGTGAATGTTGATAACAGTCTGCTTCTATAGTGGACCAATAGTATCCGGCCCATAGGGTCTCTTTAGCCATGGTGTGTCCACTAGAATGGGTGCCAAATGTACCTTCATGTAAATCTGCCATAATCCTCTCTGTTTCTCTCTTGCCTACACACCGAAGTAAAGTAGAGTCGTGGTTGCGCTTGTAGAGAGTTCCATTATTGAAGAAGAACTTTGCAGAGAACCTTCTCAGAAACTTCTTATCATTGACAGATGCCCCCTCAGGGTATTCTTCAGCTTCGAGATACCTTTTCACTTCGGGGAACCAAGGTTTTTCTGTTACCCCTTTAGTATCAATCTCATAGCAGTAAGCTGGTTCATCCAAACTCTCAATAGTGATCTGAGGAGCCTCATTGTCCCATATGACCTTGAACATGGATTACATAGTAGCTAGCGCGTTCGCTAACTGATTCTCTTCTGGTGGAAAATGTTCAAAAGTGACTTCTTCAAAGTGTGGAATCAGTGTCAACACACGTTCTTTGTAAGGGAAGAGATTAGGGTGCTTCGTGTCCCACTCTCCTTTGATTTAACTTATTACCAAGGCCGAATCTCCGAAAACACTCAAGAAATTGATCCTCAGGTCAATAGCATCTTTGAGACCCATGATGCATGCTTCATACTCATCTATATTATTGGTATAGTTGAAGCATAGCCTAGCGGTGAAAGGAGTATGTAACACAGTGGGAGAACTGACTTGGGTGTTTTGAGTTTGATTGCAATTGGTGCGGATAGCAAGAGTCGCCACCGACTTTTCTTTTATCCAAAAGGAAAGGTTGAAAAGAACAGGAAAGACCTTACGAGATTATTTCTTGAGTTCGGGGGTAGGTTATGAAAAGGGAAGGTATTAGCACCCTTTTCATTCGTAGTTATCTACGGGCTCTCAGTTGCTTGCTAGATCACTTGCTTTTGTTTGAAAATGTGCTTGTGGTGTGGATTTTGAAAGTATTTTGAAAAGGAATGCCTTTGTAATGGTTCTCGTCTCTATAAGAACGTGTACAAAGTGTTTTGTCTTTTGAAAATGTTTCAAAGTGAGAGCGGTTGGTGTATAAAATATTTTTGTTGTGAGCAAGCGAGAACCTAGGAGCAACCTACCTACTCAAAAGGTCTTAAATGTTCTTTTCCTCCTCCTTTAGATGTTGCTATCTTACCATTGACTTGGTAAGAAGCTCCATCATTGGATGTGAAGGGACGGGCGTGGGACGTTTGTATATTTATAGAAGGCAACCTATGGAACGTTTTAGCAATGTCTTTTAGGGGCTAGATCATTTACCGAAGGCAACATCGAGGGTCATCTAGGGACTACGATCTTTTATCGAGGGACTTTGCTAAAACGCCCATATTCGAGGGACATGACTATTTTTCCGAGGCAACAAGTGAGATTACCCTAAGGGTGCATGTGTGAATAGTGTGTTTGATTGCATGCATTTAGTCTTTGATTAAGGGTTGTCTACTTGTTGTTTTTATCTTATCATACATACCCTATTTTACTAGCAATCATACAAAAATAATAAAGTGCAAAAAGATAAAAAAAATCTTACACTATTACAACCATATTGAATGTCATGAAAATATAAACGCAAAAAATAAAATAAAAGCAACAAAAAATGGGCTTTTCGACTCAGGTAGAAAGGCCCTTCGATTCTGCATTCTCTGGCCTCCTTCAATTTGGGTTCTAAAGTCAGTGGAGTCCTGCCCTTCGATTTTCCTTTCTGTCTCCTTCAACTAAGGGTTGGAATCAGCATAGTCACGCCTTTCGTCTGTCCTTGGAAGTCAGCATAGTTCTGCATTTCGCTTGAGGCTTGGAGATAGCAAGGTTTTGGCCTTCGTTTGAGGCCCGGAGACAATAAGATTTTGGCCTTCGTTTGAGGCCAAGAAGAAACAAAACTCATGCTTTTCCACAGGCTCCTTGCTGACTCTTTGTAAGCATATTGGGCCCTCAGATTTTGATTTGAAAGGCTTGTGCAGCTAGCCAATCGAAGGGTATAACAAACCTATCTTAAAGTCTAAAAATGCAATATCCAAACATAACTACAGTCCATGGGTTAGCATGAAAACTAATGAACAAGTTTCATATTTTGACATGTTTTGATGAATTGTGACTTTTGACACTTGATTTTGACCAAAAAGTCAAAGTTTGACTTTTCAGTATACAGTTGACTTTTGATCAGTTTACTGAAAATCAACTATCAATCCAATTGATCTTGAGCAATGTTTTGAGTCATTCCATTAGGTCAAAATGATTCAATCGAACATTTAATATCATGCCTCAAACCAATTATCCATTTGTTAGGTCAAAACCCTAATTTTGACCATTTTGCCCTTTTGATGATTTGATCAAATTTCTTGAGGAATTATGTTCCAAACTTGATCAAATGATACATATGAGTTTATAATGTTGATGTGGATAAAAAATTATGAAGTTTGACTGTAAATTGGCCACAGTTGACTTTTTCCCCAATACAGCTAATTTTTAGGTCAACTGCTCAATTGACTGAGCAAAAATGTGATCCAAAGCTTGAAACTTGACATGAGTAATCTTGGGGGTTCATAATGATCCATGGAAGTCATATGAGGCATTGAAAGTTCAATTATCCTTGTGCAATCTCAAACCCTAATTTCAGTCATCAGTGCTTAAAGAGGTGTCTTGAGCTGATTAATCCTTGTGCAGTCTTGAACCAATGGAGATCTTGTGAGAAAATACTTGATAAATGAGAGGGAAAATTTTGGGGTACAACAGCTTCCCCTTTTCAATCTTCTTAAACCTGAAGAGTTAGATTGGCGGATCCGCCATTCGTGACTTGAAGGTGGAAGATGATTGGACACTAGAGTGCCCTGAAATTTATACTCGAAGATGAAATGGGAATGGGATTATAGATGCCATTTGGAGGAATGATGGAGATTTTTCGGAGATGGGCTTGTAGATGCCATCCAAAGGTGACTGTGGATAGAGATTGTACTAAGTCTGAACTTGATTTCAACTAAAAAGAATCAGAATAAATCTTTGGAGCGACTTATCTGAACCAGAAGAAATCTTGTATGTTGTTTGACTGGGAAGAATCAGAATAAATTGTTGAGGGATTTATCTGAACCTGAAGAAAGTGCCTGCGGGAAAGAATCAAAATAAATCGTTGAGAGATTTACCTGAACCCGAAATGTTCCTTTGGAAAGTATTAGGATAAGCCATTGAGAGGTTTAGACTGAACCAAAAGAGATCTTGAATATTCTTTAGCTGGAAAGAATCAGAGTAAATCTTTGTGTGATTTATCTGAACTAGAGAAAGCGTCTACGGGAAAGAATCAGAATAAATCATTGAGATATTTATCTGAATCCGAAAGGTTCCTTTGGAAATTATTAGGATAAACCGTTGGGGGGTTTAAACTGAACCAAAAGAGGTCTTGAATATTCTTTAACTGGAAAGAATCAGAGTAAATCTTTGTGTGATTTATCTGAACCAGAGAAAGTGTCTGCAGGAAAGAATCAGAATAAATCATTGAGAGATTTGTCTAAACCGGCAGGGATCTGGAGAAGAATCAGAATAAATCATTGAGAGATTTATCTGAACTACAGAAGAAAACTACGAGAAAAGAATTAGAATAAATTGTTGAGATATTTAAACTGAACCGAAAGGAGTCTGAAAGAAATATTTGTTGTGTAGATAGTTGACCAATCCTTTCTTGGGAATTGATCTGTAATTGACTTGTTGAAATTTTGACGATAATTTTCTGTTGATTGATCTTTCCTGAAAAAGATGAAAGGTTAGTTGTATGCAATGTCATGATGTATGAAATGCATGGTGTAATGATGTTCTCAAAATAAATGAGATTGTGTCGTATGTATTTGTGCTGTCAATGTTATGACGTATGGATGCGATGTATGGGCATGTAAGCTATTCTGCTGTAATGCTGTTGGATTAGGGAAAATAAATCCCTGACTGCTGCTGGGTATGTGGAGTGTAAGTCTTCATGTTTTGAAGTGCTGATGAGTTGATGAGCTTCTATTTGTTAGAGAAATAAACTCTGTTGTGTAAAGGAAACGCTGTGTATTGCTTTTGAAATCCTATTGGGGAATCCTGAGAAATTGGACGACTTTTACTGGGGAGTGATAATTGGAAGTTTTGTTCCACCGGGGATGTGAGAGAGCTTGATATCATTAAGCTGCACATTGTGGGGGATTTTATAGTCTAAAGATATTATCCTATTTTTAAATTCATTAATGATCGTCTTTCTTTTTTTATTCCTTTTATTGTTCATTTGTAAACAACAGTTACGTTCAAATGCATATGTTCAAAAATAAATCATTAGACGTTTTCGCAAATAAAACACGGAAAAAGAAAAAAACATATAGTTTTGCACTTTCAAAGGGATATATTTGTATTAACTTGAATAAGTATTTTTGTACAATGAGACGAACGTCCTAGTAAGAGAATCGTCGTAAAAAATGAAAATTTGATACAAAGAAAAGATAGCTATGTGCAATAATCCCATGGAAGGTCGTCGCCATCCACAGTGGTCAAGATCATTGCTCCACCAGAGAATATGCTTTTGATCACAAACGGTCCTTCATATGTAGGAGTCCATTTTCCCCTAGGATCACCTTATGGTAATATGATACGCTTAATTACAAAGTCACCAACCTGATATACCTGACGTATGACCTTTTTGTTAAAGGCTTTGATCATGCGCTTTTGGTACATCTGGCCATGAAAGACAGCTGTGAGCCTCTTATCACCAATTAGGTTCAACTGGTCAAGTCGGTTCTAGATCCAATCCTCTTCATTCAACCCTGCGTCCTTTATGATTCTTAGAGAAGGTATATGGACCTCAATTGGTAAGACAACTTCCATGCCGTATACCAAGGAGAAGGGATTTTCCCCTGTTGATGTACGTGTCGTGGTACGGTAACCGTGGAGAGTGAATAGTAGCATCTCAAGCCAGTCCTTGTAGGTTACTGTCATTTTCTGTATGATCTTTTTGATGTTCTTATTTGCGGCTTCAATAACACTATTCATATTTGGCCGGTAAGGAGAAGAAATATGGTGATGGATCTTGAATTGCACGCACAGTGCGGTGATCATAGTATTGTTGAGATTCATACCATTGTCTGTGATGATTCTCTCTGGGATGTCGTATCGACAGATGAGATTTTGTTTGATGAAACAAGCCATGACATTCTTGGTAACAGAAGCGAAAGAAGCTGCCTCAACCCACTTCGTGAAATAGTCAATGGCCACCAAGATGAAGTGGTAATCATATCGATGCCCCACATCGCGAATGGCTAGGGAGTAGGACATTTAGAGGGACTTGAGGCACATGCACTTTGTCAGCATAAATCTGACACTTGTGACAGGTCCGTGAATGCTGATAGTGATCTACTTCCATGGTAGACCAGTAATAACCTGCCTGTAGGATTTTCTTAGCCATCGTATGCCCACTGGAATGGGTGCCAAAAGTGCCTTCATGTAGATCAGCCATGATCTTTTCTCCCTCAACCTTGTTTAAGTAACAAAGCAAAACAGAGTCGTGGTTACGTTTGTAGAGGATGCCATTACTGATGAAGAACTTAGCAGAGAATCTCCTTAAGAACTTCTTATCATTGACTGAAGCCCCTTCCGGATACTCTTGAGCCTCGAGATACCTCTTGACTTCATGGAACCAAGGTTGGTCCACTACTTCTTCAGTATTGATCTCGTGATAATAAGTTGGTTCATCCATCCATTCAATGGTGATCTAGGGAGCCTCGTTACCCCACTTGAGTTTAAACATGGATGACATTGTGGCTAGCGCGTCCTCTAGTTAATTTTCCTCTAGTGGAAAATGCTCAAAGGTAATTTCCTCGAAATGTGGGATTAATGTCAACACATGTTCTTTGTAGGGGATGAGGTTAGGGTGTTTAGTGTCCCATTCTCCTTTGATCTGGCTGATAACTAAGGTTGAATCTCCAAATACACTTAAGGACTTGATCCCCAAATTTATGGCAACTTTGAGACCAAAAATGCAGGCTTCGTATTCTTCCATATTATTTGTACAGTTCAAGAAAAGTCTTGCGGTGAAGGGAGTGTGACATCCTTTAGGGGATATGAGTACAACACCTATGCCATTGCTGAGCGCGTTGGAGGCTCCTTCAAAAAATAGGGTCCATCGGGATCCTTGTTTAGGTCTGTCATATGGTCTGAGTTCTTCACAGTTGTTTACCATCATAATGTCTTCATCTGGGAATTCGAACTTCATGGACTGATAGTCATCCACAGCTTGATGAGCAAGGTGATCGGCTAGTACACTACCCTTTATTGCTTTTTGGTTAGTGTACTGAATGTCGTATTCAGTCAGGATCATCTGCCATCTTGCTTTCTCCCAGAGAGGGCAGGCTTCTTGAATATGTATTTTATTGGATCCATCTTGGATATCAATAAGGTAGTATGGGTCAGCATATACTGTCTTAGCCGGCGAGCAACCCATGACAGAGTGCAGCAAGTTTTCTCGAGCAGTGAATATCTTGTTTCACAGTCGGTAAACTCTTTGCTCAGGTAGTAAATAGCATGCTCTTTTCGGCCAGACTCGTCATGCTGCCCCAACACACACCCTATTCAATTTTCCAAAATAGTTAGATACATGATCAAGGGTCTTCCCTCGAATGGCGGCATCAAAACATGAGGCTCTTGTAGGTACTCTTTGATCTTGTCAAAGGTAGCTTGGCATTCATCATTCCATTTGACTACTTGATCTTTCTTCAGTAATTTGAATATTGATTCACAAGTAGCGGTCAGGTGAGAAATGAATCTGAAAATGTAGTTTAGCCGTCCTAAGAAACCTCTTACTTCCTTCTCGGTGCGAGGAGCAGGCATTTCTTGTATTGCTTTCACCTTGGCAGGGTCCACTTCGATACCTTTACCGCTGACGACGAAGCCTATGAGTTTACCGGACCTCACCCAAAATGTGCATTTATTCGGGTTCAACCTCAGCTTGTATTTCTTTAGTCTCTCAAATAGTTTTTGCAAATGGTCAATATGTTCCTCTTCAGTTTGAGATCTGGCTACCATGTTGTCCACATAGACCTTTATTTCGTGATGTATCATGTTGTGAAATAGAGCTACCATGGCACGTTGATAGGTTTCCCCAACATTCTTCAACCCGAATGGCATAACCTTGTAATAGAATGTACCCCATTGTGTGACGAAGGTCATTTTCTCCATGTCCTCAGGTGCCATTTTGATCCGGTTGTAACCTGAGAAACCATCCATGAATGAGAACACTTTATGTTGTACGGTATTGTCAACCAGAATATCGATGTGGTGAAGTGGGAAATCATCCTTAGGGCTTGCCCTATTCAAATATCTGTAATCCACACACATGTATACTTTGCCATCCTTTTTAGGCACTGGAACAACATTGGCGACCCATTATGGATAGGAGGTGACAACTAAGAATCCGGCGTTGAATTGTTTCATGACTTCATCCTTGATCTTCTCTGACATGTCTGGCCGCATGCGACATACTTTCTATTTTACCGGTGGGAAGTCTTCTTTTGTCGGTAGACGATGGACCACGATATCAGCAGCAAGTCCTGGCATGTCTTTGTACGACCAGGAAAAGACCTCAACATAATCATGTAGCAACTGAGTTAGATGCTTCTTGACACTGGGTTCCAGATTGGCACCCACCTTGACTTCATTCTTGTCCTCTTTGATACCTAGGTTAACTGTGTCCACTGGTTCTTCGTGGGGTTGTATGGTCCTTTCTTCTTATTGTAGTAACCTGGCTAGTTCCCCTAGCACTTCACAATCTTCCTCACCTTCGTCTTCGGCTTGGTAGATTAGATTTTCAGAGTCATCAAAGGCCATAGCAGAATTGTTATCCATGGGATCCCAAATGGATTTATATCTTCATTTTGAATGTGAGTGTGTGTAAGAGTATAGCTACCTTTGAAAGAAATAAAAATGTAGAAAAAGAAAGACAAAGAGCATAAAGTTTGTATGCAAAAACGTCCATGATTCATTGATGACATATGAAAATGAGGTAACAACCCTTAAAAATGGACCGTTGTACCTCGAATAAGACACAAGATTTTAAAAGTTTGAATTATTTAATTATTATAGGTCTGACAAAAATTTAAAGACAATTATTGTTGGATAAAAGTAATTGGGACAAAATCTTTAGCTTCCCAATTGCTGAGTCCTCCATTGATGGTTGGGAAAATCCAATCTTCTAGGCCACAACTGTCATCATCATCATCCTCCACTGTGTTGACTCTGTGGTTGTTGATCTTCAGAGGTGGTCCCCCGGCATGAGCATGGCGTACAGCTTTCTGGGCTCCTGAAGTGAAACACAAACCAAATTTGTCAGATTTGTAAGGGATATCCGGGAGTTGGCCCCAAATAGTACACCCACCTTCTTCGATCACCGCCTTGGCATCTTTCAGAGAAGACATCTTTAGCGGAGGTCTTGTAATCTTTGGGACTTGGAAACAACCTTGGTTACTGCCACAATTTATGGGACTTCCTCGAAGTGCTAAAATGGAGTTTCAGTGAATTCACCATCCAATTCCACGTATCTGAAGGAGTTCAAGTGACTGACCATATATTCCTCTTCTCCATGGACAATAATGATTTTCCCCTCGGTTGGGTATTCCAGCATCTGATGTAATGTAGAGGTGACGGCACCAGCATTGTGAATCCATGGTCGGCCCAATAAATAGGAATAGGAAGGGCAAATGCCCATCGCATAAAAAGATGAATCAAAGGTTTGAGTTCCAACTTTTATGGGGATGTCCGCCTCCCCATGCACCATCCTCTTTGAACCGTCGAAGGCCCTTACCATTATGTTGTTGGGTTTTAAGGTCAAACCTTCATAGTTGAGTATATCAAGAGCTTTCTTAGGCAGCACATTCAAAGATGAATCGGTATCAACCAAGACATGGGCCAAAGTTTTGCCCCGGCATTCAACAAAGACATGCAATGCCTCGTTGTGCTTCCTCCCTCTAGGTGTCAAGTCAGCATCAGAAAAGCCTAAACCATTATCTGTGGTCAAGCTGGCCACACAGTCTTTGAACTAATCAGCAGGGGTTTCTTGTGGTACATGGGCAGTTTTAAGAAATTTCACCAAGGCCTTTGCATGAGCCTCAGAGCATAATAATAAATCCAACATGGAAATCTTTGATGGAGTCTGCCCTAGCTATTCGAATATGTTGTAGTCGCTTCTCTTTACAATTTTCAGAATTTCTTCCATCTTCTTTTAGGAGGCTTTAGGGATAGATATTGATTGCGCCTTCATCTGGACAGGCTCAACCAGAATTCCTTTGCCTCAAGTCTCGGTCGACTCGGTGATAGGGGTGTCAGTAGGAGTGACCATAGGGATTGTAGTAGTAGTAGTGTCAACAGGAACAAAAGCAGGGATGATCACAGAACCAGTAACAGCTTTTGAAGGAGAAATCTCGGGAGAGAATACTCTCCCACTTCGAGTTATCTTGCTGGTTCCTGGAATGTTGCTGATGTCAGGGTCAGCCTTCTCAAAAATTGAGTCTTCATCAGCCAGCCAAACCTGCTTGACGTCGTGATAGTAGACGTCGCCCCCATAGTTCCATGGGCCAGTTTTATCTGAGGAGTACGGGATCGGCCCTAGCATAGTAATTATCAGTGGAGCCACTTTAGGAACTGATGTAATCCTAACGGGTCTTATGGTGGAGACCCTGGAAGGATTGGCGTAAATGGTTACTATTGAAAAATCATTGTAAGAAATGGTTGGAATGGGAGTCTTTTCAAACAAAATATCTTTTTCATCCATTAGGCGTTGAATACCTACTTTCAATAAATGACAACCAATTGGTAGGGATAAATAGAGGTGGCAGCTTTCGTCACAGCCCAGAAATAAACCGACTTTCAACAGGTTGCTCTTGACAGTCGGGAGAGGAGTAACAAGTTCATCAACAGCAGTAACAAACATATCATCTTCAATAGCGTTAACATCACGGCCATGCTTGGTCATAGGAGCGGTGATAACATTTGAGATCTCAGGAGCATCAAATTCAATTTCTTTTGCTTCGAGAAGGTCTTGTACCTTGTTTTTCAAAGCCCAACAGTTGTTGGTATCATGGCCTGGACTTTCTTAATGGAAAGCACAGCGAGCATTAGGATGGTAATGAGGAGATGAGATGTTGGGATTCTTCGGGGCTTCCTTCAAGGTTACCATATTAGATCTCAATAGATGTGGCAGGACTTGAGATAGTATCATATTAATCTAGGTAAATTGTCTTACCGGTCTTTCTGTTCTTGGCTGGTTATTCCTTTGTTGAGTAGGTGCAGGCTTAGGGATCATGATGGCCCCTACCATTGGACGATGTTCAATTCTATCTTGATTCCTTTGAGGATACACAACACCAACTTCTTTCTTCCCGACAAATGGTTTTCTCACGGCACTGGAGGATGCGTCTTTTTGGATCTTCCCACTCTTAATCCCAGCTTTCACTCTTTCTTCGGTCAAGATTAATTTAGTGAAGCCTGCTGAGGAGCTTCCAATTAGATGATTGAAGAAAGGACCGGACAGGGTACCCAGAAACATGTCTACTAGCTCTCTTTCAGACAGGGGAGGCTGGATTCTTCCTGCTAAGTCCCTCCATTTCTGAGCGTAGTCTTTGAAACCTTCGCTTGAAACCATAGCCATACTCTGGAGTTGAGTACGGGTGGGAGCAAGGTCTGCGTTGTACTGATACTATTTATAAAAAGCAATGGCAAGGTCTTCCCGGTTATGGATATTGGATCTTTCTAGTTGATAGAACCAATCTAGCTGAGTCCCGGATAGACTGTCTTGAAAGAAGTGGACCCATAAATCTCTGTCAGCAGTATGAGGCTGTATCCTCCTCACATAAGATCGGAGGTGGATCTTGGGACACGAAACCCCATTGTAATTAGAGAACACTGGTGCCATGAATTTTGGTGGAATAACAATCCCAGACACCAAACCTAGCTCTTCAAAGTCCAGCCCGGGCACTTTCTAAATCTCCATTGCACTTAGACGCTCTTCCAGATGTTTGTATTTATCGTCGGCCGAGGGATACTGTTCTTCAGAGTAGTCTTCTTCTGCTTCCTCTTCAGATTCTGGTTGGGCAGTTGTTTCCCTGCCTTTCCCCTCTTGATCGTCTTTTTCACCAGATGATGTTGCAAAGTCTAAGATCTTTCTAGATACCCCTGGGAACCTTCTTCCTAGATTCAGAACACTTGTTTCTTTCTTTGCTTTCTTCTTCTTTTCTTCAATCAGCAAAGTTTTCAAATCCTCTTGTCCTTTAGCTAGAGTCAAGAACATCTGTTGAAACTGAGCATGTTGCGCCTGGAGGTCTTTTACTGTCTGTTCAAGATCCATCTTACTAAAATAAACAGTAGAAAGATGAGGAGAATTATTGTAAGAAAACCTGCTTATGTTATGATGAATGGAGATGCATATGCAATGGTTTCAAGGAAATTAGAGATTTAAATTTGCTTTAGACCAAAAAGGAACACACGTTATATTAATAAATCAAAGTTTTGAGTACATCATGCCTCTTTTGGGCTTACAAAGAAATACAAAAAACTCTAAGATAAAAAAGTTATACGCATCCTCTCTGGTGCGATGTAGGCGTTCAGACTCCGCTCTTCATGAAGTTGCTTGGTGAGTTCCAGAACCTTCTTCTCGCTGGCATAGAATTGGGCCTCGAAAGTCTCTCGCTCCCCCTTAAGCTGTATCCAATCCCTTTGCAGGTCTTCAAGAGAGGTGGGCATGTCAGGATGCAGGATAGTGTATGGGACATCTCCTTCCACAACAGGCTCTATGATAACTGGGAGAATGGAGGGGTAAGGCATCATAAGACTTTGAGCACGAGCTCGTACCCATTTGAGGTATGGCTCAAGAGGGATGGAATTCTTATGCCCCAATGTCTTTCTATCTACCTTGTTCAACATCCTCCAAGCTCGGATAAACCTCTGGCGGTGACCTCGATCGTCATTCTCGTAGTCAAATACCAAACCTTGAATGAGCATCTCATGTGGGCCATCCCTTCGGGCGTAACCAAACTGTCTTAAGGCTAAGCAGGGGTTGTAGGTGATACCTCCTCTAATGCCAAGTAAGGGGGCATTAGGGAATTCTCCATAACGGTCGACGATAGTAACATTCTCTATAGATCAGGAACACCAATAAATGTCTGAATGTTTGAGCGTCATCAACCTATGTGACCACCTTGAGCCTTACTCGTTCTTCAATACTGATTGGGGAAGATGCGAAATAAACCATCTTTCCAAAATAGGAGTACAACACATAAGGATACCTCTTTTCCTCATAGTGCGAGTGTGAAAAGAATGTAGGATGTCTCCTAGCAAAGTAGGCACCAGGTTACGAGACATGAAGATTTTGACGATTCTTATATCTATGAGTTGGTCAGGATTTGGAAACAAAACCATCCCATAGATGATGAGAGCCACAATTTCCTCAAAAGCTTGCAAATCTAAAGAGTTCCAACAGTCTTGGGCTTTCTCAAATAAGAACTTTGCTAAGAAACCTTTGACACCACTCCTTGTTTCCCAATTAGTTGTCACATCAGATGGTTGCAAGTGTAAGGCTTGAGAAATCTCTTCTGGCTTTGGATCTCTTTCTGTACCGTTGAAAGGTAGTTGATTGAGATTGGGAGTCCTTAAGAGATGGGAGAATTCTTCCAAAGTTGGCACAAGTTAATAATCGGGAAATGTGAAGCAATGGTGTAGAGGATCAAAGAACTGGAAGAGCACCTTCATCATGTCCTCATCAGTGTTGGAGGTCACCAAATTTAGGAGGCGACCATGTCTTTCGGTAAATGGAGAATTTTCAGGAACCCTTGATGCTAACTCTTTAAGTTGAGGAGGGATCCTTACAAGGTTGACTTGAATGGTTTTCCTACGAATAGAATCCATGTCCTACAAAACAGAACAAAGATAAATCCCAAGATCCTTGAAATGGTTAGTGAGTATGAGTATGATGTTATGATGTTTATGATGTTATGATGTTTATGATGTTATGTACAAGTAAATATATACAAACAAAACAAACAAGTCCTTAGGTTTAGGCTTGCATGGAGTCTCATAGGTAAGTACAATCTTGAAGTTTAGTTGGCTCAAACCTGTCCTAGCAATAGTAACCGGGTTCTAAGGAGCTCAATATCACTGGTTTGTTTCCTTGGCCATTGTTTCAGCGCAAGCCTCTTTAATGGCGACCAAAATATCCCAAAAAACCAAACCTTAATGAGTGTAGTATCGAGTATCTACCAACTTTAGACTGCACCAAAGTTGGTCATCTCACTACGTCCTAATGGTCAAGTTGGTCAAGTAAAGGTTCTAGAATTTCATTAATGCTTCATGACATCACTCAGTGGCCCCGTATTCTCCTTGAATACTCAAGGGCTACTGGTACCCACAAATATGTCACACTAACGTAGCTATTGCTTAGACCATTTCGGTATACCCCGCATAGTTTCCACAACGTATTGCTACTTACCTATAAGGTATCCTAAATTCGGGTAGAGGATTCAAACCCAAACAAATAACCATAATGTAAAGCATACAAGTCAAACAATGAAAGCAAGTAAATATGATCTAACCCTAAGGTAACCCCACTTTTAAAATTTTCCTCAGCAGAGTCTCCAGTTATGTATTACAGTGGGAGAACTGACTTGGTTGTTTTGCATTTGATCGCAAATGTTGTAGTTAGCAAGAGTCGCCACCAACTTTTCTTTTATACAAAAGGAGAGGTGAAAAAGCACAAGAAAGACCTTTGAGATTGTTTCTTGAGTTCGGGGGGTAGATTATGAAAACAGAAGGTATTAGCACCCTTTTCATCCATGGTTTTCCATGGGATCTTAGTTACTTGCTAGATCACATGCTTTTGTTTGAAAATGTGCTTTTGTGTGGTTTTTGAAAGTATTTGTAAATATGCCTTTGTTTAGGCAAACTTTGTAATGATTCTCGTTCGTAAGAATGTATACAAAGTGTTTGATCTTTTGAAAATATTTTCAAGTTTGAAAGATGTTTTTGAAAGTGTTGGTGCTTGTTTTGAAAATAGCAAGGATGTTTTTTTTTTGAAATTGAGCAAGTAACTAGGAACATTCTACCTACTCAAAAGTCTTTCATGTCTATTTCCTATTTCCTTTGACATTGTTATCTTACCATTGATTTGGTAAGTAACCCTATCTTTGGATGTAAAAGGGACGAGCGTGGGTCATCGTATAATCATGATTAGTAATGTTATAAGATATCTTAGCATTTTTTAGGGACTAAGATCATTTTGAAATGCAACATGGATAGCGTCACTGAGAGACTATGATCTTGTATTTTTTTCTTGTTTTTGCTAAGATACCTCACATGCATAATATTGCCATTTTTGTAAGGCAACCAAGTGCATTTACCCTAGGGGTGTTTGTGTGTAAGTGTATTAATTTACATGTTTGATTTGTCTTGATTAGGGTTTTCTATTTGTTGGTTTTATTCTTGCCATACAAAACCCTAATTACTAGCATTTGTATATAAAGCATTTAAATTGCGGAAAATAAAAATACTAAGCTATTACATGATTTAGGGGAGGGGGTGTACAAATTACAAATGGGGAATTGCAAGAAATTAAATCTAAATAATTATTACAACCATATTGAACTTGAATAAATGTAAAAAATAAAGATAAATAGGCAAGAATATAAATGTAAAAGAAATGTGATTCTTTGTTTGGTTTTTTTATGAAAAGGGTTTCTTTGACCTAATTAGGCAAAAATAAAATAATCAACTAAAATTAAGAAAATTAAGATTAAGTTAGTAAAATAAATTAATTTAAAGAAAAGTGTTTTTTAGGGTTTTTGTGAATTTAATTAAACTAGTAAATAAAAATAATTAAATAAAAGATCCTAAATTCTAAATTGATTTTAATTTACAAGAAAAATAATAATTAAAAGTTATTATCTAAGTATTCAAAAAAAGAAATTAATTAAAGAAAATATTTTTTGTTCTTTTATTTTTGTAAAGGAAAAATAAACTAAATAAATATAAATAATAAAATATAAATATTTTTGGATTTTTTTATTAATGAATATAATAATAATAATAATAATAATAATATTAATAATATTAATAATAATAATAAAAGATAAAAAAAAGTAAAAATAAAATAAAATAAAAAATAAAGTCATGGAGGTTGATAAGTGAAATAGGGAGTGTTGTGAGAAAAAAAGTCAGGCCCATAGGATAGAGGCCCAAGCGCTTTCCTGAAACCAAAAAATGTCAAAAATGTGAAGAAAAAAAGAAAGCAAAAGGCAGCGCGCTGAGGTTCGAACCCATGACCCCTTGATTAGCAGCGCGCTGCCTTACCATTGGGGTGGTTATACATCCGTTAATATAAATAAAATGATAAATATGTAAGGCAAAACAAGTCCTGAACACACTTCATCTTCAACCTCCAGCCAGACCACCTGTAATTTCACCATTTCTCAACAAAAATGGAAGATGCAAACATGAAAGTTGCTCCATTTTTTCATACGAATCCAACCATATAAATATCATGAACTATAAATCAAAGATGAATGAGAATTTTTGAAAGTACCAAATTCTGACCTAATTATTTTTAGAGATTCAATCCTAAAATTCTCCTAGCTCAAACAATATAAATGAAATCTATGGACATGTACAGCTTCAGGGAAATGATGTCTACATTTTATCTTCACAAATGCAAGCCTAACAATGCCTAAGTAATGAGATAAAAGTTCAAGAAAAATACCTCAAAACTGGAAATCGTGAAATGCAAATGAGGTTGGTTCAAGGTGCTGCAATGATCAGGTTAGCTTTCTCAAGTTCCCAGGAAACTAATGCAATGGTTTGCTTGAGCAATGGATGGCTTGGAGAAGTCAATGTGTATACTCTGTTTTTTAGTTATGGAGGTTATGGTAAATGGTGTTACAGTGATGAAACAGGGACAGGGATAGGTTACACTTGATGTAAGGAAGCTTTAGGAACTAAAAGGCCAAGAAACGCACGAGGGAAATATGAGTTTGGCGTTCAAGGTCAGAAACTATGCAACAATGGAGTTTTTGGGAAATTATTTATTTGAGAGAGTTTTGGTGTATTTCAGGGTGCTTAAGCTCATGTTCTAGCTCACAAATAGTGTCTCTATTTATAAGCAACAAGTATGGAGGCTTGTATCTGATCAGAATTCAAAATCACATGTTTAAGCTCAACATGTGATTTTTTGAGAAATCAAGTTTCAATGCCTTGTGTACTTGCTATTGTAGAGTGGTTATGCTTTAAACAAACTTTCTTATGACTTTGCAGATGGAGTGTGATTAGAGGGAACAAGTTAGAGGCTCAAGAATTAACTTTGTTCATAAAGCTTGCTTTTCCAAAATGGAAGTGTTCACTTTGTGCCATTAACGGAAATGTGGATTGGATAAAGCTTAAACCACTTGGATTAAAGCTAAAAAGTTTATGTAATCCATTAGTGATGGATAAATACACAAGTTAGAAGGCATGCAAAGAAATATTATGAAGCCTAACATTGAAATTGCATTTTTGTTCATCATGAAAATGACCTATAATTTTAGTTTGAAACCCTAACTTCCTCTCTTCGATTCTCCTTGCTCAAGAATGATCTCAAGGAGTTCTTGGACATTTTAGAAATCTTGTAATGTTCTCTACAAACCCTCTTTGAATCACATTTTAAAATTCCCCTTGGAACTATATGAAAATTTGCCATGAAGTTAGGTCAAAATCTTGCCTAAACTATGGAAAATTTTCACTAAGTGTTTAGTTTCAAGACCATGACTTCATGAATTAACAACTTGAGATCCAATCATTTCTAGGAGAAGTTGTGTAAAGAAACGTTTTAGATATCATGGAGATCTATAACTTTCATGTTGAAAGTTTCTTTTGAATCATCTTGCATCATGGTGAAAAATTGGCTCAAAGTTGTGAAAAAACATGAAGTTTTCAACACTTAGAAAAATTTCTAAGTTTGAAAACTTTGACTTTTCAAAATGAAATCTTGACTTTTTTATTTCTTGATGAACAAGTTACATATTTTGAAATGCTTTGATGAATTGTGATTTTTGACACTTGATTTTGACCAAAAAGTCAAAGTTTGACTTTTCAGTATAAAGTTGACTTTTGATCAGTTGACTGAAAATCAACTATCAATCCAATTGATCTTGAGCAATGTTTTGAGTCATGCCATTAGGTCAAAATGATGCAATTGAACTCTTAAGATCATGCCTCAAACCAATTTGATCAAATCATCAAAAGGGCAAAATGGTCAAAATTGATTTTTAGGTCAACTGCTCAATTGACTGAGCAAAAATGTGATCCAAAGCTTGAAACTTGACATGAGTAATCTTGGGGGTCCATAATGATCCATGGAAGTCATATGAGGCATTAAAAGTTCAATTATCCTTGTGCAATCTCAAACCCTAATTTCAGTCATCAGTGCTTAAGGAGGTGTCTTGAGCTGATTAATCCTTGTGTAGTCTTGAACTAAAGGAGATCTTGTGAGAAAATACTTGATAAATGAGGGGGGAAATTTTGGGGTACAACAGGATCCATGCTTCACAGGGATTTTTTGAGGATAATAAGTCTTACTGCTATCTTGTCGTATTCCAGGCTTCACAACAACCTATTGGGGAATATGAAATTAACTGCTATCTAGTCAGTTCCAGGCTTCACAATAATTGTAGACATTAAACTGTTATCTGGTCGCATCCAGGTTTCAATGATTTGAATAAAATAAGCTATCATCTGGTCGGGTCCAGGCTTCATAGTAATTAATAAACTGATATCTGGTCAGACTCCAGGTTTTACAGTATCTTTAATTGGAATAGAAATCAGAAAAATCTTAGGGTCGATTTAACTGAACCTGAGAAAGGTCTTGAATTATCTTTGACTGGATAAGAATAGGAAAAAATCTCAGGGTTGATTTAACTGAACCAGAGAAAGTGTCTACCAGAGAAGAATCAAGATAAATCGTTGGTCAATTTAAACTGAACCAGCAGCGGTCTTGAGTTATCATTGACTGGATAAGAATCAGAAAAATCTTAGGGTCGATTTAATTGAACTAGAGAAAGTGTCTATCGGAGAAGAATCAGGATAAACCATTGGTCGATTTAAATTGAACCGCAGAGGTCTTGAGTTATCTTTGACTGGATAAGAATCAGAAAAATCTTAGGATTGATTTAATTGAACCAGAAAAAGTGTCTACCGAAGAAGAATCAGGATAAATCATTGGTCAATTTAAACTGAACCAGCAAAGGTCTTGAGAATGATTTTTCTGAGGAAAATGTTGAAATAGACCTTCGTCAGATGTAGTCTTTGAGAAGACTGTCAAGCCATATAAGCAGTTAATGGTGTTTGTTGATTGATCTTACCTGAAAAGATAAAGAGTTAGTCGTATGCAATATCATGTTGTATGAAATGCATCGTGTAATGATGTTCTCAAAATAAATGAGATTGTGCTGTATGCAATGTGCATGCCATGATGTATTAACATGGAATGTTCTTGCGACATTTCTTAGTCTGGGAAAATAAATCCCTGACTGCTTGCAGGAGAGTACTGGGAAGTTGACTCCCGGACTGCTGTTTGGTAGATGAGGAAAGCGATTCTTTTATTTCCGTTGGAGATGATGAATGGAGATGATTTGTCGGGGATTTCCTCTTTCCGTTTGGGGATACTCTGCTGGGGATCGTTGACTTCTGCTTGAGAATGATCCACTTGGGAGAAGATGCTCTGTTTGAAAATCTTACCAATGTAGAGAAATAAACTCTGTTGGGGAATGAACTTCCGCAAATAGGAAAATAAACTCTACCGGGGGACATAGACATCATTAGGACGTATGTTGAAGATGTAGCGGTGACTTTGCAGTAGGATGACTATGCCTTTGTACCTGCTGGAGAACATAACTGCGAGGACTACAAATGGCTTTTTGGACTTTGTCCCATTTCTTAAAGTCATTAGCAACTGTCTCTTTGTTTTCTATGTAAGTATTTGTAAGCAGTAACCATATTCAAATGCATATGTCAAAAATAATCACTGGACTTTTTTTGCAAAACAAAATAGAAAAAATAAAAATGGAAAGTTTTGTACTTTCAAAGAAATGATTTGTATTGATTTTGAAGTTTTCCTATAATAGGTGTTTTTTGTACAAAGAGACTGACATTCTAGTAGGTGAATGTCGTCGTGAAAATAAAGAATATACAAAATAGTATACAAAGAGAAAACAACTATGTGTAATAATCACATTGAGTTTCAATTCTACTATTTCCCTTATATCCTTGAGCGTCTCATCACTTTGCTACTTGTTCGAAGTTGACTGGATTGATTGGTACCGTTTGAGATCGATAGTTGATGCTGAAGTCTGGTTACAAGATGATCCAATGGGACATAGTTATACGCTTTTAAATCTCTAACTTTTTCCTGAACCGCCCTTTCGGGTTTTTAGTCCACCGGGATACCCTTTTTTGCCCAAGCCTCCTTTTTAGGTTTTCGACTTGCCGGATGTACAAATTATTTTTGTATTTATCCCTAATTTTTGCCCGAACCCTTTTGGTTCTCCGGGATGCCCTTATTTTTTCCTAGGCCAGTCAACCTAGCGGGTCTTTATTCATGCGTAGTATTTTTTTAACTATGTCATCATTCACAGGGTAAAGAAGGTCGTCACCGTCCATAGTGGTTAAGATCATGGCTCCACCAGAAAATATGTTCTTGATCACAAATGGACCTTCGTATGTGGGAGTCTATTTGCCCCTGGGATCACCTTGCGACATGATGATGCGCTTGATTACCAGATCACCAACTTGATATACCTGTCGTCTGACCTTCTCGTTAAAAGCCTTAATCATACGCTTCTGGTACATCCTGACCATGACAAACAACCGCTAACCTTTTCTCGTCAATCAGGTTCAGTTGGTCAAGTCGGGTCTGGATCCATTCATCTTCGTTCAAACCTGCATCCTTCGTGATTCTCAAAGAAGTGATCTGGACCTCAATAGGTAGGACAACCTCCATACCATACACCAGAGAGAAAGGTGTTTCTCCTGTTGATGTACGTGCTGAGGTGCGATAACCATGAAGGGAAATGGTAACATCTCATGCCAGTCTTTATATGTCACTGTCATCTTCTGTATGATCTTTTTAATGTTCTTATAGCAGCCTCTACAGCGCCATTCATCTTCGGCCGGTAAGGAGAGGCTCATGATGCTGGATCTTGAATTGCTTACAGAGTTCGGTGATCATAGTGTTGTTGAGATTTGTACCATTATCTGTAATGATTCTTTCGGGGATACCATACCAACAGATAAGGTTATGCTTGATGAATCGTGCCATAACATTCTTGGTAACAGAAGCAAATGAGGAAGCCTCAACCCACTTCGTGAAGTAATCAATGGTGACTAGGATAAAGCGATGCCCATTTGAAGCGATAGGTCTGATTTCTCCGATCATGTCAATGCACCACATTGCAAAGGGCCAAGGAGAAGTCAAGACATTCAGGGGAACCAGAGGCACATGTACTTTGTCAGCATAGATCTGGCATTTGTGACAAGTCCATGAATGGGTGCCATAGGTACCTTCATGTAAATCTGCCATAATCCTCTCTGCTTCGTTGTTGCCTACACACCGAAGTAAAGTAGAGTTGTGGTTGCACTGGTAGAGAGTTCCATTACTGAAGAAGAACTTTGCAGAGAACCTTCTCAGAAACTTCTTATCATTGACAGATGCCCCCTACAGGTATTCTTGAGCTTCGAGATACCTTTTCACTTCGTGGAACAAAGGTTTGTCCGTTACCCCTTCAGTATCAATCTCATAGCAGTAATTTGGTTCATCCAATCTCTCAATAATGATCTGAGGAGCCTCATTATCCCATCTGACCTTGAACATGGATTACATAGTAGCTAGCGCATCCGCTAAATGATTCTCTTCTCGTGGAAAATGTTCAAAAGTGACTTCTTCAAAGTGTGGAATCAGTGTCAACACATGTTCTTTGTAAGGGAAGAGATTAGGGTGCTTCGTGTCCCACTCTCCTTTGATTTGACTTATTACCAAGGCCGAATCTTCGAAAACACTCAAGAACTTGATCCTCAGGTCAATAGCATCTTTGAGACCCATGATGCATGCTTCATACTCAGCTATATTATTGGTACATTTGAAGTATAGTCTAGAGGTGAAAGGACTATGTAACACAGTGGGAGAACTGACTTGGGTGTTTTTCGTTTGATCACAATTGTTACGGATAGCAAGAGTCGCCACCAACTTTTCTTTTATCCAAATGGAAAGGTTGAAAAGAACAGGAAAGACCTTTCGAGATTATTTGTTGAGTTCGGGGGTAGGTTATGAAAAGGGAAGGTATTAGCACCCTTTTCATCCGTAGTTATCTACGGGATCTCAGTTGCTTGCTAGATCACTTGCTTTTGTTTGAAAATGTGCTTCTGGTGTGGGTTTTGAAAGTATTTTGAAAAGGAATGCCTTTGTAATGGTTCTCGTCTCTATAAGAACGTGTACAAAGTGTTTTATCTTTTGAAAATGTTACAAAGTGATCGCGGTTGGTGTATAAAATGTTTTTGTTGTGAGCAAGCGAGTAAATAGGAGCAACCTACCTACTCAAAATGTCTTAAATGTTCTTTTCTTCCTCCTTTAGATGTTTCTATATTAACATTGACTTGGTAAGAAGCTCCATCGATGGATGTGAAGGGACGGGCGTGGGACATTTGTATAGTCATAGAAGGCAACCTATGGGACGTTTTAGCAATGTCTTTTAGGGACTAGATCATTTACCGAAGGCAACATCGAGGGTCTTCGAGGGACTATGATCTTTTATCGAGGGTCTTTGCTAAAACGCCCATATTCGAGGGACATGATTATTTTTCTGAGGCAACAAGTGAGATTACCCTAAGGGTGCATGTGTGAATAGTGTGTTTGATTGCATGCATTTAGTCTTTGATTAGGGGTTGTCTACTTGTTGTTTTCATCTTATCATACATACCCTATTTTACTAGCATTCATACAAAAATAATAAAGTGCAAAAAGATAAAAAAAATCCTACACTATTACAACCATATTGAATGTCATGAAAATATTAAGGCAAAAAATAAAATAAAAGCAACAAAAAATGGGCTTTTCGACTCAGGTAGAAAGGCCCTTTGATTATGCATTCTCTGGCCTCCTTCGATTTGGGTTCTAAAGTCAGTGGAGTCCTACCTTCAATTTGCCTTTCTGTCTCCTTCAACTGAGGGTTGGAATCAGGATAGTCATGCCTTTCGTCTGGGCATGGAAGTTAGCATAGTTCTGCCTTTCGCTTGAGGCTTGGAGATAGCAAGGTTTTGGCCTTCGTTTGAGGCATGGAGACAACAAGGTTATGGCCTTCGTTTGAGGCCTAGAAGCAACAAAACTCATGCTTTGCCATAGGCTCCTTGCTGACTCTTTGTAAGCATATTGGGCCCTCAGATTTTGATTTGAAAGGCTTGTGCAACTAGCCAATCGAAGGGTAACAAACCTATCTTAAAGTCAAAAAATGAAATATCCAAACATAACTACAGTCCATGGGTTAGCATGAAAACTAATGGGTCTTGTTGTACCCCAAAATTTGCCCTCCCATATTCTTCAAGATTTGTCAAGACCAATCTTCAGATGATTCAAAATCTCTCAAAGGTTGCACAGTCCAATTGCCTCCTAACATAGTCAAAACTAGGGTTTTGGTTCTTGCAAAGAAATTGAAGTTTTCAAGGGTCCAATCAATTCCCACATGCCTACATACATTGTCAAGCATCCATATGTCAAGTTTCAAGACTCATAGTATCAAATTGCACAGTCAAAAACCCTAAATGCCTCACAGTCAACTGCAGGGGCAAAATGGTCATTTGACAGTCAAAAGTCAAAATTTTTGGTCAACATCTTATTTTGAAGCCACAAACATCATTTGATCAATTCTTGATCATGATTCTCAAGGCATGGCTCAAAAAGTCTCAAGATGCAAAAGTTTCTATTTTTGGACAGTTGAAAAAGTCAACTGCAAATTGACCAGGGCATAACTTCTTCATGGTTTCTCATAAAAATTCCATCCAAATCTCATTTTGAATATAATGACATTTCCTACAACTCATCTTCACACTTCAAGTCCAAGAAATGCTCTCACAAAAAGTTATCAATTTCAACATTATAGGTCATTTTCAAAAGTCAACAAAAAGGCACTTTAAGTCAAAGACCATAACTTGAGATTGGTAAATCAAAATAACATGGAACCAAAGGAATTGGTTAGAGGACTTCAAGACCTTTCCAAAATGTCCAAGAACATGATCATAGCTTCAAAATTGAGCAAGATATGCCTTGGAGAAGTTGGGAAATTTTTGGGAATTTTGAAAAGTCAACTTTGCACAAAAGGCTTCAAAAATGCTAATGGGCCACAAATTCTTTCATGAATCATTACCCAAAGGCTATGCACGACCCATTGACCTCAAAGGGGTGTATTTTCTTATTTTTGATTAATTATTTGAATTTTAATTATTATTAATTCATTTAATTAAATTTAAATATGAAAAAATATCAAATAACACTTATCAAATCTTTTTGTGCAGCAAATTCACTCATTATGAGCTAAATATTTCGTGCATCAATTAACAAGGCAATATCTTCCACAATTGGCAATGATTGGCATGGAAAAGATTGAAAAAAAGAAATGGAAAATCAAATATTCAAAACATTGATTCAATGGACTATGGGCTTGGTTTTTGACCTAGAAAGCTTCACTTACATATGCATAACATAACCTAATCCTAACACACACAAAATATTGCTCAGAAACTGCATAACAAAATTGAAAATTTTCATCAAAAGTTGGAATCTGAAATCATAGCTACGACACGTTTCAAAGCCTAAAATCTATTCCAACGCATTGCTGGACCATCAAGGAACATGTTGCAATCAAGAACCAGTCTCCCTACGCCAAGAATTGGTAGAACATCATTGCACTTTTCACAAACATATCCATTATCGTGTTTCAATTTTTAAGCATTGTTCATGTGTTTTGTTAATTGATTTACACTAATATGGATATTCTGAAGCTATTGGTACCCTTTAATTGAACTAACAATGCCTATATCAAAATCTGCCATTAACGTTTGCTAGGGTTTCAGAGCTCCAAATTTAGGGGTTTACACATATGGCAAAATTGAACTACCAAACCTATGCCATTGGATTCGTGACCTCAAGACGAGACAAACTCACACCTCGCGCCCTTTTTATATTTGCTCATGTTCTAATCGCTATTTTCATGGTTTCTATTTAGTGGGGGTTTAAAACCCCCGCTATCTGTTTTCTATTTGCAGGCAAACGAAGAAGAAAGCTAGCGTGGCTTGATGTTACTGGACCATTCAAAATTGGCGCGTGATTTTGTTATTCATATTACTAACGTTTGTTCTTTTTATAATAATCACGTCCCATTAACATTACAAAGAAACACGTTGGCTTGGTTGGTGGCTAAGGTGTCCTGCAGGCATTGGGACCTGGGTTCGATTCCCAGGTCCCCCCACACATTTCATATATTTTTCCTTAATGTGTTTCTATGCAGCACTTCATCCAAGGTCCATCATGCACGTTCACATCCAGGCCTGCCACGCGCCCATGAGTTTCAATCCAAAGGCTATAAGAGGATGTCTACCATGCACGCTAGTCAACCACTCCACATGCAAGCACAGAAAGTCAAAAAGGCTTTGCATTCTTGGGCCAGATTTCTCACAAAAAACCTCCTTTTGGGGCCAGACACCCCCCATGGTTTGCATCAATTTTTGATTTTTATTTGTTTTTCTTTCTAATTCTATTAATTGTTTTAATTGTTTTCTTTAAATTCCTAAAATAATTTTCATAATAAAATAAAATACAAAAAAATCAAAAATGTTTGTTGTTAATATTAATTTCACCATTATTTATTTTGTAAATAAACTTTAATAATTAACTAGTTAATTTAGGTTTTAAAACTTTAATGTTTTTCTTAATAAATTTAAATAGGTAGAATTAGGGTTTTGATATTTTTCACCTTTTCTTTTTAGATAATTTTCTCATCATTATTATTATTATTAATTATTAATTATTTTGTAAATAAATATGTAAAATAATTAATTAGAATAAATTAGGTTAAACTTTAATATTTTTTCATTAATAATTAAAAACAACTTAGAATTAGGGTTTCTCTTCAATTTTAATTTCTTTATTTCATTAAATACCAAAAACCTAAAATAAAAAAAAACATTTCTTTCCTTTTATTAAATAATTAATTAACTTTTAATTCCATTTAATTTCTCAAAAGGGTTCAACGCCCTCGAACATTCGATTCTAATTTCTTTTCGCGCATTTATTCTTATTTTTCTTTTTTTCAATATTATGTAATTGCTCAAGCTTTGTAATAGTAACTAGGTTTTACTTTCCGCATTTTTATTCAAACGGATCTTTGTAATTTGGCGATGTATAGACCCGCGCCTTGTAATAGCGTAGGATTTTATTTTTCGTATTTAAATTTCCGCACTTTTAAATTATAATTGCATGAAAGAATGTATGGCCTAAATTAAAAATAAGCGTAGATCACCATGATACATGTACAAGAGAAATATTAACATGAAAACAACACACAAATTCACACACCATTCTTAGGTTACGCCTCACTGTTGCCTTGCCTCCAAAAGGTGGTCGTCGAGTATAGGACGTTTTAGTAAGTCCTTATGTCCATGACATGATCCAGTTGCCTCGAAACGGTTGCCTCGGAAATTAAAAAGGATCAATGGCATAAGGGTAGCTTCTAAGGTGTCCTACTGTTGCTCTGGTGACCACACTGTCCCTACAAACGAGTTGACCCGAACACCTCCAACGGTGGTGCTACCTACCTCTCAATGGTGGGATGGTACTACCTTAAGGACATTTACACATCCTAATTCCTTAGGGTAGGTGGATGACTCGTAGATACTTGCTCTCTTCAAAAACAAATAAAAAAAAACTCTTTTCACACCGACACTTTCAAAAAAAGGCTTTCAAAACAATTTTTCAAACACTCTTGAGGACTGATACAAGAGTCGATCTGAAATTTTTAAACAAAATTTTTTCAAACCCACTAATAATTGAAAAGAAAACACTTTTGAAAACACAAATGAGCAAGTATCTAAGAGCCCATGGATAACCATGGATAGAAAGGGTGCTAACACCTTCCCTTTCTATAAATCTACCTCCCGAACCGAGAAACTATCTCATAAGGAATTTTGCTGTGCTTTTGTCCTGTCCATGTTGGAGAAAATAAAAGACGGTGGCGACTCTTGCTTCCGCGACATTTCGCGAACCAGCGTTAAACAGTCAGTTCCAGATCCACCAATCACAGAACTGGCAACTCTGCTGGGGATATTTTTAAAGTGAGGTGTACCTTAGGACTAAGATCACTTGCGTTTTCAATTGTTCTGCTTGTTTGCTTTATTATTATGGGCTGCATCGGAGTTACATAGATCCTAACCCGGATCTAGGGATACCCTGTTAGGTAGCATAAGCTGTGAGGGACCTGTCCGGCGTAGACCGACATGGGTGAAGCAGTGGCTACGTTGGTGTGGCACCTTGGTCTGTACCGATATCCCTTGTGTCGCAACAAGGAGAATATGGGTCTTCTGAGGAGTCATTAAGCACCAACTGACCTTAGAACCTTAAATGACCCAACTTGGCCAATAGAACAGTTGCAGTATGCTATGCCCATTGAGGCTTAAACTCTCGTGATGGTTCTGGCCGCAAGAAAAGATTGCGATGCTGGAGTTATGACCGATTGAGGGTAGTCAGTGATATTGGGATCCTCTAGAACCCGGTTACTTCTGATAGGACAGGTCTTAACCAACAAACTAAAAGAGGGTAATACCTAGACCCCACGCTGGCCTAAACTCTAAGGGCTTGTCTTGTGTGACTTGTGTGCCTTATCATGTTTGCCTTTGTGAATATTTGTGGTGTGCTTTATCATAACATCATGCCATCATAAACATTGCATGCATCCTGCATAAGGACTGACCATTTCAAAGACAAGAGGGTTTCACCTTTGCTCTGTTTTGTAGGACATCATGATGCCTATGCGAAGGAATACTATCCGGTTCAACTTTGTTCACCCACCTGAGTTGCTTGAAGAATTGGTTAGCAGAATTCCAAATACTACTTCCTTCATCCAGAGGCATGGTTCTCTTCTCAGTTTAGTCACGGCAAAGTGGGACCAACAACTGATGAGTGTCCTGACCCAGTTTTATGACCCTCTGTACCAGTGCTTCACTTTTCAAGACTTCCAGTTGGTCCCTACCCTGGAAGAGTTCTCTGATTTGCTTGGCATCCCTATCTTGGATCAGACTCCCTACACTGGTTGGGAAAAGACTCTTAGGCTTGAGGAGATTGCTGCAGCTCTGCCTTTGACCCACAAGGAGGTAATGGATAACTGGGTGACTAGAAGCAAAGTTAAGGGTTTCTTGGCCAAGTTTCTGATTGGTAAGGCTAACAGTTTCTGGAATGACTTGGACTTTAGGGCGTATGAAGACATTCTGGCTCTCTTAATCTATGGTCTAGTTTTGTTTCCTAATCCTGACAACTTCATTAACGTCACTGCCATAAGGATCTTCATGTCTCGGAACCCTGTGCCCACTCTCTTGGGTGATATCCTGCAACAACTTTACGCTCGTACTGCCCGAAGACGAGGAACTCTGTGGTGTTGTATTCCTTTGTTAGTGAGGTGGTTTATTTCGCACCTCCCTAAATTCGTGCTGAAGAACAAAGAAGGAAGAGGTTGGGCTCATAGGTTAATGTCTCTCACTGATAATGACATCATTTGGACTCTCAGAGGTTTGGATGAAGTAGCTGTTATTGATCGTTGCGGAGAATATCCTAATGTTCCTTTGATTGGTACCCAAGGAGGAATCTCTTATAATCCATGTCTAGCCCTCCGTCAGTTTGGAAGAGCCAGAAGAGCATGGCCTCATGAGATGTTGGTGCCTCACATCAGTTTTGAGTTTTAGGTAGATAGTGACGAGTTGCATCGTAGGTTCATCAAGGCTTGGGACAGAATTCACAAAGTTGACCCACATTAGTTGGGACCAAAGACTTCTCTACCTATGGAAGCCTACTACAAATGGGTCCGCATCCG
Source organism: Vicia faba (assembly GCA_948472305.1). Lineage (NCBI taxonomy): Eukaryota > Viridiplantae > Streptophyta > Magnoliopsida > Fabales > Fabaceae > Vicia > Vicia faba. The sequence continues at coordinate 1,545,133,808 of OX451735.1, forward strand.
TGCTCAGAAGTTAGGTATGCCATATGAAGCTGTCAGACCCGTCATTCTTGAATATCCTGATAGAGATGGGGCTCCTCCAACTGTTCCCCCTCCTCAGATACCTACTGATCTTGATGCACTAAAGAGGTCTTGGGCACAACTACGAGAAGAACGGGATTCTTATCGGGAAAAGTTCAACGAGCAGGAATTGAAGATCCAGAAGCTGACAAAGCAGTTGGAGAACGAGCAAGCCTTGAATGACTACATCCGTACTGAGAAGAGGAGACCATGGGATCACTGATGAGCTTTGAATTTTCTTTTACAGCTTTTCTTTCCCTTTTCAGTATTTCCACTTTATGTAATGCCTAAGGGCAATCTGTTGAATAATTTAAATTTCAAAGTTGAATCTAATGAAGTGTGTTCCTTTTTGTTTACAAAGTTGATTCCCGATTGTCTTTGAAAACATAAATCATACGCATTCCATTCATCATATGCATCACATGTACTCTTCTTTTCAGGTTGCTTAATGTTCTTCGCTGTTTATTTCAGCATCATGAACCCTGAATCATCTACCGAGCAGTCCATCAAGGCCCTTCAGGCTCAGAACGCCTAATTCCAAGAGCTGATCATGGGTTTGGCCCAAGGACAGGAGGAACTGAAGGCTCTGCTGGTTAAGAAGAAGAAAAAGAAGAGAACTGTACTATTCAACACGGGCCGGAGGTTTGGTAACACACTGCAGAATGAGGTTGATCAAGCTGGTTCTTCTGTGGGAAAAGGCAGTCCCCAGGGGGGAAGAGTTCCTAGTCTGGTGGTCTCTGACAACGGGACTGATTTTAATGAGGAGCAGTATCCTCCAGCTGAAGACAGGTACAAGCAGTTGGAAGATCGTCTGAATGCCATGGAAATTCAACAAGTGCCTGGTTTGGATTTCGGAGACTTGGGTCTATCTTCTGGTGTGGTCATCCCACACAAGTTCAAAGCACCATCTTTCGCAAAGTATGACGGGGCATCTTGCCCTAAGCTACATCTCAGATCTTATGTGCGGAAGATCCAACCATACACTGTGGACAAGAACTTGTGGATCCACTTCTTCCAGGAGAGTCTTTCAGGGAATCATCTCGAATGGTTCTATCAACTGGATGGAACCAAGGTTCATAACTGGGAGGAGTTGGCTACTGCTTTTTACAAGCAGTATCAATATAATGCCGACCTCGCTCCTACATGTACCCAACTCCAGGGTATGTCGCTAGGATCGGGAGAAGGTTTTAAAGGGTATGCGCAGAAGTGGAGGGATCTGGCTGGCAGGGTGCATCCATCATTAACAGACCGTGAGCTTGTAGACATGTTCTTGGGGACCCTGTCTGGACCTTTCTTCAATCATCTCATTGGGAATTCTTCTACTGGGTTTACATACCTCATTCTGACTGGGGAAAGGATAGAAGCTGGTATGAAGTCAGGAAAAATTCAGAAAGGTGCGTCCTCAAGTTCTGAGAAGAAACCTTTTAAAAAGAAAGCCAGTGCTGTGTATGGGCCTAGGAGGCAAGACAAACCAAAGCGCCGCCAAGCTGTCAACGCGGTGGTAATTGCAAAGCCTGCTGCCGCTCCTCGGAAACCCAACCAACCAAGGGGTGAGAGACCCCGAAGAGAATATACTCGGCTAAGTATGACCTTGTCACAGATCTTGCCACAGCTGCTATCAACCAACTTGGTGACCGTCAGAGAGGCTCCGAAGGTGGTGAACACGACCTCTCCGAAGTATAATCCCAATGCCCGCTGTGCTTATCACTGATAGCCCGGGGCATTCTACTGATGATTGTTGGGCCCTGAGAAATAAGGTTCAGGACCTTATTGATGCGAAGGAAATACAATTTGAGGCGCCCGAAAGGCCTAATGTTGTTACTGATCCTATGCCCCAGCATGGAGTAAATGCCGTTGAGGAAGACTTGTATGCCGTTTCTGTGGATGATGTTGCTACCCCTCTGTTGACTGTTAAGAGGAACCTGTTGCTAGCCGGTTTATTTCCGGGTTGTAGCAAGGGTTGCCTTTTGTGTGCTGTTTCCCCTACTGGTTGTCCGTTGCTGAAGTCAGGCATCCAAAGCCTGATGGATAGCAAGGAAATTTTGTTCCGGAAGTCCGCTATTCCTTTTGTTCCTGTTGAAGAAGTATCTGTCGTCACAATTTTCAACAATTCAACCAAGGCTCCCCCGAGGAAGCCAGTCAAGATCATGTCTGTGGCACCCATTATTATTATTGTTCCGGGGCCCCTCCCCTATGAGTCTGACAAGGCTGTCCCATGGCACTATGGGGCAGATGTGTATGTACTTGGAGTAAAGCAGGAGTTCAACACCGGTACCAGCATCAGCAACATCACTGGTCCAGCCAAAGTAACTCACAGTGGCAGGCTCTTCTCGCCTGACATTGCGCCACCAGTTATCCGAAGACCTCTTACAATAACGCCTGCAAGGGCGCCTGTTCCCCCTTCTGATCAAGTTGCTTCCCCTGCTGCCGAGTCATCTAATACTCGGGGCAAAGGGATTGATAATGAGCCTGCCCAGATGGAGGCACCGAAGACTGTCAATGTTGAAGCCTCCCAGCAAGAGATGGAGGAAATTCTTAAGATAATCAAGAAAAGCGACTTCAATGTCGTTGAACAGCTGGGGCATACCCCCTCCAAGATCTCTATGCTATCATTGCTGCTGTGCTCAGAGGCCCATGCCAAGGCCCTGATTTCATTTCTGAAGACGGCCCATGTGCCACAAGAGACATTTGCAGATCAATTCACTGACTGTGTGGCCAATTTGACAGCTGACAATGGTTTAGGTTTCTCGGATGCTGATCTTACCGCCAAGGGAAAGAACCACAATGATGCCCTGCATGTCTCCATTGAATGCAGGGGCACTACTCTCGCTCACGTGTTGGTGGACACCGGTTCTTCCCAGAATGTATTGCCCAAGAAGGCCTTGGATCGGTTGGATTGTGAGGGCCTGGAGTTGAAGCCTAGCAACATCATTGTCCGAGCCTTTGACGGGTCGAAGAGGATGGTGCATGGTGAGGTAGACATTCCTATTCGTGTTTGTTCCTAAGTCTTCGACTCGACGTTCTATGTGATGGACATTCGTCCATCTTATTCCTATTTGCTGGGTCGACCTTGGATTCACAAAGCTGGGGCAGTGACTTCCACTCTACACCAGAAGCTCAAATACCCTGTCAGAGGGAAGATTGTCACCGTGCAGGGGGAGGAAGAATACATGGTTAGTCATCTGAATTCCTTCCGGTATATAGAGATGGACGGGGAGTTTATTAAAACCCCCTTTCAACATTTTGAAGAGGTACCTCCAACATTGGCGTCAGCAGAGACAGTGGTTGAAGAGGACCTTCCTTTGAAGATGGCTTCCTTGAAGGATGCCCGGGCTGTAGTCGAGAAAGGTGAATGTGCTAACTGGGGCAGGCTCCCTGATTTTACTCCTAAGACTGACAAGTTTGGGTTGGGTTTTACTGCAGAGGCTCAGAGGGCTGTGCGCAAAGCTAGGATCGGAAGACCTCCCGTGTTCATCACCAACCCGGGAGTGAATGCTATTGAGAGCGACACGGAGGAATCAGAGTTTGATAGCTGGATCTACCCGACGACTGATGGTGGACTGACCAATTGGACTGCAAAAGATCACATACCTGTTACTTTTGTTACACAGTAATGTATTCCTTTGTTTCTTTAATTTGTAATAAACAATAAACTGAAACTTTATGCCCCGGTGTCTTACCCAGGGCACCGTGGCTTCATTTGTGAGGGCATTACTTGTCATTTCCATATATCATGAATAAAGATATTGGACGTTTTTCGCATTTCAAATCTTGTGCTCCCTTTCTTTCTTTCTTTCTTTATATATAGAAAAACAGCTATATTTACACACACTCACTCATACAGGTTTCAATCCACTATGGATCTCACTGGTAACGACTCTGCTACTGCCAGTTATGACTTTGAAAATCCGATCAACTTAGCCGAAGACGAAGGTGAAGATGATTGCGAAGTGCCTGGTGAGCTTGCAAGACTGTTACTCCAGGAAGAGAGGGCCATTCAGCCGCATGAAGAGCCAGTGGAAACGGTAAATCTAGGTACAGAGACAGATAGAAAGGAGGTTAAGATTGGTGCTAATCTGGAGCTCAGCGTGAAACAACGGTTGGTTCAAATGTTGCATGATTATGTGGAAATCTTCGCCTGGTCTTACGAAGACATGCCTGGGTTGGATACTGACATTGTGGTCCATCACCTACCTACCAAGGAAGACTGCCCTCCGGTTAAGCAAAAGGTCCGTCGTATGCGTCCAAAGATGTCCGAGAAGATCAAAGCTGAGGTTATGAAACAGTTTGATGCCGGGTTTCTTGCAGTGACTTCTTACCCTCAGTGGGTCGCCAATGTGGTTCCAGTGCCAAAGAAAGATGGTAAGGTCAGAATGTGTGTTGACTACAGGGATTTGAACAGGGCAAGCCCCAAGGATGATTTCCCTCTACCTCACATCGACGTCCTGGTTGACAATACTGCTCAGCACAAGGTTTTCTCCTTCATGGATGGTTTTTCAGGTTATAATCAAATCAAGATGGCTCCTGAAGACATGGAAAAGACTACCTTCGTTACTAAGTGGGGCACCTTTTGCTACGAGGTCATGCCTTTGGGACTGAAAAATGCTGGGGCAACCTACCAACGTGCCATGGTTGCTTTATTTCATGACATGATCCACCATGAGATTGAAGTGTATGTCGACGACATGATTGCAAGGTCCCAAACTGAGGAGGAACACCTTGACCGTCTACAAAAGTTGTTTGACCGTCTGAAGCTGTACAAGCTGAGGTTGAACCCGAACAAGTGCACCTTCGGGGTAAGATCTGGAAAGTTGCTAGGCTTCGTTGTAAGTGACAAGGGTATTCAAGTGGACTCTGCCAAGGTTAAAGCCATACAAGAGATGCCAGTTCCTAAGACAGAGAAGGAAGTCAGAGGCTTTCTAGGACGCCTGAATTACATTGCCCGATTCATCTCGCACCTAACTGCTACTTGTGAACCAATCTTCAAGCTGCTGAAGAAAGATCAAGTAGTACGTTGGAAAGATGAATGTCAGGCCGCTTTTGACAGAATCAAAGAGTATCTCCAAGAACCACCTATCCTTATGCCACCGGTTGAGGGGAGACCTCTGATACTATACTTGACAGCTCAATGGGGTGTGTGCTGGGGCAGCATGACGAGTCTGGCCGAAAAGAGCACGCCATTTATTACCTTAGCAAAAAGTTTACCGACTGTGAGACCCGATACTCACTGCTCAAGAAAACTTGCTGCGCTTTGGTATGGGCTGCTCGCCGGCTGAGACAGTATATGCTGACTCACACTACCTTGATGATCTCAAAGATGGATCCAATAAAGTACATATTCGAAAAGCCTGCTCTGTCTGGACGAATAGCAAGATGGAAAATGATCTTGACGGAATACGACATCCAGTACACGACTCAGAAAGCTATCAAGGGAAGTGTATTGGCAGACCACTTGGCACACCAGTCAGTAGACGATTACCAATCGATGAACTTTGAATTTCCTGACGAGAGCATCATGATAGTGACGGATTGTGAAGTACCCGGACCGGATGAAGGACCTGAGGAAGGATCCCGATGGTCTATGCACTTTGACGGAGCCTCCAACGCTTTGGGTAACGGTATCGGCGCTGTAATTATATCCCCTCAAGGCACTCATACTCCACTTACGGCCCGACTATGTTTCAACTGCACCAACAACATGGCGGAGTATGAGGCATGCATCATGGGTCTTCAAGCTGCGATTGACTTAAGGATCAAGTTTCTGAGTGTCTTCGAAGATTCCGCTCTCGTGATCAATCAGATCAAAGGCGAGTGGGATACGAAACATCCGAATCTTATTCCTTACAAAGAGTGTGTGTTGACATTGATCTCGCATTTCACGGAGATAACTTTTGAACATTTCCCAAGAGAGGAGAATCAGTTATCGGACGCGTTAGCTACGATGTCTTCCATGTTCAAAGTCAAATGGGACAATGAGGCTCCCCGGATCATCATCTGGAAACTAAATGAACCGACACATTGTTGTGATCTTGAGGCTGAGACAGCAACTGAGAAACCCTGGTATCATGAGGTGAAAAGGTACTTGGAAGCTCAAGAATATCCTGAAGGTGCATCGGTCAACGACAAAAAGTTTCTGAGAAGGTTCGCTGCAAAATTCTTCCTTAGCAACGGCATTCTGTACAAGCGAAACCATGATTCGACCTTACTGCGTTGTGTGGATAAGACTGAAGCAGAAAGAATCATGGCAGAGCTGCATGAAGGTACATTCGGAACACATTCCAGTGGGCATACCATGGCAAAGAAAATCCTTCGGGCAGGATATTTCTGGTCCACAATGGAAGCCGACTGTTACCAACACTCTCGGACATGTCATAAGTGCCAGATTTATGCAGATAAGGTGCACATTCCTCCAGTTCCTCTGAATGTCTTGACTGCACCTTGGCCTTTTGCAATGTGGGGCATTGATATGATCGGCGAGATCATACCTACGGCATCCAACGGGTATCGCTTCATCCTGGTAGCGATTGATTACTTTACGAAGTGGGTTAAAGCAGCTTCTTATGCTACCGTAACCAAGAACGTTGTGGCACGGTTCATTCGGCATAACTTGATCTGTCGATACGGCGTCCCAGAAAGGATCATTACGGACAATGGTACCAATCTTAATAACAAGATGATCACTGAGCTCTGCGAGCAATTCAAGATACATCACCACAACTCTTCTCCTTACCGGCCGAAGATGAATGGGGCTGTAGAAGCAGCGAATAAGAATATCAAGAAAATTGTGCAGAAGATGACAGTGACTTATAAAGATTGGCACGAGATGTTACCGTTTGCTCTTCATGGGTACCGTACCTCAGCAAGAACGTCAACCGGGGCAACTCCTTTTTCCTTGGTCTATGGCATGGAGGCAGTCTTGCCCATTAAAGTCCAGATACCGTCTCTCTGGATAATGAAGGATGCAGATCTGAGCGAAGATGACTGGATCCAGACTCGACTTGACCAGTTAAATCTAATTGACGAAAAGAGACTCACTGCTATTTGTCATGGTCAAACGTACCAAAAATGGATGATCAGGGCATTTAACAAGAAGGTCAGACCACAAGAGTATCAAGTTGGGGACCTGGTAATCAAACGCATCATCCTTCCTCAAAGTGATCCCAGGGACAAATGGACCCCTACGTACGAAGGGCCATTTGTGGTTAAACATGTGTTCTCAGGAGGAGCCATGATCCTAACTACCATGGATGGTGACGACCTTCCTCACCCCGCCAATGCAGACATAGTAAAAAGATACTACGCATGATAAAAGACCCGCTAGGTTGACATACCTAGGTAAAAATTAGGGCTTCCCGGCGAACCAAAAGGGTTCGGGCAAAATGAGGGATGAAATGAAAAAATCTGTACACCCGGCAAGTCGAAAACCTGAAAAGGCGGCTTGGGCAAAAATGGGTATCCCGGTGGACTGAAAACCCGAAAGGACGGTCCAGGCAAAAGTTAGGGATTAAAGCGTAATACTATGTCTCATTGGATCACTTTGCATCCAGAATCCGGTATCAACCTCAAGTTCAAACGGCATCGATCAGTCAGCTTCATCTTCAACCGTGCAGCCAAGTGATGAGACGCTCGAAGATATAAAGGCGATAGCAGAGTTGGAACCCAGTGGGATTATCTTTTTCACACAGCTGTTTTGTTTTCCTTGTACAAATTGTATAAACTCTTTTGTTCGACGGCATTCTCTTACTAGGACGTCAGCCTCTTGTACATAAACTCCTATTTACAGGCAAATTCAAAAATCAATATAAATTCACTCTTTCAACTAAAACTGCCAATTGTTTTTCCTTTTTCTGTTTTGTTTTGCGAAGAACGTCCAAGGTTCAATTTGTGATATATGCATTTGACAATAATTGCTAACTCATAAATATTTGCATGCGAAACAAAGGATTAATTACAGGTAACATCAGAAACAGGGGCAATAATGAGTTGTCTAAGCGATCTAATTGCTCTGTCCACCAAGGTACCAAGGTAAGTTCAGCTGAAGAACATAACCAAGATATCTTAACTCCCCAGAGAGTAAGCCTGCAAGTCAACATACTCTCCCTAAGCAAAGTTATACTGTCAGCCTTAAGGAAATTGGGTATCCCCAGCAGATCTCAACATTCCCCAGGAGTATACAAACATTCTTAACAAGCATCCCCGGCAGTCTTGATTTAAGATTGTTCCCCGGCGGTTTTACCAGACATTCAGTGGAGCCACTTCCCCAATACAATTCAAAAATTTCCCCAGGAGAGTCCAGTCCAAAAGTTTCCCCAGGAAAGTGGAATCCATCTCCCCAGCAGGAAGCTTATCCCCAGTAGATTCTGGAAGCTTATCCCCTGCATAGCACGAACGCGTCTCCCCGGCCGTATGCAAAGGTTATTTCCCCACCAGGATATAACTGGGTTATCCTCAGCTAATCACCAGGGAAAGATCGTTCTCGACGAAGTCTTCCTATCCCCCAGCGGAGTTCATCAATCTTCCAACAAAGCTTATCAATGGTATCCCCAGCGGAGTTATCATCAACACCTCAGCAAAGTACATCTCTTTCCCCACAGAGTTCACTCCCCGCAGAGTAATCTATTCGCCAAGTTTATTCCCCAACAAAGTCATCTTCTCCTACCGGTATTCTTGCAACTATCATCCCCAGCGGAAACAAATCTCTATTCCTCAACATTAGCCCAGGACTTAACTTCCCGGCACCCGTCAAGGATTTACTTTCCTAGACGAAAACATACATTCATAAACATCGCATCTTCATACATTATAGCATGCATATACGCATCATGAACATACAGTCTCATTCATTCCGAAAACATCACGCATATCATACAACATGACATCGCATACATCTAACGTTTTGTCTTTTTAGGACAAAGGTCAATACAAAGATAATTACTATCAATAGTCGTGATTCCAGATCCGATTCCTGTATCTTGCCAGGGTGTATCTGTTGATGACTACATTACCAGACTCGATTCCTGTATCTTTCCAGGGCACGTCTGAAGAGTTCGAAGATCCGATTCATGTATCTTGCCAGGGTGTATCTGTTGACGACTAACATTACCAGACTCGATTCCTGCATCTTTCCAGGGCACGTCTGAAGAGTTCGAAGATCCGATTCCTATATCTTGCCAGGGTGTATCTGTTGACGACTAACATTACCAGACTCGATTCCTGTATCTTGCCAGGGCACGTCTGAAGAGTTCGAAGATCCGATTCCTATATCTTGCCAGGGTGTATCTGTTGACGACTAACATTACCAGACTCGATTCCTGTATCTTGCCAGGGCACGTCTGAAGAGTTCGAAGATCTGATTCCTGTATCTTGCCAGGGTGTATCTGTTGACGACTAACATTACCAGACTCGATTCCTGTATCTTGCCAGGGCACGTCTGAAGAGTTCGAAGATCTGATTCCTGTATCTTGCCAGGGTGTATCTGTTGACGACTAACATTAGCAGACTCGATTCCTGTATCTTTCCAGGGAACGTCTGAAGAGTTCGAAGATCTGATTCCTGTATCTTGCCAGGGTGTATCTGTTGACGACTAACATTACCAGACTCGATTCCTGTATCTTGCCAGGGCACGTCTGAAGAGTTTGAAGATCTGATTCCTGTATCTTGCCAGGGTGTATCTATTGACGACTAACATTACCAGACTTGATTCCTGTATCCGTCCAGGGCACGTCTGAAGTGTTCGAAGATCCGATTCCTGTATCTTGCCAGGGTGTATCTGTTGACAATTATATTCTCCGGACTCGATTCCTGTATCTCGCTAGGGCACGTCTGAAGAGTTTAAAGATTCGATTCCTGTATCTAGCCAGGGCACATCTACATAAAGAGTTTGAAGATCAACTCCTGTAACAGGCCAGGTAATTATTTTTCTTTCTCAGGTACGCAAGTTCTCGCTAAGGAATCTCTTACGCGATCGACAACCTCCCGATGGCATCTATAAGCCCATCCATATACGAACAATCTCCAAATGGTGTCTATAAGCCCATTCCCGACAAAGTTCTGTCACACTTCCAGATGGCATCTATAAGCCAATCCTCCTACCCATCATCTTTCCAAATGGCATCTGTAAGCCTATTCCCGCTATCACACTGCTGATACTCTACTATGTGAGTGCAAATTTCTTGGCACTCTAGTGTTCAATCATCTTCCACCTTCGGATTACGAAAGGCACGCCAGCCAATCTACATCCTCAGGTCTAAGAAGATTGAACAGGGGCAACTGTTGTACCCCAAAATTTGCCCTCCTATATTCTTCAAGATTTGTCAAGACCAATCTTCAGATGATTCAAAATCTCTCAAAGGTAGCACAGTCCAATTGCCTCCTAACACAGTCAAAACTAGGGTTTTGGTTCTTGCAAAGAAATTGAAGTTTTCAAGGGTCCAATCAAGTCCCACATGCCTACATACATTGTCAAGCATCCATATGTCAAGTTTCAAGACTCACAGTATCAAATTGCACAGTCAAAAACCCTAAATGCCTCACAATCAACTGCAGGGGCAAAATGGTCATTTGACAGTCAAAAGTCAAAATTTTTGGTCAACATCTTATTTTGAAGCCACAAACATCATTTTATCAATTCTTGATCATGATTCTCAAGGCATGGCTCAAAAAGTCTCAAGATGCAAAAGTTTCTATTTTTGGACAGTTGAAAAAGTCAACTGCAAATTGACCAGGGCATAACTTCTTCATGGTTTATCAGAAAAATTCCATCTAAAGCTCATTTTGAAGAGAATGACAGTTCCTACAACTCATCTTCACACTTCAAGTCCAAGAAAGGCTCTCACAAAAAGTTATCAATTTCAACATTATAGGTCATTTTCAAAAGTCAACAAAAACGCACTTTAAGTCAAAGACCATAACTTGATATTGGTAAATCCAAATGACATGGGACCAAATGCATTGGTTAGAGGACTTCAAGACCTTTCCAAAATGTCCAAGAACATGATCATAGCTTCAAAATTGAGCAAGATATGCCTTGGAGAAGTTGGGAAATTTTTGGGAATTTTGAAAAGTCAACTTTGCACAAAAGGATTCAAAAATGCTAATGGGCCACAAATTCTTTCATGAATCATTACCCAAAGGCTATGCACGACCCATTGACCTCAAAGGGATGTATTTTCTTATTTTTGATTAATTATTTGAATTTTTATTATTATTAATTCATTTAATTAAATTTAAATATGAAAAAATATCAAATAACACTTATCAAATCTTTTTGTGCAGCAAATTCACTCATTATGAGCTAAATATTTCGTGCATCAATTAACAAGGCAATATCTTCCACAATTGGCAATGATTGGCATGGAAAAGATTGAAAAAAAGATATGGAAAATCAAATATTCAAAACATTGATTCAATGGACTATGGGCTTGGTTTTTAACCTAGAAAGCTTCACTTACATATGCATAACATAACCAAATCCTAACACACACGAAATATTGCTCAGAAACTGCATAACAAAATTGAAAATTTTCATCAAAAGTTGGAATCTGAAATCATAGCTACGGCACGTTTCAAAGCCTAAAATCTATTCCAACGCATTGCTGGACCATCAAGGAATGTGTTGCAATCAAGAACCAGTCTCCCTACGCCAAGAATTGGTAGAACAACATTGCACTTTTCACAAACATATCCATTATCGTGTTTCAATTTTTAAGCATTGTTCATGTGTTTTGTTAATTGATTTACACTAATATGGATATTTTGAAGCTATTGGTACCCTTTAATTGAACTAACAATGCCTATATCAAAATCTGCCATTAACGTTTGCTAGGGTTTCAGAGCTCCAAATTTAGGGGTGTACACATATGGCAAAATTGAATTACCAAACCTATGCCATTGGATTCGTGACCTCAAGATGAGACAAACTCACACCTCGCGCCCTTTTTATATTTGCTCATATTCTAATCGATATTTTCATGGTTTCTATTTAGTGGGGGTTTAAAACCCCCGCTATCTGTTTTCTATTTGCAGGCAAACGAAGAAGAAAGCTAGTGTGGCTTGATGTTACTGGACCATTCAAAATTGGCGCGTGATTTTGTTATTCATATTACTAACGTTTGTTCTTTTTATAATAATCACGTCCCATTAACATTACAAAGAAACGCGTTGGCTTGGTTGGTGGCTAAGGTGTCCTGCAGGCATTGGGACCTGGGTTCGATTCCCAGGTCCCCCCACACATTTCATATATTTTTCCTTAATGTGTTTCTATGCAGCACTTCATCCAAGGTCCATGAGTTTCAATCCAAAGGCTATAAGAGGATGTCTACCATGCACGCTAGTCAACCACTCCACATGCAAGCACAGAAAGTCAAAAAGGCTTTGCATTCTTGGGCCAGATTTCTCACAAAAAACCTCCTTTTGGGGCCAGACACCCCCCATGGTTTGCATCAATTTTTGATTTTTATTTGTTTTTCTTTCTAATTCTATTAATTGTTTTAATTGTTTTCTTTAAATTCCTAAAATAATTTTCATAATAAAATAAAATACAAAAAAATAAAAAATGTTTGTTGTTAATATTAATTTCACCATTATTTATTTTGTAAATAAACTTTAATAATTAACTAGTTAATTTAGGTTTTATAACTTTAATGTTTTTCTTAATAAATTAAAATAGGTAGAATTAGGGTTTTGATATTTTTCACCTTTTCTTTTTAGATAATTTTCTCATCATTATTATATTTATTATTAATTATTAATTATTTTGTAAATAAATATGTAAAATAATTAATTAGAATAAATTAGGTTAAACTTTAATATTTTTTCATTAATAATTAAAAACAACTTAGAATTAGGGTTTCTCTTCAATTTTAATTTCTTTATTTCATTAAATACCAAAAACCTAAAAAAAAAAACATTTCTTTCCTTTTATTAAATAATTAATTAACTTTTAATTCCATTTAATTTCTCAAAAGGGTTCAACGCCCTCGAACATTCGATTCTAATTTCTTTTCGCGCATTTATTCTTATTTTTCTTTTTTTCAATATTATGTAATTGCTCAAGCTTTATAATAGTAACTAGGTTTTACTTTCCGCATTTTTATTCAAACGGGTCTTTGTAATTTGGCGATGTATAGACCTGCGCCTTGTAATAGCGTAGGATTTTATTTTCCGTATTTAAATTTCCGCACTTTTAAATTATAATTGCATGAAAGAATGTATGGCCTAAATTAAAAACAAGCGTAGATCACCATGATACATGTACAAGAGAAATATTAACATGAAAACAACACACAAATTCACACACCACTCTTAGGGTACGCCTCACTGTTGCCTTGCCTCCGAAAGGTGGTCGTCGAGTATAGGACGTTTTAATAAGTCCTTATGTCCATGACATGATCCAGTTGCCTCGAAACGGTTGCCTCGGAAATTAAAAAGGATCAATGGCATAAGGGTAGCTTCTAAGGTGTCCTACTGTTGCTCTGGTGACCACACTGTCCCTACAAACGAATTGACCCAAACACCTCCAACGGTGGTGCTACCTACCTCTCAATGGTGGGATGGTACTACCTTAAGGACATTTACACAGCCTAATTCCTTAGGGTAGGTGGATGACTCGTAGATACTTGCTCTCTTCAAAAACAAATAAAAAAAACTCTTTTCACACCGACACTTTCAAAAAAAGGCTTTCAAAACAATTTTTCAAACACTCTTGAGGACTGATACAAGAGTCGATCTGAAATTTTTAAACGAAACTTTTTCAAACCCACTCACAACTGAAAAGCAAACACTTTTGAAAACACAAATGAGCAAGTATCTAAGAGCCCATGGATAACCATGGATAGAAAGGGTGCTAACACCTTCCCTTTCTATAAATCTACCTCCCGAACCGAGAAACTATCTCATAAGGAATTTTGCTGTGCTTTTGTCCTGTCCATGTTGGAGAAAATAAAAGACGGTGGCGACTCTCGCTTCCGCGACATTTCGCGAACCAGCGTTAAACAGTCAGTTCTAAATCCACCGATCACAGGTCTCAAAATCCAAAGCATAACTAAACTAAGGTTGAGTTTTCAACATATAGGCAGTTATAATCGAAAGCTAAAACATGGTCTAGAAATGTCTACATTTTTCTTTATTGGCATGTGCACGTGATATTAAAATAGAATAGACTCAAGTTTGAAAGAAAACTTACCTCTTGAAGTCCTTAGATCTAAGGGAGATGTAAGTGCTTTCTTTGATGGAAAATAGGAGTTCGTTGGGACCCTCCTGAGGCTAGTCCAGTTGCTACTTTGTGAAAGTAGTGACTGGGTCGAAAGAGGTTGTGTGAGTGGATCAAAAGCTCTTTTATAACAAGTGATGGAATAGCTCAAAGGCCTACTGTATGGTAGTTGGGGGAGTGAGTCGAAGGGTAGTTTGATGGTCACCTGGAGGGTGAATCAAAGGTTTTTTCTTAGTGTATAGAAGTGTTTGAAAAAAGAATGTTGGGAAGTGTTTGAGAATTTTTTGAGAATTTTCACAAGTGTTTTCTTGCAATCCTTCAGGCGCCCCCAACATGTGTGGTGATGTCTCCTATTTATAGATGGCTTGGGCTGATGCTTTGGGAGGGAAAATAAAAGGTTCAAACAAAAAAGGTATGTTGTATTTGTAGCTTTCGAGGGACAATGTTTTATTGCCATTTTGGTGCAAGGAATAAGGCAGCATTGTTGGACTGTTGTGCAACAGTTTTGGAGTTTTATGGCCAGTGTATCAGGCCTGATCGTGGCAGCGCATGGGACTTGGTCAACAAGTACCTTTGGCATCTCAACCTTTTGTCTTGACCCCCTAGCCTTTCCTTTCGACCAAACTCTTCAATAACCATCTCTTTTTTCAAATCGAAATGTCATTTGAATGGCTCACATGGATATCCTTCGAAGGGGCCAAATTAATGCTCTTGGGATGGGTCAGTAACACATGTCATTCAATTGGGGACATCCAGATATGCCTGGCAAGCCCTTCGAATGCACCACCACGGTGCTTCCTTCGCCTGAGGCAATGGCATAGTGCAGAGTTTGTGTGTTTGAAGCAGGCCATTTCCTCAAGAGATCCTGCCCACTCAAATTTGCATTCAAAGGGGCCATACGTCCAAACGAAAGAGTGTCTGCAGGAGGTTCCTGCCTTGTGACCTTATGAAAATATGTTCGAACGAAAGCTTGTAAAAGGGGAGCCATATGCCCAAACGAAAGGCATGACTAAAGACTTGTGTTGAAGGAATCACACCCCCAAACGAAGGATGCATGCAAGGGATAAAAGGCTCAACCAAAGCTTGCAATACTGGGAAAGACATTGCCCCAAACGAAGGAGGTCTGCAGGGGGCAAAACATGTGATCGAAAGAGGGAAGAAGGGAGGCTTTGGCCTCCTGAATCGAAGGACGTCACCATGAGGATTTTTGCCTTATGAATTAAAGTTGTTTGATGGGAAGTGTTGCACTGTCGAAGCTTGTAACAAATTGCTTCAAAGGGGACTTTGGCCTTGTGCATGTTATTATGGTAGGAAACTCTGCCTTGTATGTCTTGGCTGACACACAGGGAAGATGTTGTGTGATGAAACGAAAAATTTGTACAAACATTCAAGCAAAGTCTAGCATTAAAATGAAACATAAAATGATCTTAGCCAGACGAGTCCAATGCCTCAATCGAATCCTGAAATGAACTTGCCCCAAAGGATTCCAGTGCCCAAACGAAAAATGCAACCAAGGCCAAAGTGTCCAATCGAAGGATGCCAAAATCGAAAGGAACTTTCTTTTCCTTTAATTTTGTTAAAAGAGTATTTTCATTTGTTGTGTCCCTTTTTTAGCAATTTCTTCCTTAATCTTAATGCTGAAAATCCAAATATATTTGTGTAAGCTTGAATTTTGGGAGCCCTTTGTGAGAATTGTCTTGAGGAATGAGAGGGGAAATTTTGGGGTACAACAACTGCCCCTGTTCAATCTTCTTAAACCTGGATAGTTAGATTGGAAAATCTGCCATTAGTGACTTGAAGATGGAAGATGATTGAACACTAGAGTGCCCAGAAATTTGCACTTGATGATATTGTGGTTGAGGTGTGAGGAATGGGCTTAAAGATGCCATTTGGAGAAATGATGGAGAGCTGGAGGAGATGGGCTTATAGATGCCATCCAAAGGTGGTTGTTGACAGAAATTAGACCAAGTATAAGCTTGACTTCAATTGGTAAAAGCATCAGAATAAACCTTTGGTCGATTTAAAACTGAACCTAGCAGAAGTCTTGAATAATCTTTAACTGGAAAGAATCAGGGTAAATCTTTGGAGTGATTTATCTGAACCAGGAAAGCATCTACTAGGAAAGCATCGGGATATACCATTGAGAGATTTAAATTGAACCAGAGAAAATTTCTACGGGAAAGAATCAGGATAAAATGTTGAGAGATTTAAACTGAAACAACAAAGGTCTAGAAAAGAATCAAAATAAATCTTTGGAACAATTTATCTGAACCAGAGAAGATGTCTACGAGAAAGAATCAGGATAAACCGTTGAGAGATTTAAAATTGAACCAGCAGAGGTCTGGAAAAGAATTAGAATAAATATTTAGAGCGATTTATCTGAACCAGAGAAGATATCTGCGGGAAAGAATCAGGATAAACAGTTGAGAGATTTAAACTGAATTGGAAGAGGTCTGGAGAAAGTGTTTGTCATGTAGATAGTCATCCTGTCCTGTTTCGGGAATTGATCTACCATTGACTTGTTCACAAATAATTGCCTTGTCCTGTTGAAAATTTGATGATAATTTTCTATTGATCGATCTTTCCTGAAAAGGTAAAGAGTTAGTTGTATGTAATGCCATGATGTATGGAATGCATGGTGTAATGATGTTTCTCAAAATAAATGAGATTGCGATATATGGATTTGTGTTGTCAATGTCTATGATGTATGAATGCAATGTATGCACATATTAGTTATTCTGTTGCAATGTTGTTTAGATTGGGGAAAATAAATCCCTGACTGTTGTTGGGACTGTGGAGGGTAAGCCTTCATGTTTTGTTGAAATTGAAGTACTGATAGATGGATTTCTATCATTAGAGAAGTAAACTCTGTTGGGGAAGGGAAATGTCGTGCATTGCTTGTGGACTTAGTGAAATCCTACTGGGGAATTCCTGAGCAACTAGGCAAATTTTGTCGGGGAAACTTTGGAGTAGTAACTGGAATTTTTGCTCCATCGGGGATATGAAAGCAACATATATCATTAAGTTGTATACTGGAGATACGACAGTGATCCTGGAGTAGGATGTCCTTGCTTATGCTCCATTAGAGAAAGTACCTGCGGGGTTTTATGGAATGGCCTATAGATATTATCATTTTTCTTAAAGCATTAGTAATTGTCTTTTTGTTCAGTTTTCCTTTTTCATGTGTTCATTTGTAAACAATAATTACGTTCAAATGCATATCTTCAAAAATAATCATTGTACTTTTTGGCAAACAAAACAGGAAAGTAAAAGAAAAAACAGATAGTTTTGTACTTCTAAAGGAATATCTTTGTATTAACTTGAATAAGTATTTTTGTACAAAGAGACGAACATCCTAGTAAGAGAATGTCATCGTTAAAAATGAAAATTGACACAAAGAAAAGACATCTATGTGAATGGCTTCATGTCTCTGAGCGTCTCATCCACTTGTTGCTTTGTCTGAAGCTGAATGGATTTATTAGAACCGCTTGAGTTTGACGATTGATACTGAAGAATGGCTGCAAAGTGATCCAACGAGACATAGTCATACACTTTAAATCCCTAACTTTTGCATGGACTTCCCTTTCGAGTTTTCAGTCCACCGGGATACCCTTTTTTGCCCAAGCCGCCTTTTCAGGTTTTCAGCTTGCCGGGTGTACAGATTTTTTGTTTTACCCCTAATTTTTGCCTAGGCCAGTCGACCTAGCGGATCTTTTTCATGCGTAGTATCTTTTAACTATGTCCGTGTTTACAGGGTGCGGAAGGTCGCCGCCGTCCATAGTGGTTAAGATCATTGCCCCACCATAAAATATGTTTTTAATCACAAATGGTCCTTCGTATGTAGGAGTCCATTTTCCCCTGGGATCACCTTGTGACAGTATGATACGCTTAATTACCAAGTCACCAACCCGATATACCTGACGTCTCACCTTCTTGTTAAAAGCTTTAATCATATGCTTTGGTACATCTGGCCATGGCAGACAGCCGTAAGTCTCTTCTCATCAATCAAGTTCAACTGGTCAAGTCGAGTTTGAATCCATTCATCTTCATTCAAACCTGCATCATTTACGATTCTTAGAGAAGTTATTTGGACTTCAATTGGTAGGACCGCTTCCATGCCGTATACTAATGATAAAGGAGTTTCCCCTGTGGACGTGCGCGTTGTGGTACGATAGTCATGGAGAGAAAATGGTAACATCTCATGCTAGTCCTTGTAGGTCACTCTCATTTTTGTATGATCTTCTTGATGTTTTTATTAGCGGCTTCTACAATTCCATTCATCTTCGACCGGTAAGGAGAAGAGTTATGATGCTGGATCTTGAATTGCGCACATAGTTCAGTGATCATAGTATTGTTGAGATTGGTACCATTATCTGTAATGATTCTCTCCGGAACACCGTACCGACATATAAGATTTTATTTGATGAATCGGGCCACAACATTCTTGGTAACAAGCGAATGAAGCTGCCTCGACCCACTTCGTGAAGTAATCAATGGCAACCAAGATGAAGCGGTGTCCATTATAAGTTGTAGGTTTGATCTCTCCAATCATGTCAATTCCCCACATTGCAAATGGCCAAGGATCAGTCAAGACGTTTAGAGGAACCAGAGGCATGTGTACCTTGTCAACATAGATCTGACACTTGTGAGAGGTTCGTGAATGCTGATGACAGTCTGCTTCCATGATGGACCAATAGTATCCTGCCCGTAGAATCTTTTTAGCCATCGTGTGTCCACTAGAATGGGTGCCAAAGGTGCCTTCATGTAAATCAGCCATGATCTTGTCTGCCTCACTCTTGTCTATGCATCGAAGCAAAGTAGAGTCGTGGTTGCGCTTATAGAGAACTCCGTTACTGAAGAAGAACTTAGCAGAGAATCTTCTCAGGAATTTCTTGTCATTGACTGAAGCTCCCTCAGGATATTCTTGGGCCTCGAGATATCTCTTAATTTCATGGAACCAAGGATTGTTCACTACTTCTTCAATATCAATCACGTGGCAGTAAGCTGGTTCGTCCATCTGCTCAATGGTTATTTGAGGAGCCTCATTACCCCACCTGATTTTAAACATGGATGACATATTGGCTAGTGCATCCGCTAGTTGATTTTCCTCTCGTGGAAAATGCTCAAAGGTTATTTCCTCAAAACGTGGGATCAGTGTTAACACATGTTCTTTGTAAGGGATGAGATTAGGATGCTTCGTGTCTCATTCTCCTTTGATCTGACTAATGACTAACGCTGAATCTCCAAATACGCTTAAGGACTTGATTCCCAAATCTATGGCAGCTTTGAGACCCATAATACACGCTTCATATTCCGCCACATTATTGGTACAATTGAAACACAATCTAGCAGTGAAGGGAGTATGGCAGCCTTCAGGGGATATAAGTACAGCGCCTATGCCGTTGCCGAGTGTGTTGGAAGCTCTGTCAAAAACCATGGTCCATCGGGATCCTTGTTCAGGTCCGTCATATGGTTTGAGTTCTTCACAATTATTTACCACCATGATGTCTTCGTCCGGGAATTCAAAATTCATGGATTGATAGTCATCCACAGCCTGGTGAGCCAGGTGATCGGCTAGTACACCTCCCTTTATTGCTTTTTGGGTAGTGTATTGAATGTCGTATTCAGTCAGGACCATTTTCCATCTTGCTATTCTTCTAGAGAGGGCGGGCTTCTCGAATATGTATTTAATTGGATCCATCTTAGATATCAATAAGATAGTGTGAGTCAGCATATACTATCTTAGCCGGCGAGCAGCCCATGCCAGAGTGCAGCAAGTTTTCTCGAGCAGTGAATATCTGGTTTCTCAGTCGGTAATCTTTTTGCTCAGGTAGCATATTGCATGCTCTTTTCGGCTAGACTCGTCATGCTGCCCCAGCACACACCCCATTGAATTTTCCAAGACTGTTAGATACATGATCAGAGGTCTTCCCTCAACTGGCGGCATAAAAATGGGAGGCTCTTGAAGGTACTCTTTGATCCTATCAAAGGCAACTTGGTAGTCGTCGTTCCATTCCACCACTTGATCTTTCTTCAGTAATTTGAAGATTGGTTCACAAGTAGCGGTTATATGGGAAATGAACCTGGAGATGTAGTTTAGCCGTCCTAAGAATCCCCTAACTTCCTTCTTTGTGCGAGGAGCAGGCATTTTTTGTATTGCTTTTACCTTTGCAGGGTCCACTTCGATACCTTTGCCACTGACAACGAAGCCTAAGAGCTTGTCGGACCTAACTCCAAAAGTGCATTTATTCGGGTTCAGGCTTAGTTTGTATTTCTTTAGTCTTTCAAATAGTTTCTGCAGATGGTCAAGATGTTCCTCTTCATTTTGAGATCTGGCTATCATGTCATCCACGTAGACCTCTATCTCGTGATGGATCATATCGTGAAACAAATCTACCATGGCACGCTGATAGGTTGCCCCGGTGTTCTTCAGCCCAAATGGTATAACTTTGTAACAAAACATGCCCCACTGTGTGACGAAGGTCGTTTTCTCGATGTCCTCAGGTGCCATTATAATCTGGTTATATTTGGAGAAACCGTCCATGAAGGAAAATACTTTATGTTATGCGGTGTTGTCAACCAAAATATCAATGTGGGGAAGCGAGAAGTCATCCTTGGGGCTTGCCCTATTCAAGTCTCTATAATCTACGCACATACGCATTTTACCATCCTTTTTAGGCACTGGAACAACATTGGCGACTCATTGTGGATAGGAGGTGACAACTAAGAATCTGGCATTGAACTGCTTCATGACTTCAGTCTTGATTTTCTCTGACATTTCTGGCCGCATTCGACAGACCTTTTGTTTTACTGAAGGGCAGTCTTCTTTTTCCGGCAGACGGTGGACCATGATATCAATGTCGAGTCCTAGCATGTCTTCGTATGACCAGGAAAATACCTCAACATAGTCATGTAGTAACTAAGTTAATCTCTTCTTGATACTAGGCTCTAGGTTGGCACCTACCTTGACTTCTTTCTTGTCCTCTCCAGTACCTAAGTTAATTGTTTTAACCGGCTCTTCATGGGGTTGTATGGTCCTTTCTTCCTGTTATAATAACCTGGCTAGTTCCCCTGGTACCTCACAATCTTCCCCACCTTTGTCTTCGGCTTGGTAGATCGGATTTTCAAAGTCACAATAGGCCATAGCAGAGTCGTTACCCATGGGATCCTGAGTGGATGTGGATCTGCATTTCTATATGTGAGTGTGCGTAAGAGCATAGCTATCTTTGATAACATAAAAGGTAGAAAAAGAAAAACAAAGAGCATAAAATTTGCATGCAAAAACGTCCATGATTTATTGATGACATATGAAGATGAAGTAATAACCCTCATAAATGGACCATTGTGCCTCAGGTAAGACACAAGGTTTTAAAGTCTAAATTATTTAAATATTACAAGTCCGAAAAATTTAAAATATAATTACTCTTGAATAAAAGTAATAGGGACAAATTCTTTGGCATCCCAATTGTTGAGTCCTCCGCTGATGGTTGGAAAAATCCACTCGTCCATGTCACATCCGCCATCATTGTCTTACACTACATTGATTCCCCGATTGTTGATACGTAAAAGTGGTCCCCCAGC
This sequence comes from Vicia faba, assembly GCA_948472305.1. NCBI lineage: Eukaryota > Viridiplantae > Streptophyta > Magnoliopsida > Fabales > Fabaceae > Vicia > Vicia faba. Next base: position 1,545,155,655 of record OX451735.1, read on the forward strand.
GCGAGAACGTCGAACAGCTCTTTGGGCCTCTGTAGTAAAACCCAAACCAAATTTGTTGGATTTTTAGGGAATATCCGGAAGTTGACCCCAGATGGTACATCCACCTTCTTCAATCACTGCTCTAGCATATTTCAGAGAGGCCATTTTCAATGGAGATTTGGTAGCCTTCGGAGTCTTGGTAGTAGTCTTAGCTGCCACAACTGTTTATGGGACCTCTTCAAAATTCTGACATGGGGTCTCAATGAACTCACCATCCATTTCCACGTACCTGAAAGAGTTCAGGTGGCTAACCATGTATTCCTCCTCCCCATGGACAGTGATGATCTTTCTCTTGATTGGGTACTTCAACATCTGATGTAGGGTAGAAGTGACGACACCAGCATCATGGATCCAGGGTCGGCCCAATAGATAGGAATAGGAAGGGCGGATATCAATCACATAGAAAGTTGAATCAAAAGTCTGAGTTCCAACTTTTATAGGGATGTCTACTTCTCTGTACATTGTTCTCTTAGAACCATAAAAGGCCCTCACCATAATGTTACTAGGCTTTAAAGTGAGTCCCTCGCAATCTAACCGGTCAAGAGCATTCTTTGGTAAGACATTCAGTGATGAACCTGTATCCACCAGAACATGGGCTAACGTAGTTCCCCTGCACACAATGGAAACGTGTAAGGCATCATTGTGTTTTCTTCCTTTGGGAGTTAAATCAACATCAGAAAGACCCAGTCCATTATCAGCAATTAGACTTGCCACACAATTCTCAAATTGATCAATGGAGGTCTCTTGGGACACGTGGGCGGTCTTTAGAAACTTTACCAAGGCTTTGGCATGGGCCTCTGAACATAAAAGTAAGGCCAACATTGATATTTGCAAGGGGGTCTGTCGCAACTGTTCCACGATGTTGTAGCCACTTTTCTTGATTAATTTTAGTATCTCTTCCATCTCTTTTCTAGAAGCTTCAAGAATGACCTCTGGATGTGCCTTCTTCTGGACAGGCTCAAATAATACCTCTTTGCCCCTTGCCTCGGCAGCAGGGATAATAGTAGGATTGTCAATGGGAGTATCATTGGGAATTCTAGTAGGAGCGGTAATGGGAATAATTACATGAGTAGAAATGGTCTTTGGAGAGATATCGGGTGAGAAGACTCTTCCACTTATTGTTATCTTACCGGTCCCAACGATATTGACGATGTCAGGATCCGTGTCTTTCGCAACTTTGTCTTTGATATCCAATAGATCTTGCTTGACGCCATGATAATAGACATCAGCCCCATAGTTCCAGGGAACATCTTAATCCGAAGAATATGGTATTGGCCCCGGCATGGTGATGATTTGGGGACCAGACTTTGGAACAGATGTAATCCTGACGGGTCTTTTGGTGGAGACCTTGGGAGGATTGTCGGAAATGGTGATTATTGAGACATCTTCACAGGAATTTCTAGTAAGAGGAATTTTTTCAAACAAGATTTCTTTGTTAACCATCAGGCGCTGGACGCCCATCTTCACTAACAAACAGCCATCTGGTAGAGACATACATAAGTGACAACTTTCATCACAACCCGAAAATAGGCCGGCTTGCAATAGGGGAGTAGTTAAATCATCCACGGAGGAAACAAAATAGTCATCATCAACAACGTTGACACCTTGACCATGTTTGGGCATTAGCGCCGTTATTACATTAGGTGTTTCTGGGGGATCAAACTCAATCTCTTTCGCCTCGATAAGGTCTTCTACCTTATTCTTCAAGGCCCAACAATTATTTATATCATGCTCCGGGCTTTCAGAATGATAGGCACATCGAGCATTCGGGTTGTAGTGAGGAGAAGCAGTATTGGGGTTCTTGGGAGCTTCCTTTAGAGTTCACTAGATTGGATTTCAAAAGATGTGGCAAAACTTGGGACAAGGTCATGTTGATCCGGGTGAATCGTCTCATGGGTGCCTCTGGCCTACGTTGATAGTTTCGTTGCTGATTTGGTACATGATTGGAAATCATAGCAGCCCCTACTATCGGGCGACGTTCAGTTTTTTTTTATTCCTGTGGTCATATGCAACATTGAGCTCCTTCTTTCCGGTAAAGGGTTTCTTCATTGTGCTCGAGGATACATCTCTTTGAATTTTGCCACTCTTTATACCGATTTCTACCCGCTCACCAGTCATGATTAGTTCAGTAAATCCATCCGAAGAGCTTCCGATCAAATGATTGAAGAATGGACCAGATAACGTACCTAAGAACATATCCACCAATTCTCTGTTAGATAGAGGGGCTAGACTCTTCCCGCGAGATCCCTCCACTTTTGAGCATAAATTTTGAAACCTTTACCAGCGCCCATAGACATGCCTTGCAACTGTGTTCGGCTTAGAGCTAAGTCAGCATTATACTGGTATTGCTTGTAAAAGGCGGCAGCCAAATCTTCCCAATTGCCAATATTGGTTCCTTCTAATTGATAGAACTAATCTAACTGTGTCCCTAACAAGCATTCTTGGAAGAAATGTACCCACAGGTTCCTATCAGCAGTATGGGGTTGAATCTTTCTAACGTATGACCTTAAATGCAGCTTTGGACAAGAGACACCGTCATATTTAGCGAAAGTGGGAACCTTGAATTTCTGCGGGATGACAACCCCTGCGACAAGTCCTAGCTCTTCAAAATCCAATATGGGTACCCTCTAGATCTCCATAGCATTGAGGTGATCCTCCAGCTGCTTGTATTTATTGTCAGCTGGAGGATACTGTTCTTCAGAATAGTCGACCTCTTCCTCTTCTTCAGACTCTGGATGGTCATTTCCTTCCTTGCTCTTCCCTTGTTGATTATCTCCTTCACTTGACGAGGTTGCGAAATCTAGAGTTCGTCTGGCTGGTCCTTTGAACCTTCTTCCCAGATTCAAAACACTGATTGGTTTCTTCGCTTTCTTCTTCTTCTCTTTGATCAACAAAGTCTTCAAGTCCTCTTGTCCATTAGACAGGGCCAATAAAATTTGTTGGAATTGGGCGTTCTACGCTTGGAGATCCTTTATTGTCTGTTCAATATCCATGTCACTGAAATAAACAGTAGAAAGATAAGAAGACTTATTGTAAGAAACCTGTTTGTGTTATGATGAATGAAAATGCATATGCAAATGATTTCAAGGAAATTAGAGATTTAAATTTGTTTAGACAAAAAGGAAACACACGTTATATTAATAAATCCAAGTTCGAGTACATCATGCCTCCTTAGGCTTACAATGAAAGAAATAAAATACAAAAACTCCTAAGACAAAAAGGTTGAATGCATCATCTTTGGTGCGATGTAGGCGTTCAAACTCCGCTCTTCATGAAGTTGCTTGGTGAGTTCTAGAACTTTCTTCTCACTGGCGTCGAATTGGGCTTCGAAGGTGTCTCGTTCTTCCTTTAGCTGAATCCAAACCTTTTGCAAGTCTTCAAGAGAGGTATGCATGTTGGGGTGAAGGACAGTATACGGGACATCCCCTTCAGCAACAGGCTCTATGATGACGGGGAGGATGGAGGGGTAAGGCATTACGAGACTCTGAGCACAAGCTCGCACCCACCTAAGATAAGGCTCAAGGGGAATAGAGTTTTTGTGTCCCAATGTCTTATTATCCACCTTGTTCACCATCCTCCAAGCTCGTTCAAATCTCTGACGGTAGCCTTGATCGTCACTCTCGTAGTCGAACACCACACCTTGTAAGTGATACCTCCCATAATGCCAAGCATAGGGACATTAGGTAATTCCCCATAACGATCAATGATAGAAGTATCTTCCAAGGATCGAGAACACCAATAAATGTAAGAGTGGGTGAGGGACATCATCCTTTGAGACCATGTCAATCCTTGCTCGTTCTTTAATACTGATCGAGGTAGATGCAAAGTAAACCACTTGGCGAGTAGGGGAATGCAACACAAGAGAGTGCCTTTTTTCTTCATGGTGCGAGTATGGAAATAATGTAAGATGTCTCCAAGTAAAGTAGGTATAGGATTACAAGAGAGGAAGACTTTGATGGCATTCACATCTATGAATTGGTCTAAATTGGGAAATAGAACCAAACCATAGACTAGAAGGGCCAGGATATCTTCAAAGGCTTGAAAATCCATATCTTCCCAGAATGAACGAGCCTTCTCCAACAGAAACTTGGCTAGGAACCCTTTAACTCTGCTTCTTGTCTCCCAATTTGCTATAATGTCGGCTCTCTTCAGATGCAGGGCTTCAGCAATGACTTTAGGTTTCAAAATCCCTTCTAAACCGGTGAATGTATTTGATCAAGCACAAGCACTCTTAATAGTAGAGAGAATTTTTCTACTGTAGGCACCAACTGATAATCAGGAAAGGTGAAGCAATGATGCATGGGATCAAAGAATTGGAAGAGCACACACATCATTTCTTCTTGGAAATTGGAGGTAGCCAAACTGAGGAGTCGACCATATTTTTTTGTAAAAGGAGAATCTTCGGGCACCCTTGATGCTAACTCTTGGAGTTAAGGGTGCGCTTTCACGAAGCTGATGCAGATGGTATTTCTTAGAATGGGATTCATGGCCTACAAAACAAAGCAAAGATAAATTCCTAAATCCTTGAAATGGTTATTAAGAATGCTTATGATGTTATGATGTTTATGATGTTATGTACAAGCATGCAAAGAAAGTAAGTTGTTATGTACACACAAAGCAGACAAGTCCTTAGGTTTAGGCTTGCATGGAGTTTATAGGTAAGTACCCTCTTGAAGTTTAGTTGGCTCAACCTTTCCTATAAAGTAACCGGGTTCTAGGGGATCTCAATATCACTGACCTTTCTTTAAGGCATTGTCTCAGCACAATCAATCTTTTCTTGTGGTCGAGATATCCCAAAAGTCCGGTCTCAATGAGTGTAGTGTCGAGTATCAACCAATTTTCAGCTTTCCACCGAAACTGTTTATCTCACTACTTCATAATGGCCAAGTTGTTCAATTAAGGTTATAAAGTCAATTAGTGCTTCATGACACCACTCAGTGGCCCCATATTCTCCTCGATTCAACACAAAGGATACCAGTACCAACAAATATGTCACACTAACGTAGCCATTGCTTCAACCATATCTGTCTACGCCGTACAGTTTCAACAATCTATTTCTACTTACCTAAAAAGGTGCCCAGATCCGGGTAGAGGATCAAAACAAACCCAAACAAAGAACCATAATGTAAAGCAAGCAAATCAAACAAAGAAAGCAAGTAAAGTTGATCTAGCCCTAAGATAACCCAACTTTTAAGTAAATCCCCAGCAAAGTCGCCAGTTCTGTAACACGGTGGGAGAACTGACTTGGGTGTTTTGTGTTTGATCGCAGTTGTTGCAGATAGCAAGAGTCGCCACCGAGTTTTCTTTTATCCAAAAGGAAAGGTTGAAAAGAACAGGAAAGACATTTCGAGATTATTTCTTGAGTTCGGGGGGGTAGGTTATGAAAAGGGAAGGTATTAGAACCCTTTTCATCCATAGTTATCTACGGGCTCTTAGTTGCTTGTTAGATCACTTGCTTTTGTTTGAAAATGTGCTTATGGTGTGGGTTTTGAAAGTATTTTGAAAAGGAATGCCTTTGCAATGGTTCTCATCTCTATAAGAACGCGTACAAAGTGTTTTGTCTTTTGAAAATGTTTCAAAGTGAAACTGGTTGGTTTATAAAATGTTTTTGTTGTGAGCAAGCGAGCAACTAGGAGCAACCTACCTAATCAAAAGGTCTTAAATGTTCTATTCCTCCTCCTTTAGATGTTGCTATCTTACCATTGACTTGGTAAGAAGCTCCATCGTTGGATGTAAAGGGACGGGCGTGGGACGTTTGTATAGTCATAGAAGGCAACCTATGGTACGTTTTAGCAATGTCTTTTAGGGACTAGATCGTTTACTGAAGGCAACATCGAGGGTCATCGAGGGACTACGATCTTTATTCGAGGGTCTTTGCTAAAACACCCATATTCGAGGGACATGACTATTTTTCCGAGGAAACAAGTGAGATTATCCTAAGGGTGCATGTGTGAATAGTGTGTTTGATTGTATGCATTTAGTCTTTGATTATGGGTTATCTACTTGTTGTTTTTATCTTATCATACATACCCTATTTTACTAGTAATCATACAAAAATAATAAAGTGCAAAAATATAAAAAAAATCCTACACTATTACAACCATATTGAATGTCATGAAAATATAAAGGCAAAAAATAAAATAAAAGCAAGAAAAAATGGGCTTTTCGACTCAGGTAGAAAGGCCCTTCAATTCTGCATTCTCTGGCCTTCTTCGATTTGGGTCCTGAAGTCAGTGGAGTCCTGCCCTTCGATTTGCCTTTCTGTCTCCTTCTATTGAGGGTTGGAATCAGGATAGTCACGCCTTTTGTCTGGGCCTGGAAGTCAGCATAGTTTTGTCTTTCGCTTGAGGCTTGGAGATAGCAAGGTTCTGGACTTCGTTTAAGGCCTGGAGACAGCAAGGTTCTGGCCTTCGTTTGAGGCCTAGAAGCAACAAAACTCATGCTTTGCCACAGGCTCCTTGCTGACTCATTGTAAGCATATTAGGCCCTTAGATTGTGATTCGAAAGGCTTGTGCAACTAGCCAATTGAAAGGGTCTCAAAGTATAAAAATGAAATATCCAAACATAACTACAGTCCAGGGGTTAGCATGAAAACTAATGGGTCTCAAAGTCCAAAGCATAACTAAACTAAGGTTGAGTTTTCAACATATAGGCAGTCAGAATCGAAAACTAAAACATGGTCTAGAAATGTCTACATTTTTCTTTATTGGCATGTTTACATTATTTTACCCCAAAATTTTCCCTCTCATTTTACTCAACACATGTCCATGGAGGTCCCCAACTCGCCCTAGGATGACTAAGAATTTACCAGACAAATTCTCCTCCTAAGGCTACCTCAAACTAGGGTTTCAATTTTCATCAAGATATGTGAGCTCCAAGGGTCTCAAATGTTTTCCATGGCCCTAATATGTCCTCAAGATCATCCATGCCAAATTTCATGCCTTGCACAACAAGTTTGCTCAATCAAATGCTCAAATGTCTGAAAATCAACTATACCAGGTCAAAAGTCAACTGTGGCCTATATACAGTCAAACTTCAAGATTTTTGGTCAACATCAACATTTTGAAGTTATATCCATCATTTGATCAAGGGTTGATCATGATTCCTCAAGAAATGCTCATAATTCATCAAAAGTCAAAAATGGCAAATTACCGTTTCTATAGGAAAAGTCAACCAAACTTTGACCAGGCATAACTTTCTCATACTTTATCAGAAAGTTTTCCACCAAAGCTCATTTTGAAGAGAACCCAATTCCCTACAACTTCTCTTCATCCCTCAAGATCAAGAAATGCCTCATTTTGGGTCAAAACTCCTTACATGAACATGGAAGATCCAATTGAAATGAAACCAAAAGGGTTGTTTAGAGGACATCCCAAGCTCTCTAAAAAGTCCAAGAACACCCTCTTAGGGTTAAAAATGAGAAAGATATGCATTGCTAAAGTTTACCAATTTTTGGAAAATTACATGAAACCAATATTGACCAAACTTGAATTTTTTTTCTAAATGGGCCCATATTTTCACGTTTAAAACTTATTCCTAACATGTCCAAGAACCTATAAACTCATCCATGCATAAGTTTTATTTTTATTTTATTTATTGTTGATTTTTATTCAAATAAAATCAAAATAAATTAAATAAATATAAGATTGGTGTATAAGGCGTGCAAGGTTAGACATTTGGTCATGTTGGAGGCCCAAAAAGCTCACAAATAGCTGTAAAAAATGCACAAGGCAAGAGGAGGGAAATATTTTCTTGTTTTGGAAAGTTTGGATCAAATCTTCATGACATTAAAAAACATGATCATATTTGATCTCATGGATGTTTTTGTTGACCTAATATGGTCTCATACATATACACAAACGATCCAAACCTAAAGCACATGCGCAGCTGCCTCCACAAACCCTAGCAAAATTCCAAATTTTCTCAAAGAGAGGCGCAACTTGTATCACACAATCCAGCCATCATTAATCTGTTCCAGGTGTTCCATTATCACCGTGAAGTTCCCAAGAACTTGTTTCAACCATTAATCAAGCCAAATCATGCCCAAAATCTCTTCCTCAAGTGTCACCGGTTGTTGTACCCCAAAATTTTCCCTCCCATATTTCTCAAGACGTTTCAAGAATAATCTCCAAGTTACTCAAGGTTACTCAAGAATTAGACAGTTAAATCATCTCCTAAGGCAGTCAATCCAAAATTAGGGTTTTGTGTTGCATCAAGGTCCTCACATCCAAATGGCCTCAAATGCTCCCCAATGTCCTAATATGTTATCAAGTTCATCCATGACAAATTTCAAGCCTTGCAGAGGAAGTTTGGTCAGTCAATTGTTCAAGAGGCCCAAAAATCGACTATGCTAGGGCAAAAGTCAACTGTGGCCTACAAATAGTCAAACCTCAAGATTTTTTTGTCAAAATTCTCATTTTTAAGGATAATTCATTATTTTATCAAGGGTTGATCATGATTCATCAAGGATTGCTCAAAATTCATCAAGATTCAAAAGTTGCTAAATTAGGGTTTTGTATGAAAAGTCAACTCAACTTTGACCAAGCATAACTTTCTCATACTTTATGAGAAATGACCCATCCAAATCTCATTTGGAATAGGATTCAATTTACTACAATCCATCTTCACACCAAAAGATCAGTAAATTCACTCACAAAAAGTTACAAATTTGGACATTATAGGTCATTTTTGAAAGTCAACAAAAACACCTTTTTTGCCAAAGCTTATAACTTGAGCATGGAATATCAAAATGATATGAGACCAAAAGGGTTGGTTAGAGGACATCTCAAGGTTTCTAAAAAGTCATAGAACACATCCAAAGTTCAAAATTGAAGAAGTTATGCCTTGTTGAAGTTGGGCATTTTTCCAAAATGGCCAAAAGTCAACTATCCCCAAAACTTCTAATTTTGCCAAATGGGCCCACTTTTTTCCACTTGATTTGATCTTGTCACACTACACGCGTGCTCTATCTTCAGTTTCATGTCAATTTATTAATTTTTCTATTTTATTTGATTTTTATTGATTTAATTCATTTTAAATCAATTAAAATCCAAATAAAATCCAAATATTGATGAAATAGGATCTTTTTGGTTGATACAGCTTTCAAATATCATGATGGACATAATCAAACTCGTGCCAAGCCATATCATGCACAAAAATATTGGATTTGGAAATAAATTGGAAGCCTTTAATGGAGGATCATATCATATCTTCAATAATCAATTCACAAGGATTCAAGGCCCAAAATTAAACCTAATTCATTCCCTTATACTCACACAATGCAAGGGCACGAAGAACAAGACCTAGAGGTTGCACAAACGGCAATACCAAAACTTGAAAAAAGCTTGAAAAGTTTGAAATCGAAATCAGGCTTAGAGTCCAATTCAAGGCAAAATCTCAACATAGACCTCTTGCTGGAGATCCACTGAGGCAAAAGCAACCAGTCACAAGCCCTGAAACATCCCCAATCCCGCTGTAAGTCTTCTTGAATACTGCCCTGTACATGAAATCGTAACCTTAGATTCTTACATCTTTTTGCCAAAACATTGATATATTCATGATCCTTGAATGATTTTTAAGCTATCTGTAGTATTTGATTTTGTTTTTGTAGCCTGTAAAGCCCTACCCGAAACTAGGGTTTGGGTTTCTTGTTTTTAGGCGTTTCAATTTCAGGTAAAATCAGGACCAACCATGGACATGGATGAACTCAGGAGGAAGAGACGAGCATGGTGATGATCTCAGAATTCGTTTCCATAGCCTAGAGACGATTTTAGGATCGAGCCATGGATTTTGTTGCGGATTCAAATCCGCAGGAAAAATAACCAGGGCCATTGGAGAAGATGAAGACGTGTTCATGTCTGATTGGCCCATTCAAATAAATCTCGCGCGTTTTTATAATTTCCAGCATATTATTTGTTTTGTCCATATATTATTTGTTGTTTATTATAATTACAAAAGCAGCACAGTGGTCCAGTGGTGGAGGCGCTAGTGGAAAGTCTCATGGGACCTGGGTTCGAATCCCAGGTCCACCAATTTGCGTTGTATCATTTTTCTATAGACTTTCCAGTACAAACTCAAGCATATGGACTTCCATGGACCTCAAACCTCCAGGCGCCAGATGGCCTCCAGGCCAAATTTAAAGGTCAAGATTGAATGACCACCATGCACCCCAGTCAACACGCGCGTGGAGAAACAGGAAGTCAACCCAGACCTGCGTGTAAATGGGCCTCAAAATGCTAATTTCACCTCCTTTCCAGGCCCAGCACCCCCTTTGGTTATTTCTTATTTCTTTCTTTTCTTTTATTTAATTATTTGTTTTATTAATTATTTTTATTACTAACCAATTAATATTTTCTTCATAAAATCAGGAAACACGAAAAATATTATTTTTATTTATTAAAATTAAATTCATCATTTTATTTTTGTAAATAAATACTAACTTAATTAATTTAGTTTTAAATAGGTTTAACTTTTAATATTTTTTGCAATAAATTAAAATTAATTTAGATAATTAGGTTTTACTAACTTTTAATCAATTTATTTTATTTCTTTAAATATTCAAAAATCCAAAAATATTTTAATTAATTAATTAATTTAATTGTTAATTTAGATTTAGTTTCTTTTAATTCAAAAATAACAAAAAATGCTTTCTTTAATAAAAAGGGTCAAAACCCTAAAAAATGCGCTATTTTAATTTCTCGCACGCGTACCATTTGTTTCCAATATTGTAATTGCTTCCGGAATGTAATAGCTTTAAATAGGACTTTAAATTATTTTATCGCTTTCTTTTATTTTCCGCAATTTAAATTAAAGGGTTGTTTTTGGCGATGTAAATACCCGACGCCTTGTAATAGTTTAGATTTAATTTCCGCAATTTAAATTCCGCAAACTATTAATTGTTAGATGTTTGATAAATAGGGAATGCATGACAAGATCAAATGTATGAATTTAAAATCAACATAGCTCACCCATGACATATACAAAGATAAATAACTGAAAAATAACACACTCGCACATGCACACTCTTAGGGTACACCTCACTTGGTTGCCTTCGAACGTGGTCATTGAGTATAGGAAGTTTTAGAGGTCGTCCTCTTGTCCAAAGATCATAAGTTGCCTCGAAACGGTTGCCTCGGATAAAATGATCTAAGACATTAGGGTTACCGCTAAGGCATCCTAACATTGCTTTAGTGACCACACGTCCTTTAATCGAATTGACCCTTAAAAACTCCAATGACGGTGCTACCTACTCTTCAATAGTGGGATAGAATTGTCTAAAGGACATTTGTACAGATTAATTCCTTTTTCGAGTAGGTAGATGGTTCTTAAGTACTTGCTCATTCTAAAACAAAATAAAACTTTTCGCACTTACACCTTTCAAACAAAAACTCCTTTCAAACCCACAAACACAAAGAAAAGAAAAAATTTTGAAAATACAATGAGCAAGTACCTAAGAGCCCGTGGATAACCACGGATAGAAAGGGTGCTAACACCTTCCCTTTCTATAATCTACCCCCCGGACCTGAGAAACATCTCAAAAAAGGAATTTTTCTGTGCTTTTTTTCCTTTCCTTGTTGGATAAAATAAAAGACGGTGGCGACTCTTGCTTACCGCGACATTTTGCGAAAACAAACGCAAAACGCGAACCAGCATTCCAAAAAACAGTCAGTTCTCTTCCCACCGTATCACAGAACTGGCGACTCTGCTGGGGACGCTTATAAGTGGGGTGTACCTTAGGATTAGATCATTGTGTTTTCAATTGTATGCTTTGTATGATTTATCTTTGTGGGCTTGTATCGGAGTTTCTATAGATCCTAACCCGGATCTGGGGAATACCCTTTAGTTAAGTAGCAATAAACTGTGAGGGAACTGTCCGGCGTAGACCGACACGGTTGAAGCAATAGCTACGTTGGTGTGGCACTTTAGTCTGTACCGATATCCCTTGTGTTGGAATGAGGAGAATATGGGTCTTCTAAGGGGTCATTAAGCACCAATTGACCTTAGAACCTTTAAATTGACCAACTTGGCCATAGAACAGTAGCAGTATGCTACACTCATTGAGACTAAACTCTCGCGATGATTCCGGCCGCAAGAAAAGGCTGCTAAACTGGAATTATGATCGATTGAGGGTAGTTAGTGATATTGAGATCCTCTAGAACCCGGTTACTATTTTTAGGACAGGTTTAAACCAACTGAACTGAAAGAGGGTAGTACCTAAGCTCCTTGCCAGCCTGAAATCTAAGGGCTCTCTGTGTGACTTGTGTGCCTTTACCATGTTTGTTGTCTGTGGATACTTGTGGTGTGCTTACTATCATGACATCATGACATCATAACATTGCATACATCTTGCATTGGACTAACCTATTTCAAAGACAGGAGGGATTCATCTTTGTTCTGTTTTGTAGGTCACCATGATGCCCATGCGTAAGAATACCATCCGGATCAACTTTGTCCAGGTTCCCACCTTGCTTAAAGATTTGGTTGCAAAGATGCCTGATACTACTTCCTTCATCAAGAGGCATGGTTATCTTCTCAGTTTGGTCACCTCCAAATTGGACGAGCAGATGATGAGTGTCCTAGTCCAGTTTTATGATCCGCTGTACCATTGCTTCACTTTTCAGGACTACCAATTGGTTCCCACCCTAGAAGAGTTCTTTGAGTTGCTCGGTATCTCTGTTCTGGAGCAGACCCCGTTTACTGGTTGGGAAAAGATCCTTAGGCCCGAAGAGATTGCTGCAGCCCTTCATTTGACCAAAGAGGAGGTAATGTCTAACTGGGAGACTAGAAGTGGAGCAAAGGGCTTTCTGACTAAGTTTTTGGTTGGTAAGGCTAACTATTTCTGGGATAGTCTAGACTTCAAGGCCTTCGAGGATATTCTGGCTCTTCTGATATATGGCTTGATATTGTTTCCGAACTCTGACTCTTTTGTTGATGTGAATGTGATAAAGATCTTCATCTCTCGCAATCCTGTACCCACTCTCTTGGGTGACATCCTTTATCAGCTTTATGCTCGTACTGCCCGAAAGCGGGGAACCTTGATGTGTTGTGCTCCATTATTGTCGAGGTGGTTTATTTCGCACCTCCCCAAGTCAGTGCTGAAGAATAAAGAAGGCATGGGCTGGGCTTATAGGGTTATGTCTCTATCTCATAATGACATTATCTGGACTCTCAAGGGTATGGATGAGGTGACTATTATTGATCGATGTGGGGAGTACCCAAATGTTCCCCTGATAGGAACCTATGGAGGAATTTCTTACAACCCATGCTTAGCTCTTCGTCAGTTTGGAAGAGCCAGAAGAGAAGGACCCCATGAGCTGCTAATGCCCAGTATCATCTTTAATTTTCAAGGGGATAGCGACGAGCAACGTCGTAGATTCATAAGGGCTTGGGATAGAGTTCACCAATCTGATCCGCACGAGCTGGGCACAAAGACTTCTCTGCCAATGGATCCATATCTCAGATGGGTCCGTATCCGTTCCCAAAAGCTGGGTATGCCATATGAAGCCTTCCGTCCTATCATTGCTGAAGTTGCTGATCAAGAAGGGGTTCCTCCAACCATCATCCATCCTCATATGCCCACTGACATTGGGACACTGAAAAGATCTTGGATGCAGCTGAGAGAGGAACGGGATTCTTACCGAGAGAAGTTCAACGGGCAAGAGAAAAAAATCCAGAAGTTAACTAGGCAGCTGGAGAACGAGCGGATTCTTAATGACTATGTCCGCACTGAGAAGAAGAGACCATGGGAGCATTGATGGACCTTTGTTTATTTCCATTTCAGTTTTATTTACTTTTCAGTTATTTCCTTTCATGTAACGCCTTAAGGGCATCAACTAAACAATTTGAATTCTAAAGTTTATCTAATAAAGTGTGTTTCATTTCTTGTTTACAAATTTGAATCTCCCGATTGTCTTGGAAATCATAATCATACGCATTTCATCCCATGCACTCCATAACAGGTACCCATTACAGGTCTCTTATCTTCTTTGCTGTTTATTTCATCACTCATCATGTCTGCTGAACCTTCCACTGAGCAAGCCATAAAGGCTCTCCAGGCCCAGAATGCCCAATTTCAAGAGCTGTTAATGAATCTAGCTAAGGGTCAGCAAGATCTGAAGACCCTGATTCTAAAGGAGAAGAAGAAGAAGAAGAAGAAGAGGACAATTATGTTCAACACAGGGCACAGGTTTGGGAATAGGCTACAGAATGAAGTTGATTTGACCACCTCGTCTGGAGGGAAAGACAGTCAAGAGGAAAGGAGGGCTCCTAGCGCTGTGGTCTCCGACAACGAGAGAGACTTCGACGAAGAACAGTATCCTCCAGCCGAGGATAGATACAAGCAATTGGAAGACCGGTTGAGTGCTATGGAAGTTCAGAACGTGCCTGGTCTGGACTTTGGTGATCTAGGTCTATCATCTGGGGTGGTGATTCCCCACAAATTCAAGGCACCAACCTTTGCTAAGTATGACAGAGTTTCTTATCCGAAGCTGCACCTCTGGTCATATGTAAGGAATATTCAGCCTTACACCGCTGATAAGAACCTATGGATCCACTTCTTCCAAGACAGTCTCTTAGGGACTCAGCTTGAGTGGTTTTATCAGTTGGACGGAGCCAGTATCTGCAGTTGGGAAGATTTGGCTACTGCTTTCTATAGGCAGTACCAATACAACTCCGACCTCGCTCCTACGCGTACCCAACTCGAGGGTATGTCAATGGGAACGGGTGAAGGATTCAAAGATTATGCTCAGAAGTGGAGGGACCTCGCCGGGATAGTACAACCACCCTTGGCTGATCGGGAGCTTGTGGACATGTTTCTAGGGACCCTGTCTGGTCCATTTTTCAACCACTTGATTGGAAGCTCTTCATCTGGGTTTACATAGCTTATTTTGATTGGTGAGAGGATTGAAGCTGGTATTAAGGCTGGGAAGATACATAAGGGTGCCTCATCAAGCACCGAGAAGAAGCCGTTTAAGAAAGAGTCCAGTGATGTCTACAGTGCAAGAAGACAGAATAGACCTGAACACCGCCAAGCTGTTAATGCGGTTGTTATTTCAAAACCTGTTGGTGCTCCTCAGCACAACCATCAACAAAAGGACGAGAGACCTCGAAGGAAATTCACTCGTCTCAGCATGACCTTATCTCAGATTCTGCCACAGTTGCTGAAGACCAATCTGGTGATTCTAAAGGAAGCCCCGAAGAACCCAAATATCATATCACCGAAGTATAACCCTAATGCTCGCTGTGCTTTTCACTCTAATAGCACGGGGCATAATACAGATGATTGTTGGGTTTTGAGGAACAAGGTACAAGATTTGATTGATGAAAAAGAGATCGAGTTCGGGGCACCAGAGAAGCCTAAACAAGATGCAGGGGTAAATGCTATCGGAGATGACGACGATGAAGAGTTTGACATTGACATCTGGATCTACCCAACTGCCGATGGTGGATTAAGCAACTGGACAGCGAAAGATTCTATGCCCGTTTCTGTGATCACCCAGTAATGAAACTTTTGTTTTGAATTTGTAACAGACAATGTTTTAAACTTTACGGCCCGGTGTCTTACCCGGGGCACTGTGGCTTCATTTGTGAGGGCTTTATGTGTTTCATCTTCATATATCATTAATAAAAGCATTGGACGTTCTTGCATTTCAAATTTTGCGCTCCTTGTTTTTCTTTATTATATATTTCAAAACAGCTATTTTACACACACTTACATATACAGGTCCACATCCACTCTGGATCTCACTGGTAACGACTCTGCTACTGCCAATTATGACTTCGAAAATCCGATCAACTTAGCCGAAGACGAAGGTGAAGATGATTGCGAAGTGCCTGGTGAACTTGCAAGACTGTTACTTCAAGAAGAGAGGGCAATACAGCCGCACGAAGAGCCGGTGGAATTAGTGAATCTGGGTACAGAGGCAGACAAGAAGGAAGTTAAGATCGGTGCAAATTTGGAGTTTAGTGTGAAGAAACGGTTGATTCAGATGCTGCGAGACTACGTTTAGATCTTTGCCTGGTCTTATGAAGATATGCCTGGGTTGGATACCGATATTGTGGTTCATCGCCTACCTACCAAGGAAGACTGTCCTCCAGTGAAACAGAAGGTCCGTCGAATGCGCCCAGAGATGTCTGAGAAAATCAAGGCTGAAGTTATGAAATAGTTTGATGCCGGTTTTCTAGCAGTTACTTCTTACCCTCAGTGGGTGGCCAATGTGGTTCATGTGCCGAAGAAAGATGGTAAGGTCCGAATGTGTGTTGACTACAGGGATCTGAACAGGGCAAGCCCCAAGGATGATTTCCCTCTGCCTCATATCGAAGTTCTGGTTGACAATACCGCTCAGCACAAGGTATTCTCCTTTATGGATGGTTTCTTCGGTTATAATCAGATTAAAATGGCTCCCGAAGACATGGAGAAAATAACCTTTGTTACTCAGTGGGGTACCTTTTGCTACAAGGTCATGCCTTTTGGACTGAAGAATGTTGGGGCAACGTATCAGCGTGCCATGGTTGCTTTGTTTCATGACATGATCCATCATGAGATTGAAGTATACGTCGACGATATGATTGCAAGGTCCCAAACTGAGGAAGAACACCTTGACCATCTATAGAAACTGTTTGACAGGTTGAAATTGTACAAGCTAAGGCTAAACCCGAACAAGTGCACCTTCGGGGTGAGATCTGGTAAACTGCTAGGTTTCGTCGTAAGCGACAAAGGTATTCAAGTGGACCCTGCAAAAGTGAAAGCCATACAGGAAATTCCAGCTCCCAGAATAGAGAAAGAAGTCAGAGGCTTTCTGGGACGACTGAACTACATTGCCCGATTCATCTCACACCTAACTGCTACTTGTGATCCAATCTTCAAGTTACTGAAGAAAGATCAAGTGGTACGTTGGAACGATGAATGCCAGGCCGCTTTCGAAAGGATCAAAGAGTATCTCCAAGAGCCACCTATTCGGATGCCTCCAGTTGAAGGGAGACCTTTGATCTTATACTTGATAGTGCTCGACAACTCAATAGGGTGTGTGCTGGGTCAACATGACGAGTCTGGCCGAAAAGAGCATGCTATTTATTACCTTAGCAAAAACTTTACCGACTGTGAGACCCGATACTCACTGCTCGAGAAAACTTGTTGTGCTTTGGCATGGGCTGCTCGCCGGCTGAGACAGTATATGTTGACTCACACTACTCTGTTGATATCAAAGATCGATCCTATCAAGTATATCTTCGAAAATCCTGCCTTGTTTGGAAGAATAGGGAGATGGAAGATGATCTTGACTGAGTATGAAATCCAATATACGACCCAAAAGGCAATCAAGGGAAGTGTGTTGGCAGACCATTTGGCACATCAGGCAGTGGATGATTACCAGTCTATGAACTTTGAATTCCTAGACGAGAATATTATGTTGGTAATTGATTGTGAGATACCTGGACCGGATGAAGAACCTGAGGAAGGATCCCAATGGTCTATGTACTTTGATGGAGCTTCAAACGCTTTGGGTAATGGCATTGGTGCCGTGATCATATCTCCTAAAGGCTCTCATACTCCGTTCACCGCCCGACTATGTTTCAACTGCACCAACAACATGGTGGAGTATGAAGCATGCATCATGGGTCTTCGAGCAACAATTGACCTAAGGATTAAGTTTCTAAGTGTCTTCGGAGATTCCGCTCTCGTGATCAGTCAGATCAAAGGCGAGTGGGATATGAAACACCCAAATATTATTCCTTACAAGGAGTATGTATTGACGTTGCTTCCCCATTTCGAGGAGATAACCTTTGAACACTTCCCGAGAGAGGAGAATCAGTTGGCGGACGTGCTAGCTACGATGTCTTCTATGTTCAAGGTCAATTGGGACAACGAGGCTCCCCGGATCATCATTGAAAGACTGGACGAACCTGCACATTGCTGTGACATTGAGATTGAAGAGGTAACAGAAAAGCCCTGGTTTCATGAGGTGAAGATGTATCTTGAGGCTCAAGAATACCCTGAGGGTGCATCTGTTATTGACAAGAAGTTTCTGAGGAGGTTCGCATCAAAGTTCTTCATCAGCAATGGTATTCTTTACAAGCGTAACCATGATTCGACCTTACTGCGTTGTGTGGATAAGAATGAAGCAGAAAGGATCATGGCAGAGTTACTTGAAGGTACTTTTGGAACTCATTCCAGTGGACACACCATGGCAAAGAAGATCCTTTGGGCAGGATATTATTGGTCCACAATGGAAGACGACTGTTATCAGCATTCTCGGACATGTCACAAGTGCCAAGTCTATGCTGATAAGGTGCACATACCTCCAAATCCTCTGAACGTCTTGACGGCACCTTGGCCTTTTACAATGTGGGGCATTGATATGATCGGCGAGATCAGACCTACAGCATCTAACGAGCATCGTTTCATTCTGGTAGCAATCGATTACTTTACAAAATGGGTTGAAGCAGCTTCCTTTGCTACTGTAACCAAGAACGTCGTGGCACGGTTCATTCGGCACAATCTGATCTGTCGATACGGTGTACCAGAGAGGATCATTACGGACAATGGTACCAATATCAACAACAAAATAATCACTGAGCTCTGCGAGCAATTCAAGATACAGCATCACAACTCTTCTCCCTACCGGCCGAAGATGAATGGGGTTGTCGAAGCGGCTAATAAGAACATTAAGAAGATCGTGCAGAAGATGACAGTGACATACAAAGATTGGCACGAGATGTTACCGTTTGCTCTTCATGGGTACCGTACCTCAGCACGGACATCAACAAGGGCAACACCCTATTCCTTGGTATATGGTATGGAGGCAGTCTTGCCAATTGAAGTTCAGATACCCTCTCTTCGGATCATGATGGCTGCAGGTTTGAGTGAAGATGACTGGATTCATACCTGGCTTGATCAGCTGAACTTAATCGACGAAAAGAGACTTACCGCTATTTGTCATGGTCAGACGTACCAAAAACGGATGATCAAGGCATTTAACAAGAAAGTCAGACGACAAGAGTAACAATTTGGATATCTGGTAATCAAGCGCATTATGTTACCTCAAAGTGATCCCAGGGGCAAATGGACCCCTACTTACAAAGGGCCATTTGTGGTTAAGAACATTTTCTCGGGAGGAGCTATGATTCTAACCATCATGGATGGTGACGACCTTCCTCATCCCGTCAATGCAGACATAGTGAAAAGATACTACGCATGATCAAAGACCCGCTAGGTTGACTGACCTAGGCCAAAATAAGGGCTTCCCGGCGAACCAAAAGGGTTCGGGCAAAAATAAGGGATGAAAATGAAAAAATCTGTACACCCGGCAAGTCGAAAACCTGAAAAGGCGACTTGGGCAAAAAAGGGTATCCCGGTGGACTGAAAACCCGAAAGGGCGGTCCAGGCAAAAATTAGGGATCAAAGCGTAACACTATGTCTCATTGGATCACCTCGCATCCAGACTTCGGTATCGACTATCAAGCTCAGACGGCACTGATCAATCTGATTCATCTTCAACCAGTAGCAAAGTGATGAGATGCTCGAGGACATAAAGGCAATAGCAGAGTTGGAACCCAGTGGGATCATTCACATAGCTGTTTTGTTTTCTTCTCACAAATTGTAAATTCTATCTATTCGACGACGTTCTCTTACTAGGACGTCAGCCTCTTGTACAAAAACGCTTATTTGCAGGCCAAACTTCAAATCAATACAATTCATTTTCAAAGAGATTTCAAACTGTTTTTCCCTTTATCTGTTTTGTTTTGCAAAGAACGTCCAATGTTCATTTTTGATATATGCATTCGACATTAATTGCTGCTCATAAATATTTACATGTGAAACAAAAGATGAATTACTGGTAATATCAGAAACAGGGGAAATAAGAAGTGTCCAAGCTGTGCAGTTGCTTTGTTCGTCAGGTACAAAGGTAGATTCAGCTGAAAATATGGCTAAGATACCTTCACTCCCCGCAAAGTAAGATAGTAATGGTAGCTCTCTCCCAGCTGAGACATGCAATCGTGAACAAATCAGCAATACTCTCCCCAAGCAGAGTTTATCTACCATCGGCCCTAAAAAAGGCTTGATATCCCCGGAAGGTCTTAATATTCCCCAGGGGAGTATAAGAATATTCTCCAGCAAGTATAATAGTATCCCCGGCAGTCTTAATATTCCTCAACGGAGTATAAGAATGTTCCCCGGCAGAATTCAAAATACCCCAGTGGAGTCAATATTTTCCTAGCATGGTCTGAAAAGCTTCCCCAACAGAGTTGAATCATCTTCCCCAGTAGACTCCGGAAGTTTATCCCCAGTGGAGTACAAAAATAAGTCTCCCCAGCCAAGTTCAAAGGATCATTTATAACAGGATTCAGAGGGGTATCCCCACAAAAGTCTAACAAGATTATCTCCAGCAAGTTGCAACCGAAAGATCATCCCCAACGAAGTTCTTTCCCTTCACAAACAGGTATTCAATCCTCAACAGATTCAATATCACCCGCAACGTTAATCTATCCCCAGCGAAGTTTATCAGCGAAATCCCCTGCGGAGTTTATCGTTACAATCCTCAACAGAGCATCTCTTCCCCACAGAGTAATCTCTTCATCAGTTTATTCCCCAACGGAGTTCTCTTCTCCTGCAGGTTTATTCTCGCAATCACCTTCGTTCACCACCCCCAGCGGAAGCGAAGCATTCAACTCTATTCTCCAGTAGCTATCCGGGATTTATTTTCCCCAGCTAAAACATTGCATTTACATACATCATGATACATGCATATACGCATCATACATATACAATCTCATTTATGTTGAGAACATCATTGCTTGATCCCCATCATGCATTGCATATGACTGACCTTTACCTTTCAGGAAAGATACAGTTAAGTTCTCAGCTATGTCAAAGGAGACAAAATCAGTTAAATTGATTCCTAAAGATTTTTCTGAGGCTAAGCCAGTCAAAGGAGACAAAACCAGTTAAATCGATTCCTAAAGATTTTTCTGAGGCCAAGCCAGTCAAAAGAGACAAAACCAGTTAAATTGATTCCTAAAGATTTTTCTGAGGCCAGTCAAAAGAGACAAAACCAGTTAAATTGATTCCTAAAGATTTTTCTGAGGCCAGTCAAAGGAGACAAGACCAGTTAAATTGATTCCTAAAGATTTTTCTGAGGCCAGTCAAAAGAGACAAAACCAGTTAAATTGATTCCTAAAGATTTTTCTGAAGCCAATCAAAGGAGACAAATCCAGTCAAAGGCGACAAATCCAGTCAAAGGAGACAAATCTAGTCAAAGGAGACAAATCCAGTCAAAGGATACAAATCCAGTCAAAGGAGACAAATCCAGTCAAAAGAGACAAGACCCCCTCTGGTCCAATTAAATCGATTCCTAAAGATTTTTCTGATGCCAATCCCGTCAAAGAAGACAAAACCACCTACCAACAATCTCCAAATGGCATCTATAAGCCCATTCCCGACATCACAATGCTGATACCAGTTCATGCGAGTGCAAATTTATGGGCACTCTAGTGTTCAATCATCTTCCACCTTCAGATCACGAAAGGCCCGAAAGCCAATCTATATCCTTGGGTTTAAGAAGATTGAACAGGGGCAACTGTTGTACCCCAAAATTTTCCCTCCCATATTTCTTAAGACATGTCAAGAATAATCTCCAAGTTACTCAAGGTTGCTCAAGAATTAGACAGTCAAATCATCTTCTAAGGCAGTCAATCCAAAATTAGGGTTTTGTGTTGCATCAAGGTCCTCACATCCAAATGGCCTCAAATTCTACCCAATGTCCTAATATGTTCTCAAGTTCATCCATGACAAATTTCAAGCCTTGCAGAGGAAGTTTGGTCAGTCAATTGTTCAAGAGGCCCAAAAATCGACTGTGTTAGGGCAAAAGTCAACTATGGCCTACAAATAGTCAAACCTCAAGATTTTTTGTCAACATTCTCATTTTTAAGGATAATTCATTATTTTATCAAGGGTTAATCATGATTCATCAAGGATTGCTCAAAATTCATCAAGATTCAAAAGTTGCTAAATTAGGGTTTTGTAGGAAAAGTCAACTCAACTTTGACCAAGCATAACTTTCTCATACTTTATGAGAAATGACCCATCCAAAGCTCATTTTGAATAGGATGAAATTTACTACAATCAATATTCACACCCAAAGATCAGAAAATGCACTCACAAAAAGTTACAAATTTGGACATTATAGGTCATTTTTGAAAGTCAACAAAAATACCTTTTTTGCCAAAGCTTATAACTTGAGCATGGAATATCAAAATGAGATGAGACCAAAAGGGTTGGTTAGAGGACATCTCAAGGTTTCTAAAAAGTCATAGAACACCTCCAAAGTTCAAAATTGAAGAAGTTATGCCTTGTTGAAGTTGGGCATTTTTCCAAAATGGCCAAAAGTCAACTATCCCCAAAACTTCAAATTTTGCCAAATGGGCCCACTTTTTTCCACTTGATTTG
Source organism: Vicia faba (assembly GCA_948472305.1). Lineage (NCBI taxonomy): Eukaryota > Viridiplantae > Streptophyta > Magnoliopsida > Fabales > Fabaceae > Vicia > Vicia faba. The sequence continues at coordinate 1,545,178,135 of OX451735.1, forward strand.
ATCTTGTCACACTACACACGTGCTTTATCTTCATTCTCATGTCCATTTATTAATTTTTCTATTTTATTTGATTTTTGTTGATTTAATTCATTTTAAATCAATTAAAATCCAAATAAAATCCAAATATTGATGAAATAGGATCTTTTTGGTTGATACAGCTTTCAATTATCATGATGGACACAATCAAACTCGTGCCAAGCCATATCATGCACAAAAATATTGGATTTGGAAAGAAATTGGAAGCCTTTAACGGAGGATCATATCATATCTTCAATCATCAATTCACAAGGATTCAAGGCCCAAAATTAAACCTAATTCATTCCCTTATACTCACACAATGCAAGGGCACGAAGAACAAGACCTAGAGGCTGCACAAACGACAATACCTAAACTTGAAAAAAGCTTGAAAAGTTTGAAATCGAAATCAGCCTTAGAGTCCAATTCAAGGCAAAATCTCAACATAGACCTCTTGCTGGAGATCCACTGAGGCAAAAGCAATCAGTCACAAGCCCTGAAACATCCCCAATCGCGCTGTAAGTCTTCTTGAATACCGCCATGTACATGAAATCGTAACCTTTAATTCTTGCATCTTTTTGCCAAAACATTGATATATTCATGATCCTTGAATGATTTCCAAGCTATCTGCAGTATTTGATTTTGTTTTTGTAGCCTGTAAAGCCCTACCCGAAACTGGGGTTTGGGTTTCTAGTTTTTAGGCGTTTCAATTTCAGGTAAAATCAGGACCAACCATGGACATGGATGAACTCAGGAGGAAGAGACGAGCATGGTGATGATCTCAGAATTCGTTTCCATAGCCTAGAGACGATTTTAGGATCGAGCCATGGATTTTGTTGCGGATTCAGATCTGCAGGAAAAATAACCAGGGCCATTGGAGAAGATGAAGATGTGTTCATGTCTGATTGGCCCATTCAAATAAATCTCGCGCGTTTTTATAGTTTCCAGCATATTATTTGTTTTGTCCATATATTATTTGTTGTTTATTATAATTACAAAAGCAACACAGTGGTCCAGTGGTGGAGGCGCTAGTGGAAAGTCTCATGGGACCTGGGTTCGAATCCTAGGTCCACCAATTTGCTTTGTATCATTTTTCTATAGACGTTCCAGTACAAACTCAAGCACATGGACTTCCACGGACCTCAAACCTCCAAGCGCCAGATGGCTTCCAGGCCAAATCTAAAGGTCAAGATTGAATGACCACCATGCACCCCATTCAACACGCGCGTGGAGAAACAGGAAGTCAACCCAGGCCTGCGTGTAAATGGGCCTCAAAATGCTGATTTCACCTCCTTTCCAGGCCCAACACCCCCTTTGGTTATTTCTTATTTCTTTCTTTTATTTTATTTAATTATTTGTTTTATTAATTATTTTTATTACTAACCAATTAATATTTTCTTCATAAAATCAGGAAACACAAAAATTATTATTTTTATTTATTAAAATTAAATTCATCATTTTATTTTTGTAAATAAATACTAACTTAATTAATTTAGTTTTAAATAGGTTTAACTTTTAATATTTTTTGCAATAAATTAAAATTAATTTAGATAATTAGGTTTTACTAACTTTTAATCAATTTATTTTATTTCTTTAAATATTCAAAAATCCAAAAATATTTTCATTAATTAATTAATTAAATTGTTAATTTAGATTTAGTTTCTTTTAATTCAAAAATAACAAAAAATGCTTTCTTTAATAAAAAGGGTCAAAACCCTAAAAAATGCGTCATTTTAATTTCTCGCATGCGTACCATTTGATTCAAATATTGTAATTGCTTCCGGAATGTAATAGCTTTAAATAGGACTTTGAATTATTTTATCGCTTTCTTTTATTTTCCGCAATTTAAATTAAAGGGTTATTTTTGGCGATGTAAATACCCGACGCCTTGTAATAGTTTAGATTTAATTTCCGCAATTTAAATTCTGCAAACTATTAATTGTTAGATGTTTGATAAATAGGGAATGCATGATAAGATCAAATGTATGAATTTAAAATCAACATAGCTCACCCATGACATGTACAAAGATAAATAACTGAAAAATAACACACTCGCACATGCGCACTCTTAGGGTACACCTCACTTGGTTGCCTTCAAACGTGGTCATTTAGTATAGGAAGTTTTAGAGGTCGTCCTCTTGTCCAAAGATCATAAGTTGCCTCGAAACGGTTGCCTCGGATAAAATGATCTAAGACATTAGGGTTACCTCTAAGGCATCCTAACATTGCTTTAGTGACCACACGTCCCTTAATCGAATTGACCGTTAAAAACTCCAACGATGGTGCTACCTACTCCTCAATAATGGGATAGCATTGTCTAAAGGACATTTGTACAGATTAATTCCTTTTTCGAGTAGGTAGATGGTTCTTAAGTACTTGCTCATTCTAAAACAAAACAAAATTTTTCGCACTTACACCTTTCAAACAAAAACTCCTTTCAAACCCACAAACACAAAGAAAAGAAAAAATTTTGAAAATACAATGAGCAAGTACCTAAGAGCCTGTGGATAACCACGGATAGAAAGGGTGCTAACACCTTCCCTTTCTATAATCTACCCCCCGGACCCGAGAAACATCTCAAAAAAGGAATTTTTCTGTGCTTTTTTTCCTTTCCTTGTTGGATAAAATAAAAGACGGTGGCGACTCTTGCTTACCACGAGAATTTGCAAAAATAAACGCAAAACGCGAAGCAGCATTCCAAAAAACAGTCAGTTCTCTTCCCACTGTATCACACCGGTCTGGTATGCTTTCGTGAATTCAAATCTTTTGATCATGCAATATAAATGAATTATTTGTACATACATGTGTTCATGCTAATATTTGTGACTATTTATAACCATTACATGTGAGATCTAACACAAGGATGAAGGTTTTCCATTGTTAGGGCAAAGCTTCAATCAAGCTTCGTTTTCAATGATACAGGGACTTTCATACAAGACAAACCCCACCATCAGATTCGCAAGGGCCTAATTAGTCCAGTAGGGTTGTTTTATGTTTGTTTTCATTAAATTTCGCAGGTTTGGATTTTTGTTCAACGAAGAAGGTGACTGGAACCACCGTCCAGGGTGGTTTGACCGACCAAGGATTTTGCGTGGCATATTAGGATTCTGTGATTGGTTTGTTCAAATATCAGGGCCCCACTTTAGGCGCGCGTGTTTTACATTCAGAATTTAGGATTAGTTTTAATATTTAATCAATTAGTTATGGTTAGGTTAATGGAAGTATCACCGTCCCAACGGTAGAGGTAGCAGGCTTAAGGATTTGTTATGGGCAAGGGCAGGGGTTCGATGCATAATTTTTTCTGAATTATTCTTGCAGATCCAATGTTCCAGGGGCAAGCGCGCGTACCATGTGTCATCAAATCATCACCATCAGATCATCACAATATCAGATCCAACGCCCTAGATCTGAGCGCTCATGATAGACCCTCAAGGGAACAACACTATTGAACCATGCGCAGAAGTTTGGGCTAGCAATTTGGGCCTGGATAATTTCAAATGTGCACCCCCCCCCCCCCCAAATTGCTTCATACATCAGGCCCATTTTCTATTTTCCTTACTTTTTATTTTATTTCATTATTTTATGTTTTTTTAAAACCAATTTTATTTTAATCATAAAATAAAAAAAAATCATAAAAGTAGGACTTAGGTTTTTTTAAATTAAAATTAATTTTTTGCAAAATAATTTAATTTAATGATTTTAATTAGTTTTCTTTAATTTAAAATTAGTTAGAAATTAGGTTAAATCTCAAATTTTTTCATAAAATACCAAATAAATATTTTTACTAAGCAATTAGATTTTTAGGGTTTCAAACGTATTCCCGTCTTAATTTTTGTACGTTGGTATTTTTCGTACGATTATTTTTTTTTAATTATGTAATTGTGCCTAGTTTGTAATAGCCTAATTAGGGTTTTAATTTCTGCACTTTATGTTTTCAGTCAGATATAATTGTAATTGCCCCAAGGCCATGTAATAGTTGTAGGTTTTACTTTCTGTACTATATTATATGCCTGTATATAAACTGCTAGTAAATTAGCCGTGTATGGCAAGAACAAAATAATTAATATTAGATCACTAACATCAAGATAAAAATACCTGAAAAAAGCACACTATTGCACACTCCCACCCCTAGGGTATTTCCCACTTTGGTTGCCTTCGGAAATGGTCATGTCCCTCGAACATAGGGATACCTTAACAAAGACCCCTCAGTTTAAAGTCATCATAAAGATCATAGTCTCTAAATATCCCTTGAGTTGCCTATGAGAAATGATCTTGTCCTTCGATGTTGCCTACGAATATATGATGACAGCCCCTTTAAACTGCTAAGGTATCTTTACATGTTGCCTTCAATGACCATAAATGTCCCTTTCGATAGTCCCTCAACATCCGACGATAAGGCTACCTACTCACTAATAGTAGGATAGCACTATCTAAAGGAAAGGAGGAAAATAATGCCCATTTTCGAGTAGGTACATAGTTCTTAAGTACTTTCTCAAATCTAATTCATTTTCACACCACACTTTCAAAACTCTTTTTTTCAAAAAACGCTTTATCACACTCTTGAGGACTGATACAAGAGTTATCATAAAGCAAACAAACTTTTCAAAACACAAAAACACGAAATCATATTTCAAAAAATGAGCAAGTACCTAAGAGCCCGTGGAAAACCACCGATGAAAAGGGTGCTAACACCTTCCCTTTCCATAATCTACCCCCCTTACTCAGAAAATCTTGAAAAAGCTCTTTTTCTGTTCTTTTCACCCTTTCCTTTGTTGGATAAAAGAAAAGTCAGTGGCGACTCTTGCTTACCGCGACATTTGCGAATACAAAACGCAAACCAGTATAATAGTCGGTTCTGCCACCGTATCACAGAACTAGGGACTCTGCTGGGGAGAATTATAAAGTGGGGTTTACCTTAGGGTCTAGATCATTTTAAAATTGTTTTCTTTGTTTGCTTTGACTTCTTTATCTTTAAGGGTTTATTGGGGTATTCTTGTAAAGATCCTATACCCGAATCTGGGGCATCTTTTTAGGTAAACAACAATAGATTGTGGAGAATGTACGGTGTAGACCGATATGGTTAAAGCGATAGCTGTGTTGGTGTGACACTTTGGTTGGTACCGGTATCCCTTGTGTTGAATCGAGGAGAATACGGGGCCGCCGCGTTGTGTCGTGAAGCACTAATGAACCTTAAAACCTTAGTTGAACAAACTTGGCCATTAGAAAGTAGTGAGATAGCCGGCCTCGGTGTAAAGCTGGGAATCGATTGATACTCGATACTACACTCATTGAGATTGGACTTTCGGGATGTTTCGGTCGCAAGAAAATATTGCTACACTGAAATAATACCGATAAAAAAGATTCGTGATATTGGGACTCCTTAGAACTCGGTTACTATTTCTAGGATAGGTTTAAAACTAACTAAACTTCAAGAGGGTACTTAACTTAAACCTCATGCAAGCCTTTGAACCTAAGGTCTATTGTGTGCTTTGCTTGTGCGTGATTAATTTGCCTAAACATGACATCATGCATCATAAACATTCATTCTTCATTACACTAACCATTTCAAGGATTATGGAAATTTATCTTTGTTCTGTTTTGCATATCATGGATTCCGCTCGTAGAAATACCATCCGAGTCAGCTTTGTGAGAATACCTCTTCAACTCAAAGAGTTAGTATCAAGGGTTTATGATACTTCTTCATTCACCAAAAACTATTGTCGAATTCTCAATCTAGTTACCTTAGGTTTTGATACGAAGATGATGAGTGTGCTCTTTCAATTCTTCGACCCTAGGCACCATTGCTTCACGTTTCCAAACTATCAGTTGGTACCCACCGTGAAGAGTTCTCTCAGATATTGGGTATACCTATCTTGGATTAGTTGCCTTTCACCGTTTTGGAAGAAGCTCCAAAGCCAGAGATCATTGCAGCAGCTTTACACCTGAAACGGTCCGACATTGTATCCAACTGGGAAACAAGCAACTGGACGGCGAAAGATTTCATACCTATTACTTTTGTCACTCAGTAATGAACTCATTTGTTTTAAATTTGTAACGAACAATAATTTGAAACTTTATGGCCCGGTGTCTTACCTGGGGCACCGTGGCTTCATTTGTGAGGGCTTTTGTGTGTCACTTTCATATATCATTAATAAAAGCATTGGACATTTTCGCATTTCAAATCTTGCGCTCCTTTTCTTTCTTTATTATATATATTGCAAAACAGCTATATTTACACACACTCACCTATACAGGTTCCAATCCACTCTGGATCCCACTGGTAACAACTTGCTACTGCCAGTTATGACTTTGAAAATCCGATCAACTTAGTCGAAGACGAAGGTGAAGATGATTGCGAAGTGCCTGGTGAGCTTGCAAGACTGTTACTCTAGGAAGAGAGGGCCATTCAGCCACATGAAGAGCCAGTGGAAACGGTAAATTTGGGTACTGAGACAGACAGAAAAGAAGTCAAGATTGGTGCCAATCTGGAGGCTAGTGTGAAACAACGGTTGATTCAGATGCTGCGTGACTACATGGAAATCTTTGCCTGGTCTTACGAAGACATGCCTGGGTTGGATACCGACATTGTGGTTCATCACCTGCCTACCAAGGAAGAATGCCCTCCGGTAAAACAGAAGGTCCGCCGTATGCGTCCAGAAATGTCCGAGAAAATCAAAGCTGAGGTTATGAATCAATTTGATGCCGGGTTTCTAGCAGTGACTTCTTACCCTCAGTGGGTTGCCAATGTGGTTCCGGTGCTGAAGAAAGATGGTAAGGTCAGAATGTGTGTTGATTACAGGGATTTGAACAGGGCGAGCCCTAAGGATGACTTCCCTTTGCCTCACATCGACGTTCTGGTTGATAACATTGCTCAGCATAAGGTATTCTCCTTCATGGACGGGTTCTCCGATTATAATAAGATCAAGATGGCTCCTGAAGACATGGAGAAGACCACTTTTGTTACTCAGTGGGGCACCTTTTGCTACAAGGTCATGCCTTTTGGGTTGAAAAATGATGGGGCAACCTACCAACGTGCCATGGTTGCTTTGTTTCATGACATGATCCATCACGAGATCGAAGTATATGTCGACGATATGATTGCAAGGTCCCAAACTGAGGAGGAACACCTTGACCATCTACAAAAGCTGTTTGACCGTCTGAAGTTGTACAAGCTGAGGTTGAACCCGAACAAGTGCACCTTCTGGGTGAGATCTGGAAAACTACTAGGTTTCGTCGTGAGCGACAAAGGTATTCAAGTGGACCCTGCCAAAGTGAAAGCCATACAATAGATGCCAGTTCCTAAGACAGAGAAAGAAGTCAGAGGCTTTCTAGGACGGCTGAACTACATTGCCCGATTCATCTCGCACCTAACTGCTACTTGTGAACCAATCTTCAAGCTACTGAAGAAAGATCAGGTGGTACGTTGGAACGATGAATGTCAGGCCGCTTTCGAAAGAATCAAAGAGTATCTCCAAGAACCACCCATTTTTATGCCACCAGTTGAAGGGAGACCTCTAATCTTAAACTTGACAGTACTGGACAACTCAATGGGGTGTGTGCTAGGGCAGCATGACGAGTCTGGCCGAAAAGAGCACGCTATTTATTACCTTAGCAAAAAGTTTACTGACTGTGAGACCCGATACTCACTGCTCGAGAAAACTTGTCGCGCTTTGGTATGGGCTGCTCGCCGGCTGAGACAGTATATGTTGACTCACACTACTCTGTTGATTTCAAAAATGGATCCAATCAAGTACATATTCGAAAAGCCTGCTCTGTCCGGGAGAATAGCAAGATGGCAGATGATCTTGACTGAATATGATATCCAGTACACGACTCAGAAAGCAATCAAGGGAAGTGTGTTGGCAGACCATTTGGCACACCAGGCAGTGGACGACTACCAATCTATGAACTTTGAATTTCCAGACGAGGATATCATGGTAGTAACTGATTGTGAAGTACCTGGACCGGATGAAGGACCTGAGGAAGGATCCCGATGGTCTATGCACTTTGACGGAGCCTCGAACGCTTTGGGTAATGGTATCGGCGCTGTGATTATATCTCCAAAAGGCACTCATACTCCACTTACAGCCCGACTATGTTTCAACTGCACCAACAACATGGCAGAGTATGAAGCATGTATCATGGGTCTTCAAGCTGCAATTGACTTAAGGATCAAGTTTCTGAGTGTCTTCGGAGATTCCGCTCTCGTGATCAATCAGATCAAAGGAGAGTGGGAAACGAAACACCCAAATCTTATTCCTTACAAGGAGTATATGTTGATGTTGATTCCCCATTTCGAGGAGATAACCTTTGAACACTTCCCAAGGGAGGAGAATCAGTTGGCGGACGCGCTAGCTACAATGTCTTCTATGTTCAAAGTCAAATGGGACAACGAGGCTCCCCAGATCATCATCTGGAAGTTGGACGAACCCGCACATTGCTGTGTTCTTGAGGTCGAAGAGGTAACTGAAAAACCCTGGTATTATGAAGTAAAAAGGTATCTTGAAGCTCAAGAATATCCCGAGGGTGCATCCGTTAATGACAAGAAGTTTCTGAGAAGGTTCGCGGAGAAGTTCTTCCTCAGTAATGGCATTCTCTACAAGCGAAACCATGATTCAACCTTACTATGTTGTGTGGATAAGACTGAAGCAGAAAGGATCATGGCAGAGCTGCATGAAGGTACCTTTGGAACCCACTCCAGTGGACATACCATGGCAAAGAAAATCCTTCGGGCAGGATATTTCTGGTCCACAATGGAAGCCGACTGTTATCAACATTCTCGGACGTGTCACAAATGCTAGGTCTATGCTGATAAGGTGCACGTTCCTCCAGTTCCTCTGAACGTTTTGACAGCACCTTGGCCTTTTGCAATGTGGGGCATTGATATGATCGGCGAGATCAGACCTACGGCATCCAACGGGCATCGCTTCATCCTGGTAGCGATTGATTACTTCATGAAATGGGTTGAAGCAGCTTCCTATGCTACCGTAACCAAGAACGTCGTGGCACGGTTCATTCGGCATAACCTGATCTGTCGATACGGTGTAACTGAGAGGATTATTACGGATAATGGTACCAATCTTAACAACAAGATAATCACTGAGCTCTGCGAGCAATTCAAGATACAGCACCACAACTCTTCTCCTTACCGGCCGAAGATGAATGGGGCTGTAGAAGCAGCTAACAAGAATATTAAGAAGATTGTGCGGAAGATGACAGTGACCTATAAAGATTGGCACGAAATGTTACCATTCGCTCTTCATGGATACCGTACCTCAGCACGAACATCAAAAGGGGCAACACCCTTTTCCTTGGTCTATGGCATGGAGGCAGTCTTGCCTATTGAAGTCCAGATACCCTCTCTCTGGATAATGAAGGATGCAGGTTTGAGCGAAGATGACTGGATCCATACTCGGCTTGATCAATTAAACCTAATTGACGAAAAGAGACTCACTGCTATTTGTCATGGTCAGACGTACCAAAAACGGATGATCAGGGCATTTAACAAGAAAGTCATACGACAAGAGTATCAAGTCGGAGACTTGGTAATCAAGCGCATCATTCCTCCTCAAAGTGATCCCAGGGGCAAATGGACCCCTACGTACGAAGGGCCATTTATGGTTAAACATATCTTCTCAGGAGGAGCTATGATTCTAACCACCATGGATGGTGACGACCTTCCTCACCCCGCCAATGCAGACATAGTAAAAAGATACTACGCGTGAATTAAAGACCCGCTAGGTTGACACACCTAGGCAAAAATAAGGGCTTCCCGGCGAACCAAAAGGGTTCGGGCAAAAATAAGGGATGAAAATGAAAAAATCTGTACACCCGGCAAGTCGAAAACCTGAAAAGGCGGCTTGGGCAAAAATGGGTATCCCAGTGGACTGAAAACCCGAAAGGGCGGTCCAGGAAAAAGTTAGGGATAAAGCGTAATACTATGTCTCATTGGATCACCTTGCATCCAGAATTCGGTATCAACTATCAGGTTCAGACGGCATCAATCAATCAGCTTCATCTTTAATTAAGCAGCCAAGTGATGAGACGCTTGAAGACATAAAGGCGATATCAGAGTTGGAACCCAGTGGGATTATTCTTTTCACATAGCTGTTTTGTTTTCCTTTGTACAAAATTGTATAAAACTCTATCTTGTTCGGCGGCGTTCTCTTACTAGGACGTCAGCCTCTTGTACATAAACGCCTATTTACAGGAAAATTCTCAAAATCCATACAAGCTCACTTTTCCAGACAAATTGCCAATTGTTTTTCTTTTTTCTGTTTTGTTTTGCAAAGAACATCCAATGTTCATTTTTGATATATGCGTTTGACATTAACTGTTGATCATAAATATTTGCATGCGAAACAAAGGATTAATTACAGGTGATATTAGAAACAGGGGCAATAATGAGTTGTCTAAGCGATCTAGTTGCTCTGTCCACCAAGGTACCAAGGTAGGTTCGGCTGAAGAACGTAACCAGGATACCTTCACTCCCCGCAGAGTAAGACAAGACTCATCAATACTCTCCCAAGCAGAGTTGGTCTCCCATCAGCCTCGAAAAGGCACAGCATCCCTAGCAAGTCAACGATACTCTCCCCAAGTAGAGTTAGTCTACTGTCAGCATTAAGGAAGTTAGGTACCCCCAGAAGATCTCAATATTCCCCAGCGGAGTACAAATGTTCCTAAGCAAGCATCCCCAACAATATTAATATAAGATTGTTCCCCGGTGGAATACAGACACCCCAGTGGAGCCACTTACCCAGTACAGTCCAAAAGTTTCCCCAGGAGAGTTGAATCATCCTCCCCAGTAGATTCTGGAAGCTTATCCCCAGAAGAGTCTGAAAGCTTATCCCCAGTAGAGTCTGGAAGCTCTCCCCTGTAGAGTGCAAATATCTCTCCCCGACCATGTTCAAAGGTTATTCCCCACCAGGGCCTATAATTGGGTTATCCTCAGCTAATTACAACGGAAAGATCGTCCTCGGCGAAGTTCTTCCTATCCCACAGCGGAGTTCATCAAAATCCTCCAACAGAGATTATCAATGGAATCCCCAGCGGAGCTATCATCAAATTCTCAATGAAGTGTCTCTTCCCACGGAGTAGTTCCCCACAGAGTAATCTCTCCAACAAGTTTATTCCCCAACGGAGTCATCTTCTCCTACTGGTTTATTCTTGCAATCATCATCCCCGGTGGAAGCGAAGAGCTCTACTCTTCAAACATCAGCCCAGGATTCAACAAATTCCCGGCATTCGTCAAGGATTTATTTTCCCAGACGAAAATACATTCATAAACATATCACATCTCATACCTCGTATTCATAAACATGATAAAGTGAATACGACACAATCTCATTTATTTTTGAGAACATCATGACATCATGCATTTCATACATCATGACATTGCATACAACTAACGTTTTGCCTTTTCAGGAAAAGGTCAATCAAAAGTTATTACCATCAACTTTCGCAATTCCATATTCGATACCTGTATCTAGCTAGGGCATATCTGTAAGCGATTAATTATGGATTCGACACCTGTATCTAGCCAGGGCATATCTGCATGAAGAGTTTAGAGATTCGATACCTGTATCCAGCCAGGGCATATCTGTAGACGACTAATTCCATATTCGGTACCTGTATCTAGCCAGGGCATATCTGTGAGTGATTGATTGTAGATTCGATACCTGTATCCAGCCAGGGTATATCTGCATGAAGAGTTTAGAGATTCGATACCTGTATCCAGCCAGGGCATATCTGTAGACGACCAGTTCCAGATTCGATACCTGTATCTAGCCAGGGCATATCTGTGAGTGATTGATTATGGATTCGATACCTGTATCCAGCCAGGGAATATCTGCATGAAGAGTTTAGAGATTCGATACCTGTATCTAGCCATGGCATATCTGTAGACGACTAATTCCAGATTCGATACCTGTATCTAGCCAGGGCATATCTGTGAGTGATTGATTGTAGATTTGATACCTGTATCCAGCCAGGGCATATCTGCATGAAGAGTTTAGAGATTCGATACCTGTATCCAGCCAGGGCATATCTGTAGACGACCAAATTCCAGATTTGATACCTGTATCCAGCCAGGGCATATCTGCGTGAAGAGTTTAGAGATTCGATACCTGTATCTAGCCAGGGCATATCTGTAAACGACTAGTTCCAGATTCGATACCTCTATCTAGCCAGGGCATATCTGTGAGTGATTGATTGTAGATTCGATACCTGTATCCAGCCAGGGCATATCTGCATGAAGAGTTTAGAGATTCGATACCTGTATCCAGCCAGGGCATATCTGTAGACGACCAAATTCCAGATTCGATACCTGTATCCAGCCAGGGCATATCTGCGTGAAGAGTTTAGAGATTCGATACCTGTATCTAGCCAGGGCATATCTGTAAACGACTAGTTCCAGATTCGATACCTGTATCTAGCCAGGGCATATTTGTGAGTGATTGATTGTGGATTCGATACCTGTATCTAGCCAGGGCATATCTACATAAAGAGTTTAGAGATTCGATACTTGTATCCAGCCAGGGCATATCTGTAGACGACTAATTCCAGATTCGATACCTGTATCTAGCCAGGGCATATCTGCATGAAGAGTTTAGAGATTCGATACCTGTATCCATCCAGGGCATATCTGTAGACGACTAATTCCAGATTCGATACCTGTATCTAGCCAGGGCATATCTGCATGAAGAGTTTGAAGATCAACCCCTGTAACAGGCCAGGAAATTATCTTTCTTTCTCAAGTACGCAAGTTCTCGCTAAGGAATCTCTTACGCGATCGACACCCCCGATGGCATCTTTAAGCCCATCTTCACCACTATCCATTACATTTCCAAATGGCATCTATAAGCCCATTCCCGACAAGGTTCTGTCACGTCTCCAGATGGCATCTATAAGCCCATCCTCCTATCCACCATCTCTCAAAATGGCATCTATAAGCCCATTCCCGCCATCACACTGCTGATACTCTACTATGCGAGTGCAAATTTCTGGGCACTCTGGTGTTCAATCATCTTCCACCTTCGGATCACGAAAGGCACGCAAGCCAATCTACATCCTCAGGGCTAAGAAGATTGAACAGGGGCAATTGTTGTACCCCAAAATTTGCCCTCTCATATTCTTCAAGATTTGTCAAGATCAATCTCTAAATGGTTCAAGATTTGCTCAAGGATTGCACAGTTCAAATGCCTCCTAAGCCAGTCAAAATTAGGGTTTTGGTTCCTTCAATGAATTTGAGGTTTTCAATGGCTCAATCAAGTCTCATAGGCCCATATACATTGTCAAGCACCCACATGGCAAGTCTCAAGTCTCACAGCATCAAATTGCACAGTCAAAAGCTTCATTTGCTTCATAGTCAACTATAGGGGTAAAATGGTCATTTGGCAGTCAAAAGTCAAAATTTTTGGTCAACATCTTATTTTGAGGCCACAATCATCATTTGATCAAGTCTTGATCATGATTCCACAAGAATGACTCAAAAATCATCAAAGATGCAAAACTTACTATTTTTGGACAGCTGAAAAGTCAACTGTAACTTGACCAGGGCATAAATTTTTCATGGTTCATCAGAAAAATTCCATCCAATTCTCATTTTGAAGGGGATGACATTTCCTACAACTCATATTCACATTCCAAGTCCAAGAAATGCTCTCACAAAAAGTTATCAATTTCTACATTATAGGTCAATTTCAAAAGTCAACAAAAAGGCATTTTAAGTCAAAGGCCATAACTTGAGATTGGTAAATCCAAATGACATGGGACCAAAGGCATTGGTTAGAGGACTTCAAGACCTTTCCAAAATGTCCGAGAACATGTTCATATGATCAAAATTGAGCAAGATATGCATTGGCGAAGTTGGGAAATTTTCTTGAATTTGCAAAAGTCAACTATCTTTAAAACTTCAATTTTTGACAAAAGGGCCCACTTTCTTCCACTTGATTCAGCCTTGTCATGCCACACACGTGTCCCATGATTAATTTCCAGATCAAACATTTATTTTTCCATTTTATTTAAATTTTATTGATTTAATTCATTTTAAATCCATAATAATTCAAATAAAATCTAAAAATTAATGGAATAGCATCTTTGTGATTTGGATAGCTTTTATATGTCATATGCCAGCTAACCAATTCGTGCTAAGCATTTTTTGTGCATAAAATCCTAGATTTGAACCAAATATGGAAAGTTCTTCAATGGTGGTCAACCAAATCTCCAAACTTAATTACACAAGGATGCAAGCCCAAATTTGGACCTAGACTGCTTGCCTTATACATATGCAAATAACCTAAACCTAATTCACGACCTAGACATTGCTAAAACGGCCAGAGCAAAAGTGAAAAATTGTTGGAAAAGTGGGAGATCAAGAACAAAGTAGGAGGCGTTTTCAGGCAAAAATAAGAACGTGGTTCTCTTCCTTGCTATCCACTGAAGCTAAAGCGATCACAAACGCATCCTAAGACCACCCATACAGCACTGTAAGTCATCACAAAGTCACTTCTGAACACGAAACCTAAGCTCTCTATTTTTGCACTTTTTCTCAAAAGCATTGGCATATTTGTGTTCCTTATTTGATTTCTAACATAACTGTAATATCCAATTGCGTTTTTAGGCCCTGAATCGTGATGCCCGATTCTAGGGTTCATCTTTTTGCGTTTTAGGTATTTTGGTTCCAGGTGAAATTAGGACAAAGCATGAGTATGGATGGACTCAGGGGACATGGACGGTCCTGACCATGGGCTTGGATGGCATTTTTGAAGCCTAGGGACCATTTTAGGAAAGGCCTGCGAAACTTCCTGCGGATAGAAATCTGCAGGTAAAAAACAAGTGACCAAGGAAGAAGACGCTGACGCGTCTCCCTCTCATTCGCTCTTTTAAAAAAACGCGCGTTTATATTTTTTTTCCAGGCATTATTTTGATTTACCAATATAATAATTACGTGTTGTTTTAATAACAAATGATGCATGCAGCTCAGATGGCCAAGGCGCTTGTGTATTGAGCGTTGGGACCTGGGTTTGATTCCCAGGTCCCCCAAATAATTGTTTCATATTTTGTTTAACATAATCCTATGCAGATTCCCAATAAGGTTCCACCATATACCTCCAGCGCTCAACATGCCAAGTGGCTACAAGCATGCATCCAAAGGCCAGGAGATGATCCTCACCATGCACTCAGTCAACCAACAGACACTTGATCCAGGAAGTCAACGCAGGCTTGGCTTAATGGGCCATAAATTCCAGAATCCACCTCCATATTGGGTCCAACACCCCCTGGTTTACTATTCTTTTTTTATTTTCTTTTTTTCCTTTTATTTTCTTTAATAACTATTATTATTATTATTTAATTAATTAAGAAATTAACATTTTTATAATAAATTCAGAACACATAAATAAAATAATTTTTTATTAATTAAATTTAATTATTATTTTGTAAATAAACACTAACTTAAATTAATTTAGTTTAATTAGGATTAATTTTAATTTTCTTTTACAATAAAATAAAAATGAATTAGACCTAGGGTTTTTCTTTTGACACTTTTAATTCCTTTTTTTTTATTTCATTAAAAACATAAAACCACAAAAATACTTTTTCTTGTAAATAATTAATTAATTAATAAATTAGGTTTAATATTTAATTTAATAGCAAAAAAGGACAAAATTCAATTCTTTTCTCAAAAAGGGTCAAAACCCTAAGGACGTTCCGATTTAATTCTTTCGCGCGCATATTTATTTTTAATTCATTATTTTTGATTATATTTGATGTAACTGTTTCCGAGGATGTAATAGTTAATTAGGCTTTTATCGCTTTCTTTTATTTTCTCGCATTTATTTTCCAAACGGGTTATGTTTTTGGCGATGTATATACCCGCGCCTTGTAATAGCGTAGATTCAACTTTCCGCAATTTATTTTCCGCACTCTTAACTGTTAATGTGCATGACAAGACTTGTATGACAAATAAAATCAAACCGTAGCTCACAAATACATGTGCAAAGATAATATGAACTAAACTTAACACACATGCACATGCCACCCCTAAGGTACGCCTCACTTGGTTGCCTCGAGGTGGTCATTGAGTATAGGGTGTTTTAGAGGTCGCCCTCCTGTCTAAAGATCCAGTTTCCTCGAAACAGTTGCCTCGGATAAAAAGGATCTAGGACGTTAGGGTTACCGCTAAGGCGTCCTACCATTGCTTTGGTGACCACATTGTCCCTATAATCGAATTGACCCGAATAACTCCAACGACGGTGCTACCTACTTCTCAATAGTGGGATAGCACTGTCTAAAGGACTCTTACACAGCTTAATTCCTTAGAGTAGGTAGATTTCTCCTGGGTACTTGCTCTTTTCAAAAACAAAAACATCTTTTCGCACCTACACTTTTAAAAAGTTTTCAAACAAATACTTCATACACTCTTGAGGACTGATACAAGAGTTACTTAGAAGTTTTTCAAACTAAACTTTTTCAAAACCCACACACACTTGAAAAGCAAACAAATTTTGAAAACATAGTGAGCAAGTACCTAAGAGCCCGTGGATAACCACGGATAGAAAGGGTGCTAACACCTTCCCTTTTTATAAATCTACCTCCTGAACCGAGAGACATCTCGAAAAAGGAATTTTGCTTTGCTTTTGTCCTTTCCATGTTGGAGAACATAAAAGACGGTGCCGACTCTTGCTTACCGCGACATTTCGCGAACCAGCTTAAAAAACAGTCAGTTCTATTCCCACCGATCACACAAAGGATAATGTTGTTTTCTCACACAGATATTCTATGGTATTCCCGATCTATGGGAGATATTTCTATTATTGACCGCTGCAGGGAGTTCCCTAATGTACCACTACTCGGAATTATGGGGGGCATAACCTATAATCCTTCTCTGGCTCTGCGACAATTTGGTTACGCTCAAAGGGATGGTCCTCACGAGATGTTTGTCCAAGGCATTGTGTTTAACTATGAGGATGATGTTCAAGGGTATTGTCAGAGGTTCATGCGATCTTAGGGCATGGTAAACAGATTTGACACCAAGACTTTGGGGCCGAAGACTTCAATCCCTATGGAACCTTATCTCCAATGGGTACGAGCTCGTGCTTATAACATTATGATGCCATATATAGCCATCTTACCAGTGATTGTGGAGCCCATTACGGAAAGGGGATGTTCCCTATACAATTATTTATCCTGATATGCCCACTGATCTTGAAGAACTGTAGAGATCCTGGATTCAGCTGAAGAAAGAGCGAGATACCTATAGAGATCATTTTTATGCCCATGAGAGGAAATTTTTGGAGCTCATGAAGCAACTTCATGAGGAAAGAGGTTTTAATGTCTATCTCGGCACGAAGAGGAAGTGCCCACGGGAAACCTGATCTCTTATTTTTTAGAATTTTCAATTGAACGCCTAAAAGGCAATTGTATTTTGAATTCTACTAATAAAATATTTGTTTCATTTTGGTTCACAAATTTAAATTTCACGAAATCCTTGAGATCATTGCATACACATGTCATACATATCATTGCATAAACAGGTTTCATAGCAGGTTTCTCATCTTCTTTGCTGTTTATTTCAGCAGCAAAGAAATGACTCTCGAACAAACAGTGAAGGATCTACAAACTCAAAATGCTCAGTTTCAATAAATGAACATGGCTTTGGCCAATGGGCAAGAGGAACTGAAAGCCCTGATTGTTAAAGAGAAGACCAAGAAACCCAAGAAGCCAGTTGGTATGGTGAATTTGGGAAGGAGTTTTAGAGGACCATTGAGGCAAGTTGTAGAGCTAGCGTCTTTGCCAAAGGAAGGAGACAATCAAGAAGGGGAAACAAAAAAGGAAGACCTATGTCCAAGGGAATTTGATAATAAGACTGACTATAATGAGGAGCAGTATCCTCCGACCGATGAAAAATACAAACAATTGGAGAACGTCTAAATTCAATGGAAATCCAGAAGATATCGGGGCTGGATTTTGAAGAGCTTGGTTTGGTTTCTGGGGTTGTCATCCCGCAGAAGTTCAAGGTTCCGGTGTTCACCAAATATGATCGGGTCTCATGTCCCAAGATGCATCTCCGGTCTTATGTGATGAAGATTCAGCCTCACACTGCAAACAAGGACTTATGGGTCCACTTCTTTCAAGACAGTTTATTCGGGACTCAACTAGAGTGATTCTACCAGCTGGAAGGGACCAATATTCACAACTAGGAAGACCTGGCTACTGCTTTCTACAAGCAGTATCAGTATAATGCAGACCTTGCTCCCACCCGTACACAACTCCAAAGTATGTCTATGGGTTCGAGCGAGGGTTTTAAAGACTATGCTCAGAAGTGGAGGGACTTAGCAGGAAGAGTCCAACCCCCCTTGTCTGACAGGGAGTTAGTGGATATGTTTTTGGGTACCCTATCTGGTCCATTTTTCAATCATCTGATTGGAAGCTCCTCGGCTGGCTTTACTGAGTTGATTTTGACGGGAGAAAGAGTGGAAGCTGGGATTAGAAGTGGAAAGATTCAGAAGGATGCCTCTTCAAGTGCGGGAAAGAGACCTTTCGTAGGAAAAAAAGAGGTCAGTTCTGTTTACAATCAACAAAATCAGGGAAGAACCGAGTGTCGTCTAACGGTAGAAGCTATTATGATATCCAAGCCTGCAACTACTCAACAACAAAATAATCATCCTAGAGCAGAAAGACTTGTAAGGCAATTCACCCGGATAAATATGACTTTGTCTCAAGTCCCGCCTCACCTACTGAAATCCAATCTGGTCATCTTGAGGGAAGCTCCCAAGAATCCCAACACCGCATCTCCCCGCTACAACCCAAATGCTCATTGTGCTTACCATTCAGAAAGTCCCGGTCATGATACAAATGACTATTGGGATTTGAAAAACAAGGTGCAAGCCCTTATCGAGGCAAAGGAGATTGAATTTGACGCTCCTGAGATTCCCAATGTTATAACTACTCCCATGCCCAAGCACGCCCATGGTGTTAATGCTATTGACGATGATACGTTTGTTACTTCTATTGAGGAACTTGTTACTCCTCTCATGACTGTTAAGTGGAACTTATTGAAAGTCGGTTTATTTCTGAGCTATGGCGAAGGTTACAACTTATGTTTATCTCTATTGACAGGTTGTTATTTGTTGAAAGCAGCTATTCAGCGCCTGATGGATGACAAAGAGATCTTATTTGAAAAGACTCCCATCACAACTGTTTCTTGTAAGGATGTTTCAATCATAACCATTTTCGCCAATCCTCCCAGGGTCTGCACCAAAAGACCCGTCAGGATTACATTTGCTCTGAAATTGGATCCTCTGATCATCACTATGCCAGGGCCAATCTTATACTCCTCGGACAAGATTATTCCTTGGAACTATGGGGTTGACGTCTACTACCACGGTGTCAAGCAAGACATGTTGGCTGCTGAAGACCTAGTTTCTGAAAATACCGATCCCAACATTGGCAACATCGTTGGGACCAGCAAAATAACAAGAAGTGGAAAAGAGTTCTCCCCTGAGATTTCTCCTCTAAAAGCCATTAATATTCCTGTGATCATTCCTACTATTTTTCCTACTGATACTACCACGGCAATTCCTGTGATTACTCCTATTGCCACCCCTATCACCGAGTCGGTCGAGACTCGGGGCAAAGACATTTTGATTGAGCCTGTCCAGATGAAGGCGCATTCAGAATCTATTCCAGAGGCTTCCAAGAAGGAAATGGAAGAAATCTTAAAGATAATAAAGAAGAGCGACTACAATGTGGTCGAATAGCTGGGGCAGACCCCTTCTAAGATTTTTATGTTATCCCTACTATTGTGCTCTGAAGCTCTTGCAAAAGCTTTGGTGAAATTCCTCAAAACTGCCCATGTGCCACAGGAAACCTCCGCTGACCAATTTGAAGATTGTGTGGCCAGTTTGACGGCTGATAATGGTTTGGGTTTTTCCGATGCTAATCTGACACCCAGAGGAAGAAAACACAATGATGCACTGCATGTCTCCATTGAATGCAAGGGCACTAATTTATCCCATGTTCTAGTAGATACTGGTTCATCATTGAACGTGCTGCCCAAGAAGGCTCTAGACAGATTAGACTGTGAAGGTTTGACCCTGAATCCCAGCAACATTGTAATGAGGGCTTTCATGGTTTGAAAAGAACGGTGCACGGGGAGGTGGACATCACCATCAAAGTTGGTTATCAGACCTTTGACTCCACCTTCTACATGATGGATATCAGACCATCTTATTCTTGTTTGTTGGGTCGCCCTTGGATCCATAGGGCCGGAGCTGTCACGTCCACTCTACATTGGATGATGAAGTACCCGGTAAAAGGAAAGATTGTCACAGTACATGGTGAAGAAGAATACATGGTAAGTCATCTGAACTCTTTCAGGTATGTGGAAATGGATGGCGAGTTCATCGAGACTCTATGTTAGAACTTCGAAGAGGTGTCTCAGACCATGGCTGCAACTGAGACTGTTACCAATCTACCAAAGATCACCAGACCTCCCTTGAAAGTGGCTTCTCTCAAGGACACCAAAGCGGTTATTGAAGAAGGTGGGTATACCATTTGGGGCCAACTCCCTGACATTCCATACAAATCTGATAAGTTTGGTTTGGGTTTCTCTTCAGGGGCTCAAAGGGTTGTTCGCTGTGCTCGTGCTGGAGGACCTCTCCTACGCATCAGCAACCATGGGGTCAACGCTTTAGAAGACAGTGATGGTGACTATGACATGGATAGCTGGATCTTCCCTACTACCAACGTTGGACCCAATAACTGGACGGCTACAGACTTTGTACCGATTACTTTTGTTCAAAAGTAATTGTCTTTCTTGTTTTCGGATATGTAATAATTAAACAATATAAACTCTATGGCCATGTGTATTACCCGGGGCACAATGGTTTATTTGTGAGGGTTATCATGTTTCAATCTCATATGTCATTAATAAATCATCGGACGTTTTGCATAACAAATTTTACGCTCTCTATTTTTCTTTTCTGCTTTTTACTTTGTCTATACAGTTATGCTGTTACACACACTCACGTATCAAACTGCAGATCCATATCCACTCTGGATCCCATTGATAACAATTATGCTATTGTCGGTTATGATTTTGAAAATTCGATCAACCAAGCCGAGGACGAAGGTGAGGAAGATTGTGAGGTACCCGGAGAACTTGCCAGGCTGTTACAGCAGAAAGAAAGGGCTATACAACCTCATGAAGAGCTAGTTGAGACAGTGAATTTGGGCACAGAAGAGGACAGAAAAGAAGTCAAGATAGGCGCAAATCTGGAGCTTAGTGTCAAACAGCGGTTGATACAGATGTTTCATGATTATGTCGAGATCTTTTCCTGGTCATATGAAGACATGCCAGGACTAGACACGGATATTGTGGTTCATCGTCTGCCAACTAAAGAAGTTTTCCCTCTAGTAAAGAGAAGGTCTGTCGTATGCGCCCTGAAATGTCAGAGAAAATTAAAGTAGAAGTTATGAAACACTTCAACACCGTTGTTCTTAGCTATCACCTCCTATCCGCAATGGGTTGCTAACGTAGTCTCGGTGCCTAAGAAGGACGGCAAGGTACGGATGTGTGTGGACTACAGAGATTTGAACAGGGCGAGCCCCAAGGATGACTTCCCGCTTCCCCACATTGATGTTTTGGTCAACAACACCGCACAACATAAGGTCTTTTCCTTCATAGACGGTTTCTCCGGTTATAATCAGATCAAGATGGCACCTGAAGACATGGAGAAGACAACCTTCATCACACAATGGGGCACTTTCTGCTACAAGCTTATGCCCTTTGGGTTGAAGGATGCTGGGGAAACCTATCAGCGAGCTATGGTAGCTTTGTTCCACGATATGATTCACCATGAGATAGAGGTCTATGTTGATGACATGATAGCCAGGTCTCAAATCGAGGAAGAGCATCTTGACCATTTGCAAAAGCTGTTTAATAGGTTGAAGACATACAAGCTGAGGTTAAACCCGAACAAGTGCACCTTCTGGGTAAGGTCTGGTAAACTCCTAGGTTTCATTGTCAGTGACAAGGGCATTCAGGTAGACCCTGCAAAGGCGAAGGCTATACAAGATATTTCGGCTCCTCGCACTAAAAAGGAGCTTAGAGGCTTCTTGGGATGCCTAAATTACATTGCCAGGTTCATTTCCCATCTAACTGCTACTTGTGAGCCAATCTTCAAGCTCTTGAAGAAAGATCAAGTGGTAAAGTGGAATGACGAATGCCACACTGCCTTTGAGAGAATCAAAGAATACCTTCAAAAGCCTCCAATTCTGATGTCGCCGATTGAAGGAAGACCTTTTATAATGTACTTAACATTGTTAGATAATTCAATGGGGTGTGTGTTGGGGCAGCATGACGAGTCCGGTCGAAAAGAGCATGCAATATACTACCTTTGCAAAAAATTTACCGACTGTGAAACAAGATACTCACTGCTCGAGAAAACTTGCTGCACTTTGGCATGGGCTGCTCGCCGAATGAGACAGTATATGTTGACCCACACTACTTTGTTGATATCTAAGATGGATCTGATCAAGTAGATCTTCGAGAAGCCTTCTCTCTCCAGAAGAATAGCGAGATGGGAAATGATCCTGACCGAATACGATATCTAATACACAACCCAGAAAGAAATCAAGGGAAGTGTATTAGCTGATTATTTGGCTCTTCAGGCTGTGGATGACTACCAATCCATGAACTTTGAATTCCCGGACGAGAATGTCATGTTAGTGACTGACTGTGAAGAACCTGGACCAGATGAAGGACCTAAGGAAGGATCCTGATGGACTATGATTTTTGGTGGAGCTTCCAATGCACTCGACAATGGCATCAGTGATGTAATCATATCTCATGAGGGTTTTCACACTCCTTTCACTGCCAGATTATGTTTCAATTATACCAACAATATGGCGGAGTATGAAGCATGCATCATGGGTCTCAAAGCTGCTATTGACCTAAGGATCAAGTTCTTGAGTGTTTTCGGGGATTCAGCCTTGGTAATAAGTCAAATCAAAGGGGAGTGGGACACGAAGCACCCTAATCTCATCCCTTACAAAGAACATGTGCTGACGTTGTTTCCACACTTTAAAGAAGCCACCTTTGAACATTTTCCACGAGAAGAGAATCAGTTAACGGACGCGCTAGCTACTATGTCATCTATGTTTAAGGTCAGATAGGATAATGAAGCTCCTCAGATCACTATTGAGAGATTGGATGAACCAGCATACTGCTATGAGATTGATACTGAAGAAGTAGCAGACAAACCTTGGTTCCATGAAGTGAAAAGGTATCTTGAGGCTCAAGAATATCCTGAGGGAGCATTTGTCAATGATAAGAAGTTTCAAAGAAGGTTCTCTGCAAAGTTCTTCCTCGGTAATGGAATCCTCTACAAGCGCAACCATGACTCTACTTTACTACGGTGTGTAGACAAGAGCTAAGAAGAGAGGATTATGGCAGATTTACACGAAGGTACCTTTGGCACTTACTCTAGTGGACACACCATGGCTAAAAAGATCCTACAGGCAGGATATTATTGGTCCACTATGGAAGCAGACTGTTATCAGCACTCTCGAACTTGTCACAAATGCCAGATCTATGCTTATAAAGTACATGTACCTCTGGTTCCCTTTAATTTCTTAACGACTCCTTGGCCCTTTGCAATGTGGGGCATTGACATGATCGGAGAGATTAGACCTACCGCCTCCAATGGGCATCGCTTCATCCTAGTCGCCATTGATTACTTCACGAAGTGGGTTGAGGCTTCCTCTTTAGCTACTGTTACCAAGAATGTTGTGGTGCAGTTTATCAAGCATAACCTTATTTGTCGATATGGTGTTCCAAAAAGAATCATCACAAATAATGGTACAAATCTCAATAATACGATGATCACCAAACTCTGTAAGCAATTCAAGATCCAGCATCACAACTCTTCCCCTTACCGACCGAAGATGAATGGTGCTGTGGAGGCTGCTAACAAGAACATTAAGAAAATCATACAGAAGATGACGGTGACATACAAAGACTGGCATGAGATGTTACCATTTGCTCTTCATGGTTACCGCACCTCAGCATGTACGTCAACAGGGGCAACACCTTACTCTCTGGTGTATGGTATGGAGTATGTTTTACCTATTGAGGTTCAAATCCCTTTGTTGTACCCCAAATTTTTCCCTCCCATTTCACTCAAGACATGCCCATTGAAATCCCCAACCTGCCCTAGGATGACCAAGAATTGACCAGACAAATCCTCCTCTTAAGACAATAAGCCTCAAACTAGAGTTTCACTCCTCATCAAGATGGTTGAGTTCCAAGGATCCCAAATGGTCTCCATTGTCCTAATATGTCCTCAAGATCATCCATGCCAAGTTTCATGCCTTGCACAACAAGTTTGCTCAGTCAACTGCTCAAATGCCTGAAAATCAACTTTACTAGGTCAAAAGTCAATTGTGGCCCAAATACAGTCAAACTTCAAGATTTTTGGTCAACATCAACATTTTGAAGTAATATCCATCATTTTATTAAGGGTTGATCATGATTCCTCAAGAAATGCTCCTAACTCATCAAAAGTCAAAAATGGCAAATTAGGGTTTCTATAGGAAAAGTCAACCAAACTTTGACCAGGCATAACTTTCTCATACTTTATCAGAAATTTTCCAACCAAGGCTCATTTTTAAGAGAATCCAATTCTCTACAATTTCTCTTCATCCCTCAAGTTCAAGAAATTCTTCAATAAAAAGATATAAGCTCAGACATTATAGGTCCATTCAAAAAGTCAACAAAAACACCTTTTGGGCCAAAGCTCCTTACATGAACATGGAAGATCCAATTAATATGAGACCAAAAGCGTTGTTTAGAGGACATCCTAAGCTTTCTAAAAAGTCAAAGAACACCCTCTTAGGGTTAAAAATGAGAAATATATGCATTGCTAAAATTGACCAATTTTTGGAAATGTGCATGAAGCTAATATTGACCTAACTTGAATTTTTTTCCAAATGGGCCCATGTTTTTATGCTTGCAACTTGTTCCTAACATGACCCACGACCCTTGAGCTCACTCATATATTATTCCATTTATTTTTATTATTTATTTTGATTATTTATTCATTAAAAGTCAAAATTAAATAAAGAAATAATAGAAAATATGTAAGATATGATTTTCAAATCTTTTCCTTATCAAATAATCATCAAAACATGCTGGCAAATCAAAGCAAAATCGTGGAGGAAGGAAAAGATTGGATTTGTTCCAAAAATAAGCAAAAATCATATAATTGAAAGGAGGATATTTTCTCATGAAATCATTGGATTCTTTCCACATTTGCAACCCTAATGAGATACACTACATAAACACAAGAACCCTAGGTCAAAGGGGACGTGAAAGCTGCCTCCATAAGTCCAGAAAAGTTCCAAATTTTTTCACTAAAAAAGTGTCAGTCGGATTCATAGTTACAGAGGGGTTCAAAGCATCCTTAGGCTTGAAATCGATTACTGGAGGTACTCTGAAGCTAGTTGCATCACTCCCGAACACCAAAGCTCCAAGAATCATCACCTACATCATCACGGTTTGCTACATTTTTTTCAAATTCGTATATGTGCATTCTTGCATTATTAATCTGTTTTGATTGCACATTTGTGTTTGTATGGATGCATAGAAAGTTTATGTATAGTTGAATTCATGTTTAGATGCAAGATGTGTGATATGCCATTGTTAGGGTTTAGAGGTTCGTTTTAGGGCTTTTTGTTTCAGGCAAAATTAGGGCCAAAGATGAACACCATTGCACTCAAGAGATCAAGCCCAGTTGATCAATGTAATTAGATTTGATTTATCTCGCTTGGTGTTGATTTTTGAGATTTGCAGGTTTATAGTTACCACATATACCCGTAGGTAAAGTCCTATCTAAAACGATAGTTCCTTTGGAGAAGATGATGGCGTGTCCAAACCTGGTTGGACAGTTTGAATCTCGCGCGCGTTTTATTACATCACTTACTCATTATGTTATATAATATATTATTTGTATTTTGTATAACAAATAACCAAGCGTCCTGGTGGTAAGAAGGAAGGGTCATAAGGCGTTGCGTGTGGGAGGTCAGAGGTTCGACCCCTGCCTCATACATGTTTATTTTTCTTAACACTTGTTTGTAGATACCATACCTTCATTCCAAGCGTGCACGCCATAGATCTCCAGATCATCACTCTTGGATCGTTCCTTGGCCAGATTTCACGCTTCCAGGCTGCATCTCCATGGTGGACATCCAAACAAGACTCCCACTGAATCCAACGCTTGCTATGGGCCAACCAGACTTGGGCTTGGCAGAATTCAGCAACAACACCCTCCAATCTGGGCCTACACCCCCCTCAGGCCTAATTTCTAATCTTTTCTAGTTTTTGTTTATTTATTATCATTACTTAGTTTAACTATTTTTTATTAATCAATTTTTTCATAAAAAATCATAAAATTAAAATCACAAAAAAATAGGATGTAGTTTTTTTATATAAATTAATTTTTATAAATAAATTAATTTCACCAACTTTAATTTATTTTCCATCAATTAAAATTAATTAGAAAAATTAGGTTAAACTCAAACCTTTTTCATAAAAATCCAAAAAAAAATATTTTAATGATCAAATTAGGTTTTTTTAGGGTTTTGAATCTTTTCTCCAGTTTTTGATTCTTGCGCTTAATTATTTTTGCCGAACGATTATTTTTCAATATTGATGTAATTGCGCCCGGTTTGTAATAGCTTAATTAGGTTTTTTTCAATTCCGCATTTTTACTTTTCAGTCATTAATTATGTAATTGCACCAAAGCCTTGTAATAATTTGGAACTTTATCTTTCTGCCATTTATTTTCCTGCTCGATAAACTGTTTAGATAAATTTTTAATAGGGTTTCCTGAAAGATAATGATTAATTGAACCTAGATAACCCTAATTGTGCAAGATAAAACATCTGAAAAAAGCACACTGCTGCACACTTGCACCCTTATGGTATACCTCACTCGGTTGCCTTCGAATTACAGTCACAATTCTTGAAACGTGAGAATTTTTAGTGGCTGTCCTTAAGTCTAGAGATCACTAGTCCCTCGATGACCCTCTCGACTGTTGCCTCTGTATAAAAGTGATCTTAGGGATTTAGGACAGTTACTAAGAGATCTTGCCATGTTGCCTTAGTGACCGTACGTACCTTTCGATAGTCCCTCAAGCATCCAACGACTAGGGATAACTACTCACTAATAGTAGGATAGAATTGTCTAAAGGATAGGAGGAAAAGAAAAAACTTTGTTCGAGTAGGTAGATAATTGTTACGTACTTGCTCAAACAATTCTTTTTAAACACCACACTTTCAAACACTTTTCAAACAAAGTTTTCAAAACGCTTTATCACACTCTTGAGGACTGATACAAGGGTTATCATAAAGCAAATCTCCGCACTAAGGCATTTTCAAAGCTTTTCAAAACAAACAAACACAAGCAATTTTAGAAAATGAGCAAGTACCTAAGATCCCATGGAAAACCATGGATGGAAAGGGTGTTAACATCTTCCCTTTCCATAATCTACCCCCCCCCCCCCCCCTTACTCAGAAATCTCGAAAAAAAGGTATTTTTCTATTCTTTTCATCCTTTCCTTTGTTGGATAAAAGAAAAGTCGGTGGCGACTCTTGCTTACCGTGACATTTGCAAATAAAAAATGCAAACCAGTATTAAACAGTCGGTTCTGCCACTGTATCACAGAACTGGCGACTCTGCTGGGGATATTATTATAAAGTAGGGTTTACCTTAGGATCTAGGTCATTTTAAATTTCTTTCTTTTGTTTTCTTTGATTGCTTTACTTTTAAAGGTTTGTCGGGGTATTCTTGTATAGGTCATATACCTGGATCTGGGGACACTTTTTAGGTAAACAACAATAGATCGTGGGGACTGTACGGTGTAGACCAATATGGTTGAAGCGATAGCTGTGTTGGTGTGACACTTTGGTTGGTACCGGTATTCCTTGTGTCGAATCGAGGAGAATACGAGGCCGCCGCATGGTGTCGTGAAGCACTAACGAACCTTAGAACCTTATTTGAACAAACTTGGCCATTAGGAAGTAGTGAGATAGTCGATCTCGGTGTAAAGCTGGGAATTGGTTGATACTCGATACTACACTCATTGAGATTGGACTTTCGAGATGTTTCGGCCGCAAGAAAAGATTGCTACGCTGAAATAATACCGATAAAGAAAGATCAGTGATATTGAGACTCCTTAGAACCCGATTACTATTTCTAGGATAGGTTTGAAACCAACTAAACTTCAAGAGGGTATTACCTATAGACCCCATGCAAGCCTAAACATAAGGTCTTGTGTGCTTTGCTTGTGTGTGATTAATTTGCTTAAACATGACATCATGCATCATAAACATTCATTCTTCATTACAGTAACCATTTCAAGGATTAGGGGAATTTATCTTTGTTCTGTTTTGCAGATCATGGCTTCCGCTCTTAGAAATACCATCTGAATCAGTTTGTGAGAATATCGCTTCAACTCAAAAAGCTAGTATCCAGGGTTTCTGAGACTTCCTCATTCACCAAGAACTACGGTTGACTCCTCAATCTGGTTACCTCGGGTTTTAATGAGAAGATGATGAGTGTGCTCTTTCAGTTCTTTGACCCTAAGCACCATTGTTTCACCTTTCCAGACTATCATTTGGTACCCACCATGGAAGAGTTCTCTTAGATATTGGACATACCTATTTTGGATCAGTTGCCTTTCACCAATTTGGAAGAAGCTCCAAAGCCAGAGGTCATTGCAACAACTTTACACCTGAAGCGGTCCGACGTTGTATCTAACTGGGAAATAAGAAACGGAGTTAATGGTTTTCTAGCCAAATTCCTAATAGAGAAGGCTCAGTTGTTTTGGGATGATTTGGACTTCCAGGATTTTGAGGAGGTCTTGGCCCTTCTCATCTATGGGTTAGTGTTGTTCCCTAATCCGGACTTGCTCATAGATGTGAATTATATCAAGGTCTTCCTTTCCCGCAACCCTGTGCCCACTTTACTCTGAGACATCTTGCGTACCTTTCACACTCGCACCACAAAGAAAAGAGGGATTCTTATGTGCTATGTGCCATTGCTTTCGAGGTGGTTTATTTCTCACCTCCCTAGGACGGTACTGAAGAATGAAGAGGGTTTGTGCTGGTCGCAAAGGATAATGTCACTTTCTCACGCGGATATTCTTTGGTATTCCCGATCTATGGGAGATATTTCTATTATTGACCGCTGTGGAGAATTCCCTAATGTCCCACTACTTGGCATTAGGGGAAGCATAACCTATAATCCTTCTCTGGCTCTGTGAAAATTTGGTTACGCTCGAAGGGATGGTCCTCACTAGATTCTTATCCAGGGCATTGTGTTTAATTATGAAGATGATGTTCAAGGGTAACGCCAGAGGTTCATATGAGCTTGGGGCATGGTAAACAGATTTGACATCAAAGCTTTGGGGCCGAAGACTTCCATTCCTATGGAACATTATCTCCAATGGGTGCGAGCTCGTGCTCAGAATCTTATGATGCCATATGCAGCCATCTTACCAATGATTGTGGAGCCCGTTACTGAAGGGGATATCCCCTATACGATTCTCCATCCTGACATGCCCATTGATCTTGATGAATTACAGAGGTCCTGGATTCAGCTGAAGAAAGAGAAGGATACCTTTAGAGACCATTTATATACCCATGAGAGAAATGTTTTAGAGCTCACAAAGCAACTTCATGAGGAAAGAAGCCTCAATGTCTATCTCGGTGCAAAGAGGAAGCGCCCATGGGAAACCTGGTTTTTCTTAGTTCTTAGAATCTTCAATTGAAACGCCTAAAAGGAAATTGTATTTTGAATTCTACTAATAAAATCTTCGTTTCAATTTGGTTCGCAAATTTAAATTTCCTGAAATCCTTGAAATCATTGCATACACATGTCATACATATCCTTGCATAAACAGGTTTCATAGCAGGTTTCTCATCTTCGTCGTTGTTATTTCAGCAAGTAAAAGAAATGGCTCTAGAACAAACTGTGAAAGACTTATAGACTCAGAATGCACAATTCCAACAAATGATCATGGCTCTAGCCAAAGGGCAGGAGGAACTGAAAGCCCTGATTGTTAAAGACAAGGCTAAGAACCAAGAAGGACAGCTGGTGTGGTAAATCTGGGAAGAAGATTCAAGGGACCGTTAAAGCAAATGGTTGATCTGACCTCTTCATCCAAGGAAGGAGAGAACCAAGAGGGTGAGACAAGAGAGGAAGACCCTAGTCCGGGGAAATCTGATAATGATACTGATTACAATAAAGAGCAGTATCCTCCGGCTGATGAAAAGTACAAACAGCTGGAAGAGCGTCTGAGTGCAATGGAGATTCAGAAAGTGCCCGGGCTGGACTTTAAAGAGTTGGGTTTGGTGTATGGGATTGTTATTCTTCCAAAGTTTAAGGCACCAGTGTTTTCTAAGTACGATGGGGTTTCGTGTCCCAAGATGCACCTCCGGTCTTACGTGAGGAAGATACAACCTCACACTGCTGACAGAGACTTGTGGGTCTACTTCTTTCAGGATAATATATCTGGAACTCAGCTAGATTGGTTTTATCAGCTGGAGAGGGCCAACATCCATAATTGGGGAGACCTGGCCGCTGCTTTTTATAAGCAGTATCAGTATAATGCAGACCTTGCTCCCACCCGTACTCAACTCTAGAGTGTGGCTATGGGTTCGAGCGAGGGTTTCAAAGACTACGCTCTGAAGTGGAGGGACTTAGCAGGAAGAGTTCAACCTTCCCTGTCTGATAGGGAGTTAGTGGACATGTTTCTGGGTACCCTGTCCAGTCCGTTCTTTAATCATCTAATTGGAAGTTCCTCGGCTGGCTTCACTGAATTAATCTTGACAGGGGAGAGAGTGGAAGCTATAATTAAGAGTGGGAAGATCCAAAAGGACACATCCTCTAGTGTCGTGAGAAAACCATTCGCTAGGAAGAAAGAGGTTAGTGTTGTGCACCATCAATGGAGTCAGGACATAACTGAACACCGTCCAACAGTATGGGTTGTCGTGATCCCTAAGCCTGCACCTACTCAACAGAGGAATAATCAGCAGAGAACAGAAAGGCCGGTAAGACAATTCACCCGGATAAATATGACTATAGCCCAAGTTTTGCCCCATTTGTTGAGATCCAATCTGGTAACCTTGTGGGAAGCACCGAAGAATCCCAACACTACCTCTCCCCACTATAATCCAAATGACCGTTGTGCTTATCATTCGGAAAGTCCAGGTCATGATACAAACGACTGTTGGGCTTTGAAAAACAAAGTACAAGACCTTCTCGAGGAAAAGGAAATTGATTTAGACGCCCCTGAGATGCCAAATGTTATCACTGCTCCTATGCCCAAGCAAGGTCGTGGTGTTAACTCTATTGAAGATAATATGTTATTTACTACTATTGAAGAGCTTGTTACTCCGCTTATGACCATTAAGTGGAACTTGTTAAAGGTCGGCTTATTTCTGGGTTGTGGCGAAGGTTGCCACTTCTATTTATCTCTACCGACTGGTTGTCATTTGTTGAAGGCAGATGTTCAACGCCTGATGGATGTTAGAGGGATTTTATTTGAGAAGACTCCCGTTCCAACCATTATGTGCAAGGATATTTCAATAATAACCATTTCCGCCAATCCTCCCAGGGTCTCCACCAAAAGACTCGTCAGGATTACATCTGTTCCAAAGATTACTCCGCTGATAATCACTGCGCCAGGGCCAATCCCATACTCCTCAGATAAAATTGTTCCTTGGAACTATGGAGGTGACGTCTACTACAACTCCGTCAAGCAAGATTGGTTGGCTAATGAAGACCAGGTTTCTGAGAATGTTGATCCCGACATTGTCAACATTGTGGGAACCAGCAAAATAACCAGAAGTGGAAGAGTGTTCTCCCGTGAGATTTATCCTCCGAAAGTTGTTACTGGTCCTGTGATCATTCCTACTTTTGTCCCTGTTGAAACTACTACTACAATCCCTATGATTACCCCTACTGACACCCCTATCACCGAGTCGACCGAGACTCAAGGCAAAGACATATTGATTGAGCCTGTCCAGACGAAGGCGCGGTCAGTATCTATTCCAGAGGCTTCCAAGAAGGAGATGAAAGAAATTCTGAAAATTATCAAGAAAAGCGACTACAACGTGGTCGAACAGCTGGGGCAGACCCCTTCAAAGATCTCGATGCTAGCCTTGTTGTTGTGCTCCAAAGCTAATGCGAAGGCTTTGGTGAAGTTTATGAAAACTGGCCATGTGCCTTAGGAAACTTCTGTTGACCAATTTGAAGATTGTGTGGCTAGTTTGACGGCCGATAACGGTTTGAGCTTTTCTGATTCTGATTTGACTGCTAGAGGGAGGAAGCACAATGATGTGTTGCATGTCTCTGTCGAATGCAAGGGCACCACTTTGGCCCATGTCCTTGTAAATACTGGTTCTTCATTAAATGTGCTATTTAAGAATGCTCTGGATAGACTAGACTGTGAAGGCTTGACTTTGAAACCCAACAATATTATAGTGAGGGCTTTCGACGGATCAAAGAGAATGGTGTGCGGGGAGGTGGACGTCCCCATCAAGGTTGGTTCTCGGACTTTAGGCTCTACATTCTACGTGATGGATATCAGGACATCTTATTCTTATTTGTTGGGCCACCCTTAGATACATGGGGCTGGAGCTGTTACGTCCACTCTACATCAGATGATGAAATACCCGGTCAAAGGGAGAATTGTCACTGTACGCGGCGAAGAAGAATCATTAGTCAGTCATCTGAATTCCTTCAGATATGTGGAAATGGATGGTGAGTTCATCGAGACTCCGTGCCAAAATTTCGAAGAGGTACCTCAAACTCTAGCTGCAACTGAAACTGTTACCAATGTGCCGAAGATCACCAGACCTCCCTTGAAGATGACCTCTCTCAAGGATGCAAAAGCGGTTGTTGAAGAAGGTGGGTCTACCATTTGGGGTCAACTCCCTGATATTCCGTACAAGTTTGATAAATTTGGTTTGGGTGTCTCTTCAGGGGCTCAAAGGGTTGTTCGACGTGCTCGTTCTGGAAGACCTCCCCTACGCATCAGTAATCACGGGGTCAACACTGTAGAAGACAGAGACGGTGACAATGACATGGACAGCTGGATCTTCCCTACTACCAATGGTGGACCCAGTAACTGGACAGAAAAGGATTTTGTACCGATTACTTTTGTTCAAAAGTAATTGTCTTTCTTGTTTTTTGGATATGTAATAAATAATATAACTTTATGACCATGTGTCTTACCGGGGGCACATCAATTTATTTGTGAGGGTTATCATGTTTCACATTCATATGGCATTAATAAAGAATTGGATGTTTATGCATACAAATTTTGCGCGCTCTATTTTTCTTTCCTGCTTTTTACTTTGCCTATACTTTGCCTATACAACAAACTGCAGATCCATATCCATTCTGAATCCCATTGATAACAGTTCTGCTATTTCCAGTTATAACTTCGAAAATCCGATCAACCAAGCCGAGGACGAAGGTGAGGAATATTATGAGGTACCTGGAGAACTTGCTAGACTGTTACATCAGGAAGAGAGGGTTATACAGCCTCATGAAGAGCCAATTGAGACAATAAACTTGGGCACAGAGGTAGACAGAAAAGAAGTCAAGATCGGCACAAATCTAGAGCTTAATGTTAAACAGAGGTTGATACAAATATTGCATGACTATGTCGAGATCTTTGCCTGGTCAGATGAAGACATGCCAGGATTGGATACGGATATTAAGGTTCACCGACTGCCAACTAAAGAAGATTTCCCTCCGGTAAAGTAGAAGGTCTGTCGCATGCGGCCTGAAATGTCAGAAAAGATCAAAGCAGAGATTATGAAGCAGTTCAACACTGGGTTCTTAGCTGTCACCTCTTATCCCCAAAGGGTTGGCAACGTGGCGTCGGTGCCTAAAAAAGATGGTAAGGTACGGATGTGTGTGGACTACAGAGATTTGAACAGGGTGAGCCCAAAAGATGACTTTCTGCTCCCCCACATTGACGTCCTGGTTGACAATACCGTGCAGCACAAGATCTTCTCCTTCATGGATGGTTTCTCTGGGTACAATCAGATCAAAATGGCACCTGAAGATATGGAGAAGACAACCTTCGTCATGCAATGGGGCACTTTCTGCTACAAAGTGATGCCGTTTGGATTAAAGAATATTGGTATCAGCGAGCCATGGTCGCCTTGTTTCATGACATGATTCACCATGAGATAGAGGTCTATGTGGATGACATGATAGTCAGGTCTCAAACTAAGGAAGAGCACCTTGATCATTTACAAAAGTTGTTTGATAGGTTGAAGACATACAAGCTAAGTTTGAATCCAAACAAGTGCATCTTCGGGGTAATGTCTGATAATCTGCCAGGTTTCATTGTCAGTGACAAGGGCTTTCAGGTAGACCCTATAAAGGTGAAGGTTATACAAGATATGTCAGCTCCTCGCACTGAGAAGGAGGTCAGAGGCTGCTTGGGACGACTAAATTACATTTCCAGGTTCATTTCCCATTTAACGGCTACTTGTGAACCAATCTTCAAGCTCCTAAAGAAAGATCAAGTGGTAAAATGGAATGATGAATTCCATATTGCCTTTGAAAGAATCAAGGAATACCTTCAAGAACCACCAATTC
Source organism: Vicia faba (assembly GCA_948472305.1). Taxonomy (NCBI): domain Eukaryota; kingdom Viridiplantae; phylum Streptophyta; class Magnoliopsida; order Fabales; family Fabaceae; genus Vicia; species Vicia faba. The sequence goes on from OX451735.1 coordinate 1,545,212,837, forward strand.
TGATGCCTCCGATTGAAGAGATACCTTTGATAATGTACTTAACAGTGTTAGACAATTCAATGGGGTGTGTGTTGGGTCAGCATGACGAGTCTGGTCGAAAAGAGCACGCAATATACTACCTTAGCAAAAAGTTTACCGACTGTGAGACAAGATACTCACTACTCAAGAAAACTTGCTACGCTTTGGCATGGGCTACTCGCCGACTGAGACAGTATATGTTGACCCACACTACTTTGTTGATATCTAAGATGGATCCGATCAAGTACATCTTCGAGAAACCTGCCCTCTCCGGAAGAATAGGAGATGGAAAATGATCTTGACCGAATATGATATCCAATACACAACCCAGAAAGCAATCAAGGGGAGTGTACTAGCTGATCATTTGGCTCATCAGGCCGTGGACGACTTGTCCTTGAATTTTGAGTTTCCAAACGAGAATATTATGCTAGTGACTGACTATGAAGAACCTGGACCGGATGAAGGACCTGAAGAAAGATCCCGATGGATTATGGTTTTTGACGGGGCCTTGAACGCACTTGGCAATGGCATTGGTGCTGTAATTATATCTCCTGAAGGTTGTCATACTCCTTTTACCGCCAGATTATGTTTCAACTGTACCAATAATATGGCGGAGTATGAAGCGTGCATCATGGGTCTCAAAGCTGCCATTGACCTAAGGATCAAGTTCTTGAGTGTTTTCAGGGATTCAGCTTTAGTAATAATTCAGATTAAAGGAGAGTGGGATACGAAGCACTCGAATCTCATCTGTTACAAAGAGAATATGCTGACATTGCTTCCACACTTTGAAGAGGTCACTTTTAAACATTTCCCACGAGAAGATAATCAGTTAGCGGACACGCTAGCTACCATGTCCTCTATGTTCAAGGTCCGGTGGGACAACGAGGTTCCTCGGATCACTATTGAGAGATTGGATGAACCAACATACTGCTATGAGATTGACACTGAAGAAGTAGCAGACAAACCTTGGTTCTATGAAGTGAAGAGATATATCGAGGCTCAAGAGTATCCCGAGGGGGCATCTGTCAATGATAAGAAGTTTCTGAGAAGGTTCACTGCAAAGTTCTTCCTCGGTAATGGAATCCTCTACAAGTGCAACCATGACTCTACTTTACTTCGGTGCATAGACAAGAGCGAAGCAGAGAGGATTATGACAGATCTACATGATGGTACCTTCGGAACCCATTTGAGTAGACATACTATGGCTAATAAGATCCTACGGGCAGGATACTATTGGTCCACTATAGAAGCAGACTGCTATCAGCATTCTCGAACTTGTCACAAATGCCAGATCTATGCTGATAAGGTGCATGTACCTCCGGTTCCTTTGAACTTCTTGACAGCTCCTTGGCCCTTTGCAATGTGGGGCATTGACATGATCGGAGAGATTAGACCTACCGCGTCTAATGGGCATCGCTTCATCCTGGTGGCCATTGATTACTTCACGAAGTGGGTGGAAGCTGCCTCTTTTTCTACTGTTACCAAGAACGTTGTGGCGCAGTTTATCAAGCATAACCTGATTTGTCGGTACAGTGTGCCAGAGAGAATCATCACTGAAAATGGTATGAATCTCAACAACACGATGATCACCAAACTCTGTAAACAGTTCAAGATCTAGCACCATAATTTTTCCCCTTACCGGCCAAAGATGAATGGCGATGTGGAGGCTTCTAACAAGAACATTAAGAAAATCATACAGAAGATGACGGTGACATACAAAGACTGGCATGAGATGTTACCATTTGCTCTTCATGGTTATTGCACCTCAGCACGAACATCGACAGGGGCAACACCTTACTCTCTGGTATATGGTATAGAGGTTATCCTACCTATTAAAGTCCAGATCCCTTCTCTGAGAATCATGAAGGAGGCGGGTTTGAATGAAGATGATTGGATCCAGACTCGAATTAATCAACTGAATTTGATTGATGAGAAAAGGCTTATTGCTGTCTGTCATGGTCAAATGTATCAAAAACAGATGATCAAGGCTTTCAACAAAAAGGTCAGACGCCAAGTATATCAAGTTGAGGATCTAGTTATCAAGCGCATCATACTGCTGCAAGGTGATCCTATGGGCAAATGGACTCCCACATATGAAGGGCCATTTGTGATCAAAAGCATATTTTCAGGAGGAGCCATGATCCTGACCACCATGGATGGTGACGACCTTCCTCACCCTGTTAATACAGACATAGTGAAAATATACTACGCATGATTAAACACCCACTAGGTTGACTGGTCTAGGCAAAAATAAGGCATCCCGGCGAACCAAAAGGGTTCGGGCAAAAATTAGGGATGAAAACAAAAAATATTTGTACACCTGGCAAGCCGAAAACCTGAAAAGGCGGTTTGGGCAAAAAAGGGTATCCCGGTGGACTGAAAACCCGAAAGGACGGTCCAGACAAAAGTTAGGGATTTGAAGCGTATCACTATGTCCCATTGGATCACCTTGCAACCATACTTCAGCATCAGCTATCAAGCTCAAAAAGGCACCGATCAATCCAGTCAGCTTCGGACAAGTAGCAAAGTGATGAGGCGCTCGAAGACATAGTGGCAATAGCAGAATTGAAACTCAATGGGATTATTACACATAGTTGTTTACTTTTCTTTGTACACAATATTGTATAGCTTTCATTTTCACGGTGGCATTCTCTTACTAGATGTGATCGGTGGAAATAGAACTGACTGTTTTTTAAGTTGGTTCGTGAAATGTCGCGGTAAGCAAGAGTCGCCACCGTCTTTTATGTTCTCCAACATGGAAAGGACAAAAGCACAGCAAAATTCCTTCTTTGAGAATGTTTCTCGGTTCGGGAGGTAGATTTATAGAAAGGGAAGGTGTTAGCACCCTTTCTATCCGTGGTTATCCACGGGCTCTTAGGTACTTGCTCTTATGTTTTCAAAAATTGTTTGCTTTTCAAGTGTATGTGGGTTTTGAAAAAGTTTCATTTGAAAAATTTCTAAGTAACTCTTGTATCTGTCCTCGAGAGTGTATGAAAATTTTGTTTGAAAACTTTTTGAAAGTGTAAGTGTGAAAAGATGTTTTTGTTTGTTTGAAAGAGTAAGTACCCACGAGAATCTAACTACTCTAAGGAATTAGGTTGTGTAAGAGTCCTTTAGATAGTGTTATCCCACCATTGAGAGGTAGGTAGCACCATCGTTAGAGTTATTCGGGTCAATTCAATTATAGGGACAGTGTGGTCACCAAAGCAATGGTAGGACGCCTTAGTGGTAACCCTAATGTCCTAGATCCTTTTTTCATCCGAGGCAACCGTTTCGAGGCAACTGGATCTTTAGACAGGAGGGCGACCTCTAAGACACCCTATACTTGACGACCACTTTGAGGCAACCAGTGAGGCGTACCCTAGGAGTGGCATGTGCATGTGTGTTGAATTCAGTTAATGTTTATCTTGTACATGTTATTTGTGAGTTACGGATTGATTTTATTTGTCATACAAGTCTTTCATGCATTTTTAACAGTTAAGAGTGCGGAAAATAAAGTGCGGAAAGGTAAATCTACGCTATTACAAGGCGCGGGTCTATACATCGCCAAAAACAAACCCGTTTGGAAAAAATAAACTGCGAGAAAATAAATAAAGCGATAAAGGAGGTCCTAATTAACTATTACATTTCTGAGCAGATACATAATCAAAATAATGAATTAAAGTAAATATACGCGCGAAAGGTTGAATCGGGACGTCCTTAGGGTTTTGAGCCTTTGAGAAAAGAATGAGATTTGTCCTTTTTATTAAATTAATGAAATTAGGCCTAATTACTAATTAAAATGTTTTTTATGTTTTATGTTTTTTTAATGAAATAAAATAAAAATAAAAATAAAAGAAATTAAAAGTGTCAAAAAACCCTAAGTCTAATTCATTTTTATTTATTATGAAAAAAGATTAAAATTACACTAATTAAATTAAGTTAATTATATTTAGAATTTATTTACAAAAAGTAATTGAAATTAATAAATAATAATAATATTAGTTTTTTGATTTTTTATTGTGAAAATGTCAATTTGTTAATTAATTAAATAATACTAATAATAATTATTAAAGAAAATAAAAGGAAAAAAAATGAAAAAATATAGTGAACCATGGGTGCTGGGCCAGCAACGGGGTTTGTTTAGAAATATGAGGCCCACTAAGCCAAGCCTGGGTTGACTTCCTGGATCAAGTGTCTATTGGTTTGACTGAGTGCATGGTGAGGATCATCTCCTGGCCTTTGGATGCACGCTCGAGGCCACATGGCGCTTTGTGAACTGGAGGTGTATGGTGAGATGCTTTGGGGAATCTGCATGGGAACACGTTAAACAAAATAATATCAAGTATTGGGGGACCTGGGATTCGAACGCAGGTCCCAAGGGATTATGCTTGCACGCCTTAACCAACTGAGCCAGCTGTTTCAATTGATATAATAATAGGCAGTTAGTGGTCCCTGTATATTTTCCTGCGGATTCTAGTCCATAACAAAATCCGCGTCCTCGTCCTAAAATGGTTTCTAGGTCATGAAAACAAAAACCAAAGCCCTCATCTTGCTCGCCTTGTTCTCTTGAGTCCAACCATAGCCATAGCTTGTCCTGATTTTGCCTATAACAAAAATACCTAAAACGCAAAAAGCTGAACCCTAGAATCGGGCACCATGATTCAGGGCCTAAAAACCAAATTGGATAATGCAGTTACGTCAGAAATCAAACAAGCAACATGATTATGCCAATATTTTTGAGAAACAATGCAAGGATAGAGAGTTCAAGTTTCGTGTACAAGGGTGAGTTTGGAAGAACTTACAGTGCTTGATAGGTGGTCTTAGGATGCGTTTGTGGTTGCTTTGGCTTCAGGGGATGGCAAGGAAGGATGTCACGTTCTCCTTTTGGTCTGAAAGTGCTTGCAATACTGTTTTCGATCTCACACTTTTTGACAATTTTTCCACTTTTGCTCTGGCCGTTTGTGCACTCTCTAGGTCTTGAAATTAGGTTTGTCACGCTTGCTTATGTATGTATGGATAAAATTAGGTCAGCATCTGAGCCTTAAACTTGTGTATTGAAGGCTTGAGATCTTGGTTGACCACCATTAAAGAACCTTCCATATTTGGTTCAAATTCAAGATTTTGTGCACCAAAAGGCTTGGCACGAAATTGTTAGCTGGCACATGACACATAAAAGTCATTCAAGTCACCAAGATGCCATTCCATTAATTTTTTGATTTTATTTGAATTATTATGGATTTAAAATGAATTAAATCAATAAAAATTAAATAAAATGGAAAAATAAATGTTTGATCTTGAAATTAATCATGGGACACGTGTATGGCATGACAAGGCTGAATCAAGTGGAAGAAAGTGGGCCCTTTTGTCAAAAATTGAAGTTTCAAGGATAGTTGACTTTTGCACATTCCCAAAAATTTCCCAACTTCTCCAATGCATATCTTGCTCAATTTGGATCATATGAACATGTTCTTGGACATTTTGGAAAGGTCTTGAAGTCCTCTAACCAATGCCTTTGGTCCCATGTCATTTGGATTTACCAATCTCAAGTTATGGCCTTTGACTTAAAATGCCTTTTTGTTGACTTTTGAAATTGACCTATAATGTAGAAATTGATAACTTTTTGTGAGAGCATTTCTTGGACTTGGAATGTGAATATGAGTTGTAGGAAATGTCATCCCCTTCAAAATGAGAATTGGATGGAATTTTTCTGATGAACCATGAAAAAGTTATGCCCTGGTCAAGTTACAGTTGACTTTTCAGCTGTCCAAAAATAGTAAGTTTTGCATCTTTGATGATTTTTGAGTCATTCTTGTCGAATCATGATCAAGACTTGATCAAATGATGATTGTGGCCTCAAAATAAGATGTTGACCAAAAATTTTGACTTTTGACTGCCAAATGACCATTTTACCCCTACAGTTGATTGTGAAGCAAATGGTACTTTTGACTATGCAATTTGATGTTGTGAGTCTTGCAACTTGGCATGTAGATGCTTGAAAATGTATATAGGAATATGAGACTTGATTGGACCACTGAGAACCTCAAATTCACTGAAGGAACCAAAACCCTAATTTTCAGCTGCCTATGAGGATGTTTGACTGTGCAACCCTTGGGAAGCCTTGAACCATTTGAGGATGATTCTTGACAAATCTTGGAGAAATATGGGAGGGAAAATTTTGGGGTACAACAGTTGCCCCTGTTCAATCTTCTTAGACCTGAGGATGTAGATTGGCTTGCGTGCCTTTCTTGATTCGAAGGTGGAAGATGATTGAACACTAGAGTGCCCAGAAATTTGCACTCACATAGTGGAGTATCAGCAGTGTGATGGCGGGAATGGGCTTATAGATGCCATTTGGAGAGATGGTGGATAGGAGGATGGGCTTATAGATGCGATTTGGAGATGTGACAGAACCTTGTCGGGAATGGGCTTATAGATGCCATTTGGAAGTGTAATGGATGGTTGTGGAGATGGGCTTAAAGATGCCATCTAGGGGTGATTGTCGATCGCGTAAGAGATTCCTTAGCGAGAACTTGCGTACCTGAGAAAGAAAGATAATTTCCTGGCCTGTTACATGGGTTGATCTTCAAACTATTCATGCAGATAATGCCCTGGCTAGCTACAGGTGTCGAATCCACAATTAATCGCTCACAGATATGCCCTGGCTGGATACAGGTATCGAATCTGGAATTAGTCGTTTACAGATATGCCCTGGCTAGATACAGGTATCGAATCTCTAAACTCTTCATGCAGATATGCCCTGGCTGGATACAGGTATCAAATCTACAATCAATTACTCACAGATATGCCCTGGCTGGATACAGGTGTCGAATCTGGAACTGATCGTCTACAGATATGCCCTGACTCGATATAGGTATCGAATCTCTAAACTCTTCATGCAGATATGCCCTGGCTGGATACAGGTATCGAGTCTACAATCAATTACTCACAGATATGCCCTGGCTGGATACAGGTGTCGAATCTGGAATTAGTCGTCTACAGATATGCCCTGGCTGGATACATGTATCGAATCTCTAAACTCTTCATGTAGATATGCCCTGGCTGGATACAGGTGTCGAATCTACAATTAATCGCTCACAGATATGCCCTGGCTAGATACAGGTATCGAATCTGGAATTGGTCGTCTACAGATATGCCCTGGCTGGATATAGGTATCGAATCTCTAAACTCTTCATGCAGACATGCCCTGGCTAGATACAGGTGTCGAATCTACAATCAGTTACTCACAGATATGCCCTGGCTAGATACAGGAATCGAATCTAGAATTGGTCGTCTACATATATGCCCTGGTTGGATACAGGTATTGAATCTCCAAACTCTTCATGCAGACATGCCCTGGCTAGATCAGGTGTCGAATCTACAATCAGTCACTCACAGATATGCCCTGGCTAGATACAGGAATCGAATCCGGAACTGGTTGTCTACAGATATGCCCTGGCTGGATACAGGTATCGAATCTCTAAACTCTTCATGTAGATATGCCCTGGCTAGATACAGGTGTCGAATCTACAATCAGTCACTCACAGATATGCCCTTGCTAGATACAGGAATCGAATCTGGAATTGGTCGTCTACAGATATGCCCTGGCTGGATACAGGTATCGAATCTCTAAACTCTTCATGCAGACATACCCTGGCTAGATACAGGTATCGAATCTACAATCAGTTACTCACAGATATGCCCTGGCTAGATACAGGAATCTAATTTGGAATTGGTCGTCTACAGATATGCCCTGGATGGATACAGGTATCGAATCTCCAAACTCTTCATGCAGACATGCCCTGGCTAGATACAGGTGTCGAATCTACAATCAGTTACTCACAGATATGCCCTGGCTAGATACAGGAATCGAATCTGGAACTGCGACTGTTGATAGTAATCATCTTTGGATTGACCTTTTCCTGAAAAGGCAAAACATCAGTTGTATGCAATGTCATTATGTATGAAATGCATGATGTCATGATGTTCAGAGATAGTGTAGTATGCACTTTATCATGTATGTAAGCAGGATGTATAAAATGTGAAATGTTTATGAATGTATTTTCGCCTAGGAAAATAAATCCTTGACGAATGCCAGGAGTTTGTTGAATCCTGGGCTGATGTTTGAAGAGTAGAGTTCTTCATTTCCGCTGGGGATGATGGTTGCAAGAATAAACCGGTAGGAGAAGATGACTCTGTTGAGGAATAAACTTGTCGAAGAGATTACTTTGTGGGGAATTACTCTGTGGGAAGAGATGCTTCGCTGAGGTTTTAATGAGAACTCCGCTGGGGATTCCATTGATAAGTTATGTTGGGAGATTTGATGAACTCCGCTGGGGGATAGGAAGAACTTCGCCGAGGACGATCTTTCCGTGGTAATTAGCTGAGGATAACCCAGTTATAAGCTCTGGTGGGGAATAACCTTTGAATAAAGTCGGGGAGAGCGTATGTACTCTGCAGGTGATAAGCTTCCAGAATCTACTGGGGATAAGCTTCCAAAAATCTACTGGGGAGATTGATTCAGCTTTCCTGGGGAAACTTTGGACTACACTGGGGAAATGGCTCCGCTGAGGTGACTGTATTCCGCTGGGGAACAATCTTATACTTCCGTCGAGGAATATTAAGACTGTCGGGGATGCTTGCTTAGGAACATTTGTATACTCCGTTGGGGAATATTGAGATCTTCTGGGGATATCCAACTTCCTTAAGGCTGACAGTAGACTAACTCTGCTTGAGGAGAGCGTTGCTGACTTGCTGGAGATACTGTGCCCTTTCAGGGCTGATGGGAGACCAACTCTGCTCGGAGAGAGTATTGTTAATTTGTCTTACTCTCGGGGAGTGGAGGTAACTTGGTCATATTCTTCAGTTGAACCTACCTTAGTACCTTGGTGGACATAGCAACTAGATCGCTTAGACAACTCATTATTGCCCCTGTTTATGTCGTCACCCGTAATTAATCCTTTGTTTCGCATGCAAATATTTATGAGTTAGAAATTAGTGTCAAATGCATATTTCAAAAATGAACATTGGACGTTCTTTGCAAAACAAAACAGAAAAAGAAAAACAATTGGCAATTTGTCTGGAAAAGTGAATTTGTATTGATTTTTGAATTTGCCTGTAAATAGGCGTTTGTGTACAAGAGACTGAAGTCCTAGTAAGAGAACGCCGCCGAGCAAAATAGAGTTTATACAATTTTGTGAAAAGGAAACAAAACAGCTATGTGAAAAATAATCCCACTGGGTTCCAACTTTGCTATCGCCTTTATGTCTTCAAGCGTCTCATCACTTGGCTGCTTAGTTGAAGATGAAGCTGATTGATCGATGTCGTCTGAACCTGATAGTTGATACCGGATTCTGGATGCAAGGTGATCCAATGAGACATAATATTACGCTTTATCCCTAACATTTGCTTGGACCGCCCTTTCGGGTTTTCAGTCCACCGGGATACCCATTTTTGCCCAAGCCGCCTTTTCAGGTTTTCGACTTGCCGGGTGTACAGATTTTTTTCATTTCATCCCTTATTTTTTCCCGAACCCTTTTGGTTCGCCAGGAAGCCCTTATTTTTGCCTAGGTGTGTCAACCTAGCAGGTCTTTTGATTCATGCGTAGTATCTTTTTACTATGTCCGCATTGGCGGGGTGAGGAAGGTCGTCACCATCCATGGTGGTTAGAATCATGGCTCCTCCTAAGAAGACATGTTTAACCACAAATGGCCCTTCGTACGTAGGGGTCCATTTGCCCCTGGGATCACTTTGAGGAAGAATGATACGCTTGATTACCAGGTCTCCGACTTGATACTTTTGTCGTCTGACTTTCTTGTTAAATGCCCTGATCATCCGTTTTTGGTACGTTTGACCATGACAAATAGCGGTGAGTCTCTTTTCATCGATTAGATTTAATTGATCAAGTCGAGTCTGGATCTAGTCATCTTCGCTCAAACCTGCATCCTTCATTATCCGAAGAGAGGGTATCTGGACTTCAATAGGCAAGACTGCCTCCATGCCGTATACCAAGGAAAAGGGTGTTGCCCCTGTTGACGTCTTTGCTGAGGTACGGTACCCATGAAGAGAAAACGGTAACATTTCGTGCCAATCTTTATAGGTCACTGTCATCTTCTGCACAATCTTCTTGATATTCTTATTTTCTGCTTCGACAGCCCCATTCATCTTCGGCCGGTAGGGAGAAGAGTTGTGGTGATGTATCTTGAATTACTCGCAGAGCTCAGTGATCATCTTGTTGTTAAGATTGGTGCCATTGTCCGTAATGATCCTCTCTGGTACACCGTATCGACAGATCAAGTTGTGCCGAATGAACCGTGCCACGACGTTCTTAGTTACGGTAGCAAAGGAAGCTGCTTCAACCCACTTGGTAAAGTAATCAATCGCTACCAGGATGAAACGATGCCCGTTGGATGCCATAGGTCTGATCTCGCCGATCATATCAATGCCCCACATTGCAAAAGGCCAAGGTGCTGTCAAGACGTTCAGAGGAACTGGAGGAACATGCACCTTATCAGCATAGATCTGGCATTTGTGACACGTCCGAGAATGTTGGTAACAGTCAGCTTCCATTGTGGACCAGAAATATCCTGCCCGAAGGATTTTATTTGCCATGGTATGTCCACTGGAATGTGTTCTGAAGGTACCTTCATGTAGCTCTGCCATGATCTTTTCTGCTTCAGTTTTATCCATACAACGCAGTAAGGTTGAATCATGGTTTCGCTTGTACAGAATGTCGTTGCTGAGGAAGAACTTTGCTACGAATCTTCTCAGAAACTTCTTGTCGTTAACAGATGCACCCTCGGGATACTCTTGAACTTCAAGATACCTTTTCACTTCATGATACAAAGGTTTTTCAGTTACCTCTTCAGCCTCAAGATCACAGCAATGTGCAGGTTCATCCAATTTCCAAATAATGATCCTGGGAGCCTCATTGTCCCATTTGACTTTGAACATAGAAGACATTGTAGCTAGCGCGTCCGCCAACTGATTCTCCTCTCTTGGGAAGTGTTCAAAAGTTATCTCCTCGAAGTGGGGAATCAACGTCAACACATACTCTTTGTAAGGAATAAGATTTGGGTGTTTCGTATCCCACTCGCCTTTGATCTGATTGATCACGAGAGCGGAATCTCCAAAGACACTCAGAAACTTGATCCTTAAGTCAATTGCAGCTTGAAGACCCATGATACATGCTTCATACTCTGCCATGTTGTTGGTGCAGTTGAAACATAGCCGGGCGATAAGTGGAGTATGAGTGCCTTTTGGGGATATGATCACGGCGCCAATACCGTTACCCAAAGCGTTTGAGGCTCCGTCAAAGTGCATAGACCATCGGGATCCTTTCTCAGGTCCTTCATCCGGTCCAGGTACTTCACAATCAGTCACTACCATGATATCCTCGTCTGGAAATTCAAAGTTCATGGATTGGTAGTCGTCCACTGCCTGGTGTGCCAAATGGTCTGCCAAAACACTTCCCTTGATTGCTTTCTGAGTCGTGTACTGGATATCATATTCAGTCAAGATCATCTGCCATCTTGCTATTCTTCCAGACAGAGCAGGCTTTTCGAAGATGTACTTGATGGGATCCATTTTAGAAACTAACAGAGTAGTGTGAGTCAGCATATACTGTCTCAGCCGGCGAGCAGCCCATACCAAAGCGCAACAAGTTTTCTCGAGCAGTGAGTATCGGGTCTCACAGTCGGTAAACTTTTTGCTAAGGTAATAAATAGCATGCTCTTTTCGGCAAGACTCGTCATGCTGCCCCAGCACACACCCCATTGAGCTGTCTAGTACTGCCAAGTATAAGATTAGAGGTCTCCCTTCAACCGGTGGCATAAGAATGGGTGGTTCTTGGAGATACTCTTTGATTCTGTCGAAAGCGGCCTAACATTCATCGTTCCAACGTACTACTTGATCTTTCTTCAGCAGCTTGAAGATTGGTTCACAGGTAGCAGTTAGATGTGAGATGAATCGGGCAATGTAGTTCAGCCGTCCTAGAAAGCCTCTGACTTCTTTCTCTGTCTTAGGAGTTGGCATCTCTTGTATGGCTTTCACCTTGGCATGGTCCACTTGAATACCTTTGTCGCTCACGACGAAGCCTAGAAATTTCCCAGATCTCACCCCAAAGGTGCACTTGTTCGGGTTCAACCTCAGCTTGTACAACTTCAACCGGTCAAACAGCTTCTGTAGATGGTCAAGGTGTTCTTCCTCAGTTTGGGACCTTGCAATCATATCGTCGACGTATACTTCGATCTCATGATGGATCATGTCATGAAACAAAGCGACCATGGCACGTTGGTAGGTTGCCCCAGCATTTTTCAACCCAAAAGGCATGACCTTGTAGCAAAAGGTGCCCCACTGAGTAAAAAAAGTGGTCTTCTCCATGTCTTCAGGAGCCATCTTGATCTGATTATAACCGGAGAAACCGTCCATGAAGGAGAATACTTTATGCTGAGCAGTATTGTCAACCAGAACGTCGATGTGAGGTAGAGGGAAGTCATCCTTGGGGCTCGCCCTGTTCAAATCCCTGTAATCAACACACATTCGGACCCTACCATCCTTCTTCGGCACTGGAACCACGTTGGCAACCCACTGAGGGTAAGAAGTCACTGCTAGAAATCCGGCATCAAATTGTTTCATAACCTCAGCTTTGATTTTCTCAGACATCTCTGGACGCATACGACGGACCTTCTGTTTAACCGGAGGGCAGTCTTCCTTGGTAGGCAGGTGATGAACCACAATGTCGGTATCCAACCCAGGCATGTCTTCGTAAGACCAGGCAAAGATTTCCACATAATCATGCAGCATCTGAATCAGCTGTTGTTTCACACTGAGCTCTAGATTGACACCAATCTTGACTTCCTTTTTGTCTGTCTCAGTACCCAGATTTACCGTTTCCACTGGCTCTTCATGTGGCTGAATGGCCCTCTCTTCTTGGAGTAGCAGTCTTGCAAGCTCACCAGGCACTTCGCAGTCATCTTCACCTTCGTCTTCGTCTAAGTTGATCGGATTTTCGAAGTCATAACTGGCGGTAGCAGAGTCGTTACCAGTGGGATCCAGAGTGGATTGGAACCTGTATAGGTGAGTGTGTGTCAATATAGCTGTTTTGCAATATATAAAGAAAGAAAAGGAGCGCAAGATTTGAAATGTAAAAAACGTCCAATGCTTTTATTAATGATATATGAAAGTGACAAATAACAAGCCCTCACAAATGAAGCCACGGTGCCCCGGGTAAGACACCGGGCCATAAAGTTTCAAATTATTGTTCGTTACAAATTTAAAACAAAGGAGTTCATTACTGAGTGACAAAAGTAATAGGTGTGAAGTCTTTCGCAGTCCAGTTGCTTGGTCCACCGTCGGTCGTTGGGTAGATCCAGCCGTTGAATTCAGATTCCTCCACGTTGTCATCATCCCCAATAGCATTTACTCCATGGTTGGGCATGGGAGCAGTCACCACATTAGGCTTCTCGGGCGCCTCGAACTGTACCTCTTTAGCATCAATAAGGTCCTGAACCTTATTCCTCAGAGCCCAACAATCATCAGTAGAATGCCCCGGGCTGTCAGAGTGATAAGCACAGCGGGCGTTGGGATTGTACTTTGGAGAGGTGGTGTTCACAACCTTTGTAGCTTCCTTGACAGTTACCAGATTAGTTTACAGTAGTTGCGGCAATATTTGAGACAGGGTCATACTGAGCCGAGTGTACTACCTTTTGGGTCTCTCACCCCTTGGCTGGTTGTATTGCTGAGGAGCAGCAGCAGGCTTAGAAATAACCACCGCGCTTGGCGGCGTTCCGGTTTGTTTTGTCTCCTTGGACCATAAACAACACTAGCTTCCTTCTTGAAGGGCTTCTTTTCAATACTCGAGGAGGCGCCTTTCTGTATCTTCCCCGACTTGATACCAGCTTCTATCCTTTCACCAGTCAGAATGAGGTCTGTAAACCCTGCAGAAGAATTACCAATCAGATGGTTGAAGAATGGACCAGACAGGGTCCCCAAGAACATGTCCACGAGTTCACGGTCAGTCAACGGTGGCTGCACCCTGCCAGCCAGGTCTCTCCTCTTTTGCGCGTACTCTTTAAAACCTTCGCCTGTCCCTAGCGCCATACCCTGGAGTTGGGTGCGTGTAGGAGCAAGGTCGGAATTGTACTGATACTGCTTATAAAATGCAGTAGCCAGGTCCTCCCAGTTTCGAATACTGGCTCCACCCAGCTGATAGAACCATTCGAGTTGAGCCCCTAAAAGGCTATCCTGGAAGAAATGGATCCAGAGATTCTTGTCTACAGTGTAAGGTTGGATCTTCCTTACATAAGAACGGAGGTGCAGTTTAGGACAAGAAGCCCCGTCGTAATTCGCAAAGGCAGGTGCCTTGAACTTGTGTGGGATCACCACCCCAGAAGATAAACCTAGGTCTCCAAAGTCCAACCCAGGCACACGTTGGATCTCCATGGCATTTAACCGGTCCTCCAGCTGTTTGTACCTGTCCTCAGCAGGAGGGTACTGTTCATCATTGAAATTTGTCTCGTTGTCGGAGACCACAGGACTAGGAACCTCTCTCCCTTGTGGGTTGTCCTTCCCTACAGAGGAAGTAGCCTGATCAGCCTCATTCTGCAGTTTATTCCCAAACCTCCGTCCAGTGTTAAACAACACAGTCCTCTTCTTCTTCTTCTTCTTCCTCTCCTTCAAGAGCAGAGCCTTCAACTCCTGCTGACCCTGGGCTAAGCTCATGACCAGCTCCTGGAACTGGGCGTTTTGGGCCTGGAGGGCCTTGATAGCTTTTTCGGTAGTAGGCTCGGAAGACATGATGATTGAGTGCTGAAATGAACAGCGAAGAAGATTAAGCAACCTGTAGAAAAAGGGTACCTGTGATGCAAATGATGCATGATATGCTATTTATGCAATGCATTCAAGGGTTTGAAAGTTCAAATTCGTTGTAGACAAAAAAGGAACACACGTTGCATTAAGAAATAATTTGTTCAGTACATCAGGGCCTCATGGGCAAAACATTACAAAATAATTAATCCCAAAAGACACTGCGCATCCTCTTTGGAGCGATGTAGGTGTTGAGAGTCTTTTCCTCGTGAAGTAGATGGGTGAGTTCCAAGACCTTCTTCTCACTGGCATGTAGACTGGTTTTAAGAGAATTCCGTTCTTCCTTGAGTTGGATCCAGCTTTTCTGCATTTCTTCCCAAGACGTTGGCATGTCAGGATGTTGAATGGTGTAGGGCACCTCTCCTTCCAAAACTGGCTCTTTGATCACGGGGAGAACATGAGGGTATGGCATCACAAGCTTCTGGGAGCGGGCTCATACCCACTTGAGATAAGGCTCCAGGGGGATGGAGTTCTTGTGCCCCAGTGCCTTGCTATCTACCCTGTTAGGCATCCTCCAAGCTCTGATGAATCTCCGGCGAAGTCCTTGCGCATCGTTATCGAAGTAAAAAACTATGTCAGGAATCAACATGTCATGAGGGCCATCCCTCCGAGCATATCCAAACTATCTCAAAGCCAGACATGGGTTGTAAGTGATGTCGCCTCTAATTCCAAGTAAAGGAACATTAGGAAACTCCCCGCAACGATCAATGATAGTGACATTTTCTCTGGACCGAGAACACCAATGTATATCAGCATGTGTGAGGGTCATCAGTCGTTGTGACAATCTCAAACCCCGCTCGTTCTTCAAAACTGATTGTGGAAGGTGCGAAATAAACCACCTTGCCAGGAGAGGAGTGCAGCATATGAGAACACCTCTTTTTCTCATGGTTCGAGTGTAACATGAGTGGAGGATGTCCCCAAGCAACGTAGGTATGGGATTCTTGGACATGAAGATCTTGACAGCATTGATATCTATAAGCTGATCCGGATTCGGGAACAACACCAACCCATAGACAAGGAGTGCCACAACTTCTTCAAAGGCTTGTAGGTCAAGTGAATTCCAACATTCTTGCGCCTTCTCAAACAGGAACTTTGCCAAGAATCCTTTGATACCACTTCTGACTTCCCAATGCCCCTTGATGTCAGATGGTTGTAGGCGTAATGCTTTAGCAACCTCTTCAAGTTTTGGTTCCCTTTCCGTACCGTTGTAGGGTAGTTGACTAAGGATAGGAATCTTCAGAAGCTGAGAACACTCTTCCAAAGTAGGCACCAATTGATAATCCGGGAAAGTAAAACAGTGGTGCAGGGGGTCAAAGAATTGGAACATAACTTTTATCATATCTTCTTCAATGTTGGTGTTGACCAAGCTGATGAGTCTACCATGCCTTCCACTGAAGGAAGAGTTCTCGGGAATCCTGGATGTAAGCTCCTTAAGCTGAGGAGGGATCCTTACAAGGTTGACCTGAATTGGCTTTCTGCGGATAGTTTCCATGTCCTACAAAACAAGAACAAAGATGAAGATTCGAACCCTTGATGTGGTTAGTGGATGCATATGATGATGTATGATGCTATGATGTTATGATAAGGACACACCACAAGTATTCACAAAAAGCAAACATGATAAGGCACACAAGTCACACCAGACAGCCCTTAGAGTTTAGGCCAGCATGAAGTTCAGGTACTACCCTCTTGAAGTTGGTGGGCTCAAAACCTGTCCTATCAAAAGTAACCGGGTTCTAAGGAGCTCAATATCATAGGGTTGTTTTCTATGTTCATTGTTTTGATTTAGCCACTGAATTGGCGATCAAAATATTCCAAGAAAACAACCCTCAATGAGTGTAGTATCGAGTATCTACCAACTTCGGACAGCACCAAAGTCGGTCATCTCACTACCCCTAATGAGGCCAGGATGGTCAAGTAAGGTTCCTAAGGTCAGTTGATGCTTCACGACACCACGCGGCGGCCCCGTACTCTCCTTGACTTCACTCAAGGGTTACCGGTACTCACCAAAGTGCCACATCAACGTAGCAAACTGCTTCAACCGTGTCGGTATACCCTGCACAGTTCCCTCACAGTTTGTTGCTACTTTCTAAAAGGTATCCCCCAGATTCGGGTTAGGATCTATGAAACTCCAAGACAGGCCCACAATATTAAAGCAAACAAGGCATACAATTGAAAATATAAGAGTGGTCTAATCCTAAGGTACACCTCACTTATAAAGTATCCCCAGCAGAGTCGCCAGTTCTGTGATCGGTGGAAATAGAACTGACTGTTTTTTAAGCTGGTTCGCGAAATGTCGCGGTAAGCAAGAGTCGCCACCGTCTTTTATGTTCTCCAACATGGAAAGGACAAAAGCATAGCAAAATTCCTTCTTTGAGAATGTTTCTCGGTTCGGGAGGTAGATTTATAGAAAGGGAAGGTGTTAGCACCCTTTCTATCTGTGGTTATCCACGGGCTCTTAGGTACTTGCTCTTTTGTTTTCAAAAATTGTTTGCTTTTCAAGTGTACGTGGGTTTTGAAAAAGTTTCGTTTGAAAAATTTCTAAGTAACTCTTGTATCTGTCCTCAAGAGTGTATGAAAAATTTGTTTGAAAACTTTTTGAAAGTGTAAGTGTGAAAAGATGTTTTTGTTTGTTTGAAAGAGCAAGTACCCACGAGAATCTACCTACTCTAAGGAATTAGGTTGTGTAAGAGTCCTTTAGATAGTGTTATCCCACCATTGAGAGGTAGGTAGCACCATCGTTAGAGTTATTCGGGTCAATTCGATTATAGGGACAGTGTGGTCACCAAAGCAATGGTAGGACGCCTTAGTGGTAACCCTAATGTCCTAGATCCTTTTTTTATCCGAGGCAACCGTTTCGAGGCAACTGGATCTTTAGACAGGAGGGCGACCTCTAAGACACCCTATACTTGACGACCACTTCGAGGCAACCAGTGAGGCGTACCCTAGGAGTGGCATGTGCATGTGTGTTGAATTCAGTTAATGTTTATCTTGTACATGTTATTTGTGAGCTACGGATTGATTTTATTTGTCATACAAGTCTTTCATGCATTTTTAACAGTTAAGAGTGCGGAAAATAAAGTGCGGAAAGGTAAATCTACGCTATTACAAGGCGCGGGTCTATACATCGCCAAAAACAAACCCGTTTGGAAAAAACAAACTGCGAGAAAATAAATAAAGCGATAAAGGAGGTCCTAATTAACTATTACATTTCTGAGCAGATACATAATCAAAATAATGAATTAAAGTAAATATACGCGCGAAAGGTTGAATCGGGACGTCCTTAGGGTTTTGACCCTTTGAGAAAAGAATGAGATTTGTCCTTTTTATTAAATTAATGAAATTAGGCCTAATTACTAATTAAAATGTTTTTTATGTTTTATGTTTTTTTAATGAAATAAAATAAAAATAAAAAAAGAAATTAAAAGTGTCAAAAAACCCTAAGTCTAATTCATTTTTATTTATTATGAAAAAAGATTAAAATTACACTAATTAAACTAAGTTAATTATATTTAGAATTTATTTACAAAAAGTAATTGAAATTAATAAATAATAATAATATTAGTTTTCTGATTTTTTTATTGTGAAAATGTCAATTTGTTAATTAATTAAATAATACTAATAATAATTATTAAAGAAAATAAAAGGAAAAAAATGAAGAAAAAAAAATAGTGAACCATGGGTGCTGGGCCAGCAATGGGGTTTGTTTAGAAATATGAGGCCCACTAAGCCAAGCCTGCGTTGACTTCCTGGATCAAGTGTCTATTGGTTGACTGAGTGCATGGTGAGGATCATCTCCTGGCCTTTGGATGCACGCTTGAGGCCACATGGCGCTTTGTGAACTGGAGGTGTATGGTGAGATGCTTTGGGGAATCTGCATGGGAACACGTTAAACAAAATAATATCAAGTATTGGGGGACCTGGGATTCGAACCCAGGTCCCAAGGGATTATGCTTGCACGCCTTAACCAACTGAGCCAGCTGTTTCAATTGATATAATAATAGGCAGTTAGCATTATATGTAATAAAAGCAATATTCCTGGAAATAAAAAAAACACGCGCGTTTTAATTTGAATGGACCAATCAAACGCTAACACGCCATCGTCTTCTCCAATAGTCCCTGTATATTTTCCTGCGGATTCTAGTCCGTAACAAAATCTGCGTCCTCGTCCTAAAATGGTTTCTAAGTCATGAAAACACAAACCAAAGCCCTCATCTTGCTCGCCTTGTTCTCTTGAGTCCAACCATAGCCATAGCTTGTCCTGATTTTGCCTATAACAAAAATACCTAAAACGCAAAAAGATGAACCCTAGAATCGGGCACCACGATTCAGGGCCTAAAAACCAAATTGGATAATGCAGTTACGTCAGAAATCAAACAAGCAACATGATTATGCCAATATTTTTGAGAAACAATGCAAGGATAGAGAGTTCAAGTTTCGTGTACAGGGGTGAGTTTGGAAGAACTTACAGTGCTTGATAGGTGGTCTTAGGATGCGTTTGTGGTCGCTTTGGCTTCAGGGGATGGCAAGGAAGGATGTCACGTTCTCCTTTTGGTCTGAAAGTGCTTGCAATACTGTTTTCGATCTCACACTTTTTGACAATTTTTCCACTTGTGCTCTGGCCGTTTGTGCACTCTCTAGGTCTTGAAATTAGGTTTGTCACGCTTGCTTATGTATGTATGGATGAAATTAGGTCAGCAGCTGAGCCTTAAACTTGTGTATTGAAGGCTTGAGATCTTGGTTGACCACCATTAAAGAACCTTCCATATTTGGTTCAAATTCAAGATTTTGTGCACCAAAAGGCTTGGCACGAAATTGTTAGCTGGCACATGACACATAAAAGTCATTCAAGTCACCAAGATGCCATTCCATTAATTTTTTGATTTTATTTGAATTATTATGGATTTAAAATGAATTAAATCAATAAAAATTAAATAAAATGTAAAAATAAATGTTTGATCTTGAAATTAATCATGGGACACGTGTATGGCATGACAAGGCTGAATCAAGTGGAAGAAAGTGGGCCCTTTTGTCAAAAATTGAAGTTTCAAGGATAGTTGATTTTTGCACATTCCCAAAAATTGCCCAACTTCTCCAATGCATATCTTTCTCAATTTTGATCATATGAACATGTTCTTGGACATTTTGGAAAGGTCTTGAAGTCCTCTAACTAATGCCTTTTTTCCCATGTCATTTGTAATTACCAATCTCAAGTTATGGTCTTTGACTTAAAATGCCTTTTTGTTGACTTTTGAAAATGACCTATAATGTAGAAATTGATAACTTTTTGTGAGAGCATCTCTTGGACTTAGAATGTGAAGATGAGTTGTAGGAAATGTAATCCCCTTCAAAATGAGCATTGGATGGAATTTTTCTGATGAACCATCAAAAAGTTATGCTCTGGTCAAGTTACAGTTGACTTTTCAACTGTCCTAAAATGGAAACTTTTGGCATCTTGATGATTTTTGAGCCATGCTTGTGGAATCATGATCAAGACTTGATCAAATGATGATTGTGTGCTCAAAATAAGATGTTGACCAAAAATTTTTACTTTTGACTGCCAAATGACCATTTTACCCCTATAGTTGATTGTGAAGCAAATGGTACTTTTGACTGTGCAATTTGATGTTGTGAGTCTTGCAACTTGGCATGTAGATGCTTGACAATGTATATAGGCATATGAGACTTGATTGGAACACTAAGAACCTCAAATTCACTGAAGGAACCAAAACCCTAATTTTCAGCTGCCTAGGAGGATGTTTGACTGTGCAGCCCTTGGGAAGCCTTGAACCATTTGAGGATGATTCTTGACAAATCTTGGAGAAATATGGGAGGGCAAATTTTGGGGTACAACACTAGAGCTTTGAAACAAAGTCACCATTGCATGCT
Source organism: Vicia faba (assembly GCA_948472305.1). Classification (NCBI taxonomy): domain Eukaryota; kingdom Viridiplantae; phylum Streptophyta; class Magnoliopsida; order Fabales; family Fabaceae; genus Vicia; species Vicia faba. The sequence goes on from OX451735.1 coordinate 1,545,233,588, forward strand.
CCCCAGTGACGTCTATGTTCCCCACAGAGTAGAGGCAACCAAACATTTTGACTTCTGCTTCCCCAAACAGGAGTTACTTTCCCCAGCAAAGTTCCTTCAGAGAGCCGATATCTATATCCCCGAGCCGAATTTTTAATCACAAGAGGTTTATAAAGTTTTCTCCCGAGCAGAGTTTATTTCTCTGAATACATAAGCTCAATCCCCAACAGAGTTTATTTCTCCAGCTACGGAAGTTTATCCCTCGGCGGAATTTATTTCCCCGAATCGGCAAAATCTTCCAGCAAAACATCTCCTCTCGCAAACAAAGTTATTCCCCTGCAGAGTTATCCTCAGGAAGAGTCTCTCCCCGATAGAATATTCACAAACAGAAAGGAGTAAATCCCCAGCATAGACATCTCCATTCACCATCCCCAGCGGAAATGAAGGGTTCAACTTCCTAATGCTCTTCAGCATCAATCCGGGATTTATTTTCCCTGACTAAAAATTACCGCAATAGCATCCTATATTCATACATCATGGCATGCACATACATATTGAATACAACACAAGCTCATTTATTTTGAGAACATCATCACAATGCATTTCATACATCATGACATTGCATACAATTAACTCTTTACCTTTCAGGGAAAAGATCAAATCAACAAGATACGTCTAACAAAGGGCTATTCCAGGATTTTCCTTAGAAAAATATCCTCACAAGATTTTCCCTGGGTCAGACAGGTCGACACTAAGATCTCTCTGATTACCATTCCAATGGAAGAGGTTCCAAGACTTTTGTCTGGGTCAGTTGTATCGATACTAAGATTCTCCTGATTACTATGCCAGTCAAAGTTAACCCAAGATTTTCCCTGGGTCAGACAGGTCGACACTGAGATCTCTCTGATTACTATGCCAATGGAAGATGTACCAAGACTTTCGTCTGGGTCAGTTGAATCGCTACTAGGATTTTCCTGATTACTATGTCAGTCAAAGTTAACCTAAGATTTTCTCTGGATCAACCAGATCGACACTAAGATCTCTCTGATTACTATGCCAGTAGAAGATATTCCAAGACTTTTGTCTGGGTCAGTTGAATCGCTACCAAGATTTTCCTGATTACTATGCCAGTCAAAGTTAACCTAAGATTTTCCCTGGGTCAGACAGGTCAATACTAAGATCTCTCTGATTACTATGCCAGTGGAAGATGTACCAAGACTTTCGTTTGGGTCAGGTTAATCTCTACTAAGATCCTCCTGATTACTATGCCAGTCAAAGTTAATTCAAGGCCTTTCCCGAGTTTAGTCAAATCGATACTAAGATTTCTATCCCAGTTGAAGACAACTTGAGACCTTTATCTAGTTCAGTCAAATCGATACTAAGATTTCTATTCCAGTTAAAGAAGCTATGAAGCCCAGAAACTGACCGGATAATAGACAATCAACAATTTAAGATACTGTGAAGCCTAGAGTATGACCAGATAACAATTTAATCTCATTTCCCCAGTAAGTCATTGTGAAGCCTAGAGCACGACTAGATAGCAGTCAGCTTTATTATCCTCAACAAGTCACTGTGAAGCCTGGATCCTGACCAGATAGCAGTTCACTTCCGTCTCTTCAATCAAGAGATGACTCCCCAATAGAGTAACGGACAACTGAAGCTCCTAGACTCTATTCCCCAAGACAGAGACCAACATTCCTCAGCGGAGTCCTCCCTAACAACAAGAACATGAATTCCCACAAAGGAATATCTCACGAAATCATCATTGTTCTGGATGGCATCTTTAAGCCCATCTCCGACGACTCCCCGTCAAATCTTCTAGATGGCATCTTTAAGCCCATCTCCGCAATCTTCTGTCATCTTCTCCAAATGGCATCTATAAGCCCATTCCCGATATTACCTACACAATCAAGTATCATTTCAGACGAGTGCAACTTTCTGGGCACTCTAGTGTTCAATCATCTTCCACCTTCAGATCACGAAAGGCAGACCAGCCAATCTATATCCCCAGGCTTAAGAAGATTAAACAGGGGCAGATGTTGTACCCCAAAAATTTCCCTCCCATTTCACTCAATACATGCTCATTGAAATCCCTAACCTGCCCTAGGATGACCAAGAATTGACCAGACAAATCATCCTCCTAAGACAATAAGCCTCAAATTAGGGTTTCATTCCTCATCAAGATGGTTGAGTTACAAGGGTACAAAATGGTCTCCATTGTCCTAATATGTCCTCAATATCATCCATGTCAAGTTTCATGCCTTGAACAACAAGTTTGCTCAGTCAACTGCTCAAATGCCTGAAAATCAATTGTACTAGGTCAAAAGTCAACTGTAGCCCAAATACAGTCAAACTTCAAGATTTTTGGTCAACATCAACATTTTGAAGTAATATCCATCATTTTATCAAGGGTTGATCATGATTCCTCAAGAAATGTTCCTAACTCGTCAAAAGTCAAAAATGGCAAATTAGGGTTTCTATAGAAAAAGTCAACCAAACTTTGACCAGGCATAACTTTCTCATACTTTATCATAAATTTTCCAACCAAAGCTCATTTTGAAGAGAATCTAATTCCTACAATTTCTCTTCAGCCATCAAGTTCAAGAAATTCCTCAATCAAAAGATATAAGCTCGGACATTATAGGTCCATTCAAAAAGTCAACAAAAACATCTTTTGGGTCAAATCTCCTTACATGAAAATGGAAGATCCAATTGAGATGAGACTAAAAGTGTTGTTTAGATGACATCCTAAGCATTCTAGAAAGTCCAAGAACACCCTCTTAGGGTTAAAAATGAGAAAGATATGCATTGCTAAAATGGACCAATTTTTGGAAATGTGCATGAAGCTAATATTGACCTAACTTGAATTTTTTCCAAATGGGCCCATGTTTTCATGCTTGCAACTTGTTCCTAACATGGCCACGACCCTTGAGCTCACTCATATATTATTCCATTTATTTTGATTATTTATTTTGATTATTTATTCATTAAAAGTCAAAATTAAATAAAGAACTAATAGAAAATATTTAAGACATGATTTTCAAATCTTTTCCTTATCAAATAATCATCAAAACATGCTAGCAAATCAAAGCAAAATTGTGGAGGAAGGAAAAGATTGGATTTGTTCCAAAAATAAGCAAAAATTACATAATTGAAAGGAGGATATTTTCTCATGAAATCATTGGATTCTTTCCACATTTGCAACCCTAATGAGATACACTACATAAACACAAGAACGCTAGGTTAAAGGGGACGTGAAAGCTGCCTCCACAAGTCCAGAAATGTTCCAAAGTTTTTCACAAAAAAAAGCGCCAATCGGATTCATAGTTGCAGAGGGAATCAAAGTATCTGGAGGCTTAGAATCGATTGCTGGAGGTACTCTGAAGCTAGTTGCATCACTCCCGGACGCCAAAGCTCCAAGAATCATCACCTACATCATACAGTTTGCTACATTTTTTTACAAATTCGTATTTGTGCATTCTTGCATTATTAATCTATTTTGATTTCATATTTGTGTTCGTATGGATACATAGAAATTTTCTGTATAGTTTAATTCGTGTTTAGATGCAGGATGTGTGATATGCCATTGTTAGGTTTTGGAGGTTCGTTTTAGGGATTTTGTTTCAGGCAAAATCAGGGCCAAAGATGAACACCATTGAACTCAAGAGATCAAGCCCAGTTGAACTATGTAATTAGATTTGATTTATCTCGCCTGGTATTGATTTTTGAGATTTGCAGGTTTATAGTTACAGCATATGCCTGTAGGTAAAAGTTCTATCTAAAATGACAGTTCCTTTGGAGAAGATGATGGCGTGTCCAAACCTGGTTGGACAGTTTGAATCTCGCGCGCATTTTATTACATCACTGACTCATTATGTTATATAATATATTATTTGTATTTTGTATAACAAATAACCAAGCGTCCCAGTGGTAAGAAGGAAGGGTCATAAGGCGTTGCGTGTGGGAGGTCAGGGGTTCGACCCCTGCCTCCTACATGTTTATTTTTCTTAACACTTGTTTGCAGATTTCATACCTTCTTTCTAAGCGCGCACACCATAAATCTCCAGATCATCACCCTTGGATCATTCCTTGGCCAGATCTCACGCTTCCAGGCTGCATCTCTATGGTGGACATCCTAGCAAGCCTCCCACTGAATCCAACACTTGCTATGGGCCAACCAGACTTGGGCTTGGCAGAATTCAGCAACAACACCCTCCAATCTAGGCCTACACCCCCCTCAGGCCTAATTTCTAATCTTTTCTAGTTTTTTTTTATTTATTATCATTATTTAGTTTAACTATTTTTTATTAATCAATTTTTTCATAAAAAATCATAAAATTAAAATCACAAAAAATAGGATGTAGTTTTTTTATATAAATTAATTTTTGTAAATAAATTAATTTCACCAACTTTAATTTATTTTCCATCAATTAAAATTAATTAGAAAAATTAGGTTAAACTCAAACCTTTTTCATAAAAATCCAAAAAAAAAAATATTTTAATGATCAAATTAGGTTTTTTTAGGGTTTTGAATCTTTTCTCCAGTTTTTGATTCTTGCGCTTAATTATTTTTGCCGAACGATTATTTTTCATTATTGATGTAACTGCGCCCGGTTTATAATAGCTTAATTAGGTTTTTTTTCAATTCCGCATTTTTACTTTTCATTCATTAATTATGTAATTGCACCAAAGCCTGGTAATAATTAGGAACTTTGTCTTTCCGCCATTTATTTTCATGCTTGATAAACTGTTTAGATGAATGTTTAGTAGGGTTTCCTGAAAGATAATGATTAATTGAACCTAGATAACCCTAATTGCGCAAGATAAAATTTCTGAAAAAAGCACACTGCTGCACACTTGCACCCTTAGGATATACCTCACTCGGTTGCCTTCGAATTACGATCACAATTCTCGAAACGTGAGAATTTTTAGTGGTTGTCCTTAAGTCTAGAGATCACTAGTCCCTCGATGACCTTCTCGACTGTTGCCTCGGTATAAAAGTGATCTTAGGGCTTTAAGACCGTTACTAAGAGATCTTGCCATGTTGCCTTAGTGACTGTACGTCCCTTTCGATAGTCCCTCAAGCATCCAACGACTTGGGCTACCTACTCACTAATAGTAGGATAGCATTGCCTAAAGGATAGGAGGAAAAGAACAAACTTTTTTAGAGTAGGTAGATAACTGTTAGGTACTTGCTCAAACAATTCTTTTTACACACCACACTTTCAAACAAAGTTTTCAAAACGCTTTATCACACTCTTGAGGATTGATACCAGGGTTATCAAAAAGCGAATCGCCGCACTAAGGCATTTTTAAAGCTTTTCAAAACACACAAACACAAGCAATTTTAGAAAATGAGCAAGTACCTAAGAGCCCATGGAAAACCATGGATGGAAAGGGTGCTAACACCTTCCCTTTCCATAATCTACCCCCCTTACTCAAAAGTCTCGAAAAAAGGTCTTTTTTGTTCTTTTCATCCTTTCCTTTGTTGGATAAAAGAAAAGTCGGTGGCAACTCTTGCCTACCGCGACATTTGCAAACAAAAAACGCAGACCAGTATTAAACAGTTGATTCTGCCATCGTATCACACCCTTCTTTAAGGATCATGAAGGATGCAGGCTTGAACGAAGATGATTGGATCCAGACTCGACTTGACCAGCTGAATCTGATTGATGAGAAAAGGCTTACTGTTGTCTGTCATGGTCAGATGTAACAAAAAAGAATGATCAAGGCTTTCAACAAAAAGGTCAGACGTTAAGTATATCAAGTGGGCGATCTAGTAATCAAGCGCATCATACTGCCACAAGGTGATCCCAGGGACAAGTGGACTCCCACGTACGAAGGGCCATTTGTAATCAAAAGCATTTTTCCGGTGGAGCCATGATTCTGACCACCATGGATGGTAACGACCTTTCTCACCCTGTTAATGCGAACATAGTGAAAAGATACTACGCATAAATAAAGACCCGCTAGGTTGGCTGGCCTGGGAATAAATAAGGGCATCCCAGCGAACCAAAAGGGTTCGGGCAAAAGTTAGGGGTAAATTCAAAAAAAATCTGCACACCCGGCAAGTCGAAAACCCGAAAGGGCGCCTTGGGAAAAAAAGGGTATCCCGGTGGACCGAAAACCTGAAAGGGCGATCCAGGAAAAAGTTAGGGATTTAAAGCGTAAAACTATGTCCCATTGGATCACCCTGTGACCAGACTTCAACCTCAGTATCAACTATCAAGCTCAAACGGTACCGACCAATCCAGTCAGCCTCGGACAAGTAGCAAAGTGATGAGCCGCTCAAGGACATAAGGGCAATAGCAGAATTAAAACTCAATGGGATTATTACACATAGTTGTTTTCTCTTTGTACACCATTTTGTATAGTTTTCATTTTCACAGTTGCGTCCTCCTACTAGAACGCCAGTCTCTTTGTACAAAAATTCATGTTATAGGCGAACTTCAAAAATCAATACAAATCATTTCCTTGAAAGCACAAAATTATTTGTTTTCTATTCTTCTGTTTTGTTTTTCAAAAACGTCCAGTGATTATTTTTGACATATGCATTTGAATATGATTACTGTTTAAAAATACTTGCATAAGAAACAGAAAGACAGTTGCTAATGACTTTAAGGAACGAGGCAAAGTCTAAACAAGTCATTTGTAGCCCCGACAATTACTCTTTCCAGTAGGCACAGAGGCATTCTCCTGTCACATCCTCAGCATACGTCCTAGTAATGCTTATGTCCCCGCAGAGTAAAAACGACCAAAATCCTTACCTTTGCCTCCCCAAGCAGAAATGACTTCCTCCAGCCAAGTTCCCTCAGATAGCTGAAATCCGTATTCCCCAGCTGAGTTTTTATAATCTCAAACAGTTTATAAAACCTCCTCCCCGGTAGAATTTATTTCTATAACTGCGGAAGTTTATCCCCCAATAGAGTTTAATCTTCTGGAAGAGCTTCCTTCCCCCCACAGGGTCATTCTCAAGCAGGAGTTAAAGATCCCCGGCAGAATATCCTTAAACGGAAAGAGAAAATCCCCGGCAAATCATATCCATTCATCATCCCCAGCAAAAATGAAAGATTCATCTTCCCAGTACTCCCCATCAGCAGTCGGGGATTTATTTTCCTAGATTAAGAAATATCGCAACAGCATTCCATATTCTTACATCATGGCATGCGCATACACATCTCATACAGCATAATCTCATTTATTTTGAGAACATCATTACACAATGCATTTCATACATCATGACATTGCATATGACTAACTCTTTACCTTTTTCAGGAAAGATCAAATCAACAAACACCATTGACTACCTACATGATCTGGTGGTCTTCTCAAAGGCTACGTCTGACAAAGGGCTATTTCATCATTTTCCTCAGAAAGATGTTCTCAAAAGATCTTTCTCCGGTTAAGTTAAATCGATACTAAGATTTTTTTGATTTCCATTCCAGTCAAAGTTAATTCAAGACCTTCTCTGGTTCAGTTAAATCGACACTAAGATTTTCCTGATTTCTATTCCAGTTGAAGATAATTCAAGACTTTCCTCTGGTTCAGTTAAATCGATACTAAGATTTTCCTGATTTCTATTCCAGCCAAAAACAATACAAGACTTTTTTCTGGTTCAGTTAAATCGACATTAAGATTTTCCTGATTTCTATTCCAGTTGAAGATAATTCAAGACTTTCCTCTGGTTCAGTTAAATCAACACTAAGATTTTCCTGATTTCTATTCCAGTTAAAGATAATTCAAGACTTTCCTCTGGTTCAGTTAAATGATTTCTATTCCAGTTGAAGTTGAAGATAACCCAATACCTTTTTCTAGTTCAGTTAAATCGATACTAAGATTTTTCTGATTTTCGTTCCAGTTAAAGTGATCCATGACCTTCTCTGGTTCAGTTAAATCGATACTAAGATTTTTCTGATTTCTATTCCAGTTGAAGATAATTCAAGACTTTCCTCTAGTTCAGTTAAATCGATACTAAGATTTTTCTTATTTCTATTCCAGTTAAAGTTAGCTTGAGACCCTTCTCTGGTTCAGTTAAATCGACACTAAGATTTTCCTTATTTCTATTCCAGTTGAAGACAACTTAAGACATTCCTCTGGTTCAGTTAAATCGACACTATGATTTTTCTGATTTCTATTCTAGTTGAAGATACTGCAAAGCCAGGAGTCCTACCAGATAGCCGTTAATTTCATGTTCCCCCATTAAGTCAATGTGAAGCCTGGAATACGGCCAGATAACAGTCAGCCTTATTATCCTCAACAAGTCGCTGTGAAGCTTGGATCCTGACCAGATAGAAGTTCACTTCTGTCTCTCTCATTAAGAGATGACTCCCTAGTAGAGTAATGGACAACTGAAGCTCCTAAACTCTATTTCCCAAACAAAGACCGACATTCCTCAGCGAAGTCCTCCTCAACAACAGGAATAGGGATCCCCACAAAGGAATATCTCATGAAATCAACATTATTTTGGATGGCATCTTTAAGCCCATCTCCTACGATCTTCCGTCATCTTTTCCAAATGGCATCTATAAGCCCATTCTCGATACTATCTACACAGTCAAGTATCATTTCAGATGAGTGCAAATTTATGGGCACTCGGTGTTCAATCATCTTCCACCTTCAGATCACGAAAGGCAGACCAGCCAATATACATCCTCAAGTTTAAGAGGATTGAACAGGGGCAGTTGTTGTACCCTAAAATTTTCCCTCTCATTTTACTCAACACGTGTCCATGGAGTTCCCCAACTTTCCCTAGGATGACTAAGAATTGACCAGACAAATTCTCCTCCTAAGGCAATAAACCTCAAACTAGGGTTTCAATTTTCATCAAGATATGTGAGCTCTAAGGGTCTCAAATGTTTTCCATGGCCCTAATATGTCCTCAAAATCATCCATGCCAAATTTCATGCCTTGCAAAACAAGTTTGCTCAGTCAACTGCTCAAATGCCTGAAAATCAACTATACCAGGTCAAAAGTCAATCGTGGCCTATACAGTCAAACTTTAAGATTTTTGATCAACATCAATATTTTAAAGTGATATCCATCATTTGATCAAGGGTTGATCATGATTCCTCAAGAAATGCTCTTAATTCATCAAAATTCAAAAATGGCAAATTAAGGTTTATATAGGAAAAGTCAACCAAACTTTGACCAGGCATAACTTTCTCATACTCTATCAGAAATTTTTCCACCAAAGCTCATTTTGAAGGGAATCCAATTTCCTAAAACTTCTCTTCAGGGATTAAGATCAAGAAATGCCTTAGTTAAAAGATGCAACCTCATACATTGTAGGTCCTTTCAAAAAGTCAATAAAAACACCTTTTGGGTCAAAGCTCCTTACATGAACATGGAAGATCCAATTGAAATGAAACCAAAAGGGTTGTTTATAGGACATCCCAAGCTCTCTAAAAAGTCAAATAACACCATCTTAGGGTTTAAAATAAGAGAGAGATATGCATTGCTAAAGTTGACCAATTTTTGGAAAAGTGCATGAAACCAATATTGACCAAACATGAATTTTTTCCAAATGGGCCCATCTTTTCACGTTTAAAACTTATTCCTAACATGTCCAAGAACCTATAAACTCATCCATGCATAAGTTTGATTTTTATTTTATTTATAGTTGATTTTTATTCAAATAAAATCAAAATAAATTAAATAAATATAAGATTGGTGTATAAGGCGTGCAAGGTTGCACATTTGGTCATGTTGGAGGCCTAAAAAGCTCACAAATAGCTGTCAAAAATGCACAAGGCAAGAGGAGGGAAATATTTTCTTGTTTTGGAAAGGTTGGATCAAATCTTCGTGACATTAAAAAACATGATCATATTTGATCTCGTGGTTGTTTTTGTTGACCTAATATGGTCTCATACATATACACAAACGATCCAGACCTAAAGCACATGCGCAGCTGCCTCCACAAACCCTAGCAAAATTCCAAATTTTCTCAAAGAGAGGAGCAACTTGTATCACACGATCCAGCCATTCTTAATCCATTCCAGGTGTTCCATTATCACCGTGAGGTTCCCAGGAACTTGTTTCAACCATTACTCAAGCCAAATCGTGCCCAGAATCTCTTCCTCAAGTGTCGTTGGTCTGGTATGCTTTCGTGAATTCAAATCTTTTGATCATGCAATATAAATGAATTATTTGTACATACATGTGTTCATGTTAATATTTGTGACTATCTATAACCATTACATGTGAGATCTAACGCAAGGATGAAGGTTTGCCATTGTTAGGGTAAAGCTTTAGTCAAGCTTCATTTTTAATGATACAGGGACTTTCAGAGAAGACAAAACCCACCATCAGATTTGCAAGGGCCTAATTAGTCCAGTAGGGTTGTTTTTATGTTTGGTTTCATTAAATTTCGCAGGCTTGGATTTTTGTTCAACGGAGAAGGTGACCGGAACCACAGTCCAGGGTGGTTTGATCGGCCAAGGACTTTGTGTGGCATATTAGGATTTTGTGATTGGTTCACTCAAATATCAGGGGCCCATTTTGGGCGCGCGTGTTTTACAGTCAGCATTTAGGACTAGTTTTAATATTTAATCTATTGGTTGTGGTTAGGTTAATGGAAGTATCACCGTCCCAGCGGTAGAGGTAGCAGGCTTAAGGATTTGTTATGGGCAAGGGAATGGGTTCGATCCCTGCCTCTTGCATAATTTTTTTCTGAATTATTCTTGTAGATCCAATGTTCCAGGGGCAAGCGCGCGTACCATGTGTCATCAGATCATCACCATCAGATCAGCACAACATCAGATCCAACGCCCCAGATCTGAGTGCTCATGATAGACCCTCAAGGGAACAACACTATTGAACCATGCGCAGGAGTCTGGCCTAGTAATTTGGGCTTGGATAATTTCAAACATGCACACCCCCCAAATTGCTTCATACATCAGGCCCATTTTCTATTTTCCTTACTTTTTATTTTATTTCATTATTTTATGTTTTTTAACCAATTTTATTTTAATCATAAAATATATAAAAAATCATAAAACTAGGACTTAGGTTTTTTTTTTAATTAAAATTATTTTTTTGTAAAATAATTTAATTTAATGATTTTAATTAGTTTTCTTTAATTTAAAATTAGTTAGAAATTAGGTAAAATCTCAAATTTTTTTCATAAAATAACAAAAAAATATTTTTACTAAGCAATTAGATTTTTAGGGTTTCAAACGTATTCCCGTCTTAATTTTTGCGCGTCGTTATTTTTCGTACAATTATTTTTTTTTTAATTATGTAACTGTGCCCGGTTTGTAATAGCCTAATTAGGGTTTTAATTTCCGCACTTTACATTTTCAGTCAGATATAATTGTAATTGCCCCAAGGCCATGTAATAGCTGTCGGTTTTACTTTCTGTACTATAATATATGTTTGTATATAAACTAATAGTAAATTAGGCGTGTATGGCAAGAACTAAATAATCAATCTTAGATCACTAACATCAAGATAAAAATACCTGAAAAAAACACACTATTGCACACTCTCACCCCTAGGGTATTTCCCACTTTGGTTGCCTTCGGAAATGGTCATGTCCCTCGAATGTAGGGATACCTTAACAAAGACCCCTCAGTATAAAGTCATCATAAAGATCATAGTCCCTAAATATCCCTCGAGTTGCCTATGGGAAATGATCTTGTCCCTCGATGTTGCCTACGAATATATGATGACATCCCCTTTAAACTGCTAAGGTATCTTTACATGTTGCCCTCAATGACCATAAATATCCCTTTCGATAGTCCCTCAACATCCGACGATAAGGCTACCTACTCACTAATAGTAGGATAGCACTATCTAAAGGAAAGGAGGAAAAGAATGCCATCTTTCGTGTAGGTAGATAGTTCTTAAGTACTTGCTCAAATCTAATTCATTTTCACACCACACTTTCAAAACTCTTTTTTCAAAAAATGCTTTATCACACTCTTGAGGACTGATAGAAGAGTTATCATAAAGAAAATAAACTTTTCAAAACACATAAACACGAAAGCAATTTTCAAAAAATGAGCAAGTACCTAAGAGCCCGTGGAAAACCACTGATGGGAAGGGTGCTAACACCTTCCCCTTCCATAATCTACCCCCCTTACTCAGAAAATCTCGAAAAAGGTCTTTTTATGTTCTTTTCACCCTTTCCTTTGTTGGATAAAAGAAAATTTGGTGGCGACTCTTGCTTACCGCGACATTTACGAATACAAAACTCAAACCAGTATAACAATCGGTTCTGCCACCGTATCACACACAAGATATTTAAATATAATAGACTCGGGTTTTAAAGAAAACTTACCTCTTGAAGTCCTTAAAACAAAGGGATATGTAAGTGCTTTCTTTGACGGAAAATGGGAGTTCGTTGGGACCTTCCTGAGGCTAGTCCAGTTGCTACTTTGTGAAAGCAGTGACTGGGTCGAAAGAGGTTGTGTGAGTGGATCGAAAGCTCTTTTATAACAAGTGATAGAATAGCTCAAAGGCCTACTGTATGGTAGCTGGGGGAGTGAGTCGAAGGGTAGTTTGATGGTCACTTTGAGGGTGAATCGAAGGTTTTTTCTTAGTGTATAGAATTGTTTGAAAAAAGAATGTTGGGAAGTGTTTGCGAATTTTCACAAGTGTTTTCTTGCAATCCTTCAGGCTCCCCCAACATGTGTGGTGATGTCTCTTATTTATAGATGGCTTAGGCTGACGCTTTGGGAGGGAAAACAAAAGTTTCAAACAAAAAAGGTAAGTTGTATTTGTAGCTTTCGAGGGACAGTGTTTTATTGCCATTTTGGTGCAAGGAATAAGGCAACATTGCAGGACTGCTGTGCAACAGTTTTGGAGTTTTATGGCCAGTGTATCAGGCCTGATCCTGGCAGCGCATGGGACTTGGTCAACAAGTACCTTTGGCATCTCAACCTTTTGTCTTGACCCCCTAGCCTTGCATTTCGACCAGACTCTTCAATAACCATCTCTTTTTTCAAATCAAAGTGTCATTCAAATGGCTCACATGGATATCCTTCGAAGGGGCCAAATTAATGCTCTTGGGATGGGTCAGTAACACATGTCATTCGATTGGGGACATCCATATATGCCTGGAAAGCCCTTCGAATGCACCACCATGCTGCTTCCTTCGTCTGAGGCAATGGCATAGTGCAGAGTTTGAGTGTTTGAAATAGGCCATTTCCACAAGAGATCCTGCCCACTCAAATTTGCCTGCAAAGGGGCCATATGGCCAAATAAAAGAGTATGTGCAAGAGGTTCCTGCCTTGTGACCTTATGCAAATATGTTTACACAAAAGCTTGTAAAAGGGGAGCCATATGCCCAAACGAAATGCATGACTAAAGACATGTGCTGAAGGAATCACACCCCCAAACGAAGGACGCATGCAAGGGATAAAAGGCTCAATCGAAGCTTGCAATATTGGGAAAGCCATTGCCCCAAACGAAGAGGCCTGTAGGGGGAAAACGTATGATCAAAAGAGGGCAGAAGGGAGGCTTTGGCCTCCTGAATCGAAGGACGTCATCAGGAGGCTTTTTCCTTGTGAATTGAAGTTGTTTGATGGGAAGTGTTGCCCTGTCGAAGCTTGTAACAAATTGCTTCAAAGGGGACTTTGGCCTTGTGCATGTTATTATGGTAGGAAAATCTTCCTTGTATGTCTTGGCTGACACGCATGGAAGATGTTGTGTGGTGAAACGAAAAATTTGTACAAACATTCTAGCGAAGTCTAGCTTTAAAACGAAACAGAAAATGATCTTAGCCAAACGAGTCCAATGCCTCAATCGAAGCATGAAATGAACTTGCCCCCAAAGGAATCCAGCACCCAAACGAAAGATGCAACCAAGGCCAAAATGTCCAATCGAAGGATGCCAAAATCGAAAGGAACTTGCTTTTCCTTTAATTTTGTCAAAAGAGTATTTTCATTTGTTTTGTCCCTTTATTAGCAATTTCTTCCTTAATCTTAATGCTGAAAAATCCAAATATATTTGTGTAAGATTGAATTTTGGAATCCCATTGTGAGAATTGTCTTGAGGAATGAGAGGGCAAATTTTGGAGTACAACAGAGTATGAAAGCCCTCGGGAGATATGATTACAGCACCGATGCCATTACCAAGTGTGTTGGAAGCTCCGCCAAAAACCATAATCCATCGGGATCCTTTCTCGGATCCTTTATCCGGTCCAGGTTCTTCACAACCAGTCACTAACATAATATTCTCATCTGGGAATTCAAAGTTCATGGACTGGTAGTTGTCCACGGCTTGATGAGCCAAATGATTATCAAACACACTTCCCTTGATTTCTTTCTGGGTTGTGTATTGAATATCATATTCAGTCAGGATCATCTTTTATCTTGCTATTCTACCAGAGAGCGGGCTTCTCGAAGATGTACTTGATAGGATCCATTTTTTATATCAACAAGGTAGTGTGAGTCAGCATATACTGTCTTAGTCGGCGAGCAGCCCATGCCAAAACGCAGCAAGTTTTCTCGAGCAGTGAGTATCTTGTTTCACAGTCGGTAAACTTTTTGCTAAGGTAGTATATTGCATGCTCTTTTCGACCAGACTCGTCATGCTGCCCCAGCACACACCCTATTGAATTATCTAACACTGTTAAGTACATTATCAAAGGGCTTCCTTCAATCGGAGGCATTAGAATTGGAGGCTCTTGAAGGTATTCCTTGATTCTATCAAAGGCAATCTGGAATTCGTCATTTCACTTTACTACTTGATCTTTCTTCAGGAGTTTGAACATTGGCTCACAAGTAGTAGTTAGATGGGAAATGAACCTGGCAATGTAATTTAGGCATCCCAAGAAACCTCTAAATTCCTTCTCAGTGCGAGGAGCCGGCATCTCTTGTATATCTTTTACCTTTGCAGGGCCTATCTGAATACCCTTGTCACTGAAAATGAAACCTAGGAGTTTAACAGACCTTACCGCAAAGGTGCACTTGTTTGGATTTAGCCTTAACTTGTACGTCTTCAGTCTATCAAATAGATTTTGCAAGTGATCAAGGTGATCTTCCTCTGTTTGAGATTTGGCTATCATGTCGTCAATATAGACCTCTATCTCATGGTGAATCATATCGTGGAACAAAGCTACCATGGCGTGCTGATAGGTTTCCCCAGCGTTCTTCAATCTAAATGGAATCACTTTGTAACAGAAAGTTCCCCATTGTGTGACGAAGGTTGTCTTCTCCATGTCTTCAGGTGCCATCTTGATCTGATTGTAACCATAGAATCTATCCATGAAGGGGAAGATCTTATGTTGTGCGGTTTTGTCAACCAGAACATCAATGTGGGGAAGCGGAAAGTCATCCTTGGGGCTTTCCCTATTTAAGTCTTTGTAGTCCACACACATACGTACCTTGCCATCCTTCTTAGGCACCGGAACTACGTTAGCAACCCATTATGGATAGGAGGTGACAGCTAAGAACCCAGTGTTGAACTGCTTCATAACTTCTGCCTTGATCTTTTCTGACATTTCAAGATGCATACAATGAACCTTCTGCTTTACTGGAGGGCAGTCCTCTTTTGTCGGCAGGCGATGAACCACAATATCGGTGTCTAGTCCTGGAATGTCTTCATATGACCAAGAAAAGATCTTAACATAATCATGCAACATCTGAATCAATCGTTGTTTGACACTAAGCTCCAAATTTGCACCTATCTTGACTTCTTTTCTGTCCTCTTCTATACCCAGAATCACTGTCTCAACTGGCTCTTCATGAGGCTGTATAGCCCTTTCTTCCTGTTATAGCAGTCTAGTAATCTCTCTCGGTACCTCACAATCTTCCTCGCCTTTGTCCTCGGCTTGGTTGATCGGATTTTCAAAGTCATAATCGGCAATAGTAGAACTGTTACCAATGGGATCCATAGTGGATATGGATCTGCAGTTTAATGCGCGAGTGTGTGTAAGAGCATAGTTGCATTGATAAAATAAAAGCAGAAACGAAAAACAAAGAGCGCAAAATTTGTATGTGAAACATTCAATGCTTTATTAATGACATATGACATTGAAAAATGATAACCCTCACAAATGAACCATTGTTCCCCGGGTAAGACACAATGCCATAGAGTTTATATTGTTCACTTATTACATATCCAGAAAAACAAAAAGACAATTACTCCTGAATAAAAGTAATCGGCACAAATTCTTTAGTTGTCCAGTTACTGGGTCCACCATTGGTAGTAGGGAAGATCTAGTTGTCCATGTCATAGCTACTATCAGCATCTTCTGTGGCGAAGATAACATCAATAGCATTGATTCTCGGGCCATGCTTGGGCATGGGTGCAGTTATGACGTTGGGAGTCTTAGGGGGGTCAAATTCAACCTCCTTTGCATCAATAAGGTCTTGCACTTTGTTCTTCAAAGCCCAGCAGTCGCTCGTGTCATACCCTGGAGTCTCAGAATGGTAGGTGCATCGAGCATTTGGATTGTAGCATGGAGAGACAATATTAGGATTCTTCGGGGCTTCTCTCAAAATTACCAGATTGTACTTCAATAAGTGTGGAAAATTTGAGACAAAGTCATATTAATCCTAGTAAACTGTCTCATAGACCTTTCTGCTTTAGGCTGGTTGTTCTGTTATTGAGAAGTTGCAGGCTTGGATATCATTACAGCCCCTATCATTGGACGACATTCGGTTCTGCCCTGATTTCTTTGACTGTAAGTGGCACTGGCCTCCTTCTTTCCCATGAAAGGTCTCTTTCCTGCACTTGAAGAGGTGTCTTTTTGAATCTTGCCACTTCTAATACCAGCTTCCACTCTTTCTCCGGTTAGGATTAGCTCAGTAAAACTAGCTGAGGAGCTTCCAATCAGATTCTTGAAAAATGGACCAGATAGAGTACCCAAAAACATGTCCACCAACTCCATATCAGACAGAGGGGGGTTGGACTCTTCCTTCTAAGTCTCTCTACTTCTGGTCGTAGTCTTTGAAGCCCTCGTTTGAACCCATGGACATACTTTGGAGTTGCGTGTGAGTTAGAGCAAGATCTGCATTATATTGGTACTGCTTATAGAAAGCAGCATCTAGGTCTTCCCAGTTACGGATATTGGTTCCCTCCAGCTGATAAAACCATTCAAGCTGAGCCTCGGATATACTGTCTTAGAAGAAGTGGACCCATAAATCCCTGTCAGTGGTGTGAAGTTGAATCTTCCTCACATAAGATCCGAGATGCATCTTGGGACACAAGACCCCACGTACTTAGCAAACACCGGAACCTTAAACTTCTGCGGGATGACAACCCCAGAAACCAAGCCCAACTCTTCAAAATCCAGCCCAGGTGCCTTCTGGATTTCCATTGCATTCAGACGATCCTCCAACTATTTGTATTTATCATCGGCAGGGGGATATTGTTCCTCATTATAGTCAGATTCACTATCATATTCCCTCGGGCTGAGGTCTTCTTCTCTTGTCTCCCCTTCTTGATTGTCTCCTTCTTTTGATGAAGTTACTAGTTCTGACACTCGCCACACTGGTCCTTTGATCCTTCATCCCAAATTTACTACACCAACAGGTTTCTTTGGCTTCTTCTTTTTTCCCTCCAGTATGAGAGCTTTCAGATCTTCTTTCTCTTTAGCTAGAGCCACGATCATCTGTTGGGACTGGGAGTTTTGTGCTTGGAGATCCTTGATGTTTTGTTCAAGAGCCATTTCTTTACTTACTGAAATAAACAGCGAAGAAGATAAGAAACATGTCCTGAAACCTGTTTGTGCAATGATATGTATGATATATGTATTCAATGTTTTCAAGGATTTCTAGGACTTAAATTTGCTTAGCCAAAGGGAAAACAAATGTTAATTGCATTAAGAAGTTTAAACGGTTACAATGATGCCTCTTGGGCTTACAAAGGAAGCAACAAAGAAAAAATGAACTCTCGAAGCAAAAAGGGACTCAGGCTTCCCACATACGCATCCTCTTTGGTGCAATGTAGGCATTTATACTCTTCTCTTCATGAAGTAGCCTAGTGAGATCTAAAACTTTCTTCTTGTTGGCGTAGAATTGAGTTTCAAAGGTATCTCGTTCCTCTTTGAGTTGAATCCATGACTTTTGTAACTCCTCGAAATTAGTCAGCATGTCAGGATGAAGAACAATGTAAGGAGTATCTCCCTCAGCAATTGGTTCCATGATGATGGTTAGAAAAGCCTCATAAGGCATCCTGTGACTTTGACCCCGGGCTCGTACCCACTTAAGATAAGGTTCCAAAGGAATAGAGTTCTTATGCCCCAGTGTTTTACTATCAACTTTATTCACCATGCTCTAAGCTCTTATGAACCTCTGACGATAACCCTGAACATCATTCTCATGGTCGAATGTGATTCCTTAGACAAGTGTATCATGAGGACCATCCCTCCTAGCGTAACTAAACTAACGCAACGCCAAACAAGGATTATAAGTGATTCCTCCCCTAATGCCTAGGAGAGGGACATTAGGGAATTCCCTACAGCGGTCAATGATGGCAATATTCCCCAAGGATCGAGGACACCAATGAATATCTGAATGTTTGAAGGACATCAACCTATTAGAACATCTCATGCCCTGATCATTCTTCAAAACAGATCGAGGTAGGTGAGAAATAAACCACCTAGACAACAAAGGAGTGCAACACAAAAGATTCCCCCTTCTCTTTACAGTGCGGGTATGCAGAGAGTGTAGAACATCTCCAAGTAAAGTAGGCACCAGATTATGAGACAGAAAAACCTTGACCATATTCACATCTATGAGTTAGTTCGGATTAGGAAATAGTACCATCCCATAGATGAGAAGGGCCAACACTTCTTTAAAATCTCGTAAATCTAGAGTATCCCAAAAATGGTGAGCCTTCTCAAATAGAAACTTATCTAGAAACCCTTTGACGCCTCTTCTTGTTTCCCAATTTGCCACTACATTGGACCGTTGTAAAGACAGAGCATGAGCAATCTCTTCAGGTTTTGGGTCTCTTTCCATACCGTTGAAGGGTAACTGATCAAGAATGGGCACCCCCAATAACTGAGGAAACTCCTCCATAGTGGGCACTAACTGGTAATCAGGAAAGGTGAAACAGTGATGTAAAGGGTCGAAGAACTAAAAGAGCACCTTTAACATTTCTTCATCGGGGTTTGAGGTGACCAAGTTGAGAAGTCGACCATGTATTTCAGTGAATGGAGAGCTTTCAGGTACCCTTGATGCTAATTCCTTGAGTTGAGGAGTTACCCTTACGAGTTTGACTTGTATAGTATTCCTGCGAGGGGATGCCATGTCCTACAAAACAAGACAAAGATAAGCCCTAAACATCCTTGAAATGGTTAGTATGATATGCCATGTTATGATGTTATGATATCATGATTATGCTAAGAAAACACAAATATAGTAAGCACAAGCAAATCACACAAAGACTTTAGGTTTTAGGCTTGCATGGGTTTTAAGGTAAGTACCCTCTTGAAGTTTAGTTGGTTCAACCTATCCTAGAAATAGTAATCGGGTTCTAAGGGAGCTCAATATCACCAATTTTTCTCACAAGTTTCATATCGATAACTGACTTGCCACCAAACAAAAATTAGGAGTCAAATCTCAATGAGTGTAGTATCGAGTATCAACCGACTTAGGACTACACCAAAGACGGCTATCTCACTACTTCCTAATGGCCAAGTTATTCAATTAAAGGTTCTAAGGTCAGTTGATGCTTTATGACACCACGCAGCAGCGCCGTATTCTCCTTGACTACTCAAGGGCTACCGGTACCAACCAAAGTGTCACATCAACATAGCTATCACTTTAACCGTGTGGGTATACCCCGCATAGTTTCCATGATCTATTGCTACTTACCTAAAAGGTGCCCCAGATCCGGGTGTAGGATCTTTAGTAACAACCCAAACAAGCCCTCAAAAGTAAAGCATAAAAACACACAATGAAAGCAATTTAAAATGAACTAAACTCTAAGGTAACCCCACTCTTTTATAGGTACTTTCCCCAGTAGAGTCGCCAGTTCTGTGATACGGTGGCAGAACCGACTGTTTAATACTGGTTTTGCATTTGTGTTTGCAAATGTTGCGATAAGCAAGAGTCGCCACCTACTTTTATTTTATCCAATAAAGGAAAGGGTGAAAAGAACAGAAAAAGACCTTTTCGAGAATTTTCTGAGTAAGGGGGTAGATTATGGAAAGGGAAGGTGTTAGCACCCTTTCCATCCGTAGTTTTCTACGGGCTCTTAGAGGTTTGCTCGTTTTGAAATACCTTTGTGCTTTGTGTGTTTTGAAAATGTTTGGAAAATGCCTTAGTGTGGCGATTTGCTTTGCGTTTAACTCTTGTATCAGTCCTCAAGAGTGTTAACAAAGCAGATGTTTTGAAAATTGCTTTTGAAAAGTAGTATTTGTGTAAGTGCAAAATGTTTTTTGAGCAAACTTCTAACAGCTATCTACTTTTATACTCGAAAAGGGTCGTTCTTTTCCTCCTATCCTTTAGACAGTGCTATCCTACTATTAGTGAGTAGGTAGCCCTATTGTTGGATGTATTATGGACATTCAAAAGAGACGTTACAGTCACGAAGGCAACTTGTGGAGACACTTTAGCAATTTTATTTAGGGACTAGATAATTTATTGAAAAGGCAATTGTAGAGTCATCGAGGGACTATGATCTTTTGATTTATGGGTCTTTGCTAAAGCATTCCTGCCTCATGACTATTTTTTTTCTTAAAGGCAATCAAAGTGGGGTACCCTAGAGGTGTTTGTGTGCAATTGTGTTCAATTCAGTTATTTATCTTTTGCTTTTAAGGTTCTCTAATGTTGTTTTTCAGTCTTGCCATACACGCATAATTACTAGCAGTTTATATTTTTGCAGGAAATGTAAAGTGCGGAAAGTAAAAGTCTAGACTATTACAGGGCTTCGGGGATGGGGGTGTTTATAATGTACAAAATTGGGAGTACAGAAATTAAAAGCAGATAATAAAAACCTAGTTACAGTCTATTACATTTAGAAGGAAATTACAATAAAAAAAATGCGAGAAAATAATAACGCACAAAAGGTTAGAAAATACTTCTAAAGTTGAGAAAGAGTTAAAGTTTAAAATAAATTATTTACAAAATTAGTTTAATAAAAAAAATTAACCTAATATTTTTATGACTTTTTTTCTGATTTTTATAATTAATTAAATAAATGATAGCAAAATAATAATAAAAAAGAAGAAATTAGAACAATAAAAAAATGCTACTGGGCATAAGTATGCAAAAGAAAATAAGGGGAAATGAGTCTTTCGATTAAAGGGGGGAATAATGTGCTTTCGATTCACCCCTTCTTGGGCCTCTTTCGATTGGGCTAGGAAGCTGGCGTGAGCAGCCTTCGATTGGACTCCCATGGCCTCCTTTGATTGGGCTGGGAAGCTGGCGTGACCAGCCTTCGATTGGACTCTCCTGGCCTCCTTCGATTGTTCTAGGAAGCAGTATGAGGATCCTTCATTTGGACTCTTTTCTGCCTAGTTCGTTTGGACTGTAAAGGTATGTGGACCTGCAAAAAAATCATGAAGGTTCCTCTTTCGTTTGGGGAAGTCAGGCAATGAGGGGAAAAGCCTAAGGTTCCGTTTCATCCTAGTCCTTTTCTTTTCATTTGAGTTTGTACAAGGGTAAGCTCTAACATGTATATTTAGACAAGAAAAACATACAATCGAAAAGGATAGAAATAAAAGGTAAATAGGTGTTATTTGCATGCCATGCTGAAAACGAAAGGTGCAAGGTCAGAGGGACTTACCTTGCTGGAAAATCGAACTTGTGTGGGGACTAGAGTTGTTGGATCCTCTTAGATTATTTTTTATAGCTATGGTGGGTTTATGAGCAGCGTATCTCTAACCTCTTATTTTTGGCTTGCAATTATGCTGATTATATAGAGTAGGAGGGGGGACAAGAAGACAAAAGTTTAACTACCATAAACAAACGTTTTCAAGGCCATGAATGAAGTTTTGTAACTGTGGCCAAAAATATGGGATCTTGTCCTCTTTTAAAATTTGAATAAATATGGACAATTTTGGCTTCCGAACACCCCCAGTATCTATCCTTCGATTGGACCACCCATGCAACCTTCGAATGGGCCTTTTTGTATAGCCTTCGACTGGGCTCAAGATGCCTCTTTCGACTGGGTCTTTAGATGGTCTTTCTGGTATACCTTTCGAATGGGCCTTTAGTGTGTCCTTCACATGACCATTTTGAATGGACTCCCTACGCATGCTTTGGCCCTCTTCGAATGCCTTCAATCCTTTCCCTTCGATTGTACCTCTTGCATGCTTCTTCGAATGGCTCTAATTCAGCTTCTTCGAATGGCCAGTAATATGCATCCTTCGAATGGACTTTTAGAATGCCATAGTGTAGAAATTGGGCTGTCAAGACTTAGCATGAGGGAAGTTCCTACCTTGTGCAGGCAGGCATGTAGTAGGTGTTTGCCTTGTAGATATGAAGAAAATTCCAGCCTTTTACAGGCAGGCATGCAGGCCATTTGCCCAAATGGGGCCTATGTGGACAAAACCAAAGGCGCTTCAAACGAAGGAGGCCTAGAGATGCTCCAAACGAAAGAAGCCAGAGGTGCTTCAAATGAAAGAAGCCCAAAGGAGCTCCCCTTCTTTTAGAATCGAAGGGAGCCATTTCAAAGGAAAACAAAGCTCAATCGAAGACTTGCGGACCAAAGCTTGATCGAAGGGTGTTAAATGCCCAAATTAATACTAGTGAGTCAAGCTTGTATCTGAGGATTTACAAGCTCAGTCGAAGCTTATTGTTGGGCTAATCGAAGTGCATTGTTTAACTGCCAATCAAAGGACATTGTTGAGCTGCCAATCGAAAGACACTTTGCTAAGGTTCAAAAATTTCCTCTTTCTTTAAACAAGTGTTTGTAACCACCATGTAAGGAAAAAAATCTTGGGAAAATATGAGAGGGAAAATTTTAGGGTACAACAGTGCCTAATACATATGGGGTCGTCAAGTCAAAATTCCAAGAAAATCTATTAAAGTCCTGAATAGCCGGAGCAGGTCTCCATCACTTGGGGCATCAAATGTGATTCCCATCAAAAGAGCATGTACGATCAAGCAAAATCAATGTTCCCCAAAGGATTTATTCTCAAAACAATAAAACAGGAATTCCCAGCGGAAACATTCTAAATAAAGCAGACTTTCTTCTAGAAATGATTCAGGCACGATCCAGAGACGGATGTCATCCTGGAACTTACTCCAAATTCTCATCTAGAAACGGTTCAGGTACGATCCAAAGACGGATGTTGTCCTGACACTTACTCCAGATTATCATCTAGAAACAGTTCAGGTACGATCCAAAGATGGATGTCATCCTGACACTTACTCCAGATTCTCATCTAGAAACGGTTCAGGTACGATCCAAAGATGGATGTCATCCTGACACTTACTCCATATTCTCATCTAGAAACAATTCAGGTATGATCCAAAGATGGATGTCATCCTGAAACTTACTCCAAATTCTCATCTAGAAACGATTCACGTACGATCCAAAGACGGGTGTCATCCTGACACTTATTCCATATTCTCATCTAGAAACGGTTCGAGCATGATCCAGAGACGGATGTCATCCTGAAACTTATTCCAGACTATCTTCTAGCAACAGTTCAGGTACGATCCAGAGATGGATGTCATCCTGATACTTACTCAGATCATCTTCTAGAAATGGTTCAGGTACGATCCAGAGACGAATGTCATCCTGATACTTATTCCAGACTATCTTCTAGCAACCGTTCAGTCATGGAGTTTACCTTCCCCAACAGAGTTTATTTCTATAACAACGGAAGTTCATCTGCCAGCTTTTTAACAATGGAAGTTCTTCCCCCCCAGCAATAATCAGGGATTTATTTTCCCTGGTTCAAACAACACTGCAGCAGAAAGGCTGATACGTTCATACATTGAATTTATGCATCATTCTAAAAACATCATAGCATATGTAACACAAATTCATATATCACAATCTCATTTATTTTGAGACCATCATGCAATTCATACATCATGACATCGCATGAAACTGACTTTACCTTTCAGGTTAAATCAGTAGACAGACAAACACTATCAACTTATACAGTAGGCCAAAGATTAATGCCGGAAACCAGACTGGGAAATTATCTACACAACCAAGTGGTATGAACTCCTGAAGCAAGACAGGTTTACCAACAAATACAGCAGACCACAGATTAATGCCCAAAATTGGATGGGGAAACTATTTATGTGACCAACAAAACAAGTCCTAGATTAACACCTATAACAAGCCAGGAGAACTATCTGTAGACGACTGATTGTAGATTAATACCTGTAACAAGCCATGAAAAGTATCTACATAAGGAGATTAAAGATTAATACCTGTAACAAACCAGGAAAACTATCTTTCTTTCTCAAGTCAGATATTAATACCTATAACAAGCCAGGATAACTATCTCACTGACCGGCAATTTTCAAGTTCAAGATTAATACCTGTAACAAGCCAGGAGAACTATCTGTGGATGATCGATTGTAGATTAATACCTGTAACAAGCCAGGAAAACTATCTACATAAGGAGATTGGAGTTTAATACCTGTAACAAGCCAAAAAAAACTATCTTTCTTTCTCAAGTCAGAGATTAATACCTGAAGCCAGCCAGGACAACTATCTCAGCGACCGACAATTTTCAAGTTCCAGATTAATACTTGAAACCAGACAGGACAACTATCTGCGAACAATTGATTTGTAGATTAATACCTGAAACCAGACAGGAAAACTATCTACATGACCATACAAAGCAATCTTACACGGGTTCCTTCTCATATATCTTCGGATGAGACTAACACAGACTCATCCTGGAACAGTCCTACACAGGCTCTTTCTAATACATTTTCAGGTAACGGCTAATTCAATTATCCCTAGCAAGCTACTGTGAAGCCTGGATTTCAACCAGAAAATAGCAAACTTTCATCTCTCTAGAGATAACTCTTCAGCAGAGCCTTGGACAACTGAAGTTCCTAGACTCTATTCCCCCATATAGTTTCCTCAAGCAGGAGAACAATAGAAACTCACATTCCCCAGTGGATTCCTCCTCAGATAGCAGGAACAGGAATTCCCCATAAAGAGACCTCTTAGGAAGTCAGCATTTACTTTGGATGGCATCTTTAAGCCCATCTCTGACGACTCTCTGTTATCTTCTCCAAATGGCATTTGTAATCCCATTCCCTACACAATCAACTGACACATTATCGAGTGCAAATTTCTGGGCACTCTAGTGTTCAATCATCCCCCGCCTTCAGATCACGAAAGGCAGACAAGCCAATCTACATCTTCAGGTTTAAGAAGATTGAACAGGGGCAGCTGTTTCTACATCTTCCGATATGTAGAAATGGATGGGGAGTTCATTGAGACCCCATTTCAGCACTTTGAAGAGGTTCCCCAGACACTGGCATCAGCTGAAACTATGGTTGAAGATTCTCCTATGAAGATGGCTTCCTTAAAAGATGCCCGGGCTGTTATTGAGAAGGGTGAGTGTGCAAATTGGGGCCGACTTCCTGATTTTACACAGAAGACTAACAAGTTTGGTTTGGGTTTCACTGCAGAAGCTCAAAGGGCTGTTAGAAATGCATGAATCGGAAGACCTCCCGTGTTCATCAGCAACTCGGGAGTGAATGCCATTGAAGATGATATGGAAGAGTCTGAATTCGACAGCTGGATCTATCCTACGACCGGCGGTGGACCGAGCAACTGGACAGCAAAGGATTTCATCCCTATTACATTTGTTACCCAGTAATGAAACTTTTGTTTTGAATTTGTAACAGACAATGTCTTAAACTTTACGGCCCGGTGTCTTACCCGGAGCATCGTGGCTTCATTTGTGAGGGCTTTTGTGTGTCATTTTCATATATCATTAATAAATGCATTGGGCGTTTCTTGCATTTCAAATTTTGCGCTCCTTGTTTTTCTTTATTATATATTGCAAAACAGCTATTTTACACACACTCACATATACAGGTCCACATCCACTCTGGATCCCACTGGTAACGACACTGCTACTGCCAGTTATGACTTCGAAAATCCGATCAACTTAGCCAAAGACGAAGGTGAAGATGATTGTGAAGTGCCTGGTGAACTTGCAAGACTGTTACTTCAAGAAGAGAGGGCTATTCAGCCCACGAAGAGCCGGTGGAATCAGTGAATCTGGGTACAGAGACAGACAAGAAAGAGGTCAAGATCGGTGCCAACCTGGAGCTTAGTGTGAAACAACGATTGATTCAGATTCTACGTGACTATGTTGATATCTTTGCCTGGTCTTACAAAGATATGCCTGGTTTGGATACTGATATTGTGGTTCATCGTCTTCCTACCAAGGAAGAATGTCCTCCAGTGAAACAGAAGGTTCGCCGTATGCGCCCACAGATGTCTGAGAAAATTAAGGTTGAAGTTATGAAACAGTTCGACGCCGGTTTTCTAGCAGTTACTTCTTACCCTCAGTGGGTTGCCAACGTAGTTCCTGTGCCGAAGAAAGATGGTACGGTCTGAATGTGTGTTGACTACAGGGATTTGAACAGGGCGAGCCCTAAGGATGACTTCCCTCTACCTCGTATTGACTTTCTGGTTGACAACACCGCTCAACACAAGGTCTTCTCCTTCATGGATTGCTTCTCCAGTTATAACCAGATTAAAATGGCTTCCGAAGACATGGAGAAGACAACTTTTGTTACTCAGTGGGGTACCTTTTGCTACAAGGTCATGCCT
Source organism: Vicia faba (assembly GCA_948472305.1). Taxonomy (NCBI): domain Eukaryota; kingdom Viridiplantae; phylum Streptophyta; class Magnoliopsida; order Fabales; family Fabaceae; genus Vicia; species Vicia faba. Next base: position 1,545,260,237 of record OX451735.1, read on the forward strand.
TTTGGACTGAAAACTGCTGGGGCAACATATCAGCGTGCCATGGTTGCTTTGTTTCATGACATGATCCATCATGAGATTGAAGTATACGTCGACGATATGATTGCAAGGTCCCAGACTGAGGAGGAACACCTTGACCATCTACAGAAGCTGTTTGACAGGTTGAAGTTGTACAAGCTGAGGTTAAACCCGAACAAGTGCACCTTCGGGATAAGGTCTGGTAAACTACTGGGTTTCGTTGTAAGCGACAAAGGTATTCAAGTGGATCCTGCGAAGGTAAAAGCCATACAAGAGATGCCAGCTCCCAGAATAGAGAAAGAGGTCAGAGGCTTTCTGGGACGACTGAACTACATTGCCCGATTCATCTCGCACCTAACTGCTACTTGTGAGCCAATCTTCAAATTACTGAAGAAAGATCAGGTAGTACGTTGGAACGATGAATGCCAGGCTGCTTTTGAAAGAATCAAAGAGTATCTCCAGGAGCCGCCTATCCTAATGCCACCAGTTGAAGGGATACCTTTGATATTATACTTGACAGTGCTCGACAACTCAATGGGGTGTGTGTTGGGGCAGCATGACGAGTCTGGCCGAAAAGAGCATGCTATTTATTACCTTAGCAAAAAGTTTACCGACTGTGAGACCCGATACTCACTGCTCGAGAAATCTTGTTGCGCTTTGGCATGGGCTGCTCGCCGGCTAAGACAGTATATGTTGACTCACACTACTCTATTGATTTCAAAGATGGATCCAATCAAGTATATCTTCGAAAAGCCTACCTTGTCCGGAAGAATAGCAAGATGGCAGATGATATTGACTAAGTATGACATCCAATATACGACCCAAAAGGCAATTAAGGGAAGTGTGTTGGCATACCATTTGGCACATCAGGCAGTGGATGATTACCAGTCTATGAACTTTGAGTTTCCGGACGAGAATATCATGTAGATAACTGATTGTGAGACACCTGGACCGGATGAAGGACATGAGGAAGGATCCCGATGGTCTATGTACTTTGATGGAGCTTCGAATGCTTTGGGTAATGGCATTGGCGCCGTGATCATATCTCCTAAAGGCTCTCATACTCCGTTTACCGCCCGACTATGTTTCAACTGCACCAACAACATGGAGGAGTATGAAGCGTGCATCATGGGTCTTCGAGCTGCAATTGACCTAAGGATTAAGTTTCTAAGTGTCTTCGGAGATTCCGCTCTCGTGATCAGTCAGATCAAAGGCGAGTGGGATACGAAACACCTGAATCTTATCCCTTATAAGGAGTATGTGTTGACATTGCTTCCCCATTTCGAGGAGATAACCTTTGAACACTTCCCTAGAGAGGAGAATCAGTTGGCGGACGCGCTGGCTACGATGTCTTCTATGTTCAAAGTCAATTGGGACAACGAAGCTCCCTGGATCATTATTGAAATATTGGACGAACCTGCACATTGTTGTGATCTTGAGACTGAAGAAGTAACAGGAAAGCCCTGGTATCATGAGGTGAAGAGATACCTTGAAGCTCAAGAATACCTCGAGGGCGCATCTGTTAATGACAAGAAGTTTCTGAGGAGGTTCGCCGCAAAGTTCTTCGTCAGTAATGACATCCTTTACAAGCGTAACCATGATTCGACCTTACTGCGTTGTGTGGATAAGATTGAAGCATAAAGGATCATGGCAGAGCTGCATGAAGGTACTTTCAGAACTCATTCCAGTGGGCATACTATGGCAAAGAAAATCCTCTGCGCAGGATATTACTGGTCCACAATAGAAGCCGATTGTTATCAGCATTCTCGGACATGTCACAAGTGCCAGGTCTATGCTGATAAGGTGCACATACCTCCAGTTCCTCTGAACGTCTTGACAGCGCCTTGGCCTTTTGCAATGTGGGGCATTGATATGATCGGCGAGATCAGGCCTACGGCATCCAACGGGCATCGTTTCATTCTGGTAGTGATTGATTACTTTACGAAGTGGGTTGAAGCAGCTTCCTTTGCTACCGTAACCAAGAATGTCGTGGCACGGTTCATTCGGCACAATCTGATTTGTCGATACGGTGTACCAGAGAGGATTATTACGGACAATGGTACCAATCTCAATAACAAGATGATCATCGAGCTCTGCGAGCAATTCAAAATACAGCATCATAACTCTTCTCCCTACCGGGCAAAGATGAATGGGGTTGTCGAAGCAGCAAATAAGAACATTAAGAAGATTATGCAGAAGATGACTGTGACATACAAAGACTGGCACGAGATGTTACCATTTTCTCTTCATGGGTACCGTACCTCAATACGAACGTCAACAGGGGCAACACCCTATTCCTTGGTTTATGGCATGGAGGCAGTCTTGCCTATTGAAGTTCAGATACCCTCTCTTTGAATGATGAAGGATGCAGGTTTGAGTGAAGATGACTGGATTCAGACCCGGCTTGATCAACTGAACCTAATCGACGAAAAAAGACTTACTGCTATTTGTCATGGTCAGACATACCTAAAACGGATGATCAAGGCATTTAACAAGAAAGTTAGACGACAAGAGTATCAAGTTGGGGACCTGGTAATCAAGCGCATTATCTTACCTCAAGGTGATCCCAGGGGAAAATGGACCCCTACTTACGAAGGACCATTTGTGGTTAAAAACATCTTCTCAGGAGGAGCTATGATTCTAACCACCATGGATGGTGACGACCTTCCTCACCCCGTTAATGCAGACATAGTAAAAAGATACTACGCATAATCAAAGACCCGCTAGGTTGACTGGCCTAGGCAAAAATAAGGGCTTCCCGGTGAACCAAAAGGGTTTGGGCAAAAATAAGGGATGAAAATGAAAAATCTGTACACCCGGCAAGTCGAAAACCTGAAAAGGCGACTTGGGCAAAAAAGGGTATCCCGATGGACTGAAAACCCGAAAGGGCGGTCCAGGAAAAAATTAGGGATCAAAGCGTAACACTATGTCTCATTGGATCACCTTGCATTCAGACTTCGGTATCGACTATCAAGCTCGGACGGCACCAATCAATCTGATTCAACTTCAACCAATAGAAAAGTGATGAGATGCTCGAGGACATAAAGGCGATAGCAAAGTTGGAACACAGTGGGATTATTCACATACCTGTTTTGTTTTCTTTACATAAATTGTATAAATTCTTTTTGTTCGGCGGCGTTCTCTTACTAGGACGTCAGCCTCTTGTACAAAAACGCCTATTTACAGGCAAACTTCAAAATCAATACAAATTCATTCTCAGAAATTTCAAGTTGTTTTTCCTTTATCTGTTTTTTTTTGCAAAGAACGTCCAATGTTCATTTTTGATATATGCATTTGACATTAATTGTTGATCATAAATATTTACATGCGAAACAAAGGATGAATTACTGGTAATATCAGAAACAGGGGCATAAGAAATGTCCAAGCTGTGTAGTTGCTTCGTCCACCAGGTACAAGGTAGATTCGGCTGAAGAATTGGCTAAGATACCGTCGCTCCCCACAGAGTAAAACAATAATGGTAGCTCTCACAGCTGAAACTTGCAGTTAGGTACAAATCAGCATTACTCTCCCCAAGCAGAGTTAGTCTACCATCAGCCCTAAAAAGGTTGGGTATCCCCAGAAGGTCTTAATCTTCCCCAGCGGAGTATAAAGATATTCCCTAGCAAGTATAAGAGCATCCCCGGCAGTCTTAATATTCCTCAACGGAGTATAAGAATGTTCCCCGGCGTAATACAAGATACCCCAGTGGAGCCATTTCCCCAGCGCAGTCTAAAAGAGCTTCCCTAACAGAGTTGAATCATCTTCCCCAGTAGACTCTGGAAGTTTATCCCCGGCGGAGTGCAATAAATCTCCCCAGCCAAATTCAGAGGGTTATCCCCACAAGAGTCTAACAGGGTTATCCCTAGCTAGCAAGTTGCAACTGAAAGATCATCCCCGGCGAAGTTCTTTCTTTTCCCCAAATAGGAGTTCAGCATATTCAATATCACCAGCAACGGTAATCCATCCCCAGCGGAGTTCATCATTGAAATCTCCAACAGAGCTTATCAACAGAATCCCCAGCAGAGTTTATCGTCATAATCCTCAGCAGAACATCTCTTCCCCACATAATAATTCCCCTCGGAGTAATATCTTTATCGGTTTATTCCCCGACGGAGGTCTCTTCTCCTGCAGTTTTATCACCTTCGTTCACCATCCCTGGCGGAAGCGAAGCATTCAACTTTATTCTCCAGCAGCTCCGGGATTTATTTTACCCAGCTAAAACATTACATGTCTATACATCATGATACATGCATATACGCATCATACCATACAATCTCATTTATTTTGAGAACATCATTGCCTGATACATATCATGCATCACATACAGCTAACCTTTACCTTTCAGGAAAGATACAATCAAAATTCAAGTTATGAAGCCCGGGTACGACCAGGATAGTATCTTGATTTCTACAACATATGGTGAAGCCCGGATTACGACCGGATAACAATACCAGACTACTGCGAAGCCTGGATTACGACCAGATAGCGATATCTCTCAAAAGTAAGCTATGAAGCCCGGAGAACGACCGGATAATAGTTTATTCCCCAGTGAGCCGTGAAGCCCGGATTACAACCGAATAGCAGCTCAGTAAGCACCATGAAGCTTGGATTCGACCAGATAGTGGTATATCATAAACACAAGCCGTGAAGCCCGAATCACGACCAGATAACAGCTCAACAAGTTATTGTGAAGCCTGGATTACGACCAGAAAGCAAAACAAGACCATGAAGCCTGGATTACAACCAGATAATGGTAGAAGGTGTTGTGAAGACTGGATTACGACCAGATAGCAACCAAGAGTACTATGAAGCCTGGATTTCGACCAGATAGCGGTAGATACATCGTGAAGCCTGGATTACGACCAGATAGTGTTAAGGGACACTATGAAGCTTGGATTACGACCAAATAACAGTTTACCCAACCAGTTACTATGAAGCCCAGATTCAACCAGATACTAGTAAACCCAACAGTCAAAGGGAAGCCCGGATGCAACCCGATAACCACTTGATTTGTTCTGAAGCCTAGATTTCGACCAGATAAGAAGTGAGGTAATGTGAAGATTGGATTCGACCAGATAGCAGTACGCGACACCATGAAGGCTGGATTCGACCAGATAATGGTATAACACATCGTGAAGCCTGGATTACGACCAGATAGCGGTACAAGGCACTGTGAAGCTTGGATTCCGACCAAATAGCAGTTTACATGGACAGTTACTAATAAGCCCGGAGTCGGCCGGATATTAGTATGCCCTAAATTCAAGTTGAAGCCCGGATGTGACCGGATAACCACTTGATTTGTTCTGAAGCCTGGATTTCGACCAAATAAGAAGTGAGGTATTGCAAAGCCTGGATTACGACCGAATAGCAAGTTAAATCTCATCTCACCAGTAAGTCACTGTAAAGCCTGGATTACGACCAGATAGCAGTCGGTCTTATCATTATGAAGCCTGGGTTACGACCAGATAGTAGTTCACTCTCACCTCTTCAATAGAGATGACTCCCCAGTAGAATAACGGACGACAGAAGCTCCTAAAGTTCTATTTCTCCTAAGACAAAGAACAACATTCCCCAGCGGAATCTCCCTCAACAACAGGTATACAAGCTCTCGCTAAGGAATCTCTTACGCGATCGACACTCCTTTGGATGGCATCGCACATCTCCAATCATCAATCTCAAAATGGCATCTTTAATCCCATTCCCGACATCACAAGACAAATATTACTTCATGCGAGTGCAAATTTCTAGGCACTCTAGTGTTCAATCATCTTCCACCTTCGGATCACGAAAGGCCCGAACGCCAATCTATATCCTCAGGTTTAAGAAGATTGAACAGGGGCAACTGTTGTACCCCAAAATTTTCCCTCCCGTATTTCTCAAGACATGTCAAGAATCATCTCTAAGTTGTTCAAGATGGCTCAAGAGTTGGACAGTCAAATCATCTCCTAAGGTAGTCAATTCAAAATTAGGGTTTTGTGTTGCATCAAGGTCCTTACATCCAAATGACCTCAAGTTATCCCTAATGTCCTAATATGTTCTTAAGTTCATCCATGTCAAATTTCAAGCCTTGCAGAGGAAGTTTGGTCAGTCAATTGCTCAAGAGGTCCAAAAATCGACTGTGTTAGGGTAAAAGTCAACTGTGACCTACAAATAGTCAAACCTCAATATTTTTTGTCAACATTCTCATTTTTAAGGATAATTCATCATTTGATCAAGGGTTGATCATGATTCATCAAGGATTGCTCAAGATTCATCAAGATTCAAAAGTTGCTAAATTAGGGTTTTGTAGGAAAAGTCAACTCAACTTTGACCAAGCATAACTTTCTCATACTTTATGAGAAATGACCCATCCAAAGCTCATTTTGAATAGAATTCAATTTCCTACAATCCATCTTCACACCCCAAGATCAAGAAATGCACTCACAAGAAGTTACAAATTTGGACATTATAGGTCATTTTTGAAAGTCACCAAAAACACCTTTTTTGCCAAAGCTTATAACTTGAGCATGGAATATCAAAATGAGATGATACAAAAAAGGTTGGTTTTAGGACATCTCAATGTTTCTAAAAAGTCAAAGAACACTTCCAAAAGTTCAAAATTGAAGAAATTATGCATTGCTGAAGTTGGGCATTTTTTCAAAAGTGCCAAAAGTCAACCATCCTCAAAACTCCAATTTTTGACAAAAGGACCCACTTTTTTCCACTTGATTTGGTCTTTTCATACTAGACACGTGTCCCATCTTCAGTTTCATGTCCATTCATTAATTTTTCTATTTTTATTTAATTTTTATTGAATTAATTCATTTTAAATCAATATTAATTCAAATAAAATCCAAAAATTGATAGAATGATATCTTTGTGATTGGTATAGACTTCAATTATCATCATGAACCAAATCAAATCCGAATCAAGCCTTATTGTTGTACCCCAAAATTTGCCCTCCCATATTCTTCAAGAAATTGCCAAGCCAAGTCACAAAATTCCCCAAGGGTTATGCAGTTCAACTGTCTCCTATACAGTCAAAACTAGGGTTTGTGTTATGATCAGAGATTGAAGTTTTCAAAGGTCCAATCAAGTCTCATATGCTTACAAATATGGTCAAGCACCCTTATGTCAAGTTTCAAGGCTTTCAGCTCAAAATTGCACAATCAAAACCCTAGATTGCACTACAGTCAACTGTAGGGGCAAAATGGTCATTTGACAGTCAAAAGTTCAAATTTTTGGTCAACATATCATTTTGAAGCCACAAACATCATTTGATCAATGCTTGATCATGATTCTCAAAATTTGGCTCAGAAATAATCAGAGATGCAAAAGTTACTATATTTGGACAGGTGAAAAAGTCAACTGAAATTGACCAGGGCATAACTTTCACATGGATTATCAGAAAAATTCCATCCAAAGCTCATTTTGAAGAGAAAGACATTTCCTACAACCCATCTTCATACTTCAAGTCCAAGAAATGCTCTCACAAAAAGTTATCAATTTCAACATTATAGGTCATTTTCAAAAGTCAACAAAAAGGGACTTTAAGTCAAAGGCCATAACTTGAGATTGGTAAATCAAAATGACATGGGACCAAAGGCATTGGTTAAAGGACTCAAAGACCTTTCCAAAATGTCCAAGAAAATGTGAAAAGCTTAAACATTGAGCAAGTTATGCCTTGTGGAAGTTGGGAAATTTTTGGGAATTTTGAAAAGTCAACATTGATGCAAATGATCCAAAATTGCTAATGGGCCCATTTTTCTTCCATGATTCATCATTCTAAGCCTATGCACGACCACTTGGCCCAAAGGGAAGTATTTTCTCAATTTTTATTTATTTATTTGAATTTATATTAATATTAATTCATTTAAATCATTTAAATATGTAGAAAATATAAACTTGACCTAAAAAAATCTTTTTGTGCACATTCTACTCTCAATATTTCGTGCTTGTTCAATTATGGAAAGAATTGGTGTGATTGGAGCTAATTGACACAAAGAACCATGTGAAAAAGATTCAAAAAGATCTTACAAAATCAAATATGCAAATCATTGAATACCATGGATTTTGTGCAATTTTGTTGACCTAAAAGCTTCTATACATAATCAGGAATACAAACCTAATGGCATTACACAAAAAGCTGCGCATAAGAATACCATAAAAACTTGAAAAATTGTCCAAGAAATTAAAATCTGATTTCAAGGTTACAAGACGATTCGAGACACCAAACCTATTTCAATAGCTTCCTTAGGCATTCCTGAACACATTCCAATCAATATCAACCACAAAAGCGTAAGGAATTGGTACCTAGAACCGCAACTGTATCGAACAAATTGCATACTCATACATTCCATTATATGCGTTATTTGTAAATTTTATTGATTGATTCTTGTTCATATTGAAGTTTCAAAGCTAACCAGCACCTTTAATTGTGTTTTTATTGACCATACACGATGATGCCATGAATGAGATTTAGGGTTTGCAGGTTTCAAAATTAGGGATTCTTAATACAAGCAAAATTAGATCATCCCAGTACCACCATTGCAATCAGCTCATCAAGACGAAGAAAGCTTGACCCTCGCGATCAATTTATGATCACCATAGCGCTAGTCGCTATTTTCTTGAAGCTTGCCTAATGCAACGGGTCCAAAACCGTTGCTTTTGTGTTTTTGTTTCAGGGATAGTGGGGACGATGAAGCGTGGCAACACATGATACGCTTATTCAAAATTTCGCGCGCTCTCCATTAATATCTTCGTTTCTTTTTTATATTATTTGTTTATGTATTATATTACAAACGCGTGTGGTTGGTACAGTTGGTCTGAGAAGGCATTGGCAAGGCATAAGACCTGGGTTCGATCCCCAGGTCTGCATCATTCTCAATAATATTTTTCCATATATATTCCCATGCAGCGTAAGCATCATAGACTACCGTGTGCTCACCATATCAAGCCAGCCACGTGCTTAATGGAACCAGATCAAGGGTTGTGCATTGAGGGACACCATGAGGACAAGTCAGCATGCATGTACGTGGCCTAGGAAAGTCAACAAATTCCATGCTTGTTGGGCCAGATTTGCTAAGTCCAAAACCTCCATATTGGGACTACACCCCCACCCTGGTTTGCAAATCTTTTTATTTTTTTATTTTTCTCATATCTTTTTTTAATTATTATCTTTATTTGTTTTATTGTTTTAATTTAATTATTATTTTTACAAAACATAAAAAATACAAAAAAATCAGAAAAGGTGAAAATATAATATTTGTTTTATCTTAATTATTTTTCATAAAAATTTGCATGTTAATTAGTTGATTTAAATTAGGATTTATTATTAATCCTTTTCATAATAAAAATACAAAAATATGTAGAAATAGGTTTAATTGTTAATTTGATTCCTTTTAATTTCCTTTTTATAATAATAATATTTATTTTATTTATTTTCTATAATTAAATTTTGCATGTAAATTAACTTAGGTTTAAATTAGGTTAAAACTTAATATTTTCACAATAAACTTAAAAAACATTAGAATTAGGGTTTGACGCTTCATTTTAATTTTAATTAATTATTCTTTCCATTACATCATAAAAAACAAAAATACTAAAAAACATTTTCTTTTAAATTTTAATTTTAATTCTTCATTAATTTTAATTTTTGCAAAAGGGTCCAACGCCCATATTTTTAATTGTTTAATTTCGCGCATTTATTTTATGTCGTTTCTTATAATTATGTAATTCTCCCAAAGCCTTGTAACAATTTAACTTCTCGCACTTTTACTTTTGCTTTATTTACTTTCCGTCAAATCGGGTCCGGTTTAATTTTGGCGATGTGGACCCGCGCCATTTGTAATAGTTTAGATTTATTTTCCCGCAAATACTTTATAACTGTTAAATAAGCATGCAAGAATGAATGGCCTTAATTAAAATCAAGCGTAGATCATTTTAACACGACAAGACAAATACAAATGAAAACGGCACACGAATCGCACACACCACCCCTAGGGTACGCCTCACTGCCTTGCCTTCGAAAGGTGGTCGTCGAGTAGAGGACGTCTTAGTAAGTCCTCATGATCCGGGAACCTGGCATGAGGGTAGCTTCTAAGGTGTCTTCCCATTGCTCTGGTGATCACCATGTCCCTAAAACTCGAATTGACCTGAACACCTCCAACGGTGGTGCTACCTACCTCTCAATGGTGGGATGGCACTACTTTTAAGGACATCTACACAGACGAATTCCTTAGGGTAGGTAGGTTCTCAAGGATACTTGCTCTAATTTCAAACAAATCAAAATCTTTTCACACCGACACTTTTCAAAAGCTTTCAAAGCAAATTTTTCAAACACTCTGACGTACGAGTCGAACTGAAATTTTTCAAAGAAACCTTTTTAAACCCACATTGAAAAGCAAACAAACAATTTTGAAAAACACAATGAGCAAGTATCTAAGAGCCCATGGATAACCATGGATAGAAAGGGTGCTAACACCTTCCCTTTCTATAACCTACCTCCCGAACCGAGAGCAATCTCTTTAAGGAATTTTTCTGTGCTTTTGTCCTTTCCAATTGGAGAAAATAAAAGACGGTGGTGACTCTTGCTTCCGCGACATTTCGCGAACCAGCGTTAAACAGTCAGTTCCAGATCCACCGATCACAGAACTGGCGACTCTGCTGGGGAAACCTTAAAGTGAGGTGTACCTTAGGATTAAGATCACTGTGTTTTCAATTGTCTTCTTTGCTTGCTTTACTATTGTGGGTTGCATGGGAGTTACATAGATCCTAACCCGGATCTGGGGATACCCTGTTTAGGTAGCATAAGCTGTGAGGGACCTGTCCGGCGTATACCGACATGGGTGAAGCAGTGGCTACGTTGGTGTGGCGCCTTGGTCTGTACCGATATCCCTCGTGTCGAAACGGGGAGAATATGGGTCTTCCAAGGAGTCATTAAGCACCAACAGACCTTAGAACCTTAATTGACACAACTTGGCCATTAGAACAGTAGCAGTATGCTACGCCCATTGAGGCTAAACTCTCGTGATGGTTCTGGCCGCAAGAAAAGATTGCGATGCTGGAGTTATGACCGATTGAGGGTAGTCAATGATATTGGGATCCTCTAAGAACCCGGTTACTTTGATAGGACAGGTATGAACCAACAAACTGAAAAAGGGTAATACCTAGACCTCATGCTGGCCTAAACCCTAAGGGCTTCTCTTGTGTGACTTGTGTGCCTTCGTACTTGACTACTTGCATGCTTGTTATCTGACCCTTGATGTCTTGCAGGTTTTGTTCATAGTCCTTAATTGGGACTTATAACAGGGTGTACTAACCACTTGCAGGTTCTGTTTATAGTCCTTAATTGGGACTCATAACAGGGTACTAAGCTTCTTGCAGGTCTTGTTTATAGTCCTTAATTGGGACTCATAACAGGGTACTAAATTTCTTGCAGGGTTGTTTATAGTCCTTAATTGGGACTCATAACAGGGTACTAAATTTCTTGCAGGGTTGTTTATAGTCCTTAAGTGGGACTCATAACAGGGTTACTCACATTACCCCATGCATAGCATGACATCATACCATTGCATACCATTGCATACATCCTAACCCATTTCAAGGAGCTCAAGGGCTTGTGATGCAGGTCATGATAAATCAAACATCTAGCAAGGGGCAAAGAGGATTTATTTTCCTCTAGCTAAGGTTGTCAGGGGATATGACCCACTCGATATGGTGAGCCTTTGACCCTTGAAGAAGGACTCTCTACAACAGGAAGTTCCTTCAATCAAGTTGCCAGTTTCCAACTCTAACAAAGTTTCTCTGTTTACCCCGCGGGGTCCTTGAAAACATTACATGCATGTCATACATCTCATTGCATTGCAGGTGTCCCTTTGACAGGTTGCTTACCCTTCTCCGCTGTTTATTTCAGCCGATCGTCATGAATCCAGAATCATCAGCTGAGCAGACCATCAAGGACCTCCAGGCTCAGAATGCCCAGTTCCAAGAGCTGATCCTGAATTTGACCCAGGGGCAGCAAGATCTGAAGGCCCTACTTTTGAAGAAAGAAAAGAAGAAGAAGAGGACTGTCTTGTTCAGCCCTAGACGCAGATCTGGGAATACACCGCAGACTGAAACTGAGAGGACTACCCCATCTGTGAGGGAAAGCAGTCACCATGAGAGAGAGGTGCCCAGTCCAGTGGTCTCTGACAATGAAACAGATTTCGACGACGAACAGTACCCTCCTGCTGATGACAGATATAAGCAACTGGAGGACAGATTGAAAGCTATGGAGGTTCAACAGGTACCTGGGCTGGATTTCGGAGATCTGGGCTTGTCAACTGGTGTGATAATCCCCCACAAGTTCAAAGTACCATCCTTCTCTAAGTACGACGGGGCGTCTTGTCCCAAGCTGCATCTAAGGTCCTATGTTCGGAAAATTCAGCCGTACTCTGCGGACAAGAATTTATGGATTCACTTCTTCCAGGAGAGTCTTTCAGGGACTCATCTCGAATGGTTCTATCAGCTGGATGGGACCAAGGTTCGTAACTGGGAGGAGTTGGCTACTGCTTTCTACAAGCAGTATCAATATAATGCCGACCTTGCCCCTACGCGTACCCAACTCCAGGGTATGTCGTTGGGATCAAGTGAAGGTTTTAAAGAGTACGCGCAGAAATGGAGGGATCTTGCTGGAAGGGTACAACCACCTCTGACTGATCGGGAACTTGTGGACATGTTCTTGGGGACCTTGTCTGGTCCATTTTATAACCACCTGATTGGGAACTCGTCTGCTGGATTCACAGATCTTATCTTGACTAGAGAGCGAATAGAAGCTGGCATCCGGTCTGGGAAAATTCAAGAGGCTGCACCTTCGGACAAAAAGCCTCATCATGGAAAGAAAGAATCCAATGTTGTGCACGGTAAAAAGAGCCGTCATGAGGCAGGGGCAATCCAGATTTCCAATCCCGGACCTGCTCAACAAGGACAGGGGCAGCAGCGCAAGGAGAAACGGCAGTATACCAAACTCAACATGTCGATGGATCAAGCATTGCAACAACTGTTGAAGGCAGGGCTGATCACCTTAAGGGCTCCTCTCCGGAATCCGAACACTTCGGCTCCTAACTATCATCCCAACGATAGGTGCGCATATCATTCCGATAGCCCGGGGCATACTACGGACAACTGCTGGCCTCTCAAGAACAAAATTCAACACATGATCGACGCCGGGGAGATTCAGTTTGAAGTGCCTGAGACTCCGAACATCATCACTCCGTTACCCAATCGTTGAAGACCTTTTGTTTATTTGAATTTCTGAGCTGTGTTTTTCTTTGCTTATATAAACGATTAATGTCATAGCAAACTCTTTTATTCTATTAATGCATCGCATATGTCTGTTTTGGAAATTAATACAATTGTTTTCATTATATTCAAAATTCTTTTCATATTTTTATGATGATCAACTCCTGGTTAATAATTCTGAGCCTCGTGAGGGAGGATGACGAAAACGATACCATAATCTACAGTATGCTTTTGAGCAGACCCCGCTGATGAGGTACAGGCATTGTTTCAATCCCTAAACACTGGAGTTATAAGGAAGATAATCCCTCGTCAACCCCTCTGAGCCAGAGAAGTAGGAGTTTTATTTTTGAAAATCAAAACCCTTAATCATAACCTGGGGCAGGGTAGTCTCCCAGTTGATCCAAGTGCATAACGAATGGCACCGAAGAGATCTTTACAAAACAGACAAAGACAATGATGGTTCAGAACTATCAAAAGGACAGGCAGTCATCATCAAAATTCATAAATGAAAAGCCCAAAAAGTCTAAACCTACAAAGGAGACTTACAAAACTGGGGCATCCCGCTGACTGTAATTCCAAAAAGGAAACAGCTCAGGCAAAAAATAGGGATAACGAAATCAAAAAGAAAGAGGTCCTACGAACCCTCAACAAAAAAGGAGATGACTGCCTATTCAAATAAGTTATCAACATCTGAACCATTATTGGAACATCAAAGCAAAGACTCAAGCAAGGTCTAACGTATGATCAACTGAGTTTAGGTTTGAAGAACATCACGAAGAGCGGGTGGGTACAAATAATTTGAGCCTTTATCCTTTGTTTCTTAAACCGTGAACCAGGCCACGCTATAACCCTTAAAAGTCCTAGCTGAAGCATGGGTTGGTTCGAAAGCATACTGTTACGAAAGGTATCCTGACTCCTTAAGGCCTACGGTAAATACGGTGTTGACGTCACGTTTTACAAACAATCACTTGTTTTATGAAAAAAAAAATGCATTTTCAAAATCTTCGAGACAGACATAAGCTTTGCATTTTTAACATAACTTTGTTTGCATATGACTTTTTGTTTGAACAGCATAGAAATTCGCATGACGAAAGTCTAATGAATAAGAGTATCTCCAATCAAGGGGCACGGCATGATCATGGTCTACCATCTGGGGCAGTTAAGTCAAGATCCAGAGAATCTCTCAAAAGGCCAAAAAGCCTGAGGCAAATCTCTGCCTGAGTCACTTGGGGCATTTCAACAATAAATCTTTCCTGGTCAGAAATCTTCTGGTGGCATGACAAAACACTTCTAACAGGGGCAACTCCCTACATTCTGAAAGCACGGACATAGTCGAAAAGATACTACGCAAAATCAAAGACCCGCTAGGTTGACATACCTAGGCAAAAATAAGGGCTTCCCGGCGAACCAAAAGGGTTCGGGCAAAATGAAGGGATGAAATGAAAAAATCTGTACACCCGGCAAGTCGAAAACCTGAAAAGGCGGCTTGGGCAAAAATGGGTATCCCGGTGGACTGAAAACCCGAAAGGGCGGTCCAGGCAAAAGTTAGGGATTAAAGCGTACGACTATGTCCTGCCATCTGTCTACCAGAAGAAGGTTTGTCCATCGACAACTATCAGTACCCCACAAGTGCCTCCCCCATAGAAACAGGGGCAATAAAGAGTGGTCTAAGCAATCTGGTCGTTCTGTCCTCCAGGGTATCAAGGTAGGTTCCATTGAAAGACCTAACCAATACAGTTCAATGCTTCCCCAGGAGAGTCCAATCTAGTCTCCCCAGGAAAGCTGGAATTCACATCCCCAAGCAGTAAGCCTACCCCCAGTAGATTCTGGAAGCTTACCCTCGCAGAGCACGAACGCGTCGTCCGGCTTGATTTAAAGAGTTATTTCCTTAACAGGATATAACTGGGTTATCCTCAGCCAAAAGCCGCGGAAAGATCGTCGTCGACAGAATCCTCTTATCCCCAGCGAAGTCCATCAGCACTTCCAATACAGCAAGTCATTCTCATCAATTCAGCAAAAGCATCTCCCCACAGAGTATTTCTTCCCAGCATGGTCGCTAGGATATCTTTTTTCTCCCTGCAGAATCTTCCATTTGCCAAGATTGTTCCGCAACGGAGTTATCTTCTCCTACCAGTATACTTGCAATTATCATCCCCAGCGGAGGCAAAGACCTATTCTTCAACATCAGCCCAGGATACGACTTCCCGGCACCCGTCAAGGATTTATTTTCTTAGACAAACATACATTCATAAAACGTCACATACATCATTATAGCATACATATGCATCATATTACACGAATCTCATTGATTTTGAAGACATACGGTTCATGCATCATGATTTGGCATACAATTATGTTCTACCTTTTCAGGAAAAAGATCAATACAAAAATGACTACTATCAAACTATCGCAATTCATTCTTGATATAGTTTCAGATGTAAACCAGATATGGTGACGTTCTGATACTGCTTCCAGATTTCCTTCTTGATATAGTTTCAGATATGATCCAGATATGGTGACGTTCTGATGCTGCTTCCAGATTCCCTTCTTGATATAGTTTCAGATATGATCCAGATATGGTGACGTTCTGATACTGCTTCCAGATTTCCTTCTAGATATAGTTTCAGATATGATCCAGAGATGGTGACGTTCTGATGCTGCTTCCAGATTTCCTTCTAGATATAGTTTCAGATATGATCCAGAGATGGTGACGTTCTGATGCTGCTTCCAGATTTCCTTCTAGATATAGTTTCAGATATGATCCAGATATGGTGACGTTCTGATGCTGCTTCCAGATTTCCTTCCAGATATAGTTTCAGATGTAAACCAGATATGGTGACGTTCTGATACTGCTTCCAGAAGTCCTTTTTAGATGTTTCCCTCTCCGACGATGAGTGTGAGGTGATATTCTCCTATGGTTCCCTCTCCGACAGTGTGTGAGGTAGTAATCCCTTTTTCAGATGTTTCCCTCTCCGACGATGAGTGTGAGGTGATATTCTCCTATGGTTCCCTCTCCGACGGTGTGTGAGGCAGTAATCCCTTTTTCAGATGTTTCCCTCTCCGACGATGAGTGTGAGTTGATATTCTCCTATGGTCCCCTCTCCGACGATGAGTGTGAGGTGGTAATTCCTTTTTTAGATGTTTCCCTCTCCGACGATGAGTGTGAGGTGATAGTCTCTTATGGTCCCCTCTCCGACGATGAGTGTGAGGTGATCATTCCTTTCGGATTTTAATTGCCTATGGTTCTCTGCCCAATACTGCGAAGATGGTAATTCCCGCCAAGATTTTTCTCAACGAGCGTTGTTG